>CAKJTW010000039.1:12400000-14800000 GCA_917880005.1 Nanger dama
AACAATCCCACAGAGGGGAGACTCTGACACTTTGAAATAGTTTTGTGCCAAAGATTTATTTATTTGAGTCATTAAAGGATTGCTAAATAATTTAATTGTTACTTGGAAGGCAAGACTAGGGATAAATTGTCAAGTTTTCAGATGAAAAACTATGCTTCCCAGGAATGAAAACCATTGTACATGATCTAGAGGGAAACACGTAGAGCGAACTCTTTGGGACAGGTAGTGGTGCTAAATTATCTGAGGTTGTGTATGTATTCATTTATGCATCCACCAAATTTTTATGAGATACTAGTATTTTCCAGGCAACTGTGGTATTAGGTTCTGGGGCTACATTAATCTTTGTCCTCATGGAAATTCCATTCTTGCTGATAAACCACAGGACTCTTTGATGACACTGGACAAGACGGCAAGGTACTGTCAGATGCTTTTAAGGAAAAATGTGGGGTGGTTGCACTCTGTGTAAGAGGTGCATTTCTGAAAACCTTGCAGAATTCAAGACTCATTTTCCCTTGGGAACACATGTAAAAGTGGACTGGAGGAGCAAATTAAATTTGGGGACCATATAGTCTTTCAACTGTTATTACAGATTTTTAAGACTGCTTTTTATTTCCCCAGCAATCTCTAATGCCTCTCTTCATAGTCTCTCAAAACTAACAGCAGAGTACATGTTGGTAGTTTGACCTGCTTCGTAGTGTTTTATCACAGCTAACATGTTTCTAGAAGTTAGTGACGTCCGAGTGCAATGTTCAGCTGCAGCTCTAGCCCCACAACATAGTAAATGTTTGGATAGGATAGTTAAAGGAGTTTTTGTTTCTTTTTTTGAGATTCTATTAATAATAACAATACATATTAAATTATAAATTACATTATTAATACTACATATTAAGTGAAATAGAATGGTTATGAAAATTGTTGAAGAATACTAATACATGTTTGTTGGAACATGCTTCTGACAAAAATGATGATTTTTCTTAGCCAGACAAAGCTTCTTTTTCCTGTGGCAATGACAGAGAAAGTTATAACTGGGTCTGTCAGTCAGTTTTAAAATCTGCCAATCCTTAACAGTTGTTTAAAAATTAAGATCTGTACATTTTAGGGGTGTAAAACATGACTGTTAAATAATATTTTGTACTGAAGTGTTTTAAATTTGTCTAAATCAAATTCACATAAAATGTGACTGACTTTTTGGAGACAGACAGCTTTGACTCCTAGCTTCACCACATAAACCTTTGGCCAGGTTCATACATCTTTAAACTTTAGAATCAGGAGTCATGAGTTAGGACACTAGGAAATAAATCAAGCAAAGGAAACAGATCCCAGGAAAGAACTGCTGAACAGTTTCCCTTCGTTCCAGTAATAGTCTGTCTCTTGTGTATTTGGCCTTAGTTTAACAGGGACTGTAATCAATTAACATGTAATCAATCAATGTGATACACCATATTAATAGGACAAAGGATAAAAATCACATGATCATCTCTATAGTTTCAGAAAAAAACACTTGACAAAATTCAAGATCATTTCATGGCAAAACATTCAACAAACTAGGACTAAAAGGAAATTAATTCACTATAATAAAAGTCATATTTGAATTGTCCACAGATATCATCACACTCAATGGTGAAAAACTGAAGGTTTTCCTCTAAGATCAAGAACAAGACAAAAATGCCCACTCTCACCATTTCTGTTCAACATAGAACTTGTAGTTCTTGCTTCAGTACTTAGACAAGAAAAAGAAAGAAATGGCCTCCAAACTGAAGAAGAAATGTGGAATTATCTTCATTTGCAGATGACATAATCTCATAAGTAGAGAACTCTGAAACACTTCATGCAAACACTTTTAGAACTAATAAATTCAGTGAAGCTTCAGTATATAAAATCAATATAAAAAGATCAGCTGTATTTCTGTATATTAGCAACAAGTAGTCCAAAAAAAAAAAAAAGTTGAAAGACAATCTCATAGTAAAGACTCAAATGCTTGGGAATAAACATTAACAAAGCAACTAAGGACTTTATACTGTAAAACTACAAAATATTGCTAAAAGAAATTTAAAAAGACACAAGTAAATGAAAAGGTAACCTGTGTTTATAGATTGGAAGAGTTAATAGTTTAAATATCCATAGTACACAGAGCAACATACAGATCTAATGTTCAGTTCAGTCACTCAGTCGTGTCCAACTCCTTCTGACCCCATGAATTGCAGCACGCCAGGCCTCCCTGTCCATCACCAACTCCCACAGTTTACCCACACTCATGTCCATTGAGTCAGTGATATCATCCAGCTATCTTATCCTCTGTCATCCCCTTCTCCTCCTGCCCCCAAACCCTCCCATCATCAGGGTCTTATCCAATGAGTCAACTCTTCGCATGAGGTGGCCAAAGTACTGGAGTTTCAGCTTTAGCATCATTCTTTCCAATGAACACCCAGGACTGATCTCCTTTAGGATGGACTGGTTGGATCTCCTTGCAGTCCAAGGGACTCTCAAGAGTCTTCTCCAACACCACAGTTCAAAAGCAGCAATTCTTTGGTGCTCAGCTTTCTTCACAGTCCAACTCTCACATCCATACATGACCACAGGAAAAACCATAGCCTTGACTAGATGGACCTTTGTTGGTAAAGTAATGTCTCTGCTTTTAAATATGCTATCTAGGTTGGTCATAACTTTTCTTCCAAGGAGTAAGCGTCTTTTAATTTCATGGCTGCAATCGCCATCTGCAGTGATTTTGGAGCCCCCAAAGATAAAGTCTGACACTGTTTCCACTGTTTCCCCATCTATTTGCCATGAAGTGATGGGACCAGATACCATGATCTTAGTTTTCTGAATGTTGAGCTTTAGGCCAACCTTTTCACTCTCCTTTCACTTTCATCAACCTATCAAAATTCCAATGAGTTTTTTTACAGAAATAGAAAAAAAAAAAATCCTAAAATTCCTCAAAATCACAAAAGACAGAATATCCAACACCACCTTGAAAAAGAACAACAAAACTAGAGGCCTCAGAGGTCCTGACTTCAAAACATATTACAAAGCTATAGGAATCAGAACAGTATGGTGCTAGCATAAAGACAAGCATATAGATCCGTAAAACAGGATAGAGAACCCAGAAGTAAACCTATGCTTATACGATCAACTGGTCTACAAATATGCCAAGAATAGACAATGGGGGAAAAGGATAGTTGCTTAATAAGTGGTGTTGGGAAAACTGGATATCCACATGGAAAAAAATGAAGTTGGATCCTTATCTTACACCATACACAAAAATCAACTCAAAAGGGATTAAATGCTTAAATTTAAGAACTAAAACTGTGAAACTCCTAGAAGAAAACAGAGACAAAAATCTTTATGGCATTGGTCTTAGCAGTGATTTCCTGAATATGACACCAAAAGCACAAACAATGAAAGAAAAAATTAAAGGGGAGGGGAGGAGGGGGTACAGGAATGAAACCCTTAGCAGAGTGACAAAAAAAGCCTACAAAATGGAAGAAAATATATGAAATCATATATATGACAAGAAATTAAATCCCTATAACTCAGTAACAGCAATAACAAACCAAAATTGTTCTAATTAAAGAACAAATAGGCAAAGGACTTGTACAGACATATCTCCAAAGAAGATGTACAGATGGTCAACAGGTATATGCAAAGACATTCAACATCAGTAATCATCAGGAAAATGCTAATCAAAACCACATTGATGTGAGATATTACTTCACGTATGTAAGAAAGGTCATTATCAAGAAAATCAGAAAATAGCAAATCTTGGCAAGGATGTGGAGAAACTGAAGCCCTTATGTCCTTTAGCTGGTGCATCTGATATAAGAAATAAAAAACAAGCTACCACATGACCCAGCAGTTCCACTTCTGTGTATTTATCTTAAAGAATTAAAATCAGGACCTTTGTGTGTGTGCTTGCTCAGTTATGCCTGACTCTTTAGTGGCCCCGTGGACTGTAGGCCACCGTACTCTTCTATCCATGGGATTTCCCAGTAAGAATACTGAAGTGGGTTGCAATTTCCTTCTCCAGGGGATCTTCCCAATCCAGAGATCAAACCTGTATCTCTTGCATTGCAGGTGGATTCCTTACCTCTTGAGCTATTGGGGCTTCTGCAGGATGTCTGAGAAATATCTGCATTCCCATGTGAGTTGCACTGTCATTCACAATGGCCAAGAGCTGGAAACAGCATAAAACGTATGTCATCAAATGAAAGAATGAAGAAAATGTGGTATATTTACATATATAATAATGGAATATTATGTAGCCATAAAATGAAGGAAATTCTGTTGTTACAACCTAGAGGACATGTAGCTAAGTGAAATAAACCAGTCACATAAGGACAAATTCTGTCTGATTTCTCTCATGAGAGGCATCTATATCAGTCAAATTTGTTGTGGAATGTAGAATGCTGGTTGTCAGAGGCTAGGGGATGGGCGAAATGGGGAGTTACTCTTCAGTAGGTACAGAATTTCAATTATGCAAGATGAAAAGCTTCTAGAAGTCTTCTTTCAACATTCTACGATAGCTAACATATTGTGTTGTACATTTAAGCATTTATTAAGAGGATAGATCTCACATTATGTATTTGTTTTCCATACACACACATGCATACACAAAGAAGGCATGAACAAAGGGAAAAAAAAAAAAAGAACTGGGAGGCTTGTTCCTTTTTTTACTTTAAGGATTTCAACCCTGAATATTCATTGGAAGGACTGATGCTGCAGCTGAAGCTCCAGTACTTTGGCCACCTGATGCAAAGAGCCGACTCACTGGAAAAGACCTTGATGCTGGGAAAGATTGAGGGCAGATGGGAAAGGGGGCAGCAGAGGATGAGATAATCAGATAGCATTGCTGACTCAATGGACATGAACCTGAACAAACTCCAGAAGACAGTGAAGGACAGAGAAGCCTGGTGTGCTGCAGACCGTAGGATCACAGAGAGTCAGACACAATTTACAAACTGAGTAACAGCAGCAGGAGCCTAAGTTCTCAAACACATTTTCCTCCTGAAGGGAGTTCATATCTCTGGCCACAGATTTCAGAGATCTCCCCCAGTTTAAGGACAACTTGGTCCTCGCCCTGCATTCCCCTTGTAGCCACTGCCTCCCAGGCAGCAGCTGCACACCACACACCCCCAGGGAGAGGTGTCACGCCTGAGTGAGCGTGGCTCTGTCCGCTTGTCCTGTGGGCACTCAGCCTGACCTGTCACTGTGGTCCTGGCTCGCACACGGCTGTGCGGCGACTGCCCAGGCAAACAGGCACACTGCAGCTTCAGAACTCTGCTCTGGTCAGCTCTTTGTAAAACGGCCACTCAGTTTTTTTCATTTTTAAATTGGGAAGACTTGGACCCATTTATCTTTTCCTTGTGAAGGAAATAAAATCCATAAGGAAACTTCTTGAACCCTGATGACTTTGGGATTAAATAGAAGCATACGTGTGTAAAAGCTACAATGACCTATTTCCTGATATTAGTGGTTGAACTCGGACTAGACAGCTGCTGCTACAGAGAGCTTCACATACCCTTGTGATCCCAGCTAATTTTTACATGGGAACAAGACCACATGACCATTAAGATCTGGTCAATCTTGTCAATGCAAGAGGCCAGAGCATGCTTTCCCTGTCTTTTCATGGGATATGATGGTGACCTACAGTGCATTACTTTAATGGTTTTGTCTCAGGGCAATGACCTGTTGATTTTCCCATTGAAGTTAGTTTTACTTTCCTCAACTTAAGAGATTAATATGAGACTAATTTTAAATATGCTTTCACTTTACTAAATTGAAGTGTGACTAGAAATACTTTTAAGGTAATAACTTCTGACTTTTAATGTAGCCTAAATCTCTGTAATCTTATTTTCTAATAAAAATAGAAATTGTCAATAGAATTCAATTATTAACATTTAATTGGCACCAATATGCAAGGCCTATGCAGAATCTATATTATGGCTAAATGTCCATAAAATTCATGTTTACCATTTTTTTCCCCAGAAATTGATAATTGTTTCCCCTGGAAAATATGCAGGATCTCTTGCCAGGTATGGAGAAGGTAAACACAGTTTCCTGTTTCTTCCTTACTGATATTTCAGACTTGGGGACAGAGCAAGGGAAGGAGAGGCTGGGATGATCTGATACAGTAGCACTGACATATATCCACTGTCCCTTCAGTCCTGTCCGACTCTGTGCGACCCCATAGATGGCAGCCCACCAGGCTCGCTGTCCCTGGGAGTCTCCAGGCAAGGACACTGGAGTGGGTTGCCACTGCCTTCTCCAATGCATGAAAATGAAAAGTGAAAGTGAAGTCACTCAGTCCGACTGTTAGCGACCCCATGGACTGCAGCCTACCAGGCTCCTCTGTCCATGGGATTTGCCAGGCAAGAGTACTGGAGTGGGGTGCCATTGCCTTCTCCGGACATATATACACTACCATGTGTAAAATAAATAGCTAGTGGGAATTTGCTGTATGACAAAAGGAGCTCTAATCCGGTCCTCTGTGATAACATAGAGGGGAGGGATGGAGTGGGAGGTGGGAGGGAGATTCAAGAGGGACAAAACAAATGTATACTTATAACTGATTCATATTGATGTATAGCAGAAACCAACACAATACTGTAAAGCAATTATCTTCCAAATTAAAAAAAAAAACAACCAACCAAGAAATGCAGAGCCCTATAAGTAGAGATGTCAGATTTAGCAATAACAGCAAAGACAAACAAGCAGGATATCTAGTTAAATTTAAATTTCAGATAACAATGGATAACTAGTTTTGCTATGAGTATGTCCCATGCAGTATCTGAGACATCTTTTACACTAAAATTATTTGTTGTTTTTCTGAAATTCAAATTTAACTGGGCATCCTACAGTTTACCTGGCAAATCTATCTGACTGACAAAGATTTAAAGTAGAAAAAAACATTCCCTAATTGTGCCGAACTTTGTGAACTCAAATTGAGAGCAGAATCTGGCTCATAAACCATCTTCTATGTGGAGTCCCATGAAGAAAGCCATGACCGTAGGCCTGTTAGGGCTTTCTTAGACGGTATCCTTCAGCTTACCCTGTGTGAGGAGTGGATGGGAAGTCAGGAGGCCTGGTCAGCAATGCATGAAAGAGTTCAGTGTGGGGATTATTGTTACAGACTTATGCTGCATGATAAAGCAGATGGCGAAGGCTGTCTCCTGATTGTTCTCTTGAAGCTAGAATATTCTGAGCCTATAGAAGTGTTTCATATTTTTCATAATCTGTACCATCCTCATGCTACAAATATATACACAAACACCCCAAGCTCATTTAGTATGCGCAAGAACATTTTTTCATACCTTCAATTAAAGTAAGAAAATACTTATTGTCTTGCTAGGAACTATCAATTTTTGCCTTTTCCTTACTTTTGTTTCATGAGTCACTCGACACCTTCAAAAGATAAATTACACTATGTTTTTGCCTAGATACTTTCAGCTCTAAAGGATCTATTACAAAACTAGACTTCCAAATAAAATCAGTGTGCTATTGTTAAAAGAGCATTCTGAATTTTCAGTAAAAATGGCAAATGGATACCACATCCATAGCTTCTGATTTAAACACCCACAAAGATAAAGAATAAAACATTCAGCACCAGCAGCAGCCCAAGACCAAGAAACAAACGAACTTATATCTGGAGAATGAGGCAAAAGAGCTAATTTTTTAAAAATTTGCTCAACTTTTTGTGTCTGCTAGACATGTTTCGAGAAAAGCTATCTGTGTTTCTCTGTCTGCCACATTGATTGTCAGCTTTAACCAGGGACCAAGAAACTAGGCAGCTGTTTTTCTCCATCTCAACTGTGTAAAGCTGTGGAAAAGGAAGGACACTGCTCTTTTAAAATCTCAGGATCCCATGGACATCTTTCTACATCCAGAGATCTAATCTCAGAAGGCAATGGGGTAGTGGGTACCACCAGAGCATTCTGGGACTTGACCTTGATAAGGCTGTGCTTGGCATGGCATATTAGGGATGATTTTAAATAGAACTTAGAAAACAACCCACTCAAAAGATGAGTGGAAGATCTGAACAGACATTTTTCCAAAGAAGACATACAGATGGTCAAGAGGCACATGAAAAGATGCTCAGCATTACTAATTGTTAGAGAAATGAAAAGCAAAACTACAGTTAGATATCATCTCACTCCAGTCTGAATGCCCATCAGCAAAGAAGAAAAAAAAATCTACAAACAGTAGGGAACACCCTGGAGGCCCAGTGGTTAGGATTCTGGGCTTTCACTGTCATGACCTGAGTTCAATCTCCGATCAAGGAACTGAGATCCCACAAGCCATGTGGTGCAGCCAAAAACAAAATAAAAAAGTCTACAAACAATAAATGCTGGAGAGGATGTGGAGAAAGGGGAACCTTCCTACACTGTTGGTGGGAATGAAAATCAGTACAGTCACTATGGAGAACAGTATGGAGGTTCCTTAAAACATTAAGAACAGAGCTACCATATGATCCAGCAATCCCACTCCTGGGCATATATCTCAAGAAAACCATAATCTGAGAAGATGTATGTACCTCGGTATTCACTGCAACACTATTCATAAGAGCCAAGGCATGGAAGCAACCTAAGTCCATCAGCAGATGGATGAAGATGTGGCACATATATATAATGGACTGTTGCTGCTAAGTCGCCTCAGTTGTGTCTGACTCTGCGACCCCATAGATGGCAGCCCATCAGGCACCCCCGTCCCTGGGATTCTCCAGGCAAGAACGCTGGAATGGGTTGCCATTTCCTTCTCCAATGTATAAAAGTGAAAGTGAAAGTGACGTCGCTCAGTCGTGTCTGACTCTTCACGACCCCATGGACTGCAGCCTTCCAGGCTCCTCTGTCCATGAGATTTTCCAGGCAAGAGTACTGGAGTGGGGTACCATTGCCTTCTCTGATAATGAACTGTTGCTGCTGCTGCTGCTGCTGCTAAGTTGCTTCAGTCGTGTCTGACTCTGTGCGACCCCATAGACGGCAGCCCACCAGGCTCCCCCATCCCTGGGATTCTCCAGGCAAGAACACTGGAGTGGGTTGCCATGTCCTTCTCCAATGCATGAAAGTGAAAAGTGAAAGTGAAGTCGCTCAGTTGTGTCTGACCCTTAGCGATCCCATGGACTGCAGCCTAACAGGCTCCCTCCGTCCATGAGATTTTCCAGGCAAGAGTTGTGGAGTGGGGTGCCATTGCCTTCTCCAACTCAGCCACAAAACAAAAAACAACCCAAATAGTACCATTTTCAATGACATGGATGAACCTAGAGACTGTCATACTGAGTGAACTAAGTCAGACAGAGAAAGAGGAATAGTAAATGATACCACTTTTCTGTGGAATCTAAAACATTATACAGATGAACTTATTTACAAAACAGAAGTAGGGTCATGGATGTAGAAAATAAGTTTATGGTCACCAAGGGGGAAATCGGGGAGGGATAAACTGGGAGATATTGGGACTGACATATACACACTACTATGTATAAAATAGATGACTAATAAAAAGCTACTGTACAGCATGGGGAACTCTACTCAATACTCTGTAATGACCTCTATGGAAAAATAATCTGAAAAAGAGTGGATCTATGTATATATGCAACTAACTCACTTTACTGTACAGCAGAAACTAATGCAACATTGTAAATCAACTGTATTCTGATAAAAATTAATTAAAAAAAAACAACTTAGAAAGATTTCCAAACAAACATGCAAAAATACACAAGGCAGAAAAATCTGTGGTGCTGTCAAAATATGAATTGTTGATCAGATTAATTCCAAATACCCTTTTGCATCTTCTGGATCTGTTTCTTAGGAAACTCTAGACTTGACTGTTTCCTATGAATGTTTTCATCTATAACCTTATCTTGTACAGTTGGTGGATACAAAGGTAATTCTTGCAAACTTAGAGTTGATTTTTTCCTTTCGTTCATTTGGCTCCTAAGAGAAAGAGCTTCGGTGGAATGTGAGATTTCTCTCCTTTTGACAGAACTCTGCATGTCAAAGTGGAATCAAACTTTTGACCCCAGAATCAGAAAGTGAGGGCAGATGGTAACCAGTTCCGTCCCTGGTAGCTTATGAAAACCAGCTTCTTCTTTGCATTACTTTTGGGAGGTAGGGCATCAAAGAGGAAGTTAAGTGGACTCCTGGACAAACGAGTGTGATAGGATGGAGGCCTCGAGGGGCATTTGGTGTTCATTAGTGGGAATTCGGTAGCTGCTTTGTCATTTTTCTTGTTTGTCATAAAAAATAAACAGAGTTTAATAGATGATCTAACCTAGCAGGTTTTGGCAACAAAGTGGACTGTGTCCCGTTATGAGCTTGATGTGTATAATTTAAAGTAAGATGGAACATAAAACCATTTCCAGCATGCACAGGGTGGGTGAGTGACATAGATTTAGGTCCTGATTGTGCAGAAATGAAAACCAGTGCTGTCTTGGATGGGGTATTAAATCATGAATCCTCTTTTATGGAGTTTGTGCTGTAAACAGCATTTTTCAGAATAATTAACCCTGTCATTTTTTACTTAAAAGTTTGTTTTTAAAAATTGGAGTGTTTTATGTAGAAGGCAGAAGCTTAAGTGCCTTAATAGATTGCACGGAGGCCAGAAGAAATTCAAAGGGCAATTCCTGTTAACTCACGGGTCAAAAGTACCATCTCTTAGCAGAAATGAAGGCAGCTCAGCCCACCCAGGGGGAATCCTGTGCTTGGTGGAAAAGACCTGGGGACCTGGGCCTCTTGCCTGGCCAGCCGGTGAGGTGAGCGGCCAGGCCCGCAAGAGCCATGCCTTTAGCAGGACACATTGGATAAATGTCTCCTTTTCCACCGAACAGCATCAGGAACAGATTAACCTCTGTGATGACTTGGGGGATCTTATCAGTGAGCTGCTCAGATTTTCCGCCTGGTGGGTGAAGCGACCCGATCATAGTCACCCCCGGGGATTTTTCTTGAGATCTGTTTCTTGATTTGTTCTCAGATTTGTGGCATACACTCGGTTTTCTTTGTTCTTAAAATACGGAAATTCTCTCCTGGCAAGTTAAAGAAGCCGGTGCTTAGCTGTGTCTCTGAAGCCCCTGAAATTCTCTCCAAGACCAGGACTCAGAAGAGCCTTCCAGTTCTGTCTCCCCAACTTCTTCCTCCAGTCACACATGGAGAGGCCCTTCCTCCTCCTCTGTTTTAAGAAAACCTCCGGGTGATAAATGCCTAGTCAATAATACATCTGGACAATGTTTATAAATGCACTGTTCTTTTAAAAAAATTTACCAAAGTGTAGTTGTTTTACAACGTTGTGTTACTTTCTGCTATACAACAAACTAAATCAGCTATAAGTATACATATATTCCCTCTTCTTTTGGATTCCCTCCCCATTTAGGTCACCACAGAACACTGAGTAGACTTCCCTGTGCTGTACACTAGGTTTTCAGTTGCTGTTGTTCAGTCACTAAACCGTGTCTGATTCTTTGCAACCCCATGGACTGCCCCATACCAGCCTCCCCTGTCCTCCACTATCTCTCAGAGTTTGCTCAAAATCATGTCCACTGAGGCCGCGATGCTATCTAACCATCTCATTCTCTATCACCCCCTTCTTTTCCTGCCCTCAATCTTTCCCAGCATCAGGGTCTTTTCCAAAGAGTCAGCTCTTTGCATCAGGTGGCCAAAGTATTAGAGCTTCAGCTTCAGTATCAGTCCTTCCAATGAATATTCAGGGTTGATTTCCTTTAGGATTGACTGGTTTGATCTCCTTGCAGTCCAAGGAACTTTCAAGAGTCTTCTCCAGCATCATAATTCAAAAGAATCAATTCTTCAGTGCTCAGCCTTGTTCTTGGTCCAACCCTCACATCTGTACATGACCTCTGGAAAGACCACAGCTTTGACTAGGTTCTCATTAGTTACCTATTTTATACATAGTATCAATAGTGTATATAGGTCAATCGCAATCCTCCAATTCATTCCACCTCCCTCTTTCTTCCCTTGGTGTTCATATGTTTGGTCTCAAACACAAGAAACAAACAAAAACAGTCAACTAGACCTTCGGAATTCATTCAAAATTCTTTTAAACACACGTTGTATAAAAAGAAATGCCTTGTGTTAGTGTCGACGCAAATATCCTCAAGGTCTTGCAAGAAGAGGTATACCTAGCCAGCCTCATTTGTGCATCAGATCAAAAGATTGGATGACAGGCTGAAGGGTCCCAAAGGGAGGGGCAATCTTGAAAAATGGGACACCAAAATCTCTCTCTTGAGGACTGTGTTTGGGAAACTTCTAATGGCATTTTTCCCTTTCAGTTTCTGTGATTCTGTCCTGCTTACCTTTCCACATCATAACCCCAGTCATTCCATCAGTCAAGCCCAAACATTCATAAAATTTATTTCATCAGGTGTTTATGAATATGACCAGTATTTACTCTCTTACAAATGGTCTCCTATGAAATGGAGAGTTTTTCTTGGGAGTTCAGTGAGCCAGCAAGAAAAATCAATATTTGTGCAGAAAAAAAAAGGCATACATACAAACACTAACCAAACAGCAACATCCACTCTTCCAAAGAAAACTCAGAGGGCAAAAATTAGGAAAGTTCGTCCAGGGCCATCCTCCCAAGCCACTCAGATGACCAGGGGCATCTCTTATCTGACCTGTTTGAGTAAAAATAGATTTCACTCAAACTGGGGCTCTGTAACACCTAGAAGGGTGGGAAACGGTGGGAGGTGGGAGGGATGGTCAAGAGGGAGGGGACATATGTATACTTATGGCTGATTTATGTTGATATTTGTCAGAAATCAAACCATTATTGTAAAGCAATTATCCTTCAATTAAAAATAAATATTAAACATAAAAAAATAGGTTTTGTCCTTTCTATACAATCTTAACACATTCTTGTGACAGAGACAGTTGTTCTTATTTTATAGGAGAGGCAACCATGGTTTGAGAAGTAGTCATTTGTCCAAGGTCTCATGGCCAGTGAGGGGCAGGGCTGGAACTTCTGCTCAGACCCAAGGCAGCCCCTCACTTTCCACTACAGTAGGGAAGACGCTAAACAGTCATTGTTGGTTGGTTGCTAAGTCATATCAGACTCATTTGAGACCCCCTGGACTGTAGCCCGCCAGGCTCCTCTGTCCATAGGGTTTTTTCCAGGCAAGAATACTGAAGTGGATTGCCATTTCCTTCTTCAAAGGATCTTTCCGACCCAGAGATTGAGCCTGGTCTCCTGCTCTGGCAGATGGGCTCTTTACCACTGAGCCACCTACCTGGGAAGCCCTTAAGGCATATTAAATTATTCAGCTCTTCCACTGTATCATGAAAGCAGCCATATGCAATGGCACACATGTGATTGTGACTATGTTCCAATAAAACTTTATTTACAAAATAAAAGGGCTGCTGATGTTTAGTTTAAAAGACAATTGTAAATATGTTTTAGGATCTAAAGGAGGAAGACTAGCTGTCCTCTTTCCTTTCTTTATCAGAGTTGTAAGCTTCTTGTTTCTGTTGGAAGAACAGAAAATCTGATGGGGAATAGAGAAAAAGCCAACAGCCAGCTCTGGGTGGCCAGGACTCTGCCCATACAGGCAGAGGTACCAGGCACAGAGGCAGGTTCCCTTCTGCCCCTCTGTTCTCCCATCACTGTGAAAGTCACTCAGTCATGTCTGACTCTTTGTGACCCCATGGAACAGTCCACGGAATTCTCCAGGCCAGAATACTGGAGCGGGTAGACTTTCCCTTCTCCAGGGGATCTTCCCAGCCCAGGTCTCGCACATTGCAGACAGATTCTTCACCAGCTGAGCCACCACTAGAGGGACTGAATTACAGGCCCTTGGACAATGTTTTTGATGCTGAGTTTGTGCAATGACTCCAGCACATTCCTAGCCTCGCACCATCTCCCTGTCCCACACTCTAGGTCATCACACAGCACTGAGCTGTGTTCCCCGAACTATTCAACAGGTTCCTGCTAGTGATCTACTCTACCTGTGGTAGTGCAGTACTCTTGTCTGGAAAATCCCATGGATGGAGAAGCCTGGTGGGCTACAGTCTATGGGATCGCTAAAAGTCAGACACGACTGAGCGACTTCACTTTCACTTTTCACTTTTATGCATTGGAGAAGGAAATGGCAACCCAGTCCAATGTTCTTGCCTGGAGAATCCCAGGGACAGGGGAGCCTGGTGGGCTGCCAACTATGGGGTCGCACAGAGTCGGACACGACTGAAGCGACTTAGCAGCAACAGTATATATATGTCAGATCTACTCTCCCAATTCATTCCACCCTCCCCCTCCCCAAGGCTTTCAGGGTGGTTCAGACTATAAGAATCTGTCTGCAATGTAGGAGACCTGGGGTTGATTCCTGGATTGAGAAGATCCCCTGGAGAAGTGAAAGGCAACCCACTCCAGTTTTTTTTGCCTGGAGAATTCCATGGACAGAGGAGCCTGGTGGGCTACAGTCCATGGGGTTTGGAAAGAAACAGACATGACTTAGGGACTGTACAACAACAATAAGACATGGAGTGCATTGTTAAGGCAGGGGATTGGCACTGGCCTGCTGAAGTGAAGCCTCAATTCGTTCCTTGTTTCCACTCTTCCCAGAAAATCATTGACAAAAATTTCTCTTCATTTCTGTTTCATCTGTGGTCCACAGCATGTGAGCTGGAGTGATCAGTTACATGGGTGAGGCTCAAAAAGGCAACTGAGCCGACCAGGGTGTCCGAATTCCTCCAAGTTTCCTTCAGGAGCTCAAAGGTTGCAGGCAGAAATAATAACTAAATGCTCTCTCGGCCCCTCGGCCCCGTGGCGTTTTTCCATCCTAGCTGGGTAATTTGCCAAAGTAAACTCTGGTGGATGAATGGGGCCTCTCCCCGTCACCCGTCACTTTCCCTGCAGCTTTAGCTCATAACGTAATTGTCAGACAGATCACAGAGATCCAGCTCCTCCAAGGAAGAAGTCCGTAACCGAGTCCAGGATCAGCCTGTATTGTTCCAGTTGCACAGTATGTATTGAGTGTGTGCTCTGTCGCTCAGTAATGTCCGACTCTCTGCAAGAGAATAGCAGCCCAGTGGGCTCCTCTGTCTATGGAACCTTCCAGGCAAGGATACTGGAGTGGGTTGTCATTTCCTTTTCCAGGGGATCTTCCTGACTCAGGGATAGAGCTGGCATCTCTTGTGTCCTGCATCAGCAGGCGGGTTCTTTACCCCTAGAGCCACCTGGATATTACAACCCAGCACAGAGCAGTCTTCTCAGTCCTATTACAGCGTGGGCCTGATAGTCCACATGGCTTCCAGTTTCCATGAAGCATTGACTGTGTTTTTTCAATCTTACTAAGGGTTGGCGGGTTGCACAGAAAGGAGTCTCCTCCTTTGCCGACTTTTGCTTAATAAATTGATGTGACGCTGTGTAGAACTCTGAAGAGAAGAGAGCTGCCTCGTCTAAAAATATCTGGAGGAAATTGTTCCCCAGATTCCAATGATACCCAAAAAACTGCCTAATTAGACCCAAATGGAAATAGCCTCCTGAGCGTTTGCCATTTGATTTTGCTTCCAAAATCAATGATTTTACACATGGCATCTCCTGCCTCTGTGGTTATTATGGCTTCCAAGAAACTCTTCAGTGTTTGGTTATGAGTTCCTTGATGTTTATAATAACCTGCTTCTTGAATGTTTTGTCAACAAAACATTGTCTGGGTTTTGAATCTAGAGAATGGGGGTTTTATCAGGGTGAAATCTCCCCAGACAGTCTAATGAAAAACTTTTCCCACCAAATCAAATTTGCCAGATGATTGACTCTATTATTTAAATTTCATGTGGCTTTTGATACATGAGGAAGGGTGCTCTGAGAAACACAAACTTATGATTATTGTATCAGATTTAAATATCCTTGTGCTGAGCAGACGCGGGCTGTTTTCCATCTATTTCCATAACTGCATTTAAAAGGCATTAAATATTGTGATCGTGGGTGATTTTTGTTTTGCTCTCGTCATCAACTCGATATATAGTGTCATAAATTTCAAAAATACGTTTTATAGTGTTGCATTTGGGAACGAGAAAGTTATTGTTTGACGTGAGACTCATGGAAAGGATGATGTCGTGTTAATGATAACGACCTTTCTAAATGTTCCGCCTTCAAGAACATTCCCATCCAAAGCTGTGTGTTTGTCATCTCTCTCTCTCAGCTTGCATCCTGGTTTCAGGAAAGCCATGCATTCGTCCCTGTGACTGTTACGGTCACTGGTCTCATTTTCTCTGAGACTGTCTCATACTCATTTAGAATTCACGAAGCCCAGGAGGCAGAATGACACAGTGCTCAGTCTCACTTTCTTAGCCAGGTTACAGGGGCTTCCGTGACCTGCTAGGTGAAAACTCCTTTAGTCTTGGGCCTTGAAGAGAAATTCCTGGGTTGGGCTATGAGACTCTGTATCTTCATTATACAGAAACACCAAAAAGAGCTTGAAGTCTCCAAGCCTTTCCACTGTGGTGCCAGTCAGTTCTGTGGAACGGATAGGGGACCTAAAACAGTTGTTTTTACTAAGAAAGCAACAGACACAGTGCAAAAGCCCTACTTCCCCTCCCGCCCAAGCCTTAAAAGACCCACAGAAATGGAAACATGCTTTTATTTCCCTCTCAGCTCTATATCTAGAATCCACACTTAAAAAACTCACCAAGAATGATTCTTTTACCTTTTGGCGGGAATGTGAAATGGTGTAGCCACTTTGGAAAACATATGGAGGTTCCTAAAAGTTTAAACATAGAACTACCATATGATCCAGCCATCCCACCTCTGGGTGTTCATCCAGAGGAAACAAAACGCAGTAACTCAAAAGACATATGCTCCCCTATGTTCACTGCAGCATTATTTTTGTTTTGTTTTAAAATTTGTTTATTTTAATTGGAGAATGATTACTTTACAATATTGTGGTGGTTTTTGTCATACATCAACGTGAATTGGCCATGGCTGCACACACATGTCCCCCCATCCCTGCAATGTTATGTGCACTAGCCAAGAGAGAGAAGCAACCTAAATGCAAACCAACTTTTAAGAATTCCTTTTTTTTTTTTTTGGAGTTTGGGGACAGAATTCAAAAAAAGTGTTACCATAAGTAAGCGATAAGTTCTTCAGAGAGTCCTGAGTTAAATTTGAGTCCACCCCACATCCAGAACCTCAATCTTTAGGATCAATAGAATCTGATTTCAGAGTGTGCTCAGTCACCCAGCTGTGTGTGACTCTTTTGAGACCCCACAGACTGTAGCCCACCAGGCTCCTCTTTCCATGGGATTCTTCAGGCAAGAATACCGGAGTAGGTTGCCATTTCCTCCTCCAAAGGATCTTCCTGACCCAAGGAACACATCCACATCTCCTGCACTGGCAGGTGGATTCTTTACCACTGAGCCACCTGGGAAGCCCCTTTGAATTCAGAAGGTAATATTTAATTGATGCTAAATCTCAGATTCTTATTTTGTATATCTGTCATGTGTCTCCCTTGAATGTGGTAAAAACCTCTTAGGAGCTGAGATCAGGTCTTTGCTTTGGGTTCATACATCCCTGATAGTCAGGGTGGTGGTACCTGGTATGGGATTGACACTCTGTGAGTAACTGTTGAGGGAGTGAATAAGCGTGTAGCCTGGGGGACTGACTATTAGCGGCTTAGCAGAGTCACAAATACTGAAGTTCAGGGGCTTGTGAGGAAGACAGAAATTTCAAGCCTAGGTACATCGGGTCACCCCTGCTCTTTCTAGATGTGTTGACACCAGGCTTGGCAGCACAGCATCATCAGTCCCTGCGGTCAGGGAGTCAGCAAGTGCACACTTGAAGGGCTGCTTGGTATTAATACAGAGGCAGCTACTTGTAATGAAGGAGCTGCAAGCAGCCAAATAGAACAAACAGAGAAAATTCACAAAACCAACAAACAAAACCATGTTCCATCCAGCCATTCCCTCCAGGCAGATTCCAGCTTCAGCTCTGGTAAGACTTCTTATATTCTAGTTTGAATTTGCTGCTCCCTGACCTCTCAAATCGATGATTAAAATTAGACAAATGTCTAATATTTCTTAATATGTGCACATTCTCCTGCCTGTGTAGTTGGATGCATGCATGCTAAGTTGTTTCAGTGGTGTCCGACTCTTTGCAACCCTATGGACTGTAGCCCTCCAGGCTCCTCTGTTCCTGAGATTCTCCAGGCAAGAATCCTGGAGTCCGTTGCCATGACCTCCTCCAGAGGATCTTCCTGACCCAGGTGGCAAAGAGTTTGACATAACTTAGCAACTGAACAACAGCACATATTATGTACTAGATTAATTACTTAAGAAATAATCCCTCCTTTTCCAGGAGTATATCAGAGGGATTATCCACCATCACCAAGTGGGACTTATTCCAGGAATACAGTGCTTCTTGGTCCACACTGGTTCTCTCCCTCAGATCCAGTGGACCCGCCCCATGCTCTTCTCCCCTCAAGAATACCCAGCAGAAAGGACAACTTAGAACAGACATCCTTTGATTCAGCTATTTATATCACCTCATATGAGAGACTCCAGCCATTCCAAGGGCTTTTTGTCTTATTTCCAACATGCTCTTTCTTTCAGACCACAATAACCCCGGCTTGTTATTTGTCTTTCAAAGGCCTTGGGAAAACCTATTTGATAGCCTCAAGTTTCATAGAGAGTCTTATTTTATTTTTAATTGGAGGACAATTACTTTACAATATTGTAATGGTTTCTGCCATACATCAACATGAATCAGCCTCAGGTATACATACGTTCCCTCCATTCCCTCCCTCTTAAACTGCCCTCCCACCTCTCTCCCCATCCCACCCCTCTAGGTTGTCACCAGAGGGTGTTTTAATTTCCGTCTCTGCATCTTAGAGAGGATGTATTGGCAAGGAAAAAAATTTCATCACTTCCATTTACTTTACTTTATCCAGCTAGTAAGCTTCCCAGGTGGCATTAGTGGTAAAGAACCCACCTGCCAATGCAGGAGACATAGAGACATGGCCTACAGAGCTAAAGCAAAACTGTACACTCAGCAATGAGCAGAACGCCTGGGAGCAAATGATGACCTTCTTGAGTCCTGCATTTGCAACCCACGTAAATACAAAGTGAGAATTTCACAAAACAAGATGACTCCCAATACAAGTATATAAAACCCATCTCCCAGGAAACAATGTTCCACTTTTCTTCATGTGAAGTTTAAGAAAATGCCATAAAGCACCATCTGATCGAGGCCCCCACAGTACCTGTGGCTGACACATACTTGCTGTTATCATTTGTTTGAACCATTTCTCCCATCCCACAGAGCAGAGAGCAAACAGCTGGTTAGCTCTTAAATGAACATGATGGTGTAAGAATGATGTTTCGTGTGCATCCGAGGAAGTCTCACCGGATAAATAAAAGGTTGCTCATTTATTTATGATGCAAAAAAATCCATTGTGCATTCAGCGAAAAGAAGCATCAATTATTTATTCAGAACTCCTGTCTCTAAGAACAACTTTTTGTGTTCATGAGGCATGACTGCTTTTATTCCTCTGAAACATGCAATTTTCTTTCTGACGGTACTGGGTGGTATTCTCCAGGAAGCACGTGGCATTGTGGCAACTTGTACATTTGATAAAGGATTTCTAGCTGGTCATACCCTTTTTATTTGATTCCCCACATTGCCCTCAGACACCCAGGAGTCGTAAACAGATGCATGGAGTTCATTCATTCATTCACTAACAACCTTGTTTCTTCTCTCTCACACTGAGACAGACCTACCATATCACTAAATCATTAATTAAACTCTGGGGTCAAATATCTTCTCATGCATCACTACTTACCCTAACCCTAGTAAGGGCATGATTAAAGTGACATCATTTCTCAAAGTCATTTTTAAAAATTCCTTGGAATTGTATTATTTGTTTGTGTGTGTGTGCTCAGTTGTGTCTGACTCTTTGCAACCCCAGAGACTGTAGCCCGCCAGGCTCCTCTGCCCATGGAATTTTCCAGGCAAAAATACTGGAGTGAGCGGCCTTTACCTACTCTAAGCTACACATATACATACACATATATCCATGTTTTTGGATTTCCTTCCCATTCAGGTCACTGCAGAGCACTGAGTAGAGCTCCCTGTGCTATATAGTAGGTTATCGTTAGTTATCTCTTTTATACATAGTATCAACACTGTATATGTGTCAGTTCCGGTCCCCCAATTCACTCCACCACCACCCTTTCTCCCTTGGCATCTGCGTATTTGTTTTCTATGTCTTCGTCTCTATTTCTTCTTTGCAAATAATATCATGTTTGCCATTTTTCTAGATTCCACATAATGTGTTTCGATAGATGTGTTATGAAACCTAATAAAGCAAACAAAACAGTAAAAATCAAGTTGAACTCTGTGAAAGATAGCTAAAACACTCATATTCCACTTCATCTGAATTTTACTTGATGGTGTTTTATTCATCTTTATATTCCTGTCACCTATGCCTAGAGGAGTGCTAACATAGTTGTAATAACTGTTGAATAAAAACCCCGCAGAATTTATCTCTGCTATTTCCCCACTCATACTCTAGCACCTCCTGATAGCCGGGGACTTCAAGCTTCCTTCTGGTATTTTCTACAGCCTTAACATTTACACCCAAATTAGAATTCTCACCACTCAAATTCATTCCTGGTTCTCATGTAAAAGCCATATTAAAATGCTTATTCTATTAGCACCCATTATTCCAGCTACCAGAAATCTGATTAAACTCATCAGGTGGGAAACAGAATCTCCACAGAAGTCAGTCTGCTGTTTCTCCGTAGCAGAACATTTTGGATGAGTAATTCCCTTTGCCTTGGCTCCAGTTTTCTCACCCAGATTACCTGGTTTGTAATGTCTACTTTACAGTCAATGTATTTTCGGAGAAATGAGTTCAGACAACCATCTCACGCTCATGTTTAGCTGCGACCCCATGGACTGTAGCCCGCCAGGCTCCTCTGTCCTTGGGGATGCTCCAGGCAAGAATCCTGGAGGGGTTGCCATTTCCTTCTCCAATTAGAGGAGAGAAAGGAGGTTAGAGCCAGGTTAGGAGTGGCCCAGCTCTCCTCACCTGGTCCTCAGGCAGGTCAGCAGGATGACTGCTCCAGGAGGGCTGGAGAAGTACGGCCGCGACATCTGTGTCTGTCTTCCCTGTGGAGCTTAGGGAGGTTAAAACCCCTTTCTCTGATGCTCTAAGGGAGAAATGGCCGTGATGGGTGTCTCGAGGACTCAGAGTCCTTAGACTCAAGAAGGGCACCAAAGGGTTACCTTGCACACCGCCCCCTGCCCAGAGAAACACAGTAAAGGCTAACTGGGAGCTAAACAGGTGTGTATGAAGAGACCTTTGTCAGCGGCAGGAAGGATGAAGCAACAGGCTGGATGAGCAAGTAACTATAGAAAACAGCGGGACAAGGAAGGAAAACCCAATGAATACTGGGTCTACTGAAGACCAGACACTCCATCCCCCAGCACACACACACACACACACGCACGCACGGTGTGTGCCCTGCCTGGGCACTTGGCAAGACACTGAAACAGTGCTATGGGAATTGAAAGATCCTAAAATTTACACACTCAAGAACTTATTTCTTGAGTTTCTATACATAGTTTTAAGTTCCTGGAGATAGAAAAAAAGAAAACAGTGGCATAAGATCTTGAAAAGAAGATTAGCTGGAGAAAACAAGATGTCTGAGAAGGTGAGTTTGTGGCCTGAGATGAGTAATCATTCCTCAGGAATCTCAAGGGTAGGGCAGGAGTCGGGAGACACAAGAGAGAGATAAACGTTGATGTTTTGCTCTGGTTTCTTAGCCCAGTGGCCTGCCTTTGCCAGTGTGATGTAGAGTATGCTTCAGCTCTCCTGGCTGGACATCCACAACCAAATTTCTGGTAATTTAAATAGGTCAGAGGATGGATGGCATCACCGACTTGATGGTCGTGAGTTTGAGCAAGCTCCAGGGAGGCCTGGCATGCTGTAGTCCATGGGGTCACAAAGTGCGGGACACGACTGAGCATCTGAACTGAACTGAACCTTAGAGCAAGGAAGAAGAAGCATTTTGATAGGTGACTCAGGATGGAAGCAAAAGCCGGGGGACTAAATCAGCTTTCTCTCAGCCCTAGACTCTTCTTTTGGGGAATTAAAAAAAAAATTATTGGAGTATAGCTGATTTGCAACATTGTGTTAATTTCAGGTTCACAGCAAAGTGAATCAGTTATACATATACATATATCCTCTTTTTTCAGCTTCTTTTTCCATAGAGGCCATTACAGAACATTAAGTAGAGTGTCCTCTGCTATAGAGTAGGTCCTATTTTATATATGGGGCTTCCCTGGAGGCTCAGTAAAGAATCTACCTGCAGCGCAGGAGAAGCAGGTTCAACCCCTGGGTCAGGAAGATCCCCTTGAGAAGGAAATGACAACCGACTCTAGTATTTTTGCTTGGAGCATTCCATGGACAGGGAGCCTGGTGGGCTACACTCCATGGGGTCACAAAGAGTCAGACACAACTGAGCAACTAACATACACACATCTTATATATAGTAGTATGTATATGTCAATCAGAATCTCCCAATTTATCTTTCCTCCTACCTTACTCCCTGGTAACAATAAATTTGTTTTCTACATTTGTGACTCTCCGTGTTGTAAATCAGTTCATTTGTACCTTTTTTTTTTTTTTTTTTAGATTCCGTATATAAGTGACATCATATTTTGTCTTTCTGCGTCTGACTTACTTCAGCCAGTATGACAATCTCTAGGTCGGTCAGTCAGTGTTGCTACAAATGGCAGTATTTCATTCTTTTATATTCTCTTGATCTTGCCACTTTGGCCCATGCTCACCCTCTTGGAGCTTGTACATTGGTTCTTCCAAAAGGACTCAACTCCTGGCCCCGATGCCCAGACACCTTCCAAGTGCCCAACCTCTCACTATGAAAAACCACACTGGCCCTAGTTTCTAAGTCCCTGGATCCCAGAGGCTGATGGAATACAGCCAACTCTGTTTTGATGGAAACCATATGTTTGTAACTTCACGTCAGTGTCAGATGGCAAGACTCAGAGTAGAAGCTCTGGCTTCTTGTTCCAAGGGGTGGCTGCTTGCCTTAGGCTGGTAAAGATCTGTCTACAGTTTGCTGGAATAACCCAGTGTCCCCAAACTCCATGCATAAAGCCCTTTGGCTGGACATGCATTCGCTCTTGGTTCTTCCAGATGAGGAGTCAGAATAGCCATCTCGGATTTGAAGCATCATGTCGCCCACCCGACATGGCTCCCTACAGGGACGTGGTTCACCTAGGAGGCAGTAAGGACAAATCCTAGCTTTGTTGCACAGGGTGGTGGAAAATATGAGTCACTGAACTCAAAAGTCACCCTAGTGCCTGCTGCTGATTATAAACAAAGAGGAGAGCCTGAGATGGGCAGAGTCCAGGGCCAGGACCACCCTCTCGGGCCTAAGCTCAAGACCGGGGGTGGGGCACAAAGACTCCTATTGTTTACACTGGGGCTGTGTGATGCCCTGTCAGGAAGCCCCCTTCACAAACTGAGTTGCCTCTGCCAGCCCTTAGAGACCTGGGGAATACACTCGCCCGGCCTTTGGTCTGCATGTTTAGACTCATGCCACACTGAATTTCATCTGGGAGGAAAAGCTGTTTCAGATGACCATGAATAGCAGCTTTCATCAGCTGTCACTCCTCATTAGGGCTGGCATGACGTGGAAATGTACAAGAGGCTGGGGTGGAAGCAGCTCCTTCTATCCTAAGCCTTCATTGACTTCATTTGAACTGTGATGCTGGAGAAGACTCTTGAGAGTCCCTTGGATTGCAAGGAGGTTAAATCAGTCAATCCTAAAGGAAATCAACCCTGAATATTCATTGGAAGCTGAATACTAAGGGTGAAGCTGAAGCTCTAAAATGTTGGCCACCTGATGTGAAGAGCCTACACCCTGGAAAAGACCCTGATGCTGGGAAAAGATTGAAGGCATAAGAAGGGGGGCAACAGAGTATAAGATGGTTAGATAGCATCACCAACTCAATGGACATGAATCTGAACAAACTCCAGGAGACAGCGGAGGATGGAGGAGCCTGACGTGCTGCAATCCACAGGGTCACAAAAAGTCAGACAGGACTTAGAAAAACAACAACAAAATCCTGTTAAAAGGTTAAACAGTCCATTTGACTCCCCCTCATCTTGCTTAGCTTCATCTGACTCTGGGGCAGAAAAAATGTGGTACCTTAAGGCCAGACCCGGCTGGAACTAAGATGCTATCTAGATGATTTGAGGGGCTCCATTCAGTGTTCTTTCCCTTGGAGAAGTCAGCTGCAAGCCTCAGCTTCCTCATATGGACTTGGCCTCAAAGAGATAGGATACAGTTTCTGTTTTAAGAGAAATGGGATAACATCCCTATGGGCAGGTTTCCTGTCTTATATTTGTCTTTAGGAGCAGAGATGAACTTGCTTCAGTGGAACTTGGCAAACTAGCTCTCTTAGGAAAAAAAAGAAAAGAACGGCCATATTTGTAGTGTTTGCTAATTTCCACAGTATAAATACTCTCATCATGGCTGAGTTCAAGTTACCAACTTTGTAACTGAATGTGGGGTCTGACTGCTTGCCTCTCAAAAGCCAGTGAAAAAGACCAGGTGGATGGAAAGGAGAGTTTGCTTTATTTTGGATGCTGGCAACAGGAGAGGGTGTGGGAGGAGGGTGGGAGATCATCTCCCCATCCCTAACAATCAGGGGGCAAGATCAACATCAAAAGAATATATTAAAAAAAGAGAGATTTTCAGGTGTCAGTCAGAAGAGGCTCACTGAAGGGCTCAGAGAAGGGTAGTAACTGATGTCATGGAGTGATTGGAAGAAGGATTATGAAAAAAAAAAAGCATTGAAACAGGGTCGTGAAAGGGTCAGAGTGTGATGATCTGCAGATAAATTGGGAGGAAGGAGAACAAGAGTAGAATATTCCAAAAGGCATGAGCCAGACACATGGATTGTCAGATGGGTAGCAGGAAAGGAAGAAAGGAATCATAAAAAAATAGCATCTGAAAAAAAAAAAAATCCAGACCAATTATGGGAAGACAAATAGTGGATTAATAAAATTTTTTGAATAAGAAGTTTCTAGAACATTACTGTAGTGGTAGGGTGAAGTCAGGGACATAAAAGAAACAGGATCCTTTTCGTTGATCTGTCCTTGGACATCAAGGAGATCAAACCAGTCAATCCTAAAAGAAATAAACCCTCAATATTCACTGGAAGAACTGATGCTGAAGCTCCAACACTTTGGCCACCTGATGCCAACAGCTAACACATTATAAAAGACCTTGATGCTGGGAAAGACAGAGGGCAGGAGGAGAAGGGGGCGACAGAATGAGATGGTTGGATGGCACCACTGACTCAATGGGCATGAGCTTGAGCAAACTCCAGGAGATAGTAAAGGACAGGGAAGCCTGGTGTGCTAAAGTCCATGGGGTCACAAAGAGTTGAACGTGAGTGAGCAACTGAACAACTCTCCAGAAACAATCTGACACGGAAACTTCTGACCAGGATTCTGTGTGCATTAAAAGATGACAGTGGATGTAACATCTGGCATGGATGAAAAGGATACAGGAGTTGTTCAACACTAGCTCTGGAGGTCAATTGACTTGGCCCAGACAGCCTGCCAGCGCCCCAGTACTTGCCACGGAGAAAGGTGGTCCCCACAGCAGTGTGAACGAGGAATGAATAACCAGAGAAAGAGGAGACAATGGGATTCACTCATGAAACTTTCTTGGTGGTTTTCTTTACAAAAGTGTGGTCTCTAGGGGACTTCCCGGGAGGTCCAGTGATTAAGACTTCTAACGCAGGAAGTGTAGGTTGGATCTCTTGTCAGGGAGCTAAGATCCTACATGCCTCTTGGCCAAAAAACCAAAATATAAAACAGAAGCAATGTTGTAACAAATTCAGTGAAGCCTTTTAAAATGGTCTACATTAAAAACATTATTTTTTAAGTTCTTTAAAAATGGTCCATATCAAAACATGCATGCTCAGTCATGGCCTACTCTTTATGACCCCATGGACTGTGGCCTGCCAGGCTCCTCTATCCATGGGATTCTCCAGGCAAGAATACTGGAAGGAGTTGCCATTTCCTCCTCCAGGGGATCTTCCCAGACCAGGGACAGAACCCTCATCTCCTGCCTGCATTAGCAGCTGGGTTCTTTACCACTGAGCTACCAGGGAAGCTTAACTGTAGCCTACTAGGGTGCTCTGAGAGACACAGACCAAAAGGCTCTGACAATGGCCTTCATTATCTTCATCCAGAAAATATGATAGAAACCCCTGACCCCCTTTTTTTTTGCCTCAAGGCTACAGCTTCGCCCACTGAAAGGGCATTTATGGCCAAGCCTTTGATGACAACATGGCTTTTCTTGGTTGCTCTTGAACATAATGAAGCAGAGAAGAAAAGGCAGGCCTTTGGATTCCTAGCTTCACCAGTGGCTAATGAATCAAGCACTGCATCCCAGGATACCACAGGTATTAATGAGCAGTACGTGCAGGATTTATGGGGCCATATGGCAGTGAGAAGGGACTCAGCTATGAACTGTTCCCCTGGAGTGGGGCACTGCGTGCCCAACGGGGCAGTCGGGTGCCAAGGAACAGATGTCTTCCTGCCCTGGTTACTCACCTGGGTTCTGTAATGAAGGAGGTCCTGGCTGACAAGTTCCTCCAACACTTTTAAGACCACATTTCCTGTGAAAGTCTCTTAGAGGAGAAGTAAAAGTTAACAGAAAGCACAGTGAGGGGCCACGATCAGGTTGCTTGGGGGAAATATATTCGAATTCACTCAAGACTATAGACCCCGCTGATGTAGCTTTTCTGACATGACGTGGTAAACTTAGAGGGAGTTTTTCACTTCTTTCACACACCTTGTCCCTATAGCAGGGGTGATGTTCCCCCAAGCCCACAAGAGAGGCCCCCAGACCTCACTAGGAGGGGAACTGTTTCATCCTGAGTGATGTGAATATCAGCGACAGCTGATATTTTTAAGTACCCATCACTCGCCAAGCCCCGCTCTCAGAATCTGATGCACACAACTTTACAGAATCTTTACAAGGATTCTAAGGATCTGATGGCACTGATATCTCAATTAACATAGGAAAGAGAAGTAAATTAAAAGCACCATCATCTGACTCTGTGCTCTTTGGAAACCCAGGTATCTCTGGGCTCTGGTATTCCAGATGTAGGTCTGGGGAGCTGAAATGTGATGAAGCTGACCATACTATCAAGGAGGTCTCATACTATTTGAGACCCCAGGGATCTTGTCCATCTTTCTTTCTAGCCTCATTTCCCCATTTGACCCCCTTGAGCTCATGCTCTGAGGTCTACAACAGGGACCCAGATAGAGTCATCATGCGCAGCAGCTTTGGCCACTTGGTAGTAGGTTCTCTAAGCATGTGCCTGGGGAGGATTTTCCAGGGATTCAGGGTTCCATACATCATTGCACTATGAAAGGAGAATGGCGTCTTCTGTGAGTGTGGGAGGCGGTGGATAACACAAGGGAGCCAGGTAAAGTCCATCCCCCATAGTGATGCCAGGTAACGTCCATCCCCCACAGTGGTGCCAGGTAACATCCATCCCCCACAGTGGTGCCAGGTAACGTCCATCCCCCACAGTGGTGCCAGGTAACGTCCATCCCCCACAGTGGTGCCAGGTAACGTCCATCCCCCACAGTGGTGCCAGGCAAAGTACATCCCCCACACTGGTGCCACTGGGCCTCCACTGACCCCTCAATAGGGACCTGGAACAATAAACCGGCTCATTAACTCCGGCGCTCTGAGACGCTGCTCTGTGGCAGGACTTGCTGTCTTGTACCTTCACATTGCCAGCAACAATCCCATCCATCCTGCGAGGCTCGGGTCAAACATACTCCCCTGAGAGATGGTCCATGGTGGTGAGGCTGGAGACTCAGAGAAGAGTTTCACCAAATACTGGCCCTTGGTCAGAAGTAATTTACTTGAATCTCCATGTAAAATAAGACAGACTGTCCCATAAGTAAGCGCCAGTGAATGCCAGCAACAGACCCTGTATCGTATTAAATGAGTGCCGTTTGTTACATCCAATATAAAACACAAACAAAATCTATTTTATTTTTAAACAGGAATAACATGGAACAGAAAGTGGCCAACAAAGTACATACAAACAGATGTTTTTAAACTCTTTAAATCTTTATCACAGAAGATATACACATTCCATGTTACTTGAAAGAGTCAGGAAACCTGGCATAGTGATGCAACTTAATAAATATATTTAAAATGTGATTTTCAAGTTTTAAGCTTAATTTTATTTATTTATTTTTTTGCCATTCCCAGCAGCATTCAGGATCTTAGTTCCCTGACCAGGGATCAAACTCGTGCCCCCTGTAGTGGAAAGGTGAACTCCTAACCACTGGACCATCAAGAAGTCCCTTAAGCTTAAAATTTCAATTTATTATTATTGCCTATAATATTCTTTTTGTAACTTTATCACATCAAATTTATACTTAATACATTAAATGTAATTAAGACATTAAACATTAGTGTCTAGTTTAAATTACAGGAGTAGATAAGTTAAAGAATTAAGATAATTCTCAGAGAAACACTTTGAATAAAAGACCTCAGCAGCTTTGTAAGAACTAATAAAAAATTATGGACTGAAAACAGAAGAAAAAATATATTTGCTCAAAGAAAAAGAAAAGGTCAATTGTCTCAGATGAAGCAAAATTTGCAATACTGAAAAGAAAATTCAAAGCACCTAAAAGCTACCTTTTTGATGATTTAGTCATAGAAAAATATTTTTAAGGATCTTTGAAAGGATTTTTTTCTTTGTTAATGGTCATCAAATACAACCAAACAATTTGGAACTTCAAATAGAGTGCCCTCTTAATAGCATATATGTAAATATGACTTCTACTTCAACAAATATGAGAAAATAAATTACACTGAATCAACATCCACTACCACCAATGGTCTCCTTTCAGTTGCCTTTGCAATCCAGGGGAAGAAAGTAAATAAACACGTGCCATTGGCTTTAATAAAACCCAACCATCAAGGCAAATGATGAATTTGCTTGTTTTTTATGAACCTTGATACATTTGCAAAAATCCCTAGGAAGCCTAGACATACCCTTGAAAAATTACAACTTTTTATTTCAGAAAAGGCAGAGAAGCTAAAACTCTTTAACCAATTTGATAGATATATAAAATGCTAATAGTTCTAGTCTGTAAAGCTGGGAGCCTTGTAAAGTTTTATTTCATAGCACATAAGTCCTATTTCATGGTAAATATCTTCATTTTATAGAAGTGCTACTAAAGAGCATTTGCATCATGTTGAGGTTTTGCGATTGTAATCATGAATTAATTCCATGACCTCAAAACAGTCTGATAAATACAACTTCTCAGTTTGATTAACCTAGTTTATATTTGGAGAGGTTGAACAATACCCTTGCCGGTATATGAGTTATCTTCTCTCATCAGGCTTTTTTTCCCTAAAGTTATCACTTGAAAAATCAATATATTTTAAACTTGCAAACCATCATCTTTCTTCCTCTCCTTTTTTTTCCCTTTGACCACACTGTGCAGTAAGTAGGATCTTAGCTCCTTGACCAGGGATCAAACCAGAGACCCTTGCACTAAAAGCACAAAGTCTTAACCACTGGACCCTTAAGTAAGTGCCTTCCTCTTCTAATAAAAACAGGAAATGTGAACTTATATTGTCTCCATACCTGATGATTATAGAAGTGGGATGTGGTATACACTGGTATTAAGTCTGCTCAATCCCTGTGCCAGTGACAAGAATTCTTAAAATAAAGACAATACTCTGCCGTGTGGTTGCAAAGGTCTTAGAGAGGATGTGTCACTGAACTTAGGGGCTCCAAGGCATAGTCTGTGAAGAACATGGAAAGATCTCCCTTCGAGGGTGCTGATGAAAAAAAAGTTAATATTTGGCATCAAAAGGCTTGAGCAAACTTTAACATGGACACAATTAAAATGTGTCATCATTAGGGTTCCCAAGCCATCCTATTTTCAAGTTTGACAAAAACAAGTGTTTATCCTTACTGAGAGCTTATGGGAACATTTAAGACCATCTCACCTACTCTCTGAGGAGCCAGGTAAGCCGCTAAGAACTTTAAGGACTTATGGAGAGTCACAAGAGAGAATGGGGACATGAAGCCATGGGGGCTGCTCCTTGTGGCTTCTGACAGCCCTTCTCTGGCGAGACCCACGGGACCCTCCACCACGTAACTTTGAGGGTTTGCTTCCTGTGGGATGATTTAGAGTCAGCAAGCCTAGGTGGACTACCCCCTGCCTGTGATTTGTTTCTGCAAAATAGGGCGTTGTGACTGTGGATTCTCAAACACAAACTCCGTCAGTGGGTTTGTGCTACTCCTCTCTCCTTCCATCTCTGCTTCGAGAACTTTAGGATTTAGAAGTTTCCAGTATGTGTTTGAGCAGTCTTCTAACTTCAGGGTGAAATAATCTTAAAATGGAGAGCAGTTATCCCAAGTTGCATAATCTGTGCGGAGAGGCCAGGAAATACATAGGAAGATAGGGATATACCTGTGTAAAATTATTCATACAAACGGTCATGTCCTAAAAGATACAGAGGGAGCCTATAAGGCTTCTAAACAATAGCTGCTAGAAACGCTGAAACTTACATCATATTTTCTATGTGCCGGGCACTGGGCTTCCCTGGTGGCTCAGATAGTAAAGAATCCACATGCAATGCGGGAGACCTGAGTTCAGTCCCTGGTTTAGGAAGATCCCCTGGAGAAGGGATGGCAACCCACTCCAGCATTCTTGCCTGAAGAATTCCATGGGCTGAGAAGCCTGGTGGGCTACAGTCCACGGGGTCGCAAAGAGTCGGACACGACTGAGTGAGCGAGCACAATGAGGGCCAAATCTACAGAGACAGAGTAGACCAGAGGCTACCCGGGGAGGGAGGGGAGACGGGGAGTTATTGTGTAGAGTTTTACGTTTAGAGTTTCCGTCTGGGAGGATGCATTTCTGGAGATAGATGGTGGTGATGGCTGCCCAACAATGTTATTAATATGTTTAATGACACCGGATTATACACTTCACGGTTTAAGATGGTAGATTTTAAGTGTATTTTATCAAAGAATTTTTTAAAGACTCCTTTTAAAAGAGAGTTCCAAATGTCCCTTGGAAACTAAGTAAATTCCCACAAAATTCAAGCCAGTTGGATTTAACTATTAAAACCTTAGATGTCAGGACATGAAATAATAGATACTGTCTTTCTGGGTCACTCGATGGCGATCTTTGGGTAAGCACTGGACTCAGAAGGCATTTGTATGGCTACGCAAGAGGCAAGAATCAGAGTCCTCATTTCTAAAAGGTTATCCATGGTGATTCTCTCAGCAGTAAAGGATTCACAGAGTGAGGTTCTGTCTCTTTCTTGAGCAGGCAATGGATGGTGCAGTTGGTAGAAAAAGTCAGAGTAAAAAAATCCACAGAAAATAGCATATGTCAGTGGAAAAACATGGTCTGTCTGGACCAGATCAAAGTGATGATGGAGGCAATGATTAACACAAGAATGAATAAGTTTCTTCATAGCTATATTTTACTGTTCAAGGTGGGAGGTAGTCTGTAAATTAAAGGGCCAAAAATGGATGGATTAAGAGAGTCTCAGTTTAGAAACTGTTATTAAGGACTTTTTTAAACAGATTTTTTTTTCCCCAGAATCCAGAAAAGATATGGCCATAGTATCAAGGACTGAGAACACCAGGGAAGCAGAAAAAATAGGAAGAAATTTACAGTTCAAGGGTAGTCATGGCTCTTCTGACATTGACACATGGCCAAGCAGGAGAGGAAGGACATGTCTGGTGGCCAAGCTAACACTGATTCTTATTAATAAAAGCAAATTTCAGTCACAATTTTTAAAAAATGTTTGGTGAGTTAGACAAATGATTGAACAGATATAGAAACAGCATTTTATTTTTCATTATTTTTTGACAGTGCTGCACAGCATGTGGGATCTACGTTCCCTAGCCAGGATTGAACCCATGCCCCTTGCAGTGGTAGCCCAGAATTTTAACCCCTGGACTTCCAGGAAGTCCAATTGGTGACAGTCTTCAGTGGACCATGGCAAATAGTTAAAGTGATGGAAATGATAATCATTTTAAGAGACAGAAGAAAAATCATTGTGACAGCCCCAGCCATAAAATGCTTCCAGACATTCCACTTGGAATAAACTTGACAGTGCAGTTTATCCTGTGCATTTAAAAAGAAAATGAGAAAAATTGAGGTTTAGTGGTACTGAATGATTCATGCAAGATTTCATCCTTTCTGGTCAAATCAAGACTATTCACAAAATTATCCACAAGACCTGGGGTTTCATCATGAAGGCACATGAAAGAGCTGATGAATTGGAACATCATTTTTAAAAAAGAGAGAGAGAGAAGATAGGGTTAAGAAAATGGATGGATTGGACAAACCATGGATTCCTTTCATGGTCTATTTAAGAAAGACGTGTTCCCTAGAGAAGGAAATGGCAACCCACTCCAGTATTCTTGCCTGGGAAACCCCGTGGACAGAGGGGCCTGGTGGGTTAAGTAAATCTAATGAATCTAATGAAGTGTTAGTTAAATCTAATGAATGTATAATCCTGTTATTTATCAGCATGGCTAGATCCCTGACCTGAAGCAATGAATGGGGGAAAATTTCAATAATGTAGGAAATGAGAAAGACTGGTTAGAAAGGTGATAAAGAGTCAGACAAAGGTGGGCAGCATGGTTTTAGACACACAGCAGGATGTAAAAGCAGGTGGTAGTGGTTTAGTCATGCAGTCGTGTCTAACTCTTGGTGACCCCATGGACTGTAGCCCACCAGGCTCCTCTTTCCATGGAATTTTCCAGACAAGAATACTGAAGTGGGTTGCTATCTCCTTCTCCAGGGGATCTTCCCAACCTAGGGGTTTGAACCCTGAGTCTCCTGCATTGCAGGCAGATTCTTTATCCATCCACCAGGGAAGCCCAGAGAACAATAAAAATGATGACGATAAAGCTGGAGAAACTAGAGCGAGAGTCAGTTAAATAATGAAGGTGTCATTGGAACAAACTGGCCTGAAAAAGCAGGGAAGAGACTGCTGAGAGAGCTAACGACACACGCTGAAGAACTGATGAGGGAGACGGACTCCGGACATTTTGATCACGTGGGAGATTTGCAACTTGAGTTAGGAGACAGGATGAGGCTGGTCAAAAGAGATCTGCTTCCAATTTTTCCGTGTATTCATTATATATGGCTCAGGCTAGTTGAGTTTACAATTCTGTTGATACAGAACTTTTTATTAATGGCCTCATCAAATAGCAGGGGCCAAACACTCTGAAGAGGAGCTCATTATTTATGGCTGGGTGGAAGAAGAGCTGGATATGTTGAGTACAGAATAATTTTACAGTTGAAAGCTGAGGCTGCTTGGTGCTTTTGCATCTTTGTGGATAAGAAGAGATAAGAAAGCTGCATCCTCAAGAAAGGTTTCAATGCCAGATGCTTGGATACTGAAGGGAAGGGTGTTTTTCTCTAAAGAGAACTTTTCCTAAAATGAAAAGTGTTAGTTATTCAGTCGTGTCTGACTCTTTGCAACCCTGCCAGGCTCCTCAGTCCATGGGATTCTCCAGGCAAGAACACTGGAGTGGGTTGCCATGCCCTCCTCCAGGAGATCTTCCCGACCCAGGTATCGAACCCATGTCTCCTGCATTGCAAGCAGATTCTTTACTGTCTGAGCCACCATGGAAGCCCAAAATGAAGAGACACATTCTAATAAAAGGTGAAGAAGAATCAAAGAAGGCAGAATCAAGGCCACGTTTGGAAATAAAAATAACGTATGATTTTGGGGCCAGTTCAGTTCAGTCGCTCAGTCGTGTCCAACTCTTTGCGACCCCATGAATTGCAGCACGCCAGGCCTCCCTGTTCATTACCATCTCTCGGAGTTCACTCAGATTCACGTCCATCGAGTCCATGATGCCATCCAGCCATCTCATCCTCGGTTGTCCCCTTCTCCTCCTGCCCCCAATCCCTCCCAGCATCAGAGTCTTTTCTAGTGAGTCAACTCTTCACATGAGGTGGCCAAAGTACTGGAGTTTCAACTTTAGCATCATTCCTTCCAAAGAAATCCCAGGGTTGATCTGGCCAGGTGGTTACCAAAAATGAAAAGTAACAGTTAAGAGTCTCAGTGAAAAGAAAGGAATGAATCTAAAAAAATAAGGATGCAAGATGACTTTTGGTATAGAATTTAGATATAATAAAATGTTGAGGGGTAAGAGGTCACCTAGAAGAGAAATGATATGGAAGCACGAAGGGCAAGGGGAGAAAAGGGTGCAAAGATATTTGTAAGTTATTCAGTTGATGGGACATGTGGAGTTTGTTGGAAATGCTGAAGAGCTATAACAGACTAAACTTTTTTTTCAATTTAGAAATGAAAGAAACTATTCAGACCTAACTGCAGTATAAACATGCTTTGAATCATTCTATATAAAGGAAAGTTATTATTATTCTAGAATATTAACTGGGACCCTTTGTGACAAAGAACAATTGATCTGAGCTTTAAAGGGTAAGATCAAGTGGTCTGAAATAAGAACTAGGTTTGGCTCTAGAGGTATCAGTTGATGGTAACTCATCAAGAACTCTTGTTCCCTCTCAAAAACTGCAGTGAAATGACTGTCAAGTTTTCTCACTTCCTACTGTTCCTTGGTTGACCAGCTGTTGCAGGCTTGAAATAAAGAAATCCGAGCTTAGATAAGGATTTGTGGGAAAACAGGTGGGAGAAACATGCCTCTGCCCAGACCAGAGGCAAACAACCTTTCAGGAGTGGAATGCCAAGTCGCTGACCCTGGCCCTTGAGGTCAAGGATGAAGGGTGGGGCCCTGGAGGCCTGGGAAGTGTCCTTCCGAGAACACCTCCAGCTCCAGTCAAAGGCGTGCCCCCAACTTTCACCTCTGTTTCATCCATCTTCCTGTGGGCCCTGTTTTTCCTAATGTAAATACCATTGGGGAAATTGAAATCCATCTGACCTCCGTCTCTCCTGGTGTCTATATCAGATAAACAGACTACTTTCCCTAGGGCTGAAGCTGAGAGCAGCTGCCTTAGAGGGACTGCAAGTATCTGAAGGGGGAGTGGACAGCGCGTAGCACGGTGCCTCTGAAGAGCGGGTAGAACTTGGACCAGTAGGTGAAGCCCATGAGGACACCAGGGATCCGTGGACACAGGTAGGTGAAGGCGGAGAGAAGGCACTTGGAAAGTGGAAGGGAGCAGGGAGCTTGGAGGTAAGAGGGGAAAATCGACATCACTTCTCTTTGCAATGAAAAGAAGTCCCCAAGGATGATAAATACTCGATGTTTACTATAAGAAACACGTGGACCATAGTTTAACAATGTGTGGACTAGACAGTAACCTTGATGCCTCTGAGGAATTAGAAAGCTAGAAATCTAGCCTCATCACATACCAGCCAGCCAGAGCTAGCAAAGGATGTTTCATCCTGTCTGATCCTTTGTACCTAAAAGATCAGACCCAGGATGATGGGAATGAAAAGGGCTCAGAGCAGAATGTATGATCCTTCTTTCTTATTACCTTTTGACAGTGAAATTAGAGGAGAGTTAAGATTTTGAGCATATAGCTATTAAAAGAACACAGCCAACAGTTAGAAATTTAACTAGAAAATTAGGGTTATAGCCTGAAACATACTTACTAAATATCTTAAATGTCCCACAATGGATTCCTATATTAGAAGCTATTTCTATTTTCAGCTTTATTTCCTCCTGACTTAATAAAAATTCATTATTTTATTACTCTGTATTTGAGGTTACACTGCTTTATAATTTTCCCAAATTCATTTTGTTTAAGTTTTAAAGGTTCCAAAATTTCATGATGTGACAAACAGGTTTGTGCTTTTCCTATCCATGGTTCTCATCTGTGTAGCTGAGACTCTGAATGCAAATCTGTTTTCACATTGATGAAGATATTTCAAGGACCATAAACTCCACGTAACACTGATGCTTCTTGATGTTTGGGTTTTGAAAGTCCCATTCTTCCACACAAGCATAGGTGGGGGTTTTATTTCTATGCTAAGACATATATTTTTTTAAGATTCTTTTCCTGATGTGGACCATTCTTTAAAGTCTTTATTGAATTTGCTACAATATTGCTTGCTTTATGTTTTGGGTTTTTGGCCACGAGGCATGTGGGATCTTAGCTCCCCGGTTAGGGACTGAACCTGAATCCCTTACATTGGAAGATGAATTCCTTTAAAAAAAAAATTATTTTTTATTTGGCTGCACTGTTAGTTAGCTGTGGTGCTCAGGCTTAGTTGCCCTGTGGCATGTGCAATCTTACTTCCCCCCACCAGGTATTGAATCATGTCCCCTGCACTGGAAGGTGGATTCTTAACTGTTGGACCACTGTGGAAGTCCTAGAAGGTGAATTCTTAACCAATGGACTGCCAGGGAAGTTCCTACACTAAGACTTTCACTGGGCTGAAAAACTCTGTATTTTCCTAATTCGGGGAACTATACCTTCTCTTTGATTGTACGGTGATCACATCAAAGACCTGGTAGAAAATGTAGCAGTAAGAATTAATCTTCCTTTGCTATTACTCATCCACTAGAGGTCAATTATAAACCACTGCAGGTCCATCTGAGTTTAGCAGATGAACAGAAGCCTAGGCATTTACCTCTATTTCCTGACACTTGATTGCATCAGGTGACAAGAAATACTGTCAAGGCACTCTCATGGAGGAGGACTGAAGCTGCAAGACGTGAACTTGAGAAATACTCTAGAAATGTTTAATGATATTTTTCATGTGAAGCTGTTTCCACTTTTCAGAAAGGCAGCCATCCATTTGTTACAAGCTGCTTCTGTGTCTCAGCTGTAAAAACCCAGCTCAGTAAAGTGTCTTTTAGTACTTTTCTTAACAAAGCACATCCTTAAACTCTGATCTGCTTACTATAATGGAGTCATTTATAGAGTGAGAGAAAGAAATGTTTTCAAGAGAAAACATAGAGTGCTGAGTGAAAGAATTACCAGTCAAGCATTAATTAGAATCTGTCTTTTTAGACCTGGTTGGGACACACACTAGCTGTAACTGGTTTACTTTTTTCAGCTGGGAATCACAGCATCGTTGGACATTTTGGGTGTGATGATTCTTTGTGATGAAGGCTCTCATGTACATTATTAGATATTTGGCAGCGTCCCTGGCACTGATTCACTAGGAGTACCCTACCACGCTTATTCAGAACCCCGAAATATCTCCAGACATCACTTGGGATGAAAAATTGTTTCGAGAACCACTGTCTTCAACCTTAGGTTTCTCATCTGTATAGTGACTGAATGTGAGTGTAAATAGGTGTTGATATAAGGAGAAAAGATGCCTTTACGGGTAATCTTCTACATTCATATAAATTATTATGCTTTACAGGCAAACTTTATTTATTCACATATTAAATGCTGTTTATCTTCATAGGTATCAGATTTGGCAGATCTCAGCTGACAGGACAGAAGTGTTTGGAAGAAACTTATCCTCTTTACCGGCCACCTTCCCTGGTGGCTCAGATGGTAAAGCATTTGCCTGCAACACGGAAGACTTGGGTTCAACCCCTGGGTTGGGAAGACCCCCTGGAGAAGGAAATGGCAACCTACTCCAGTACTCTTGCCTGGAAAATTCCATGGACTGAGGAGCTTGGTAGGCTACAGTCCATGGGGTCGCAAAGAGTTGGACACGACTGAGCAACTTCACTTTCACTTATCCTCTTTACAACTACAAAAATCAAGAGTTAATTGATAGACACATCAGTGTTTTAAACCCCTGAACAACCAGCAGAAGAAAGGATTCAAGTGTCAAATGGGGATTTAATCCTGGTCACTGTCAAGGTTTACTCTGAGGGATCTTTGAAAATAAGATAATTGGAGTGGGATTAATACTCCAGGAATAATAAATATCCATTCTCTAGAAGCTTATTGATCTCTAGTCAATAGACTAAAATTTTTTTCTTTTAGAATTTACTAATCAGAAGAATTTATACACTGTAGATATGGCCTCAAAAGCGAACGGTTCAGAATGAAGCTGCAGACCTCTGGTTGTTCTCTCCATCTGAGAGGAGAGCAGGAGGTCAGTGGACATGACTGTGGAGCAGACAGCTTGGAGGAAGGGTGACTAAGAGGCTCAGATCAAGAGCACAGCCTATTTCTTAGGTGACGCAGCCAAATGGACAAAAGAAATCTGAGTCCAAGTCCACACACAGCAAGGGGAAATATCACATAACGGCAGAAATGGAAAATTCCTGTTCTGGGGTACACTGACCTGAGATAGTCATACACTTGGTTAGGATAAAGAACTTCTACCATTCTTATGAAATCTTAGAAGGTTTTCCTGGAATGCTCTGTAGTCATCCATTTAAAAAGTCATATGAGAAAACAAAAAAATTTACATGCAAGAAGAAGTTCTTCGCACTCAATTCTGTTCTTTTATTATTTCTTAACACAAAAGATGAAGGCTGCTGAATACAGTGGTTAGATGTGCTTGTTTCCTTGTGCAAGCCACCTTTGGGTGAGGCCAAACAAATGCTTATGAGAGAATCAGAAGCACAGACATAAAAGATGAAAAGAGTGTAAAATGCATTTCTTGTTGCTGGTAGTGATGATTCAAGTAGAACAAAAAAAACAGGCTGTAGCGTCAGGAAGTTGAGGGCACAGAAGGGAAGGAGATCAGCTGGGAAAGGGGACCTGGATTTGGGATCTACTTAACCCCCATAAAAGAGAATTAATAAATAAATCCAGAGATTTAAAGCAAGAATAGGATACCTAGAAACTTGTTTTTTTTTCCCTTCATTTTAATCCTGTGTTAGACTTCTCAAGAAATACATAGTTCACTCAATAATAGCATCTCTGTCAAATGCACAATAAAACTTCATATTTCAGAACAACGTTACGTTCTTTTGATTGACAAAACTGAGAAGAAAAAAGAATACTGTTTTAGAGTACTGGAGTGTCTGGTCCTTTATGTTTTGGCAGACAAGGAAAACTTCCATGAGATTGGAGACATTTTCCTCTTGGGTTTAAACCTGTAATAAAATGTTGCTGACAGACTAATTATAAATGTTTTATATAGTTTGTGCATATGTGCTCTTCTCTAAACCAATTTAATTCCCATTAATGCTAATCTGGTTAATGCCCACTCAGAGAGGAAAGGAACACTCTTAATAAACTATTGATTTATTTGAGCTATTTAAATGGGGAACAGGCAGAAACAGATGAGAGAATAGAAAAAAAAAATTACTGTTTTACCCATAACTGCATTTCTTAGAGTATTTTCCAAATATTAATGAATATTATATTATAATTGGGATAAAGAGGAAATGGGGAAAAATAAAGTGACAAAGTGACAGCCCTCCCTCCACCCATAAAAAACTGAGGGCCTTGTAAATAAGATGATTTTTTTTTTTTTTTTTAGTACTAGCTCCAAGGTTAGAAATAAGATGTTATAAACAGGTAGACTTTCTTTGTTAAAAAGACGTTAAAAACTGAGGTTATTTGCAAACTCTTAGTGAAGTGGGTTTTTCTTTAAGAAAATAAATAAGGTAATCAAAACAAGAATAGGTAAATTCTGTCCCTACCACAGCTTGTCCTGCTCCTAGCGTGAGTAGCCACCTTGTTCTCCATGCAACAATCCAGTGATTCCCCTCACGTCAATTCAGTTGGGATTTCCACCTCTTGGGGTGCTTTAGCAAGCCAAGACTGCCTCTTAAAAGACATTGTGTCCAGGACAGAGTAGTTTCCTTGAGCACAATTGTGTAAGATGTCTAAGCGAGATAAGGTTTGCCTAGAACTCAAAGCAACAGGAAACCCTCCCCAAACTAGCCAAGCATTTCTAAAGGATGTCTGTGCCTTTCCCATTCTCCCTGGGAAGAGCGGCACAAAATAGGGAATAAGTGGAAGATGGACTTTTGTCAAGGGTCCACCATGTGGCAGTAAGATACATCACTTAACCTCTCTGATACTCAGTTTCTTTATCTGTAAAATGGAGATCATAGCCTTCCTGTTCTATGTTGTTAAATCACAGCTGAGTATAAAGATCAAGAAAGATGTAGTTGAAAACACTGTGATATCCGAGAAGTGATGGGTAACCGTACAGAATTATTAATCAGGAAAAGGTTTGAGAAAAAGTGGCACAGGAACAAAATTAAAGGGAGAAAAACATCAGGAGAGATATCAGTTTTATCTGGGCTGTGTTAAAAAGAGAGTGAGCTATACTCTCAGGAATTTCTTGAAAGTTTTAATGGTAACTGACACTCATACTTCATAACTGTGCACGTAAAACATAAAATAAAGATGGAAAATGGAGATTCGTGCAGGTTTCCTTTTTATCGAAACCTTGGCGGTCGGTTGTTCATGCCAGTGAGGGTGGAGAGGAGAACAATCTCTTTAACATTCATGGAAAAAAAAATACTGAAACAAATATCGGCAGCGCAAATATTAAACTGCTTTTTCTCTACCGATTGGTAAAAAAATATATTATCTTCTGATATTTTCTTTTTCTTTTTTAAATTATAGGTTCATCCGTCCCAGCCGAAGTCGTGGCCCGTCATCTGGTAGAACTTGCGGTTGAAGGGCCGGTAGAAATCCCGCAGCTGCCGCAGCACCTGCGCGTCGATCTCGGGGTGGGGTCTGCCCTTGGTCTTGCCCAGGCAGTGGGGCGGCCGCTGCCCTCCGCCTTCTTGAGGCAGGGGAAGCCCTTGGTCTGGTTGAAGTAGAAGTGCTTGTCCGAGATGATGCGCTTGAGGCCCAGGAAGTCCTGCACGCGGCCCAGCTCGCCGGCCGGGTCGCGCACCAGGCGCTCGCCGCTCACGAAGAGCATCTGGCGGGCGGGGAAGTGGCGCAGCCAGCGCTCCAGGTGCTCGGCGTACAGGCCGATCTGGATGGCGCTCCACGAGCGGTCCACCAGGCCCGCCGAGCGGTTCCGGGAAGGCCAGGCTCTCGAAGCTGGGGATGTCGGGCCGCTTGGAGAGCGTCTGCGTGTAGTCCGACACGGCCCGGGTCACCGGGTCCCGCACCACCACCAGGAGCTTCGTGTCCTTGGACATGGCCGAGATGCGCGCGGGCGCCTCGCGTGTCACGAAGTAGCTGGGCGTCTTCTCCATGGTGATCTGGCCCTCCAGGGTCCTCGGCATCAGGTCCCTGCGCGGAGCAAACAGACCAGGGCGGGTCAGAGGTCACAGCTCTTTGGCCACACGTCTCCAAGTCAACACTTATTTAAAAGTTGATTGTTAATGGGAGGTTAATTGCTTTACAATGTTGTGTAAATTCCTAGTGTACAACAACGTGAATCAGCTACAGGTATACACATTCCCCCTCCCTCCCACCCACCCCTTCATCGCACCCGTCCCCCCATCCCACCCCTCTAGGTCATCACAGAGCATCAAGCATTGCAATGTCAACACTTTAAATCCTGGCTCCATTTAATTCCAGTTGTAGAAACATGAAAAAATGCAAGCCAAATTTCAGAGCTGAGAGATACAGGACCGTCCCTCTGAAGCTTGGAGGTCAGATATTCTCTGTCCACCTAAGATGTAAAGGCACCTTAGATTACAGTACAAGGAGTAGGATTCGACATTCTCTGAGATCCTCTCCTGGTGTCACCTCTCCCTTATATTATGCCGTATCCAGCTTTTAGAGGGTCCTGAACATCTGGCATGAGAACCTCGGGTCCCTGAGCGGAGCAGAAAGGCACATTAGAGCCAGGAGCCTGAGTGCCTTCCCCTGGTGGACTCTATGAGCTTCTTCCTAGGAGAGCGAAAGTCTCATGCACCCAGAGCCAGGCGGCCTGAGCTGAGGTGCCAGTCGCTCCCCCTTACTAGGATGTGACTGTGACCTCAGAGAAGCTGCACAGACATCTGCTCCCCTAGATCCTCGTGGATGCACTTTATGGGAAATAATAATACTATTTTGACCTCCTATGGTTGTTCTGATGTTGTATAATATTAAAGGTATTAATATACCTCGATAGCTTAGAAAAGTGCCTGGCACAAAATAAGTGCAATGTAATTTTTTATAATCATCAACCCACGAGGCTGTAAGAAAATAACCTTGATCAAATTCTTTTAGGTGAATTAGAATATTGTAATCAACACAATTATACAGCAGTAAGATGGTGTTATAATACCCTGAGCCCTTTTTGTGGTTTTCTTATAAACAAATAAATTATAATCAACATAATATCATTGTGTAGTACACAAAATATTTCTCTTTATAATTCCTGAACTTTCCTATAACAAACAAGACTTATCAAATAATCCATCTTTTATCATCTAATAATTTGAAATGCCACTGTTACAATAGTTTAAATATCGTGGTCTCTCTATTGGCCCAAATGTCATGTTAAGTTATTATCATGTTATGGTAATATATTTTCATGTACATCAAAGTAAATTCTGACTCTGTTGTTCAGAACGTTCTTGATGATTCTTGTCTCTTTATTCTTCCTGACAAATGTTAGAATCACTTGTGTGGGAGGAAAAAAAATTCCTGTTGGAATCCTGTTGGAGTCCTGTTGGAGAGATTGCTACCTAGTTCAAGCATGAGAAAGGATGGGTTTCAGAGCCAGTCCAAAAGTATAAGCAGGTGAAATAAAACCTATGTATTTTTCGAAAAGTGTGCTGCCATTAAATCCATTATTTATCATAGTTTTGAAATACGTATCTGTATGTTGTTGTTTAGTGGCTAAGTCATGTCCAACTCTTTTGTGACCCCATGGACTGTAGCCCACCAGGCTCCTCTGTCCAGGGGATTTTCCAGGCAAGAATCCTGGATCCCTGGGATCTTCCTGACCCAGGGATCAAATCCAAGTCTTGTGTCTCATGCACTGGCAGGCAGGTTCTTTACCACCAGCGCCACCTGGGAAGCCCCAAGTCATCTAATACTGGTGCTTTTGGGGGCTGAGGGTAAGAAAAGGACTAGAATCTTCAAATACATTTACAGTTTCTTCTGTGGTTATTGTTTTTTTGTAATGATCTGCTTCATCTTCAGTGAATTTTGTCAATGAATATTTTTCTAAAAATCACCCAGTTGAGTAGTTGAAGTTTTATGCCCTGTCTCAACTATAATTTTGTGGAGTTTTTCCTGCCTTTCTTTCTAGTTTGGTAGATGACTTTTCAAATTTACTTATTTGCATTTTACTTTTTAATGACATTTTTTTTCTATTCATGCTTTGCTCTTCCAATTTAATGAACTGAATGTTTAGTTCATTTATTATAATTTCTCTCATCTCAAGTAATAAAAAATATTTTGAAGCTACTATTTTCCCTTTAAGTACAGACTTGGTCAAATTCCCCATACTTTGACATGTACTGTTGGTCATTTGCATAACTTAACAAATATTTAGTAATTGAACTTGATACTTTTTCTTTTTGGTCCAGGCATTAGGATTGCTTTTACTTTTATTAAATTCTGATGGTTGACTTGCTGGTTTCATTCATAATTTTATTATTAATTTGTAATAAAAATGCACTGTGTGTTACATGAGTCTGCTTTTGTTTGATTTCCTGTAATTTTATTCCTCCTGTATACTTGCTAATTGTATATTATGAAAAATTTCAAATATACCCCAAAGTAGAGAGTACTATAACATACATCTCACATAACTTACATCCAACTTCAAAAAGCAACTGACTGCCAATTTCATTTCCTTCCTAACCCTCTGTGTCAACTCCCTCATCACCCCAAATGAATTACTTTGACGTTTATCTCAGACATCATGTCAACTGCTTCACAAACAATCTGTTGCCATGTGCATTTATACCTGGCACAAATTCTTCAACATTCGTGGCAATAAGCTACTGCTGCTGGCTTAGTTAATGATACAGATCTCCTCACCACTTGCTTTCTTTGATATTCTAGTCAGCTTATCTTTTCTTTTGGAGGAGAAATGATAATTAGATATCTGATTCCTGTTGCTTTTTTCCTTGTTGATTTAAGAAATCTGCAATTCCTTTTTCGGAACTTTTAACTGTGCCCCCATCCCCCATTTCTTAGACATAGCTGAAGGTCTGGGTAAGAAAAAGCAAAGACCAGGCAGGTTTGTGTTGACACAAGGGAGACACAGAAGGTCGACTGCCTGTGTAATGTTGGGGCCACACAAAATCCAGATTTTGTCACTGTGTACGTGTATATGTATACGTATTCACAGTGACAAAATCTGTGGATTCATCACATATATACACACATATATGGGCTTCCGTCAAGGCTCAGCAGTAAAGAATCTGCCTCTAATGTAGGAGACTTGGGTTCAATCCCTGGGTCAGGAAGATCCCCTGGAGAGGGGAAGGGCAACCCACTCCAGTATTCTGGCCTGGGAAAGCCCATGGACAGAAAAGGCTGGAGGGTTACAGTCCATAGGGTCACAAAAAGTTGGACAGGACTTAACAACTAACAACTAAACGACAACGATGGCGACAACAACCGCAACAACCACACACACACACACACACACACACACACACACACACACATTCCCCTTCATGGGACTGAGAAGTCGGCTAGACCAACCTATTTTGGAAGCTAAGTTACACTTTTATAAGATGAGCCAAGAGATCTATACAGAAACTGTTGGACTATCTCAGGGAAGAAAATTGGATCAAATGTGTGAAAAAGTTCTGGACTGTAAAAAGCACACATCAGACACCACTGAAATGATAAGGAGTAGTATTCCATGATTTTTTTAAAGAGTCAGCATTCTTGCCTCCTTTCCTATCATCTCTGACTTTTAACCACTCGACCTCGTGTTTTGCCAGTAGAATAGAGATAACACCCTTCAGATGGGAGCTGCTGGTGGGCAATCTCAGTCTTCCTGCCCTCTGGCCCCGGGAGAAGTAGACTCCCCAGCGGCCTGTCAGCAGAGATTACAGTCATAGATTGTGCCAGCCCAGAGGAAATATTACCCATATCCCTGAAAAAAAGAAATGCTATTTTAAATTATCTTGATAGGGTGGGGAAAAGAGCTATCCAAAGTAGGAGGAGTTTGAAGAGGAAACAGCTAAAATAGAATTTCAGAGGAAAAACACATTAATTACTGTCATCTTCAAGATGAGGAAAGTGGACGGGATGGGGAGTCCAAGGGAACCAGGGGCTGCCTGCCACCTACTTTCTTCATAAAGGAAAAAATGCAAGTGCAAGTAAATCCTTGATGAGGCTTATATTGCACAGAAGTGTTGCTTTGTAAAAGGACTCATCTCAGAATTCTTTAAATAGCCCTCTCTCTTTTAAATTCTTAGATTTGTTTTCATATTGCAACTTGAATTTTAATGCTCAGAAAAGAGCTCCTTTATCACACAAAACAAAATGCACATATATGTTGGAATATAGTATTTCAAAGTGTTTAGGCAAATTTAGACATCTTCCTTCCTTACCCGAGTGAAACATGTACTATGACTGTTCTGTATAAGGGCTCAGCCTGGGACACACAGTAGAAGAGCCACCCAAGCACGATGAGAGCTCCTCAGAAACACTGGGCAAGTGAGGGGAGCAGAGAGGTGAGTGCAATGAGAAGACATGTGGGTTTGTCTAAAGACCAGACAAGCTGGGGTGCAGGGGTGAGAAATTCCAGTGAATAATGGACAGGGTGGGTCCTCAGTTCAGTTCAGTTCAGTTCAGTCGCTCAGTCATGTCCAACTCTTTGCGACCCCATGAATCGCAGCACGCCAGGCCTCTCTGTCCATCACCATCTCCCGGAGTTCACTCAGATTCACGTCCATCGAGTCCATGATGCCATCCAGCCATCTCATCCTCAGTCGTCCCCTTCTCCTCCTGCCCCCTAATCCCTCCCAGCATCAGAGTCTTTCTAGTGAGTCAACTCTTCGCATGAGGTGGCCAAAGTACTGGAGTTTCAGCTTTAGCATCATTCCTTCCAAATAAATCCCAGGGTTGATCTCCTTCAGAATGGATTGGTTGGATCTCCTTGCAGCAAGGGACTCTCAAGAGTCTTCTCCAACACCATAGTTCAAAAGCATCAATTCTTTGGTGCTCAGCCTTCTTCACAGTCCAACTCTCACATCCATACATGACCACAGGAAAAACCATAGCCTTGACTAGACGGACCTTAGTCGGCAAAGTAATGTCTCTGCTTTTCAACATGCTATCTAGGTTGGTTGTAACTTTTCTTCCAAGGGGTAAGCGTCTTTTAATTTCATGGCTGCAGTCACCATCTGCAGTGATTTTGGAGCCCCCAAAAATAGGTTAGACACTGTTTCCCCATCTATTTCCCATGAAGTTATGGGACCGGATACCATGATCTTCATTTTCTGAATGTTGAGCTTTAAGCCAACTTTTTCACTCTCCTCTTTCACTTTCATAAAGAAGCTTTTTAGTTCCTCTTCACTGTCTGCCATAAGGGTGGTGTCATCTGCATATCTGAGGTTATTGATATTTCTCCCAGCAATTCTGATTCCAGCTTGTGTTTCTTCCAGTCCAGCATTTCTCATGATGTACTCTGCATATAGGGTGGGTCCTAGGATGCCTTAATTTCCAGGCAAACAGGATTGGCTATTCCATTCACTTTGCAGGAGTGAAAATAATTCGGAAACATTTTATAGTAGAAATGGGTAGGATAAAAGGGCAGAAACTAGAATTATAAAGAAAAACTAGACATGCTTATTTGTTTTCTCCTGAAGATGTCAAGGAGAAGAAGGAGTTTCAAAAGAAGGAGTCTCACAAGAAGGAGTCTCACAAGCAAATGAAGAATTATTACCAGGTGCGTGGCACACTTTTGTTCTTTGTCCCCAAAGAAAAAGAGAAGAATTCACCACAACCAAAGAGTAAAAGCAACATAAGTGTCCACAGAAGGCTGAATGAGCACACAAAACATGATCTAGCCATACTGTGGAATATTATGCAGCCTTAAAAAGGGAACAGAATTCTGACACCTGCTGCAACATGGATGGGCTTTGAGGCCTTTATACTGAGTGAAATAAGCCAGGCTCAGAAGGATACAGACTGAGTGATCCCACTTGTATGAGGTCCTTAGAGGAGCTGAATTCACAGAGACAAAGTAGAATAGTGATTGCCGGGGCTGGGGGCAGGGGAGGGGGAGTTTGTATTTGATGGGGATTTTAGTTTCGCAAGATGAAAAGAGTTCAGGAGAGTGATCACTTAGCAATGTAAATGGTACTTACTGCTACTGACCTGGGAAATCGTCAGTTAAAATGGTCAGTTAAAAATAGCTAAGATGGCAAATGTTACGTCTATTTTAGCCTTATTTCTTTTAAAAAGAACTCAGAAGACAAAGACATCAAATTGTATCGATAGAAATGAATTAGACAGCCAGTTACAAAAACGTATACACTAGATGATTTCTCCTACAAAAAGCTCAAAAACAGGCAAACCCACCTCTAGTGTTAGATGTCAGCTCAGCTGTTTGCCTTTGGTGTGTGTGTGGGGGGTGATTAGTGACTGAAAGAGGCCACAGGGGCTTCTGGAACGTCAGGAATACCCCAGTGCAGGATCTGGGTGCTGGCGACATGAGTGTACCCACCCTGTGAAACATCACTGAGTCAGATTCTAGGCTCGGAGCCCTTTGCTGAACGGTGCTATACTTCAGTAAAAACTTACAGCACATATTACAGTATTGTAAAGCAAAATAAAGTAAAAAAAAATTGTTTTTAGAAAGAAAAGAAGATAAAAAATAAATGGACCAGTTTTCTACAATTCTCCAAGGAACACATGGATTTCAAGAAGGGCATTTGCGAGACTTCCTTGGTGGCTCAGTGGTAAAGAATCTGCCTGCCAATGCAGACAACAGAGGTTCAGTCCCTGGTCTGGGAAGATCCCTCATCCAACTACTGCGGCCTGTACCCTGGAGCCCGTGCTCCACAATAAGAGAAGCCACTGCAAAGAGAAGTCTATGCACTGCAACTAGAGAATAGCCCCGCTCCCTGCAACTAGAGAAAAGCCCGGGCAGCAGTGAAGACCCAGCCCAGCCAAAAATAAGTAAATAATTTATAAAGAAGGGCATTTGCTAAACCAACTACATCTCCAATTTGTGGAAGTTTAGTAAATAAAGGGACAAGGTTTGAGCTCCCATCTCTAAGAACCAGTGGTCCTCCCAGGGACCCCTTGCCCCTCACCCCAGGTAAGTTATCAGAACAGGAGCTGCCTTGCCTCTGTCCCAGATGAGATTCTCCCAGCACTTATAAGCGCCTCGGAGTTCACAGTGTCACGGAGGATGTGTCTCTACAGTGTGGACACAAGCACAAAGATAGCTGAAGAATGTGGTATGCTTGCAAAACACTTATCAATGGTTTTCTCCTGTAAGATAAGCTAGACATTATGCTCCCAGTTTTTCGGAGGAAGAAGCTGAGATTTAGGCAGGAAAAGCAGCAGGTCCAAGCTACCATGGGTGTCTATGGAGGTGATGGATGGTCCTCCCAGGGTCTGTGGCCAGGTTATCCCTGTCGCACAGGATGAGAGAAAAGCCAGCAGACAAGAGTGATGGGAAAAGGACACGCAGAAGGTGACTTGGATGGAGCCAGTTCGAGGGATGCAGATCCAGATAATGTGAGAAAGTTACCCCATAGCGTGGCTGTGAAGAGGCTGAAAGGCCCAAATTGAACACAGATGAAGGAATCTGTCTGTTTGAAACAGGGGAGCTGCGTGAAATTAGACTGAAAAGGGGAGGGTATGATTAACGTCAGTGAGAGATTAAATCTGAGTCAGTGTACAAGTCAGGGAATGGATCAGGAGAGCCCTGCAGGTGGTTAGATATATCTGGGGAGGCTCTTCCAGTGTGATCCCAGCTTGAGGAGCTGAGGACCTGGGTTAGGGCTTGATAGCAAGGGAGAAAAAGGCGGTGAGAAAGGGAGGAATATTGATGGGGGATATGGGGGAACACGGCTGACTTATGGAACAAGGAGAGGAGATATTTTCAAGGAAGATCCCAAAGTTTTACAGGTGGAAAACGATAGAGACTTTACTTTTAAAAAGCCCCCCAAACAGATAGCAAAAAAAAAAAAAAAAAAAAATGCAGTTGTGCTGCATAGCAAAAGAAACTCTGCTCAATGTAATGTGGCCTCCTGAATGGGAGGGTTTAGGGGAGAATGCATGTGTATGGATGGCTGAGTCCCTTTGAGGGTCACCTGAAACTGTCACAGTATTGTTTGTTAATCGGCTCTACTAAAAAGAAGTTTAGAAAATGAGGCCATTGCTACACTTATTTTTATTTTAAAAAGTAACTAATGGAAGCAATGCATCACTTAATTTATATAATGAATAAATAGAAGATACTAAAGAATCTATCACATGAAAAAGATTTCTGCCTAAGAATTCTAATGGAGTCAACAGACAACACATGACTGCTTTTATCCTACATCATGGCTCAGATGGATCATACATCTCCATGAAGAAAATGGAGCTTCATAGGAAACTCAAAACTGGGAGTAGAAGTGTGGATTCAGCTTGGATTCTGATGTTAAAAGCTATGTGACCTTAAGTGGATCACTGAGTTTCTCTGGGCTTTGGTTTCTTCATCAGCAAAATGAGACCACCATCTCCCATGTCTCAGAGGCCATCCCAGCTCTAAGGTTCCATGTATGTTCAGGGCTTTCACTCATTAGTAACCTGTCAGACTGAAAGTTCCGCCCAGCCTAACACTTGCTGATCTCTTCTGAAGTGTGACTACCCGTCAAATAAAAAGATTTTTGCAAATCATTAAGCAGGGCAACTTGGCATCAACAGAACTGACTTCAGAATCAATGCGGTTGAAGAGAATGCAGCTCCAATAACAGACACCAAGGCAAAGTGCTGAGGCTGGTTCAGATGGAGGTGTCTTGGCATTTCCCTGGTGCCTGGAGGCAGCAGAAAGACCAACTAGTCCATCCAGCAGCTGAGTAATCTTGCTGCCTTCAGGAAGACAGGGACAAAAGAGACCCATCTCTGTATCTGCTTTTTCCTGTTTTTGGCCGTACCATGCAGCTTGTGGAATCTTAGTTCCCTGACCAGGGACTAAACTCTGGGAGCCAAGGGAGGCCCATCTCTGCACCACTCATCCTCTGTGGCCAAAACATCAAAACAAGATGTCACTGCCAGAAAGTGAAATCCACAGAAAAGGACAGTCAGGAATTACCAATAACAGACCAATAACAGGCACAGGACAGTCAAGAATTCAATTCCAAGTGTCTTAGGAAGAGCATGATGAAGACAGAAGCAAAGGAACCCATACTTAGCATTTGCTGTAGACCAAGATCTGATATATTCTTTCCTGCCACTCACAACAGTGAAAAGCTAGAATTACTGGTGTAATTTCTCAGAGAAGGAAATGGGCTCAGAAAGGTAACAGGAGTTGTCCAAAGACAGACAGTAATGAGTGAAAGGGACAGAATGAAAATCCAGGTCCATTCTGCCCCAAACCACACGCTCCTTCCACCTTCCAAGACCTGGGCAGCCGACCTGGGCAGGGGTCTGTTGGCAGATGGCAGATCTATCGCTGACCTTAAGTCACAATGAGGGAATATTACAGGCACTGTGTCCCTGTCCACCTCAAGAGTGTGAATCATTCTGCCTGGAATCTTGCAAACAGGTCACAGACACTGGCTGTTTTGCAAAGGCTTTCTTCTGTAGGGGAAGGACCTGAGTTGTAAGGCAAAGGTAATTTACCTTGAGAAATAAATAAATCTGGCCCATGTACACATGCATTTTTTTTCCCTTTTACTCTCTGCAACCAAATAGAACTGTGTGTCTGTTTCTGGAAACCTCCGGCAGCAGGAAATTCTAGGGAAAACATGTTCTTTTCATGGCCATGGAGTGAAGGTGGCTCCCAGGGGGCCCCCGATGGCGCGAGCCGGGGCAGAGGAAGCAGAGTAACCCCCGAGCCGCCAGGCCTGTGTCCCCCGGGCCAAGGGCAGCTATGGCAATATTTCTTTTCCTGCTGGCATTATGTAGGAACTCCACTCCAAACGTGCTTTCTGAGGCTGGAAAGAAAACTCCCTTTTGCGGATTTTTTTGAGTTGGCTTCTGTAGGAAAGGAAGATGTATGGTTTTGGAACCAGCTCCCACAATGATCGAATCTCGATGTACAAATCTGATAAGCAAACTGTCGTCGAAATATCCAAGCATCGGACTTAAAGGTGGATACATTTCCCAGTTCCCTGAAAGCCAGTGTTTCTTCTAAACATCTGAACAATCAAGGAAAGAGACAGAAAGAGATGATTCATCCTCCGCGGGCTTATGGACAAAGGAAACCAGCTTATTTCGAGAAAGCAACACAATGTTCCTTGGCACTGCAGGGGAGGAGAGCGAAGTCAAGGATTCTTGGTTGATAATGTGGGAGAGCCTCATGAAAGGGCAGAAAATACATCTGGATCCAGGTCATGGAGAAGGGCAGTCCTGAAGGAGAAGAGGCAAGGGTTATCTGGGATCATAAATTCAATCCATAATCCTTGATGTGTGTGTGTGTGGGATCTCAGAGTTTCCCAAGCAATTCTATAATTTTTCTCATCTATGGACTCTTAGGAAATACAAAAATAGACCAGATCTTACAAGGCTCATTGCTCCACCCTCTTATTTTCTCCTTCTAAGTTTACTTCACTGGGAAACTCATGTGTTCATAAGATTGAAAATATCCTTTCTAACCTCGTTTACAGCATCCTAAACTGTTTTATTTTTATTTCTTTTTAAAGTTTTTTTTTTTTTAATGTGATCCATTTATTGAATGTTACAACATTGTTCCTGTTTCACGTTTTGGTTTTTTTGGTGGCGAGGCATGGGGGATCTCAGCTACTGGACCAGGGATTGAAACTCACAACTCACACTCTTGCATTGAAAGATGAAGACTTAACCACTGGACACAGGGAAGTCCCCCAAACTCTGTTTTAAAATGGTGTCTGGCTCTTGGGAACTGATGTACCTCTTCTAAAGTCCTCTCAAAATATTAAATAATACACAGAAAGAAAGCCCTAACCCCATTAAAAGCTAAACTTAACAGACTACCTGATAATAGTGGCAGAATCTATAAAGACAACCAGAGTCCAAGAGAGGACCTGGAAAAGATAGGGACTTTCCATCTGTCCACAGTGGGTCTATCTCTGGACATCTGGTGTTCTTTATGTATCATGCAAGGAAGGGATGATCATTCTGTCCAGGTGCCCAGGTTTCAACACTAAGGGAGACAGTGAAGGAAGGGAAGCCTGCATGCTGTAGTCCATGGGGTCACAAGGAGTTGGACACGATTCAGTGACTGAACAACAGAAATTTATTGATGTTTCTAAATCTAGTTATAAAAAATGACGATATAAATGCAAGGGATTTCTGAGTGTTGATTTTATATCCTGCAACTTTACTATATTCATTGATTAGCTCTAGTAGTTTTCTGGTCAAGTCTGTAGGATTTTCTATGTAGAGGATCATGTCATCTGCAAACAGTGAGAGATTTACTTCTTCTTTGCCAATTTGGATTCCTTGTATTTCTTTTTCTGCTCTGATTGCTGTGGCCAAAACTTCCAGAACTATATTGAATAGTAGTGGTGAAAGTGGACACCCTTGTCTTGTTCCTGACTTTAGGGGAAATGCTTTCAATTTTTCACCATTGAGGATAATGTTTGCTGTGGGTTTGTCATATATAGCTTTTATTATGTTGAGGTATGTTCCTTCTATTCCTGCTTTCTGGAGAGTTTATATCATAAATGGATGTTGAATTTTGTCAAAGGCCTTCTCTGCATCTATTGAGATAATCATATGATTTTTATTTTTCAATTTGTTAATGTGGTGAATTACACTGATTGATTTGCAGATACTGAAGAATCCTTGCATCCCTGGGATAAAGCCCACTTGGTCATGGTGTATGATCTTTTTAATGTGTTGTTGGATTCTGATTGCTAGAATTTTGTTAAGGATTTTTGCATCTATGTTCATCAGTGATATTGGCCTGTAGTTTTCTTTTTTGTGGCGTCTTTGTCAGGTTTTGGTATTAGGGTGATGGTGGCCTCAAAGAATGAGTTTGGAAGTTTACCTTCCTCTGCAATTTTCTGGAATAGTTTCAGTAACATACGTGTTAGCTCTTCTCAAAATCTTTGGTAGAATTCAGCTGTGAAGCTGTCTGGACCTGGGCTTTTGTTTGCTGGAAGATTTCTGATTACAGTTTCAATTTCCATGCTTATGATGGGTCTGTTAAGATTTTCTATTTCTTCCTGGTTCAGTTTTGGAAAGTTATACTTTTCTAAGAATTTGTCCATTTCTTCCAAGTTGTCCATTTTATTGGCATATAATTGCTGATAGTAGTCTCTTATGATTCTTTGTATTTCTGTGTTGTCTGTCGTGATCTCTCCATTTTTATTTCTAATTTTATTGATTTGATTTTTTTCTCTTTGTCTCTTGATGAGTCTGGCTAATGGTTTGTCAATTTTATTTATCCTTTCAAAGAACCAGCTTTTTGCTTTGTTGATTTTTGCTATGGTCTCTTGTTTAATGAGAAAGTAGAAAAGAAAGTTAAGGAAACAATTCCATTCACCATTGCAATGAAAAGAATAAAATACTTAGGAATATACCTACCTAAAGAAACTAAAGACCTATATATCAAAAACTATAAAACACTGATGAAAGAAATCAAAGAATACACTAATAGATGGAGAAATATACCTTGTTCATGGATCGGAAGAGTCAATATAGTGAAAATGAGTATACTACCCAAAGCAATCTACAGATTCAATGCAATCCCTATCAAGCTACCAACAGTATTTTTCACAGAACTAGAACAAATAATCTCAAGATTTGTATGGAAATACAAAAAACCTCGAATAGCAAAAGCAATCTTGAGAAAGAAGAATGGAAGTGGAGGAATCAACTTGCCTGACTTCAGGCTCTACTACAAAGCCACAGTCATTAAGACAGTATGGTACTGGCACAAAGACAGAAATATAGATCAATGGAACAAAATCGAAAGCCCTGAGATAAATCCACACACCTATGGACACCTTATCTTCGACAAAGGAGGCAAGAATATACAATGGAGTAAAGACAATCTCTTTAACAAGTGGTGCTGGGAAAACTGGTCAACCACTTGTAAAAGAATGAAACTAGATCACTTTCTGACACCACACACAAAAATAAACTCAAAGTGGATTAAAGATCTAAATGTAAGACCAGAAACTATAAAACTCCTAGAGGAGAACATAGGCAAAACACCCTCCGACATAAATCACAGCAGGATCCTCTATGATCCACCTCCCAGTATACTGGAAATAAAAGCAAAAATAAACAAATGGGATCTAATTAAAATTAAAAGCTTCTGTACAACAAAGGAGACTATAAGTAAGGTGAAAAGACAGCCTTCTGAGTGGGAGAAAACAATAGCAAATGAAGCAACTGACAAACAACTAATCTCAAAGATATACAAGCAACTTATGCAGCTCAACTCCAGAAAAATAAACGATCCAATCAAATGGGCCAAAGAACTAAATAGGCATTTCTTCAATGAAGACATATGGATGGCTAACAAACAAATGAAAAGATGCTCAACATCACTCAGTATCAGAGAAATGCAAATCAAGACCACAATGAGGTACCATTTCACACCAGTCAGAATGGCTGTGATCCAAAAGTCTACAAGCAATAAATGCTGAAGAGGATGTGGAGAAAAGGGAACCCTCTTACACTGTTGGTGGGAATGCAAACTAGTACAGCCATTATGGAAAAAAGTGTGGAGATTCCTTAAAAAATTGCAAATAGAACTGCTTTATGACCCAGCAATCCCACTGCTGGGCATACACACCAACAGCATACACACCAAGGAAACCAGAATTGAAAGAGACACATGTACCCCAATGTTCACTGCAGCACAGTTTATAATAGCCAAGATATGGAAACAACCTAGATGTCCATCAGCAGATGAATGGATAAGAAAGCTGTGGTATATATACTCAATGGAGTATTATTCAGCCCTTAAAAAGAATAAATTTGACTCAGTTCTACTGAGATGGATGACACTGTCGCCGATTATACAGAGTGAAGTAAGCCAGAAAGAAAAACACCAATACAGTATACTGACACATATATATGGAATTTAGAAAGATAGAAAAGATGACCCTGTATGTGAGACAACAAAAGAGACACAGAGGTATAGAACGGACTTTGGCCTCTGAGGGAGAGGGAGAGGGTGGGATGATTTGGGAGAATGGCATTGAAACATGTATCCTCTCATATAAGAAACAAAGCACCAGTCTAGGTTCAATACAGGATACAAGATGCTTGGAGCTGGTGCACGGGATGATCCAGAGAGATGATATGGGGTGGGAGGCGGGAGAGGGCTTCAGCAGTGGGAGATCATGTACACCTGTGGGTGATTCATGTCAATGTATGGCAAAACCAATACAGTATTGTAATGTAGGATAAAGTATTAGAAAAAGATTAAAAAATAAAAAAATAAAAATTAAGAAAATATGACAATAGAAAACAGTATTGGAGTTGGAGTTATTGCAAAGAACTGACTCCCTGGAAAGGATGCTGATGCTGGGAGAGATTGAAGGCAGGAAGAGAAGGGGAAGGCAGAGGATGAGATAGTTGGATGGCATCACTGACTCAATGGACATGGGTTTGAGCAAGCTCCGGGAGTTGGTTATGGACAGGGAAGCCTGGCGTGCTGCAGTCCATGGGGTCGCAAAGAGTTGGACATGACTGAGCCACTGAACTGAAATGAACTGAACTGACAGAAAACATAGATAAACTGAAATTAAATTAGGATCTAGAGCCTAGATAATATTTATAAACTCTTCGAAGTATGTGAGAAAGAGAGACAGATTACAGAAAGAGAGAGATCAAGAATAAGCTGAAGAAAGTCAGACAAAGACAAATACAATTTGATATCACTTATATGTAGACTCTAAAAAAAGGACACAGATGAACTTATTTACAAACAGAAGCATACTCACAGACATAGAAAACAAACTTATGGCTACCAAAAGGGAAAGGTTGGGGGATAAATTAGGTGTTTGGGAGTAACATACAATGCCTACTATAAATAAAATAGATAATCAGCAAGGACCTACTGTAGAGCACAGAAAACTATACTCAATATTCTGTAATAACCTACATGGGAAAAGAATTTGAAAATGAATAGATATATGTATATGAGTCATTTTGCTGTACACCTGAAACGAACACAGTATTGTAAATCAGCAATACTCTGAGTGCATGCTCAGTTGCGTCAGCCGTGTCCAACTCTTTGCAGCCCTTTGGACTGTAACCCAGGGAAAACATGCCTGCAAGAAGAGACTCAAAATACAATCTCTCCAAATGGATGGAGAGCAAGGTCCTGCTGTATAGCACAGGGACTATATTCAGTACCCACGATAAACCATAATGGAAAAGAATACTGAGTCACTCTGCTGTATAGCAGAAATTAGTACAACACTATGAATCAACTATTTATCAATACAGACTGTCAGATTTATACATACGCATCTGTATATCTTAGCCCTGAAGCATACTAACTTGCTTCAGTTGTGTCCGACTCTTTGGGACCCTCTGGACTATAGCCCACCAGGCTCCACTGTCCAGTGGATTTTCCAGGCAAAAATACTGGAGTGGGCTGCCATGCCCTCCTCCAGGGGATCGTCCTCACTCAGGGATTGAACTCGGGTCTCCTGGGTCTTCTGCATTGTAGGTGGATTCTTTACCTCTTGAATCACCAGGGAAGCCCCCAACCATATTCCAATATACAGTAAACAACAACAACAACAAAAATAAGCTGGAGAAAAGGAAGTAGATAGACTGTTCTCTTGTGGGGGCAGCATCACTGAGGAATAACTGGAGGGAATCTCAAAGCAACCCCCCGACTCAGCCTTGTGGTTTCACAGAGGCAGGAACCTCTGAAAAAAACCCCAAGCTAGATGGACCCAAGATTTGGCTTAGACCTTGCTCACCTGAGCCCTGGTTCACTATTGTCTCCACGATTCCAAATTCTTCTCAAATTCTAGAAATACAGCGAGCTCTGGGTTGACCATGCTGAGGTTTCAACTGCCTAAACAATAAAGTTCATCCCTGCAGGGGAAATTCCCTTGTGGTCCTTTTGAGGCAGGAATGATGCATTAAACACAAGCCTCAATGAAAGGAAGGGCTGTTCTTCATCCTATCTGGTACTTTTAACCATGTTCCAAGATCAACCATCCAAAGGAGATGTGGAATTCCTCATGGGACGGGCAGGGCCGGGGCTGAGGGTGGGGCTGCTCTCCTAACTCTGTAGCCACAGCCAGGGCTGCAACCAGGGCCAGGGCCACGCACACCCCCAGTTCAGCTCATTTTGGCTCCAGACAGGCTTTTATAAACGACTGGTCTGAGGGCTGTCAGCTTCTGTGCGGCTGCAGATGGATCCTCTCATCAGCCTGGAATTATCAGCCCTTCGCATATGTGCCACTACAGATAAGGCAAGAAATGTGCTTTCGTGGCTTGAAATTGACAATCTAAGGACAGTAGAGCAGCCAAGACACGTGGGTGCAGCATGAGAGAAAACCTTGACATTTTAGAAAGCCTCTTTGTTACATTTGGATAAGGATGCATTTTTTGATGTTGTTGGTTTTGGTTTCCTTGATTTCTGTTTGTTAGGTTCTGGACACAGAGAGGGTGCTCAGCAATACGCCTGCCAAGTTTATTTATTTGTATGTATTTTTGGCTGCTCTGGGTCTTCACTGCTGTACATGGGCTTTCTCTAGTTTCAGCAAGCAGGCTTCTCACTGCAATGACTTCTCTGGTTGTGGAGCACAAGGGCACTCGGTCTTCAGGAGTTGCAGCACACGGGCCCCGTAGTTGTGGCATGTGGGCTCTCGAGCACAGGTTCAATGGTCACAGCACATGGGCTTAGTTACTCCTTGGCATGTGGGATCTTTCCAGACCAGGGATCAAACCTGTGTTTCCTCCATTGGCAGGCGGCTAAGTGAAAAGTGAAGTCACTCAGTCGTGTCCAACTCTTTGCGACCCCATGGACTGCAGCCTCCCAGGCTCCGCTGTCCATGGGATTTTCCAGGCAAGAGTATTGGAGTGGGTTGCCACTTCCTTCTCCAGGGGATCTTCCCTACTCAGGGATTGAACCCAGGTCTTCCACATTGCAGGTGGACAATTTAACCTCTAAGCCACGAGGGAAGCCCACACCGTAGAAGTCCCTACCTTTAAAGTTCAAAGCAGGAAAATCAACGTGAAGCTGTAATTTTTCAGGGTCTGGGGCCCTGGCTTCCCTGGATGTTCTTTCTAAAATGTGCCATCAGGACCTGCCATAAACTTCCCTGGCTTTGAGCTGCAAAAAATGACCGGTGTTCTATCTCACTAAGAGAACTTCCAAAATAATCTCACTCTGGTGAGACGAGACCAGTCTCCAAAATCATGGTATCATGTGAAGTGAGGCAAACAGACAAAACCAAGTTGGGGAGAGCTATCAGTGAGGGTCCACAGATCCACTCCATCGACAAGGTTCCACCTGTGCGGCCCAGGAGGAGAAAATCATGGCTCCAACAGGGACCAGGCAGCCCGTGGGTCAAATCCAGCTATTTGTCTCAGTAGCGAATAGTGAACACACAGAGCCAGGTCCTTTGCTTACGAAGAGCCTGTGGCTGATTCTGAACTTGGACGGCAGGTCGAAGTTGTGACAGAGACCAGATGGCCTGCAAAGTCTAAACTATTTATGATCTTGACCTTTTCAGAAAATGTCTGCCGACCCCTGCTTTAGGTCATTATTGCCACCAGAACAAAATTATCATAAAAATCTTGACGGTAATGTAATTAGTATTTTGCTGAAATGAAGCATGAGAAATGAATTGTACTGCAGAAGATGTAATTGCTCATGATGTGTGTGTGTTTCCATTCATTACTCACCCACACATCGCTGGTCCATCCATAGATCCAACAGAGCAATAACAATTAAATCGAGTTACCTCTGGTATTTTGCCTAAACTTTCAGACACATAAAAACAATAGATTTAAGCATCATTGTTTTTGTTTTGTTGTTATTAAGCAGTATTTCAAATTCAAGTATTTCTTCTATCAAAATAGAAGAACAGAATATATTTTGTTTAACCATTTATTAGCTTGTTTTATCACTTTGGAAATGTTTAGATGCATAGGATATTTAGATGCATGAATAGTTTTGTCTAGGGACCTGTTAAGCACACAAAGAGGATGTACCAGGTCTCAGAGAGGTCATCACAGAGAAAAAAGGCAGACAGACAAAGCTTTGACCCCAAACAAGCCTGAGGGTCCCCAGGAATTTGACTTTGGAAATGAAGCGACTCACAGGGAGGCTCTCCATGGCAGAGATGCTGCAGGCGTGTCGCCACCACCTTCGTGTGATGGAGCAGGAAGGACTCTCCCTCCTATCAGTTCAGGGACACAAACCACCGCAGGTTGCAGGGTGCGATCCCAGAGGAAGACAGCAGCTTTTCAAGACTTTTTTTTTTTTAACTGCACTGAGTCTTAGTTGCAGCATTCAGGTTCTTTAGTTCTGGCATGTGGGAGCTACTTCCCTGACCAGAGACCAAATCTGCAGTGGGAGCACGGAGTCTCAGCCACTGGACTGCCAGGGAAGTCCCCAAGGCCTTGTTTAAAAATTAAATTTAGAAAAAATGTTAATGTACACATTGAAAAGGTTCATTGTAGAAAACCTGGTTTAAAGAAGCCCCAAATTCTTCTACATTCAGATGTAGTATCTTGAAGTCTATCCGTCCAAGGCTATTCTATACAGTTCTTTTTTTTTTTAATGCAATTCTTTATAACACTTGTGAAGTGAGATCATTATGTATGTAAACCATTTTGAACTGCTTTTGCGCACATAGAAATAGGAAATCCCTGACCTTAAATACACACTGACAATTTTAAATGACCGTGTAGTATGCTATGATATGAACTGCCACGAAGCATTCAGCGAATTCCTTACTGTTGGCTACTTAGGTTGTTTCCAAAGTTAAACATTTCATTCATGTTTAATTATTTCCTTGAAGTAGAAGGGAAAGTGTGTATATTTTAAAGGTTTTTGAATCATGCGGCAAACTGGCCTTCCATGAAAGCATTTAAACTTTATCTCTGAATTTTAATACATTATTTCAGATATCTCAGTTCTACTTCAATATATTAAAGTATGCCTTCTAATGCATTCATTTATACTGTGTATTATGAATATTGCATAATTAATGCCAATAAATATATGGAAATAATTTTTAAATATTTAATACGTATGTTTTAAGCCAGTGAACATCTTCCCAGACATTTATTAAGAATGCTATTTCTAAAGACATTTCTTGGTTATGTATTTTGGCCTATTATTTTCTACTGAGATACCTTTTTCTTAATTTTATTTGCTTTATATTGATATAAGGAGTCTTTCAAAACACCATCTGATGTCAAGAAATCACACTGACATTCTTGCCATCTTCCCATTTCAAACACATGTAATTCACTGCACATGTTTAATAACTATTTGTTAAGTGAATGAACAAGTATCTGTTGAATATTGTATGGTTACCTTTAGTTTTGACCCCAAGTGTAAGATTTTTCTTTCGCAAACCTTTGTCAAGTGTCCACTTGGGTCAAGCACCCCACCAGAAAACGGAACAATGAGAATCAGAAAGACAGCAGCCCTGCTCTGAAAGAGCTTACCCTCTTGACAGAAAGACAGAAGAGCAAAGGGCTTTGGAGCAATGAGTGTAATAGGAGTGCTTAGATGTTCACGAAGGACCAGATCTGCCGAAGGGATTTAGAGGAGGCCTCACAAACACAGTGGTGCCTCAGTGAAGACTGGAAGAACAGTACAGCTGGACACACTATGAACTTGAGACCCTGCAGGGTGGGGGTGAAGGCAATCATCAGTGATGTTACATGCAGATTCACTTTTTCATGAGTTTCCCTGGAGCTTATCAGTCAAGTGGACCAAGGAGCAGGATTTTAGAAGAAACAGGGTTTGAAGCATGGAGGCGCAGAAGGTGGTGATTCAGGGAATTACAAGTGGCTCAGTTTTGCTAGAGGATAAAACAGGAGGGATTCCATAGGTTCAATTTACTGAAACATCAGTGTCAGTACAGAAAACTTTATGCAAATATGTGTCTACAGCAGCACCATCCCCAAATTCCCAAAACAGGATATGTCCATCATTAGCAGACTGGGTAAAAACTCTGTATATGCTATCCATGGTTAAGGTGCAAGGTTAAAAAGATGTAACTGTATGTTTCAAGTGAAGAAAGATCTTCAGTGTCCTATAAGCCATAAAATGAGGATATTATCTCATATGTGTAAAAACAGATTAAAAAACACTCGTGTGTTAAAGGATGTTTCAGTGATTATTGGTCTGAGTGTGTTGATAGCCCCAATTCTTGGTTCCTTGCACTTTCCTCGCCAATTGGTATGACTTTTACAGCTTTTTCATCATGAACATGGAATCTATTTTCCCGTGACTGGATACTGAGTTCAGCCATGTGGCTTGCTTTGGTCAATGAGCATTAACATTGTATGGTTATAAGATTATACAATGTTATAGTTATACAATGTATAACATTGTAAAGTTATTTCAAGAAGAGGTTTGAAAAACCTCCTGCAAACTCCACTCATGTGTCTGGCCACCACTGTGAGGTCATGTCTGGACGAGCCTTCTGCAGGGTAGACAATAAACTGAACAAAGTTCAGTCACCCAATTATCCTAGCTAAGCCTACCCAAGACCAGCCTTCAGCCAGCTGATTCCCAAGTCATGTGGGTAGACCCTGGCAAGATCAAGACAGTCATCTGGTCGACTCACAGCTGACCACAGACACGTGGACATGTGAGCAAGACCAGCTGCAATCTCAGGCCAGCCCAGATCAGAAGAACCCTGCAGCCTTGTCAAATAAGTATCCATATGTCTCTGAGGTCTTGTGGTAATGTTATGAAACATGATTTTAGCCATAATAACTGACATGATGTACTGGTATATAATACGGGCTTACCAAAAATCTGGACAGATGCTCACCAAACTATTAACAGGTTAGTGAGTGGAATTATGGATCAACGTACTTGCCCCAACACCAAAACTATTGCTGTACCCTCTAAGAAATAGAACTGCTCCTTCTGTTTTGACTCATCTCCCTTAACTTATTCATTCTTAAAATAACTTTATTTATTTATGGCTGTGCTGTGTCTTCACTGCTGCAAGGGCTTTTCTCCAGACTGGGGGCTGCACTCTAGTTCCGGCGCAAGGGCTTCTCATTGTGGCGCCTTCCCTTGCTGTGAAGCACGAGCGCTAAGGCGTGTGGGCTTCAGTAGCTGTGGCTCCTGGGCTCTCAAGTGCGGGCTCAGTAGTTGTGATGCGTGAGCGTGGTTGCTCCACAGTGTGTGGGATCTTCCCAGCCCAAAGGTCGAGCCCACGGCTCCTGCATTAGCAGATGGATTCTTTATCACTGAGCCACCAGAGGAGCCCGACCTCAGTCCTAAATGCCAAAAGCAGAGTAAATAAGAAAATAGACCCTCATTCCAGATGTCTTAAAATGACGTCTACATGGTTACAGCACTGGTTTGGTTTGCAAAATATTTTGAATGGCCAGCATTGGTGCCTGTCTGCAACACTGATGGTCTGGACATGAGTGAAGGAGCCACTTAACCTTTATTTTAGCCTATTTTTTTTGTAAAGATGTGTCTGGCTCCTGTTGAGGGTGGGTAAGGCCATCAAGATAATGCTTGTGTCTCCTAGGAATGGGAAAAGCCATGATGAGAAACTGTTAGAGCTACCTAAGATGCTGCACATACGAGCAAACAAGCTGAAGATTGCTCGGTGTGGTGAAGCTGATGATGTGATGGTGATGCGATGAGTTTACTTTTAGCCACAGAAATGGCCAACTGCTATATGATCTCTCAGTCAACCCTAAAGGAAATCAATCCTGAATATTCATTGGAAGGACTGGTGCTAAAGCTGAAGCTCCAATACTTTTGCCACCAGATGCGAAACTGATGCTGGGAAAGACTGAAGCAAAAGGAGAAGAGGATGACAGAGGATGAGATGGTTAGATAGCATCATCAACTCAATGGATAGGAATTTGGGCAAACTCCAGGATATACTGAAGGACAGAGGAACCTGGCGTGCTGCAGTCCATGGGGTCACAAAGAGTTGGAAATGACTTGGCGATTGAACAACAACAATAATATGGTATCTCAAACTCCTTGATCTTGATTTAGTTTGGACTTTCAGATGATGAAATAAGAGAGATCTTTTGTAAACACCTAGATACTGATGTATATAGTTATTTCATTCCCTTCATGTTGACCGTCTGGGAGAAGATATTGTTATTGTTTAACATTCATCAAGTCTAGAAAAAGAGCAAGTCACTAGAAACTCATTGATTGGGCTGGACTGTTCTTCCTATTAAGCTTCAACAAATACTGTTAACTGCCTTCAAGGCATTTAAAATAACCATAAAATTCAAAGTATCAGAAGACCATCCCCTGGTATGAAGCACAGAACTTAGAGGTTGTTGGATGGAAAAATACTGTGAAAATGGGTCAAGTTTGGGACTAGAAGCATCTGGTTCCATTTCCTAATAATTATGTGACCCATAAGTGTCTTAATTTCTTGGTGTCTCAGCTTCCTCTTTCATTTAATGGAAATAATGAAATAACCCCATTATAAAAATCAAATTCAGTCACTTACTGTCATCTCCCTACTTTTGCCTTCAAAATGCTAAGAAGCCTGCAAAAGATCTATGAAGAACTGACTAATATACCATTGTTGTTGGCACTCTCCATAGTTCTTATAATCGAAAGTTTTGACTTGTTATTAAGTCCCCTTTCCCTGGTATGCCTTTAATTTCTAATTCAGCTTGGGTGAAGATGTAAAGAAATTATTTTAACAGGACAGTTCTGTTATCAACCAATTTTCTTCAATCCATAGTAAGTTCAAGGAGAAACAAAGCTTTACATAAGACACCAGTCCAACCATGCATTTAAATATTACAAAAGCCTGGCTGGGAGACACACAATAATTTGCCCGACACTGGTGGTGCCAGTGGTAAAGAACACGTTTACCAATGCCGGAGACATAAGAGATGCAGGATCGACCCCTGGAATGGGAAGATCCTCCAGAGGAGGGCATGGCAACCCACTCCTGTATTCTTGCCTAGAGAATCCCCATGGATGGAGGAGCCTGGAGGGCTACATCGATACAGTCGCAAAAAGTCGGACACAGCTGAAATGACTGAGCATTACTAGGATAAAAACATCCAGGGCCCTACGCTCTGAGCCAGAGCAGCCTTTGAAATACTTCCTAACCAGTGCACATCTGTGGAACCAATCCATAGTGATTACAGCTAACAATGCTTGGTACTTCCCTAGTGGTTCAGTGGCTAAGACTCCAAGCTCCCAAGGCAGGGGGCCTGGGTTTGATCCCTGGGTCAGGGAACTAGATCCCACATGCCACAATGAAGATCTAAAATCCCAGGTGCCACCACTAAGGCCTGGAACAGCCAAAATAAATAAACAAACAAGAATGCTCAAGAATAGGCAACATATTTCCATTTAGATAAATAAAATGCATCACTTACTCATAGGAAAACTAGAACCACATTCCTCTAAGCTGAGTTTGCTGACAGTTTGGTGAGGCTATCTCACACCTGCCACCCAAAAGCAACATCATCTGCTCCCTTCCAAATTCTCCATCACTTTCATGCATTCTGCTGAACTCTTCCAGTCCCACTGGCATCTTTTCTTCCTACTCAGGAGCAGAGGGCACACCTCCCAGGCCTGGGCTTTGGCGTTTCCAGTTACAACCACCTCCTTCTTGGCCGAGTGGGTCTGCAGACTCTATTCCAAGTCTCTCCACTTCGTGTTCTGCTTTCAGAGTCTTTGCTAATCGCTCGTCTCTTTTGAGGGGCACACAACAGCCCTTGCTTCCTTGCCCCAGTAGGCAGGATATTCTCTGCTTTCAGATGTCTCAGCCCTTCCAAATACAGTCTTGATCTTGGGAAAAGAAGCAATTAGCCCGATGGGGAGGAAACTACCATTTCAGCAGTTTTCTCCCTCCTGGGTTTTCAAGTAATAGAAGTCCAAGCCGGTCAGAATGAAGTCGAGGGCTTTTGGGTCTCAAAGCCCCACTAAGCTCCAATGGCTACAACTGGCACCCGGAGCTCATTAGTTCTAACCCGACCCTGCTAATCGCCCCGCGTGCTGAATCAGCCTCTGTGGACACTTGGAGGAGCATTCATTAGTGCTTTAACCTCCAAGTGGCCTTGGAGACCTAAGTCTCACTAGTTGACACACACTTGAAGAAAGAGGATGCCATGCACTAAAGGAAGGAAAAATGAGACTAGACAGAAAGACAAAACTTGTCCTTATTATTCCTCTTGGAAGAAACTTGGTGTGTTATCAGGGGCAGTGTTCCCCCTTCTTGGTAACCTGGGCAGAGAAGTGTTTTTAGATCTGTGGACACAACCTTTCAGAGAGGGGTTCCTCAACCTTGGCACTATGGGCATTTCAGGATGGATAATCCTTTGTGGTGGGCGACCCTGTGTTTTGTAGGATGTGAGCAGGTGACTTGAAATCCCCAAACAATTGCAGCCAATAAGCCTCTACCTACTAGATGCCAGAACCATCTCACCAGGCCCCTGGGGCATGACAACAACCAAACATGTCTCCAGACAAGTGTCCTCTAGGAAGCAAACTCATCCCTGGTTGGGAAGCACTGCTTTAGAAAACGGCCACCTGCTCTGAAAAGAACAGGCTACAATAAAGTGCCAGATAAGAATTTAGCAGATAGCATCACGTAAGAGAAAGCATTCTTGTTTTTTTGAAACGCACTTGTTTTACTTTTTACTTTTATTTTTTGGCCATGCTGCATGGCACGGGGAGGGTCTTAGCTCCCTGTGTGCGTGTGTGCTCAGACGCTAGGTCATGTCCAGCTCTTTGTGACCCCAAGGACTGTAGCCCTCCAGGCTCCTCTGTCCATGGGATTCTCCAGGCAAGAATACTGGAGTGGGTTGCCATTTCCTTCTCCAGGGGATCTTCCTGACCCAGGGATCAAACCTGTGTCTCCTGCATTGGCAGACAGATTCTTTACCACTGAGCCACCAGGAACGCCCAAACTGAAATAGACATCTGAAATGAGCTAGCAATGCTGAGTGTTTGCAAATGGATCTGAAGTAGGTCAAGACAGGAACCGGAGGTAAGAGGTAAAGTCAAAAGTGAGCTGTTACACAAGTGAGGAGGTTCATAGAGAGAAAGCAGAAACTAGGTCTCAAGGGTTCAGCATCGAAGACTCTAGAATAAGGCAAAAGATCAAGTTTTATCCATTTTCCTCCAATACTTGTTCATTTCTAGGAAAAAAGTGATGTTAAGATCTGGCCATGTAGTTGTGCAGAAAATGGGTGAAATAAAGAAAAGACAAAGAACCTGGTTAGTTTCTTGAGAAGGAAACAGGATCAGGCGGTTGAGTCTAGGATGCTAACAATTGATGAAACAAAGCAGGGAAGGAGAAGGCTGGTGTTGATGAAAGACAAAAACAGGGGATGGAAAAAAACTACCTTTTAAAAAGTGTTCCTGAGCAACAATGTCAAAAATCAAATGCTGCAAAGATGTGAGTAAGGATGGTGAAGGCTGGTGGCTCTGAGAACACGGTGCGCCCTTGCTGCCCAAGTAGAGAATGCCCTCTCCCACCCTCTGCCAATTTCCCAAGGTGAGGCAGGCTCTTTCGGTGCCTTGGATCATGATTACAAAGGACTGTGCTTTTCAGGAAAGGTCTGGACACCTTTTCCCACCTCTTGTGATGCTGGGCAAGGTGGCAACAGTTGCCTGACAGCCCCACAATCACAAGGGTGAACAATCCATACACTTACAGCCATCTCGGAGCCACGCAACCTTCCTGATTTCCACTTTCTTTGTATGTTTTCTTATTTCGCTGATAGATTTTACCATATTTATTCTCATTGGTTTATTTATATTTGGCTCATTTTCTGATTTTTGAATCTGAAGACTGATTTCATTCTTTGCTAATTTGATATTAAAATATGTGAGGGCTTGAATTCACCCTTTGCGTATCACTGACTGGACAAGTTTACTGTTTGTCCCTTTTCTAAATGGCCTTTTCCTGCTGATTTGACTTTCCTCTTTTATTCAGGGATTCAGGAAAATGGTTTTGAATCTCTTAGTGGTTTCATTCATTTTATTGTCATTTTACTCTTACTTTCCCCTTGTGGTCAAACTGTGAGTTTAACATTAAACATTTCAGGAAACTTATTATTCTCCTTGTGCCCAAGCAGATCAACATTTTATCAGTGTTTCGTAGCCATTTGAAAAGATGGCCTATTTTCTGTTTGTGGGATATGTAGCCTTCTAATGCCTAACACACTCTGCTTCTGGCTGAAAGCTTCACCGTTCTGGGGATCGGGGCCCCTCCCCATGGGCTTCCCTCTCCACAGCATGTGCCGCCCCCAAAACAACCTGGCCCAGTTCCACTCAAGCCCCAGGAGCTGCAAGGAGAGAGCGGAGACTGGGCCGCCTGGGTCTGCAGTCACCTACCACTGCTCACGTCCATCCTTTCCAAATGCTTGTTTCCCCCACCCCACCCTTTTCTGCCCGGGTTTTATAAAAACACAAAACAGAGACTTTCTGTGTCCACAAAACAATACTTCAAGGGAAGGGGAGGGAGGGAGCGGGGCACGGTAAAATAGAACGCTCGAGGGGCACAGAGTTGATTTTGCCTGATTGTACTTGGTAAATTCCCCCTAATTGATCTGTTTAATTATTGATGTGGAAAGTGTTTGCTTTGAGAGAATTAAGTCATCAAGGGCCCTGAGGACCAAGGAGACAGACATCACCTGCTATGGGGTTGGCAGTCAGGGCAAGACCGTCACCCCAGAGCAGAGCAGACCTCGCAGGCGGGGAGGAAGGGCTGGTGCCCACGGCCAGTGTGTAGAGCTCTCCACAAGTGCATCTAAGACCCCAGAGCCCAGCAGCTCCTAGGAAGAGTGAGTGATACCAGGACAGCGAGCAGACATTCCTGCGATGAACTCCCATTCTGCCACCGATCTTCCTTCTTCAGCAAACAAAAATTTGCGCTCAGACTCCAAACTCTTGCCGCAGCTCATCTGCCTTTGTGGGTTCATCTCCCTTTATTGTCTGCAATTGTCTGGGGACTTCAAGTCACAAAAGCCTAATATTTAAAGTGTCAATGCAGTCTTCCACTGGGCCAAGTGCTGATATCACAAATGATTCCCTCATTTTCTTCCCTGACATCCATCAGCATTCATTCTCTTGGCTCCAGGGAAAGGCAGTGCCTCCTGGCAGGGGTGGGAGGGGTGGTCAGATGGCTGGAAAAATGGATACTTGAATGTCATTGAAATAGAACAAGAATGGGAGTGGTTGGATTGATCCAGCAGATTCTGATTTGAGAGTCAATTCAGAATGGATCCTAGAATGAAGGAAAGCAGTTTCTCTGTCTCTTTGTCTGTAAAGGTAGAGGCTCCAGTGCATTCGCACTGAAACTCCTTTGGGTATTCAGGTTAAAGAATAAAAAAACTGACTAGGGCTGCCCCGGTGGCTCAGTAGTGAAGAATCCGCCTGCCAGGCTTGATCCCTGATCCAGGAAGATCCCACATGCTGTGGGGCAAGTAAGTCTGTGTGCTCCGATTACCGAACCTGTGCTCTAGAGCCAGGGAGTCGCAACTACTGAAGCCCATGCACCCTAGAGCCTGGTACCCCCCCCAACAAGAGAAGCCACAGCAGTGAGGGGCCTGTGTAGCGCACCTGGAGAGTAGCCCTCACTCGCTGCAACTAGAGAAAAGACCATGCAGCAGTGAAGACCCAGCACAGCCATAAACAAAGAAACAAAATTATATTAAAAACCTCTGATCAGTGCAAAAAGCATGGAAGGCTCAGAGATGAGTTAACACTGATCCCCCTTCACAAAAGGACCTGCAGCCCGGCTGTGTGACCAGCAGAAAGGTCCCAGCTGTTGGCACCCACAGGGTTCATCCCAGTGGGAAGCACAGACTTTGCTCTGGGCAGCTCTTGGTCAGTGACTGGACAAAGTGGGGACACAGAAGCTTAGCCCGAATTGGTACGCCTCTGATGAGTGATCTTGGCTACGGGTTGACCACTGGAGCTGACAGAGACTGTCTGGTCTACACTGGGTCTGCCCAATCCAGGTTCTTTCCCTTTTCCTCTGCAGGTCATCTTTTTCCTCCTCCAAGTCATCTTTTATACATCTAACTCCTCTTCAGGATCCACCTATGGGAAAACCCAAAGAATGATGGGGAATGAGATGTAACAATATGGCACAAAACTCAGGCAAGGATGTGGTGAATCCAACCATGTGGAAAAACATGGTCAGGAAGGAGGTGGCATCTGAAGTTTCCTCTGAAGAATGGGCTTTCCAGGTGGCGCTAGAAGGGTCTTCCCAGGCGCTTCCTGCCTGCCAATGCAAGAGGCTTAAGAGACGAGGGTTCAGTCCCTGGGTTGGGAAGATCCCCTGGAGGAGGGTATGACAACCCATTTCAGTATTCTTGCCAGGAGAATTCCATAGATAGAGGAGCCTGGCGGGCTATGGTCCATAGGGTTGTAAAGAGTCGGACATGACTGAAGTGACTTAGCACATCTGAAGAATGAGGGGGTAGGGGGGTAAAGCTCAGCATTTCCAGCAGAGAAATGCGTGAAAAGGCACGCGATACAAAGATGCAGATGTGGGACCAAGCGCGGTGTGTGGCAACAGAGTATTCCACAACTGCAGCGGTGGAGGCAGGACGGGGCACTGGAAACGTAAAGCTGGAAAATACCAGATCCGGGATATACCACCGTCACAGAAACCCTATAGGTACCATCCTGTTAAAACGAAGCAGGACTCTATGATCCTTGCCCCCAATGTCCTCAGCCTGCCTTTAGTCTGTGAAAAAACTTTAGCCAAAGAATAAGTTTAATCAGAGAGGCGAGAACATACAGAAACAAAAGAAAACAGTCAAAGGAGATCAAATTAACAAACTGAGAAATAAAAATCATATGATTATCTCAATAGATGCAGAAAAAGCCTTTGACAAAATTCAGCATCCATTTATGATAAAAACTCTCCAGAAAGCAGGAATAGAAGGAACATACCTCAACATAATAAAAGCTATATATGACAAACTCACAGCCAACATTATCCTCAATGGCAAAAAATTGAAACCATTTCCCCTAAAGTCAGGAACAAGACAAGGGTGTCCACTTTCACCACTACTCTTCAACATCGTACTGGAAGTTTTGGCCACAGCAATCAGAGCAGAAAAAGAAATACAAGGAATCCAAATTGGAAAAGAAGAAGTAAAACTCTCACTGTTTGCAGATGACATGATCCTCTACATAGAAAATCCTAAAGACTCGACCAGAAAACTACTAGAGCTAATCAGTGAATATAGTAAAGTTGCAGGATATAAAATCAACACTCAGAAATCCCTTGCATTCCTATACACTAATAATGAGAAAGTAGAAAAAGAAGTTAAGGAAACAATTCTATTCACCATTGCAACGAAAAGAATAAAATACTTAGGAATATTCCTACCTAAAGAAACTAAAGACCTATATATCGAAAACTATAAAACACTGATGAAAGAAATCAAAGAAGACACTAATAGATGGAGGAATATACCATGCTCATGGGTTGGAAGAATCAATATAGTGAAAATGAGTATACTACCCAAAGCAATCTACAGATTCAATGCAATTCCCATCAAGCTACCAGCAGTATTTTTCTCAGAACTAGATCAAATAATCTCAAGATTTGTATGGAAATACAAAAAACCTCGAATAGCCAAAGCAATCTTGAGAAAGAAAAATGCAACTGGAGGAATCAACTTGCCTGACTTCAGGCTCTACTACAAAGCCACAGTCATTAAGACAGTATGGTACTGGCACAAAGACAGAAATATAGATCAATGGAACAAAATCGAAAGCCCTGAGATTAACCCACATACCTATGGACACCTTATCTTCGACAAAGGAGGCAAGAATATACAATGGAGTAAAGACAGTCTCTTTAACAGGTGGTGCTGGGAAAACTGGTCAACCACTTGTAAAAGAATGAAATTAGACCCCTCTCTAACACCATACACAAAAATAAACTCAAAATCGATTAAAGATCTAAATGTAAGACCAGAAACTATAAAACTCCTAGAGGAGAACATAGGCAAAACACTCTCCGACATAAATCACAGCAGGATCCTCTATGATCCATCTCCCAGTATACTGGAAATAAAAGCAAAGATAAACAAATGGGATCTAATTAAAATTAAAAGCTTCTGCACAACAAAGGAAACTATAAGCAAGGTGAAAAGACAGCCTTCTGAATGGGAGAAAACAATAGCAAATGAAACAACTGACAAACAACTAATCTCAATGATATATAAGCAACTTATGCAGCTCAACTCCATAAAAATAAATGATCCAATAAAAAAATGGGCCAAAGAACTAAATAGGCATTTCTCCAAAGAAGACATACGGATGGCTAACAAACACATGAAAAGATGCTCAACATCACTCATTATCAGAGAAATGCAAATCAAGACCACAATGAGGTATCATTTCACACCAGTCAGAATGGCTGCGATCCAAAAGTCTACAAGCAATAAATGCTGGAGAGGGTGTGGAGAAAAGGGAACCCTCTTACACTGCTGGTGGGAATGCAAACTAGTACAGCCATTATGGAAAACAGTGTGGAGATTCCTTAAAAAATTTCAAATAAAACTGCCTTATGACCCAGCAATCCCACTGCTGGGCATACACACTGAGGAAACCAGAATTGAAAGAGACACATGTACCCCAGTGTTCATTGCAGCGCTGTTTATAATAGCCAGGACATGGAAGCAACCTAGATGTCCATCAGCAGATGAATGGATAAGAAAGCTGTGGTTCATATACACTATGGAATACTACTCAGCCCTTAAAAAGAATAAATTTGACTCAGTTCTAATGAGATGGATGAAATTGGAACCGATTATACAGAGTGAAGTAAGCCAGAAAGAAAAACACCAATACAGTATACTGACACATATATATGGAATTTAAAAGACAGTAATGATGACCCTATATGTGAGACAACAAGAGACACAGAGGTATAGAGTGGACTTTTGGACTCTGAGGGAGAGGAAAAGGGTGGGATGGTTTGGGAGAATGGCAGTGAAGCATGTGTATTTTCCTGTAAGAAACTAAGCGCTAATCTATGTTTGGTGTAGGATGCAGGATGCATGGGGCTGATGCACAGGATGATTCAGGTAGAGGATGTGGGGTGGGAGGTGGGAGGGGGCTTCGGCATTGGGCGATTGTGTTCACCTATGGCTGATTCGTGTCAATGTATGGCAAAACAAATACAGTATTGTAATTAAAAAAATAAATAAATTTAATTAAAAAAAAAGGAGATCAAATAATAGTAGTTCAGTCATTAAACAAAGTCAGGAACCTTTAGTTCCCCCTCAAGGGCTGCAGACGGTCTTCTGAGCCATATCCTGTGAGCTGTCCTATAGAGACTGAAGCCTCCATCAGGTGGGAGAGGTCATCTACATAATGACCAGACTGTAGCCACGACATAAGCTGCCACAATTTCAAGAACTGACCTCAAAGAAATGGAAACAAACTGATCTTGAAACTGAAGACTAACTGTATTCAAAACAATCAAGGTGACACTGGTCAGACCACGGATGACCAATTTCAAGATGACTCTCAGAGCTGACTGCGCTGTTTCTGCATGCAGCCCCCTCCCTCACCCTATAAAAGCTCTTGCCCACCAGCTGGGGGTGGGGTGGGGAACTGGCCTTTGGACCGGTGTAAGCCCTTCCCCCACAGGTTGCCAGCATCCAAAATAAAGCAAACTTTCCTTTCCACCAGGGGCTTCCCAGGTGGCACCAGTGATAAAGAATTCACCTGCCAGTGCAGGAGACACAAGAGATGTGGGTTTGATCCCTGGGTCGGGAAGATCCCTGGAGAAGGGAATGGCAACCCACTCCAGTATTCTTGCCTGGAGAATCCCATGGACAGAGGAGCTTGAGGGGCACAATCCATGGGGTCACAAAGAATTGGACACAACTGAGCATGCACACACACACGCCTTTCCACCAGCCTGGCCTCTTTATTTGTTTTCAGTGGTGAGCAGCTGGTAACACTTTCAGTAACACTATTGGTTTGTAGACTATGGAAATGGTAACTCTGGGAGAATAAACTACCCAAAGCAATAAAATACGGAAAGTTCCATAGCACAGTACTCCTGACAGCCCTTAAAAAGACATTTTACTTCTATGTAGGTGGTTTCCTTGGACGAATACCACCTGCTATTTGTCAGGGAGAAAATGAATTACTTGTCCCATGTTACTGCAAAATCAATCATATCGTAACACCAATCTATCATGTAAAATTCAGCCTCCAGGCTCATGTTTTCAGAAAAGAAACTGGCAGTTAATACTCCCATCCCCATTTACTTATTCAGAAGAAAAAAAAAAAAAAAAGATCTGCCCATTGAGATCCAAAATAACTTTCTTAAGACTGCTGTCAAATTCTAACAATGAAGTTTATCTATCCTGACAAAGTTTTCATTTTATAAATTACAATTTGTTCCAATAATACACAGAACAGCAGACGTCCCTGGTGACATAGTGGATAAGAACCCACCTGCCAGTACAGGGGACTCAGGAAGATCCCATGTGCCATGGGCAACTAAAGCCCAGGAGCCGCAACTACTGAGGCCCACCCATATGCCTTGAGCCTGTGCTCTGCAACAAGAGAAGCCACAAGTGAGAAGGCCAAGCTCGGCAACAAAGAGTAGCCCCCACTTGCCGCAACTAGACAAAGCTCATGCAGCAATGAAGATCCAGTGCAACCAAAAGTAAATAATTAAAAACAACAACCATGAAACAGCATTTCCCACACTTCATTTGTGAAAACCCAAGAAACACACAGTCACTTGGGTTTTCATTGTCGCAGGGAAGCACTGTGCGTGACAAATTTCACTTACTTTTCACAGCAAATCCTAGAAACATAACCCTTTAAAGTCCACCATTAAAGTCCATTTAAGTGGGTTGAATCCATTTCCCACTCATATGTGACCACAAGATCCTCCTGCCCTCATAATACCCACAAACACTAGAGAAGTAACATTATAGGGAATGTATTTTGCTGGCAGACTTCAAGGATTTCAAAAGCATTTCCTATCGAAATGTCATAGTAGCAAACAAAACCACTGCTTTCACAAAATTCTATCTTTTATTTTTGAATTTGATGCCTTAGGACTCAAGGATAAAGTTAAATAGGCTTCATTCTCAGCTAGGTATGTGGAGAGTCCTTCCAACTGGTCGTGGTGTAGAAAGTCCAGGGAATGGTGGGGCCAGGAAATACTACATTTAGTATTTCTAGGGTCGAAAGAAAAGCTCAAGCTGGAAGCACACATTGCAGGTATAATAAATGTCAGGCCTATGGTTTGTTGAGTTTCCAAGCAATCATCTATTGAATGAACTTTCTATTTTGCAAAACTAAAGAATGTTTGTACAGAGCTGTCTTGGTGTCCGTGACCCCATGGCAGTATTCCTGTGTCCATCTGAAGTTTTAGGGATGTGATCAAAATGGCACATTACTAAAAAAAATGATGCAAATCCATCCCACACAGCTAGAGAAAATGCAAGCCAGTGAGTCATGCTTTCAAATTTGGCTGAATACAGCGCTAAAAGCTCTTTGGAAATGTGTTAGGGATGTCCTACTAAGTGATATGCTTACTAATTTGATGCTTTCAAATTGTGGTGTTGGAGAAGACTCTTGAGAGTCCCCTGGACCACAAGGAGGTCAAACCAGTTAATCCTAAAGGCAATAAACACTGACTATTCACTGGAAAGACTGACACTGAAGCTGAAGCTCCAACACTTTGGCCACCTGATGCGAAGAGCTGACTCCTTGGAAAAGACGGATGCTGGGAAAGACTGAAGGCGGGAGGAGAAAGGGATGAAAGAGGATGAGATGGTTAGATAGCATCACTGACACGAACCTGAGCAAACTCCAGGAGACAGTGAGGGACAGGGGACCCTGGCATGCTGCAGTCCATGGGGTGGCAAAACTGAGCAACAGATCAACAGCTAAGTGAGGGAGGAGGTTAAGCAGGTGGGTTCTGGACACCCACCCCCTCATTAGTCAGCACAGATTCTAACACAGAGTAAGAGTTGCCATAGTTTTGTACAAACATTTGAAAACAGAGCTGTAATCTATCTGTCATTAGGAAAAGGGACATGACCAGGGGAAGAAATGTCCTCCTTCTCATTGCTCTAAGTAGATGCAACATGAAGTTCCCAGGGATTCTCCTGGTTAAGTCCGATGTCTCCAGTCATTTTAAATGTACAGGATGTTTACAAATGAGTGGTCCAAAAACGATGGCTTCATGAGGTCACGGGTCAAATGCCCAAAATCACAATAATAGTAAGATAATTCACATACACTATCTCTGAGGCTTCCACCTTTCTGGATGGTAACACTGAAGTGCAGAGAGACTCAACAACTTGTCCCAAGTTACCCAAAGGGTAAGAGGGAGTGTTGGGACTTAAACCCAAGATGGGCATTGCTATTACAAAGTCATATTAAGTAATTCTAGAAACCCCTAAGTACAGCAACTTCCCATTAGCAATCTATTTTACATATGGTAATGTATATATTTCAGTGCTGCTCTCTTCATTTGTCCCACCCTCTTCTTTGCTCTCAGGGCCCACAAGCCTGTTCTCTACATCCGTGTCTCTATTTTGCCCTGCAAATAGGTTCATAGATACAATTTTTCTAGATTCCATATATGTGTGTTAATATTCGGTATGTTTTTCTGACTTACTTCACTTTGTATAAAAGGCCCTAGGTTCATCCACCTCACTAGAACTGACTCAAATTCACTCCTTTTTGTGATTGAGTAATATTCCATTATGTATATGTACCACAACTTCTTTATCCATTCATCTATTGACGGACATCTAGCAATTATCCTCCAACTGAAAATAAATTGAAAAAAAAAAAAACACACAGAAAAAAAAACCCCTAGGTAACACATGTTCAGATACAGGACAAAGCAGATCAATCTTGATGAAACTCAAGGTACGTTTGCTTTGCAAAACTTGGAGGAAACTGCTACCAACCAAAATTTAAACGGTGCTTCAAAAAGCTTATATCCTCAAATGGCTTTCTCTACATAATCTTCCCAATGGCTACAGTCAGCATCATGCATAGTCACTGCATGTGGAAACATGTTTAAAGTTTTGCAAATGTGACTTTTCATTTTGTTGGTGTCACACGCAAGGATGAGGTGGGCATGACCTCTCTTCCATCCAGTGATTTTACGGCATTGAGTCAAGTCCTTCTCTCCCACCCCAAACCTCTTTGAAGAGGGGCAGTGAGGGTGTGCTCAATCTACTCTGCCCAGGAATGACCCCAGTGGCTTCATAGTTTGATAAACATAATCAAGACCCATTTCCATTTGATCTGCTCAAGCATCTATTCCCAAGATCACCTTAGTGATATCCAGAATTCAAGAGAATCCATCTACTTCCCTGGAATGTCTTGGTCCATTCAAACACTTAGAGAGAAAAGCATAAAAGGTATCTCTGTACCTTTACCATGGATTCTCTCCAGAGTACATTCAAGGTGAAGACCCATGGATTGAGTTTGTTCAAAGAACAGTCAACTCCTTAGACATGCTTATTAGTAAACGCTTGCCTTCAACATCTAGAACCCTTTTCAGTGTTCAACCAATTTTTGTCATCAGTGCAATTCTTGGGTGAGCAGCTGCTCCTAAACATGACATACCCTCTCATCAGAACAAGGAATTTGCAAATGGCAGCTGCGTGCATGGGGGCTGGCTCAGAAGGACTGGTCTTATCACATCCCAATATCTGAGAGAGAAAAAATTAAAAAGGTTTGATTCCCTTAAAATGTTTCAGGCAGGAAAGACTGCCTTGAATGTTATAAACTTGAATAGAAAAAAAATTGTTCATTTCTTTTATCCCACCACCCCCCCACTCTGTTCCCAGCATCTTTGTCTGAACAAGTCTCAAAAAAATGTGTAAATCTTGGCCCAGACTAAGCAAATCACCTTAAAAAGGAAGGTTGGAGAACTGTTTATTATTTGAAATGTCTCTCCCTAGACCTTATTTTTGATAAATTGGCTTCAGCTCCATTACTTCATGATATATCTCCCTTGACATTTAATTATACTTACTCCAAACACATTAAGTGAATCAGTCTGAACAGCTTCTTATTAATATGCAAATTTCTCCTTTGAAAACCCATGAATCTGTGAAAAATCTCTTTAGGCTTCCATTAAACCCACTCAGGAAGTTGTATACCTCACACAGACACTCGCTTCATTCACTGACTCAATGATTCAGCATTTACTAATTGTCTGAGTTAACTATTCTGGCCACATCAAGGGGAGGGGGTGGGGGAAGGACAGGGAACCAAATGGATTCAGAAGCTGAACACTTAAAAGATGAATGATCAGAAGGCCAGTGCTGAATTAGCGGTTGTAATTAGAGTTGAAACTCAAGCTTCTTTGCAAACACAATCGGCCAGATGAGTTGAGATGGCTACTTCAGGAGCAAACAGAAATCCTGGTGGGAGGGAGGCTTCCAGGAGGCTCCAGAACCCGAGGACTCAGAATGGAAGACAACAAAGTGGAGATCAAGGCAGAAAAGGAATCTGGAGATGCAGAGTTTAGGGAGAGAATTAAATAACTCTCTCTGCTCACAGGACACTTAAGATGGGGAAAGGCCACCACCCTCCATTGTCCTTTGGGATGTCAAGGCAGATGATAAGAACATCGAAAAGTGGCATGCTGGAATCAGGTTCTGGTGGTTTTACAATCTTGGTGGCTTCAACTATTTCTAAGAAATATATGCAGTTAGTAAACAACACAGTGATATACTGGTTTTGACTCAGGATGTTAAGGGAGAAGACATAACCGGTTATTTACATGACATCTGCAAGGGCCACTTCGTAGCTATGTCAACCCGCGCGTCTTCATTCCTGTAAACGCCTGATTTTCAGAATTCAACGATGATGAACTTAAGATACTTGGAATGAGCAGGAGTCATGAATGGTCAGTTCTGTCATTAAACACTCCTTAAAGATGGGATGCATTCCATTGCCCTTCCGACTCTTCACCTGAACAGATGGACTCTCAAACATGCAGTCTATTTTTGTTATTCCAGGCACTTTACAACCTCCTTCGACCACTGAATTAGCGAATACTGAACCATGCTGTCATACGGGGTTCCCATGAGTCTCTGATCACAAAATTCCCTTCAGTTAATCGGCATATCATCTTGTCTTATGTGTGTTTCTGTTTACATACATCTCATTTAATATATCCTGTTGATTCATTAACACTGAACTTGCAGCTAATCACACACTAACTCAGGCCTGAACAAAGCTTATCTAACACACTGATTTTCTCCATAGAGCATATCACAGCCTTCCCATGCTCAGAAACATCAAATAGCACTTTAGTTCCTTCCCTACTGCCCCCTTCCCAGCTATGGCCAAAGCTGCCAAGCATATTAGTTGATTAAACCGTATCATTAAACCAATCAGATAGTTTAAGGCATGAAAACAGAACCTGCCATAGGAGAAGTTTCTTGTCTAAAAGTCACAGAGTCAGGATAGGCTTTGTGGACATCAGATCCGCAGTCTCTCAGGGTCCATGCCCAGAAGGGTTCCACCCTCCTTTCAGTGCTCTGCTGTTACAACTAAAATTTCATAATAATTTATTAACAAGGACGCCTCCATTTTCACTCTGGGTCATGCCCCATAAAGGACACACCTGGTCCTGCATGGAGACAATTAATGACTGAGGGAAGACTCACCCCCAGATCCCTGGTCCAGTGCTTCTCACATCTGCATATAGTGACCCCACTTCTGAGGAACAGCTCACCTATGCAGACCTGTGGCACATAAACTTTGTTCCCCAAGAATCCATCTATCCATCCATCCACCCAACCATTCACCCATCCATCCATCTACCCATCCACCCATCCACCCATCCATTGACCTATCCATCCAACCATCCACCCATCCATCCATCCATCCACCCACCCATCCATCCATCTACCCATCCACCCATCCATTCACCTATCCATCCAACCATCCACCCACACATTCATCCATCCACCCACCCACCCACCCATCCATACATCCACCCATCCACCCACCTACCCACCCATCCACCCACTCGTCCATCCATCCACCCACCCACCCACCCATCTGTCTATCCACTCATCCACCCTTCCATCCATCCACCCCTCCATCCATTTATCCACCCTTCCATCCATGCATCCACCCATCCACTCATCCACCCACCTACCATCCATCCATCCATCCATCCACCCACCCATCCATCCATGCATCTAATCATTCATCTGCCTATCCACCCAACTATCCATCCACCCATCCATGCATCTGCCTCTCTACCCACCCATCCATCCATTTATCTACCCATCCATGCATCCATCCGCAGAGGGTGGGTGGGCTGTAAGTCAATCTCTCTGCACTCCTCGACTCAAACACACTGGAATCACAGGCTCTGCTCTGCACAGATCTGGTTTAACTTTATGACAGGAATGAGCTAACAGACAGGCAGGTTAGGGACACAATCACTTCCTGAATAAACAGCATGGCCTTGGTCCATACGGCTGCATCAGGGGCATATTTTATGCATATGTATTTTTATAAAGTAGCTAGAGAAATAAAGTGACCCTATATCATCTAAGAACAACAATCTGACTTTCTGTTTGGCTGGCTGCCCTGTAGTCCTTCCCTCCACAGCTCCTGAAGCAGTCCCCCGCCTGTCCCTGCTACTCTGCACAAAGGTGAATAAATCAACGTAAAATTCTTACTATCTTATTTTCTCTCTACTCCCCCAGTTGTGTCCTCCCCATCTTGAATGCTTTGAGAAAATTAATGCCCATGTCTCTGGCAAACGTATTGCACCTATAATTCAGCTTTAAAACAAGCACACCAGCAGTGGCCAAACCTTGGGGGGAAGGTTCATTTTTCACACAAGTAATTGAATCCTTCCCTTCAATTTCCTTTCAGGTATTAAAGACAACTGATGCCTTGCTGAAAAAACCTTATAAAATTTCCACCAGATACTTGTCAACTGAGGGTAGAGATGTCTCTTTTACAGGACAGGGATGAGGGGAGTGGGGAGAAGAGACTGGGAAAGCATGCCCTGGGGTTCACAGGTAGAAGGTTATTCCAAGGTACTGAAAGTAATAAGGATCTTTTACTTCATCAGCTTCCACTTTATACCATCTATATTTCAATAACATGAAAATCCGGACATCAGTGTTTTCTTAGGTGACAGTCTCACTGAATTTAACTGAGTTTTCAATGAATGCAATAAACATTCTTTAGCAGATTGCTTTCCCTTACCACTCTTTTAAAAAGTGTTTCCTATCAAGAAATATCTATTTTTTTGTTAAGTGCCATATTTGTGTATTTTAAGTGACACATCAATTTTATAGTATTTTTCTACCCAACAGAAATGACATGTCTTACCCCTTAATTGTCAGACATCCAGCAGCTGTTTTCTGAAACAAAGCTCACTGTGGTACTGCACAGCTCAGTCACCCTTTGTGTTTACAAGGGCAATCCCACCACGTTTTCCAAAAGTTTTTTACCATTCCCTGAAATGGCTCAGTGGTTCACTCCCAGTCATTCAGATTATCCACTGAGTAGCCCAGGTCCTCCAGCCGCCAGTCCAGCCCCATCCTGGGGAAGGGAAGTCCTACAGGGTCTACCACTGAGAGGTCCCTGATGTTTTGTTTTTCTTTCACTTTTCTTCACCAGGAGTCTGGGCAGCATCCAAAGATACAGAAGCAGAAGAGTCTCTCGGGAGGAAGGAAAAGTGCCAGGGAAAATTCCACCAAACCAAATCCACCAGTAACCTCTTGGCCTATTGTCTCAGTTATCTACTGCTGTGTAATGAAGGGCTCACAACGTAATGCCGAAGGCAATACAAAGCATGTTGTATTTTAGGAAGAGCTTGGCTAAGCGGTTCTTCTGCTCCATGTGATGTCAACTGGACTCAGGTAGCTTTATTCATCTTGGATCTCAGCTGGGGCTAGAGTAACAACATAGCTTCCATCATAAGTACAGGTCCTCAGCCGAGGGGACTGGAGATGGACTGGCTGACCTCCTTCTCCTGAGGGTGGGCCTCCTTGCACTGTGGGTCAGAGTGCCAAGGGAGCAAAGGCAGAAGCTGTCAGGTCTCCACATGGATTACTAAGTCAGGAGCTGGCACCTCTGCCTTTGTCTACTGGCTCCTGCAAGTCACACAGCCAGCTCAGATCCAAGCGAGAAGAACTTATTAGATTATCAGGTTCCACCTTTCAATGGGAGAAAGGGATGCACATATATGGATGGGAGGAACTGTTGGTGGCCACTGTTGGACACAATCCCATATTATCACCCGGTGTTCCTCTAAGCCAAGGTCCTTGCTCAGAGGAAGGTACTAAGATCAATGGGGGATCTGTGGTCAGTCATCTCCATCATTCCACTTCAAATGTTAGACCTGTTGCTGAAGAACATCTTTTTCCTTAAACAACACTGCAGGTTTGCTATTACTGAGTCATTTCAAATTTATTTGAGTTACAGATCAATCCTCTCACCAGAAGTCAAGTTGTGGATAAAGCAGGAAATTTGTACAGTGGAATCAGATCATGGGAAATTCCTCAACTACTCAATGATCATGCTCAAAGAGAATGAAGCATATAATGTTTTTATGCTGCCCTGTTTGGTTCAAAAGAAACCTTGACTTCCAACAGTGCAGAAAAAGGAATCTCTCTTTGTTTTGTTTTGGTTTTTACCATACCCCAATACAAAATATTTTGGGTGTTAAAAAAATTAAAATTAAAAAAAAGAATCTCTTGGCCAAATTTCCAGGAACAAAAATAATATATGGGCTTCCATGGGTCTAAAACATTCTTAGAGATCATTTTGGGTGTAGTTCAGTGATACTAAAAGCTCACCATGAACCACGGAAGATGAGATTCCATCTTATATGTTTCAAAACAAAGTCACCACAGAACTACAAAGGAAGGGTACCTGCCCTGCCCCCCAGGCTTAGGGGAGTAAGCCCTAATTCCCTCCATGGAAACAGTTTAGACTTGCAGGTCCAGGCTGATAGACTTTTGAGTTCCAGCAAAAATTTGCTCCTCGAGATACATCTCTAGTATAGATGACATGAAGTTTTATACAAAGAAAGTAAATGTTCTCTTTTTAATTTCTGACGGACTCTGATTACAAAGCTTTTTTAATTGATCAAAATATTCTCAAGCAACAATCTATACTGTTCTGGTGTTATTGGTGTCACCAGCTTCTTGACACTGGAGAAGATGTTTTCCATTCTCTGAGCTCCAATGAACAGATTCAGCAGTGCTCATCAAAGGAATGTTTTATGTCCAGTTAAAGAAAAGAAGTAAACATCACTGTCATCGATGCTTATTCTTATAAAAGGTCTTACAGGTTACAAAGCACTTTTATGCAACAATTTCATTTGATTTCAATTTCTAGGGTCCTTTCCATCTTCAACACTGTAGATGTGATGGATTAAAAATGCATGGTCAATTGATAAACTATACCTTGTTTTAGCAGTTTGCTTTAAACAGCCAAAGAGTTTTAAAAGCTCCTGCAGTGGGGAAAATCTGATTCCTTTCATCTCTGCATTTGTGTTGGACGACCACATATCATTTTCAAAATGTTTTTCAAAACTGAAGGAGAGGTGTGATTTACTATTTAATGCTCAGCTTCCACTCACACATGCTATGTGGTTCATCAGGAGAAAATCACTGTAGAATAAGAACCTCCCAGAGAAAAATGCATTCAATTTATCTTCTTAAAAGATCTTGGCATTTATTTCCATTGGGGGCTACCCCAAAGAGGGAAATGGAAAGGGGGGTGGGTCTCTGAGACTCACATCCTTCTTTAAGCACAGCAACTTTCCTTTCACCAGCTTTGTTCCATTTCGCCTCAGTGTAAAATTTCAGTTGAACTGAGAGTTCTAAGGTCACCAAATATTTGAAATCTACTGCTTAAAGAAACACATGTGGATTTGTAAATCTTGCTAAATCTACTTGTATACTGTGATGCAATTCTCCTTACTGATGGTGTAAAAGTTTTGTTTTTGTTTTTTTTTTAACTGAAATCTATGATATGAACTATTCGGACTGACCCTGAATATCCCCGAAGGCCTCCTTTATGCTTCCACCCTGTGGTTTGAATGAGTGTTGAATGGATGCCAGACATTTCCTATCTCCGTGCTAAAGAGCCCAAGACTACAAAAAGAAGTCAAGCCAGGGAAAAAAAGAAAAAGACCCAGCCATAAAGTTTGAAAGAATCCTCAGATGTTAATTCTGGCCCAAGTGCCAGAGTGATTCACTGGTGAGAGCTGCTGAGTAATCGTACTTTAGACTTCTTAATCCGTGTTCTATTAATGGATTTTAGCCACAGCTCAAAAGGTTAGGAATTAAAGACCACATTTCCACCTCTTCTTATTAAATTATTCTAACCTCATCCTCTGTAATTCATCACTGTCTCAACTCACTCTTGGTATACATGTTGGGAATGGAAGAGCCAGTTTGTATAATTACCTTCTCCACCCTCCCAAACATATAAGAAATTCAGGCCTGAATCCAGCTTCTTGGAGACTTGAAGGGCCAACTCTTCCAATTTTACATCCTGTGCTACAGAACAGCACCAGTTCCAAGAGACTCATGCTCCTTGAGAACCCTCCTCCTTTAGTGGAATCATAAGCTTGATTAGTTTCACCATTGATTTAGGTTGAGTCTTCAAGCATCATGGCCGAGTGGCCATCTGTTGGCTGTTGACATAGTTCTTATTGGGTGGACACAAGTTCTGAAGGTTATTCCAATAAGGAAGATGCATGTCAGGTCTTTTTGCATCTGTGCAAAGTGCTGGTTTTCTCCAGTTTTTTGTATGTATAATAAAGCATGGTTGAAGAAATGAAAGTCTTGATCTAACGGTACCTGTTATGGGATCAGTGTCTCTTTAAAGTCCATGTGTTGAAGCGTTAAACCCCAAAGTGACTGTTTTCAGAGAAGGTTAAAAGAAGTCATAAGAGTGAGCCTTAATCTAACAGGACTCATGTCCTTAGAAGACGAGGCTGAGACCCCTGGGATGCTCCTGCACAGTGGAGAGGCCACATGAGGACACAGTGAGATGGAGGCCATCTGTAAGCCAGGCAGCAAGGTCCTGCTGAGATCTTGATGTTGGACTTGCAGCCTTCAGAACTGTGAGCAAACGAACTCCTTCCTGCTTTTAAGCCACCCAGTCTGTGGTCTTCTATTGCAGCAGCCCTAGCGAACAAACTTTTGTTGTCATTTAGTTGCTCAGTCATGGCCAACTCTTTGCAACCCCATGGACTGCAGCCCACCAGGCTCCTCTGTCCATGGGATTTCCCAGGCAAGAATACCGGAGTGAGTGGCCATTTCCTCCTCCAGGGGATCTTCCTGACCCAGGGATCAAGCCCATGTCTCTTGCATAGGCAGGTGGATTCTTTATCACTGAGCCACTCAGCTGGGCGGCAGTGAGGCGGGGGTGTTCCCAGAGGCAGGCGTTCAATCTCTGGGTTTGGAAGATCCCCTGGAGGAGGGCACAGCAACCCACTCCAGTATTCTTGCCTGGACAATCTCCATGGACAGAGGAGCCTGGCAGGCTACAGTCCATGGCTTCATAGAGTTGGACATGACTGAAGCAAGTTAGCACACACAGAGCCACCTGAGAAGCCCTAGCAAACTAATACAGAACCATCAAACCTTAAGATCTGGAATCATCATAAAAGAGGTTATTCCCAGGAGTCACTAGGTCTTGATCTGAGGGGCTAGGACACGGAAAATCTAATTTTTTTCTCTGTGTTCCTAAGAGGAAATCTAGAATCTGCTAGAGCTATAAAGATAAAGATTTGGGCTCCATTATAAAAAAGAGGTTTTAATGGTTAAAGTTATTCAAAAGAATAATGAGCTCTACACAAAGGGAAATGAGATCCCTTCACAAAAATAATCATTTGTCAGCATTTTGAAGCATTATGTAGAATGCTGGACTACTACGAGTATGAGTCTAAGATGATTTTAAGTGATAAGAGTAGGACTCAGCAGACCTCTTATCAAAGATAACTGTTAACCAGATCATAATCTTGGCAAGTTGCATGGCATCTCTTAATCTCAGCTTCCAAAAAAAATTTTAAACGTAGTCTTTCTTTTTAAAGAATGTTTGTTTCTTTGGCTGCATCAGGTCTTGGCTGTGGCCTGTGGATCTAGTTCCCTGACCAGGGATTGAACACCAGCCCCCTGCATTGGCGCCACAGTGTCTAGGTCACTGGAAAACCAGGGAAGTCCCCCAAAATCTTCTTTTAAAGCAAGTACAGTTGTTGTGAAAATCAAGGCTATTATGGAAGCATTAGATGAATGGAAACAAATCATCACCATCAATGATGGTGTCGTCAATGAAATGTTATGTCATCAAATGAAGTGCCATCCTAACCCTAAATCCTAACCGTAACTCTAACCCATATATAAACATAGGCATACCTCATTATAGGGGATATAAGAAACATGGGTTCGATCCCTGGGTCAGGAAAATTCCTTGGAGTAGGGAATAGCAACTCACTCTAGTATTGTTGCCTGGAAAATTCCATGGAGAGAGGAGCCTGGTCAGCTATACAGTCCATGGGATCACAGAGTTGGACATGACTGAATATGCATGCATTTTATTACACCTGGGAGGCTTCATCGCCCTTGCATTTTTACAAATTGAAGGTTTGTGGCCACTCTTCCTTGAGCAAGCCTATTGGCATCCTTTTTCCAACAGCATTTGCTCGCTTCGTGTTTCTGTGTTACATTTTGGCAATCTCCATGCTATTTCCAACTTTTTGATTATTATTATATTTTTAGGGTGATCTGTGATCAGTGATCTTTGATGTTAGAATTACAAAAAGATGATCATTTGCTTAAGGCTCAGAGAATGATGAGCACTTTTAGCAACTAAGTATTTTTAATTAAAGCATGTACACTGGTTTTTAGACATAATGTTATTGCGCACTTAATAGACCACAGTGTAGCATAATTTTTATACCAAAAACCCACATGACTTGCTTAATTGCAATATTCTTTATCTTGGTGATCTGGAACCAAACCTGCAGTATTTCTGAAGTATATTCATGTCAGCATCCCCAGAACATCCAGCACAAAAAGTATCAGATGAATTTAAAGAGTATCTTTAAGATGATACTCATCTCTTAAAGGTGAGTATCTTTTTAGGAATATCTCTTTAAGAAGATATCCATCTCTTAAAGATAAATCCTAAAGAGTATCAGATGAATCTTCACGTCCTACCTGTGTGTATATACAGTTGACCCTGAACAACATGGGCTTCAATTGTGTGGATTCACAGGGAGTCTTTTTCAGTTAATATTATGCAATACTCAGCTGGTTGAATACATGGATGTGGAAACGAGGATATGGAAGGCTGAGATGGGACTTGGGCATCTTCAGATTTGGTACCCACGGAGGGTCCTGGAATTAATCCCCGTGGATATTAATGGATGAATGTTTTTATTCCTTGTTCTAGGTTTGCTTTAAAAACATAAACAAGTTTTTATTAAAAAGTCAACCATCTAAACTCCTTGACAGACCAAACCCTGAAACTTTGCATGACACCAGAAGAAAAAGCAGAGGGGATGTAGGACAGAGGATTCTATTTCCCCTAGGTCTAACGGGATCTGTCTAAGCTGTAGGCACACAGAAACAAACATCAGTCCTTCGTGATTAGGTCCAGGACGACCTTTGTAACTGAGGCAAAACTGCCTTTGCCATGAGTCACCCTTTGGAGGAAAGGGCTGTCTGCCCGGAAGCAGAGCTGCTGTCTCCCCTGCTTCCATCCATCATTTCTCTGGCGCAGCCCCAGCCTCTTCACTGGCTCCGCTTGGCTCATGTTGCCGTGGAGAAGAGATGTCAGGAGACTCTGACTCAGGTGAGCGATAAGGAGCAGATGGTGCCTCCATCACTCCACCCCTTCAGCACACCCTGCTCCTCGGAACACAAGTAATTATTATAAATGGGTGGGTGATCGGAGGAGCAAAGATGCGGGTTTTCCAAGGGGACCTGCAAAGCCTCGTCTCCTGAAAGGAAACACAGCCGCAGAGGCGGGCAACATAAAGGAACCCTGATTGGATACTGTTGTTTAACAAGACGCTCCCTCCGCGGGTTGTTGTCTTAATCTGATTAATGAAATGAGGGTGCTAGCAAGGGGGTCAGCTTGCTACATCTCGTGGCAGACCAGGTTGGGCAATTCCCCTCTGAGCACCAATTCTTGGCACTGTTGTCAAATAATTGTTTATGATGAGATGAATGTATGTGGCCACGTCGGGCGAAGGAGACTGATGGATGGGTTGTTAATGATGGAAATAATCAGTTTGGTAATAGCTGGCTCCCATGTTTGTCAAGTGCCAGCAGGAGGATTAACATCCCAGAGACCCAGCGTCTTTATCTCCAGGCTGGAGTCTGACAACTGCCCAAGATCACCCATGAATAAACACCGTGCCTTCCCCAGACATCATTAAACTGCCCACGCCGATATGCCTACATCAATATCTTAATGACACCAGACAGTGTCCAGGTAATAAGACCAGGGGACAATGAATGAATGGAGACATGGACCCTATGCTGGCTCCAGGGAGCACTTTCCCCAGTAACCCACCCCATGGTGTGCTTATCATCATGGCAGAGCTTTCATTTCTGGATTTTTCTTTCTCCTTGGTTTGCTGTCATGACCTGAGAAAGCTTTTTCTTCCTTCTCTAGACTTGAGGACTAAGCATCTCTCTTAACAGAAGAGGTTTTCACGTTTTCTGTCCCACTCCAGTGGGCCCCATTTCTGTGGCTAGTGGCCTCTGAAATATGCCAACCTGTGCTCAGGACACGGATGAATGTGGATTCTGGATCTGGGGGTGGCATCACCTTGTCCATGAGGTCACGGAAGAGACCTCTGTCCTGGAAGGACTGCCTCCTGCTTGGGCTGCATCACCCAGGCCATCCAGCCCAGTAACTTAAAAAAGCATCAGATGACTTGTTATCTCCAGCCTGTTATCAATTTTAGGGGGTGCTTTTGTATGGGATCCCCCTGCGTGTATTTCTCTGCTTCGTTTCCACCACTCCTTCCACTCACTCTTGTGTCATAAAATGAGATGACTAGACAGCATCACTAACTCAATGGACATGAATCTGGGCAAACTCTGGGAGATAGTGGAGGGCAGAGAAGCCTGGTGTGCTGCAGTCCATGGGTTTGCAAAGAGCTGGACACAACTTTGCAACTGAACAATAACTATACAGACTCTCTCTTTGAAGCTAGGATATAGGTACTTCCATTTTGTCTCATTCCTTTATCATCATCGAGGCGAGGGGGAATGGATCTGCCTCCCTACTTTCTTCCTGCGCTCCATGTCACTCTTCTCAGCTTTCATCATTCTGCAGAGAATGTCCCCACTGACTTCCCCATGGAAACTGGACCTCCTCTTCAGTCACTATCTTTAACTCCTCCCTTTACTGACCATTCATGGGCTTACTTTCCTCATCTGAAAAATAAAAGAGTTTGGATGAGATCATCATTTTTCAAATTGCGTTTTCTGCACAATTAACCTTTCTAGCACAGGGCCATGTAAGGATGTGCAATAAATAAGTGTTGAATAAATGAAAATATATGTGCATTAAAACATGGATTTCATAGATAAGTTCAAACAGAGTTGAAATACATGTGTTTAACGTTAAGGACTTTTAGAACCTGCGATGTTCTAAAAAGTACTATGAAGCTCCAAGACCCCATGTTATGCAACTTTTAGTGAACATCCCACTGTGGAACTCATGTTTTCCAGGTTGCCTAGGAACGTCACGGAACATACACCAGACTCTGAGATGACCACACTTCCCACCATTATTCTATGACCTAGTAAATTATACAACTTAACCTGCCCTCCACTCCCATCCATGTCAGGGGAAGAGAAGGGGCTTTCGTCTCAAGCCCTTTCCTCAGCATCTGACCCTATGCCTCACCTTTTAACAGCTCGCTATTTAATAATACTAACAAGTCCAAGTCTCACTGTCTTCAATTGACTGTGTCACTGTATTGCTCTTATATACTGTCACAATCGGTTCAGGCTCCTGTAACTCAATAACATAGATTGAGCGGCTTGAACAACAAACATTCTTTTCTCAGTCTGGAGGCCGTGAGGTCTAAAATCAAGGCTGTAGCAGATATGGTGTCTGCTGAGAGCTCTCTTCCTGGTTTGCAGATGGCCCCCTTCTCACTTCTCGCTCTTTTGTCCCCTCCCAGCTGTGACAGTGCATCAGTCTTATTTTGCTATTCTCGATCTTGATATCTGTGAAGAATCAAGATCAGGTATTTTGTGGCGGTTCCAGGTATTTTGTGGCTTCCCCATCCTTTCACGTTTTCTCATGACTAGACAGGGATCAAGGATTTGGGGGAAGAAAAGCCCTCCCATGAAGACCCCCTCCCTACATTACACCAGGGGATACAAGATCTTAGGGGCTCCTTAGTGGCCCAGACTGAAAGAAGCGTGAGAGACTCGAGTTCCATCCCTGGGTTGGGAAGATCCCCTGGAGAAGGGCACAGCAACCCACTCCAGTATTCTTGCCTGGGGAATCTCATGGACAGAGGAGCCTCGCAGGCTATAGTCCATAGGGTTGCCAAAGAGTCAGACGTGACTCAGCAACTAAAACAACAAGCAACAAATATTATATATGAAAGCTGTTGAGAGAGTCAATCCTAAGTGAAAGGTAGGCTTTGGTTTAGGGAGAAATTCAAACTGAGGGATTTATGCAGGACCAGGGAACGATGACTGAGATACTTTCCTCCAGTGTAAAATTCCAAGGGCACCAAAAATTCAGTCATCAGAATAAATAAGATGTTCATGCAGTATTTTCAGGAATAAGAATTGATGCAAAAATATCGATCACAAACAAAGGAGCAATCTTTTAAATAAAGGCTGCTGCTGCTGCAGCTGCTAAGTCGCTTCAGTTGTGCCCGACTCTATGCGACCCCATAGACGGCAGCCCACCAGGCTCCCCCATCCCTGAGATTCTCCAGGTAACAACACTAGAGTGGGTTGCCATTTCCTTCTCCAATGCATGAAAGTGAAAAATGAAAGTGAAGTCACAGGGTCACCATTTATTTGCTCCGGCAGTGTGTTCAGGTTCCCCTGACAGGCTTCCACCTTCTACCGAGCACACAGCACTGAACAGTCCTAAAGCCCAGCTTGGATCTCACCTCTGTCCTGTTCTAAGGACCACATGCCTGTGCGTTCAGTCTCTTCAGCTGCGTCCAACTTTTTGTGACCCTGTGGATTGTAGCCCCCCACCCCCACCCCCAGGCTCCTCTGTCCATGGAATTCTCTAGCAAGAATACTGGAGTGGGAAGCCATTCCCTTCTCCAGGGGATCTTCCATCTCATCCTCTTTTTGTCCAGCTGACAGGCACTTACTGGTTTGATTTAGACCTGAGTTGATGGCTATCTGGCTGGCAATCCCTGGTTTTAGTTTTGAACATTTTAATTTTCCCTTGGCTGACTACAGTACTTATCATCTAAGTGCCAAGGTATGTCAGGGCAAAATATGATTGGGACACTGATCAACACAACCTCCTTGTGAAGGTATGAATCCTCAAGGCATGGGAAAAGTAGACGCAGGGAGGGTGGAAGGGGTGTTCTCTCTACCTCTTCTTAGGTGGCTGGCTTTGGCTGTGTCAGCTCATTTGTAAATTGATTTATAAAAAAAGAGTCCCCATCTGTACTGAAAAGTGTTTGTCTCCAGAACTCTGCCTACTGGCTGGGGAGAGAATGATCCAACCAACTCTAGGATCAAGACCATTCAGTATTGACTGCATTTGTTACTAACTTTTCACGGTAGTCTGGGGGACTTCTCAAATGCAAATTAAAGCAAAGAAAAAAGTGAAAGTGTTAGTTGCTCAGTCCTACCTAACTCTTTGCAACTGCATTAAATGTAACCCATCAGGCTTGTCTGTCCATGGGATTCCCTAGGCAACAGTGGGTAGCCATTGCCTTTTCCAGGGGATCTTCCAGATCCAGTGATCCAACTCACCTCTCCTGCAATGAAGGCTGATTTTTACCGTCTGAGCCATCAGATAAAGAAAGGTATGGCTAAAACCTGATCTCTTCCATCCATGTCTGAGCACTTGAACTTGAGAAGGGGAAATGGAAGCTGCAGATTGGGCTAAACAGCTTCCCGCATCTAATCTTTCTGCAGAAAGTCTTAGAAACAGTTTCTAACAGAAAGTCTTAGAAACAAAGCAAAGCAAAATAAACAAACAAGAAAACCCCAAAGAATAAACCTATGATCTGTCGAATGGATGAGACGTCTCATCTATGAGACAGAAAGACCCCAACTCTGGTTACTTTATGGAGAAGGTTCTTTTTCCTTTGAATCTTTGATTTTCCTTGGGGTCTCCAGCTCCCATATTTCTGTACCCTTATCTTGTGTCTAATTTTCCTGTGGAATTCTGTCTGGAATTTTTATAGAGAAATTACTAAATCATCCCTTGCTCTGAAGTTCCTATCTGTGAGGGTTTCCAAAGGAAGAAGATTCCTCCTGGGTATCATTTTAAGGAAAATCTGATAACAATGAGGGTGGTTAGGCCAAGACAGTGACAATTTTAAAAGCAAGTACCTGAAAGGGTGCATATTCAAAAGCAGACACCACTTTGGTGACCAAGGTCCGTCTAGTCAAAGCTATGGTTTTTCCAGTAGTCATGTATGGATGTGAGTCAGACCATAAAGAAGGCTGAGCATTGAAGAATTGATGCTTTTGAACTGTGGTGCTGGAGAAGACTCTTGAGAGTCCCTTGAATGGCAAAGAGATCAAACCAGTCCATCCTAAAGGAAATCAATCCTGAATATTCATTGGAAGGACTGATGCTGAAGCTGAAGCTCCAGTACTTTGGCCACCTGATGCAAAGAGCTGACTCATCAGAAAAGACCCTGATCTGGGAAATACTGAAGGCAAAGGGAAAAGAGGGACGACAGAGGATGAGACAGTTGGATGTCATCACCAACTTAACAGACAGGAGTTTGAGCAAACTCCTGGAGATGGTAAAGGACAGGGATGCCTGGCCTGCTGTAGTCCTTGGGTGGCAAAGAATCACACACGACCTACCAACTGAACAACAATAACAACTTGAAAGGGTGAGGAAATGAGGTTAGGAATGATGAACGTTAAATGAGATATTTTTTTGGGAAATCAACACTATTTCATATTGAGCCTGGGGGGAAAAAAAACACTCTAGAGCATTCAGAAAAGAGTATATCAGCTGACCAGAGGAACCTCAGACAAGAAAAATCTTTTTGAAGCAAGGAGTGCTTCTTGATTGCTTCAAGAAGTGGACTTTTGGTGTCATTTGGACTTTTGGTTCCACTGGGACTTTCGCTTCCTGGTTTTTCATGATCAAGTAAATTTAAAATCCTTTTTCCCCCTTCCCATCAGGCAGAGTTGACTCATAAGCAAGCATCACTGTGGCCCAAAGACCAGCCCCGTGAACAAGAGGCCAATGTGTCGTCTACGGAGTGGCCAGCCTGTGCACCAGGCAGGACAGAGGCTTGGAGTTTCACAGGTCCAGCTGCAAAGCCCACACCCTGAGTCCAGCAGTCTGAGCAGCTTGGAGCCTTCGCTGCAGAAAAGTAGCCCGGGAAATTCACAGTGCTCAAAGAGGTAATTGCCAGTTATTGCTCTACTGGTTCCAATTTTAGTAGTAAATGAGCAATGTATAATGTATCAGGCTTATTAAAAAATAAAAATGAGAAATAAAAGTGCTCCAAGGGGAACGGCAAAACCGCTAAGTTCTCCCAGACTCAGCCATGACCAGAGCGGCCGTCTGAGCACTCAAGGTTCACGTGTGCTGGCGTTCCCAGGCTGCGGTCACCCGCAGGGCACTCGGTCACTGCACGGCCCTGACCAGTGCATGGCCTTCTTCACCCAGTGCTGGTGACTCAGGAATTGTCATGTCCAAGCCCTCATTAGAAGCAAATTCGTTAGAAGCATGCTTAGCCTTCCTCCAAACGAGAGAAAAGGCAAAAGTTTCGTTTCTTAAGCAGAAAGATAAGTTCATCGAAGTTTCCCTCCTCTGCCGGGGGTAGGTGGCAGGAAAGGCACTACCCTGGAACAGATGTCACCTCTCGCCAGCATCTGTCCACCCTCAGCTCCTCTCTGCCTTTTTATTTGGATTAAACTACGTGATCTGTTCATAAGTGAACTCCTTGTAGGCAAACTGCCATCATTCTAACCTATCCTGCACCCTCATCTTGCTGAATAGTTCTTCCTGAATTTCCCCTTAAAACCATTCCAGGTACCTGGCTTCTTAGCAAAAAATAAACCAACCCTTCAGCCCAGAAGTGACAGCTGTTCCCCAGGGACTCCCAGCCTACCTACCTCTCCTGGGCCATCACCCACTCCTCCCCAGCTTGCCACCCACATTCCTGCTGATCCGAAACACCTGGCACTCTGAGCGCGGTGGAAGCCTAAACACCTCTCTGTGGAGCCCGCTCTCTGCATGCAGTTCCCCCCTCCCCAGCCACTCTGCTCCAGGAGCCTTCCCCAAACCCCTGCTCTTGTAAACCAACCCCAGGGTTCCTACAGCGTTAGACTAAGAATTGACAATGGAGATGCACGATCCACCCTTGTTTAGAGGGCTGTCGTATTAAACATTAAACACCCATTTCACATACACAGATTCAGCCTGGCAACGAGAGAGAGGATGCCCTGAAATACTACAGGGGATTTGTCCTGGTATTCGGGAGCGGGGCTTCCTGAGAAAGTAAGGAGGGATGCTGTACCTCTGCAGTCTCCCCCTCCCCTGGGGGACCCTCGGGGTGGAAGCTCGTCACCCTGCAGCAATCCAGACCCAATCAAAGGGTTTCCCAGGGGAATGTTTGAGTCTCTAAGAACCTGCCTTACATGTGGAGTTTAAGACCTCATATTCAGGGGACTCCTGGTAGTCCAGTGGTTGAGAATCTGCCTTGCAATGCAGGGGACACAGTTTTGCTCCCTGGTCCCCGGAAGATCCCATATGCTTTGGGGCAACTAAGCCCATGCGCCACAACTACTGAGCCAGTGTGTCACATCAGCTAACACCCAATGCAGCCGCATAAATAAATGAGCACATTTTAAAAAAATGGATCTCACGTTCAAACAACACACAATCCACCTATGATATAAAGGTGGCCCTTTTGAGTGAAATCACGACACTTAGCTATTCAGCAGAAGGTGCCAGGACAATCTTAACTATTCCAGATAAACCACCTTCTGTACTTTAAGCCACACACGAAAGGAAATTCCAGACAGGAAAAGACCTAAGTGTGCACAGGAAGGTTTTCTATAAGAACCTGAAAACAGAGCTGCACCTGCATTAACTCCTGGAGCAGGATTTTCTAAGGATAAAGGCAAAGGAACCCATCATGAAAAAAGATACCTCTGACGTCATTAAAATCGCTCCCTCTCGCATCCTTCATCCAGGCTTAGGCAAAACGACAGAAGGAGGATAAAGATCTGGAAACCTTGCTCAGCACTGAAAACAGTGAAGGGCAGCCTCCACCTTCAGCTTCAGGGTGCTTCTGCAGCCAGGGCGCAAGTGGAATCATGTGAAGGGTGGGTACCGAAGGCCGTGGCCCTTGGGCACCTTTCCAAAGTGAAGTGCAAGTATGAGCAGCGAGTAGCGGCTTCCTTGGAGGAAACCCTCAACTCTCCCTAGAAGGAGAGAGGGAGAGACAGCAAGGAGAAACCACAGAATAAGCACAGACTTGCTCAGAAACACAGTGGCAACAAGACTTGCACTCTGTAGAACCCTCAGGACAGCGGAAATTTCCCTGAAAGAGCACTTTAGAGACTACTAGGCCAAACTGAATGAAAACAGACAAAATCAGCAAACTCCCAAGAAGCTAAAGCCCGTGCAGAAAGCAGCCATGGAGACCAGCATGTTCACAGAATCAAACAGGGGGTCAGAGGACAGGCTGGAAATGTTTTTCTGGTAGGTCCTCTGAGATGCCACCTCTTCCCTCCATCTCCCAGCTGCTGAATCACTTAATTAGACTGGATTTTCATTAACTGAACCTCCTGTTTATCTGGGGTGAATCACACCCCCTATTTTTCGAGCAAATTAAAGGCCTGAATAAAACCTTGAATGTTCAAGTATGAGTCAACAGATAACAACAGACATCAGTTCTAGAAAGAGAAGCCACAAAATTAAAGGAACAAAGCCTTAAATAGAAAGGAGCAGCAGAGGTACATTTTGAAGAGGAAAAAAGATTTACAGTAAATAAACAAAACTTGAAGAAAGTTTTAAGTGATATCTGTCCCCTATGCTCACCAAACTTGAATGTGGACTTTACAGAAACGGATAAATTGTGAAATACTAAGGATAAAGACAGGCTAAGAAAGGGCAAGAGTTGCCATATGATTCAACAATCCCATTCCTGGGCATATGTCCAGACTGAACCCTAATTCAATAAGATACACACACCCCAGTGTTCACAGCATAGCCAAGACATGGAAGCAACCTAAGTGTCCACTGACAGGTGGATAAAGAAGATGTGGTACATATATACAATGGAATATTCAGTTTAGTTCAGTTGCTCAGTTGTGTCCGACTCTTTGTGACTCCATGGACTGCAGCATGCCAGGCTTCCCTGTCCATCACCAACTCCTGGAGCTTGCTCAAACTCATGTCCATCGAGTCAGTGATGCCATCCAACCATCTCATCCTCTGTCATCCCCTACTCCTCCTGCCTTCAATCTTTCCCAGCATCAGAGTCTTTTCCAATGAGTCAGTTCTTCACATCAGGTAGCCAAAGTATTACAGTTTCAGCTTCAGCAACAGTCCGTCCAAGGAATATTCAGGACTGATTTCCTTCAGGTCTGATTAGTTTGATCTCCTTGCAGTCCAAGGGACTCTCAAGAGTCTTCTCCAACCCTACAGTTCAAAAGCATCAATTCTTCGGCGCTCAGCTTTCTTTCTAGTCCAACTCTCACATCTACACATGACTACTGGAAAAACCATAGCTTTGACTAGATGGACCTTTGTCAGCCAAGTAATGTCTCTGCTTTTAATATGCTGCCTAGGTTTGTCATAGCTTTTCTTCCAAGGAGTAAATGAATAATGGAATATTACTAGGCCATAAAAAGAATGAAATCATGCCATTTGCAGCAACATGGATCTATCTAGAGATTATCATACTAAGTGAAGTAGGTCAAAGACAAATCTTCTCATTTTAGAGAAGGTTTTTAGAAAATTGGAAAGACTCATAATAAAATGCTGAAAATATTAAAGGGCTACAATGACTATATGGATAAATGGGAATAACATGTTCAAATACCTTATAGAAATTTAAAGAAAAACTGGGCAGTTATTTATAGTATAAAGAGGTAATAAAAATAAAAATATGCAAGTGAATGATTTAAAAAGCAATTCAGGATGGTGGTTGCCTCAAGGGAGGGCGAGAAAGGCTAGAAACCAACAGGGACTCGGGACTTGCATTAACTTATATGACCAGCTTATGTCTTTGAAAGCATCTATATCCTTCTGTACCTATGTCTGCCGCAAATATGGCAAAACGTCAGGTCTGGTACATGAGAAATTATCTGTATTATTTTTATGCTTGATGTATTGCATCTTTTAAAAATAGCTGGATAAAGGAGACACCAGAGAGTAAAAGTCTTCAACATCAGAGAAGCTAAATACTGAAGTCTGGTAACTGTCATCAAAATATTTACAAAATGCCAAGATCAAAAATAGCACTTGAAAAAAATGGCAAGTTTCCTGAAAAGTAATTAGGGCTTCCCCAATGCCTCAGGAGGTAAAGAATCCACCTTCAATGAAGGAGACACAGGAGATGGGGGTTCAATCCCTGGTCCGGGAAGATCCCCTGGAGGAGGAAATGGTAACCCATTCCAGTATTCTTGCTTAGAGAATTCCGTGAACAGAGGAGCCTGGCGGGCTCCAGTCCATAGGATCACAAAGGGGTAGGACATGACTGAGTGATTAAACAACAATAAAACAACGGCAGGAAAACTCTTTCCAATGTTTTCTCCTTTTAACTGAAAGAGGCACTAAAGTTAGGGTGATTAAAGTGGCCTTCCTCACATTTGTGGGCTGAGAACCGGTTGGTGAAATTCGAACAAATTCCAGCAGATCATGCAACAGAGCACATAAATGCTTATAAGCATATAAATGCTTATAGCCCAAGGGGATGTGGGTGTAGAAGAGGCGCAAAATACCAGAAACAAATGTCTGCATCACCCTCATTTCTGGTCCTAACACATCTAAGCAGGGCCGGCCCCCACCCTGCATGCACATGGTCCCAGAAGCTTTGGCCTCCACCTGGGACCACTCAGACAGGAGTCTCTGCAGGAGACCGAGGGCATCAGTATTACCAGCCTCCCCAGGTGGCTCCAGGAATCAGCCAGCATGGGGACCCAGTGCCCTGGGTAGAAGGCAGCCCAGACTCAGGCTGCAGCTGAGTATTCTGGTCTACTGCCCAGAGTCAGGGAGTTTCTTGTCTCAGGAGGTGATGCTGGTCTGCACTTCTCTCTCCCTGCGGCTGACGTTCTCCCAAGCCTTCTTCACAAGGAGTTGCCAGACCAGGAGCATCCCTAAAGGCACTGGCCACAGACCGCCCCCCCAGGGCTGGAGGCACTGGGGAATTCTAGCGGGAGATGGGCCCAACCGCAAACAGCAGCCCTTTTGTGCACTGGAAGCACCCACAATGTTGTGCATTTTGCCAGCACAGAGGTGCCGATCGAGAGTGAACAGGAGAGGCTCTCGATGCTGGTGCTGCTCTCAGCCCCCAGCAGCTTCCTTGGAGGATAAGCTCTGCGTCGACAGGGTTCACACTGCACCGGGAGCCGGCAGGAGAAACACACCCACAGCTGCCAAAGTCCACTGCAAATTCAAGCCTACAGACAGCTAACTCCTCCAGCAAAGCCCAGCCTGTCAAACACGCGAGAAACGGGGACCAGTGATGGACTGGCCCCTGCCCCGTCTCCTCCACCAGGGCCTTCCCGTGCTGCCCTGAGTGGACTGGACCAGCAGTGTCTTTGGCTCTGTGTCCAGGGGAGTAGGGACTGCAGCCTGCAACCTGCCACATGCGCCAGAAGACGAGCCAGACACAGATTTGGCCCAGAGGAGTCCAGGGTGACCCGCTCCGGCAGACCCATCTGCCTCCGACAGACAGATGGACAGGCCCCAGCCCCTTCTGTGAGCACTGTTACATCCTGTCACCAGCGCAGCAGCCGGGCACTCACGGACAAACAGCGGGCGAGGCCAGTAACCCTATCCTATTCCTGACATTGCCGCCCCCTCCCACCCCCTCTGATCTCCTTACATCCTGGGATTGAATGGCCCTATAAAAATGTCCAGCGTGAAAGACAGATTCAAAAACTGGAGAAACACTATCCGGATGGAGGTCCTTTAACACCCTCCCCCAGGCCCCTCCGTACCTAACCCTAGCCCCCACCCCCCGGCCGGGCAGAGAATTTATGGGCTGTAAGTCCTGTTTTTCTATGTTGATGGAAATCGCTGGCAAACATTTCCACCAGGGCCCAGCTCCATCCGTAGAGTCAAATATCAAGGCACCCAGCTGAGCTCCAGGAGGCAGGGTTTATGAAGCCAGCCGACATGCCCTGTGACCGTAAACCATCTTATATTTACTATGACAGGACCGTATTCGAGTTCATAAAAAGATGAGTTTTCTCTAACTTCGGGTGCCTGGAAGGCCCGAGCTTCTTTTACAAGAGGATTGTGTATCAGGAGTGGATACAGAGCCTGAGGAGCTGAATCGGCCAGCTGTTGTTTGCTCACTTTGCTGGGATAGCACAGTCAAGTCAACCCAACAAGGGCTCTTTCACCAGGTTCCTCAGGTTCTCAGGGCTGCACTGGAGGTGGAAAAAAACCTACGCCTGTAATGCACACTGTAGACGGAAGGCAGTGGGGAGAGAACCCACTGTTCCCAAACTAGTTCCAACCCTCCTCCCTCTGGGGATGTTGCTGTCATCGTTGTTCAGTCGCTAAGCCGAGTCCGACTCTGTGACCCCATGGACTGCAGCACGCCAGGGTTCCCTGTCCTTTACCATCTCCCTGGAGTTTGCGTAAACTCATGTCCATTGGTTTGGTGATGCCATCCAACCATCACATCCTCTGTCACTCCCTTCTCCTCCTGCTCTCAATCTTTTCTCAGCATCAGAGTCTTTTCTGGGGATGGATGGACCCACTTGGAAAGGAAATGATGAGCCCTTCAGACACGCCACCCAAACCTTGAGGGTAGTTAGATCATGGGTCATCTGTTCAGGGGGACAATCATTTTGAAAGAATAAAAGTTGGAGCCCGGGGCAGTGGAGGGCTTAGAAGGGCCATATGCTACAGAATAGGATGGCGAATTCTCGGCTCTTGGAAGCACCTGAAGGGTCCGTGTGCTGGCCGGCACCCATGTCCTGTTCAGATTGAGATGCATAAGGATGTTACGTCAGCTGGAATCAGGGCAACAGGAGAAGGATCTGTGTAGGTAATCTAGGAGTCGGAATCTGGACAAACTAAGTAAAGGTCACAGATGTCCAGCCATTCTGCTGTTCCAGTACAGGTTGGCAGGGGGAGGGGTGCTGGGGGCATTTAGCTTCCTTCAGGTCTACAGTAGCTGGACAGGTTGGAAATTCAAAAGGTTCTTTCCAGCTTTGCTTCTAGGAACGACTGATACAAAGACATTTAGCCCAGCAAAGCATCATGAAACGACCTTTTCTTGAGACACGGGTCCCCAATGCTCGAGTTCTCTCGCTTTCTGGCTATGGAAATGTGACTTCAAAGAGCATGGCTGGAGTGCCTTCATGTCTTGACTATATGTTTCTGAGCTCTTTAGATGCTTTTCTTCAACTATGAGAGGGCAATTTAAAAATCACAAAACTCCCTGTTTGAGAATGAATTCTAAGGGACTTCTCAGGAAATAAGCAATTTTTAGAAGATGTCTGCTCTCTTGGACCTCGGCTGCAACATTTCAGCCTCCAGCCAACCCTGCTGACTTTGGACTGGTCCCCACAATCTGAACTGACTCTGGCCAATATATGCCGTTACTGTTTGTTCTGAATTTAGAGTTTCTGTGTACCGACAGACTCCCTCAGTTTGTCTCAAGTCTGAAGTCAAGGGGAGATCGTGTCAGCCGCCAACGGCCTCTGTGCAGTCTTAAATGGTGGGTTTTTCTCCCTCCAGTTTCAGAGCTTTTCACTGTACTTGTGGTGTATAGTTACTTGTTGCTGTTTAGGCGCTAGGTCGTGTCTGACTCTTTGTGACCCTGTAGACTGCAGCACGCCAGGCTTCCCTGTCCTTCACCACCTCCCAGAGCTTGCTCAAACTCACATCCATTGAGTCAGTGATGCCATCCAACCATCTCAACCTGTCGTCCCCTTCTCCTCCTGCTTTCAGTCTTTCCCAGCATCAGGGTCTCTGCCAATGAGTCGGCTCTTCGCATCAGGTGGCCAAAGTATTGTAGCTTCAGCTTCAGCATCAGTCCTTCCAATGAATATTCAGGGATGATTTCCTTTAGGATGGACTGGTTTGATCTTCTTGCTGTCCAATTAGACCATCCCCTAAACTGTTTAATTGCTAAATATATTGTGCAGTGACATATACATTGTACCCTTAAAGCTGTCTATTTTATCTTCCTTTTAAAAATGTGAATGTGTGGCAGGCAGATACTTGAGCTCCTTCTTAGTGAAGATTAAATGTTAATAAAACAGTAAACCCATTTTAAAAAGTCACAAAATCATAACTATTAGCAATGATGCTGGGCACAGAGTTTTTGTTAATTAATTATTAATGAATGGCCCAAGATACTCTTATACAATGAAACATTTGGACTTGTCCCCTGACCAAAATCAGCATCACCACTGCTCTGTAGAAAACTAAAAAGTTCAGGATTGATTTTAGGAAACTTCATGTTAATCCAAGAAAACCCATCCTTCCATCAGCAGCACCTCAGGACATGTGTTAATGATAATTTTTCTACACTCTGATCTTTATTCAGTCTGTGCACAGCAACATGTATTTTTAATGCCTTGGTGTAGAAAACAGAAGTATGGAGGAAGTTTGAAATGAGTAGAAATTTTCTCCAAAGATCCAGGTTCTTTGTGATGGAGGTGTCGCTTTCTGAGAAACTTATCCAATCAGAATCTTTCAATGTCTGAGTTTAATCCATTTACATTTAGCTTGATTACTTATAAATTTGGACTTATTTTATCCCATCTTATCCGCTGCTTTCTAGATTCTATGTCTATTTGTATGTTCTACTGTTCCTATTCTATGGGAGGAGGGGGTGAGGTTGGCTAATTTTTTTCCTTCTTTTGGGTTGATTGAGTTTTTAACGTATTTTATTTTACTGTCCTCCAGTTTGAAGTTATTCTTTCAGTGGTTATATGTAAATGGTTTGCCTGATGATTAACTTAAGAAAATCAAAAGTGGACATCACTGTCAACATGGCCCCCATTTCACCTCTTAGTCTCATTAATAATCCAACCCATTTATTACTTTTATTTTCTTTTAAATGCACTAGTATGTTTACCCAATTCTTGGCTCCACGTGGCTTTTATTTTTAATGCATCACGCTTTCCTTATGGATCCAGTCTTTCTTGATAAAATATGTCATTTAATAGTTGTTTCAGCAAAAATCTGTGTGTAGTTAACTCTGTCTGAAAGTTCTTCACGTTCTGTTCTCTGGACATCTTATTAAATGTACCTTGGACCTAGCAAGTCTATTCTCTGTGGTTATAAACCATCCTCTTCCGGTCCCCCATCCTGTTATCTCTTTGGTAATTCATCGAATCTTTTAGTTATCTATATGTTCTGGCCGTTTGGCTCTTGCGTTTGGTGAACCTATCAGATTGATCTCTTGGTTATTACTGCTTGTTTCTTCTGTTTTAATCTGCAGCTTAGCCTAGCCACTGAGTCTTTCAGCTCCAGTGTTCCTCTCACATTCTGTTTGGCCCTTTCCCAAATCTTTTTCTGCTGTCACACTTTTTCATTGTAATTTTTACAGATTTTAAAACGTCTTTAATAATTTAAAACAAGCTGTAAGCATCTTTCAGAGTGTTATATCTTTGAGGTCTGCCTGGGGTTTGCCAGATTTCCTGTCTTTCATTCACGGTTGATTTCTTTTCTCAAGTGACTGAAATTGCTAATGGTGTCCACACCCTCTACTGTGGTTGGTCATGCTGGGGAATTCTCTTGGGAACCAAGTTGTAGAAAATCCAGAGCAGTTTCCACCCCCCGCCGCCCCCCGCCCCCAATCCCACCCTGCTCAAGACACCAGGGGTTTCAGCAGTCCTGAGACCTGCTCTCATGTAGATGTCTCAGTGTGTACTTCTCACATTCACAGGAAGTATAAGCTCAGACCACATGCCAACATACAGAACTGCGGTTTGAGTTTTTGTGGGTGATTTTTTTTTTTCTTTTTGCCCAAACCCCTGTTGAGAAGGCAAGGTTCTCTGCCACATTTTTCTGAGCCTGGGAGGCGAGCCATGAGGTCAAAGAGCAGGGGGCTTGTCAAGGCACTGGGCAGAAGGAGGGGTCACCGTCTTGTCCCTCCTGGCAAACACAGGCCGCATCCCAGAACCCCTCCTTCTGGCTGCAGATCCCCCGTCCCGGGCACTCACCACGGGCACCACAGCCTCAGTCTGCACTGCTCCGGCAGGCGGGAATTCCCAGTCTCTGGGCTCTGGCTGGGTGCACGTGTTTTTGTTGTGTGCTTAGTCGCCCAGTCATGTCTGATGCTTTTTGACCCCATGGACTGCAGCCTGCCAGGCTCCTCAATCCATGGGAATTCTCCAGGCAAGAATACTGGACTGGGTTGCCATGCCCTCCTCCAGGGGATCTTCCCAATCCAGGGATGAAACCTAGGTCTCCCACACTGCAGGCAGCTTCTTTACGTCTGAGCCATTGTGGCGGTTGTTACATTTTAGGCAACATTCTTGTGTGTTTATTGTTGAAGGGTGGAGGGTAGGCCAAAGGAAAGCATGTCTTTTCCCATCTTGGCTTGTCCCCTGCAAGTGTTTCTGAAATAATTACAGGCTGTTTTTATGAGACCATATTGGTCCCACATCTCATGAGGGAAGTCAGCATATGTTGTGGGAACACACAGCAGATGCACACAGCACAGAAGTCCCCCAAAGCAGACTCCTTGAAATGCCACTGTGTGCACAAAGCCTGATGCTCGCTTTACTCCAGACTGAATCTGGTTGAGTCACCACTCCTGTTCCTGCCAGCTCATCCCATTCCCCTCTTCCTGTACAACCAGCCATGATCTATACTTTATATTCCAGCTCAAAGTTTTTAAAAATTTTTGATTTTGTATAGGAATATAACTGATCAACAATGTTGCAATAGTTGCAAGGGGACAGCAAAGGAACTCAGCCATTATATATACATGTATCCATTCTCCCCCAAACTCCCCTCCCATCCAGGCTGCCACCTAACATTGAGCAGAGTTCCCTGTGCTATACAGTAGGTCCTTGCTGGTTATCCGTTTTAAATACAGCAGTGTGTACACGTGCACCACAAACTCCCTAACTATCCCTTCCCCCAGCAACCATAAGTTCATTCTCTAAGTCTGTGAGCTTATTTCTGCTTTATAAGTAAGCTTATTTGTATCATTCCTGTTTAGATTGCAAATATAAGGGATGTCGTACGATATTTCTCCTTCTCGATCTGACTTACTTGACCAGTCAAGATTTTTAAGATGCTCATTTCACACAACTAGCAACTTCTGGAAATTTTAATGCAGGAAACTAGACTGGAAGTAAAATTCTGATGTACATCCAATCCCCTGGGGTGAAGAAGGCAAAACAGAACTTCCAAAAGCATACTCAAGACTCTCAAGGATGCCTGCCCTTGCCACCTGGCTGGTATCCACATTCTCTGCTCTAAAATCCTAAAACGGGTCTTGGCCATCTCCCACTCCTCCCACCTTCCTGCTCACAGAAGCTGGGACCTGGGAATTCTATTCCGGGTACTGCTAATCCCCCTTGAAAGTGCCACAGCACAGAAGACAGGAGCTAGTGGGTTAACGTAACGGTTCATCTAACTTCTCAAAGTCTCTCAACAGCTCCAACGTGATAAAATCTTCCAGCATTATTGACAGTCAAATATTCTCAACACATTTGTGAGACTCCAGCTGTTACCCAGGGATGCAAAGAAAACAAACGCTCGTAGGCTGCAGAAGGCATAAATCAGCAGCCAGGGCTACTGGCAGGCAAAGGAGGTTCATTTCTGGGATGTTCCAGTCTCTCCCCAAGAAGACTGATGGCTTCCCCCTTCCACTGGCTACCACAAAAGTCACTTCTTGCATTTTGTCCTAAGATGATGAGAACAACAGATGCGTAGTCCTAATACACTTTTTCATGATAAAGGTAGGAAGTCCCTACATGTATGAATGAGTTCCATTCCGAGGGTATGTTTTGAAGTCCAATTTGTTTGTAAGTCCAAACAAGTCAGCCTAGGTACCAAACTAACACAATTGGCTAGATAATACTATACTCTATTAGGTTTACAACATGTGTGTCTGTTAATTACTTAGTTGTACCCAACTCTTTGTGGCCCCATGGACTATAACCCACCAGGCTCCTCTGTCCATGGAATTCTCCAGGCAAGAACACTGGGGTGGGTTGCCATTTCCTCCTTCCGGGGATTTTCCTGACCCAGGGATCAAACCCAAGTCTCTAGCATTGCAGGCACATTCTTTACAGTCTGAGTCACCAGGGAAGCTCTGGTTTTTAACACTTCTCACACAAATAATCCATTAGAAACAAGCAAACGCAAACTAAAACATTGTTACCGTACTTTGAAAAGGACAGCAGTTAGCAGCTACCTCACCACCGCTTTTACGCTTGCTTCTGTTTGGGAAGATTTCTTGGGAAGTTCGCTTCTGTTGGGAAGTTTGGGACAGCCTGGACTGGAAATGAAGATACTGCGCTACTGTACTTTACACAGTGCTGCACAGTAAAGGACACAAAAGCTCAACCACTTGCAGAAGATGCATGCACGTGAGAACGTGCTCCAGACACATCAACCAACTGATATGATTGGACATGGAAACGCACGTCCCCATCTTTGAAAGCCCACAACTTGAAGGTTCCCCTGTAGGGGACTTACTGTCTAAACAGTTTTGGAAACAGGAAGAGAAATCATCACTGGTACCTAATTTCAGCATGCTAGCATTTAATGTATCTTCTTTTAATCTTTTTTTTTTTTTTGCCTTACTTTTATTTCAGTATCATGTGCGCTGTGCTAAGTTGCTTCAGGCATATCTGACTCTTTGTGATCCTATGAACCGTAGCCCTTCAGGCTCCTTTGTCCATGGGATTCTCCAGGCAAGAATACTGAAGTGGGTTGCCAAGCCCTCCTCAGTCAGTATCACAAACTGTTATTTAAAATCATTTTTACCCCATGTACTTTTCATGTATTTACAGGAGTTTGGGATTCCCAAGTATCTCATTTTTTTAAAAATCACAACAACCCTCTAACTTGAGCCAGGTAAAAATTCTTGGCCATGTTTTACAGAGAAGTAAAGGATGACACGGGCATTTGATGGTGAGTTGCTCAGCAGCACAAAGAGCCAAGAGAAGCTCATTGTCATCAAAGCTCTCTCCCAGACATCTGCAACCCCAGGGAGCTAGGGTTCGTGACTTCCAGCCCACACAAGCTCATGGGTCATGAGAACAAGAGCCACAGCTGGAGTTAACGGGAGAAAGTGGGGGCTGGGGGTTGCTTGGAGGAGCAGCATCCCTAGTCTAACCAGCATGTGCCTCCCAGAGCAATAACGCCAGTGGTCTTGTGAGTTGTATGGTCCTCAGGGGAATTCCAAAAGAAACAAATCCCACCCGCACACTCTGTGTGGTGGCGACCTTGGAATGTCTCTAGTGAGATGGCTTTGATGACTTGGCCCATGTGGATCTACAGATCCTGTGTTGTTTCTAATCCAGTCTCCTTAGTTTTACATTTTACACTCTGCAACTGATGCATTATTTTAGTATAAGCACTTCTTTAGAAAACCTCCCTCAGAGGGCATCCAAGATGGTGCTGGGTACCATCCAAGATGATGCTGAGTACCAATATGCCAACTCCAATGGTTTCAGTGACTGCTGAAACTACTCCAGCTTTCCCAGAGCCCCCGTGGTGTCTGAGGAGAGTTGCTGTGCCCGGAGGGATTGTGAAAACAAAAGAGAATCCACAGTCGTCGGAAAAATATGGGATAAAACAAGCACAGTGGGAGTGGCAGTCCAGTGGTTAAGACTTCACCTTCTACTGCAGGGGGCACACATTTGATCCCTGGTCAGGGAACCAAGATCCAGCATGCCGCATGGTGTGGTCAAAAACATTTTTTTTAATTACTAGAAATATAAAAATGTTAAAAATAGACTCTAGGTAGTGAGTAGATGGACACTTACTATAAAATCCTTTTAACTTTATACTGAAATGTTTCATAACAAAATGCTATTCTGGAAATCAGTCTTCCCCTAAGTCATAGAAGGGTAGATGTTTTTCATCTGCCTTCATCTCCTTTCTCCTCAACCTTTACCATTTCTTTCTTATCTCTATGAATTCCTTGAGAACATGTCTCTAAAGATGGCCAAATATGTTCAGAAAACACTGAGTCGAACCCAGTTTTTAAGAAAACAAAACTGAGGTCCTAACAAGGGAATGGACTTGTCACAGGTCATCACCTAAAGGGTTCGGGAACAGGTCTCCCAGGGGATGGACAGCTGGACCTCTGTCTCGAGGATGTGACTTGAAAGGACTAGACAACACTCCTGGACACTTTGGAATGAGATTTAAAAGAAGGCAGGATGCTAAGAACAAGGTAGGAGCCGGCAGAGGCCACGAGAGAGCAGCTTTGAGCATCTGATCTTGCAGATGCAGGGCTCATGTCTTCTTGTTCAAATGGAATTTTCTCTCTGTTTGAGAATCCTGGAAACAGAGAAATTTGACCACATTTCTACCTATACAACACTACCAGGAGTATCAATTCACACCATCATTTTGGAAATCAGTTTAGCAATATGTATCAAATATTCATAGCTTTTGACCTTATGATTCTGCTTCTCAGAGTTCATGCCAAACAAGTTGGATTCAATATAACAAAAAGCTCTACAAAGAGATCCATCAAAGTACTGTGTAACTGGTACTGCTACTGCTAAGTCGCCTCAGTCGGGTCTGACTCTGTGCGACCCCACAGACCAGGCTCCCCTGTCCCTGGGATTCTCAAGGCAAGAATACTGCAGTGGGTTGTCACTTCCCTCTCGAACACATGAAAGTGAAAGTGAAGTCGCTCAGTCATGTCCGACTCTGAGCGACCCCATGGACTGCAGCTCACCAGGCTCCTCTGTCCATGGGATTTTCCAGGCAAGAGTACTGGAGTGGGGTGCCATTGCCTTCTCCAGTGTAAAATAGCCCCAAATTGAAAAGTGATTAACGGGGCTTCCCCAGTGACTCAGTGGGTAAAGAAGCCACCTGCAACACAGGAGGCATGGTTTTGACCCCTGGGTTGGGAAGATTCCCTGGAAAAGGAAATGGCAATTCACTCCAGTATTCTTGCCTGTGAAATCCCATGGACAGAGGAGCCTGGCAGGCTACAGTCCAGGGGGTCGCAAAAAAAGCTGGATACGAAGCAGCAGCAGAACAGGAGCAAAAAGTGATTAAAGGCTAAATGATAAGTAAATTAGGACATTCTTAAAAGAGGACTTAGAAGTCATTACAATATTTATCAAAGGTCTAACAATGTAGTTAGAAAGTGTTTATATTAAACTTCTAAATGATAAAACTCCTAACAAATTGTACATATGCCCTGAGTCTAATTAGATCAACAAAATTTTTAAAATATGTGATACACATTAGAACTGATTCAAATGTATTCTTGAATCAGTTCTAATGAGATGGATGAAACTGGAGCCGATTATACAGAGTGAAGTAAGCCAGAAAGAAAAACACCAATACGGTATACTGACACATATATATGGAATTTAGTAAGGTGGTAATGATGACCCTGTATGCGAGAGAGCAAAAGAGACACAGATGTATAGAACAGACTATCGGACTCTGAGGGAGAGGGCGAGGGTGGGATGATTTGAGAGAATGGCATTGAAACATGTATACTATCATGTAAGAAATGAAGCGCCAGTCTATGTTCAATACAGGATAGAGGATGCTTGGGGCTGGTGCACAGGGATGATCCAGAGAGATGATATAGGGTGGGAGGTGGGAGGGGGGTTCAGGATTGGGAGCTCATATACACCCATGGCAGATTCATGTCTATGTATGGCAAAACCAATACAGTATTGTAGAGTAAAATAAAATAAAAAAAATATATATATATGTGATACACAGTAAAATGCCTGAGAAAAATACATCAGATTGGTACAAAGCTTGTCTGTAGAGCATTTGCCACATTTTCTGTGATGGTATATAATCAGCTGTGCTGTAACTCACGGTACACATTCCCAGATCCCCTACTATAGAAACTCATATGATAAAAACCACAGAGCGCATGTGGAAAACGGAACAAGGGTACAGCGCTCTCAAACTTTATCAGGAGCACGCTTTTTGAAAGGCAGGACCTAACAATAAGAGCAGCACAGCTTTCACACCTGAACTGCTTAAGAAATTCATAGACACAATACATATGACACGCAACCTTGAAAAAGCCCTGATGTTTTCCACAGAAGTAGGCACTGGGAAGATTGCAGCTTGGGAGTTATTGTAAAGTGTTGAAGGAAGGTTGTCAAAAATGCGACAGAAAGTTGCTGACCAGCCACGGGTGAATGTGAGTCAGAACTGGAGCTGAGCCGAGTGGCTGGTGGGTAGGTGAGGCACGTACCTGCGTGTGTACGTAGACTCATGTAGACTTACATGACTCAGTTCAGCTGAGTGCACTTTTCTGCATTCATCTAGTGTTTCTTTCCAGAGAGGGCAAAGGCACCCCACTCCAGTACTCTTGCCTGGAAAATCCCATGGACGGAGGAGCCTGGTTCTGCAGTCCCTGGGGTCGCTGCGAGTTGAACACGACTGAGCGGCTTTGATTTCACTTTTCAGTTTCATCGTTGGAGAAGGAAATGGCAACCCACTCCAATGTTCTTGCCTGGAGAATCCCAGGGACGGGGGAGCCTGCTGGGCTGCCGTCTATGGGGTCGCACAGAGTCGGACACGACTGAAGTGACTTAGCAGCAGCAGTGGAAAAGAACCCACCCACAGTGCAGGAGACAGGGGCTTGCTCCCTGGTCTGGGAAGATCCCCTGGAGAAGGAAAAGGCAACCTATGTGGTTCGGTGGTAAAGAACTTGCCTGCCAGCACAAGAGACACAGGTTCGATCCCTGAGTCAGGACAATCCACTGGAGTTGGAACTGGCAACCCACTCCAGTATTCTTGCCTAGAAAATTCCATGGACAGAGGAGCCAACGGGCTACAATTCATGGGGTTGCAGAGTCAGACACGACTGAGAGACAGCACATACGAACGTTATCAGTTTTTAAGATATTTCAGGAGATGATTTGTTGACCAGAGTAGCTATGGAGCCGTTTTAATACTAATAAACTTCAGTCTATCAGATAAGTATTGGGCCAAATGACTCGGAGGTCATTTCCAATGCTAACATGAGATTTTACCTTCGTGTACTTATTTCTTAATGATTGATTTTGGGATAAGTACAAACAAGTTCAGTTTCTAGAGAGAACTTTAGTACAAACTCTGCGAAATTCAAACAGGAATTAAATACAATCAAAGTAAATTCAGTCACACTGTTCTGAGCCTAAATTTTTCAAGTTTTCAAAAAATACAACATATTTTCTATTTAGTTGCAGCTGTGTCTAATAAAGCTGCAACCGTCCCTTATTTCCACCCTTTTTACATGATTGGATGCTGTTAAACAGTCTGCATTATTTTTCTGTGATTATAGATTCCTCTTTGATTAATGTCTCAGCATTTTGGTGCAGACAGAATACAACCCGCAGACTCAGATTCGTGAACATCGCCTGCAAGCGATACGGAAGCCAACTTGAAATTTTCCTCTGGTTTTCAACTTACTTTGACTTAAGAAAACAGACACATACACACGAAAAGGCCTTTCCTGGGAAACAGTTTGTCCTGCAGGACACTTCCCCTTCTGATGAATGTGATAAACGGGGAAACGACTTGTTTGGCAAAGTATAGGACATCATTACCGAAGTCTGAGTTCAACAGTTCAGATCTGTAAGGCCTTGGGGAGGAACGAAAAGTACTTTCTTTACGGAAAATGATTTTGCCCACGCTTTCAAAAAACTGAGCTAGCATATTCTACTAAGTTCTGATAAGAGGCAATCAGAAGTCAGACGCTCACATCACTGTGGTGAAATTGTTTACATATCTAGTGAGAATGCAATTTTTAAGAACTTCCTGTTTTGAACCATTTCACTTGAACCTTTAAAACTGTGCTAAGACTATAAGACTAGCTGCATGGAAGTCCCATGTTCAAGTCTATGTACTAACAGAGCTGTTAAAATGAGCTTTTTTTTTTTTTTTTTTTGTATAAACAAAGGAGAAACATGCCTCCAAGAAGAGAGTCAAAATGCAATCTATCCAAATAGATGGACAGCAAGGTCCTGCTGTATAGCACAGGGACTGTATTCAGTACCCCATGATAAACCATAATGGAAAAGAATACATGTCTGTATAACTGAGTCACTCTGCTGTATAGCAGAAATTAGTACAACACTGTGAATCAACTATGTATCAATACAGACTGTCAGATCTATACATATGCATCTGTATATCTTAGCCCTGAAGCATACTAACTTGCTTCAGTTGTATCTGACTCTTTGGGACCCTCTGGACTGTAGCCCACCAGGCTCTTCTGTCCATGGGATTCTCCAGGCAACAATACTGGAGTGGGCTGCCATGCCCTCCTCCAGGGGATCTTCCCAACTCAGGGATCAAACTCACATCTCTTATGTCTCCTGCATTAGCAGGCAGGTTCTTCACCGCTAGCGCCAACTGGAAAGCCCTATATATATATATTATAGGGGCTGGTACAAACATCTCTACATCTGGGAGTTTCAGGATGCACAAATTTGTATTATATATATGTGTGTGCATATATATAAATCTCTCCATTGATGTAGTTTGATAACAAACAATCAGGCCATTGATCATGGCATGATTCATGTCCAATAGATTTATAAGTGAAGTGAAAGTCACTCAGTTGTGTCCCACTCTTTGTGACCCCAAGGACTATACAGTGCATGGAATTCTCCAGGCCAGAATACTGGAGTGGGTAGCCTTTCCCTTTTCAGGGGATCTTCCCAACCCAGGGATGGAACCCAGGTCTCCCACATTGCAGGCTGATTCTTTACCAGCTGAGCCACAAGGGAAGCCCAAGAATACTGGAATGGGTAGCTTATCCCTTCTCCAGTGGATCTTTCTGACCCAGGAATTGAACCGGGGTCTCCTACTTTGAAGGTGGATTCTTTACCAACTGAGCTATCAGGATTTATAAAGACTTCATAAGAATCGCCTATTACATCTGTATATCTCTGTTCACACATCATATCATGCCACTCATGATTTTCCTGTTCCCTCTCCCCAAGAAATCAATAATCTGTTATAGGAAATTACATTGGACATTCTGTCATGTTTTCCCCAAACCCTCTTTTTCAGCTATGCTGTCTCGGACAGTCATCCCAGCAGGCACGCTTACAGAGTGTGACTTTCACTTCACTTACAAATCTGTTGCACATGAATCATGCCACGACACACAAAAATCCCGAGGATCTGCCAAGAACAAGGGTGCCCACCAGCCAGACCTGAACCACCGTCCCCACACCCCTCCACGTGGGTCTCTGGCCCCTTTATCGGTGGCCTTGGAGGAATTCGTTCCAAAGTGTTTCTTTCTCTTTCTCTTCCCCTCAAGTGTGCTACTTTCTCCACTGCTGCAATTACGTAGTAATCTGGCCACACACTGAAACGCTCTCCAGTTCTGTCGCACAAGTGCAGATGGCTATGAGGTGACTGGTTTCATTTTAATCAGGATATTAGCTGAGCGAAGATTCCATGCAGTCATTTGTATATCCTTAAGCCCTCAAGGGCACCGTGGGCTCAGAATGGTGTGACTGGATTCGATTTTGTGATACTCAGTTCCTGTTTGAATTTCACAGACTTGGTACTAAATCTCAACTCTCTAGGAATAGAATTTGTTTGTCCTTATTGTTGTTTAGTTGCTAAGTTGCGTCTGACTCTTTGGGACCCCAGGGACTGTAGCCCGCCAGATTTCTCTGTCCATGGGATTTCCCAGGTGAGAACGCTGCAAGGGGTTACCACGGTTCTCTCCAAGTCTCAGACACTCCTCTTCCCTCCTCTTCTTCAGATTGATCCCCTTGATCCATCACCATGCTTTTTAAAGGGCCCCCACCTCAATTTCTGAGTGACCTAGAAAGGACTACCACAGTGAAATAGATTAATTAGTTACAACATGCCAAGACTAAACCTAGAGAGATGTCATGAAAATAGCTTCTGAACTTTACATACTCAGTATCCTTATTTTAAGCCATTTTCAACTTGCAATGTCCTCCAAGTCCTTTTTCCATGAGCGTCTATGAATCAGACAGAAATGATTGCCATCAACTTACATGACAAATGAACACTACAGAAACAATTTTTCCCACAAGCAATAAATTTGTGAGTCAAACAGTAGGAATATGTTGGTTTGCTTTTCTCAGTTTTTCTCTCCCTCCCCTTTTTTTTAATGCTTTCTCATCATCACCAAAATTCCCAGCAAAAAGGAAAATATCAGAAGCATTACAAATGTCCGATATTAGTCATTCATTGAGAAGCAATAAGATGTCACCAATGAAAGAATATCCATGGTTGCAACTTTGAATTTCAGTGTTGGTAAGAGAAAACATAAAGTATTCACATATCTTCATTCTTTCAGGGAATTTTTGAGTGAGTTTTGCTTTTTTTTTTTAGTTTATTTTGCTTTCTACCCTTGCAAGAGTTTAGAATAGGCTCGTGCAAGCACTGCCTTGGAAATTAGCCACTGCACTTTTCCCAGAATGTTCAAGAAAATTAAATAGGAATATCAATCAGATGCTACTTGTGTGTAAAAACTAATGCAGGAAGCCTTAAGTATCCATCCAAAGAGCACAATCTGCAATTAAAAGAAAAAAAAGGATTTCCCTGGTGGTGCAGTGGTTAGAAATTTGCCTTCCAATGCACGGGGCACAGGTTCAATCCCTGGTCAGGGAACTAAAATACACGTTCCATGTGGCACAACTAAAAAATTTAAAACGTAAAATTAAAAAATAAAGTGTTAAAAAATAAAATGCATCAGAGAGTTGGAAGATTTTGTATGAAAAATGCAAAATATCTCATTGGCAATGTTTTACTGTTGATTATGCATTGAAATTGTAATATTTCAGGCATATTGGCTTCTATCAAAATATTATTAGTCTCCCTACACATGCCATGAAATAGTTTCAAAAATCCTTCCCGACACTTTGATCCCAGTTTGACATCTCACTCCTCACCTGCAAACTCAAACTGTTGGCTGAAACCACACGGTGGGAATGCATTTCAGGACAGAGGTCAAGTGACCCCATCACAGGATGCCCAGGCATCCAAAAGACTGAAGGAAAAATGGAGACGCAGAGGAAGAGGTATGTAAATTAAACACATACTCAAGTACAAAGTCAAGGAAACAGCAAAATGCATTATTAAACTGTTTTTATATATATTAAAAAAGACCAAAGACTGCTTGGATGTGTTTATATGATGGCTTTTCTTAAGTAAAATGTTTGCCATTGAGCACATGAATCACCTTTACATGAAATGCCATCGTCCTGCACAAGTCTGCATATTTCAAAAAGTCCCCACTGGTCACTCCCAGGATGGACTCTTCTAGCCTCATCTGGCCAAGAGGAGCTGTAATTTCTGAGTGATACCTTGTGGGGAGTCCATCAGCTACATCACACATCTTTAACACCTCCCATGAGTGTTCATGATGGATACTCACCTGAGAGTTACATGATAAGTAAAGTAAGGGAAGGTCCAGGGACATACATGAAGCTTTTAACCTGTCCTAGGAGTCTGAAAAGCATGTCCAGTGTTTGACTGGGACATAGCCAAGCCCATTCATTTACATATTGGGAGGTAGCCACATCCATCATTTACATAAGGAAGCTCCAATACTTTGGCAACCTGATGCAAAGAGCCCACTCATTGGGAAAGACCATGATGCTGAGAAAGACTGAAGGCAAAAGGAGGGTGGCAGAGGATGACATGGCTAGCATCACCAACTCAATGAACATGAATCTGAGCAAAGTCCAGGAGACAGTGGAGGAGAGGGAAGCCTGGGGTGCTGCAGTCCATGGGGATGCAGAGAGTCAGACACGACTGAGTAAAAAACAACAAGGCTGCTCTCCTGCTAAGAAACAGCTGAATACTTGTGATGGAGACCGTCTGACTAACAAAATCTAAAACATTTACTATTGGCCCTTTCCAGAAAAAAACTGCTGACCCATGACCTAAGGCATCATTTGTTTCACGAAACAAATAGCGAATCTTTCCTGTGACAGGTAAAGTTCCAGGGCCCAGAGACACAAGGTGGACGAAGACTGAGTTTCTGGAGGGACACCCCCGGCACGTTCACTGCAGTCTTTTCACGCAGGACCTCTGCTCACACTGGCCAGGGTTTTTCAAAGTTTTTTCTAATGAGATCCACTACTGACAAGTACATTTTATCTCCAACCTTCCTGCACACACCTGATCTATTTATCTGTGTTCATACCTGAAGCAAGTTTGTCAAGGTAATATTTGCTTGGGTTACTACCTGGGATTCACTCTCCTATTTTATGCTATTATAACCCCTTCCATTAAAAAATAATAATTGGCTTTATTATCCACCAATGTCTTGCAATTAAGAGTTTGAAAAACTCTTAGTACATGCCAGATTTTTGTTGCTGACGCGGATCTTCACTGCAAGCCAAAGGTTAAAAACGAGCAGCCCCTCTGGGACAGATGAGGTTGATTTACTCCATTCTTTGCAGAATTTGGGGTTTTCTGAGGTTTTGTTTTGAATATGTTAATTATTTCTCACTGTGGTTTCTAAAATATCAATATCCCAAGATTCTTTAGAGAAATCAGAGTGTATGGCAGTTAGAAGTCTGCTGCTGCTGCTGCTAAGTCGCATCAGTCAGGTCCAAGTCTGGGCGACCCCATAGACGGCAGCCCACCAGGCTCCCCCGACCCTGGGATTCTCCAGGCAAGAACACTGGAGTGGGTTGCCATTTCCTTCTCCAATGCATGAAAGTGAAAAGTGAAAGTGAAGTTGCTCAGTCATGCCCGATTCTTAGCAATCCGATGGACTGCGGCCTACCAGGCTCCTCCGTCCCTGGGAGTTTCCAGGCAAGAGTACTGGAGTGGCTTGCCATTGCCTTCTCCAGATTAGAAGTCTACCTTCCTGTTAACTGTCCACTGGAGCTGAGAAGTGGTTTCTCCAATATTTGCTTCCAACGTGTCACCCTTTGCCACAGACCAAGTGCACCTGAAAACCCCCAAAATTGTCATCACAAGCATTAGCTCCCCATGACCTCTACAAATATGAAACAGATTAAATGTATTTTCTTTCCATCATTAAACCTTAGCAGGGCATTTTAGCAGACCTTCTGGCTTTGGGGAAAGCCTTTTTAATAGATACTGTTGTAATCTCAAGTCCTCCTATAGCAAGAAGAAAGAGAAAGACCTCATTATAAAGAAAAACAAGCAGCCTTTATTTCTTAAAAAAGAAAAAAAAAATCCCACAACATTTGATGAAAGAAAACTACAAGAATAATTAAAGTCCAGCAGAAAATTAAGAAAAAGAACCAGATGCCAGATGTTTACTCGACAGCTTTGTTTGTAAAACGAAATCGCTTCATCACTGCAGCCTGTTTATAAGGGCCAGAAATTTTCAAAGCATCCACTGGGAGCAAACATGGCTTCAGTTAAGGAAGGTGACGGTGGGGGTGGGGGGAGAGAGGGGAGCAGTTAGCCCTTGGGAATGTAACTTTCACTGCAGCTTAATCCAGTTCCCTTTTTAAAATACCTGAGTGTAATGAGTATCTGCAAAGATTTATGACCGTAACAAACATACCATTTTTGACTTTGTCACTCAAACCAGCCTGGCAACTTTGATATTTCCTATTGAAAGGAGAGCTCTAATCCAAATGATAACTCTGAAAAAGGGAAAGGAATTTTATTCCTATAATTTGATTGATTACTTCCTACTCCAAATGCTCAAGAGAGAAAAAGAAAACATTCTCCTGTCTGTACTTAGATTTCTCCCACTAATCTTTTACAAACAGGTAACAGCCATAAAACAAATTACTTACTAGGATCCATAGGCCAATGGTGCTAGCTGGGTTCCAAAATCTATAAGCCTCAAAATATTGGTGAAGACATCTGAGATGAAAGCCAGAAATGCAAAGATGAATTGATCACTGACTCAACTTGATTCACTGTTTTAATCACCAGTCTTGGAAGGAGAGAAAATAATGCTATCAATTGTTCCATTCTCGGGAATATTTTTGCCATTGGTATAAATCCTCCAAAATAAAATTTACGTAATTCAGAGCAAGCAATGGTTTCCCAGTTGTAGTCTCCAGAATTTTACCATGAAAAATAGAAGTTCTGCATGCTTGTCTTTGGTTTAATCTTAGGCAAGGCACCCTGTTTTTTCATAGGCAGAAGACAATCTCTAAGATACCTTCTAATTCCAATTTTCTTTACACTTTCTGATTGTTGGAACCAAAGGAATGCAAGTCGACAGTCATGTCTTGCTTGGCAATGACCTGACCACTATAGTATAGAGCCTGGCACTACTATGACCAATTGGCAGAGTAATTAGAGAAAAGTTATTAATAGCAATAATAATGAAGATCAACAGGAGAGTGCTGGGGGGGTAAAAACTGGGCTATGGCCTGACTGGGAGTATTAACACTTCTAAAGAATAAAAGTGTCAATCTGAAATACTTCAGAAAAGAGTAAGATGGACTTTGGAGGTGACTCAGCCATGTTCAGGGCGGGATGGTTGGGGGTTTCCCACAGTCAAAAGAGAGCACAGGGTTGAAGATCCTAAGGAATGAGTACAACCACCAACTCACCTGCCCCCCACTTCCAGGAGCAGGCAGTCGCCTTCTCATTATATTTCTGATAATATTTTGGCATCCCCATGCAGCCATTTAGAAGGAGGAAACTTGCTCATCTGGACCACTAAATAAAGAGGATTTTTTTTTCCCTCCATGCTAATTGTTATATTTTAATGGATGGGCGATAAATCAATTGGATGGCTCAGGATTTCTGATATGCCTACAGATGATCTTTGTGAATACCACAGAACATTCTCCTGGGTGAGTCATAGGCTGGACCACGAATCTAGTCTTAACACATTTAAGAAGCTTGAGATCATGATATGTGTGTTTTCGAACCACAGTGGTATGAAGCTAGAAATCAGTGACAAGAAGAAAAACAGAAAATCCACAAATATGTAGAGATTGAACAACACAATGAGTCCGAGAGCAACCAGCGAGTCAGAGAAGACATCAAAAGGTAAATTTTAAAAATAACTTGAGACAAATAAAAATGGAAAGGAAACACACCAAAACCTTAGGGGATGCAGTAAAAGCAGTTCTAAGAGGGAGGTTCATAGTGATAAATGCCTGCATTCAAGAAAGTCAAATGAACAACCTAACTTTACCCTGCAAGGAATCAGAAAAAGAAGAACCACCTAAGCCCAAAGTTATTAGAAGGAAGAAAATAACAAAAATCAGAGTGAAAATAAATGAAATAGAAACTAAAATGACATTTCATCAAACATACACTGCAGGTTCAAATATTTTGGTATATTTATAAGGTTCCAAATTGCATGAAGAAAAGTGTATGCCACGTAAGGTGGAAAAATGCCAAACAGGCCCAGAATAGCATTAAATCATAGAAATTATTTTTATCTACACAAGCATTTAATGACTTGTCCTTGGCACGACACAGGTTCATAAAACAGATTCAATCAAGGTAAGTGAGTCAAGGGTTAAGAGGAAATACTGTTATCTTCTTTGAGTCTCGAGATGTAGCCAGAGTTGTTTTCTTGTTTTGCTTTAGTAAAAATGTAATTTTTATTTTGACAGTTGTTTAAAATATCAAAGGAGATGTTCTAAGGCAGATTTTCATAATTCTATTAAGTCAGAGCCTCCAATGCACAGCTGTGTGCTTAAAAACAGAAGCAGAAAAAGCCTGTATGCCGCCCAGACAGGAGCTTGGAGTCTGATAACACTGGCATCCCAGGCTTAGTTGTTCCAGCAGGAAGAACCACCCAGATCGCCCAGGTCCAGCCCTCCAGCACTATGGAAACTGGACTTTCTCCTTTCCTCCCTCGCCTTCACACCTGCAACTGTTCCAGATCTGCATCGCTGCTGCAGCAGGTCTCACAAGCCAGGGTCTAAACCAAAGGTTAAAGCACAAGGTCAAGTAAGGAGACAGACTATTTAAACCGAGGGGACTTCCCTGGCAGTCCAGTGGCTAAGACGCCACGTTCCCAATGCAGGGGGCTGGGGCTGATCCTGGTCGGGGAACTAGATCCCACACACTGCAAGACCTGGTGCAGCCAAACAAATAGGTATTTTAAAAAAAAGAATATTTAAGCTCACCCTAAAATCTAGACTGTGTTGTCATCCTAGCTTAAGGCACATCCAACAGGCACAGGTCTGCCCCTCCCTCTAACCTACATCGCCAGCTTCCCCACCCCTGACAACTCCTCCTCCTTGATTGGAAGCAACAACATGCAAAGCCAGATGCCCACGTCAGATTTTCCTCTGACTCCCACTTCAGCCCTTTGTGTCCTCAAACCCATCACCGACATCAAAGCTTTTGCTCTCCAGCCTGAGAGGGCTTCAGTCAGGGCTGGGTGACTTTATACCCTCGTGGCGTGACACTTGCCAGCCACAAAGAACAGAAAAGGAACACAAAACCGTCTCTGCCCATGTTTCAGAGACAAGAGAGCAGGAAGGGGAGCCCTGAGCCAACTTTATTATGAAATAAGCTGAGGGAAAGATCAGCATGTCTAGAGCAACAGGTGCTGGCGTGGAGGGGAGCTGGCTAGCCCATGCTGGGGGGCGTGATGGGGGTGGGGGAGCTGGGAGGAGAGGAGCAAAGGGGCTCCCTTGGTAGAGGGTTTCAGAAAGAGTGAGCCCTCGTGCCCTCTGCCCTTCTTTGTTTTTGTTTTTCTGTTCTCTTTTTAAAATTAGAGTATAACTGCTTTACAATGTTGGGTTAGTTTCTGTTATAGAACACACTGAATCAGCTATAAGTACATATATAACCTCTCCCTCTCGAACCCTTCTTGAACCCTCATCCCACCCTTCTGCCTTCTTTGTTAATGATGCTCGTTTCCCCTTGGTTTTGGGATCATTCTAGACAAGAAAATTGTAAATACAACAGTACAGAAACTTCTCAGAAACCCCTTCACCCAGACAGCTTCCCCGGAGGTTATCATCTTCCCTGGTAAAGGATCTAACCAGGAAACTAACCTTGCTATGACACCATGAACTAAACCACACACGTCAGTCACATATCCTCAGTTTTTCAACAATGCCCTTTTTCTATTCCCGGGACCCAGTGGATGGTACCAGATTCTACGAACTCGTTAGTAATTAGTCTCTTTTGTCCGCGCCCTTACTTTGCTAGTCTCGATCTCGACATTTGTGAAGAATGCTGCTCAGGAATTTTGTGGCTGCCCCATACGTTCGTGTTTTCTCATGACCAGACGGGGGTTGAGCATTAGGCGGGGGCAGAAAACCCTGCACATGAAACCTTCCTTCCAGCACTGCACCAGGGGATACAAGACCTCAGGGGCTTCCTCGGTGGCTCAGATGGTGAAGAATCTGCCTGCAATGTGGGAGACTCAGGTTCGATTCCCTGGGTTGGGAAGATTCCCTGGAGAAGAAAATGGCAACCCGCTCCAGTATTTTTGCCTGGAGAATCCTATGGACAGAGGAGCCTGGTGGGCTACAGTCTATGGGGTCGCAAAGAGTTGGACATGACTCACACACACACACACACACACACACACACACACACACACACACACACACACACAGATCTCAATAGGAAAATAAGGGGATGTTACCCACATCACCTGGATTGGGTGGGGTCTGCCAGGTTCCTCCACTGTAACGTCCTTATAAGCCCCTTACCACTCATGCTTACTTAAAAAAGCAACAACTGGAGTTGAGCTGATTTACAATGTTGCGTTAATTTCACGTCTAGAACAAAGTGATTCAGATACACATATGTACCTATTTTTTCAGATATTTTCCCCATATAGGTTATTACAAAATACTGAGCAGAGTTCCCTGTGCTATACAGTAGGTCCGTGGCTGGTTATCTATTTTATACATAGTATTGTGAACCTTCCCACCCTGCTCCCAGGCCCTGGACGGCTTCACAGGAAGCCATCTGCTGCTGGAAACTCTGAAATGACCTCCCTATAAGACTGTCCCACACAGATAGATCTTCCAAAGTGTATCTCAGGCATGTCAAGGGTTAAACAGGCTTCTGGGTGCCACTCCTTAAGAATCCTGGGACCCTCCTCAAGAGCCTGTCCAACAGGGTGGAAGAAATAAGGCTGCATGACTGATGTTGAAATAAAAATCATCTGGAAGTATTTTCATGTGAAGCTGGTTTTCAGAAACAGAGGCAAAACACACTAACAAAACTAGTCTGGGGCATATGGTATTCTTTCAGGCATGCACATTTCTAATATAAATCTCCTAATCACTTCTACCTCGTTTTTCAGGTTTATTGTCAAGGCAGGTCTTTTTATTTCTCTCTAAAGGACAACCTCGCTGCCTGAAAGAGTGGGCTCAGGCAGAGAGGCTCTAAATGCTACCCAACATGATTTTCCCTCCTTGTTTTTTGTTTTTAAAAAATGAGGAGACCAAATATACTCTGATCATGATGAAGTTTTCCAAGTTCAGCCCTTTGGGTTCCTTGCTGACTCTCTCTCCCACTAGGTGGCGCTAAATGTCACATTCAAAGTGGGCTGCTCTCAAGAGTCCCTGAGCAGGATTTTTTTCTTTTTTTTTAAATTTTGCAACAATATCACAAGCCTACCGTCAAGTACGAAGTTTCCTTCTTACTAAATATTTCCTCTTTCCTGTTTTAAACATTTACCGCCCTATGTGGGTGTTCGCTCACTAAGCCGTGTCCCACTCTTTATTTAGGACTTCACTGACTGTAAACAGCCAGGCTCCTCTGTCCATGGGATTTTTCAGGCAGCAATACTGGAGTGGGTTCCCATTCCCTTCTCCAGGGGATCTCCCCAACCCAGGGATGGAACCTGGGTCTCCTCATTGGCATGTGGATTCTTTACCACTGAGCCACCTGGGAAGCCCACATTTATAGCCATCTGACAGCAAATCTGAACTTCTGGAATACAGCTTTCAAAGGATCACAGATTAAATGCAACAGTCAAGACCTCATGAGTGATATAAAAAAATCAGAAGTTGTACCACTGGAGGCAAGCAGCTGGGAATATGCTTCAGGTCTCTGAACTGGGCATTTCCTCAATTTCTAGGTTCTGGTTTCACATAAGTTTATTTCATATAGGCTTATTTATTAACTGTATCAATATCCCTATGCCCATAGAGACTTTTTAACTGTATCAAATTAGCAAAGATTTTAAAGTGCTGGCAAACATTTTAAAGACATTCTTACAAACGCAAAGACTAGGGAGCCAAAATATTACTGAGGCGCAATTTCCTCTGGTTATAATATTAAAGGCATATGCCTTAATAAGAAACCTCATTTCCACAATAAGGATTCATCACTTAAGGAGAAACCAACTTTCTCAAAGCTTCAAGTCCAATATCACTAGGAAGCACACAGAAAAATGATGCTCTTTATCAGCTAAGTTCCTGTTCCCTGGTGGAGAAAGGGAAAGGTTTTCCCTAAGGAAAAGCACTACCTCTATGAAGTTTCTGACCCAGCAACCTGAGTGATGGTAGGCGTGATGTGCAGTTGTTCAAACGCATCCTGTAGAGACAGGCAAGGCTTAGTTGTTTATATCAAGTGGGTTTGTTTGCTCTGTGACACTCTCCTCCGGAGACGGGAGCTTCTGGCCTGTATAAGGTCACTTGCTCTTGTCATTAACTGCAAAAGCTTATTTTGTTCTCATGACCCCTCCAGAACACAGACTTGGCATTTCCATGAGACAAATATTTAGGCCAGAGCATTTTTTTTTTTTTTTTTTTTTTAGGGAAAGCAGGAGATGACAAAAGGATTTTCACTTTTAGATGGCCGTGCGCTTCACAGATGCTCTGTCAGCATGTGATGAAGCTCATCGCTCTCAGCGAATAATCACTCACACCAGGCATTCCCACTCCAGGCTGTACCAAGCATGGCTTTGCTGTTGTTGTTGTTTTAATGGCTGGACTCAATATCCCAGACCCTGGTTCACTTGAGTCCGATACTGCTCACAAGTTCCCTAACCACTAAGTAACATTCCTGTTATCAGGTCTATCACTTTCTCCACCTACTGGGTGCGTGCTCTTGAATGTGGGTTCATGCACAAACCTGAGTGCTTGTGCGCACACATGCATGCGTGCGTACGCACACACACACACACACACACACAGACAAGACTGTTGAACTTGTCTTGCTGGGGAGGTCTACCAGGGCATGAACCTAAAACAAAATGGCAGCATGAGGAGTCTCGAAGGCACTGTTCCCAACCTCCCACTCGATGGAACGCGTCCAGTCACTGAGGACTCCTGGGAGCAAATGAATGAAAGACATGATGCCCTTTCCCCCTCCAAAGACACAGGACTCAGTGCCCAAAGCTGCTTCTCCCCCACTTCCCCCCTCGACCTTTCATCCCTTCCAAGGTCCTTCACACCCCCTCTGAGGACACAGGGCCTCTCTGGACGGCAGTCCCCAGGACCTTGCATGGGTGGCCAGGCTCCTGTGGCTCAAATTTCATCCCCCACCCTTCCTGCAGAAGGGCTGGTGGCTCACAAGGGTGGGAAAGCGAACACGGGGGTGCTCTACAGCTGCTCCCAGCTGCTCTGAGACGCCCATTACCCCCGATACGAACCGAAAGTGCCTCTGCTCAGCCTGCCTCTCCCGGGGATGATAAACAAGGCCGTGATCGGGAAGGGCCAGAGAGCTTCACATTCTGAAGCCATGGAAAGAACCACCTCCTGAACTCCACGCTGAGTCACCTCTGATCTTCCTGGATACTACACAGGGGTCCCCACACTCCGGGACCTAAAGCCTGATGATCAGAGGTGGAGCTGACGTAACAACAGAAATAAAGTGCACAATAAACGTCATCCGCTTGAATAATTCTGAAACCACCCCCTACCCCAAGTCCGTGGAAAAATTGTCGTTCACGAAACCTGTGCCTGGTGCCAAAAAGGCTGGGGACCACTGCTACAGAGTAAAATAATATTGGCAACATTTTTCTGTGTGGAAATCATCTGGTCTCACTAAAAAAAAAAAAAAAAAAAAACTGAATCAAAATATAGGAATGAGATATGCTAGCATAAGAGATTAGACAATGAACACTTAACTATCTTGTCCCAAAGTAAAAGACTGAAGTGTTACAGAATGCAAGCGTATACATACATATATAAATACATAGTATGTATAAGCACACACATGTATCTTTAAATACTTTATAAATAGGTTTTTTTTTTTTTAATCTTAGGAGGTAAGATAAAAGCTAAGGTATGTTTTTAGGAGAAAAACAACCATACATTATAATTGGTGCAAATATACAAGCAGAGTGGGGAAGGAGGGTTCTTATTGAACTCCAGGTTCACCTGGTCTTGAACTACAGCAGAGGTATCTGGTCTTAACTTTCAGAAGAAATCTTAAAGTTTTGAAATTAATGAAACAATTCCCCATTTTTTCTCAAGGAACCCACCACACTTCTGATGGACGGGGAGACACAGCATGGTGAAGACTGCTTTCCCGTGATGCCTGAGCCAGACATTTGTCGTCGTCCTTGATAGCATGTCGGCTAAATTAAGTCATTCGGAATGTTTTCTAAACCCCATCAGGGCTGAGTTTCATATCCAGAAAACTCCACTGAAGCTTCCTAAATTATTATTAACAAATTCTCTGGCATACTAAAATGTCCCTATGTTTCACTGATTTGAGAGTACTAGTCAGACATTTTAAATCATTATGAATAATTTCCTTTTTAGAGATTTTGAATAAACTTGTTTTCTTAAGCTTTGCTACACTCTTGTCCAAACAGAAGAAACCATTGATTACACTATTTCTGGGATGTAGTTTAAAAGTACTATTAATTTTCTTCCACAGAGAGAGAAATGTATTGACAAGTCCCAGCAACAAGCGTTTTAAACTATCAAACTCAATTGCCAAGAGATTTTTCTCCCAGCTTCCCATCAGCAACAGATTTGTGCCATCATCAGGACGGTAGGGGGCGCTGCCACAACAAACTATTCTGGCAAATGGAGAGAAACTTCACAGGGTGAAAAAACAAGGCTAGATTTGGATGATTCTCCCATATCAATGAGCATCTAAAAATATTGTACAGATTTTTTTTTGGCTTGGAATAACTCACTTCAGGGCTCAAATACTAGGGTTTTCTTTCTGTTCCTGTGGGGGGGTGGCATTTCATAAGTGTGTGTTAGAAATCCTATATTACAATTTTGGGACTGAATCAGGAAGGTCTAAAAGGAATCCCTTTACCTAAAATACTGGCTAAACACAAGAGCTAAAACGTGCCTAATAGATGGTGCTGTGTGTGATTTTCTTTTTCATGTTTAAGTCTTCAGTCTTTTCCACAAACATCTAACTTCAAATTCAGAACCAAGATGAAAGAGAACTGTGGCAAAATTTCATTAAATAATCGCATAATCCAGCCTCCATAGGTTGGACTTTTTTAATAAGAGTTTTCCATGTAATTGAGTTAAACTTAAATTTATGCATCCAATAAAAGACCATTGCAAATGGTAAAACAAAGACATTGCTCCAACACTTAGAAAATTAAATTCACCAAACCATGAAGTCTACTGTGCAGTTATTTTTGTAACCACCATAAATTGCTTTATAAAACTCCTCTACCCAAGTAAACAATCCAAGGAGATATTTACTTTACAGACAGCATGCATCCAGTTTCCAAGAAAGAAAGCAGCCTGAAAGTTTGACTTTTTCTTCTTTTTTTAAATTGCCTCTCCCTTCTAAAAAAAAAAAACAAAAAACAACTTGTGTTTCTAGTTACCTTGAAACCTTCCTTCTCTTACACATGCTCAGAAAGGTCCACAGAAAATAAGATCCAGCTCTCTGGATATACTGTACCCTCAGATACTCATCTCTGAAACGGGAAGAAACAATCCTACTTTGTGGAAATAAAGTCTATGTGGCGAAACGAAAATACAGGGGGTTAGTACTAAATATTTCACTATACATAACAGCACCTCAGAGTCCAACATTGTCTTAGATGTTTTGGGGCAGTCGACTTGAAATGTGTTCACTTACAGCCATGTACCGGGCCGCATTCAATGCAAACTGCTTTAGATAAGAGTTTTAGGGGGTCTTTAATCACTTCTTTCTTGTGTCCTTGTTGGAAAAAACAGAGCTGCCTTTGTGCTAAGAAGAAGGACCTGTTGTTTCCAGATTCAACAGGTCATTTTTATAAGAACTTCCCAGAGGATACAACAGAAATGACAGAAACACAAGGGGATTTTTTTAAGTGGCTGATGATTTTAAATGATATATATCCCATAGCACGGGAAGGCTGTTTGTTTTTCTTTCCAACAAATGGAAAGTTACTGTTTGAAACATGTTTAATGTTCAAGTTTGACTTTTAGGACGAAACCGTTTTCTCCTGAGTTGGGTTACTGTAAATTTGCTTCCTGTGCTTGACTCTCAAGTAAATAAACTTGTCACATCATGTCCATTTCTCTTTGGGGGATGAATGGCTAATTGAGTGGGCTTTTGAAATATACTTAAATGGTGTTGTAACTTTTGTAATATCATTTCAGTTAAAATAATAAGGAGAAGGTACATTTAATGAACAAGATAAAACTTTAGAAAATGGAAAATTCCAACATATTTTTCCTTATGCTCTGAGGAGAGAAAAAAAGCACCAATATTTTATGGCAAACAAAACCTAGGTGACACTAAGATTTATTAGAGTTTGGCTTATTCTGTTATTAAAGGTGGTCTGAATTTGAGAAGACTGGCAAATTTAAGATTAAGATCTAAATCAGCCTTGTTTCCTACACTGCATTAGGAGGGTTTTTTCACAGCGTTACCAAGATTCCTATTTTCCCCCACTTTTCTTCTTTAACAAAAATTTCGGCTACCTCATTTATAAAGGGAATTGTTTGAAGATCTTTAGAAAAGTTTCTGCCAGTCCAGAGACAAAAGGTACTCTTTCCCACAAATACAGAAGGCATTTTGTACAATTTCCTTGCCCTAAACAAAAGTTATTGCCAACAAAGCCTTTTTAAAACACACTCACATACATACCCCCAAACCTAGAGTCTAGTTCTTGACACATTAAGTGCCTGTATTACTTACCACTCAGAACAATTATCTGTATTACTTACCACCCAGGACAATTCTCTGGCAAAGAGTTAACATAAGTAAATAAATAGGCGATGGCAAAGACTACATTAACCCCAGGGAACCGCCCAGAAGATAAAGGAGAAATAGAAACAGGTTTCCTTGGGGAAAGGATCCACTAGGTTACTTGTCTAGTTATTGGTGAGCAGGTTTCTAACTTGGCAGGGACATTTTCTCTCTCTCTCTCCTTCCCACAGAGTAGGAGAAAATCAAGAGATGGGCTATTTGGGAAGAAAGGAATCTGAAAAACTGAAGAAAAATATCTCCAAGGCCAAAATATCCACCGCCCCCCCACCCTCATCCACTTTATTGTGGAGATAATATCTATATGGCAAATCGAAAATACAGGGGTTTAGTACTAAATATTTCGCCTATTTAGACAGAGGCAGGGGTGGGGGAAAGACCTCTCGCCTTAAGGACAGCTACTGGTGACCCTCTGCCCTCTGATGAAATCAGGGAGGGAGATGCACTGGGTGAGGGTCGCCACAGGCTCCTGGGGCCCCCACCGCGAGCCCCGGCCGCCCTCTCCCTGCCCCACGTCCGCTCACCGGTACCAGGCGAGGCCCTTGTCGTAGCTGCGGTCGAAGAAGTGGGGCTCTGCGCCCACGGCGCGCACGTCGGGGTGCACGCGCAGGAACTCCAGCAGCGCCCGCGTGCCGCCCCTTCTTCACGCCGATGATGATGGCCTGCGGCAGCTGCTTGCTCCCCTCGTCCAGCAGCAGGGCCAAGGTCCCCGGCGGAGTCTCAGCCACGCTGCTCCCGGCCCCGGAGCCGCCGAGACTCCCCCGCCAGCCCGGGGGGCTCCTCTTCCCCGGCCGCCTCCTCGCGGTCGTCTCGCGGGGCGGGCGGCCGGCGCCTCGGCCGCGGCCGCACTTGCAGGAGGCGCTTCCTTCGCGCGGCCAAGGGCCACGCGGCCAGCTCTCCCGGGCCTCCGGCCGGGACGCCGCGGCCCGGGGTCCCCCGCCTCCTCGCTGCTGCCCGACCGCCCCACGACGGGGCCCGATAGGGTCTGGCAGCGCTCGGCCAGGCAGTAGAAGACGTAGAGGGACGTGAGCAGAGAGCAGAGCATCAGCAAGAACTTGCGGAAGACGCTGCGGGACAGCGGCTCGGCCGAGGTGGGGTGGGCACCGGCCGGGCCCGGAGGGGCCATCCTAGCCGGAGGCAACGTCGGGCAGCGCGCGGGCCATGCTAGGCCGGGACTCCGCCAGGTGCCGGGACATCCTCCGGGGGCTCCTGCGCGCTGGACCGAGGCCACATCGCCCTGCGCCCCCTGCGGCCGTGCGAGCTGCCCGGGCGGCAGCAGCCGGGCTCCTCCGGGAGATGGAGATCCCGGAGCCGCGCGCGGGATCCCAGCCTCCGGTCGGTCGAGGGGGCGGGAAGGGGGGACGTGATGCTGTGCTTAAGAAACCATCGTCTTAGACTCGCCCAAGTCCTCAGCTCGGGGCCGCGCTCGGCGCCCCAGGTCCCCGAGTGTTGCCAGAACGGGGATCTCGGCGGCGGGTGGCGAAGGAGTGCGTCTCAGCCCCGGGCCGGAGCAGCCTCTCAGCGCGCGTCCCAGGTCAGCGATCGTGCATCCCTCGCTCGGTCCCGGAGAGCGGACGCGCGGCTCCCGGGCCGCTGGGCTTCGCGCGCTCCAGACCGCGGTGGGGACAGCGCCTCCAAGCCGCCGCTTGCTCGGTCCCCGGCCCGCCTGGGTGCGCGCTCCCGGCCCTGGGGCGAGGTCCCCCGAGTCCCTCTGCCTGCCGGAGCGGGAGGCAGAGGGGCCGCGCCCAGTCGTCCGCTCCTCTCCGTGCGCGCCCGGCCGCTCCAGCGGCTCTCGGCCCCACCTGGGAGCGGCGCGGCTGAACCGGGGTGCGCGGGACCCGTCTGCAGCCGCGGCCACTGCGCTCCCCGCCTCCCCGCCGCCTCCCGGGCAGTCGCCGCCGCCACCACACGTGGAGCTCCGAGGGCAGCAAACTTGTCGGTGACGTCAGCGGCCGGGGCCGGACCAGCCCCCGGAGGAGCGCAGGGCGGGCGGACGGGTGCGCCGGGTGGAAGGTGGCGCGGGCCCCGCGGCGGCCGCCCAATGACCGCGGAGAGGGCGGGGGCGACCGAGGCGACGCCCCTTCCCTACTCCGCCCACCCCGCCCCCTCCACCCCAACCGTCTGCCTCGCCCCTCGGAGCCGGGCCGGGTCTGCGGCGGCTCCTGGGACCTGTGACCGGCAGGCGCGGGGGCCGGATCCCCGGGACCTGACTTCCACCCCGCGAGGCCCGCGCTCCATCAGAGGCTCCCAAACCACTCCGACGCCGCTCAGCCCAGCGCAGCCCCGACCCCTCCGATGCCTGTGCTCGGGGTCCCTCCCCTCCAGGGTCGCTCCGTCCTGACCCCGGAGACCCCAGCTCCCCACCTCCGCGAACCTTTGGAAGTTTCGTTGGCGGAGGTTTCCGGGACCGCGCCGCGCGCCGCGCCCCCGGCTGTCCGAGGCGAACTGGATTCCTTCGCTGCGGCTTCGCCTTCTACCCACCCTGCTGTCCACTGCGAACTCCCGGGCGAAGCCTTCTGCCCGCAGCAGCTTTGGGTGCTTTGTTGTTTTTTTCATTTCATTGTTTCCCGAATGTTAGTTTAGGATGATCAAAGTTTCCCTGGACCTGGAAAGGACCAACCTCTTGGGAAATGAGCCAATAGCTGAATCAAATGGAGAAATTCAGATTTTTTTTTAAAGAAATAATTCCAAATCCATAAGCCCAGTTTTTGATGAAGGAATTCTTATAGTGTTGTTTGTACGTGTGTGTGTGTGTGTGTGTGTATGTGTGTGCGCTTTCTTGCGCGAGCGTGCGCGCGCCCCAGTGCGGAGTTAAATGTCTTCTCCTGAGCAGCGGTTTCCTGGTTCGCTTGCCCTCCCTGACCCTACATCCTCTCCCCCGCGCTCCTCAGAGAACGGGTCAGAAAGGCCTACAAATCGCCTTGCTGTTTAATGGAGGGAGGTGGCCCGTGGAACCTCCATGAGGTGGTTTTTAATTCCAATCCGATTTGTTCCTGATTTCTTGGTTTCCTGGTCTCAGCAGGATGCCCCGCAATGTGGGCGGTAGCCTGGCCGCCTCACCCTCACCCTTGCAGGCCATGCGGGCGGCTTTCAGGGCGCCCGGTGGGTGCTGCCCAGGACTGGCCGCGGCCGCCGAGCCGGAGTGCGGGGGGCTCCTGCTGCCCAGTGTGGGGACTTGGCCCGCCTGCCTTCCCGCGTTCCATCTGATGTGGAAGTGAAGTCTTTATAACCTTTCCAGGGCGATCTGGCGGTTTCTGACTCTGGGTGCCTGGGTGGAATTGCTGTATGTGTGCCAGCTGGATAAATACTCAGGGCTGGACGTGGTTTTCTGTTTATGAAGTGCCAATCCCAGCCTTTTCTGTCCACTGGTGAAGAGTTTGTTAGGCTCTGCTGCCATAAAGCAATGAGCTTTTACAAGGATGAGCAATAAGTCCTGCCAAGCTTTAATGCCTCATTGTGTCCTAATACTGGATGTCAGCAATCTAGTTGAGCTTTAATGTATTTTAGTTTATCTCTAGGTGTTTCAGTCTGACTTGCAGAAGTAAAACCAGAAAAAAAAAAGAAGATAATTTTAAACTTATTCTGAAAACATGTGCAATCCCACATAAATGTTTACAAACATGGTTGGGTTTTCCCATCTGGAAATGGTGGTGGCCAAGTTCCCTTCTAGCTTCAGCTCCAACATGGCTTTCACATTCCAAGTACAGGTATTTCCTTTATGTGGGTATTAAATAGCGACACTGTGTAGGGAGACTGGGGTTCTCAGAACCACTCACACCATATCTAGCTCTAGGGCAGCCCTGTACCTTAGAAATAAAACACAAGCCGTGAATACAAGCCCCATAGGTCATTTTAAATGTCTAGTAGCCACCTTAAACACAGTAAAAAGAAACAGGTGAAGTTAATTTTAGTAATATACCCTACATACCTAGAAATGAGATTTTAACATGTCAATATAAAAATGATTGAAGTCATTTATGTTCTTTCTTTTCATACAAAGTCTTCAAAATCCAGCATGTGTTTGGCACCACAGTGGCCAAACCATCATGGAAGCCAGAGAGCTTGGGAGCCTGATGATGTCAGCTTTCCAGGTGAGCCTCCTGGAGCAGAAGCAGGGGGGTGACATGGATCTGGATGAGCAAGCAGCCGATGTCCTGCATGTAGGGAAACACAGGTCTTGCTGCTGAGTCGCTTCAGTCTTGTCCGACTCTGTGTGACCCCAGAACACTGGAGTGGGTTGCTATTTCCTTCTCCAATGCATGAAAGTGAAAAGTGAAAGTGAAGTCTCTCAGTCATGTCCGACTCCTAGTGACGCCATGGACTGCAGCCTACCAAGCTTCTCCATCCATGGGATTTTCCAGGCAAGAGTACTTGAGTGCGGAGAAAGCAATGGCACCCCACTCTAGTACTCTTGCCTAGAAAATCGCATGGATGGAGGAGCCTGGTAGGCTGCGGTCCATGGGGTCGCGAAGAGTCAGACATGACTGAGAGACTTCACTTTCACTTTTCACTTTCGTGCATTGGAGAAGGAAATGGCAACCCACTCCAGTGTTCTTTCCTGGAGAATCCCAGGGACAGGGGAGCCTGGTGGGCTGCCATCTATGGGGTCGCACAGAGTTGGACACGACTGAAGTGACTTAGAAGCAGCAGCAGCAGCAGCAGTACTTGAGTGGGTTGCCATTGCCTTCTCTAACACAGGTCTTAGGGGCTTGTAATCTCAATGAGACAAAACATGCACACACTCTTTAGAATGCAGCAGTCCACTGTGTTCCAGCAAATGACTGAGTGCTACCCACTCACCAGATTCATATCCAGCTCCTGGATGTGCCCTGAAAGATGACCAAGATTTCCCAAAGTAAGTGGAATTGAAGAAGGACCTTGTTGAAGACTGAGTAAGATTGTTGCAGGTGGAGATGAGCATAGTGGTATTTCCAGACTGAGAAACAAACAAAATTGTTATAAGACCATATTAAGAAGTGTTTTTACCACTGTTTTTGTTGTTGCTTAGTCACTAAGTCGTGCCTGACTTGTTTGCGACCCTGTGGTCTGTAGACTACCCTGCTTTTCTATCCATGGGATTTCCCAGGCGAGAATACTGGAGTGGGTTGCTGTTTCCTTCTCCAGGGGCTCTTCCTGATCCATGAACTGAACCTGTGTCTCCTGCACTGGCAGGCGGATTCTTCACTGCTGAGCCACCAGGGAATCTGTCTTATTGCTGTTAGTGGCCAGTATTAGTCTCTGAAGTTTGGAAAAGAAAGAATGATGAGGGAGAGAGACTAACGATATTTACTAAAGACCAGTTATGAGCTGGGGCTTGCTCCTAGCAGGTCTTACTCTGAGTGGATGCTCAAGCCTTTTCTTGCCATTTCCAGTGTTGAAAGAGGCCAGCGTTTCCCCAGCTACATCCCGAATCCTGACGGGTGTTCCATAGCAAAATATTCTGCAATAGAAGAAATTCGAAAGACTGTACCCTCTTGAGTATTCCCAACAGACATTAGCATGTTACAGTCTCTGAGATGATGTTTTAGTAAAGATATCAGTTAAATTTGCTTCATCCAGTGTTTTCCAAGCCTGTTGGACCATGAACTCCTCTTACTCACGTCCTATCCCATAACATTCATTGTTCTCAGAACACGCCTCAAGAAATGTAATCCTAAACTTTATAAAGGCTCGCTGTTGTCAGGAACCTCAGAGGACAAATGTTTTCTGAACAGACAGGGGCCTCAGCTGCAGATAGTGAGGGCTGGCTTTACTTTGAGACCAGGTGGGGGACATTCCACCCATGTATCTGGAATTTTCTTTGTTCTATTATTTCTCCAGGGACCCACCTCTCCTGAGGGATAGGACTTTAACTAAGGTCTTGACAAATGGTCATTTTCATGAATTACTGATTTGGCAAAGAAAAATAATTGGAAAGGTTGATAATTACTCATATATCTTGCTTCTGTCCTGAGTCAATTCTTTCTGATTCTGTGACATATGAAAGAAATGGGTGCAGGTTTGGAAATACACCTTATCAAGAGGTGAATTAACATGCAAAAGGATCAAGGGACATTTTCAGTAGACTGATCGCTCAGGTTCTCAAAATCGCCTGGGTACAATAAAACCTTAAGCATCAGAAGAATTAAGAACAGTTAATTGAAAAATGGTACCTATTTACATAAATTACAGGGAGCTAAAAGTTGAATCAAGGTGGCTTATGTGAGTTTTTTGTTTTTAATTTCTTCTCTGTTTCTTTTCTGAAAGTAGAGGATGCTCAGTTCAGTTCAGCAACTGAGTTCAGTTGCTCAGTCGTGTCTGACTCTTTGCAACCCCATGAACCGCAGCACAGCAGGCCTCCCTGTCCATCACCAACTCCATAGTCCACCCAAATCCATGTCCGTTGAGTCAGTGATGCCATCCAACCATCTTATCCTCTGTCGTCCCCTTCTCCTCCTGTCCTCTATCTTTCCCAGCATCAGGGTCTTTTCAAATGAATCAGCTCTTCACATCAGGTGGCCAGAGTATTGGAGTTTCAGCTTTAATGTCAGTCCTTCCAATGAACACCCAGGACTGATCTCCTTTAGGCTCAGTCCATAATTTTTTTTGTTTGTTTCACTATAATATTGGTGTTTCTTTTATTTAAAAGAAATCATAGGGACTTCCCTGGTGGTCCAGTGGTTAAAACTTTTCTTTCTACTGCAGGGAATGTGTGTTCGATCCCTGATGGGGGAGCTTAGGTCCCTCTCAGCCAAAAAAACCAAAACATAAAACAACCGAAGCAGTGCTGTAACAAGCTCAATAAAGATTTTAAAATTGGTCCACCTTAAAAAATTTTTTTTATGGCAGAAGATCCAAACCGAGTTAATCTTTTAGGTGAACTTTAGAAGGATGTGAGGCATAAACAATAGACATGAATGAAAAGGTGATTCTGAGTGAGTTTCCTTAGTTCTCCACTTCTAGAGAAGATTTTTAACCTTTCCTGTGTTGCAGGAGGAGATATGAGTCAGAAAAAAGTAGGAGAGGAATAGGCTGATGCTTTCTGTCCACCCTCCTCCAGAGATGAACTGAGGGAATCTGAGAGCGAAGGAGACTTGTGCAACAGCCTCCAGGGAACCCAGAGAAAGGGCAAGCCTCAACGATAACCCTCACCTCAGCGCAAAGGAGCAGGGCTGTGGGATTCCTTAGCAGGAAGCACCAGCAACAACTCCCCCTCAAAAGGCCAGAGTCATGGAAGAAACAACAACCAGGAGACTGTGGGGTCCAGATAAGGATGCAGGGTCTGGAGAAGCCTAGAGGTCAGGAACAAGGCATGATGCAACTGCAATAGGCATGCGCTGAGACCAAGGACAGGGAGCACAAAGTACAGCTCGTCAGATGCCCAGTGGACGGTAACAATGGCCCAAGCTCAGATTGTCTGTGATGTCTTAGCATCTCTAAGACCAAACAAGAGATAACGGAGTGGGAGCAGAGGGATTGATAAGGGGATGGGAGCAGGGGAGACAGACGGAGACCCCAAGGGTACCCAGAATGGACTATGATTACATTTTTGCCACTTGTTAAAGTGAAGTCGCTCAGTTGTGTCTGACTCTTTGCAACCCCACGGACAGTCACCCACCAGGCTCCTCCATGGGATTTTCCAGGCAAGAATACTGGAGTGGGTTGCCATTTCCTTCTCCAGGGGATCTTCCTGACCCAGAGATTGAAACCAGCTCTCCGCATTATAGGCAGACTTTACAGGTTGCCTCAGGCTTTACAGTCTGAGCCAATTTTTTTTTTTAATACTTTAGAAAGCTGAACTGAATTTCCATTTTTAGTGCCTATTTTAACAAATGGCAAAAACGTAATCTTAGTCCAAGGGTACCCAGAATGGACTATGGTTACATTTTTGCCACTTGTTAAAATAGGCACTAAAAATGGAAATTCAGTTCAGCTTTCAAAAGTATAAAAAGTTTACTTTGTGAATACGTGATTTCCAACTTGAAATTTTTTTGTGCCCACTACATTCTCTTAACTACTACAAACTAGTCAATCCTAAAGGAAATCAGTCCTGAATATTCATTGGAAGGACTGATGCTGAAGCTGAAACTCTAATACTTTGGCCACCTGATGGAAGAACTGACTCATGGGGAAAGACCCTGATGCTGGGAAAGACTGAAGGCAGGAGGGGAAGGGGACAACAGAGGATGAGATGGTTGGATGGCATCACCTACTCGGTGATGGACATGAGTTTGAGCAAGCTCCAGGAGTTGGTGATGGAGATGGAAGCCTGGCATGCTGCAGTCCATGGGGTCACAAAGAGTCGGACAAAACTGAGTGACTGAACTGAACTGAACTGAACGCGGTGGGCTTCCCCGGTGGTGCAGTGGTAAAGAATCCACCTGCCAATGCAGGAGTTTCAGGTTCAAACCCTGGGTCTGGAAAAGCCCTTGGAAGAGAAAATGGCAAACCACTCCAGTATTCTTGCCTGGAAAATCCCATGGACAGAGGAGCCTGGTGGGCTATGGTCCATGGGGTCAATAAAGAGTTGGGCACAACTGAGCAACTAAAGCAGCTATGGGCCACTAAGCTTAGTTAGCTCATTAGAACATGCCTTGACATACTGAGGCAAAGTACTTCTTTCAACAAATAGCTTTTATTTTACTTCTTAGTTCCATTTATTGTTTCTACACAATAATACACCTTTTCCAGACATCTTATTAAGCAACTGAGTGCAAGATTCATTCCTGCTGATAGTTTCTGCACATGGACTTGGTCATTTTATCCATCGGATCACATCCCATCTCTTTAGCATTCTGCCTTTCAACTTCTGGCATAATATTAGCTGGGGCTGCAAAAATAAAGCTTATCTTTACTAATTAAACACTAAAAGCCCAAGCTCATGTCTGAGCTTTTTAGAGCTTAGCCTCTGACACAGCTCTCACCCTTTTAAAGACTGTGGGATAATTCAAATCCTGGACTGTATAAGAATGTGGTTTTTATAGGCCCATTTGCCCAGAGAAAAAAATAACATTCTAGACATGGCTCTATAGTGATTTTAAAAAGTTGTTTCTTCTTTGTATATCATTAGATCTCTTTTTTTCCCTTTATAAACAGGGAAATTCAATCTAGTGTACTAAATATCCTAAGAGATCATGAGCAAGACAGAAAAATTACCAGGAAAGGGGTGTTCTGAGTATGTTTCTTACCTAAGCAATTTCTCTACTTATTGCAAGTTAACCTTCAAACTTTACCTTCTTAAATGGTGAACTAGTTTTCCTAATAACTATTCTTTCCATGCTTCTGCTACATTCAACTTGAAAAGTGTTAGTCTCTCAGTCCTGTCCAACTCTTTGTGACCCCATGGACGATAGCCCACCAGGCTCCTCTGTTCATGGAATTCTCCAGGCAAGAATAATGGAGTGGATTGCCATTTCCTTCTTCAGGAGATCTTCCCAACCCTGGTATTGAACCCAGGTCTCCTGCATTGCAGGCAGACTCTTTACCATCTGAGCCACCTGGAAAGCCCACATTTAACTTGATCCATATTCATATCTGTCCTGGAACGTTTGCTTTGTTCTGTGATGGCTCAGTGGGCAAAAATCCACTTGCAATGCAGGCAACACAGGAGATGCTGGTTCAATTCCTGGGTTGGGAAGATCCCTTGGAGGAAGTCATGGCACACTACTTTAGCATTCTTGCCTAGAGAATCCCACGGACAAAGGAGCCTGGGCTACAGGCAGGGCTACAGGTGTGCTACAGTCCAAAGGGTTGCAAAGAGTCAGACATAACTATGTCACACACACAAACACACACACTCTCAACTGCTAGTCCCATGAGGATCACATGCTGTCATTGCAGTGTTACTTCTGTGCTATCACTTTGAGACTCTAAACCCTGGACTAGCAGTTCAAAATGTGTTGACTATTCTCACATCTTTATGTTCCTAGAAATCTGAAGTTTGTTGTATCACTTACCACCCCTCTATATGCTGTTTACATTTTTACTGGACTTTAATTCAATTTACTGAACTTGAGAGGAAATTGACACGCACACACACACACATATACATGTATATACATACATATAAATAATCCCTTCCAAGAACACTGTATGCCGTATTCTAGAGCACCACAATTATTCTGTCCTACTGAATTATATTGTGTGGCCACAGGATGAATTTTTCATTGTCTTCATAACACTCCTGCGTCTTTTGTTATGGTTATTCCTATGTGAGTTAGATGTATGATCATTTTGTAAAAAAATCTTTCTTCAAGATATTTTCAGGATTTCCCTCTGATATATGAGCAAGCTCTTGCCTTTTCCACACATGTTCAGTAACTAGCACCCTTCGTGGACATTCCTACTAGCCTCATTGTTTTCCGGTTGACAATCATTTAATGTCTAGTAGACAACAATTTTAAATCTGCTTTCCAGATTGTCCACCTCGTTCATTTTTCTTGCCACATTGAATTGGTTAGAACTATAATAGTAATGTGAAATAATAATGAAAGACCAGATGTCCTTCTGCTTCTGTTATTTATGGAACACTTCTGCATTTGTGATGTTTGTTCTCTTTCCATTATGGATTTTTTTTTATCTTATTAAAGAACTAGATAACTTCATTTCTAACGTAGAAGTACATATTAACTGGGATTTTGTTTAATATGTTTTACAGATACTGAGATACCTGTCCCTTTTTATTTGTTTTCTGTAGTGTTTCATGTTACATCAGTGTGTGTCGGTGTTGAAGTGTGTGCACATTCACCTTCTCGGTAATGTAGTATTGTTATCATTATTATTTTATTTTGCTATTGTATGTGTTTTGCTAAAATTTTATTTGGGATGCTTATATCAATATTCATTCAAAAGGCTAAACTTTTATTGTATTCCATTTTGTCATTTTTAATTGTTTTTTTTTTTTAAGGAAACATCCATCAGCAAATATGTCCCAACAATCAAGTGTGCTTATGACTAATCTGGATTTCTAAAATGATCCCCCAAACCTATATTTTTCCAAATAGTCTATATTTTTCTCCACACTCGGCAAGAATAGAAATAATTTATATGAGAGTAATATAAAAATTATTCACAAAGCAATTTGGATCTGGAGCCCTAATGGGAAAGGGTATGCATTGACAATTTAAAAAAATCATGGTTGCTATATTCAGATTTTCCACCATTTCTTGATTCAGTAATTATTCCTTCAAATTATTCATGAAAATTTAGATCAATGTGGTAATCTGAGCCCTCATTACCTTTGAGGGGAAAGGAAAAAGTGTAATGAGTAGACCAGAAATGTTGCTGGGTGTGTGAAAGGAAGCCAGGAGAATGGAGTAGACACAGGGATCCAAGTGCTACCCAACATGCTGTAAGATGAGAAGGCTGCAGTGTGGTCTCAAGGCCACAGTCACAGGTGGGTTTAAAGTGGAGGAGTAATTCCTCAGGGTGACGAGACCGGAAGAGATGCTCAGCCTTCTTTCCCTGCCCCTCCCACCCACACTGCTTGCAGTCTGGTCGAGCAAGGGGAAGCTCTCAGTGGCTCTGGGTCTCAAGGGGCCAGCCCACCTCACCTGGTAACCCTATCAGTGCCCAAACTACATAGAAAAGCATAGGCAGAGGAACAGAGGATCTTACAAGACTTGAAAGATATGAATTCACTGTTTTCATAGGTTACAAAATAGCCAAACATCAGTGATGACATTTGGTTAACGTTTGAACCACCAGGAAAGATCGGTACTCAGTTGCATTAAAAGAAGAAGCAATATCTGTAGGTAAATTGTAAAAAAGAAAAAAAAAAAACAAAAACACTTTTCAATAACAAAATTAATTCATCAGTGAGGATCAAGAGAATATCGTATTCATAAAAAGATTCAACTCCATCTCTCCCTTGAGATGGCACATTCTTCACAGAAAATCTCTTTCCCAGAAAGTCTTCACAGTAATTTCTTTTACTCATTACCTAAAGAAAAGAGTAAAAATTGAGAAACAAGCTACTTTGCTCCCATTACAAAATTTACCAGAAGGAAAGAAAGGAAAGAAAAAGAGGAGAGCTAACTGGAATAGAGCTGGGCAGTAATGTTTGATTCTGCGCCTATGTTTGTTTCAATCCTTAGAGAACATTCTGGTGAATGGACATAAGCTTGAGAAATTTTACTAATATTCCCAAGTCTGGAGAGATGAGAACTGAGGAAGCAGCTTTATCTTTTGACTCTTCTGAGCAATATGTAATAGAAATTACCGCTGGGGAGCAGTGAAAGCCTGAGATAAATTACTGAGTGTCCTCATCCCATTGGCAGAGTAAAAACATTGATGACAAAGAATATTTTCAAGAATAAACAAAAAGAAAATTCAAAAAGAGTTAGTTGTTGACCTTTAGGAAGACAAGTTGCCACCTTCCATCAAAATAAAAATCTTCCAGGAATTTATTCCAAAGAAATACTTGCTCTTGAGCCCAAAGATGCAGAGATGCTCATTTTTCATGTTTATAAGAGGAAAGTTGCTAACATCCTAAATGTCCATCAACAGAGAAGTGGTTTAAGTCATATAAAAGGCTGCCTTCCTAAGGAACATGCTGAAGCTGTAAAATCAGACGAGATAGACCTGCATGTCAACACTAGATTTATCATCACCTCATTTGCTTAAGTGAAAAAGTAAGTCCCAGAGCAGTGTGGATAATATTATCTCACAGGTAGATTTTCCCATATGACACGGAAGACATAAATGCACGCATATGTAAATGCACCAGTGGAAGGAAAAATGAACTCTCGACTCTTGATGGTGGTTATTTTTAAGAAGAGTGCTAGAGAGACAGAAAAGGGAGTGTCCTTGGTTTTTGCAATACGTAATTGATTTCTTTCTATGACAATATGCTTATGTTTCCTTTGTATAATATTTGCTCAATGAACATTAAAAACACGCTAAAATCATTCTCTTCATCAAAGTGTTCAAATGGTGGCTAGTATTCAGTAATAATTTTTAAAATATTGTGCCTGTTTATTTCATGATTCTAATTCTTATTTAGTACGCTTGTGTTTGGCCTCCCTTCAGGTGGCTCATTGGTAAAGAATCTGCCTACCAGTGCAGGAGGTGCAGGTGATGCGGGTTGGATCCCTGGGTTTGATGTCTGGGTGGGGAAGATCCCCTGGAGTAGGAAATACCAACCCATTCCAGGATTCCTGCCTGGAAATTTCCACGGACAGAGGAGTCTGGCAGCTACAGTCCAGGGGATCCCAAACAGCTGGACATGACTCAACACACACACATCACTTTTAACTAAGCTTGCCAGAGTTATATATGTTCATTTATTGTATATAAAAAAGAGAGAAAACAACTGAGGAGTAAAACTACCGTTTTCTATTTTCTGATTCACTGATTTTTGCTTGTAACTCTATTGTTTCCTTTTTCTTCTTTCCTTGGATGTATTTTGTTGTCTGCTCTAGAATCTTGAGCAAGGATAGAGATCACACTTTATTTATTTTCATTTTTTTGTTGTTCAGTGATGCAAGTTTTTAGTTTTTAGCTTTTTACCTAAGTGGAACTTTGTCTCCATCCCAAAGCTCTTCTATGTGCTGTTCGCATCGAGCTAATGTTTCTTGGCTGCGTGCTGAGCATTGTGTTATGAACCTCATTGCAAAGCAAGAACAGTCTGTCTCATTTTACATTGCAGGTACCCCAAATATCTCTTTGGGAAGTGAGCACCCCCTCATTCTTGGTCCTCATGGCCTGGAAAGCCTGGATCCAGCATGATTTAGAGGGCTGAGCACAAAAGCCAGAACTTGGCCATAGTAATTGGCTCATGAACAGGCAAAGGACCCAAACCCAGTTAATTAAAGCCTTTCATGAGATCTTTACTAAGTGTCAGAAAATATATACTGTTTATCACGGAGTCTTTAGCTATTTTACAAAATGAAGACAGGTACCTTAGCCTCCTTGTGGATAGAATTTGCCTGAGAGTGAAAACAAACACAAAGGTGTGAAACTGTGTTGTCTAAGAGTAGGAGAGTGAGTTTATCAGGAAATGGGGCAAGCACAGCAGCCCACTTGGCACTTGCCACGAGCGACAGATCAGCACAGTTGTGTTTTCTTGAGTTGTGTTCAGTCAGTTGCCTGGGTGGAGCTGAAATGCGCCCAGATTATGGACCCCAAAGTGGAGGTTTCCAAATACTCTGAAGTCCAAGAAGAAAAGGGAGATAAGGGAGGGATTTTAGGAAAACCATGCCATGGAAAACTGCAGAATCTAAGCTGAGTGGGAGAAAAGGGAAGGTATGAGTGGGCATCAAATAGTGAGAAATGGTAAAAACCAGTGAATTTGAGGTGAGTGACTAGAAAAATAACATGTGCTGATACAGGGCTTTTGGAGATGGTGCAATTGTTGGTCACAAGAAGACCTAAGGGAGTACTTTCAAAACTGGTTTTGACCTTGGCCTGGAGTAAAAGATACATTTTTAAAAGTCACAGTCCCATACACATATGCATATATACACCTTTACATCCATTTTTCTCTCCATATATTTTATTTATTCATTCATTTATTTATTTAAAGGAATTGGCTTTTATGAGTATAGAGGCTGCTTTTTTGGTACTGTTTGTGTTAGTCACTCAGCTGAGTCTGACTCTTCATGACTCCATGGTCTGTAGCCCACCAGGCTCCTCTGTCCGTGGGATTCTCCAGGCAGGAATACTGGAGTGGGCTGCCATTTCCTTCTCCAGGAGATCTTCCTGACCCAGGGATTGAACCCGGGTCTCCTGCACTGCAGGCAGACTCTTCACCAATTGGCAAGTCTAAAATACTAGCTATATGAGGCTTCCCTGGTGGCCCAGTGGCTAAGACTCCCCCCTCCCAATGCGGGGGCAGGGGGCAGGACAGATCCCTGGTCAGGGAGCCAGATCCTACATTCTGCAACAAAGAGCTTACATGCCACAACTAAAGATCCCACGTGCCACAGCTGAGACCCAGTGCAGCCCAGTAAATAAATAGATATTTTTAAAACAAACAACCCCCCACCAAATACTAGCAAGATGCTTTATCTGTATCCACTCTAAACCTTACAGGTCTCCTATAGCATCTTCGATGCTGGACCACGCTTTGAACGCTGAGCAGGTATCAGTAAGGATGTCCTGCTGATCAGCCTGGCTGTGTGCTCCTCTACCCCACTGTTCTTGTGTGACCTGGGGGCCAACAGTGTGTCCCAGAGGCTTGTTACCAAACGTTCTCTATCACTTGAGCCAACACACGTGACCTCACAGGGCAGCAAGTATTTGCCACCAGTCTCACTGGTTCTTTTGCAGAACTAACCTTGCCAGGTATACCTCTAGCATCCTTGGATCGAGTGCCAATTATAACTGAAGTGCAGTGTTGTTAGGCACACAGTTTTGAACTGCTGAACTTTCATTCATTAAATTGACATCACCAAACTGGCATAATGATGGATTGCTGACAGAAAGAAAATAGGTATACATTATACCCCCTGTACATTTCAATCATGGTGGAGCCACATCTAAGAATCACTAAATGTAGACATTCTTCATTCAGTAAAAGTTATTTTAAAATTCTTAGAATTTATACACAGATGGATTTCTGATCATATACCCATTATAGAAATAAACTTGGTTACATCAGATCAAATCTAACATTCCCATTTTACAGATGAGGAACTGAGGGATTACATGAAAGGATAACTGATGTGTATATTATGCTGAGTTCTGGAGTTGAACTACCTGGGTTTAACCCTGAGTCTACCTCCTGTCAGCTGCCTGATCTTGGGCAAGTTACCTAATCTCTTCTGGCTTCAGTTTCCTTATCTATGTCAGGAGGATAACAGTAATATGATTATCTATGATGACTGAGTTGACATGAGCAGTAAATGAGTTAATACATATAAAAGCTTTTATAGAGTGACTCAAAGAAAATGCTCTTGGGTTCACAGTTGTATCCAGCTCTTTGCGACCCCATGGACTGTGCCCGCCAGGCTCCTCAGTCCGTGGGATTCTCCAGGCAAGAATACTGGAGTGGGTTGCCATTCCTTCTCCAGGGGATCTTCCTGACCCAGGGGTCAAAACTGCACCACTTGTGTCTCCTGCCTTGACAAGCGGATTCTTTACCACTGCATCGCCTAAAGGGAGGCTAAACACAAGTGTAGTAAAGAAGAATTAGATCCTGAAAGAAACAGATGCACTATTTTAAAAATTACAATTAAATACCATATGCTTACTGTCTGTGTGTGTGTTAGTCACTCAGTTGTGTCGGCCTCGTGTTACCCCCATGGCCTGTAACCCACCAGGTTCCTCTGTCCATGGGATTTCCCAGGCAAAGATGCTGGAGTGGGTTGCCCTTCCCCTCTCCAGGGGATCTTTCCGACCCGAGGGTTGAACCTGGGTCTCCTGCATTGTGCGCAGATTCTTTACTGTCTGAACCACCAGGGAAGCCCACACACTTACTGCACGATATATTTCATCACCAAATGTCCCTGTGCCCATCATTCTACAAGACAGAGACCCGAGGACCAGGCACCAGGAGACAAAAGCTCCAGGAAATGGCGGTACAGTGAAAACAGGCGTGCCAGGTATCAGAAGTCACAGGTGGCTAAACACAGTGTACTAAAGAAGAATTAGATCATGAAAGAAACAGGTGTGCTATTTTAAAAATTACAACTATATACCCAAACACCTGCCCAACAAAAGAGGACAGCATTCGCAGAGAAGGGGCAGAGGGCATGCAGCTCAGGTTCCATGCGAGACCCCTGCTCACCCCACGATTGTCACAAACATGCTCTTTTGGGCAATGTGATCCAGAGATTTCTGCTGATCAGTCACCTGGGACTCTTGGCAGGTGTGCTAGGACCCCTGCTTGCTCTCATCTGCTGAATGAGAGTCTGCAGTGGAGGGCCCTCTAGAGAGGTCTTTGTGTCACAGGTATTCCGGGTTCTTCTCACCCCTAGGGAAGTCTAGACAACTCTGACTTCAGAGACTTCTTGAGAGATTCAAGAGTGGAAGGTGGCAGTCTGGTCACTTAGCATGAAGAGGCTATTGACATGGCAGAACCATTAAAGTGAGTGATGCTAGCTGGTGGCCTGGAGAGGACATCTGAGAGAGAGTTGTAAACAATTTTGAGTTGGCATGCTTTGCAGACATCAGCCTGTGTCCGTGGCGTGCATTAAATAGGTCACAAATTCTGGGCAAGAGGGACAGTCCACCATCAGCAAATGCATCATAAGTCTTTCTCCTTAAGAATTTTCCTGATGACAGTGTAGGAAACAAATCTAGATATTCCACAGAATTGATGTTGTCATTAACAGATTTACAATGTAATCAATAATATAGGCACTTTAGTCAAATGAACCACACAGGAATAACAGTATTAAATGCCTGACAGCGTTGAAAGTTATTTATCTGTCCTTCTCCCTATAAATCTATACATATCTTTTGATTGATAGAAAAAGGAAATGCATATAAAAATAGAGACATAGTCCTTTGAACAACTACCAGCTTTCCCTTTAACTTATCTCAGTCTTCCAATGGCATTCTAACTATAAAATGAAGGGTGCCATAAGCCTGTCAAGCAGTCTCTGTGTGTGTGTGCACACTCAGTCATGTCTGACTCTTTTGTGACCCTATGGACTGCAGCCCACCAGGCTTCTCTGTCCATGGTATTTCCCAGGCAATAATACTGGAGTGGGTTGCCATGCCCTCCTCCAGGGGATTTTCCTGTGTTGGCAGACATTGGCTGGTGGATTCTTTACCACTGCGCCACCTGTAATCTTTAGTGGCTGGAATAACGTTTCCATGCCCCAGAAGATAAAATTTTTGCACAAGACAAAGAGAAAAAGACTCATGAGAGCTTATTGGGAGAGAAACTTCTATGCCTTTCTGCCTTTGCATTCTATGAATATTGTCCACTTTGCAAGTTGGAGGTGTCCCACAACTTTAATATTAATTCACATTTCCTGTACTATACTTTGGCTGGAGTTTGCAGGAACTGCGCGGAATACTTTGCCCACCAAGAGAGAAAGTCGTTCAAGTAAACTCTTCCTGGAATTCACCCCGGTCTCCTTTTCCCTCTCCCCCTTCACCTTCACCCTTCTCTCAGCCCAACCCTGCCCTTCCCTTTTCAAAAAGTTGCATTAGTTCTTTACAAGCGCGCAAGAACAGAACCAAACGCCTCGCATCTGCTCTGAGTTCACGGATTAGCATGAGAATAAGTAGCCAGTGTTTCAATGATGCACAGTCCACTGGGTGAGAATGGGGGCTCAGGCCCGCTATCAGAGGACTCGCTGGCTCCTGCCAGATGTCCAAGGCCCAGGACACAAAGGCGGTGAACCCAGGGCTTTAACAAATCACCTTTCTCTGGGACTAATCACTCAAGAAAAGGTTTTGTTGTGGGTTTGGAGAGGGTCAGGTTGGTCTTTCTCCAGTGATCTGCAGCCTCGCCCGGCCCCTCCAGCCTTCACCCTCTGGCCTTTCTAAAGAGACCTCTCATTTCTTTCCCCCTCAAATGCAGGGCTCTGAGGGCAAAAGCCGCATGCCAGGGTCTCCCAAAGATGCAAGGGCTGCAGGAGGCTCATTAATCAGTGGTGGCCACGTCCCTGGCCTGGCACTAACTCGCTCTCTCTGAACAATAAAGACTTTAGCAAGAATAAAATGGCTCAGTGGGCACGTACAAGGTCAGACCTAGTGGCAAGATGGTTCCAGTGTAATCACAGTCGGAGGAATCCTGTACTTTCTGGAGGGGAGATCTGTAAACTGAGAGGAGTGCTTTTCAAAGTGTGGTCCCTGGACCAGGAGGAGCAGCATCACATGGGACCTTGCCAGGAATGCAGATTCTCCACTCTACCTTGACATCCGCAGCAGAAACTGGGGTGGGTGTGGTTGTTGTTCAGGCACTAACTCCTGTCCAACTCTTTGCAACCCCATGGACTGCAGCATGCCGGGCTTCCCTGTCCTTCAACATCTCTCCGAGCTTGCTCAAACTCATGTCCATGGAGTCAGTGATGCCATCCAACCATCTCATCCTCTGCAGTCCCCTTCTTCTCCTGCCCTCAATCTTTCCCAGCATCAGAGTCTCTTCCAGCGAATCAGCTCTTCACATCAGGGGGCCAAAGCCTCGGTTTTAGCATCAGTCCTTCCAGAGAATATTCAGGGTTGATTTCCCTTAGGATTGACTGATTGGATCTCCTTGCAGTCCAGTGCACTCTCAAGAGTCTTCTCCAACACCACAGTTTGAAAGCATCAATCTGTGTTTTTAGCACATCTTCCAGAGGATTGCCATCTCTAGAAAGTCTCCTTAGCTCCAAGGAAAAGAAACTCTAGGAAAAGCTTTTTCACACTAATTTTACATCTATACCCCTCTCTATTCCATCTTACAAAGATAGAGTGACTGACCCTCCTGATTTGTCCATGACTGTGGGGTTTCTCATTATGTAGGACTTTCAGTTCTAAGGCTGAGAAAGTCCCCAGGCAAACTGGAACAGTCGGTCTCCCCACCTGAGGAACAGTCTGGCTGACCATTCCTAGACTGACCTGCCTTCCTTTCCACCTGCCTGCTGCTGCACTGCTGTTCCATCACCTTTTGGGTTGATAAGATACTAGAATGAGAACCTTCAAAGGAGAGAGTTTTAATAATGCAAATACAACAGAGGGCCACAACTCGAGAAAAGCGTACACACAGCAGTGAAGTTCCAGCATAGCCAAAAATAAACATATAAATAAAATTATACACACACACACATATGAAGATGACAATGATGCAGCAGCTGTGGATTTTATATCAGGGAAAAAAAAGTCTTCTTTGAGAAATAAGGTTTTGCTGCCTTTACAGAGAAAAGGCTCAGAAGCTTCTTCCTGGACTCAGAATGAGAAGGGATATTTTTGTCACCTTTCCAAAATCTTGGAAAATCATTAAATCAGTTGGTTCTCTATACTCCCCATTCTACATACTATCTATTTCAGTTAGGATGCTGTGCTAATTTGTCCTGATATCTCCTCTGCTGCTGTTTAGAAGTTATGTATCTGGCACCTGAGGTCAATGGAGAGATTTGGAAGAGAGATGTAGTTTGAGGGGTTCCTTGAATCTGAGGAAGTCTGTGGAAAGGTGGAGCCTTGCTTTGAACATCAGGGATCTGATAACTGATGGGATGCAGGACACAGGTAGAAGGAAGGTTTACAGGTGGTCACTTTGGATTGGAGGGGGCGGGTACCATGCTTATGAGTTAAGTACACAAAGGTCACAACACAGCTGCTTGACCTAGAAGTCTTCCATCACAGGAAGTGATTGGACCTGGCAGGTATGTAGGGCTTGAGAGGTAATATTTGGTCCCTGAAATAAAGAGAGAAGGTCTGGTAGGGATGGTGAGGATTATGCTCACTTGCAGCAATGGCAGCCTATTGTCAAACTCCTGATGGAATTTGGGAATGTTTTGTTTAAAACTTACAGGAAAAAAGAGAGAGAGAGAAAGGGGAAAATGAGGGTGTAGTTGAAGGAGCATAGTTTTGGAACTCCACAGTCTTGTTCAAATCTTGCTCTTTGTCTTGCTGGTGTGACCATGGGCAAGTTACTAGAGCTTCCTTTTGCTAGATATTGGGACTAATATTATCTGTCTCCCAAGGGTTCTGTGAGGATTAAATAAGCTAAGCAACATGTTTTGCAGAGTACCTGGTACACAGTAGACACTCCATAAACGCTGAGAAACAATGTGAGATAGTAGCAAGGACTTGGATTTTTGCTTCCACAGTTAGATCCCAACATCTAACTTGGACCTTTTGAGTACGTGACTTTTGTCATTGAAGTTCCATCTGCAAAACTAACTAAGTTCATCTCTGAGAATGACATTTACATACACAAAGCGCTCAACATTTCACTTCCCCAAACTGCATTAACCACATCCTTCTTAGAGTTCCCACGCCCTGTGCTTAAACGGCACCCCCAACCATGCCTGGTAACCAGGTACTCTCCAGGTTTCCCATTTCTAAGTTCCCTGTGAACTTCTGTGTATCTCCAGCGGGGCACCTGGCGATGAACTCTGAAATGAACTGAGCCTTAGAGAATGGACATTTAGTAACTAGGAAGAGGACCAATTTAACCTGAGCCCTGGCTCTAGGAAGGGGAGGTCAGGGCATGCCTAGAGGGTCACTGGCTTCTCTGGCACAGAGCCAGGCCAATGGGGGAGGGGCAGGGCTTGGACTCAGGACTCCTCGCCCTGTCAATGCTCCTCCTATAGGCAGGCCCCTCTTTTTTTTTTTTAGTTGAAATATAGTTGATTTATAATGCTGTGATAATTTTGAGGTGATTCAGTTATACGTATATATGTGTGTGTGTGTATTCATTTCATATTCCTTTTCTTTCTGACTTATCACAGGACATTGAATATAGTTCTTTGTGCTCTACAGTATGACCTTACTGTCTACCCATCCTATATACACTAGTTTGCATCTGCGAATCCCAAACTCCCTGTCCGTCCTCCTCCCACCTCCTTCCCCTTGGCAACCGCAAGCCTGATCTCTATGTCTGTGAATCCATTTCTGTTCCATGTGTACATATGCTAAGTTGTCTCAGTCATGTCCAACTCTGTGTGACCCCATGGACTACCTGGCTCCTCTGTCTATGAGATTTCCCAAGCGAGAATACTGCAGTGGGTTGCCATTTCCTCAGGTCCATCTATCCACAGATAAGTGATATATGGTATTTCTCTTTCTCTGTCTGACTTACTTCACTTAGTGTTATCATCTTTAGTTGCATCCATGTTGCTGAAAATGGCATCATTTTGTTCTTTTTTATGGCTGAATAGTATTCGGTTGCATACATGTACCACATCTTTGTCCATTCCTCTGCCAACAGACATGTAGATTGCTTCCATGTCTTGGCTATTGTGAATAGTGTTGCTATGCACACTGGGGTTCATGGATCTTTTTGAATTATAGTTTTGTCTGGATACATACTCAGAAGTGGGATTGCTGGATCATATGATAGTTGTATTTTTAGTTTTTGAGGAATTTTCATGCTGTTTACCATACGGGCAGCCCCAAGTTACACGGGCAGCCCCTTTTCTTGTTGCCCTCTATTGCTGTGACCCACCCTGGCTCTGAGGGTTTGGAAACCATGCTGGGTGAAGTCCAGGCAGGGGGCTTCACTAGACCTCTGGCTTTGTTTTTCATTTCTGTTCTCCAGACAGCAGGCAGCAAGGGAAGGCCTCCTGGAGTTGGAGTTAGTCTTCAAGTCAGACTTCTGGACTCCACTGATTCAGCTGTGTGAAACTGCGTAGGAACGGCTGCCCCACCTCTGCCCAGGTAGCACTCACCATGCCCAGCACATCACCCGGGGGTCTTTCCTGCACCTTGTGAGGCAGGCAGGAGGCAGGACCTTAGGTGTGGGAATCTAAACCTAGGTGTGATTTAGTGATTAGTGAGCCCTCTGAAGTCAGGGGCTGTTTTGCGGCACAATTAGAACTCTCAGCAACCTCTCTGATTCGGGCTGCCCTACAACATGGCATCGTCCAAAACCGTCTCTTCACTCCCAGTTCCTGCCTCTGCAAAATGAAGTTCAATGCAACTAGGCTGTAGAGGGTTGAGCCCAGCTCAGACCGTCTGGCCCCAGGACTGTCCACCTCCATGACTCTGAGTGGTGGAGGGTGGTGTGGTTGAGATCACACACTGCAAGCCAGTTGGGCACTCATAGGATCCGAGGTGACTCGAGGAGTTTCCTTAATGTCCACAAAGCATCAACCTCCCCATTAGAGAAATGAGGAAAATGATACACATAGTTACAACTTCCCAGGGCTGTGATGAAATTGGCAAGCAGTTAATATATGTGAGCTGCATGGAGCCGGGCCAGGCACCTAGGGCCACCATGTGTTAGCCAGGGTCCGCTTGTCAGGGTGTGGGTTCAGCTCGCCTGATTTCAGTAGGGGCTGGCACACAAGCACTGGCCTTAAGTCCACCCCTGGGACTTTGTGCCCTGGATTTGCTTGACCCCCCTGTTCCAATCTGGCTCGCTCACTGTGGTCAGAGTGGAACCCCACCTGGGGATGATAACTAACATCTCCTGCTTCTGCTACGTGTGCACCGTTTAATGCAGTCCATCATTCCAGGCACAACAGCCCCACAGGTGCAGCACAAAGATGAGGAAACAGGCACAGGATGCTGAGTGAGGAGTCCGTGGCGACAAGGAAGTGGCCGAGTCTGACGTGAGACCCTAGAGGCAGGGTAAGCGAGGGGGTTACCCAGTGGTTTTCTACAAGGCATTGATGGGAGGCGAGGCCACTTGACTTGAGCTGGCTTCCTAGCAGACTCCCTGCTCCCCAGGGCTGCTAACAGCACCTTTGTTCTGGAAGAGGAAGAAGGAAAGAAGTGGGCTGATGGCTGCTCGCTCAGCAGAGGTTGCTTTATGACTATTTCCGCTTGTTCATAAATCATGAACAGAAGTTGATGCCTTTGTATTCCCAGCAGTGATATCTTCGGGCGGGCCTCTGGCTCTGCCTGGGTTCGGGATAATGCTGGCCAGCTGGTGTGAAGCCTCTCTGGCTTGCTGGGTACATCTCCAGGGCAGAGTGGACCCAGCAGCCTCACTGAGGGAAACACAGTGTTGGGTTTTTGTTGCAGTGTTGCAAGCAGATGGCAGCATGTGTCCTGACGTGGATGGGTCCAGTGGAGTGATCTTTAGCACCAGCTCACCTGCGGCTCCCTCAAACCAGGGCAGAAAGAAGCCCAGGGCCCCATCACCCATCTAAATGCCCCAAGCACAGGACCAGGAGGAAGTGGAACAAAAGGAGGCTCCTTGCAGAATGAGCCCAGAAGAGGAGCAGCTCAGGCAGACTTCCACTGGCCTCTAAATCTTGAATCGCGTTTCAAATGCTATTTAGCATCAGTGAATTGGGACTTGAAGCAGAATTAATTGCCTCCAAATTGTGTCTTTCCTCCCAGCCATCCATTAGTTGCTCTGGCAGAAGGATAATGACACTTCATGAAATACAGCCGCAGAATCGAGCCGTGTTCATCGCATCCTTGGAATGAGCTCAAAAAGTAAAAACTTTCCAAGAATATATTTTTCCCCAGGGTGAGAATGAATATAAAACACTTAGGTCACCGCTGCCTTCTCTTAAAAGAAAAACATGTTTGTCTGTTTTCAAATGATGAAACTTCGGGACCTTTCAGATTTTACAGTAGAGGAATGTTGTAGTTTCAAATCATAGTAAAAGAGTCTGATCTTTATTTCTGTGGCAGTTTGCTTTAACCTAAGGTGCATTTCATTGTTGGTGACTCTCGCTGCACAGAGAGGGGGAACTGGAGACAACTGAGGTCAACACTGTGCTTCAAGAGTCTTTTCAGTCATTTCTGGAAATTGGTGTTGATGTCAGAGCTGAAAGCTGGGTCCAGTAGAGGCTGAGGGTTACACTCATGAAGCCACTGGCTCTGTCAGGGAAAGAGTGATGCCCACAGAATTTTAAATCCCCTTGAAGATATTTAGGGTTCAGAATGAGTATCAGGAAGATGTTAGTGAGGTATTTAATGCCTATATTCCAACTGGCAATGGACTAAAAGCTGAAATACTATAGAATCAGTGATGCTCAAGTGCAGAAAAGAAGGGCTGAAAAGATCTAACCACTAGTGCCTGTGTGAGAGTGTGTGTATGTGTGCATGTGTGTGTGTGTGTGTGTATATATATATATATATATATATATATATATATGAATTCTACTATGACCAGGTCCAGTGGAGCAAATATTGCTATCAACTGGCAATAAAGAAATCTAATTTTAAAGTCTGTTTTTTTTTTTTTTTTAATTTCAGGGCATGCTGTAGTTGTAAGCAGAAAATAATATTATGTAATTCATGTCATTTTTTTAAGCAAGGGCCACCAGGTCAATTGTCCACCGAGGAGATAAGTAATGTGAGTGAGCGAAGCAGTGGAGGAGAGAAACTGAGTTAATTCAGCTGTCACCAAGTCACAATGCAAGGCCCGTATCGATGTGTATATTCATTTCTCAGAAAAACCTGGATGCTCTTTTTTTTTTTTTCCAGTGTGAAACTTCTTTTCTTTAATTGGCTTAACAGTTGAACACATATACCTACCATCCCATCTATAGGCCTCAAAGTGAAGTTGCTCAGTCATGTACGACTCTTTGTGATCCCATTAATTGTAGCCTGCCGGGCTCCTCCATCCATGGCATTTTCCAGGCAAGAGTACTGGAGTGGGTGGCCATTTCCTTCTCCAGGGGATCTTCTTGACCCAAGGATCAAACCCAGATCTCCTGCATTGCAGGCTTTACCCTCTGAGCCACCAGGGAAGCCTTCATCCCATTTACAATTTGACCTCTCATCTGAAACAATGCTTCTTCTTGAAGAAGTGATAAAGCAAGTGTTTTGTTGATATTCATGGAGTTTTCTTATTTATGCCTGGAGGTGATGGGAGCAGGGGGCACACGGGTGAGCTAACGTTGTTGTTGTTTTCAGTTACTTTGTCATATCTGACTCTTTGCGACCCCATGAACAACAGCATGCCAGGGTTCCCTATCCTTCACCATCTCCTGGAGCTTGTTCAAACTCATGTCCATTGAGTCAGTGATGGCATCCAACCATCTCATCCTCTTGTCATCCCCTTCTCCTCTTGCCTTCAGTCTTTCCCAGCATCAGGGTCTTTTCTAATGAGTCAGCTCTTTGCATCCAGTGGCCAAAGTATTGGAGTTTCAGCATCTTCTCTAAGACTCTCAAGAGTTAACATGGGAGGAATGAAAAGCCCTTTCCAAAATTGGTCCTAAGCCCACAAGCCCTGAAGCCAAGGCAGTGTTGCCTAAAGTCAGTGATTTTTCTCTTCCTCTCTGTTCTCTGCACCTGCCCCACCCACTCTGACACCAAGTTTATAATGTTTCAATGTCATACTGATCAGCTCTTGGTATTAATAATTCAACAGAGGAAAATAAGAACCACATAACTTTTCTGCTTACATGTTGAGTCCAACAGTGAAAGAGTCTCATGGCTGAAACTAAGGTGGGTTCTTTAAAACCCTCCTCTGCATTTTTCAGGAGGCTGTAAGATGTGGGAAGGATCTGTAAACAGGAGGGTAGGAGTCTTGAGAGTCCCTTGGACAACAAGGAGATCAAACCAGTCAAGCCTAAAGGAAATCAACCCTGAATATTCATTGAAAGGACTGATGCTGAAGCTGAAGCTCCAATCCTTTGGCCACTTGATGCAAAGAGCCAACTCATTGGAAAAGACCCTGATGCTGGGAAAGATTGAGAGCAGGAGAAGGGGATGACAGAGGATGAGATGATTGGATGGCATCACCAATTCAGTGGACATGAGTTTCGGAAAACTCTAGGAAATAATGAAGGACTGGAAAGCCTGGCGTGATGCAGTCCATGGGGTTGCAAAGAGTCAGACACCACTGAGCAACCAAATAGCAAGGAGTTCTGGGTCCAGTTCTGGCCCTGCCACTAACTAGATGTGTGACCCAGGTGAGTCTCATCTTGATTACAGCCTCCACATCTCCCCTGATTTCCAAAGGGCAGGTCCAAACAGTAGCAACTGTTTAGCAAATCAGGGAAGGGAGGGGAAGTGGAGACAAGGGAGGAGTGGCCAAGAAACCATAGTGAAGCCTTGAGGCAGGTCCTGGTTTCACCTCAAGATATACACAGAGGCCTTTTGCAGATAAACCCTCTCCAGGAGGGAGAAGTTAACTGTGTGCAGCTCATAAACATGTAGACATCAGACTGTGTGGAACAAGAATGTTGATGATGCTGACCTCACATCAACCAATCAGAAGAATGGCCACGAGCTGATCATATGCTCCTCTTTGAGCCATTACTATTTATGTAAATCTCCTCAGTACCCTCTCCAGGTTGGGATGCTCAGTTTTGAGAACATTAAGCCACTATGGATAAAGCTACTCTTCTCTGTTAAGCTGCTAAGTCACTTCAGTCGTGTCTGACTCTGTGCAACCCCAGAGATGGCAGCCCACCAGGCTTCTTGTCCCTGAGATTCTCCAGGCAAGAACACTGGAGTGGGGGTGCCATTTCCTTCTCCAATGCATGAAAAGTGAAAGTGAAGTCTCTCAGTTGTGTCTGACTCTTAGCGATCCCATGGACTGCAGACTTCAAGGCTCCTCCGTCCATGGGATTTTCCAGGCAAGAGCCCTGGAGTGGGGTGCCATTGCCTTCTACTTCACCCAAAACTCTGTCTCCGAGATTCCCTCTGGGTGGAGGCTGAATTTTGGCTACAGCTCTGCTGCTCTGTGTGAGTCTTGATCACCCCTTTAGTTTACATGGGAGTGTGTGCAGAGAACATTGATGAGCAGACTGGAGCTCTGTGACTTACACCCATCACAGAGCAGGTATCATCATAAACTGTCAGAAAGAAGAATGGTTCAAATCAGCCTATTACCTTCTACCATGTTTTACTACCCATTTGGCATGATTTATGTTATGGAGAGCTCTTAAGATGACACTCAAGAGATCTGGTCTAGATAAGTGATGCAGAAATCACAAAATGAAAGAATTTTCCCCAAAGAACCACGCTTCCAAGATCAACCACTGGAACCTCAGCATTCAGTTACACAAATGATTCCTTCTTTTTACAAAAAGATTCCATATATTCTATGTGTGAAAGGCTATTTCCTATTTTATGTTTATAAATATGTAAATAGGAATATACATTAATGTTACTATGTGTTACAAATAAATATATTAGCAATATCACATGGTATATTTGCACTTATAGCCCTTATGAATAGCCACAGGTTCCTGAATCACTGTTATCAGTTATTAACTATCCTTAAATTGGAAATTTTTATTTATTGAAATGCCTTCTGTCTTAGCTTGGGCTGCCGTAACAAAACACCTTCTCCTGGGTGGCTTAAGTAACAGAATTAATTGTTTAGAGTTCTACAGGCGAGAAGTCTGGGATCAAGGTGCCGTCACGATTCAGTTCCTGATGAAATTTCTCTTTTTGGCTTGAACATAACCACCTTCATGCTGTGTCTTCAAATGGTCCTTCCTTCACCTGTGCAGGTGTGTGGAGAGTGAGAGAGCTCTAGTCTTGGCTTCCTCTTCTTATAAAGACATTAACCCTATCAGGACAGTGTCCTATACTTATGAACTTCAGTTCAGTTCAGTTCAGTTCAGTCACTCAGTCGTGTCCGACTCTTTGTGACCCCATGAACTGCAGCACACCAGCCCTGCCTGTCCATCACCAGCTCCCGGAGTTCACTCAGATTCACATGCATCGAGTCAGTGATACCAGCCATCTCATCCTCTGTCATCCCCTTCTCCTCCTGCCCCCAGTCCCTCCAAGCATCAGGGTCTTTTCCAATGAGTCAACTCTTTGCATGAGGTGGCCAGAGTATTGGAGTTTCAGCCTCACCATCAGTCCTTCCAATGAACACCCAGGACTGGTCTCCTTTAGGATGGACTGGTTGGACCTCCTTGCAGTCCAAGGGACTCTCAAGAGTCTTCTCCAACACCACAGTTCAGAAGCATCAGTTCTTTGGTACTCAGCTTTCTTCATAGTCCAACTCTCATATCCATACATGACTACTGGAAAAATCATAGCCTTGACTAGATGGACCTTTGTTGGCAAAGTATTATCTCTGTTTTTAAATATGCTATCTAGGTTGGTCATAACTTTCCTTCCAAGGAGTAAGCATCTTTTAATTTCATAGCTGCAATCATCATCTGCAGTGATTTTGGAGCCCCCAAAAATAAAGTCTGACACTGTTTCCACTGTTTCCCCATCTATTTCCCATGAAGTGATGGGACCAGATGCCATGATCTTCGTTTTCTGAATGTTGAGCTTTAAGCCAACTTTTGCACTCTCCTCTTTCACTTTCATCAAGAGGCTTTTTAGTTCCTCTTCACTTTCTGCCATAAGGGTGGTGTCATCTGCATATCTGAGGTGATTGATATTTCTCCAGGCAATCTTGATTCCAGCTTGTGTTTCTTCCAGCCCAGCGTTTCTCATGATGTACTCTGCATATGAGTTAAGTAAGCAGGGTGACAATATACAGCCTTGACATACTCCTTTCCCTATTTGGAACCAGTCTGTTGTTCCATGTCCAGCCGTAACTGTTGCTTCCTAACCTGCATATAGGTTTCTCAAAAGGCTTATTTAACCTTAATTAATTTCAAAATGGCCCTGGCTCCAAATATGATCACCTTGGGAGTTAAGTGAGTGAAGTGAAGTCGCTCAGTCATGTCCAACTCTGCGACCCTGTGGACTGTAGCCCACCAGGCTCCTCTGTCCATGGGATTCTCCAGGCAAGAATATTGGAGTGGGGTGCCATTTCCTTCTCCAGGGATCTTCCCGACCCAGGGATCGAACCCAGGTCTCCCTCATTGCAGGCAGACACTTTAACCTCTGAGCCAAAGCATCCCTCAACGAATGACCTTCAGAGTTAAGGCTTTAGTATATGAGTTTGGCAGAGAAGGCAATGGCACCCCACTCCAGGACTCTTGCCTGGAAAATCCCATGGACAGAGGAGCCTGGTAGGCTGCAGTCCATGGGGTCACTAAGAGTCGGACACAACTGAAGTGACTTAGCGGCAGCAGCATATGAATTTGGTGGGAGGACACGGTTGAGTCCATAGCACCTTCTGCTGACACATGGTCTGGGTATCAGTTCAGTTCAGTCACTCAGTCATGTCTGACTCTTTGGGACCACATGGACTGCAGCATGCCATCACCCTGTCCAACACCAACTCCCAGAGCTTACTCAAACTCATGGTCCTTCAAGCAGTGATGCCATCCAACCATCTCATCCTCTGTCACCCCCCTTCTCCTGCTGCCCTCAGTCTTTCCCAGCATCAGGGTCTTTTCAAATAAGCCAGTTCTTCACATGAGGTGGCCAAAGTATTGGAGTTTCAGCTTCAGCATCAGTCCTTCAATGAATATTCAGGACTGATTTCCTTCAGGATGGACTGGTTGGGTCTCCTTGCTTTCCAAGGGACTCTCAAGTCTTCTCCAACAATTCAAAAGCATCAATTCTTCAGCACTCAGCTTTCTTTATAGTCCAACTCTCACATCTGTACATGACTACTGGAAAAACCAGAGCTTTGACTAGACGGATCTTTGTTGGCAAAGTACTGATATGCAGGCTATCTATGGAAACCTTTTTTCCATGACCGATGTTTGTATGATTCTGCTGTAAAAATACAAACAAAGACATTTCTTCCCCTTAAATCTGTATTGCATAAATAAAGTAATTCCCACATTACTCTCATCAAGTGAAAAACGTCATTCTAAAGTCAATCTTTGGGAGACAGTGAAGGACAGGGAAGCCTGCGGCGCTGAAGTCCGTGGGGTTGAAAATAGTTAGACAGGACTTAACAACTGAACAACAACAACAAAAGTCAAATTGAACATGACAGAAAAATACACTATGATATATGGACAGCAATACATTTCAAGTTATTTAAATTGTATTTTCATGTGTAAACTTTACACATGACTTCATGGCAAATAGATGGGAAAACAGTGGAAACAGTGAGAGTTTTTTTTTGGGGGTCTCTAAAATTACTGCAGATGGTGACTGCAGCCATGAAATTAAAAGATACTTATTCCTTGGAGGAAAAGTTATGACCAACCTAGACAGTATATTAAAAAGCAGAGACATTACTTTGCCAACAAAGGTCCATCTGGCCAAAGCTATGGTTTTTCCAGTAGTCACATATGGTTGTGATAGTTGGACTATAAAGAAAGCTGAGTGCTGAAGAATTGATGTTTTTGAACTGTGGTGTTGGAGAAGACTCTTGAGAGTCTCTTGGACTGCAAGGAGATCAAACTAGTCAGTCCTAAAGGAAATCAGTCCTGAATATTCATTGGAAGGACTGATGCTAAAGCTGAAACTCCAATACTTTGGCCACTGGATGTGGAGAATTGACTCATTCGAAAAGACCCTGATGTTGGGAAAGATTGAAGGTGGGAGAAGAAGGGGATGATAGAGGACGAGATGGTTGGATGGCATCACCAACTCAATGGACATGAGTTTGTGTAAACTCCAGGAGTTGGTGATGGAAAGGGAGGCCTGGCATGCTGCAGTCAATGGGGTCACAAAAAGTTGAACACGATTGAGTGACTGAACTGAACTGAACTGTGTAAGTTTTTGCATATTAAGGGAATGGTTATTCAGGGTGTTGTTCCAAATGGTAAATAAACTTTAAAGACTTTGTAAGTTATACTTTCTTCAGAACAAAGCACAAGATAGTCATTCATGTAATCAATGCTTCTGCTGGTCCCTAGAGAAATGTAATAAAACTGAACTTTTTTAAAACAGAGTGTACATTCAGTCATGTCCAACTCTTTGCAACCCCATGGACTATAAGCTAGTCTGTCCATGGGATTTCCCAGGCAAGAATATTAGAGTCGGTTGCCATTTCTTTCTCCAGGGTATCTTCCCAACTCAAGGATCGAAGGTGCATCTCCTGTGTTGGCAGGCAGATTCTTTACCATCGCGCCACCTGAGAGGATTAGCTTGCAATAGTATAGCCAAAATTGATCTTAGATATAGAAAAGCCCATCACGGTGTTTGAAGCAAATCTTTAGACCATATGGTCTCCTTTTGTACAAAGCAAATATGCTCAGGGTTTCTTCACTCTATGACCAAAACTGGTCTCCATTGCTCTTCATTGATTTCTCTGCTCAGAACTGTCTCATCACTAGCTCATTCCCACCTCATATCTCACTTGATTCCCAAGGCCATCCCAGATAAGTCTTTCAAGACAGCTTCCCTGAGCCTGCACAGTTCCCATGGGGCAGCCCTCTGAACCTGGCCTTCACACATAGACCTCTTTCCCCAGACCTCTTTCCTGTCTGGGTCCACTATAAGGTTCTTCTTATGTCCTAAGATGGATTCCTTTGATCCAGATAGTCACTGGACATTCATTCGATGGGTTTCATAAGAATTTCCAAGATGGCAGTTCATCTCAGTTCAGTCGCTCAGTTGTGTCCGATTCTTTACAACTCCATGAATCGCAGTACGCTAGGCCTCCCTGTTCATCACCATCTCCCGAAGTTCACTCAGACTCAATGTCCATTGAGTCCGTGATGCCATCCAGCCATCTCATCCTCTGTCGTCTCCTTCTCCTCCTGCCCCCAATCCCTCCCAGCATCAGAGTCTTTTCCAACGAGTCAACTCTTCTCATGAGGTGGCCAAAGTACTGGAGTTTCAGCTTTAGCATCATTCCTTCCAAAGAAATCCCAGGGCTGATCTCCTTCAGAATGGACTGGTTGGATCTCCTTGCAGTCCAAGGGACTCTCAAGAGCCTTCTCCAACACCACAGTTCAAAAGCATCAATTCTTTGGTGCTCAGCCTTCTTCACAGTCCAACTCTCACATCCATACATGACCACAGGAAAAACCATAGCCTTGTGACGGACCTTAGTCGGCAAAGTAATGTCTCTGCTTTTGAATATGCTATCTAGGTTGGTCATAACTTTTCTTCCAAGGAGTAAGCGTCTTCTAATTTCATGGCTGCAGTCACCATCTGCAGTGATTTTGGAGCCCCCAAAATAAAGTCTGACACTGTTTCCACTGTTTCTCCATCTATTTCCCATGAAGTGATGGGACCAGATGCCATGATCTTCGTTTTCTGAATGTTGAGCTTTAAGCCAACTTTTTTCGCTCTCCTCTTTCACTTTCATCAAGAATCATGTTATTTACAACTAAAATTGTGACTCCTCAGTAAATATGTCAGCATGCCTAATGGCTGAGTGAGTTGCATTTGAAATTCCACGTGTTCTTTGATGAGGAATCACTTTATTTTTCTAAGCCTCTGTGGCCTGCCTCAGATGCTCTTATAGACTCTCATGAGTGTCATTGTGGGAGGATTCCAGACTATCTGACCCCATGTTGCATTTTCATGGCCTCGTACACATGATATAAGCTCAGTATGTATTTTTTGAATAAACAGCGGAGATGAGATGAGAAGATATGCATCACTTAGACTCCCCTCCACACTCAGCAGCCTCAAAATCCTTGGCAACTTAAAGCAGCATTAAAATCTGCCAAGTTGGGAATTTCTGGCTAGCACCAGATCTCATACCAAACTTAGATGTCAATCAGGGGATGTCATGAATAGCTGTTATAGTTGTAAAAATGCCCGAGGATGCCACACACATCCCTCCTAAGGTTGTATTATCTGTTTAGCACCTGTTGTAGGAGGAAGTTTTCCTTAAAAAATAAAATAAAGCCAACAACAGCAATAATAATAAAAAAAAAACTTTGTCATCAATTAGTAGTTTCCAGGCAGCACTTGAAGTAAGGATCCCTGTTGAGGGGCCCTGACCTGGAAAGACATTTAATAGAAAGAAAACCTAAGGACTTCACTGGCAGTCTAGTGGTTAAGACTTCACACTTCCAATGCAAAGGGCCCAGGTTTGATCCCTGGTCAGGGAACTAACATCCATGTGGTACAACAGGAAAAAAAAAAATTAGGAGATAGGAAGACAAGGCTTGCATATTTAGAAGCTCAGGTAGGCTGTGTGAGCTCCGACCTACATGATTCCAAGGGAACTTGTACGTTAGGATAATAAACTTTAGGAGATTGGGTCATTAAGAGGTTGACCAGGATTTAGAGTAACGAGAGAACATGTTAAACTACTCAGTTCCACTACTTCGGAGAGAGATGATTTCATGAACCAGACCTAAAGAGCAAATATACCAATGGACCACAGACATAAGAATGACCCTTGTGTGATGGGATTGGGATTGACAGTGATGCTAGATCTTGATCTTCAATTTGGTCGCTTCAATTGGGATTGACAACAATAGTCCCTTCATCTGGGATTGACAATGATGCTATAACATCATGACTTTCCAGGAAGATCTAGAAACTAAAAAAATTATGTTCTAGTCTTGGTTCTGAAATTTGAGGTCAAAGACTTTCCAACAGTGATGGTGTTTCGCTATGTGTAAGGTTGTTTCCCAGGATGAATGTTTATTGACAAAAGATGGTCCTAGTTGAAAGGTTCCAAGTGGGGATGGAGGATATTGATGGACACACAAGACTAGCCTCTCTCCCCAGAGCTGATCTCAGGACCTGCTGGCCTGGGGGCTCCCTCCTTATCCCATGGACCACGAGCCTGATGGCGCTGGGCTTCTGTCCATCTTCCTTGCACGTGCTCCTGCCTCTGTAGGGTGGAGAAGGTCCACAGACCCTTGTTAGCATCTCAGCAAGATTTCCTGTCTGTACGAACATGGAAAACAAAAATCAAATTTTCAAGACACCCACAAAATGGGCATCTTTACAGCATTTTCTGGGGAAGAATTTTCATTCCTTTAAGAATTCATGTCTATCACTGAAACCCTAATGCAATTTTTTCCCCACTGAATGGTTCCATTTTTCTGGGATGATATCTGCCAATAACTTCCCCATTAAGCTAAATCTAGGAGAGCCATTATCCAGAATTTTCTTGAATTTATTTATGGAACTTAGATTTGGAGGATTTTTTTTTGAAAAATAATTTTTTAAAAGTCCCAGTCAATTGGAAGTCAGCGTGTCCAGCTCAGTTGCTACAGATGTTGGATGGTTTCAAGCCAGTCACTTGACTTCTCGGGGACTCAGTTTATACATTTGTAAAATGAGAGTGTTGACCTAAAATGCTTCTTCAGGTTTCCCAGCTTTGGCTTTCAATGTTTCTATGTTTCCAGTATTTGCTGATGTTTTAAATAATGTTACTCCATTCCTTGAGGCCCCCAGATCTGCCATACCTCTCTCCAGATTCCTGCACAGATAAATAGTCCCAGGTGGAATTCGTTTAGATTTATTATTATTATTTTAATAGCTACCATATATCCAGTGCTTACTATGTGCAGAATATATATTATCTGACATAATCCATGTGTAACCCAAGTACTGGGCTTACCTTCCTCCATATTTTGGGAGAAGGGGATTTGTCTTAAAATGGTTTCTTGCTCCAACGGGCAGCTGCTTCTCTGGGTTGCATATTCCTCTTGGCTGTTCCCTGCTGCCTCTTGGACAACTCTCACTGCACTGCAAGCTGGTACCAGAAACTCTGAGACTGTCATCCTTCTTCAGGTGGTTCTGCTGCTGCTATGCTGGCATCAGGGGATTGGAAAATGTGGAGTGGTACTTCCCTTTCCTCTTGTATTTCTTAATTCCTCCAGCCCAACCATACAAATCTTATAGCAGACATGATGACAACATTGGGAATAACTATTCTTATCCAACAGAGGAAACAATAACTTAGAGTGGGATATGAAATAGGATTGTGCCCAGAGCCCCAGATAAGACAACGAATGAAGAGAAGACAGATGAATGGGTGGATGGATGGATGGGTGTACGGATAAGTGAATGGGTGTATGGGTGGTTGGAAGGGTGGGGGGGTGAGTGGATGGGCAGGTGGATGGGTGGATGGGTAGAGGGATGGGTGGGTGGATGGGTGATGAAGGGGGAGGTCTTTGCCGTATCCTGTAGGAAGTATCTTTCAGTTCATAATCTTATTCTCTATCTTGAGAGCCTCCTTTCCTTCTCTCTGAGAGAAGTATATTCTTTTATTCTTATTTCAAATAGTCTCTATTGCCTTTCAGAAAACCACATCTGCAGTCCACAAGCATTGATCTTAGCTTAGATTTCATCACCTTCCTCCTCCAGGCAAACAACATGTCACACTAACCCACAGCGATGTCTTTCCCAAATGTCTGAGTTACTAAGCAGAGAATCACATCACAGATGGTTTCATCCAAGCAATTCAGTTACAAGTCTCCGAAACATATCAGACAAATTCAGGGTGAGCTTTGACCTTTCAAGTTCCTTTCTGTTCAAAGCCTCTCCTCTCTTGTGAGGTCTAGGTAAGCCTTCTTCACTCTTCACATGGTTTTCTTAACTATAATAAGACTGAAGATTTACACACAACTGCCAACACAAACAATTTTTTTAAATAGGACATATGGTCTATAGGAAGTGTTTTTTTTTTTCCTAAATGCAGCATAATCTAAACAGATTTCTTGGGCCACCATAAAGATGTGGTACATTTGTTACAATTAGTGAACCAATATCAATACTTCGATGTTTGAAACACATATAAAACACATATTTTATGCAGATTTCTTTGGTTTTTAGTTAACATTCTTTTTCTGTTCCATGATTTCATCTAGGCACCCAGAATATCGCATTGCATTTAGTTGTGTGTTGTCTTAGGTCCTCTTGGTTGTGACAGCTTCTCAAGATATTAATTGTTTTGGACAACGCTGACAGTTCAGTGAGTTTGGGTTAGGTATTCTGTAGAATGTTTGATCTTCTCCTCATGATTAGGCAGAGATTTTAGCTATTTGGAAAGAAGACCACAGAGATAAAGTGCAATTCCATCACACTGTCAAAAGCCTACATAGTATCAATATGTCATCGATATTGATGCTAACTCTTATCACCTGGCTGAAGTAATATGTGTCAGGTGGAGTGGTTAATTCCAGTGAGATCTTACAAGTTGGCATGAACTACCTGATAAATACTCTCCCATCCATGATGTGGGTCTCTCCTTGGTGGATTCAGAAACCTGATTATGCCAGGAGGATCTATTTATAGTAACTGATCACAAGACTAACATATAAAATCAGAAAGCCATTTTATTAATCTCCCAAGATAAATAAGACTTGGACCAGAGTCCTCGCAGCTGCTTGGTCAGCAACTTTCTTTTCCTGTAGGCAAACCCACGTGGAAGTCAAATTACAACCAAGGGTTTGTTTGTTGAGCATGAAATCAGAAAAAGAGAAGCTGGTTGGGTGTTTGATGGAATCGAGTTAATATAGACTCAAGTGTACATTTTCACAAAACAGAGAACCTGGCAACGGACCAAAATTCCTCCAGATTCATTGGTCGAGCTTCTTCTTTTCCCCTGGCATCTCTTGTTTATCTCTGGGGTCCCTCTTTTGTCTGAACTTCTGTGGCTGATCTGTACCTTTATTCAAGGACACTGTTCTTTAGTAAGAACATCAATTAACATGAACATGATTGCATAATGTGCTGAGCTAAACACCTTTCTTGCCTTCCCTGGTGGCTCAGACGGTAAAGCGTCTGCCTACAATGCAGGAGACCTGGGTCCAATCCCTGGGGAGAAAAGATCTCCTGGAGAAGGAAATGGCAACCCACTCCAGTATTCTTGCCTGCAAAATCCCATGGATGATGGAACCTGGTAGGCTACAGTCCATGGGGTCGCAAAGAGTCAGACACGACTGAGTAACTTCACTTTCACTTTCAAACACTATTCTATCTTTTTTCTTGTGACTTTTCATTTCTACTTGAGTCCTGTAAAATTCATTAAAAGTTTAATTCTAAAAGATAAATCTTATTTCATTAAAATCTTAGAGAGGATGTCCCAAACAAGGACCACAGTATCTACACCTTTCTGAGTTGAAAGATAAAGTGGGATAACATATGCAAGCTTCTGGCACTTACTTGATAAGCATTAAAAGTTCTTTCATTTCCTTCCCCTTACTTAATGAAAACAGGTGTTGAAGAAAACATATCCATTTTTTCCTTGTATGTTCCCCACATGAGAATCGTTTTCGTAAGTTTTTGCTGGCCAGGAAAGCAAGGGTCCTGAAAGCATTTTTCAATCACAAACCTAGATGGAGATTAAAAGACAAAACAAAACAAAAACATTAAGGCTTTCAGTGACTGATTCTTGTTCACAAGACTCTGGTAAATCAGAACCTGACTCCCCCAAATTAATATCAGCGTTAGGACATCATGTGTTCTGCCTTCCATCCGTCACAAGGAGATACAACCCAAGGATCTCAGGCTTTATCTTGGTGGTGAATTCAGAAATTGGGCTGCCAATTTCCTGCGTAAAAGAAAAAAATTTTTAAACATTTTTAAACAAAATGATACAGGAATAGGGGGTGAAGGATGGAGAAAGTATGTGGGGAGATTTATAAGTTTCAGAAAACTGATCACGTATTTTGAGCAACTCAACAGAAGCACTGTTCTCAAAAGAACTTACAACATACAGTGAAAATTGTTTTAATAGGATGTGATGTCAATTAAGAAGCATATTCAGTAACTACATTTAAAGATTCATTGGGAAGCTGTCAACCCATCTTTAATTAAGAATATACTCCAGTTAGTGTAGTGGTAACATCTTGTGTTATAATTTCCCTGATACTGGCTGAGAACCAATTATGTACCAGTCTCCATGCTCTGGAGTGTCATGAATTAGGACTACATTGTAATTTTTGAATTTATTTTTTGATCTCTCAAAACCTGTTCGTTGAGGCTTACTTATATGTTTGTGGAATTTAGTCTGAAAAAAAAGGGGCTGTCATTCCCACCAGCAAAACATTTAAATTAAATGTACAATAATTATATACATTATAACATCTCTTTTTACATCTCTTGATATTTACCATAAGAATTAACTGCCTGCTATGTGGAAAACAATCAGGTGATATCTCTAAATGCAATTTCATGTGATTCTCATGACCCTAATAGCTAGAGTTCATTCTCATTTCCAGATGAGGAGACTGGTACAAAGTGGACTGTACATAAATGTTTGAATGAATGTGGGTAAGTGGGCTTTAGGAACTTGTTCAAATTTGTATGTCCACCTGCATCCTTTGTAACACCTCACAATTCCTCTTAGTAACATATTTCCTCTTAGTCAAGGCTTGTGGAGATCACAATTAAATAAAAGATTAAAATTTGGGGACCTGGAGCAGATTCAGAAAGATGTGTTTAGAAAGACAAATGTTTTGGGAGGCTGCCAATCAAAAACAAAAGCCAGATCTCATTCATCGTATTCTTGGACCAACAGAGATGAATTTCAAACTGAACTTGTGTCATTTCCAAGCTGATGCAATTATTATTTACACCAAGAAAAGTTCTTTTTCTTTTTCTAGAAAAGCATTTTGTTAAATGGAAAGAGCACGGGACTTCCTTGGTGGTCCAGTGGTTCAGAATCCATATGCCAGTGGATGGATTGTCAGGGGCCAATCCATCTGACAGTTTGATCCCTGGTCCAGGAAGATCCCACATGCCCTGGGGCAGCTGAGCCCATGCATCGCAACTGCTAAAGCCCATACACCCTCGAGTCCATGTTTGCAACAAGAGAAGCCACTGCAATGAGAAGCCCGTGCCCCACAACTGGAGAGTAGCCCCCACTCGCTGCAGCTAGAGAAAAGCCCACGCAGCAGTGAAGACTCAGCACCACCCTCCAGATGAGTAAATAAATATTAAAAGAAAGAGAAAGCCGAAAGACAGTCAAGAATCCTTGACTCAGAGAGCCCACTTGGCCTCGGTTTCCTCATCAATCAAAGATGGGCCTCGGCCCAGATGACTTTAGGGTCTAAGAGTTCAAGGTGCCTTGCCTGAATCACAGCCATTCTTTTCCCGTGACCCACTTTCCCAGCTGCGTGCTCGGGGGAACAGGTCGACAGCAGCAATCACAGAGTCAAATTCCCATTGAAAACACAAGTCTTGTTATTTTGGTACCAATTACAAGGTTATGGATCATGCTTAAAGGTGTTTAATATGCTGTAATGTTTAGACACGCTTGGCTCCAACATTTATGGGAGATGTTTGTAGCAACAAAGCGGCATGCTGTCACTCTGTAAGTATGCAAGGCTGCTGTAAAAACAGTACAGATGGGCCGGAAAGAAAGAGTCTCCAACCGGCTACAGAGAAAGGCAGCAAGTGTTTTTGGCTGCGCTGAGGGTTTACCTATGATGAATCTCTCATCACCTGGAGCCTGCTTTTATAGGTGTACATTTTGTTGTTGCTTCTTGCTTTGTTTCAGTCACTGATGTAGACTGTTTGTAAAAATGGATATATATATATTTTATGAGGCCACAGTTCCACGACTACTGTGTTCCTGTTTATCTCTTCTCACATGTCAAGGTGACAGGTGGCTACTTCTCAGGTGTTGGGAACATGTCCAGAGATGTCAGGTGATGCAATGATAATAGGAGAGAGAGGTGATTGCCTTTAACCCCCTGGTCATAGTCCTGTTTGGGTCCTAGAGGGATTGTATTCCTGAGGCAAACTCAGCATATCTCCCTTTTAAAAAATCTACTGAAGTATGCTTTTAAAACAGAGAAGGAAGTGAAATGCGTAATCCGTTTAGGAACCAGATTCCTGGCTGAAACTGGGTTTTATAACTTGGGGTTGGGAGAGCTTCTCAGCACTCATTAGTTCTCAGGGACTGGCCATGCCAAAATAACCTTTTCCATGTTGAAAACAGGCCACCATGTGCATGCTTCTATAATCTCTCTCGAAAAAAAGAAAAAGAAAACAAAAAACCTCACAGACTTCATGGCAGAGCCTCGCACTGAAGGCATCATGTTGACAGAGGAGCAGCTGAACTTGAAGGAATTAGTTTAATAAGCTGAAACACAAAAGTGGCCAAAAGTTGTAGGGTGGTTGGAGATGAGAAAGACTCAAGGAAGCGGAATAGTTTAAGAAAAGTCAGCCTTAAGATACAGCTCTCAGCTGAACTCGGGTCTACATTCTGAGCACTCTACAGGGATGGTGCCTACACTGGAGATGCAAAGCAAAAGAAGATATGATCCCTTGTCCTTAAGAAGTTTACCTCCAGAGCAAACACCAGCAAACTATGGCCAGTGGGAGCAAACGGCCTCTTCAGAAGGTAAAGAATCTTCCCTCAATGCAGGAAATCTGGGTTCCGTCTCTCGGTGGGAAGAGTTCCTGGAGGAGGAAATGGCAACCCACTCCTGTATTCTTGCCTGAAGAATTCCATGGACAGAGGAGCCTTGCGGGTTACAGTCTATGGGGTCACAAAGAGTGGGATGTAACTGAGTATCTAACACACACACACACACACACACACACACACACACACACACACATACACACAGTGAACTAGAACTGGGCTTTACTATTTTAAAAGGTTGAAAATAAAATACAAGAGTTAAAATGAAAAAGGGCATGCCAAACCATCTGTGGCCCACAAACTAAGGTATTTACTATACGGCCTTTTACAGAGAAAGTCTCCACAAGGAAACTTTGAATTACAATCAAAATGACAAGGGCTAGAGTGGGAGTAAACATGCCGTTTGAGGAATCCAGCAGAGAGGTGTCACCCAGATTGGAGAAGTCAGTGGAGACTTCTTGAAGGAAGTGGCAACTTCCTGGTATTTATATGTGTGTTGTGTTCAGTAGGTCAGTTGTGTCCAACTCTTTATGACCCCATGGACTGTAGCCCGCCCAGGCTTCTCTGTCCATGGAATTTTTCAGGCAAGACTACTAGACTGGGTTTCCATGCCCTCCTCCAGGGGATCTTCCTGACTCTGGGATCGAGCCTGTGTCTCCTGCATTGGCACGTTGGTTCTTTACAACCACTAGTACTCTATAGAATGGCTAGAAACTGGATAAACAAAGACAGTGGAGTAGCGATTGAACATTCAAAGCACAAGGAGCAGGATGGTGTAGGAATGGAGAGAAGCTATGTTGTAGAAACCTAGGTGGACAGTGAGTTGTGAGAGATAAGGCTGATTACTCAGGTGTAGAGGGGGTCGCCCCCCTTTCCAGGCCCAGGTTGTTTCTCCTGTAAGTCCAGACTATTCTTTGGGGGCTTAAGCCCTCTCTCGCAGACTGGTAGCAATCAAGGGAGAACAAAAGAGGTAGAATAAAAGCTGACCTAGAGGAGGATGTGAGCAGAGCGCAAAGGCACTGGTCTCACCCGCCTGTGGCAGGTGTGTTCTCCACGTGCTCAGCCATCACTCCAGCTGCAGTCCTGCCAAAGCCCTGCATTCCCGTGGGCTTCGTTTCCCACCACCTCTCAGTCTCAAAACCTCAGCTCTCCTCCTGGGAACTCAGGAACCTCTCCTTTTAACCTCCCTGCCCTCACCACACACAGACTTCCGATAAAACCTACTCCTGTGGACAAAGGAGTTCCCCACTGCACTGTTTGTCATCAGCCAGATGAGTCTTGTGGTCATGAGATGCTGTTGGAAATACTGAAAAGGGGAACACATTTGGAAGATTTATTGCAAGTTCATGTTCCACTGTGGCTGACTTCAGTGTTCAAGAAAATGAGACTTTTTCCTATAATTCAACTGGGTATGCGACGCCGGCCCAGTCTGCCAGTTTGTGGTAGCCATTTCCAAGGAAACTGAGGCCCTCTGGACCTACGTGAGGTCACTGTATGAATTAACCATGGTCAGCCTGGTATTTAACATGCTCGACTGAGATTCCTCTGCCTCCATGCTTCCTGGGGGAGATGATCTAAATTCTGAGAGTTTCCAGAGTGTGAGAAAGGAGGCAAGCTCGTGATCATCAGCATTCATGGGCCAGCCTCTGCCGACACATACAATCCTCGCTAAGCTTTGGTTATTTCTTTCTATTCCTGTACATCCTCCACTTCATTCTGAAACCCAATCCAGGCAGCTCACCCTTTTTCTAACCACACAGGCCTACCCTCAGCCAGTTTTGAGCCATATTAAGGACACAAAACTGTGTAACATCCTCCTGGTTCTCTCACAGAAATTTCTCAGGTCCACTCTGCCTGGAGACATCTGATCATCATTATCTTTTCTGTTTGTTTTTTTTTTAATTGAGGTACAATTTATATAACATAAATTTACCCATTAACCATTTCAATCAGTGCAATTTGGTGGCATTTATGACATGTATGAGTTTGTGCAGTCATCACCTCTGTCTAGGTTTAAGACATTTTCCTCACTCCCAAAAGGAATCTCAGTACCTATGAGACAGTCACTCCCCGTTCCCTCTCCCAATTCCCTTGTAAGCCCTGCTCTTCAATCTGTCTCTATGAATTAACCTTCCCTGGATGTTTCCTATAAATGGAATCATACATGTGATGCTTTGTGTCTGGGTTGTTCACTCAGTGTAGGGTATTAGAAGTTCATCTGCATTGTAGCAGGTTGCTGCTAAGTCGCTTGTCGTGTCCGACTCAGTGCGACCCCATAGACAGCAGCCCACCAGGCTCCCCCGTCCCTGGGATTCTCCAAGCAAGAACACTGGAGTGGGTTGCCATTTCCTTCTCCAACGCATGAAAGGAAAAATTGAAAGTGAAGTCGCTCAGTTGTGTCCGACTCTTTGCGACCCCGTGGACTGCAGCCTACCAGGCTCCTCTGTCCACGGGATTTTCCAGGCAAGAGTAGTGGAGTGGGGTGCCATCGCCTTCTTCTGTAGCAGGTTACCAGTAATTTATTCCTTTTTAATGGACGAACACCATGCAATTGTACAGATATATTATATTTCTGGACCTAAGTGAGGTCACTGTATGAATGAACCGAGGTCAGTTCAGTATTTTGTTTGATTGACATTTGGGTTGTTTCTGCCTTTTAGCCCCATATGTATGCATTTATTTAAGCAGCAGTTTTCAAATCTTTGGGGTGTATACCAATGAGAGTGGGAATTGCTGGGTCATATGGTCACTCTGGGGCTTCTAGGATGGCACAGTGGTAGAGAATCCACCTGCTAATGCAGCAGATGCAGGGAATGAGGGTTTGATCCCTGGGCTGGGAAGATCCCCTGGAGGAGGAAATGGCAACCTACCCCATTATTCTTGCCTGGGAAATCCCATGGACAGAGGAGCCTGGCGGGTTGCAGTCCACAGGGTCGCAAAGAGTAGGATGCAACTGAGCACAGCACAGCATGGAAACTCTATGTTTGACTTTTTGAAGAGCTGCTCAACTGTTTTCCAGGACAGTTGTATCATATTTTATTCCACTATTGATTTTTCAGCCCTGGAGACACCTGATGTAGAAGATCTCTCTTCTAACTTGCTGCCTTTTTGAACTGCACCCCAAACTGAAACATAATAACCTTCCGTTTTGTGAATCCCACATATTCCTTTGCACCATTGGCCTCAGCAACCAGGAGCTCCACGAGGCACAAGAAGGAGCAGAGGGTACAGTACAACGACCCACTAGATTTGAACTCTAGTCATGTTCTCGGCGCTTCTGTTCACATCAGCTGGTCAAGCTTGATGTCTTTGGGTTGAGAACTCTAGGCTCAGATCATAGCTACTAAGGATGACTTAGGTCATACTTCTGTGTTCTCACTAACTTCTGCTGCGAGTACTCGGTCAGGGCCTTATTCTTCTGGCACTCAAAGCTTGTCTCCCAAAAAACCCAACTCAAGAAGTCTGCAAATAAGAAATACTGGTGAAGGTGTGGAGAGATCAGAGCCCTCCTACACTACCAGTGGGAATGTAAATTGGTGCAGCCACTGCGGAAAACAGTATGGAGCCTCCTTAAAAACTAAAAAGATAGTTTCCATATGACCCAGCAATTCTACTCCTGAAAAAAAGCGAAAACTGATTTGAAAACATGCCTGCACCCCAGTGTTCATTTCAGCACTATTTACAATAGTCAGGACATGGAAACAACCTAAATGTCCATCAAAGAATCAATGAAAAGAGATGTGGTATATACTATTCAGCCATAAAAAGAACAAAACAATGCCATTTGCAACAACTGGCAGGACCAAGAGATTATTATACTAAGCGAAGTAAGTCAGAAAGAGACAAATACCAGGTAATATTACTTATATGTGGATCTAAAAATGATACAAATGAACTTATTTACAAAACAGAAATAGACTCACAGACATTAAAAACAAAAACTTATCATTTCCAAAGGGGGAGAGGAATGGGGGAGGGATGAATTAGGAATTTGGGCTTAGTAGATACACATGACTATTTATAAAATAGATAAACGAGGACCTGCTGTGTAGCAAAATATCTTGTAATAACCTACAGTGGAAAAGAATCTGAAAAAGTATGTATGTATCCATATATACATGTAATCAGGACTTTTGTTTTCTCTTCCATATGAAATAATTTTTTTCCTATACTTTTGCCTCATTTTATAATTTAGAAGCAAATTTCCAATGCACACTTCTGGGCAAAGCCATGGGAAATACAATAGTGTTGACCACTAGCAATTAAGACCATGAGCTCACAGTCACTTATCAAGGCACACACTTTCTTTTTCATTTGTTTTTGGTTTTTGCCCACGGGGCTGCAGGGATCTTATTTCCCTGACCCAGAATCGAACCCAGGTCCCAGCAGTGAAAGTGCTCAGTCCTAACCACTGGACTACCAGGGAGAACATCTTTTCCACCACAGAGTTGAAGGGAGATAATCAAGTCCAAGTCTTGCCTTCATAAGTCATATCTTTTGTAACTGATGATAAAAATTGTTATCTCATTTATCCGATACCATTGGGCGGGAAAGCATTGTGTATTAGTCCGCTTTCCAGACAGTTAAGGCATGCTGCTTTGTACAAAAGGTTTTCTTTTTTAATTACAATTTTATAAAATATTTTAACGCACTACATAATTTTCAAATGCCCTTGACAGACTATATTAAACTTCATTTGACCTTTTATTGATGATTCATGTCACTCTTATGAATTACAATAATTGTTCTCTGCTGTAAATCAGGTTTGCTCTCAGGAGAAACTGGAAAGTATAAACCTGTTTATTCTTCAGTTAAATTAATACAGGCTGCTGTTATTTAATTCCAGTTTCTGGATTGTTTTTAAAAATTATAATTGCTTTCTTGTTTTGAACTGGTCAAAACCACATCTTCTTATTTTCATCCCATATCCATCCCAGTACCTTCAAAAATAGTCCATGAATCAAGAAAGAGCAGGAAGGTGGAAAGTTAATTGCGGAGATAGTCTAGAGATCTAGGAATGGTGCTTTTCTAATTTCTAGCTTCCATTTCAGGTCTGGAAAATGAGGTGATTAAAGTAGAAAGGCAATTCAGTGATATGCAAAGGGGCATAAGAGAGGTCTAAGATCAGGCTTCCTAAGTGCTCTGAAAAAGACTGAGAGCTTTCCCTCCAGACGCTCTGACAGCTATTTTGGATACAGTGAAGCTTTGCTAACCCATCACACGCCAGCCAGTTGAGGCTGCTGGACGTTTGTCATCTCAATAGTGAGTTGCCATTCTACTTCCAAGATGAATGGACACATTACGTAATAACGACTATAGCTAAAATGCAATGTATTAATTGGCTCATGTGGGATTAAACTAGTTAAACTGAATTTCCGTAGCACAGGATCTACAAGTAGAATCTATCATTACCATTTCAGTTCCACCAATTACTTTGGACACATCCTTTCCCCTCTGTCATACAACCGGTTTGTGCTTTAAAATGTTGGTAACATTTTGAAAGGTTGGCAGGTGTTTGCCCTGGTATTTCAATCTTTTACTCTCTCCTATTTCAAGTGAATCTGCCATTATATGCTTTTTCTCAGAGAAGGAATATAAGAGAAGCAAGTGGACAAATAGGAATTTCCTACGCTAATAGTGTTTCAAAACACACATGTTCTGGGAATTCCCTGGCAGTCCAGTGGTTAGAACTCCACCCTTTTGCTGCCAAGTGCTTGGGTTCTATCCCTGGTCAGGGAACTAAGATCTTGCAAGCCTTAGTTCAGTTCAGTTCAGTCGCTCAGTCATGTCTGACTCTTTGTGACCCCATGAATCGCAGCACACCAGGCCTCCCTGTCCATCACCAACTCCCAGAGTTCACACAAACTCACCTCCACCAAGTCACTGATGCCATTCAGCCATCTCATCCTCGGTCGTCCCCTTCTCCTGCCCCCAATCCTTCCCAGCATCAGGGTCTTTTCCAGTGAGTCAACTCTTCCCAAGAGGTGGCCAAAGTACGGAGTTTCAGCTTTAGCATCAGTCCTTACAAAGAAATCCCAGGGCTGATCTCCTTTAGAATGGACTGGTTGGATCTCCTTGCAGTCCAAGGGACTCTCAAGAGCCTTCTCCAACACCACAACACCACAGGTCAAAAGCATCAATTGTTCGGCACTCAGCTTTCTTCACAGTCCAGCTCTCACATCCATACATGACCACTGGAAAAATCATAGCCTTGACTAGACGAACCTCTGCTGGCAAAGTAATGTCTCTGCTTTTGAATATGTTATCTAGGTTGGTCATAACTTTCCTTCCAAGGAGTAAGCATCTTTTAATTTCATGGCTGCAATCACCATCTGCAGTGATTTTGGAGCCCCAAAAAGTAAAGTCTGACACTGCTTCCACTGTTTTCCCATCTACTCCCCATGAAGTGATGGGACCAGATGCCATGATCTTCGTTTTCTGAATGTTGAGCTTTAAGCCAACTTTTTCACTCTCCTCTTTCACTTTCATCAAGAGGCATTTTAGTTCCTCTTCACTTTCTGCCATAAGGGTGGTGTCATCTGCATATCTGAGGTGATTGATATTTCTCCAGGCAATCTTGATTCCAGCTTGTGTTTCTTCCAGCCCAGCGTTTCTCATGATGTACTCATGAGTTAAGTAAGCAGGGTGACAATATACAGCCTTGACACACTGCTTTTCCTATTTGGAACCAGTCTGTTGTTCCATGTCCAGTTCTAACTGTTGCTTCCTGACCTGCATACAGGTTTCTCCAGGAGGCAGGTCAGGTGGTCTGGTATGCCCATCTCTTTCAGAATTTTCCACAGTTTATTGTGATCCACACAGTCAAAGGCTTTGGCATAGACAATAAAGCAGAAATCGATGTTTTTCTGGAACTCTCTTGCTTTTTCCATGAGCCAGCGGATGTTGACAATTTGATCTCTGGTTCCTCTGCCTTTTCTAAAACCAGCTTGAACATCTGGAAGTTCACAGTTCATGTATTGCTGAAGCCTGGCTTGGAGAATTTTGAGCATTACTTTACTAGTGTGTGAGATGAGTGCAATTGTGTGGTAGTTTGAGCATTCTTTGGTATTGCCTTTCTTTGGGATTGGAATGAAAGCCGACCTTTTTCCAGTCCTGTGGCCACTGCTGAGTTTTCCAAATTTGCTGGCATAGTAAGTGCAGCACTTTCACAGCATCATCTTTCAGGATTTGAAATAGCTCCACTGGAATTCCATCACCTCCACTAGCTTTGTTCGTAGTGATGCTTTCTAAGGCTCACTTGACTTCACATTTCCAGGATGTCTGGCTCTAGGTGAGTGATCTCACCATCCTGATTATCTGGGTCATGAAGCTCTTTCTTGTACAGTTCTCTTGTGTATTCTTGCCACCTCTTCTTAATATCTTCTGCTTCTGTTAAGTCTTATTCTTATTTAACTTATACACAGAGTACATCATGAGAAACGCTGAGCTGGAAGAAGCACAGGCTGGAATCAAGATTGCTGAGAGAAGTATCAATAACCCCAGCTATGCAGATGACACCACCCTTATGGCAAAAAGTGAAGAGGAACTAAAAAGCCTCTTGATGAAAGTGAAAGAGGAGAGTGAAAAAGTTGGCCTAAAGCTCAACTTTCAGAAAACTAAGGTCATGACATCTGGTCCCATCACTTCATGGGAAATAGATGGGGAAACAGTGGAAGCAGTGTCAGACTTTATTTTGGGGGGCTCCAAAATCACTGCAGATGGTGATTGCAGCTATGAAATTAACAGACGCTTACTCCTTAGAAGGAAAGTTATGACCAACCTAGATAGCATATTTAAAAGCAGAGATATTACTTTGCCAACACAGGTTCGTCCAGTCAAGGCTATGGTTTTTCCAGTAGTCATGCATGGATGTGACAGTTAGACTGTGAAGAAGGCTGAGCACCGAAGAATTGATGCTTTTGACCTGTGGTGTTGGAGAAGACTCTTGAGAGTCCCTTGGACTGCGAGGAGGTCCAACCAGTCCATCCTAAAGGACATCAGTCTTGGGTATTCATTGAAAGGACTGATGTTGAAGCTGAAACTCCAGTACTTTGGCCACCTCATGGGAAGACTTGACTCACTGGAAAAGACCCTGATGCTGGGAGGGATTGGGGGCAGGAGGAGAAGGGGACGACCGAGGATGAGATGGCTGGATGGCATCACTGACTCGGTAGAGGTGAGTCTGAGTGAACTCTGGGAGTTGGTGATGGACAGGGAGGCCTGGTGTGCTGCGATTCATGGGGTCGCAAAGAGTCGGACACGACTGAACTGACTGACTGATTGCACACTTTATCTTCTTCATTATTAATATATATGGCACAAATACAAACTGTCTACATAATCTAAGAAACTTACATTAAGTGTCTTTCCTGAAGGAAGAGAAAATTCATCTAATGCCATATTTCACATTATTATGTGAAACTACATGATAGTTTGGTTTTATGATTTCTTAATTATTACTTTCTCTGCTAATAAATGCCTGCTTTATAATATCATAAGTGGAGTCTTCCACCTTTTACAGCTGTAAACATCCACTAAAGCTTTTCACATACATCACACATCAGACCACTTCTTACCCAACAGCAGAAGCACACGTGAGTTAATTAGGATTAGAGGTGACTGTAATGTATAAACTTAATACAATAGCAGCTTAAACAAGATAGCAATGTTGTTCTTTTTCACATAAAATTCCAGAAGTATGTAATCCAGGCATGGGAGGGTCACTCTGTCTCACAAAACTCTCTGGGGCCCAGATTGCTTTTCAGGTAACAGATGGATGGAGGAAAAAATTAAACAACAAAGGTGCCAACTCGTTGTTTCCTAAAACGGAATGAGATGGTTGAATGGCATCACCGACTCAGTGGGCATGAGTTTGAGCAAACTCTGGGAGATGGTAAAGGACAGGGAACTTGACATGCTGCAGGGGTTCATGGGGTCGCAAAGAGTTGGACACAATTGAGCAACTGAACAACCACAAGACTCTTCAAGTATTGTCCTGCTGCCTAGAATTTGGTACATGAACACGCCTAGCTGCGAGCTAACAGAGAAATATACTGTTCTGGGCCACCATTGGCTTGGCTAGAAATTCTATTGTTATGGAAAAAAGAGAAAATCAGATGTTGGAGGTGAGCACACTGGTACATTCCATCTCAAAACCTGGTCCCACCCCTGTGAGTCTGCTTCCCCTAAGGAACTATGAATCTGTGGCTTGAATCCTCAACACTGATCCCAGAGGAGCTGCTCAGCTCTCAGCTGGTCTCAACATCTGTCTCTGTCTCAGATATCGCTTAATTAACTGTGTTTTGGGGAACAAGATATAAGGACTAGACTGTGCAGCTTAAGTGTGAACATTGTTGTTCGGTCACTCAGTTGTGTCCAACTCTTTGAGATCCCATGGACTGCAGCATACCAGGCTCCTCCAACATCTCCTGGAGTTTGCTCAAACTCATGTCCATTGAGTCGGTGAAGCCATCCAACCATTTCATCCTCTGTCATCCCCTTCTTCCTTTTGCCTTCAGTCTTTCCCAGCATCAGGGTCTTTTTCCAGTGAGTCGGCTCTTCACATCAGGTGACCAAAGTTTTGGAGCTTCAGCTTCAGCATCAGTGAACATTGTGTGTGTATATATATATCTTTGTACGTCTGCTGCTGCTAAGTCGCTTCAGTCATGTCCGACTCTGTGCGACCCCATAGACGGCAGCCCATTAGTCTCCCCCGTCCCTGGGATTCTCCAGGCAAGAACACTGGAGTGGGCTGCCATTTCTCTAATGCATGAAAGTGAAAAGTGAAAGTGAAGTTGCTCAGTCGTGTCCGAATACACACAATGTTTATTTCTATCTATATCATATGTTCATGAAATAGCTATATATAGCTTTGCATATAATATTGATAAATGCCCATTATTATACATCTATGTGATATGTATATATTTATTTAACTTTCTGAGATTGTTAAAGATATATTAATAACATAATACAAAAGTATATGAAACATAAGTGTCTACGTTAATGAATTATCATAAAATGAATACCCATATACCCATTATCCAGATGGAGAAATAGAACACAGCCAACCCCTAGGAGCTCCCACATGTCCTCTTCCTCATAAGATCCCTTTCCTTCTTGAAGATAATTATAAAGGTAACCAAGAATGTGACTCTTATGATAATAATTAGTGTTACATTTTGCAGTAGAAGACTTGGACTCTAATCTCATTTCTGCCTCTAAATTGTTCTGTGTCCTTGAACAAACTACTTTCATGCACCCTTCCAGGTATGTATGTTTGTATTTGGAAATTTTCATTTTACATAATATATGTTGAATATGTGTGTGTAATAAAAGTCTCCAACTTGTTTAAGATTATTTCTAGCTTTTAAACTTTGCCTCTTGTATGTGGATAAATAATTGCTTGTTATTTGTTTTGTTTTTAATCCTCAAGTACTCTTCCTGGTAACCTTTAGAATCTTAAAAAAACCCACAACCCTTTAAATAGTTAAAATGATAACTAAAATAGCTGCATTCCCATCAGAAATAAGGTTTAGTCCACTGATAGAGTAATAAACCTCATTTAATAGTGTTGCTCGTAAGTGATGAATTTTTTTATGCTCAATGCTCCAGAAAGAGATTGACTTCTAAGGGTTTTTTTGGGGATCTTCTAACTTAATTAAATTCCTGGTGTCAAAGCTCCATTAAAATGGCCAGGCAGAAAAGGTGTCTGGTTTGTTGCACTAGATAATTAAATTGTGTCAAGAGAATAATTGTGTCAAGAGAATAATTGGCTCAGTGAAGTAGTGTCCATGCTTTTTATCTTCTTCCCCTGAAGAAACTAACTTTAATTGTCGTCTTTTTAAAACAGCTTGGAATTTTCAACAGAGAACTTTCTGCATAGAAGGCTTTATGGTTTTAAAAACCAGAGTCAGAATGCTACCAATAATAATGAATATAAGCTGATGTTTCTTTTAAGAGAATTATAGAGGAAGTAATGTGAGTGCATGCTCAGTTGGGTCCAACTCTTTGCGACCCCATGGACTGTAGCCCCTCAGGCTTCTCTGTCCATGGGATTCTCCAGGCAAGAATGCTGGAGTGGGTTGCCATTTCCTTCTCCAGGAGATCTTCCCGACCCAGAGGTGGAACCCAGGAACATCAGTAGAAATGAAGACAAAGAAAAGGATTTGGAGGTTGAAAGAAGAAACTTGACTGAAATTGAGAGAGGAGAAAATGGTTTCCTACACTTAGAAACAAATTTATTCGTGGTATATTCAGATCTCGTGTTTCAGAAACTCTGTTACGCTATTGTTGTTAAGTTGAATCTAGGATCTCTCCCCTTTGATAGATGTTCTTTCCCTTAGAATAATAAATATAGCAATAATAAGAACAACAAAACAACAATGAATATAATTCTTAAGGTGCTTGTCATATATCAGACCTTGTGCCAAATGCCTTACCTCACTTGCTTAATACAATTATCCCTTAAAGCAAGTCTTTTCTCCACATTTTACAGAAAGTGAGAATTTAAGAAAAGAAGAAACAAACATTGCCAAAGCCATAGACCTGTATAGTGAGAGAATTAGAACCCATGCCTACATTTTCTGGATAGAATCCAGAGCTGGTCAGCCAGAAGCACAGGTGGTAAGCTGGGCTTGAGGCTGGTATCTGAACTGGGGGCACAGAGCAGTCTTGTCCAGCTGAACCTTAGTTGTGGGATCCGGTTCCACCTCTGGTTAGATAGTGTCAGAATGGAGTTGAATTGTAGGAAGCACAGTTGGTGTCTGGAGAATCACTTACTGATGTGAGAGACCCACCACACACACACATACACACGCGCACACGCACATTGAAACTGGGTCCAGAATGCCAAAAAAGAAGACTTTCCTGACTCACAGGAAGAGTTAGTTGCTGCCTTCTGTGAATTATCGTGGCATCATCCTGTAATAGCTGCATGTTGTTGGAATTGTAGATCACAAACTCCATAAATTAGAGGCCAAGAGTTTTCATCATTATGACCTCATGACTTACTGCAGTCTCTGGCATACTCCGTACGTAAGTACTCCATAAATACATGTTCAGTGTTTACATGAGTGATTCAAGGAGCACTTTAGTGTGTGTGTGTGTGTGTGTGTGTGTGTGTGTGTGTGTGTGAGTTGCTCAGTCGTTTCCGACTCTTTGTTACTCTATGGACTGTAGCTCACCAGGCTCCTCTGTCCATGGAATTTTCCAGGCAAGAATACTAGAGTGGGTTACCATGATCTTCTCCAGGTGATCTTCCCAACCCAGGAATCAAACCCAGGTTTCCTGCATTGCAGGCAGATTCTTTACCATCCGAGTCACCAGGGAAACCCCTTTATTAAAAGTATGGTATTTACTCTGTGGGCTTCCCAAGTGGTACTGGTGGTAATCTGCCAATGCAGGAGACATAAGAGAAACTTTCCACTCCTGGGTCAGGAAGATCCCCTGGAGGAGGGCATGGCAACCCACTCCAGTATTCCTGCCTGCAGAATCCCATGGACAGAGGAGCCTGGTGGGCTAAAGTTCATGGGGTCTCAAGGAGTCAGACACGACTGAGAGACTGAGTATGCCTACACACTGACCTTGTAGAAAGCTGCTTTTTTACTGGCATCATGTTTTTATTTTATTGTCTCCAATTTGCTCATCTCTGTTAGGACAGCTGATACCTGCCCAGACACATCCTTTCTAGAAACAATCTACTTGGCATGGTCGTTAATACTCTGTGGTGTTTGGCAACAGCAGGCACAGAGCTGAAGGTGGTCTCAGCAAGGACTCGATGAGGCTGAGACAAGTCCGCCTGACTCCTTTCTCCTCTCCACCCTGTGTCAGGAGCAGCAGCCACACTACCTCTACTTCAGAGTCTTTGAGACAAGACACCGTGAGACAGCTGGAGTCTGTAGCTTCCTCACAGAAACCCTGGACTGGCGATGACCCAAAACAACCCGAATCCCATAGGCTCCAGCTGCAATGATCTGCGACGGGACTGTAATTCACCGAATAGCTTTCTGTTAGTTCTGGCTCCCATTTATCTTTCTTTCTTGGCAGGTGGGGCAAGGGTGAGAGGCAAATGGGACAGGTGGAGAGTGGAATTTGATTGAATTACCTGCCAGGAGTTCAGAAGCCCACACAAAAGAAACTCTCAACTCAAGTTGGCATCTCTTTAAGAGCCGTTCCTGGAAGGCTGCTGACAGAGGAGCTAGCTCTCCGGAAAGCATTAGGCTGCTCTCAGATATTCAAAGAGTTTCTTTCTCACCGAAGGTGTAAAGAGCCTGCTGAACTCAACGGGCAGATAGACTTTCCCCAGCTCACCCTCTGCCTGTTGGCATCGTTTACGCCCTCGCGTCCCATGGCACTGAACCACTGTGCCACCGTTCTCAGGCCTCAGATGGTTTGGATTCACAGTCCCCATGCAAATTCAATATTTATTCCTCTCCTCTCTTTAACATTGAACTTCTTATCTCAGCCACTGGGGATTTGTTACCGTTCCCTCTGTTCCATTTGATATTTACGAGCACACTTTCTACATCATTTAGTGGCTGAGCCCATTCTTTACTGCGTGAAACATACAGATAGCACTCACAAAAGAGTATTGCACAGTTATTTCGGTAAGATTAGAGCTTCCAGACGGGTCAGTCTATTTCTTCCACCTTCTGGATTCTTGAAGCATTTATTAGTTCGAACATGCACCTGACATGTATTCATTCAACTGTCCTTCCACCATCCGTTCATTGTGCAGATCTTTACTGAGCAAGTGTATCAGGCTTGGCACAGTAATTACACTCCATGTTTCAATCACAGTATCATCCTGTGTGGTAACAGACAGCACCTACACATCTCAGACTTCCTGCTGCAGTATTTTTTTTAATTGAGATTTTAATAAACTTTTAATTAATTCATTTATTTCTGGCTGCACTGGGTCTTCCGTTGCTGCCTGTGAGCTTTCTCTAGTTCTGGTGAGTGGCGGCTGCTCTTCCTTGGGGTGCGGAGGTTTCTGCAGTGGCGTCTCTCGTTGCAGAGCACAGGCTCTAGAGCATGGACTCAGCAGCTGCAATGCATGGGCTCAGTTTCCCCTTGGTAATTTTGGGATCTTTAAGATCTTGGGATCTTTCCCAACCAGGGATGGAACCTGTGTCCCCTGCACTGGCAGGCACTCTTAACCTCTGGACTGCCAGGGAAATCCCACACAATGGAGTTTTTTGAGTTAATGACTGACCTTCTTTGTATCACTATGTATATCTCAGTACTGGAAACAGAGCAGACACACAACAAATTTTTCTAAAAATAAATCAGCTCTGATTTCCCCTAATCTTTTCACTCCCAGGATAAAGACGGAATCAGAGTAGCAGTGACTAATGCAAATGACTGCCCTGTTTCTTGGCCCCGCCTTCAGAATCAGACCTTCAGGCTTCTAGAAAGTAGTGCCCTCCGTGTTTGTCTGATGTCTCACAGGATCTCAAAGAGAAGCTCTGTTCCCACTGCTCTGACGGGCCATGGAGCTCCCACCAGAATACTGCTTTTAGGATACCATCATCACCTGACATCTCTTGGCCCTCTTCCTACATTTTCACCAGGCTTCAGAAACCCTCCCTGCATCCCCATCCTCACCAAGTGACAATGCTACCCAACAATCAAGTTTTTTAAAAATCAAGCAAGAAGGAACTTCTCTGGTAGTCCAGGGGCTAAGAAGCCATGCCCCCAATGCAGAAGGCCCAGGTTCAACCCCTGGTCAGGAAACTAGATCCCACATACTGCAACTAAGAGTTCGCATGCTGCAACTGAAGATCTTGTATGCTGCAACTAAGACCTGGTGCCGTCAAATAAATAAATGCTTTTTAAAAGAATCAAGCTAGAAATGCATTACTTGAATCATCCCATCAAGTGATAAAGCAAACTAGGTTTGTGAAGGATGGTGGACAGGAAGGGAGGTGGTAAGGGTGGACGACACTCTGAAATCAAAAAGAAGAATTAGGTAACAGTGTATCTTGTGAGGTGAACCTGATAACCACTGCATCTACGAGAATATCCAGTAGATAACCATGTATACTGAACCCAAGGACATGGGTTGTGAGATTTCCCTGACACTCAGAAGGAATGAACTTTCAAAAAGGCTAAATAATGATGAGTGTTCAGGGAACCACCAAATTTCATATCTTGGTTTAAACTCTCTGACTTGTATACAAACTCAGCCCATTGCTATAACAACCCCAACTATTGCCATATTTTTTCCTTAGTGGGTGTGTCTTAATAGTCTGGAAAGTTAGAAAGAAGGGATAAATCATTTCCATGATATGCATTTGATTTATTTAGGAATAATCTGTGCATATGTGATACTTAAAGTATGTCTAAGAGAGACTGGCATATTTATTAATCTGACAAAGAGTCTTGTGATACCAATATAAATCCCACAGCTGAGTAATTTATTTTAGACATGTAATATTTGGTTGAAAGATTATTAAAAATGTTTACTGTATTTGCATATAAAACTAGAAGGTTTCAGAAAAGATTTTCTGTAGTTATGTTTAATTTATTGGATTTACTGTATTGGGGAAGTTTTGCTTATTAGAGGCATATATTAAATTAGAAAGTCGAATATATTTAATTTATAAGTGCAGTTTAAAATACTTAATGAAATTTAACAAACTACATTCATCATATGCTAATCAAAGGCGTATTTCAAGATGCTTATTAAAATGTACTAGATTTTATGAAAGGGATAATAATATTTATAAGTTGCACTGAAATGCTCAAGGAAAAAAATTGATATTTAAATCAGTTATTATAATTTCTTTTTATTCAAAAAATTTTATTGGCTGTCCTCAGTAAAGTGCTGGGGACAGGGCAGTGCTTGAACTCAAGGAACATATATTCTATTAGGGTGATAAACAAAAACAAATGGTGAAATACATACCTTGGCAGGAGTGAAAAGTTCAATGGAGAAAAATGAACCAGGGCAAGGGGACAGAACCTGCTGAGTGGCTAATTTGGAGTGAGGGAGGGGCTTGCTCTTTTTCTATAAATGAGTTTGAGATGACCTCATTGATTGGGTGGCATTTGAGGAGAGAACTCTAGGAAGAGAGGAAAAGAATCTTGCCCATCCCCAAGAGAAAAGCTGTTCCAGGCAAAACATCCCACAGTGTGGTACTGCAGGTGCTCCAGGCTGGAAGTCCCTCAGAAGGGGGCTGTTGGAAGAGACAGTCACGCTGATTGCAGCTGATCTTCCCATATCCTCAAATGCCACATCTGCTGATTCAACCAACTGCAGCTGGATACTATGTTTACCATCTGCAGTTGGTTGAATCAGGGAAATCAGAACTTGAGGCTACACTAAAGGACTTGCGCATCAGTGGACTTTGGTTTCTGTGGCGTTCCTATAACCAGTACCCCACAGATACCAAGGGATGACTATGCTTACATCCTTAGGTCATATGCTCATTCAGCACCACCAGAAGGGGACAGAACCAGAATACGATCCCATTCACCACCTTCTAGTTACTGGTCTTGGCTGGCTTTCCCAGATACTTAAGACCTTGGTGCATTCCAACCTCTTTCAGTAACTTTTCCTGAAAAACCTGACTCCTATTTCTATCCTCTGCTTTTCTAAAGCAGGTTCTAATTTATCTTTATTATTGCAACATGTGTAAACTCAGCCTCCCAAATGAGTCATAAACAACTTGCAAAGGGATTAGCTCTTAAGATACTAAAACATAGAGGACTGGGTAGCATTAGCCACTTGGTAACATTTGCAGGAGGATGTTGGTTGATGTTACTGAAGGGTGAAATTGGGCCAGAGACTTGGTATTTGCTTTATTCTAAGACAATCAGGAAAATCTATTTATCATTTATCCAGTGAATACTAATATTTGCTATGCATTACTTGGGGCTTTGAAAATTGGTTTATCAACAGCTGCATTAAAGCCCAGGTCACTTTGTTATGTAAATTAACTCCAAACAGAACCTTCCTTCAAGAATGTTACTTTCAGTGGTCAGTTGTTCTCAGTCGTATCCAATTCTTTGCAAGCCCATGGACTGTAGCCAGGCTCCTCTGTCCATGGGATTTCCCAGGCAAGAATACTGGGGTGTGTTGCCATTTCCTTCACCAGGAGATCTTCCTAACCCAAGGATCGAAACTGCATCTCCTGTGTCTCCTGTATCACAGGCAGATCTTTTACAGCTGAGCCACTTGGGAAGCCCTCCTGTTGCTTACAAGTCACGTGAAGTGAAGTTGCTCAGCCGTGTTCGACTCTTTGCGACCCCATGAACTGTAGCCTACCAGGCCTCTCAGTCCATGGGATTTTCCAGGGAAGAGTACTGGAGTGGGTTGCCATTCCCATCTCCAAGGGATCTTCCTGACCCAGGGATTGAACCCAGGTCTCCTGTATTGTAGGCAGACGCTTTACCCTCTGGGCCACCGGGGAAGCCCAAAGCATTCACTGAAACCTTTAAGACCTCAGCACATTCAGGGCTCTCTTTCTGATCATTGGCAGCAACCACTGGCTCTGCTGGGAGCGTGCCTTAAGTGTTCCTTAAGAGTTCCTCACTCTTTTGTCGTCAGCCACGGGAGGACACATCTAAAAGCTATTTGCTGCCAGAGAACACTGTTTCCTGGACCAGAGAGCAGCAACAACAGTTTTTAGTGTACTGCCCATGATTAATTTAATGGCCTGAGCTATACCTTAGAACTTGTGATTTTGGCAGACTGCGTCCCCACCTTTGGGTCTCAAACACCCCAAACCCTTATCACTTACAGAGTTTGCTCAAACTGCTCTGACTCTACTTTTTTTTTTCCCTGTTTAATAAGAGCTTTCAAGAATGAAACAAATTGTTTTCTAAAGAGGAGACTAGGAGAGACAGGAAAGTGAAAGAGATGTGCAGCCACGTGAGAAAGTGAAATGAACATCAGAGCCCTAGCTGCCATCTCAGTTTGCTGCCAGGACCCGGAATCCCTTAACAGCAGTGGGAGTGTGTTCAGAAGGACTCACCTCTGGTGCGTGTCACTAACAAGGACGGTTACAGCTGATTCCACCCCCATTAAGTTATAGCCCGGCAGCATTCTACGATTATTAACTCAAAGTGCTGAAGGTCGTTTCTCAAGTCTGAGTCTGAAATTACAGGAGAAAAGGTGGCTTCTCTGGGGGTGACGAAGTGGAATCTAAAGATAACAAGTTGACTGTTACTTGCCTAGTGGATGTTTGCCGAGTAAACTGAAATCAGGAAATGTCTTCTAGATGGAAAAGAGGGCAAAAGGAGCCACTCTCTAATCCCCTGGTTTTGACTTTGTACAGTTTTATCTGTGTGTAAACTTGAATTACCAGAGCAAGTGTGACTCATTGTTACTATATATACGTATTTTTTCAATTCTATTCCCTTATAGGTTATTAAAGACTATTAAGTAGAGTTACCTGTGCTATTCAGTAGGTCCTTGTTATTTATCTATTTAATATATAGCCATGAGTTGGACACAACTGAGTGACTTCACTTTCACTTTTCACTTTCATGCACTGGAGCAGAAAATGGCAACCCACTCCAGTGTTCTTGCCTGGAGAATCCCAGGGACAGGGGAGCCTGGTGGGCTGCCATCTGTGGGGTCGCACAGAGTTGGACATCACTGAAGTGACTTAGCAGCAGCAGCAGCAGTATGTATCTGATGATCTCAAACTCAGCCTCTTAATCTATTACTTTTTCTCCTCAAGGGGTTTGAATGTAACCATCTAGAGCTGAATTCAGTTCAAGATTAAGACATTGAGGAAGATACTCAAAGGGAAATAGAAATCACAAAGTTTAAAAAGTGTCATCATACTTTCTGGGGAAAAGAACAGCTCAAATAAGACACCGTGACTGGAGACCTAGAGAGTGGACTTATGGCTAGGGTTGGGAAGAAAGGAAGGGCAGAGGGAAGAGACAGTTAGAGAGTTTGGGATGGACATGTACACAAGGTTATATTCAAAATGGATAACCTACAACAGACCTATTGTGTAGCACAAGAATTCTGCTCAGTATTATGTAACATCTGAAATGGGAAAAGAATTGAAAAAGAAGAGATACATGTGTATATACATAATTGAATTACTTTGCTGCACATCTGAAAGTAACACAACATTTTAAATCAACTCTACTCCAACATAAAATAAAAAGTTCAAAAAAAAAATAGATACTGTGACTTGAACACTGACATCATTGCAAATTTTGGAAGAAAGAAATATCTCTAACATTTCTCCCTTCAAAATATAGTATCAATGTTGCCAGAGTTACTTGATGGGAGATTTCTCAGAAACTATTCTAGGTTCCCAGGTTTTGGATGGTAAACATCAGCAAGAATCCACCTGGCATCCTGAGTCCTAAGGCGTTGACATTTTTTTTTTTCCTTTCACATGTTCTCCCTCTCTACTCTTTTTCCAATATATCGTTAAAACTCTGCGGGAACCATGTACTGAGTTTTGGAAACATATTTTTATTATGAGTAGTTGCTAGAGGGCAAGGAGAATTCTTGTTTATTTCCCAGTATATTGTGGGTGGGCCAGATTCTGGGATACCTCACAAACTCTATCAGCCCTCGAACACTGTAAAGGTATAGAAGGTATTAAAGGGCTTGGGTTATTTTGCTTTAGATTACTTACTTTTTTACTCAAGTAAGTGGAAGATGGGAAGTTCTGCAACTTGAAAAGGAATGTTGACATCACCCAGACATTTCTAAAAGACAGCCTCCTGAGAATGAGCAGAATATGAAATATCAGAGGATGAATACCTTCATTTATTTCTATGATATTTAACTTGAAAATCTTAATTTCTCCTTAGAGAATGAATAATTGGAAGGTGGTAAGACTCAAAGTGGGTTTTCCCTGCCTCCCATTAAACTGTTAGTATACATTTGATGGACTTTGGTATCCATTTCATAAGTTTCCCAAAGGATGCAGGTAAACTGTAATTAGACAACATGCCTAAAAATAATAGGTTCATTGAGCATGAAATAATTACCTTTGTTAGCGCTACTTGTTCTCATATGGTATCATCCGGTTCCACCTTCAGGGTTCACTCACTTTTTAAAAAACTTTTCTATTTTGTTTTGGAGTGTAGCTGATTGACAATGTTGTGATAGTTTCAGGTGAACAGTGAAAGGACTCAGTCATACATATACATGTATCCATTCTCCCCCAAACTCCCCTCCCATCCAGGCTGCCGCGTAACATTCAGCAGAGTTCCCTGTGTTACACAGTAGGTCCTTGTTGGTTATCCATTTTAAATATAGCAGCATGGACATGGCCATCCCAAACCCCTTAACTATCTCTTCCCCTTTAACAGTCATTGAGTTCGTTCTCTAATGGTTCACTCACCTTTTATCCATACACTGTGTGTTCCCTACCATATTCTTTAAGGAAGGAGCATGGTTTGGTTTTGGTTTTTGTAGCCCTAGCAATGAACACAGTGCTGCCCACTAAACAGTGAATCGAACTGACCCAGCAGGTGAGAGGGGGCAGCTGGAGCGCCCAGCGCCAGGCGGGGCTCAGGGGGCCCGTCCCCTCGGTGGGTCACACGTGCGTGCTGTTGGTGACCGTCAGGGATGGCGGTGACAGACACAGCTGGGAAAATAGGATTCAGCTGCACAAACAGCCGAGGCACCAGGCAGCGAGAGACACAGAGACACTGTTTGCTTGTGGTGGAACGGTATTCCTGGCCCCGACGGGGAACGTTACCTCACTGCACACGCCTTCTCTTTTCCATCATTTATTACACTGGAGTCATGGATTTTGCACTTCCCTGATCTTCCCTGCCATGTTTCAGCCACTCGAACGCCTGGGTGAGGTCCTAGCGTCCGGCTCTGTCCCTGGACAAACACAGGCCTGGGGTGAGGGCGGGAGGGATTCTGGCAGAATTTTACTTAAATATGTGCAGAGAACTTTATAATATTTTTCTTGGCCCTGATGCTCAGTAGTTACCTTTAAATTTACTTCATGTGAAACCAGAGAAACCTCACCCTGAATAACCGTTTCAGGTGGAGTTCAGGCTCACAAACTGTGGATTACCTGGCCAGCTTGCCTGCTGAGCCTCGCCAAAACTATTAGTCACGTTCTACCTGTACTTCTGAGTCCTTGAATTATCTCCCCTGCCCTCGCCCCCTGTTAAGCATGGTATTTGTTGTTTTCAGGAGTTAAGTCGTGTCCAGCTCTTTGCGATCCCATGGACGGGGAGCATGCCAGGCTTCGCTGACCTTCACCGTCTCCCAGACTTGGCTCAAATTCGCGTCCATTGAGTCAGTGATGCCATCCAAACCTCTCATCCTCTGTTGCCCGCTTCTCCTCCTGCCCTCAGTCTTTCCCAGTATTAGGGTCTTTCCCAATGAGCTGGCTCTTGGAATCAGGTGGCCAAAGTACTGGGACTTCAGCTTCAGCATCAGTCCCTCCAATGAATATTCAGGGTTTATTTCCTTTAGGATTGACTGGTTTGATCTCCTTGCTCCCCAAGGGGACTCTAAGAGTTTTCTCCAGCATGTTAAGCATATACATAATAAATCTGCAAGGAGATCCAACCAGTGTATCCTAAAGGAGATCAGTCCTAGGTGTTCATTGGAAGGACTGATGTTGAAGCTGAAACTCCAGTACTTTGGCCCCCTGATGTGAAGAGCTGACTCATTTGAAAAGACTCTGATGCTGGGAAAGATTGAGCGCAGGAAGAGAAGGGGATGACAGAGGATGAGATGGTTGGATGGCATCACCGACTCCATGGACATGAGTTTGGGTAGGCTCCAGGAGTTTGTGATGAACAGGGAGGCCTGGTGTGCTGCATTTCATGGGGTTGCAGAGAGTCAGACACAACTGAGTGACTGACCTGAACTGAACTGAATAAATAGGCTACACACACACATTGTGTATGTAAGGTGATGCTCCATTTTCCCGATCAAATCATAGAAGAGAATAAAATATCAGTCAATTAAAATGTTAGTGGTATAGAGGACTTCCCTTGCAGTCTAGTGGTTAGGACTCTGTCTTCCAATACAGGGGGTGTGGGTTCCATCCCTGGTTGGGGAACTATGATCCCCTGTGCCTCCAGACAAACAACCAAATCATAAAATAGAAGCAATATTGTAACAAATCCAATGAAGACTTCTAAAATTGTCCACATTAAAAAAAAAAAACCTGTTAGTGATGTAGATGAAGAAATAAAGCCTCTATGCTCAATAATTAATTAACAAAAGACATATGGGTATTTAAAGATATGTACTCTATAAGATAATCCTTTAACTTAGAAATATTACTTTCACATTCACATATGATGAAGGATGCAGCTCAGATTTTTCCCATGCAGCTTTAAAATTAGTATCTTCCTCTTCATTAAACCACTTTCCTTGAGTCATCAGACAGTTTCCCAAACCAGCATCCCTGCTTCCTTTCTCAGATCAAGTACTCTTTGAAGCTTATTGTAGTGATGACCCTGAAATTTATGTTCCAGGCCACAAGTTCCACTTTCATAATCTAAGCACAGTTTGGGGGATTTTTTTTCCCATTCATCCCTGAGGGGTTTATGTGTGATTTCTGCCACATATATATTTATTATTTGTCTTCCTAAAAATAATATTTAAAAAGTTTGATTTTTAAAAAATCTGATACCCTTACAATGCTGGGTGTCTTTAAATTTCTTTGCCTTCATTTAAAAAAATAGATTATGTCAGGTACCCACTACACGGGTTTTTTTTTTTACTAATTGATAAATGACGGTGCACATTTCTTGCTGTGAGTTTGCATTATCATTGTGTTGACTAATGTCGAGAACCAATTTAGAAATATGATTAATCACATTGTATGTCTGTGTCTGAGCCTGCATAGTAGGGAAGATAAGGATGAATTCATCTGCTCTGCTCCTGTTTAACCATTTTGCTCTCATCATGTGGGATTTTCGTTTACCTCTCCTACTGCCTATTATTCTTTGGACTTCCCTGGTAGTTCAGATGGTAAAGAATCTGCCTGCAATGCGATAGACTGGGGTTTAACCCCTGGGTCAAGAGGATCCCCTGGAGAAGGGAATGGCAATCCACTCCAGTATTCTCGCCTGGAGAATTCCGTGGACAGAGGAGCCTGGAGGACTATTGTCCATAGAGTCACAAAGAGTCGGACACAGGTGAGTGACTAGCATTTATTATTCTTTAGGGCCTGTAAGAGAAGTAAAACCTACACCATCTTCGAATTCAGAGGAGGAACTGAGTCCTCATCAATATTTTACCAAACCTGTAATCAAATCTTTGGGTCTTCCTTAAACTTCGAACAGCTATGTTGCACAGTGAAATACAATTCTGTCCCCCTGCCCTTTGAGAAAGCCTTCTAACGGTCTCCTCTATCCACCTAAACTGCTTTTCCCAGCTGCAGGGGATTAAATAAGTTATGAGATTTTCCTAGCAGTAAACTTTCTGAACAAATAGAATAGCTTTTCATTGTGGTGTTTGGGAATTTTTCAACGCTTTCATTTTTTTTTTTTTAGTTATTTTCCATTAGGTTTTAATTTGCAAAGTTTTATAAGCAGAATTAACCAGGAGAATCAAGTTTTGATTTACAAAAAGTTTCCAATTAGGAAGACTTAATTAAACAACTTGGCTCTGGTTTCCCAACTTCCCTTTCCATTTTGTACACATGGGGACTGCTTGGGCTCAAAAATTGGGAGATTTCACACTTTGACATATGTGATGGTGTGAATGGGGTGGCATGCGTGTAGCATGAACTTCTATGAGTTACATATTCCTTTACGATCTGGTCCAATGGGACTTAGGTGAGCAACATCACTGTATATGAAAGTTACAAAAGAAAACAATCTTTGCTATAAGTGAAAGGTCTGAAGGAAAACATTGTCTACAGAAGTCTTCAGAGAAAATAACTTTAAGAGTTTGGAGCTACTTTGAAAATTTTAGAATTGGGGGGTAAAGTAGTTTGGGATTAGCATATACACTCTGGGTGTGTGTTCAGTCCCTCAGCTGTGTTTGACTCTTGTGACTCCATGGATTGTACTCATCAGGCTTCTCTGTCCCTGGGATTTCCCAGGCAAAAATACTGGAGTGGGTTGCCATTTCTTTCTCTGGGGGATCTTCCCGACCCAGAGGTCAAACCTGCATCTCCTGTGCCTCCTGCATTGGAGGGTGAATTCTTTACCACTGTGCCACCTGGGAAGCCCAGCACATACACACTACTATATAAAAAAATAAATAAATAAATAAACAAAAGGTCCAACTGTAGAGCAGGATATATTCAGTAACTTGTAATAACATATAATGGAAAAGAATCTGAAAAGGAATCTCTTTGCTGTACACCTGAAATTAATCCAACATTTTAAATCAGCTATACTCCAAATAATAAAATTAATAAATAAAAACAAAAAATGTATAAACAGCTCCTGGAGGAAAAAAAAATTGCCTGACTGCTGACTATCTCAGGAAGTCACGTCCATGTCGCACAATGAGTCTAAGACCCCTTGGATCTGCTCCCACCTTGAATTGCCAGACTTGGCAAATAGCTGTACAGCACGCCCTGTTAAAGGTGGAATTTGGGATAAATAGCAGATAACGTGTCAGTGTAATAAACTGCACAAGCATGTTTTTTTTCTGACTGCCCTCCTCTCGTTCTTCTCATCCTCTCCTTTGCTCACCCCAGCTCAGGTGTGTCTCTGTTTGCCCCCAACACATCAGGCACTACTCTTCCTCATCTGCTTAGAATTCTTCTCCTCTCCAGGTATTTGCATAAGCAAGGGCTGCCAGATATAGCAAAGGAAAATACAGGATGCCCAGGCATATCTGAATTTCAGATGGACAAATACGTGCATAGTAAAAACTTCTTGTCATATATCTGATACTCAAATGTAATTAGACATCTGTATTTGCTAGCACCACCAAATAGAATATAATTGACTGCATGCCTCAAACAATACAAATTAACTTTCTCACTTTTCTGGAGGCCAGAAGTCCAAGATCAAGGAGCTGACCTATCTGGTTTCTCCTGAGGCCTCTCTCCCTGGCTTGCAGATGGCACTTTCTCACTGTGTCACGTCACTTTCTGGGAACACATATCCCTGGTCTCTTCCCCTCTTTATAAAGACACCCACTCCTATTGGACTGGAGCCCTCTCTTGGGAGCTCATTTAACCTCAACTGCCTCTTTAAAGGACCTTAATGTGCCTGGTGGCTCAGGGGTAAAGAATCCGCCTGCCAATGCAGGAGATACAGCTTCGATCCCTGGGTGGGGAAGATCCCCTGGAGAAGAAAATGGCAACTCATTCCAACTTGGCACTCTGTCGTGTCTGACTTTTTGCGACTCCATGGACTGTAGTCCATCTGTCCTGGGAATTCTTCAGGCAAGAATTCTGGAGTGGGTAGCCATGCCCTTCTCCAGGGGGTCTTTTGAACCCAGGTTTCCTTCATTGCTGGCTATTCTTTACTGTCTGAGCCACCAGAGAAGGCCAACTTAGTGACTAAACAACTGCAAAAATAGGGACCCCTAAATTCAGGAGAAGGGGACGACAGAGGATGAGATGGCTGGATGGCATCACTGACTCGATGAACATGAGTCTGAGTGAACTCCGGGAGATGGTGATGGACAGGGAGGCCTGGCGTGCTGCAGTTCATGGGGTCGCGAAGAGTTGGACACGACTGAGCAACTGAACTGAACTGAAATTCATGTACTTCTCCCATGCAATATACACTCATCCCCATCCTGATAACCCCAAAGTCTTAACCCATTCCAGCAGCAACCCTAACCCCAAAGTCACATTTAAATATCAGCTAAGTCTTATACGAGTGAGACTTAAGGTACCATTCACTCTGAGGTAAGGTTCTTCTCCAGGACTTCAACACAGGAGCTTGCTCCTCCTACCAATATTCAGTCCATAAGAGCATCCTTACTTTTTCCCTCATTAGGTCATGACTCAGCTGTAACCTTCTGAGAGGTGACTTCAGGAAGCCCTTCTGAAAACCAAAACATGTGTGCTCAGCTCCCGCTTTCCCACTCCCAACCCCATCCTTCATTTTCCCCAGTTACCACTTTCTAACTATTCTCCATTTTACTTGTTTATTATTTGTCTCCTCCCATTTGAAGCCCTCCCGCAGGACTTCCCTGGCAGCTTGCCTAGGGAATCCCATGGACAGAAGAGCCTGGTAAGCTCCAGTGGGGTTGCAAAGAGTTGGACACAACTGAGTGACTAACACACACTTGAAGACTAGCTCCACAGGAGCAAGAATTTTTACTTGGCCTTTTCCCTACTTTATCTGCAGACCCAGAATGTTCCTATTGCATGATAGGTGCTCGGTAAGTATTGGTCTAATGTTCACAGCTAAGAGGTGGGTGGGGGAACCTGACTCTCTAGGGTGGTGCTGCTAACAGACTTCATAAGAAGAGTAAACCTCAGGTACCTGTAGACAAAGCCAGAGCTCCTCCAGGTCACCATGCTGTGACATACTTGAAGGTTCTCATCCATCCAGCTCCTTGCTAATAGTTGGGGTTCCTGGGTCCTACCCTCAGATCTCTGATGCAATTAGACAAAGATCAACCGACCAGGTGTAGAAATCTGCATATTTAACCAGCACCTCTGCTGATCCTCATACAGAGACAAGACGTAGGGACTTCCCTGGTGGTCCAGTGGCTAAGACTCCGTGCTCCCAATGCAGGGGGTCCAGGTTCTATCCTGGTCAGGGGACTAAGATTCCACATGCAGCAACTAAGCATTCAAGTGTTGCCGTTAAGATCCAGTAAAGCCAAATATATATATATATATATATATATATATATATGAAAAAACAAGATATGGAGAACTCTAATGTTAGAATCAGGTCCAAAGCCAGTTGGTTAAGATAAGAGTCTTAGGGATTTGGTGTGTGTTTGTGTTGATGGGGGAACTGGGTGATTCTTGAGTTACAAAACCTTTGATTCATTCAAGCCTTTTAGTTGTTGCTTTTGCCCAGAGCTTGTTACTCAAAACTACTCATTGGTCAAAAACGCCACCCTGGACTTCCTTGGGCTTCTGCTGCCGCTCTTCTGACCTTCGGCACCCTGGACTCCAGCTTGGGTCTGGAGTGGGAAGAGCCACAGAAGGACCTGGAAGGGGGTGGGTGGGCCCTGCCCTGTGGGGTGAGCTACAGGGGCCAGTGCCCACTGTAGGGGCCGCAACAGGTCAGGTGACGGGCAAAGTCTCTGACAGCAGACCCTGAGCACAGCTCCTAGAGACCTCAGCCTGGGCATGCTAGAAGCTTGAGGGGGCAGCAGGGAGCCAGAAAGCCAGGGGCTGTGGCTGCACAAGAGAGAGCTGAGAGGGGCAGAGACATTTCCCAGACTCCAGCGCTCTGGCCTGCCTCACTCCACACCAGGAGCTCTGTATCATCCACTTGCGTTCATTATCCTAAATCAGCGTCTTGCCTGCTGAGTTGCAGGATTCCGTGTCATCTCATTTGAGTAAGACCTGAGCTCTCTCTCTCACACACACCAGCACGGCTTTGCCGATTTCCTTGGATTTCATGTAACATCTCTGCTTTACACCTTCCGTCAGCTTCCCTCCTGTCTCAGGTCTGTTTGCCCCCACACATCTGGCATCTTGACACGGACTACCTTCTAGACAGTTCTTTTGTTTCCAACCAGACTCCTGAGTTCAAGAGGGACACAGAGAGACTCAGTTCTGATTTAGGCCCACCTGGTGGGAATACTATTCCTAAAACTGCAGGCGAGCGTGGTAGTTCCCCAGTAAATACAAATTTGGTCCATTTACTCCTGTCAACACACAAACCTGGACCATTTATTTCTTTTAAAGTTTCAAATCATGCTTTTATTAATAAGTGTTTTGCTGCTCATCAGGAAAGATTCACACCAGCTCTGTAATCATTTTTGCAGTAGCTGTCATTTCTCCTTAAAAATATTTAAATTCAGAAAATACCAATGTCCCTTTAATCTCATCCTAGATTTCTCTGTTAGCAGCTGGCTCCACTGTAAACAGTGAAGGATGCGTTTCTGAATCCCATTCCAAGTATTTGAAAGTAGAAGACGTGACTGCATGCAGAATAATAAAAGCATAATCTAAAGGATATATCACCCTGAACACGTAAATGTTTTCTCCTGAGCCAGGACAAATATTAGGAGAAAGTCAACATGTTTACAAACAAGATTTAACAATGCTCTTGAGAATAGAATCCCCCTCCCCAAGTAGGAAAACTACACATTGTTTCAAAAGGTTACAATTTCAGTATCTGAAAAACCCAGCAGGTCTTACATGAGCTGCCGTTTGGAACCCTATATTGACCTTTTGTGATATATTCTACATAGCTAAAATCAACACTCACATTTTATACTTAATATTTAAAATTGTTTCTTGTGATAGGTATTGTCACTTTGTTATGCTGGTACTAGATTAAGCAAGTAACTTCCTAAAACAAGTTTTCCTTTTCAATTAGCAATTCAGATTTCATATGTGTTATACAGTGAACAATTAAATAAAATTCCAGGCAAAAATTCAAAATTATCTGAAGAGACAGTCCTCACTTTATACATGTGCTCCGTCGCTCAGTTGTCTCTGATTCTTTGCAACCCCGTGGACTGTAGCCCACCAGACTTCTCTGTTCCTGGGGTTCTCCAGGCAAGAATATTAGAGTGGGTATCCATTCCTTTTTCCAGGGAATCTTCTTGACCCAGGGATAGACAGGCTCTTCAGCATTGCAGGCAGATTCTTTACTGTCTGAGCCAGGGGCTGAGCCACCACCCTTTATACATGGCACTTTATACAAGGCCCTTGGTAAATGAGCGAGAAATATTTGTTAAACTAATAAAATGAAGGAAATTAAAGCATAGGGTTGTTAGCCACCCAGCTGCTGGAATGCTTCATGATTTGGAGTTAGTCATTTAATTTCTTGGAACATCACTTGTTTCTCTCACAATGTAAAGATCAAGAGTTGTAAATAATCGGAAAATGCATTGAGAGGACTTTCCTGGCCATCAGTGATTAAGACTCCACAGTTCCAATATAGGAGTATGAGTTTGATCCCTGTCAGGGAAAAAAAGATCCCATATGCTCTGTGGTGTGGCCAAAAGATTAAAAAAAAAAGAGAGAAAGAAAGAAAGAAAGAAAATATGTTGAAAACATTGTATTGCAACTATAATTAGTGAGTTGTTTTGTTTTGTTTTTATGCAGAAACGGATTAATTCTTTCACCTGGGCTAAAGCTGGCCTTGACAATGGCACCTCGTGCTGGGTCCCACAGCTCAGTGAGAAATGGCAGTCTGAGGCAGAGATGCAATTCTGTAGACTAAAGCGGCCTTCCTTCTGATGGCAACACTCCCATTTCTGTGACCTCCTCATGAGCTTATTCATCTGGATGGAGGCAGGAGACACGTCCTACCTGCAATCTGTGTGCACTAGGAAAGGCAGGCAGCTTCCTGCCTCCTTTCTGCCTTTGAGCAGCTCACTGGAAAGCCCCTGGCCCGAGGTTGCTCTGTTCCCAGTGGGCTGCACACACCATTCCTGAGTTTCCTATTTATGAGCATGCTGTGATGGAAGGTAGAGACACTTCTCCAGGGCATGTTCAGCCATCCGACCGTGCACACACAATTAGCCCCTGCATGATATGCTTCTCACTGGAAAAAAAAAAAATGCCTTTTCATATGTATTCAGATTCCATTTTCAATTCTCAGTGGTGATCTGCAAATTCACATGCAATATGACTGCAGGCTTTAAAGGATGAATAATAGAAAGAGAAAGATTGTCAGAAAATGGCTGGGGAGAGAAGCTCCAAGGGGAAAAATGGGGGAGAATCTTTGGGGAGAAAAAGTGATGGATTATGAGGAAAAGCAGAGATGAGGAACCACTTTTCCTTGCTGTATCTGTTAGCTGCTGCTGAATAACAAGCCACCTCATGACCCAGTGACTGTTGTTCAGGTGCTCAGTCGTGTCCGACCCTTTGAGACCCCATAGACTGCATCACGCCAGGCTTCCCTGTCCTTCACTGTCTCTCTGAGTTTGCTCAAACTCATGTCCATTGATGCCATCCAACCATCTCCCTCCTCGTTACTGATCAGGGAATTTTTGCAGCAACTAATACCTGTGGCTGGTGATCTTTATTTTGCCTGGCCAAAATTAATTCTGTTATTTTACTATACTCTGAGGGTTAGTACATTCAATAGTTACTTCTGACACACCTGTAAAGTCTTCTTATTTCCATGAAATGTTGTCTCCAATCCATTCTTGTGTAGAAGCATTCCCCAGCACCATGGTTTCATTTTCACTTTATGTATCAGAATCAATCACTAAGGTTTTTATTGTCTTTTTGTTGGTCTAATATTCACATCATCTGAATCAGAACGATATTCTGAAGAACTATCTTCCTTTGAGACAATAGTATATATGTCACAAGGACAATCAAGACACTATTTGCATAAAATTCACCAAAAAATTATTATTCAATCCACATTTTGCCAGGTATCAGTTTAGAAAGGTTTACCTTTAGAATATACACAAGATTGGAACAAAAGCCTCACAGTGCAAAATGTGAATGATAATGACAATCCTGAGTTGTATAATGAATGCTTGATCAATTGTAAGCAGTAACAACTTGATGAAAAAGTGCTAGTTGCTCAGTCGTGTCTGACTCTTTGGACTTACAAACCCCATGGACTGTAGCCCACCATGCTCCTCTGTTCATGGAATTCTCCAGGCAAGAATATTGGAGTGGGTAGCCATTCCCTCCTCCAGAGTATCTTCCTGACCTAGGGATTGAACCTGGGTCTCCTGCATCACAGGCCAATTCTTTACTCTCTGAGCTACCAAGTACAGAGATGTCAATTGTGTTTCTCTCTAAAAACATATTAATACATCTCTGGTCAATAATGTGTTAAAATAATAAGCATTTAATACTGCTCACTACTCAGCCATTCAGGTGGATCTGCTCATTTGCGATTCACAGCAGGCTGGTTCGGCAGGTCATCAAAGGGCAGGTTTTGATGGCCCTACTCGCGTGCCTATAGTTGGTTTTTGGTTGCTCGGAATAGCAGGTTGACCGAGCCATATATCTTCCATTATCCAGCAGGGAACAGGGCTTTATACACGTGGTGCTGCAGGGTCCTAAGTGTGCAGGAGGCCGCAAGGCCTCCAGAGGCTTAGGCTGGGCCTGGCACACCATAACTTCTGCTGTAAGCTCCTGGCCAAAGTCACAAGGCCCAGCCAAAGTCAAGGGTGAAGAACAAATCCTTCCTCTATACTGGAGGGGCTGTAAAATCAAGCTGTATCGGCTGTGGACTCAGGGAGGGGTGAAGGATTGTCTTCATGTCTGCACTCAGAGAGCTAGTCACACGTTTCATAAAACTGGCAAAGGACTCACATAAACACAGACATGATTTCTGTAGAATGCATGAAACTGGAGGCCTGGTTCCCCTTGTCACCCTTGGATTCCCGAAACACAGATGAAGCAGATTGTGGAAGCCGACTGGGTGATTTCAAGACACTTGCTGTTATAATGTATTTACGTATTCATGTTTGGTTGCGCTGGGTCTTTGTGGCTGTGCGGGTTTGATCTGGTTTCGGTGAGCAGGGGCTACTCTTTGTTGCAGCGCTTGGTCTTCTCACTGTGACGGCTTGTCTTATTGTGGAGACAGGCTCTAGGTGCCTCGGGCTCCAGCGGGCTCAGTAGTTCGAGCTTAGTCACTCTGAGGCATGTGGAGTCTTCCTGGTCCAGGGATTGAACCCGTGTCCCCTCCACTGGCAAGTAGATTCTTATCCACTGTGTCACTGGGGAAGTTCCTCGAAATATATATATATTTTTAAATCTATCTAGTAAAACCTTCTCCTTCACTTTTAGGCCTAGTTTCCAAATGTCAGGCAGCAGGTATTTTTGAGCATCGACCTATGTGCCTGGCCCTGGGGAAACCACAGGGAACGGCACAGACCAGGTCAACAAGAGGACAGAGCAGAAACGGTTACACAGGTGCGAAAGCCTTCTTTTTCTTCAGTACCGAACCTCGGCATTTCCCTCTCATGTGGTGCATCTTTTTAGTCAATGTATGAAATACCTTAAAAAACAACAACACGTTTGAGTTTTTAAGCAGAATCATAATGTTGGGCAAAAGATCATAACTGTGGCTACACTGGGATCACAAGCACCATTTAAGACCCTGGTTGTTGAGGCTTCATCAGAAAGGATACTATCTTTTGCAAAGCAGTGTGTTTAGAACATTATTTACAATGATTTCAATGATTTCAATAATACAAACTTTTCTAGAAAAAATGCTGACCGCTTGGACTTGACAATTTCTGGTGTGTACGCCCAGGCAAAAGGGATGATAAGCTTTGGAGTGACTTGACTGGTTGATGCTGTAGACACTGAAAAGATTGTCCTTAAAGTCGTCTCTGCAAAATCTTCTCTTGGCTGGGCCTTCACCTTGACAGGAGCCTGGCCTGAATCTTCTTTGTGGTCCCAGCTGGATGTCTACTAATCATGTCCAAAGACATTAGCTTCATGCCTTTCATTTCCAAGAGATATTTAAATTTTAAATGAGGATACAAAGATGGAAATTTTGCATTCTGTGTTTACCATCTTCAGCATTGCTAAGTGACAAAGCATGCAAGGGAAAGAAGGTCCTCAATAGATCATGGGTGACACCATACAGCCTTGGATTTCAAGCAGATCAGCTAATTAAATTAATACTATCTAGCTTTGTTCTAGTCCTGGAGGTTATCAGAATCCTTCTTGGTCCTCTTTATGACATCCTAGCATTCTTAAGGAAATAAAGTTAACGGGGGTAAAATGCAAAATTTTAAAAGAACGAGGATTTCTTTTTCCTTCTTTCTTTCTTTTATTTTTTTTTAAGTAGGAGCCCTGAATCCATTTACTGGAAAGATTCTATTTTAATGTTGGCCACTCACACAGATGAAGTTGATTATGAAGAGAAGAAATTGTTTGCTTCATTAGGCTTTAATTATAGAGATGAATTATTATGGATGAAAAGAGGGAGCCACAAAATTATGGAGATTGAATTCCAGTTCAATAAACAACTTCAAATATCTTTACTGGAGACATAAGCTAGTCATGTTCTTTTTCCCCCATTTAATTTGATGTCCGTTGACAAATGATGTTAGAATATATCTACAGTGTGTTGCTGGCTATCATTTAAATGATGCTTTTTCCCTCTAATTATATTTTCTGATGCTGGTATAGAGATAGATGGGCCTTACTTCCGCTTCAATTTATTTTGTGTAATAATGACAAAATGTTACATTCCTGCTTTCCTACTATCCATGAAGCCAAATTGCTTTTATAATAGCTCAGACGCCTTTGAGGGCTCCCCAAAGCATGCAAAACTCCAAACGCTGAGTTTGATGTTTGAGCGCTTGCCAAATCAGATCCAACCTAAACATCTATTATTATTTTATAGCATTTTGCTGTAAAGATACAAAACTTCTACCGTGGCAAATCTTCTCTTGGCCATCACATCAATAGGCCTGATGTATTTTGCCTCTGAGAATTTAGGCACATCCCATCTGTTTATTTGCCCTTTAAAATTTTACTTCTCAGAATCCTAATTTTCAAGGCCCTGTGCAAATTACCCCCATCATCTTTCTTCCCAGGCACAGTATTCTGTGTGGACTCTGCTGTCTGATGAGTTTCATACATGTAAAACCTCTATATGCTTCTTGGGTTTCCCTGGTGGCTAAGTGGTAAAGAATCCAATGCAGGAGACGCGGGTTCCATCCCTGGGCTGGGAAGATACCCTGGAAAAGGAAATGGTAACCCAGTCCAAAATATTCTTGCCTGGGAAATCCCATGGACAGAGGAGCCTGACGGGCTAAAGTCCCTGGGGTCACAAAGAATCGGATGCAACTGAGCCACTAAACAACGACACTGGGGCAGCACCAGAAGTGGGTACTATTCTCAGGGTGGAACAGCCTGTTCATCTTTTGATAAGTCATGTAACCTGACTGACACGTCTACCCAGCCTCTCAAGACAGAGTGAAAAGTATACACTGTGGCCTCAGCCTCTTCCAGCTCTGAACGTGGTGAGTGTAGGTAGTTCAGAATCCAAGGTGATTTGTGAAAAGTGGAAGAATATATAAACTCTCTGGAGTGATCACTTTAACATCAGTGAAGCAGAACCCCCGCCCTTGGGTGTGAAATAAAACACACAGACTCAACAGGGCAGAAGAAGGAGAAGGTTCATCCCCCAGGAGGGCATCACAGCCAAGGGAGGACAGAGGATCATCAGGGGAAGGGCTTCCCGTTCAGAGTTTGTTTTGAGAGAGGTGATCTGGCAAGAAAATGTTCTCTCCCATAACCAGGGAGTGTTAAAGACCTAGAGGGCCTTAGAATTTCAACCTATGCCCTGCCCAGGTGAGTTTATACAAAGTCACTCTGGACACAGGGTCCTTTGGAATCAGGGAATTCAGAGAAATATTAAATCAGGCTGGGAGGAGACCGAGTGAAGTGAGTCAGGCAGGTGATGGCCACTCCGAACGTGGAGAATGTCCAACACACTAAACGCTGAAAGCTTTCCTTTCCACATTAGGCCAGGTCTTTGCGGAATCCTCTGTGGAGGGTTCCATTTTTTCATTCAAGGAATGAAAAATTTGTCAGCTTCATATCTGTCAAAAGCCCTTCACATTATGGAAAGCAGAGAACACATTGTCTTTTTATAACCTTTTTTTTCATATTGGAGTGTACCAATTACCAATGTTGTGATGGTTTCAGGTGGAAACAGCAAAGAGACCTAGGCACACATATACATGTATCCATTCTCCCAGTAACTCTCCTCCCATCCAGGTTGCTATATAACACTGAGCAGCGTTCCCTGTGATATACAGGTCCATGTTGGCTATCCATTTTAAATACAGTGGATGTACATGTCCATCCCAAACTCCCTAATTACCCCTTCCCATCTTCCTTCCCTCCAGCAGCCGTAAGTTCTGAGAACACATTATCTTGAGTCTTCCCATGGTTAGCTAGCCTCTTCAAAAAGGCCAGTTCACATAGATAAACTGTGTGAAAATGATGAAAACCAATCAAATAAACAAAAAACACAAGCTTCTCTGATGGTCAAGATAGAGGTATTTGGGTTTTACTGAGCACGGATGTAAGACATCCGGAGGACAATGAGGTTCACTATCCTTGTCAATGTGGCTGAATTTTCTAGGTCATAAGACTAGATCACTACTACTCCTGTTGAAAGGCTAAGTTGTATCCGACTCTGTGACCCCATGGACTGCAGCACGACAGGCTTCCCTGTCCTTCACTGTCTCCTGGAGTTTGCTCAAATTCTTGTCCACTGAATCAGTGATGCCATCCAACCACCTCATTCATTCTCTGCCATCCCCTTCTCCTCCTGCCTTCAATCCTTCCCAGCATCAGAGCCTTTTCCAATGAGTCAGTTCTTCACATCAGGTGGCCAAAGTATTGGCTCTTCAGCTTCAGCATCAGTCCTCCCAGTGATTACTCAGGGTTGATTTCCTTTCCAGGATTGACTGGTTTGATCACTACAGCCCTCTCCCTTTAATATGTTAGCTTTACTCCAAAGTGCTACTGGAGCTCCGAATGCTGGCTATCATAGACTATGGTTATTGGAAAACAAAGGAAAATAAAATCCATTATTCTAACTTTGGAAACATCAACAGCTAATAGCAGGAAGAATAACTACAGTTTGCAGAATACCTGCAAGGTGGCAGAAGCCTTCAAAAGATTATCTACACTATAATCACCTGAATAAAAAGATATCTCCCCATAGAACAGGTGAGGAGATGCCAGTGACAGAGCTGGGATTTCAAAGCAGATGACAGACTTCACCCGAGGCCCCTTCCACTCTCAGGAGATGCTCCATTCTGTCTGCACCTTAGAATCATCTGGAGAGCTTCAAAGCATGCACAGCCCCTGTTCCTTTGAGATCTGTGTTTAATTTGTCCTGGGTGGGGCACCAGTCTTTTTATTTTATTTTATGGGTTGCCCAGTACAAGTTGAGAGAATTATCTGTCAGCAGGAAGCCTCCTCCTCTCTCTCCTCTTTGATCTGTAAGACATGGAGGTTGGCCTGGAATCTTGCGAAGGTGAAGACATGTTTCTGTGGAAAAGCGCCCAGGCTCTGGAAGCTCCTGCCAGGATTCAAATCCCCTCCGACGCCCGCCTCCCCAAACCCTCCCCCACTGCCCGGCATCAGCCCTCAGGGTCTTCGTTACTGGTCTACACAATAGGATACATGGGTGCCTGGTGGACAGTTGCACTGAGATTAGAAGCGAGGGAAGAGTTCAGAAGGGGTGGTCAGTGCTCATTCACGTCCATGCAATTATCAGGGCTTGACCCCACCTGAACAGGACTCAGGCCAAGGCCAACTGCAGAGCCCAGCCCAGCGCTTTCTCCCAAATCTTCGGCAAGAAGGGCAGTTAGGTCCTGACACTCACTGTCCTCGAAGCTCTGGGTTTTACTCTCATCTCCTGATTCTCCAGCTCTCACTGTTTGCACGTTTCCTGAGGATAGTTTTTGTCCTAAAGTTGCTCCATGCCTGCTTAGTCGCTCAGTCCCATCCGACTCTTTGTGACCCTATGGACCATAGCCCTCTAGGCTCCTCTGTCCATGGGATTCTCCAGACAAGAAGACTGGAGTGAGTTGCCATTTTCCTCCTCCAGGGGATCTTCCCAAGCCAGGGCTCAAACCCGCATCTCCTGGGTCTGTTGCATTGGTAGGTGAGTTCTTTACCACTGAGCCACCGGTTTAGTATTCTATTTACTTTTCATCTGTTTAAAATTTTCCATAAAAAGCACTAAATTTTTAAAGATAAAGTAATAAAATGATCCTGAAGCCATCTGTCCTATCGAATACATATATTTCCAGTGGTTTGGGTCTCATGTTTATTATTACATGTTTCTATTGAACAAACTTATTACACACCCTCATTATAATACTAATTCTCCCTGGTTTACATTTAATCATTCAATAGTGACTAGCAAATAATCCATGCAGGGAACTTGTCACCTTTAGCAGCGTGAATATGCTGTCTTGAGTTTGTGCCCCAAGAATGCAGACGGATAAGCTTGGATGTGTACTTTTTGTGATCTATCACTTTCCCTGATACTCAGATACGGACATCACTGGCAGTCTGGGCTAAGGGTCTTGTTATCTACAAGGCTTCAATGGTTCATTGTGCTGCTATCTGGAGGAGTATTTTCAGACCCCCTTATCCTTCTGAAGGCCAGTAACATGCTGCCTGAGAGCAGTGGTCCATATTTAGGGTTTAGAGCAGCAGCACTGACAGCTCACAGAGTCACATAACGTTAGCCCTAAGGGGCAATGGAGGTCCTCTAGGTCAGCATCTCATTGTGCAGATATGGAAACAGAAGAGAGGACAGTGGCTGTTTGCCCAAAGTCCCACAGCTGTTAGGCAGTGCAAACCTTCTCTTTCCTACTTGCAGGGGTGTCTAGTAGTCTTGAGGGCTTCCTTGATGGCTCCAGGGTAAAGAATATACGTGTAATGCAGGAGACTTAGCGACATGGGTTCAATCCTTGGGTTGGGGAAATTCCCTGGAGAAGGAAATGGTAACCCACTCCAGAGTTCTTGCCTGGAGGATCCCATGGACAGAGGAGCCTGGTGGGCTACAGTCTGCAGAGTCACAGAGTCAGAAATGACTGAGCAACTGGGCACACACATACCTAGTAGTCTTGAACCATGATCAAGGAGGGTGTAACCAGGGCAGGAGGGACAAAGGTATGGGGATCACTGGACTCTCGGAGAACTGCTTTCATGAAGTGTGAGTACTGACTGGCTGAGTTTCAAGAGATGTCCTAGACCAGTAGTTCTCAAATGTCAGTGTGTGGCAGAGTTATCTGGAGGGCTTGTTAAAGCTCAGATCCCCCGGGCCCTTTCCCCAGTGTTTCTGACTCTGAAACTGATGGAACTTGTATCAGAATTTGCATTTTTAACAATAGGGACACACTTTGATAACCAGAAGTTTGGGTGAGCCCTTTGAATTCATTTCCTGACTCCAACTATTACTGATGTCAACACTTTTAATTTTGTATTTATTTTTTATTGAAGTGGAGTTGATTGACAAAGTTGTGTTAGTTTTAAGTGTACAGAAAAGAGATTCAGAGATTATATATAATCATATATAATAGGCTTCCCAAGTGGCTCAGTGGGTAAATAATCCACTTTCAATGCAGAAAACACAGGCGATGTAGGTTCAGTCCCTGGGTGGTGGGAATCTCAGTGGGTCCATTTCTGCTCTGTGGTGGTGGGAGAGCTTAGCCGTTGTCTGTATTTACAATCACCCAGCAAGAGGGGCCATAAGAACAGTTTCATGCTCTTTTGATAAGTTTTTATTCTGTTTAACCCATCAGTCCTCCAGTTGTGGTTCAAGATTAAAAGCTATCCAAGGTGAAAGCTATGGCTTTTCCAGTGGTCATGTATGGATGTGAGAGTTGTTGGACTATAAAGAAAGCTGAGTGCTGAAGAATTATGCTTTTGAACTGTGATGTTGGAGAAGACTCTTGAAAGTCCCTTGGGCTGCAAGGAGATCAAAGCAGTCCATCCTAAAGGAAATTAGTCCTGAATATTCATTGGAAGGACTGATGCTGAAACTCCAATACTTAGGCCACCTGATGCGAAGAACTGACTCATTGGAAAAGACCCTGATGCTAGGAAAAAATGAGGGCAGGAAGAGAGGGGGATGGCAGAGGATGAGATGGTTAGATGGTAGCACCGGCTCGATGGATATGAGTTTGAGCAAGCTCCAGGAGTTGGTGATAGAGAGGGAAGCCTGGCATGCTGCAGTCCACGGGGTCGCAAAGAGTCAGATATGACTGAGTGACTGAACTGAATTGAAGATGAAAGGTTACCTAGAAGCATGGCTTGCCCACAGTTGCTGGTACACTACAAGACTGTCTTCCCTTGATGACAGCATCCAACTCCTTTATTTTACACGGCAATGACCTAGGTGGAGAGGCCACCCTAACTGATATGCCTGCCCATTTTATGTAGCATCAGAAATTCCAGGTTGGAAAGCAGGTTGTATATGGTACTGCATGTGGGATTGTGTTTCCATTAACACTGAGTCATGTATTTCAATTTGAGCAAGTATTTTATGACATGTGTCCAAGGCAATATGGACACAGTCCAGAAGTTGTGAAAAGACCTTTTCTTTTCTTTTTCTTTCCCGGTGCTACAAAAATCATTGCAAAACACATTCAGAGTAGATGAGAAAGGGACAGAATCAATCTGGGAAGAAACCATGCTGCATTCAAACCCATTGATAAGAAGCATGTTAGTCACTAAGCCATAAATACTTAAGGGTAATACTAGCTGGATAATCTGATTTTTCTGCATAACCTGGACTTCCAAACTTTCCTTTTGTTCTTGCTGCTGTTCTGTCACTAAGTTCTGTCTGACTCTTTGTGATCATGTACTGCCACACACCAGGCCTCCCTGTCCTTCACCATCCTTGAGTTTGTGCAAATTCGTATCCATTGAGTCAGTGATGCCACCCAACCATCTCCTCCTCTGTCTCCCACTTCTCCTGCCCTCAGTCTTTCCCAGCATCAGGGTCTTTTCCAATAAGTTGATTCTTTGCATCAGGTAGCCAAACTGTTGGAGTTTCAGCTTCAGCATCAGTCCTTCCAATGAATATTCAGGGTCAATTTACTTTAGGATGGACTGGTTGGATCTCCTTGGTTTGATCTCTCTCCTTTAATGATATGTTTTTTCCCCCCTTTGGTTCTCTCTTTCTTCAACAAAATTCATTTTACCAAGGCTTTGTGTTTGTTACATCACAGCTGAAGAAACACACGAAAGAGCATAGGTAAGACGTACTCGGCTATGAGGTCTGTAATGAAGGGCTCCCCATGACAGCAAGTGGGGTGATTCTCAGAGCAAAGGATCCTCTCAAGCCAGCACTTTCTCTGTACATCACATCTGCCATGTCTGTCTCATTTTTTCCAGCTGTGAGCCAATCAGATTGCTGACACCCCACCCACATGTACTGGAGTGTTATCTAGAGATTCATTATTTAAGAAGCCATTTTACCCCTGTGTGTGGGGGTTTGCGTGTGTGTGTGCGTGTATGTGCATGTGTGTGTACACATCCAGAGAATAAGGTTCCTCTTATGCTGTGGGCATGATGTCAGGGTCAGTTTCTCATTCTCGTCTACAAAGCTTTCCTTCTTCTGATGCAGCAATTAGCCGACTATTAATAAAAAGACATTAGGTTATGCTTATTTATTTTTAAGGAATGACATCATCCCCTGCCTTAATGTCTAGCAATGGAGCAATTCATAGGTCTTTCCATTTATGACATCATGGAAGCTGATTGAACTTGGCAATTACCTCGCTGTTTTCACAACAGTGTTGAAAGGGGTGCTGAAAGGGGGGTTGGTTGCAAGGGTCTGAATAAACATGTATGGGACTATGAGTCCTCTTATTTCATGGAGTCAATTTGTACCCAGTGAGAAGTACCTGCAGAATCTAGTTCAGAGTGCAAACATCCCCTCCTTATTCCAGAGCAAAGCAGGAACTCTTCAGTCCGACAGGTTAGAGTACACTTGGTGATATCTGCACTTAGTCCATCAGGGACAATCCAATAATGAAGCTCTACTCACCAAAAGCTGCAAGCCTCCAGTTTTTGATCTGATCCATTATTGGAACACATGGGCACACACAGCTTTGTGGAATTTTGAAAACAGAAAGGACTTTGAGGTTCAATTTTAGACATGGGGAATTGACCCCTAAATTGCTGAGGAAGTCTGATTAATGCTGAACCATTAGCAAGTGCAAAGGTTGGTTTTATTTCCACTCTGTGAAAATACCTCTGTCAAATATGCCACCTCTCTAGACTAACTGAGATTCTCTTACCACTAGTGGAACTTGCGACATCTTACTTGAACTTATCTGGTTCTCTGTAATGACTGAAAAAACAAACAAAATGTCCAGTCATGACAATGCTGCTAACACTGAATACTTTTCTTTTTTTTTTTGGGGGGTATAGTTGATTTATATTGAATCATTTTGCACCTATTATTCAAGCTCCAGGAACATGACTGTTCAAGGCTCTGGAGTCAGTGGACTATTGAAATGGAATCATGTCACCTCCCCACTTCCTCCGAGAGTTCGTATTTTAAGGGCACAGATTAGTCTTCACCAAAGAAATCAATCTTTTTCCCCCTTCTCCTCTCATTATGGTCAAACGGAAAGCAGGGACTTTATCAATAAAGGGTCTGATTATGTAGGTCATTAAGAAGATCATCAGATCTATTGCCCGGTGATGAAATTGCCAAAGGTCTAACTAATTGACTATAAAGTCATGGCCTTTGACCAGAGTCAGTCAAGGGAAACTTCCTTTTCACAATCACAGCTTCTGCTTATAACCAACCTTGCAATGACAGATTTGTAAGACCTAGACACTGACCATCACCTTTACCAATATGTATGTGTCTCTAGAATCAAGACTTGGACTTAAAACTTAGAAGGATTTATGCAAGATTGCAAGTGGAATGGGAGGAAAATAATTTTCTCAATTCTCTTAAGGTCCTTGGATGGATCTGAAAATTAAACTGAGAAAGATAGAGGAACAGAGAAAAGCATAAATGTCTGGAATTTTCACACGTCCATGGAAGCCTTCACAAGAAAATGAAGACCCAGAAAACTATCCAGAGCAGGAAGCTTTTATAGCTTTTGGACTTAAAAAAAAAAAAATCTGTGAAGAATGAGTGGACCAGGGATGGTGAAGAATTAACAAGGAGGATAAGGGTGAGTTTTAACGAGGTTTGTTTGTCAGTCTTCTCAGCCCCATGTTCCTCATCTCTGCTGATAAGAACATCTTCTTTCCTCCTAATACGGGGAGGGTACCTTCCAGATGGGAGCTTTCTGATCTGAATCAGGGACAAGCGTATGGGAAAAAGGTCAGTGTGACCTTCCTGCTTTTCTCAAAGTCCTTCAGCTTAAGCTTTACAATGTATCAAAGTGCAGTGTGTCATAAACTCCTTCACAAACAATGATGTACCAAGACTGCCTAAAAGATTTTCTCCCATCTCAAAAACTTATCCATTTAAAAGGCTGAACAGTTTTGAGTAGTTTGGTTTGTTTTAGGAGATAGAGGAGTTGATATCCTACACTGAAGCATGACTTTTTCACACATTGTTTCTATTCTGGCTTTAGAGTGCTTTTCATATCTGCATCTGGAAAAGGAAATGGCAACCCACTCCAACCTATTCTTGCCTAGAGAATCCCAAGGACAGAGGAGCCTGGTGGGCTACAGTCCATGGGGTTGTGAAGAGTAAGACACAACTGAGCGACTAACACTTTTTTTCCTATTCAGAGAAGAGTAAGAAGCATCTCCTATGAAGTAGACCTTTCTGTATTTGTGAATGAAAACATCAAGGAAATTCAAGTGCACTGTATTTCTCAGCCCCAAACCGCAGGAGAAGGAAATGGCAACCTACTCCAGTATTCTTGCCTGGAGAATCCCAGGGACGGGGGGAGCCTGGTGGGCTACCGTCTGCGGGGTCGCACAGAGTCGGACACGACTGAAGCGACTTAGCGACTGAAGCGACTTAGCAGCAGCAGCAGCAAACCCCAGGAGGAAAGTGTGTCTGTAACAAAAATCATTAGTTGTAGCAAAAATCATTAGTTGTAACAAAAGAGAGGAGACAGTTGCCACACCCACCAGCACCATCACCTACCTCACCATGAACTCCTAAAGGTCTCTACTCTGTATACATGGCCAAGGATACACTGTGTTATGAACGGAATGCTTGTGTCCCCCAAAGTTCATAGGTTGAAACATAACCCCCAAAGTGATGGTGTGAGGAGATGGGGCTTTGGGGAGGTGATTAGATCTTGAGGGTGGAGTCCCTTTGCATGGGTTTCATGCTCTAATAAAAGAAACCCCACAGAGTTCACTAGCTTCTTCTGCCAAGTGAAGATACAATAAGTCTGTGACATGCAAAAGTCCTCTCTTCTGACCATACTGGCAGCCTGATCTTGGCCTTCCAGCTTCCAGAGCTACTAGAGGTAAGTTCCTGATGTTCCTATGCTGCTAGGTTGCATTGTTTCATTGTAGCTGTAATGGACTAAGACACCAGGCTTGGTACCTTAGTGGATCCGCTAGAACTTTGTTGCTCTAAGAGAAGTCGGAGGATATCCAGCATCAACACTGTTGGGAGCTTACCAAAAAAACAAAACAAAACAAAACAAACAAAAAACAAAAAAGCAGAATCTTGAACTTCAACCAAGATCAACAGAATTAGCACTTACATTTTAACAAGCTCTGCAGATGATTCACAGGCAAGTTGAAGTCTGAGAATGGGGAGTTTAGAAGAGTTCTGCTCAGCTTGAACAACTGTTGGAATCATGGAGAGTTTTAAAAAGACGGACGCCTGATCCCCTTTCCCAAGTATTTCAATTGAATCGTGATGAGGCTGCAATCTGGACTTTGGGGTTCTAAACTGTAGCCCTGTCTTTAATCTCTGCTCTAAGGCAGTGTTAAGCCTCCTTGGTTTAAAAAAAAAAAATGCACCTAATACTTGTTAAGAATTTAGACCCTCAAGCTTCACCTTGGATTCGCCATTTCTATACCTCTGATGACCAAGTCTTGAAGGCTGTATGTTTACAGGTGCCTCACATGATTCTGATCCTCAGAAATCTTTGGCAAACACTTCAGAATAATTTGGGTGCAAACACTTCAGAATAATTTGGGTGCATACAGTGCAAGAAGGAAGTAATATCCTTCAAAACAATATGCTTCTGGGCTCTTCTCAGCCAAAGCATTACTTTTATGGTCCTCATTAGACAGCCATTGATGACGTACAATTATGAATTTATTGTGTTTGGTTCACTAATGGATAGTTTTGACTATATGCTTCTATACTTTAGAGCAGGACTTTAAATCCATTATTTATTCATTCAAATAATATTTATGAAAGGCTATATTTATTAGACAAAGTTTGAAACACTGAAGATGTAACTGCAGAACAAAACAAAGCCCTTACTCCCATGACATTTTTGTTCCAATGAGGAAACAAATAATGAAAAATAGTAAACAGAAAATCTTCAGTGAGAAGAGCCATGACAAAATAAAATGCATGAATGTAATATTAATAGAAAGTGACTGAGGATGAAAAGCATCGGTTTTAGGTAGGTTAGTGGGAAGGGATTCCATGAGGTTCAAGTTGAGATTTAAAAGATGAGAACCTCAAAAAATAGCCAAGAAAAGCATGCTCTAGACAGAGGAAATACTACATGTAAAAGGCCTGAGCTGGACCAAGAACAGGTCAATGTGTCTGCATCGTAGTCAATAAAATGATAGTTCAAGATGAGATTGCAGAAACAGTCATGGAGCCAGATCAAAGAGAAGATAGGTTTACTCTAAGAGTAAGGGAAAGTCATTACAAGGTTTTCGTACGGAGGTGATGTGATTTGAAGAAAAGATTGTCATGGCAAAAGTGGGAGCTGGAAGTCTAATTAGGCAGTTTTTGTGGTTGACAAGGTGAGAGATGATGCTGTCCTGGACTGCAGAGGTTGTGTTATTGTTCAGTCATTAAGTCGAGTCGTGGGACTCTTTGTGACCCCATGGACTGCAGCATGCCAGGCTTCCCTGTCCTTCACCATCTCCCAGAGTTTGCTCAAACTCATGTCCACTGAGTTGGTGACGCCATCCAATGATCTCATCCTCTGTCATTCTCCTTCTCCTACTGCCTTCAGTCTTTCCCAGAATCAGGGTGTTTTCCAATGAGTCAGCTCTTCACATCAGCTGGCCAAAGTATTGGTGCTTCAACTTCAGTATCAGTCCTTTCAAAGAAAGGACTTTAGAATTGACTAGTTTGATCTCTTTGCAGTCCAAGGGACTCTCTAGAGTCTTCTCTAGCAGCACACTCGAAAGGATCAGTTCTTCGGCGCTCAGCCGTGAGCAGGGAAGAAAGTGCATTCCTTCCCGCACTCCCCAGGTATGCTCCACTGTCACATTTTTATGATCTGATGTGCTTCCCATTAAAAAAAAAAAAAAAAAAAAACACCTGATTTGTTCCTGTGGTGTTTATGTTTTATTTGTTTTGTAGAAGCCTGTTTTTGTCTTTGCATATTCAGCCGGAAGAAATGAATTCTCGCCCATTTGAGTGTGAGACCAAAGAACTGTCCACTCATTCCTGATAAGCCTTTTCCTCTGGTTTTGTTCAAGACTTTCATTCATAAATCTCTGCAGCATTTATTTGCCTTTCCTGATTTTTTTTTTTTCGTAGCTTTGGTTTTGAAGCCCTTCTAATGCTCTTTGTCAATTGTGCAATGCTTTCCATGTGAGTGCAAGGAATGTTCATACCATTTTGAATGGTTAAGTGCCTTTAAATGATTTAAAATGCTGGGAAGATATTTAACTCTTTGGCAAGGGGATTTGGAGTGCATGCTATTTCCAGCTGTGGGTTAGATCCATATTTGGAAGGAGAAATTCTTAGCATCAAGAATATCATAGAATACATCCAGGTGTTTTTAAAACCTGCAAATACTGCTGTGAAGTAGAATCTTTCATTGTTTCTTCAAGATGCCACACTCCTTCCTTAGTGAAAACAGATACCATGCATCGTGCTTCTGAAAGGGCTCTTGGAATCATTCCAATCAGCTAGGATGGAAAGCCGGCTTTCGAGAACATTAAAAGCAGGAAACTGGAGGAAGAGAATGTGGGCATTTGCGAAGGTGCTAAAGATGAACAGGATTTAACTCTGTGAAGAAAGAAGTCTGGGGTAGGTGGTAGAAAATTCCATTCTGGAAGATGGAGAGTGATAAAGAACGGGATTGGAAGTAGGACTCAAGAAGTAATAAACCATTACACTGATGGCTCTCTGGGTTGCAAAGAGGAGTGGAAAAGACATCACTATGTCTTTATGACTCAAGCAAAATAGTTGATCCAGGAACCTGCACCAGTTATCCACTCACAAGTGCTTATGCTCAGCATTCCTCTAGCTGGGTTGTTAGAGAACATGCCTGGATTTTAAGGTTGGCCTCCAGGAGGACAATCCAACAAAACATGCCTTTGTGTTGCTTTCAGAGAAAGGACATGGGAGTGATGGGATCATGGACTATTTCAGTTGAAGACCGAATTAAGTCTGCTGGGCTGTGATCCAGTTAATAGCAAAGCAATTCATTGTAATTGACCCCAGAAGAGTTGATTCAGTGACATACGGATGGAGCTTTGACAGCTTAGCAGTGAGATCAGGGAAGGAAATGAATATGTGATTTAAGTAAATTCAGGCACCTGGAAGTTTAATAGGTTTAGACACTTTCATCTTTTGTTATTGGATTGACTCTGGCCCAGTTGGGAGTTACTGAAAAATTGATTGCAATAAACTGGCCTCCGTGACAGGCCACTCTGGGGCTCAAAGCTCCTTCTTGGATCACCTAGGGGAAATGATGCCACAGAAGCACTGGCACATGCTCTGTGTTTAACTCACACAGACCAACCTTGTGTTTCTTCCTAGTGGGGTGGCTGTAAAGCATGACAAATGGTAAGAAGTTTGGGAACCAGAGGTAAGACCTAAAAATGCCAGAAAGACCTGACTTGGACACTGTTCAAGCAACATACTGAATTAAACCAAGAAGCTGGTCACAAACTGGTTCCTTCTAGATTCTAGCCTTCCATTAGATTCAATATTTTCATGGCCACAATAAAGAGTTGAGTTCGGTTCTACTTTAAAATATCTCTTCCTTCTTTGGTTTTAGACCCTCGGCTGTCTCATCTGCATCTCCTTCCATCGCTCCGTGGGCATATAGTTGGTGTATGTGTCCCAGTGGGATACATGCACAAAGAGTGGACCTAAAGTTTTCATAGCTTTTTTAAAATGTGGAAGTAATCCATGAGTGTAAAATTTCAAGCCCTGTGGAAGTTGTTGTTGTTTAGTTGCTAAGTCATGTCTGTCTCTTTGTGACGCCATGGACTGTAGCCCTCCAGGCTCCTCTGTCCATGGGATTTCCTAGGCAAGAATACTGAAGTGGAGTGTCATTTCCTTCTCCGGAAGATATTCCCCATCCAGGGATTGAATCCACATCTCCTGTGCTGGTGGGTGAACTCTTTGCCTATGAGCCACCAGGAAAAAGTGAAAGTGTTAGTTGCTAATTCATGTCCAACTCTTTGTGACCCCATGGACTGTAGCCCACCAGGCTCCTCTGTCCTTAGAATTCTCTAGGCAAAAACACTGGAGTGAGTTGTCATTCCCTTCTCCAGGGGATCTTCTCAGCCCTTTGGAAACAAATGAAGTAAAAAGGAAAAGAATATTTCAAATTTAGATGAGCACTACCCAATTGCCTTCCACAAATTCTGTACCAATATGTACTCACACCAACAGTACAGGAGAGGGTCCTTTCTTTCTTTTATCTTTGCCAAGAGTTGGTATAACCATTTATTGTGTCTGATGCTAAACTTCAGGGTACTGAGTATGGGTTTGGGGTTGGTTTTTTGTTTGTTTTATGAAGTGGGCTCACACGCCATTCTCCAGACCCACTCCAGTCTCCTTTCTGATCCTTTCAAACAGCAAGTTCTCAGCCAGCGCTCAGACTTTCTTGGCCTGGAAACTTCCTCAGGTCTTCCCAGCTGGTAACCTTCTTGAGTCTTAGATTGAATGACACTTCTCCTGGCAGAATTTCCCTCTCCACTGATTTAGAAGAAAAACCAAATTCACTCTGACCTGAGCATTCACCCTATTCCTCCACTTATTGCCCTCAAAGGACACGTCCTGATAAAATACCGGTGTTCAGGTAGTTACTTGTTTTCCATTTCTTTCTTCGCCAGCACCTTGACAGCAGAGACCTGTATGCCTTTTGAGGCCTTCTTTTTCCAGCTTGGCCCAGGGATTGGCAAAGGATAGTGATGCCTTTGTGGAAAGCACGGATGAACAAACAGCTTCTTCATCTTTTCCTTGGAGCCACAGATGGAAGGGTGGGAGGGAGACAGACGTGGAATCTCTGATGACTCCTGCCTCATACCCACTGGTCCCCTTGAAATGAACATAACCGTCCCCCATCAAATCAGCACACTTGGAGGAAATAAGAGAGCTTCTCTCTTCATGGTCTCCTTTCATGATCAGACTTGGAAAATGCTACCACATTTTGAGACTCTCACTTATTTTTCCATTTGTTTTAATGCATCTTCCATATTATCATTTGCAGCATAGACACCAAGATGATTTCCTTGTTTTTAGTGGGAAAGAAGCATATTAATTTATCTGACTTGTGCATTTTTTCTAACTCCTAAGAAAAAGCATGGGAAGTTCATGGAAATTTGATATGGTGGGGATTTCTCATGTTGGTGGTGGTGGCTTGGTTTTATATTTTTCTTAATCTCATGTTCATTGTACATTTAGACAATTCTGAAGAGTATAAAGAAGGAGTGTGATGCATGCATTACCTTTTCTTCCTAAAATGTACATTTTGTCTTAAGCTGAATTCCTCTAAAGGCAGCGCTGAAGTAGGATTAGGATGTAAGTCCTTTACTTTGATCTGGACCATTTTAAAGTCTTTATTGACTTGTTACAACACCATTTCTGTGTGTGTGTGTGTGTGTGTGTGTGTGTGTGTGTTTTTAATTGTCTCGGCCATGAGGCATGTGGAATCTTAGCTTCCTGACCAGGGATCTGACATACCTACCACTGGACCGCTAGGGAAGTCCTTTATTTTGTTTTTTTTTTTTAATAATTTTATTTATTTATTTTGAGCTATGCCAGGTCCTTGTTTTTTTTTTTTTTTTTAAATTACAATACTGTATTTGTTTTGCCATACATTGACACGAATCAGCCATAGGTGAACACAATCTCCCAATGCCAAAGCCCCCTCCCACCTCCCACCCCACATCCTCTACTTGAATCATCCTGTGCATCAGCCCCATGCATCCTGCATCCTACATTGAACATAGATTGGTGCTTCGTTTCTTACACGAAAATATACATGTTTCATTGCCATTCTCCCAAACCATCCCACCCTTTCCCTCTCCCTCAGAGTCCAAAAGTCCACTCTGTACCTCTGTGTCTCTTGGTTTTCTCACATACAGGGTCATCATTACTATCTTCTAAATTCCATATATATGTGTCAGTATACTGTATTGGTGTTTTTCTTTCTGGCTTACTTCACTCTGTATAATCGGTTCCAATTTCATCCATCTCATTAGAACTGAGTCAAATTTATTCTTTTTAAGGGCTGAGTAGTATTCCATAGTGTATATGTACCACAGCTTTCTTATCCATTCATCTGCTGATGGACATCTAGGTTGCTTCCACGTCCTGGCTATTATAAACAGCGCTGCAATGAACATTGGGGTACATGTGTCTCTTTCAATTCTGGTTTCCTCAGTGTGTATGCCCAGCAGTGGGATTGCTGGGTCATAAGGCAGTTCTATTTGCAATTTTTTAAGGAATCTCCACACTGTTTTCCATAATGGCTGTACTAGTTTGCATTCCCACCAGCAGTGTAAGAGGGTTCCCTTTTCTCCACATCCTCTCCAGCATTTATTGCTTGTAGACTTTTGGATCGCAGCTATTCTAACTGGTGTGAAATGGTACCTCATTGTGGTCTTGATTTGCATTTCTCTGATAATGAGTGATGTTGAGCATCTTTTCATGTGTTTGTTAGCCATCCGTATGTCTTCTTTGGAGAAATGCCTATTTAGTTCTTTGGCCCATTTTTTTATTGGATCATTTATTTTTCTGGAGTTGAGCTGTATAAGTTGCTTATATATCTTTGAGATTAGTTGTTTGTCAGTTGTTTCATTTGCTATTGTTTTCTCCCATTCAGAAGGCTGTCTTTTCACCTTGCTTGTAGTTTCCTTTGTTGTGCAGAAGCTTTTAATTTTAATTAGATCCCATTTATTTATCTTTGCTTTTATTTCCAGTATACTGGGAGGTGGATCATAGAGGATCCTGCTGTGATTTATGTCGGAGAGTGTTTTGCCTATGTTCTCCTCTAGGAGTTTTATAGTTTCTGGTCTTACATTTAGATCTTTAATCCATTTTGAGTTTATTTTTGTGTATGGTGTTAGAAAGGGGTCTAGTTTCATGGCTCTACTACAAACCACAATCATTAAGACAGTATGGTACTGGCACAAAGACAGAAATATAGATCAATGGAACAAAATAGAAAGCCCTGAGATTAACCCACACACCTATGGACACCTTATCTTCGACAAAGGAGGCAAGAATATACAATGGAGTAAAGACAGTCTCTTTAACAGGTGGTGCTGGGAAAACTGGTCAACCACTTGTAAGGGAAGTCCTTTATTTTGGAAGTAATCTAAGAAGCAGCTCTAAGAGAGAAGGGAAGTAAGAGTGTAGGGAAAGAAGTTTATATACTCTGCAAAAAAGAGCAAGGTAACCACCATGAGCAGCTGGGGCTCAGTCCTGCTGGAGGTATCAGTCAGACCAAGTAAAACACCCTCTCAGTAGTCCCATCTGAGAGACAAGCGTATTAGTGCATTTGGGTTCCATTTCCAGGGCTTCCCTGGTGGCTCAGTGGTAAAGAATCTGCCTGCCAATGAAGGAGACACGGGTTCGATCCCTGAATTGAGAAGATCCCCTGGAGGAGGAAATGGCACCCCACTCCAATATTCTTGCCTGGGAAATCCCATGGGCAGAGGAACTGGGCGGACCACAGTCCATGGGGTCACAAAGAGTCAGACATGACTTAGCAGTTCAGCAGCAACAACAGTTCATTTCCAGTCCATGACTGGATAAGGACTGCTTCTACAGGCGTTAGTTCCCCGGCACCCCCATCCCCATCCTCTCGGGGTGAAGTGGAGTGAAGCAAAAGATCTTCCTGTTTTATTCATTCAACAAAGAGCACCTACAATCCCCCAGACCATTCTCTGCTCTCAGCATACACATGTCACTCAACCACACACACAGTCCACTGCCCTCGTGTGTTCCTATTATTTCTTCTTTCGTAAGTCACTCATTAATCTGACAAATACTCCATCCCGTTCCTGATGCTTTTAAAACTACCTGTGCATTCAGAGTGTGTTTTGTTTTGTTTTGTTTTGGCTGTGCTGGGTTTTTGTGGCTTTGCTCTAACTGCAGAGAACAGGGTCTATTGTGCACGGTCTTCTCATTGTGGTGGCTTCTCTTATTGAAGAACATGGACTCTAGGGTGCACCGGCCTCAGTAGTTCTGGTCTGGGCCCTAGAACACAGGCTTAATAACTGTGGCACACAGGCTTAGTTGCTCTGTGGCCTGTGAGATCTTCCTGGACCAGGGATGGAACCTGCTCCTCCTACATTGGCAGGCAAATTCTTTACCACTGAGCCACCAGGGAAGCCCTGGGTTTTCAGTTATACAGTTATATTATTATTTATTTCCATAATCACAAAACTTTTTCATTTCTGTTTATATTTTAGCGTTTGTAGTTCTTTTCTGGCAGCTAAGAAAAGTTTTAATTTTGTGTAGGCACCTCTTCCAACGTTACCCTATATTTTTCTACCTACTTACCCTAGGATCATAGAAATAGCCATCCACATTTTCCCCTCATACTTTTATAATGATGAAGCTTTTAACTTGAAAACGTACCAGATCACATACAAAGCAGATCTATACCCGGGCCGGGCCTGACCTGAGAATCACGTGCACCTAATGTTGGATACACTGCTTGGTTATGAAAGAGTGCTTTTCCCTACTAAGAGGTGTGTGTTACTCCTGCGTCAGACTCGCCATGTGTTGAAATGTGGTGATGTCAACACCAGAACCACATCAAATCACCTAAGTCAAAATGATCTTGGAAACAGAGTTACTGCCTTTAAGTCTTAGTCGCTCAGTTGTGGCTGACTCTTTTGCGACCCCATGGACTGTAGCCCGCCAGGCTCCTCTGTCCATGGAATTCTCCAGGCAAAAATACTGGGGTGAGTTGCCATGTCCTTCTTCAGGGGATCTTCCTGACCCAGGGACTGGACCCAGGTCTCCTGCACTGCAGGCAGATTCTTTACCATCTGAGCCGGAAACCTCATTTCTTACTGCCTTTAAAATAAGGTCCAAAATTCCTACCAGGCTTGCTGGCCCTGACCCACTTGAGCTGCCACTCTCTGGAAATGACACGGCCTCTCCCGTTGCCCATGGCATCATTCACCCCCACGGGAAAGGAGTTTCTTCCCCACGTTCAGTTGGCTGACTTCTATTCCTCTTCCCGATCTCAGCTTCACTGCCACTTCTTCCAGGGGTGGTGACATTTTAGTCGCAAAGTCGTGTCCAACTCTTGCGACCCAGTCGACTGGAGCTCACCAGGCTCCTCTGCCCATGGGATTCCCCAGGTACGAATACTGCAGTGGGTTGCCATTTCCTCCTCAGGGTTTCCCAGGCGGCTCAGTGCTAAAGAATCTGCCTGCCAACACAGGACATGGGTTTAGTCCCTGAGTCGGGAAGATCTCCTGGAGATCTTCCAGGAGGGTCCTGGAAGATTGGAGGGTCCTCAAGATAGTAAGAGTGCTGGGGGCTGTGTACTCAGTTTAAAAACACAGAGAGGCTATGTAATTGACCTACGTTCACACAGGGCGAACAGCAGAGCAGCGATTCTTGACCCAGGACTGTCACTTGTTCATTGAGGACACCACCTAATCAGTGTTCCAAGGCTTATTCAAGTTGGGACAAGGCACTAGTAAGTGGATGGGCTTTGTAAGCTGTCAAGCTGGGGCAAACCCTGGAGGTGGGGGTAGGGTAACCATCTGCAGGACAAAGAAACCCACCTATCTGAATGCTTGCATTTGGGAAGGAATGTGAGCCTGGGCCTCCAGATCCCACCCAGGTTCAGTGTGTCTGGCCCAGGGTTATTTTCGATTCAAGGCCTCTGTGCCCTGGTTTCTATCAACACTGAAATAAACACTGCTTTGCAATCTGCACCTTTTATTAATGGTGTGACTCACTGAATGAGGGCTTTGCTGACTCATATCGAGCTCCCTTCGAGAACAGAGGCCCATCAGGGAATCGCAGACAACTGTCAGCCTGGGCCCACTCTGCCAGCTGCCCCTTGAGTTCCTCAGCCCTCCAGAAGAGTGGGGAAAGCATGTAAAAGTCACTCAGTCGTGTCTGACTCTTTGCCACCCTATGGATAGTCCACAGAATTCTCCAGGCCAGAATACTGGAGTGGGTAGCCTCTCCCTTCTCCAGGGGATCTTCCCAACCCAGCAATTGAACCCAGGTCTGCTGCATTGCAGGCAGATTCTTTACCAGTTGAGCCACTAGGGAAGCCCACGCAAGAGTCCAGCACAGCCCCAAATAGACACAAGTTTTAAGCAAAAATAAACAAATGGGACCTAATTAAAATTAAAAGCTTCTGCACAACAAAGGAAACTATAAGCAAGGTGAAAATACAGCCTTCAGAATGGGAGAAAATAATAGCAAATGAAGCAACTGACAAACAATTAATATCAAAAATATATAAGCAACTCCTGCAGCTCAATTCCAGAAAAATAAACGACCCAATCAAAAAATGGGCCAAAGAACTAAACAGACATTTCTCCAAAGAAGACATAAAGATGGCTAACAAACACATGAAAAGATGCTCAACATCACTCAGTATCAGAGAAATGGAAATCAGAACCACAATGAGGACCATTTCACGCCAGTCAGAATGGCTTCTATCCAAAAGTCTACAAACAATAAATGCTGGAGAGGGTGTGGAGAAAAGGGAACCCTCTTACACTGTTGGTGGGAATGCAAACTAGTACAGCTACTATGGAGAACAGTGTGGAGACTCCTTAAAAACCGGAAATAGAACTGCCATGCTGCTGCTGCTGCTAAGTCGCTTCAGTCGTGTCCGACTCTGTGCGACCCCACAGACGGCAGCCCACCCCGCTCCCCCCGTCCCTGGGATTCTCCAGGCAAGAACACTGGAGTGGGTTGCCATTTCCTTCTCCAGTGCATGAAAGTGAAAAGTGAAAGTGAAGTCGGCTCAGTCGTGTCCGACTCTTAGCGACCCCATGGACTGCAGCCCACCAGGCTCCTCCATCCATGGGATTTTCCAGGCAAGAGGAGAAGGCAATGGCACCCCACTCCAGCACTCTTGCCTGGAAAATCCCATGGATGGAGAACTGCCATATGACCCAGCTATCCCACTGCTGGGCACGCACACCAAGGAAACCAGAATTGAAAGAGACAAGTGTACCCCAATGTCTGTCACAGCACTGTTTATAATAGCCAGGACATGGAAGCAACCTAGATGTCCATCAGCAGACGAATGGATAAGAAAGCTGTGGTACATATACACAATGCAATATTACTCAGCCATTAAAAAGAATACATTTGAATCAGTTCTAATGAGATGGATGAAACTGGAGCCTATTATTCAGAGTGAAGTAAGTCAGAAAGAAAAACACCAATACAGTATACTAATGCATATATATGGAATTTAGAAAGATGGCAACAATAACCCTGTATGTGAGACAGCAAAAGAGACACAGATGTATAGAACAGTCTTTTGGACTCTGTGGGAGAGAGCGAGGGTGGGATGATTTGGGAGAATGGCATTGAAATATGTATAATATCATATGTGAAATGAATTGCCAGTCTAGGTTCAATGAAGGATACAGGATGCTTGGGGCTGGTGCACTGGGATGACCCAGAGGAATGGGATGGGGAGGGAGGTGGGAGGGGGGTTCAGGATGGGGAACACATATACACCCGTGGCGGATTCATGTTGATGTATGGGAAAACCAATGCAATATTGTAAAGTAATTAGCCTCCAATTAAAATAAATAAATTTATATTTAAAAAGAATCATATGAACCAAAAAAATAAATAAATAAAAGCTACTTTAATGGCCTTCTCTGAACATTGTTCTTTATGTCTTTATTTTACTTTAGTTTAGTTTCAGGCAGTCAGTCATGGATGGATTCTTCTTAAAATCTAATCATAAAATATTCTCCAAATGGGCAAAGACACTAATTGAAACTGTGAAAGGAGAGTAAGGAAAGAGTTAAATGAGATGTGGAGGATTCTTCATTGCAATGTTTGTGTAATTTTGCATCCCAAGCTGACTCATAAAGGAGAAAACATCCTGCCTCGATGACAACACACGATTTAGTGTCATCTATTGCAAAAGGTGGCAGGTTGTGTGACATGGATGGCTTGGTGTCCCTAGAGTTTGGAAGGGAATCTGCAGCTCAGTCTGCATACAAGTCACACGCTGCCCATTTTAAATCCCTTCCCCATCCATCCACTAGTTCCTAGGTCTAGTTCTTGCCCTGTCCACAATGAGTTCTTGGAAAGCAAGTGAGGCCAAACCCAGGTTAGTTGTGGGTTCCTTTCAGAATAGCCCAGACTTCTGCTTCACATGGAAAATGACCGCCCTGCCCCGTGAGGTTCCCTGCCTGTCTTCCCCGGAGTGGGGAAGCTTTAGAGTGGGAGTGCCAGTAAGGATGTGTCTGGAGGGCTGGCTTCCTCTCCCTTCCCCCACTGTGGTCCTGACTGTTTTAAGGAAACCTAAAAACAGAGGAGACATCTTTCTAAGCATCACCATCACAGGAGGCTGATGCTTATTGTGAGAATCTAAGCTAGAGACGATGAGAAGGTCAAGGGTAAGGACAGCCTGGTGGCCTTGTAGCTCGTCTTCCTTGGGAAGCAGTTTGTCCTCCTGAGACATGTGGAGGAGAACGCTTTGTCGCCCCCTTATCACTTCTGTTGTTTCTGAGCTGAGGGATGCTGGAAGTGGAGGCAGGCTGAGAGGCTCAAAGGGGCTGCTTCTTTTAGACCAGGGGTCCCTGACCTCTGGGACCTAATACCTGATGATCACAGGTGGGGCTGATGTAATCATAATAGAAATAAAGTGCACAATAAATGAAATGTGCTTGAATCATCCTGAAACCATCCCCACTCCCTGTTCATGGAAAAACTGCCTTCCACACAATCCATCCCTGGTGGCTTTAGGGGATTCTTCTCTGCTGCTCTAAGTGGGTGAAACGGCAAGGCTTCTGTGCAGTTTATCTCATCCTCTCCACCCCCACTCCCCACCCCACAGGATGAGTGATGGGATCTGGGAAGAAGTCCTGTGGGATTTACAGCTGGCCTGGAACACTTGGGTAGGAATCTGGAGCCAGCAGAGGCAATGGAGACAGGATAGGGTGTTTCCTTGCTGTGCCAGGCAGTGGCCACCGCTCACAGACAGCAGATGCCCAGACGCAGAGAAGAGCTGCCGAGAAGTCACCTTGCCATGCTGCAGTGTCTTAAAGCATCACTAACCCCCGTCTGGCTATTCAGAAGAGCTCTTCTGGCTATTCTGAACTGATATCAAACACCCAGGTTAAGATCGGAGAGGAAGATGCTACAACGAAACGCAAGGGGGCAACTATGAGACCTGAGCGTTATTCAAACGATGAAAATGAGATACAGGGATTATTGTACTGCAAAGGTAAAGGAAATGGTAGGAGACAGTCAGAATGTTAGTGTACGTTGGCCGCCTCCTACTTTTCTCAGCAACATCCCACAAAAGAGGAAGGATCTTCATTCCACGGTAGCCAGGCTGCAAGCTAGATAGAAGGAATCATAGCTTCTCTAGGAGAATCATTTTTTTGCCTGTGATCTTCACTCTCAGTTGACTGGGAGTTTGGTAACATGCAGCCTTGTAGAACTAGGAGAGAAAAAAACACAATTTCTCCTGAACTTTAAAACAAAATCCTTTTAAGCAGTGACTCAAAGCCCTGGGCTTAGCAAGTGTTAAAACTCTGGCCTCAAATCCCTTTTGAAATATTTTCCACTAACGTTCTCTACCAATAACATGTCCCAGGCTGGTAGGATGGTTAAGTAACCCCAAATTATCACTGAAGTTTGGTGTTTAAAATTTTGAGGTCATCATTACTAATTTGTCAATTAACCAGTCGATCCTAAAGGAAATCAATCCTGAATTTTCATAGGAAGGACTGATGTTGAAGCTGAAACTCCAATAATTTAGCCACCTAATGCAAAGAGCCTATTCATTAGAAAAGACCCTGATGCTGGGAAAGATTGAAGGCTACAGGGGAAGTGGGTGGCCGAGGATGAGACGGTTAGATAGCAACACCAACTCATGGACAGGAATCTGAGCAAATTTCAGGAGACAGTGAAGGACAGGACAGCCTGGTGTGGTGCAGTTCATGGGGTTGCAAAGAGTCGGACATGACTTAGCAACTGAACAACAACAAGAACGTGCTCAAAGAGGTATTTTAAGCCAATAGATAGATGATGTAATTCACCAGGTGATGGCTCATCCCTGACAGAGTTGTTATCCTTCGTCAAACTGCAGTTGAAAAGAATTATAAGTGAAAATATTTAAAAGCAACTTAAAAATCAGAAAATATCTTTATATAATTTATAAAAAGATAGCCTTTATATATATTTCAGTTCAGTTCAGTTCAGTCGCTCAGTCGTGTCCAACTCTGTGACCCCATGAATCGCAGCACGCCAGGCCTCCCTGTCCATCACCAACTCACGGAGTTCACTCAGACTCTTGTCCATCAAGTCAGTGATGCCATCCAGCCATCTCATCTTCTGACATCCCTTTCTCTGCCTGCCCCCAATCCCTCCCAGCATCAGAGTCTTTTCCAAGGAGTCAACTCTTTGCATGAAGTGGCCAAAGTACTGGAGTTTCAGCTTTAGCATCATTCCTTCCAAAGAAATCCCAGGGCTGATCTCCTATATATATTTAGTTAACAGTAAAAGCAAAAGCATACATGAAAAGATACACATTGAAAGTGTACTAAAATATACTCTTGCATTAAATAACATATTATTAAAATAACACTATATTAAAATATACATACATAAGTCACAAAACACCTGAAACAAATGAGATAAATCTGAGTAAAAAAATCATGATGTTCATGCAGGAAAAAAAGATTAAATCCATAATATAGAAAAAGTTCTAAAAATCAATAACAGATAACCAACTGGAAAATTCTGAGAGAGATGGGAATACCAGACCACCTGACCTGCCTCCTGAGAAATCTGTATGCAGTTAAGGAAGCAACAGTTAGAACTGGACATGGAACAACAGACTGGTTCCAAATAGGAAAAGGAGTACGTCAAGGCTGTATATTGTCACCCTGCTTATTTAACTTATATGCAGAGTACATCATGAGAAACCCTGGACTGGAAGAAACACAAGCTGGAATCAAGATGCCGGGAGAAATATCAGTAACCTTAGATATGCAGATGACACCACCCTTATGGCAGAAATTGAGGAGGAACTAAAAAGCCTCTTGATGAAAGTGAAAGAGGAGAGTGAAAAAGTTGGCTTAAAGCTCAACATTCAGAAAATGAAGATCATGGCATCCGGTCCCATCACTCCATGGGAAATGGATGGGGAAACAGTGGAAACTGTCAGACTTTATTTTGGGGGCTCCAAAATCACTGCAGATGGTGACTGCAGCCATGAAATTATAAGACACTTACTCCTTGGAAGAAAAGTTCTGACCAACCTAGATAGCATATTCAAAAGCAGAGACATTACTTTGCCAACAAAGGTCCATCTAGTCAAGGCTATGGTTTTTCCTGTGGTCATGTATGGATGTGAGAGTTGGACAGTGAAGAAGGCTGAGCGCTGAAGAATTGATGCTTTTGAACTGTAGTGTTGGAGAAGACTCTTGAGAGTCCCTTGGACTGCAAAGAGATCCAACCAGTCCATTCTGAAGGAGATCAGCCCTGGGATTTCTTTGGAAGGAATGATGAAACTCTGGTACTTTGGCCACCTCATGGGAAGTGTTGACTCATTGGAAAAGACTCTGATGCTAGGAGGGATTGGGGGCAGGAGGAGAAGGGGACGACTGAGGATGAGATGGCTGGATGGCATCACGGACTCGATGGACGTGAGTCTGAGTGAACTCCGGGAGTTGGTGATGGACAGGGAGGCCTTGCATACTGCGATTCATGGGGTCGCAAAGAGTCAGACACGACTGAGCGACTGAACTGAACTGAACTGAACCACCTAAAATAAAAAGAGGAAAAAAACTTGGAAAGATAGTTTACCAAAGAAGAAATAGTCATGATGGATAAATATATTTCAAAGTATGATATCATTCAAAATATAAGAGCAACTTTGATTGATAATCGTTTAAAAAATACATTTCCCTAAGTCCACAAGGATATGAGTAACATGTTTCAGTATAACATTTCTAGGGCCATAAATTGGTCCAACTTTTGAAAGGCATTTTGGCAACATGGATCAGACCTTTAAAAATGTTTACATATTTTTATCCAGAACTTTGCTTCTAATAATTTATATTTTTGAAATAATTGGACTAAGAATTTAGGTATAAGGATATCCATACAGTACTTAATATAGAAAAAATGGAAACAACTCAAAACTTTGAAATGAATAATGTGTACAATTAAAAGCTATAGCGTCATCGGAAAATGTTTTAAAATATTGAGAAAAATATATGTGTGTGTGTGTCCATATACTTTGTATATATTAGCTTGCCACAAATCACCATTCTTGGCACTTGACCATATTTCTCTAAGAGGGAAAAGAATTATATTTTTCCCACTAAAGTATAGTGATTATTTCTGTATGTACAGTGAAATTATGGGCACTAGGCTTTTCTATATATTTTTATTTTTCTGTGCTTCTAATTTTTGTAACAGGAATATATGCTGCTTTAAGTATTAAATTAATAAGGACTTTAAAGATTCTTGAAGATTTTATCTGCTTTTCAAATCAAGATAGAGATTTTCTACATAATTCCAAAATGAATTAATGATTGTAGTCACCTAAACATGTCCCTTCTTTCATATTTCCTATCTTGGCATCAACAAGCCAAAAAGCTTGGAATCACCCTAAGCAACACCCTTACCCTCGCAGCTGCAAATCTCCTGCAGCACACATTCAGTCTGTTTTACCTTCTCCCAAATCTGACACCCTTCTCTCCATCGCTTATTGCAAAATGAACTGATCTGGGGTTGGAAATAACTCTTATGTGATGCGTTCTCTTGCTAAAACTTCTTAGAAGATGCCCTCTGATTTACAGACTGAAGTTGCCACTGCAGCTTCATCTGGCCTTTACATCTGGCCTCTCACTCTGATTACATCATTGCAGTTTATGAAATCACAGAGCCACGGAATTTTAAAGCTAAAAGGAACATGAAAATTATCTTGCCTGTTCTTATTTCACCAAAAGAAGAAACTGAGGTTAGAGCTGTAAAGTGACTGCCCAGAGTCACAGAGCTATGTCACGGAAAGGTGGTGACCGGAGCTTGGTCTGGAGCCCTTGTGCCTCTCTGCACTTCTCACCACTTCCAACCTCAAAACATCCATTCAAAATGGTTCTGCTTAGTTGATGCCAAACCTCCTCTTATGCTCTTCTGCAGCCCTGATGCTAAAGGGGTTTGCAGAATGAAAACACTGGCAGGGGGTAAGGGGTTTGGGGTGCAAACACTGGCTTTTAACTGAACTTGTAACGGGGCTGCAGCTGAGTCATAAAACAATTTGGTCTTGGCTGCCCCTCCTTTTAATTCAAATTCACAAAGTTAAAGTAATAAAGTATAACAGAAGCTTCCTTTGATTTAAGGCTGCCAAGGGAGAGCCTTGAGTTAGATGCGAGTTGTTTATTTAAACCAATGAATGGAACTTTAGCAGAACAGCTAATAAACAACCCTCCACGAGGTCAGGCCAGGCTCCCTGGGACCCGAGGTGTTGGGTCTGAAATCCAGCCAAAGAGACGAAGGCTCACATTGGCCTCACAGAGATCTCCAGTGGTCTAGGGTCCCCCCGGGGCCTCGGGTTTGGAATGCCTTCTGAGAAGCCGTGCCAGGGGGCAGTGGCAGTAAAGGGAGCTTTATTTCATCCACCCTAGAAGGAGGGACGGCCGAGGGACGCTGGCCCCGAGGAAGCCGGCACCGCGCCCCCCACCTCCAGCAATGAGGCACCAAGCTGCTTTGCTGAAACCGCTGATCTGTCCAAGGCCGCTGTATCCTCTGTGGAATCCAACTGAAAAATAATAAGACTTCAGCCCAGCCTCACTTACATTTGAATTTTTGAAATCTTTCCACTCAATTTATGTTCAGATATCAGTGTGCTTGTCTGGAGAATCCCAAGGACAAAGGAGCCTGGCAGGCTATAGTCCATGGGGTCACAAAAGTCAGACACAACTGAACGTGCATGTGCATGCACACACACACACACACACGCACACACACACACACTCACACACACACATACACACACACACACACACACACACACACACACACACACACACACACACAGTGGCAAACTGCCCTTAAAATGACTCCAAACCTCATCAGAGAATTTTCTCCCCGAAACCTCTTTTTCTGCTGCCCCTTCTGTGCAGATTCACCTTCTGTCTCCTCTCTTCCCCTCACCCCGTATTTCATGCCTGGGTTCACAAGACGCATCCTTCGTGTTTTCTCCTCTGAACAGCTCAGGGAAGAGTGGACTTTATTTCTCCTGCCTCCCCACCGGGGACTTGGGTGGACTCATGGCTTGCCACTGCAATGTGCTTTCTCATCTTGGGCTTCCCTGGTGGCTCAGATGATAAAGAATCTGTCTGCAAGGAGGAGACTCAGGTTCAATCCCTGGGTCAGGAAAATCCCCTGGAGAAGGAAATGGCAACTCCCTCCAGTATCCTTGCCTGGAAAAATCCCATGGACAGAGGAGCCTGGTGGGCGGCAGTCCACGGAATTGCAGAGTCGGGCACAGCTGAATGACTAACACTTCCTCATCTTATGCATCTCTGGGTACCATTTTCCTTTCCTTGCACACTTGGCCCGTAATAAATGTCCCACGGGAGGGTGTGAGGGCCCAGGGGTGGAGAGCCGTCCCCTCTCCGAGAACAAAGGGAGGGACAGAGGTGGGCTCATCACGGTGTCGTGAGCTCCCATCCTCGCTCACAGAGCATCTGCGGATGTTATTTTGTTTTGTGTTTGGCAGCATGGGTGTACCACAGCGCTTCATCCCACTGTTCTTGCCTTTCAGAACAACGTGGGAAGCCCTGGCTGACGTAACAATTGCTCACGACTTTCCCTTGCGGTCTTTTGACTGAAGCAGTTTTACTAATAGGCTGTTTACAGTCGTTTCCTGTTCACAGCTGGCCCCAGAGTGAAGTGAAAACAAAAAATGATACCCGGGGGTTTATCAATTTTTCTCCCTTATAAACGGTTAGTGCCTCTCAGCAGGAGAGGTCCATAGTCCCCAATTTATAACTCCTTTCAGCCGGATTTGTCTGCCCAGATTGACTCACTACATGGAAGAACTCAGATCCTCCCTGCAGAGCCCAGTGCCCAGAGCTGAGCCTGGCAACATCACAGTAGGGTCTGCGACATGGGTGGGACAACATGGGCGGGAGCACCAGGACCAGCCATGCAGGGAGGAATGAGGATGCCGCCCCAGAGCGGCCTTATGGGGAGTCCAAAGAGCACAGGGATTTTGTTCGCCCTGCATATATTTCCTTGTTTCCTTTTTATTTTTCCAAGCAAAGACCCCTATCAAGCATGATATTTAGTACATAGGAAAAAGGGAATAGCTTGCCAGCAGCACCTAAAATTGTAAGCTGGAGCAAAGAAATTGAAGGGACAGAGGCACAAACCAGAAAGGAAAAGCCAAGACAGCAAGTTAGATCTGATCTCTGATTAGAAGGAGAAGGTCATAGTCAAACCTCATCAGGGTGGCACATGGATGACGTACCCAGATAAGCCACGACCTCAGTTACAGTGAGTAACTGAGATCATGTGCAAGGGAAGGAGTCTCTGCAAGGGAGTGTCTTAGCCTTCCCAGTTGTGCAAGACCACACTTGTGATTTGCTGTAATGATGCATTTTTTAAATGTACTATTTCAGTCATTCAAAACGAGCATCAACTACAAGCTAGGCAAGCAATATAACAGCCACAGAGTTTTGGACAAACTCTAAAGGAGATTGTCAAGGACAGGGAAGGCCTGGCATGCTGCAGTCTATGGTGTTGCAAAGAGCTGGACTCGACCGAGTGGCTGAACAGCAACAACACATGGTAGTGTACACATAGTCCATCCCAGCAATCCCATTTCTGGGCATATACCTGGAGAAAGTCATCATTCCAAAAGACATACGCACCTCAGTGTTCACTGCAGCACTATTTACAATAGCTGGGACGTGGAACCTAAATGTCTGCGAACAGAGGAATCGATAAGGAAGCTGCAGCACATATATACAATGGAATATTACTCAGCCATGAGACAGAGCAAGCTTGTGCCATCTGAAGAGACGTGGATGGACCCAGAGGCTGTCATGAGAGCGAAATAAGTCAGAAAGAGAAAAACGGATATCGTATATAAATATATATATGGAATCTAGAAAAAATGGTACAGGGGAACTTATTTGCAAAGCAGGAATAGAGACACAGATGTAGAGAACAAACGTATGGATATCAAGAGGGGAAAGGGGTAGGGCGCATTGGGAGAATGGGATCGACATACATCCTCTTCTTCTAATCCTTGTATCTCCACCTGCCAGCTGTGGGTCTTTGTCAAGATATTTAGTTCCCATAAGCTTCAGAGCCCTTAGCTGCAAAATGGGAGGATTGAGAAAATTAAATGAGATCCCATCCAAAGAACCTCTGGTCCACAGAAGGAAGTCAGCAAATGGACGTTTATCTCCTCCCTCCTTTTCTTTCTTAGCTCTGCCCTTGGAGGTCTTGAATTTGGTGCTTCCCTTTTCCAAACGGACCCTCAGTCCTACTTCCTCTCTCATCCCCCTCTTCCGGCACAAATGTGCTCTTCCACTCCACCCGGATAAATGTTCACTTCTTGCCTCCACCACTCCATCACTCACGCTGCCCAGCTCTCACTGCCCATTTGTGACCTCATGGTTATTTACGACCCGCATTTACAACGAGACCTCTTGTTCCCTGTTGGGAGAAGCAGTAAAGTGGCTGAACTTGAGGACAGAGGTGCAGTGCTTGGGAAATAAAAAGATGTTGCAGGTCAAAGGCAGGGCAGACAGGGGCACTGTCTGGGGCTGGAGCCGATACAGAAGCAAAAAAACCAGAGCCCAGCAAGCTGTGAGGTGAGCGGAGGCAGACCCAACCTGACAGAGATAAGGGCTTTTGAAACAAAAGCAGAAACCTGCCACAGACAGGAAACCTCTCATTCCCTCCCCTGTCCCTGCTGTGACTGCATCCAGTGATTACCTCCCCGGATTCCCTGACCTGCCGCCGGCAGCCGCGGCCACGTCAGCAGCCGGACGGCAGATTTTATGCAGTCATGCAGTCTGGCTTCTAATAGAGATATCAGACCTCACTTGGGTGCCTTCTCAACATTTAAATACCTCTGAATTAAGGAGGAAGTTTAAACCCATTCATTTCTGAGAGTGCTTCCAGTTCTAGGAGCTTTCGTGTTCAATGGAATGACCTTCCTTTCACTTTGTTTTCAACTTACTTCCGAAGTAGATAATATATGCAAAATAAGATGAAGTGAAAGCAACACAATGCAAAAGAAATGAAAACAAGCAGCATAAAGGAGTGTCTGCCAAAAGCCTTCACATGCCTTCTTCAGAGGTAATCGTTGTAACAAGTTGTGTGGGTGCGTGTCTGTAACATTTCCCATAAACATTCCATGATGAATAACTGCTTGGTAGTAGCAATAGTTGTGCGGTTTTTCTCACTACTCACTTATCTTCCAGGGACTTTCTCAATGTAACGTGTACCCATGAGGAAGGAAAAATAATTCAAACAGAACTGAAGACTTCATAGTAAAAGGCAGTGGTCTTCCACTCCCTCACAGAGACAAATGCTTCCCGGTGCCTCACGCTGCCTTCAGCAGAACAACACAGAGTCCATAGAGGAGGAAGCAACCCCTAGAGTCACTCAACGACCTAAGCACTATCTGTACTAGTACTAAGAACTTAGGGTTCTTTCCAGGGAAAGAGAAGAGTAGGTCCTGAGGAAGTAGGGAGTGTCTGATGTCAGTCATATCTTCCAGGTCTTTTGTGAGCATGTGGCTGCCCTGGTTTGCAGCACAGGTTAATGGAAATATGAGCATCTATTCTTATATCATGATTAAACCAGGGATTCTTAGGAGAGAATATAGTCTTCCCAAAGATTTCCATCAATTTATCAAAATTTAAAAGAACTGGGGATCACGTTGAGCCTATGATATTATGAGAAAGATTAACTCCTAGCCTGGCAAGGTTTTTTTCAGTAAAGGACCAGATACTAAGTATTTTAGGCTCTTGGGACTATATTGCAATTAATCACCTCTGCCTGTGGTTGCACAAAGGCAGTAGTAAACAATACATAAAATGAATGAGGATGGCTGTGTTCCAATAAAACTTTATTTACAAAAGCAGGCAGCAGGCAAATTTTGCAAATGGTTGTAGCTTTGAAAGCTATGGTTTTTCCAGTAGTTATGTATGGATGTGACAGTTAGACTATAAAGAAAGCTGAATGCTGAAGAATTGATGCTTTTGAACTGTGTTGTTGAAGACTCTTGAGAGTCCTTTGGACAGCGAGGAGATCCAACCAGTCTGTCCTAAAGGAAATCAGTCCTGAATATTCATCAGCAGGACTGATGCTGAAGCTGAAACTCCAATACTTTGGCCACCTAATGTGAAGAGCTGACTCACTGGAAAAGACCCTGATGCTGGGAAAGACTGAAGGTGGAAGGAGAAGGGAACAACAGAGGATGAGATGGTTGGATGGCATCACCAACTCAATGGACATGAGTCTGAGTAAACTCTGGGAGTTGGTGATGGACAGGGAGGCCTGGTGTGCTGCAGTCCGTGGGGTCACAAAGAGTTGGACATGACTAAGCGACTGAACTAAACTGAATTGTAGCTTGCCAACCCCTTGGACTAAGGTTTCTAGTTGAAACCACATCCAAATTGCAAAGAGCCAACAAAATTTGAACAGGAAGAAGAAATACAGATTAACAATGAGCATCATGATCCATAAACAATAGCCATTCAAGGACTATCGGGGGAAAGAAATGCAGGCTAAAGCAAGGTGGTGAGAAGATGCCTAGACTTTGAAGAAGCATTGTTGACAGCGTGGTATCAGCCCTGGTGAAGGGTATCTTGAGGGCTCAACTTGAGATGCTGGGTCGAGAAAGGAAAGAAGAAGTAACCAGAGGAAGCTATAAGGTTCATGGAAGTTTGCTCCACAATGAAAAAGACCTACACCTCTTTGTGAAAAGAGGTTAGTTGAGAGGAATCATTAAGTCATTTGGGAAACAAGAATACTCGTTATCATGAAGAGCTAAAAGGTCTGCCTGGACAAGAAGCAGCACCTCTTATTTTAATAAAGGAATGAGAATCGAGCTGGTCCCAGTCTCTCAGTTAGAATCTGTTTCTCCATTTTCCGTGTTTTCGTGATCCATTGATCTAGACCCCCTCCCTCTTACATCATCTCCACACTTGCATCATCTCAGCTTACTGGAACACTGGCCTTTCTTTCTTGAGAAACAGGGATTCACTTCAATTATCTTACCACCTTCATCTTTACTCCTTAGGTGCATGTGTGCAAAGTTGATTCACTTGTGTCTGACTCTTTGAGACCCCATGAAATGTAGCCCGCCAGGCTCCTCTGTCCATGGGATTCTCCAGGCAAGAATACTGGAGTGGGTTTCCATGTCCTCCTCCAGGGGATCTTCCCAACCCAGGGACTGAACCCTCATCTCCTGGGGCCCCCACATTGCAGGCGGATTCTTTATCATCTGAGCCAGACTCCTAAAGGAAGGTACCCAATATTCATTTCCCTAAAAGGAAGGACACAAGGAAGCGTGGCTGTCCCAGAATATAAGTCAGGGCTATGGGGCTGCTTTATCACCAAGCCTCCAATTCAGATGAAATTAAAAACCTTCCCAGTTTAAAAGATCACCAGGCAAGATGCTGGTCCCCACGTGAGTAGATGAGCATGAAATATGGCTCAGGGCAGTTATCCTCTCTGAGCATCTGCAGTCACAGGATAAATGGAGTTGACTGATTTCCCAGAATAAAGCTGGGTTTGCCTTCAAGATAAATGGCCAAGCAAGGTGAGGTTTGATGATGAATGAATTGGGATTAGCATCGCCCGTGTGATGGAGAAAGCGTGATGACTCTTAAAATCATTACTCTTGGTAAACATCTGCCACGATTAATCACTCCACCCCCATGTTTGCTCTGAGTACTTTGTTTGGATATCAATTTGAGGGCTGATTTTAGACTGTCTTCTATTATCTGCAGTGTATAAAAGCCTGTCTTTCCACAGGACTATGATTTCTTTGAGAGCAGGGACCATTTTCACTAATTTTACCACATTACCATTTTCACACATTCTACCACAGTAGAAATGCCAGAATTTCTGTATATCAGTAGTTTGGGAGACAGCAGTTTAAGGCAAGACAGCACAGCAAAAGGGTCTGAGGGCTGAGCCTGAGGTAGCTTCAACTGGAAGGTAATGTTGTCGTTCTTCAGTCACTAAGTCGTATCTGACTGTGACCCCATGCACTGCAGCACGCCCGGCTCCTCTGTACTCCACTGTCTCCCAGAGTTTGCTCAAATTCATGTCCATTGAGTCCGTGATGCTATCTAACCACCTTATCCTCTGCCACCCTCTTCTCCTTTTGTCTTCAGTCTTTCCCAGCATCATGGTCTTTTCCAAATGAGTTGGTAGGAGATGGAGGAAGAGAAAATCTCTAATAAACCAGAGATCCTTGGCACCCGGAGTCCCCAGAATGTCTTGTATGGGGCCTTCCTGGTGGTCCAATGGTTAAAACTCTGCCTTCCAGTGCAGGCGGTTCGGGTTTGATCCCTGGTCAGCGAGCTAAGATCCCACGTCTCAGGGTAAAAAAAAATAAAACATAAAATAGAGGCAATATTGTTAACAAATTCTTTAAAGACTTTAAAAATGGTCCACATCAAACAAATATTTTAAAAATGTCTGGTACATACATGTATCAATTAAATATGTTGACATTCTACCTGAATGTCTTTAAATGTTAAGGCAATGGAGAATGCATTTTTCATCCAACATGTTCTCATGTGACCGGTTGCTTCACATGCTTAAAAGACATATTTTGATGAAGTCTGATGACCCTGACCTTCTTACACCAATGGATTCTATCCACAGGGCCTGGCCTTTGGTGTTTCTGAGTGTAGGTATGTCATTTAGGGATATACCCTAATGTCTGGGAGCTCAGACAAAGCTGAGTCACTCAGTACAAGAGACATAAGTGGCATGAAGGGCTAGGTAACTTGAGGAAAGCCAAATTAAAGCAACCAGAATGGGCAGCGCACTGAAAGGCAGAGAAAGAATTCCCACAGCCCTCCACATATGTGTGCACACACACACACACATGTGCACATAAGCATGCACACAGACTTCAAAAACAAATTTATGGTTACCAAAGGGGAAAGGTGGGGAGGGGTAAATCAGAAGTTTGTGATTAATGCATACATACTACTGTATATAAAATAGATAATCAACAAGGACCTACTGTATAGCACTGGGCACTTTACTTAATGTTCTATAATAACCTATATGTGAAAAGAATCTGAGAAAGAATGGATATATGCATAACAGATACTTTACTGTACACTGGAAACTAACACAACATGAGAAATCAACAATATGCTCCAATATAAAATAAAAATTAAATTTAAAGAAATAAAATTAAAATCTTTTTAAAAATAGCTATGAGTCTTTATATAAGTTATAGCCAGGATTCACTCATTATAGATACTGATGAACTGACATGGAAATGAGAAAAAAACCACCATCATGATCAAGTGCGTTTTCCTGCTTTACAGAGAAGTAAAAAGAGATGGAGAAGGCGCAGGTGCATAATACAGGATGCATACCTGAGTTTAAAACCTGGATCTTCTGTTCATACCCTTTCCCTTCCTGAATCAGTCAGACCACTGAGCTATGAATCCCACTCTACTTTTTTATTGTTGTTCAGTCAGTTGTGAAGGACAGGGAAGCCTGGCATGCTGGAGCCCACGGGAACCTATGGGCTCCCTGTCTTTCACCATTTCCCAGACCTTGCTCAGATTCATGTCCACTGAGTCAGTGATGCCATCCAACCATCTTTTCTTCTGTCTCCCCCTTCTTCCTTTTGCCTCCAATCTTTCCTAGCATCTCGAGCATTTACAATGAGTCGACTTCTCATTAGGTGGCCAAAGTATTGGAGCTTCAGCTTCAGCATCAGTCCTTCCAATGAATATTTAGGGTTGATTTCCTTTAAGATTGCCTGGTTTGCTCTCCTTAAGGTCCAAGGGACTCTCAATTGTCTTCTCCAACACCACAGTTTGAAAGCATCAATTCTTTGGTGCTCAGTCTTCTTTATGATCCAACTCTCACAACCATGCATGACTACTTCTTAAAGTAGGACTTTAAAAAAAGCTTTACCATTTCTATACCTGACTGAGAGCTATTTGAGCCTGAGCAGCTTATAAGTAACATTTTCCTCACCGAAATAGCTCTTCATCAGCTCCTTTAAGCTAAAGTTTCTTCCACATGCCATGCCTTCCAGCCAAGCCCATCCAAGCATGGAGCAACCCCAGCCTCCAGTTTGCAAAAGATCTCCTGGATCCTCTGTGCTGCCTAATTGAAAACTTCTTGACTCAATTCCAAGGGATTCTGTTCACCTCCTTTTTATTAAAATTGTTTTATCATATTACAACCTTTCAAGAAGATGTGGACTGCAGCAGAGAAATAAATAGAGCCAATCTATTTTTTGTATCATCAAAGTCTTTACATGATGAAGATGTGAATTTCTGTTTCTTTCCTCATTCATCATTGTGGAGAAGGATTACCAAGCCTAACTGAAGCCTGTTACATTTTTCTGCTATTGATGTGGGTTTTAGCTGAAGTGGAATGAAACATATCATCTATGAAGGGAGATTACTTTTACAAATTAAACCCATGTATCTTACTGAGTTCTATTTCCAGAAATGTGACCTTATTACACTTCATAATTAAAAATGAGAGCAATAAAGCCATGCTAGCCAACATGACTTCTAATAACGCCTGCTGGATTTGAATTAAGTTTGGTCTTGACCATTACAACATCACGAGATACCCTGTGGGGACCGTGATGAAAAGCTCCCCATTGTATCTGGGGTTCCTGGCTGTTCTAGACAAGATATGAGCCTGCATGGGTCCTAGTAAACAAAATGCCCTTGAGTATTTTTATTGGTGCTATGAAATAAGGAAATTGGAGTTCTCTGGATAGTTGCTTCTTGGATGAGAGAGAAGGAGAGGAAGAGAGACGAGGAGAAGGAGAGAGAGACAGACAGGCTTAGGATCCTATTCACTTTGAACAGGGGGAACTAGCTGAAAAGTGGGAAAGGGGACCTGAAAGCAACAGTGTGGGAAGGCGAGTGCTGGAGAAGCTGCCAGACAGGAGGTGGAAGGTTGAGAGGATCACAGGTGATGGGATGCGGGAGGGAGGGATTATGCTGTGAAGTTCCAGGAAGATAAATCAGAAATGCTTGGAGCATCAGGAGAGAGGCTGAGGCTGTGAAGAACTTGGGGGAATAAACAAAAGGGCTCAATGAATGAAAAGTATAAGGTTGTACGCAGCCCTATGTCCACAATAGCCAAGAAGTGGAAACAACGTAAATGTCCATCAGCAGAGGACTGGATAAAGAAGGTGTGGCACATATATACACAACTGAATATTGCTGTTGTTGTTGTTGAGTTGCTAAGCTGTGTCCTACTCTTTGCAACCTCACAGACTGTGTCCTGCCAACCTCCTCTCTCTATGGAATTTCCCAGGCAAGAGTGGATAGGTTGCCATTTCCTTCTCCAGGGGATCTTCCTGACCCAGGGATTGAACCTGAGTCTCCTGCATTGGCAGGTAGATTCTTTACTACTGAGCCACCTGGGAAGCCCCACAATGGACTATTACGAGCAATAAAAAAGAATGACATAAAGCCATTTGCAGCAACATGGATGGACTTAGAGATTATCACACTAAGTGAATTGAGTCAGAAAGAGAAAGACAAATACCACATGATGTCACTCTAAAAGAGGACACGAAAGAACTTATCTACAAAATGAAATAGACTCACAGACATAGAGAACAGACTCATGGTTGCCGAGCGGGAGGGAGGTGGGGGGAGTACGATGGGAGACTGGGATTAGCAGATGCAAACTATTAGGTCCTCCTGTACAGCACTGAGAACTATATTCAGAATTATCTATCCTATGATAAACTATAAAAGAACATTTTAAATAGAATATATATATATGTATAACAACTACTTTGATGTACTGCAGAAGTTAGCATAATATTGTAAATCCACTATACTTCAATTAAAAAGAGAGAAAGAAGTATAAGGTTGTTCAAATTTGCCAGCCAAGCAGCATAACCCAAAACTCAAGCCCATAGCTTCTCCTGGAATTGCTTCCCTTCCTACTGTAACATGTAAGAGCTGGTGCATTCAAGACAGCAGATCTCAGACTGTTGCTAACAGATTTAAAGCTGTGGAAGCACATGAGTGGGGGAACCGGAGGAGAAAGCTCTGAGGTCTTCCAATCAGGTCTCCAGGCAGAGTCCCATTGCTTTGCTCACTGGAACTCTCTCTCCAATCCACCTTTGCTCTCCACTTATGGTCTCCCACATTAGGGGCAGTTAGTGCAGGGGGTACAGCACCCCACTCCAGTATTCTTGCCTGGAGAATCTCATGGACAGAGAAGCCTGGCAGGCTACAGTCTATGAGTTGCCAAGAGTCGTACATGTCTGAAGTGACTTAGCACACATGCACACACACACACACACACACACACACACACAAACTGCTTTTAATTCTCAGTGTCCAGCTGGAGCTTAGACAAAGTAAATTTCAAATACTTCCAGAGTCTCAAAAACAAACTTGCCCTTGAGAATCCCACATCTCCAGCACCTTCCTTGTTTTGCTCTGCGATGCAGGATGCATTGGGCCAAATTTTTAAAACACCAAATGCCGCAGACTGTCTGTCAGACTGCGAGACGGATGGGATTTCAACTTCACCTTGTCCAGTCTCAAACAACCTGAAGGATTAAGGTATGTGGCCATTAGCAGCAGACAAGTCATCGAGTTGGAACATGGCAGGAGCTAAGCCCCAGGTTGTTGACAGTTTTATCCTCCTTACAGGCTTTGTCAGCTCAAGTAGTTTCTCTAAACAGTTCCTCCTCTGTAAAATATGAATATTGACAGTACCTACTTTCTAGAGGTGTGGTGAGAATTAGATGGAGGAATCCATGAAAAACATGGTAAGCTCTAAGCCTGACCGAGTAAATATTGAATGATTGGTAGATGTTACCACGGCTGCTACAAATGCTTCTTCTAACCACATCTGTTTCCATTATTAGAGCTTCCCAGATGGCACTAGTGGTAAAGAATCTGCCTGCCAATGTAGGAGACGTGAGACACGGGTTCAGCCTCTGGTTCGGGAAGATCTCCTGGGGGAGGGCATGGCAATCCAGGACAGGATTCTTCCCTGAAGCATCGCACAGACAGAAAAGCCTGGCAGGCTACAGTCCATAAGTCACAGAGTTGGACACGACTGAAGCGACTTAGCGCGCAAGCACACCCACTTATCATTAGACTGCTTTCCCAGCGTCATTTCCCTAGGCATTGCCCCTTTTTGATCATTTATCTGATTGTACATTGGAGTAAACATGTTTATACAATACTCCTTGCCTTCTGTAGCCACGTTCACCTTCCACTTACAGTGTATGTCCCAGGAGTCGTGTGCTAATCCAAGCTCCATCGAAAGGGTCCCTTTTCTGTTTTTAACGTATATATTTATTGGCTGTGCTGGGGCCTTGTGGCTGCGCATGCGCTGTCTCTAGTGGCAGAGAGTAGAGGCTACTCTCTACCTGTGGCGCGCAGGCTTTTTACTGCAGTGGCTTCTCTTATTGCAGAGGACAGGTTCCAGGGCCTGCGGGCTCAGTAGTTGCCCTTCAGCAAGGTGAGCAGACAGTGGTGCGTCCCCAGTCAGAAGCACCCCCTGCTTTTTTGCTGGTTTTCTCACCCTCGCAGGAAGCTTCCTGAGCTAATCCGATGTGTCACACCAGCTGAGACCTGCCAGGTGTAACGCGAAGGTAACCAGGCTGGTTTTTAAAGAATAAACATGCCAGAACCTCAGCATCCTGATGGGTGCTTCCTGCTTTAAAGCAGGAGCCATGCAACGCAGTATACCACCGGTGATGTCATCCTGGGTTCAGTCCTTTATGCCCCCAAAGCTGCAACACGTCCCTTGCAAAACTGTTACTGGAGGCGAGTCCTCATTTGCTTAGGGTGGATTTTATTTTGGAAACTAGCTGAGAGCTATTCATTGCCAAGCCTGGTGAAAGAAGGGTGATCAAGCAGGGCGATGCTTTTGGGTAATAAACAAGTATGCCTTTGAGATGGATTTTTCTGGGCACAGATCATAAACTGATTCTGAGAGAACTCAGTAACACAGGCAGACAAGCTTCCCCAAATACACTTCCTTCCTGAGTGAATGGGAAGTGACTAATGCATGTAATCTTTCAGTGGGTTTCCCTGATGACTCAGATGGTAAAGAATCTGCGTGCAATGCAGGAGACCCAGGTTCAACCCCTGAGTCGGGAAGATCCCCTGGAGAAGGGAATGACAACCGACTCCAGTATGCTTGCCTGGAGAATTCCATGGACAGAGGAAACTGGCGGGCTGCAGTCCATGGGGTTGCAAAGAACTGGACACAGCTGATCTACTAACACACACACACAGTATCAGTTTGGTCTCTTGAGGATAATATGCAAATCTATGGAACTCAGTGCACAGAAGGGTCACCTGGAGACTCTAATCCCTCTTTTCTGGGGTCCCAGCATCACTGCATGTAGAAAACTTTCTGGATGGTGCTGATAGGCAAGCAGAGTTAAGAACAACCAACCCAGGGAAGAAAAGAGGAATCAACCAAGCTCGGAGGCAGGCAACAGTAGACCTCAGTTCGAGAAGTAAAGGCCACAGAAGAAAAGGAAAGGCTGGGATGAAGGGCTGTGAGCCGAGGCAGGTTGATGGTACAACACGCCGCTGAGATGAGCTGCTGAACTTAGAGAAGCACCAAAGGATGTGGCAACAGGAGGCAGTTTGCAACCTTGATGAGAGTGACAGGGACGGGAGCCAGATTGGAGTCAGCTGAAGTGGAAACAGCCCTGTTGTGACATTTTCAAGTTCTGCTAAGAATAGATGAACGTAAATGATGCAGCAGCTGCTGAAGGGATCAGGGAAAGGGAGAGCTTCTGACCACACTGATGGGAATGGCCTGATGGAAAAGAAGAATTCCACAATGAAGGAGAAGAGGGTGGTAGCTGCAAGAGTGATGTCCCCTAGAGGGCAGGAGGAGATGCAGCCCAGATGTGGAATGACCATCCTTGACAGATGCAGGGTAGGCTGACGAATCAAGGGTGGTAGATAAATATGGGGGCGGGAATGTGAGGATATCCCCATCTGATGGCCTCTATAAATATCCAAAAAGTAAAAGTGTTAGTCACTCAGTCATGTCTCTTTGCAACTCCCATGGTATGTAGCCCCCAGGCCCTCTGTCCAGGGAATTCTCCAGGCCAGAATACTGGAGCGGGTTGCCATTTCCTTCTCCATTGGCTGGCTTCTATAAATATCTACATCAATAAGATCTTACACTAAAGAGATAGTATTTTGAAGTCTTTTTGGTCATCCCATTGACTATACCATGGATGTATTTTCATGTCAATACATGGGCATCTCATACATCCTTTTAAAAATACTGCATAGTGTCCCTTTGTACAGGTGACCATATAAGGGCTTTCCAGGTGACTCAGTAATAAATAATCCCTCTGCCAGTGAGACATAGGTTCAATCTCTGGGTCGGGAAGATCCCTTGGAGGAGGAAATGGCAACCCACTCTAGTATTCTTGCCTGGAAAATCCCATGGACAGAGGCGCTTGGCAGACTACAGTCCATAGGGTTGCAAAAGAGTTGGATATGACTTTTAGTGACTGAGCATAGAACACAGCATTCCTTTGCATAGCTGAAGATAATTTATGTAATCAGTACTCTTCGAGGGGTGAGCTTATTTTCCTCCATCTTTTGAGAATATGCAGAAACAAAGGAAAACAATCAAAGGAGACCAAATACTTTCGTCATTAAGCAAAGTCAAAGATGCATAGTTCCCTCTTGAGGGGTATAGATAATATTCTAAGCTATGTCCTGTGAGCTGTTTTGCAAATACTGAAATCTCCACAAGTGGGGAAGTTAAGTACCTGATGATCAGACTGTAGCCATGACATAAACTTCCACAATTCAGAGAACTGGCCCCAAGAAAATGGGAACAAACAGAGCCTGGACCTGAAGACTAACTGTACTTAAAACATGCAAGATGACGCTGGTCAGTCCACCGATGACCAATTTCAAGATGATTGTCAGAGCTGACTGTGCTGTTTTTGCATGTAGGCCCTCCCTCTGTCTATAAAAGCTCTTGCCCCTTGACTGTAGTCGGGGAGTCAGTCTTTGGACAGGCGTCCATCCTCCCCACTCATTGCCAGCATCCAAAATAAAGCAAACTTTCCTTTCTACCAATCTTGCCTCTTTTTTATTTATTTATTTTTTTAATTACAATACTGTATTTGTTTTGCCATACATTGACACGAATCAGCCATAGGTGAACATAATCTGCCAATCTTGCCTCTTTATTGGCTTTTGAGCAGTGAGCAGCTGGACCCTATTTTTCAGTTACACTGTAACTGTATATAAAATTTTATTTATACAGATTTTTATGGTGTTAGAGTCCATTGCATTCATTAAATATTCAAGTGGGTTCTGACTCTCCAAAAAAGATGAAAAGTCATTAGTCTAATCCAGTTTTTAAATAAGAACTAGATATATGTCCAGAGCTGAAACTGGGTCCCTTGAATTCTCAACTAGTGCCCTATTCATTGCCTTTTGACCAAAAAATAGTCACCATCACCATCACCATCATTACTAACATCATCACCACCATCACCATCATCATCACCATCATCACCATCATCATCACCATCATCACCATCATCATCACCATCATCATCACCATCATCATCACCAACATCACCATCATCACCATCATCACCACCATCATCATCATCATCATCATCACCATCATCACCATCATCACCACCATCATCATCACCATCACCCCCATAACCCCCATCACTATCATTACCACTATCGTCATCACCATCATCTAAAACATCTGTTTCTGTGGACTCCTGATTCTCTGAGGCTCCATTAAGCAAAATTAACTCTTCGAAACTGGGCTGCCCAAGCATCTGGTAAGGTGAAAACTGGCCATCAGCCTCCCTCCTCCCTGTCAATACTCACTGGCAGAGAGCGTGCAGTCTGGGGCTTTCATCCCTCCTTTGGCCTCTTGTTCCTAACTGGAGAAGTCTCGTGCCCTTGTTGAGCCTTGTCTCTACAAGGCTGGACACCTTTTAACAGGACGTACTTGAAAAACAAGATATTTTCCTTTGTGCTAGAAACACATGGTGATTAATGTGCTCGTTGTAATTAATCTGTGGTGACAGATGAGTGGTGTCTTAGCAGCTCCTCCGCTGCTGTGGGAGCCTCCCGGACAGGACAGCTGGTGAGAGGGGACACCAAATTCAATTTGTGCCTCATTTGCATACATATGACAACCATCTGTGCTAACAGCACTGTGATGTCTCCATTAGATCCCGTAGTAGCAACAGCCTCTCCCGGGCTCCTGTTAGCCCTGGAAGAGGAGGAGCTCAGAGTGTAAACATTTGTAGAGGGAAAGGGTGGGCTTGATGGAGCACAACCAGCCGTGTCCCTTTCATCAGAGGTGAAGCATTAAGCATGGGCTGAGGTTCCTCTCACCCACGGGAGGGCATCTTCTTCTGAGAACCCCTTCTCCTTTCATCTGAAGCTTCTAATGTCCATCTCAAAGACCCATTGAATTGCTGATGTTCTTCTTATCATCCAGTCTCCTGAACCAGCTTCATTTTGGTAAAGACTTAAAAAAAATTTTTTTAACTGGCCCATTTATTCTAAAACTATTCATGGTAATATGTATATACACACCACTGTATGCAAATTAGATAACTGATAAGGACTTACTGTATAGTACAGGGACTCTACTCAATGACTTTGGAAAAAGAATCTTAAAAAGAGTAAAGATGTGTATATGTGCTAAGTTGCTTAAGTTATGTCCAATTCTTTGTGATTCTATGGATTGTAGCCCTCCAGGCTCCTCTGTCCATGGAATTCTCCAGGCAAGAATACCCTGGAGTAGATTGCCATGCCCTCCTGCAGGGGATCTTCCCAACCCAGGGATCAAACCTGGGTCATTGACAAGAAGGTTCTTTACCACTAGCACCACCTGGAAAGCCCAAATATGTGTGTATGTATAATCAAGTTACTTTGCTATACAACAGAAAGTAACATAACACTGTAAGTGAGCTATACTCCAATAAAAATTAATTTTAAAAACCAAAAATATTCATGGAGTATTTGCAAAGTTTGGGCAAAATTCCAGGTGAAAAAGAGATACAGGAGTTCACAGGAGAGAAAAGGCTTTTGATTTATGGAGTTTATATGTAGATGTTCATATGTAGGGCTTCCCTGGTGGCTCAGCTGGTAAAGAATCTGCCTGCACTGTGGGAGACCTGGGTTCGGTCCCTGATTTGGGAAGATCCCCTGGAGAAGGGAAAGGCTACCCACTCCAGTATTCTGGCCTGGAGAATTCCATGGACTGTGTAGTCCATGTGGTCGCAAAGAGTCTGACATGACTGAGAGACTTTCACTTTCCCTTCTAGACATGAACCCTGGTAACAAACAAACAAACAAGAAAAATTACTTGCACTGTTATGTTCTAAGCAGGGAATCAAAACTGGGTGTCAAGTGGCATGGGAAAAATAGTAGTTAACGAGGACATCACGTGTAGTGGTCCACGCAGTTCTTGCAAGGAGGTGAGATTTAAGCTGTCGTCTACATGCCAGGAAGGAGTTAGATTGTAACATGAACAGAAAACACGTTCCTCCAAAGAAAAAGAACAGTGAACTTGGTGTCTTGAGGGAAAAAAGATGACCAGTGTGGCTGGGGGCAAGGCAGAGAGAGGAGGTGAGAACAATGAGTCCATCTTAGTTTCCTAGAGTTGGAGTCATGAGGTACCACAGACAGGAGAGGGCTTAAAATGACAGAAGTTTATCATCTACAATTCTGAAAGCTAGAAGTCAAGACACTGAGGTTTCAATACGACCCTGAAGACTGTAAGGAAGATCATTTCCTTCCCTCTTTGAGCTGATGGCATGGCCGTGAATCCTCGGCGTTGCTTCGTGCTTGGCAGATGCATCACTCCGGTCTCCGCCTCTGTCCTCAGGAGGCTGTCTTCTCTCTGGGTGTGCCTGTGTCTCTTCTCTTCTTATAAGGAGACCAATCATATTAGGTTAACCAGTTGGAGCTGGGGATTTGAAAGCCAGATCATGCATATTGGTCATAGCGGAAGCCCACAGACTCCAGACCCCTTCTTCAGAGCTGAAGACAAACGTGTGAGAAGTCAGAACGAGGTGTGAGAGGGCATTACCCATTCAGCCAGCCAACAAATGGCAACGTTAACAACAACTGGATGAACAAAGCCTTCCTGCAACCAAAACCTGGTTTGATAAGATAGGGGAGGTTATTACGCAAGAAAAATTGCTACCACACATCCCAACGACTTTAAATCCTAAGTAAAAAGCCATCTTTAGCACAAGAGATGTCCTTTTAAAATGTTATCAACCAGGAAAATAGATGCAGGGAGTCGGGGAGAGGATGCAAGCCAGACCATGAAAATGTAATCTAGAGACCACAAATAAATAAGAGGGTAGCACGATCAGATTAAACGGCATGAAAACAAATGACAGATAGCTGAATTTCTGGTGCATCATAGTCCCCGGAGCTGTGAAGACGGAGTACAAGTGTGGGACAGGCTTGTTGCTGGTAAACAGGAAACTCTGCCTTGGGGGCTTCCAGTTTAGCCTCAGAAGCCTTGCTAACACTGCATCCTGGAAGCCAGTAGCAGTCACTGTGAGGAGCATTACAAATAAAATGGACTTGCTAAAGCAGCACCTTTAGAGGCCTTCCAGTGAGTCCACTTCTAAGCAACAGAACTAAAGGGCTTCCCAGGTGGCGCAGTGAGTAAAGAATCCGCTTGCGATGTAGGAGACACAGGAGTCTTAGGTTCAATACCTGGAGCAGGAAAGTCCCCTGGAGTAGAAAATGGCAACCCACTCCAGCTGCCTGCCTGCTGCCAATGGCCCAAGTTTTCTTTCCTAGGGGGAAGGGCTTTCTTTTACCTTGGTTTCAATTTTCTATATTCTGTGCATGCTCAGTCATTTGTCATATCTGACTCTTTGTGACCCCATGAACTGTAGCCCACCAGGCTCCTCTGTCCATGGGATTTCCCAGGCAAGAATACTGGAGTGAGTAGCCATTTCCTTCACCCCCATCCCACCCATCTAGGTCATCACGGATAACAATGAGGATGGTTAAAACAGCCAAGCACAATCAGTGATGTAGTAGGTGCTTAATAAATGGCAGCTAATAAAGACGCTCTTTTAGAGAAAGGAACCTAAAGGGATAAGATACAATCCATTTGAATGAAGAGAAGAATGAAAGAGTTAGGGGACTTGGAGTCAGGGGAAGGGCAATGCTGTCTGTGCTGCATGAGGCAGCTGACAGAGCTATCTGTAACACCAAATTATCAGAGACAGGTTTGGGATTTTCACTGGCACAGACATGCTTCCCCCTGAGCCCCAGAATAAATACTTAGAAGGTTAAAGGTGAGTTCATTAATCTCCTCGCTTATTTGTTTGTTTGGACACACAGATGCTCCCTTTGTGAACACAATTTGAGGAACAAATATATATATATATATATATATATATATATATATATATATATATATATATGGACTTCAAAGGAGTCTCATGGTGGAGGGGCAGTACAAGATAAAAAAAAAAGTTTTACATTTAATTCTCTGCTTCAAAAACCTGTAATCAAAATTGAAAACTCATGACTTGGTTCTTTATAGGGCTTGTTTATGCAACCTGCTTTCTAGCTGGCATTTGGTCAACTTTTCCAAGTAAATTTTAATTTGCTCAGTTAGGTAAAACTTGCCAAGCAAAGGCCGGTTAAGTTCTTACCCGATTTCTCTGTACAAATGACAATTTTCTTTGTACCTTCTTGACTTTCATTCAACACAACTCCCAGCTTCTGTGAGAAGCCCTGGACAAGGCTCAATCTAAGATGTTGAGGCAAAAGCCAAGATTTACACCTTCTAATGAAGTGGAATGATGGAAAGTGTGACTTACATTATCCTCATTGAACTCAGTATCATTTTTAGTAATAGCCAAGATAATTCTCTTTTGGTTCCAAATAACCTGAAAACAGACAGCTGTCCTAGAGTCTTTCTGGAGAAAAAGCTTTGAAAAAGAGAAGTGACTTGCTAAAGGTCATTTATACACATTAAGGTGCAGTTCAGTTCAGTCGGCCAGTCGTGTCCAGCTCTTTGGGATTGCAGCACATCGGGCTTCCCTGTCCATCACCAACTCCTGAAGCTTATTCAAACTCATGTGCATCGAGTTGGTGATGACATCCAACCATCTCATCCTTTGTCTGTCATCCTCTTCTCCTCCTGCCCTCAACCTTTCCCAGAATCAGGGTCTTTTCCAGTGAGTCAGTTCTTCACATCAGGTGGCCAAAGTATTGGAATTTCAGCTTCAGCATCTGTCTTTCCAATGAATATTCAGGACTGATTTCCATTAGGATTGACTGGTTTGATCTCATTACAGTCCAAGAGACTCTCAATAAGGTGCAAAGAAGACATATCTTGTGTGTTTATCCTCTCTCTTTGGAGGCTGCAGCAGGCAGATTTAAGGTCAACCACCACAACCCACACCACCCTCGCAATGATTTCTGCCTCCTGGTGTTCACATTTTTGTATAAACCCTTCTCCTTGACTTAGAAGTAGGTTCTGTGTCCTGCTTCTAGTCAATAAAGCATAGCCAAAGTGAGGGAATGGTTATGAAATATTATGTAACATCCATCTAATTAGCAGGTTCACTCTATAGGCCATCCTTGATGGCTTGATAAAGGAAGTGGCCAGGCTGGGAGACATGGCATAGAACAGTGGGTTGTCCCTGAGAATCAGATGTGGTCTCTAGGAATTACAAGTAGCACTAGGACCTGAGGGTAGTCTCTAGTCAAGAAAGAAGATGAAACCTTCAGTCTGCCCACCGCAAGACAGTGAATTCCACCAACAACCTGAGCAAGCTCAGAAATGGAGTCTTTCCCAGCTGGGCTTTCAGATGAGATTACATGTTGACTGATACCTTCATTACAACTTTGTGAGACTCTAAGCAGAGGAACCAGCTAAGTTGTGCCTGGAATCCTCACTACAGAAACACTGCTGCTGCTAAGTCGCTTCAGTCGTGTCCGACTCTGTGCGACCCCATAGACGGTAGCCCACCAGGCTCCCCCGTCCCTGGGATTCTCCAGGCAAGAACACTGGAGTGGGTTGCCATGTCCTTCTCCAACGCACGAAAGTGAAAGTGAAGTTGCTCAGTTGTGTCCGAGATAATAAATGTGTGTTATTTCAGTCATTGAGTGTGTAGTAACATATTACACAGAGAGAGAAAATAAACACAGAGATCTTCTGTTAGGTAATGATGAATCTCAAGCATCTTTGGTTTTCCATGAAGGCATCTCTAATCGGGAAAACCAAGAGTGTCTCCTGGTGCTTTCTCATCTAACCTTAAAATTCTCCTAATTGACTCTTCGTATTTCCTATCTCAATATGACCATTATATCATATATACCATTGTTAGTTACTCAGTTGTGTCTGACTCTTTGTGATCCAGTGGACTGTAGCTACATTATGACCATTACTCTAAATCAAATGTATTATGAATATACCCCATTTCTACCACATATTCATTTATGATTGTATTTGGTTGTTTCATTTATTACTTCATCTCCACTTACCAACCATCAGACAGACACTTTCATCAAATTAGCTGGTGATTTAGAACCATTTTAACCTATCTATAACTTATGTGTGAAAACAGAAAGCCTTGGCAAAGAAACAGAACCAAATGAACATTTTAAAACTGGAAAATACAACTAATATAAGAAGTAAAGAGAGAAAATACAAAAAAATACTGAAATAAAAACCTCAGTCCATGGGCTCAACAGCAGAATAGAAATGAGAGAGGAGCAACTCAGTGAACTGCGAGACAGAAAGACAGAAATTAGTCTGAGCAACAGAGAGAGAATAGAATTTTTTAAAAAATGAACAGAGCTTCAGAGACCTATGGGACTATAACAAAATATCCCCCATCTATTGGCATTCCAGGAGGATAGTAGAAAAAGTATTTGAAAAATAATGGTGGGAAACTTCTCAAACTTGGCAAGAGATATGAAAACTCACAATTCAGGTTGTTGAGCAAACTCCTTTCTAAAGATAGGCAGATGACCTTTCCAGACAGTAAGAGTCTGGAGATTACTGATGGGTCTTACTTACCGTTGCATTTAATAAGCCCCTGTAGCAGAAATCACTCAATAGCCAGTCCAAGAGCCACTGGAAGGGGTTACCTCTAATCTTCATCAATCACCCCCAGGACATTCTTCTTAAACAGACAGTCTGAGTTACACTTGGTGTCTGCATGCAAACCCATCTCTAAGACAGGTCCCGCAACTCAGTCCTCAAAGTGAGACTGGAGGCCCAGCACGCATGTCAGCATCACCTGGGAGCTTCCGAGAGCCCCGTCCTAGACGGGATATACCTCAGATTCACATTCAAGTTTGGACAGCATGTCTCTGGCTGATTGCACACTCCTTTCCAAACCAAATAGACACCCCTACATTCCTCTTACATTAAAATTCTAGAATTCCCTATGGGCTGCAGGCTTGAAGCCAACCAAAAGAGCATCAAAATTACAAACTAGGAAAAGTACTGGGCAAAGACACTGGAGTTTTGTTCTCTCCCCTGAACCTTTGTGTTCACAAATCACCTGAACTGCCAGCAGTCTCTGTTGGCAAGATTGCTGCTTTTCATAGTGACTTGCTTTCCTTATGAATTTAGCGATGAAGACAAACTAGAAAATCAGAGGCTTCTTCCTGTTTGAATATCCTATGAGTCCATTACATGTGAATCTGATCACCCATTACTACTTAGCCAAAATCTGTATATAGAGAAGTTAATTATAAGATCCTAAACCATGCCTGGTATATAATTATAGCAGAAATATTTTTAATCTAACTGTAATTCTATTTAGAAATGTTGATGACTCGAGCTTTGCGCCTGTAGCTTATAATATCACCAGAAACCCTTCATAGAATCATAACCTTGTAAGTCGGTTACCTGTTGATGGTCAAATATATATATATATATAAATATATATATACACACACAATTTTAACAGTGCCCATTACACACAGGCTTCCATTATAACACTATTTCCACTCAGTCACGGTTTTATGAAAATTCCCCTATTGGCTCAAATTTTCCAAGCTTAATCACACTCTTGAGGTGAACTTTTTCAATTAAACTCCACTTAAGCCAATTTTGAGCTCTTTGAATGAAGGAAAAATATATATGCCAGACTCTTAAAAATAACTGTCAAGCAGGTTCCTTTTTAAATATTTATTTAACACACTAACATTCACACTTCACAAGAGCACTAACCTGCCCGCCTCATAATTTCCAGATGATGGAGGCAGAGGTGCTTTGCTTAGAAATTCCCAGTAAGTCTTTTAATTATCTTCTTTGCCACGGGGAATTATAGATAGTCTGTAAAGTAGGTTATTTTGTTTTAAACTTGTGAGGCCACTTAACATATATGAAGCTGAATTCAGTTAATACACACCATCTCCCCTCCTTGTGAGTTTGGCAAAGTTTTCCATTTTGGGACTAATGAGAAGAAAAGTCATTTGGATTATTGATCCAGTGTGAGTTATACAGAATGGGAAAGAATGGGCAATTACCACTATTTTGAATGCCCTCCATTTACTGTTTCTAAACTTTATTTTGGAACGTGCAGCCTTTGATTGTATTATTTCTGTAAGGGGGAAAAAAAAAAACCCTCTGATTTCTCTCTCAGAACAATTGAAGGCAAAGTCTCCTGGGTTTGGGTCATGGCTCTGATCTGTTGATTTTCTTTCCCTGCTAAATCATTTGTATCCCCTCTGTATATCTTCACCTGGTTGATTGGGAGTGGGAAGCCTGCCAGGACACACACAGCCATCCTCTAGGGCACAGCCAGCCAAGGGCAGGACACGAAAGAATTCTTTACTGGATTCCTCATGTCTAAGGCTTGCTGCCAACTGCCAACTGATGGAGATGTTCTTCTCGATTCCAAGGTCTCTTAGCACAGTTATATAGACCTGATTTTTGAAAAATCCCTATGGATTTTAGTTGCCCCTTCTCCAAGCTAACGTGTTTCACATGTTGCTTAAGAAGGAACCACATCTGAGGATTCTGATGGGTGAGAATGTTGTTGTTGTTGTTCAATTTCTAACTTATGTCCAACTCTTTGTGACCCCATGGACTGCAGCATGCCAGGCTTTCTTGTCTTTCACTGTCTCCCAGAGTTTGCTCAAACTCATGTCCGGTGAATTGGTGATGTCATCCAATCATCTCATCTTCTGCCACCTCCTTCTTCTTTTGCCTTCAAACTTTCCTGGCATCAGAATCTTTTCAGATGGGTCAGCTCTTCACATCAGGTGGCCAAAGTTTTGGAGCTTCAGCTTCAGTATCAGTCCTTCCAATGAATATTCAGGGTTGATTTCCTTTAGAACTGGTAGGTTTGATCTTCCTGTAGTCCAAGGAACTCTCAAGAGTCATCTCCAGCATCACAATTCAAAAGCATCAGTTCTTTGGTGCTTGGCCTTCTTTATGATCCAACTCTCACATCCATACACGACTACTGGAAAAACCATAACTTTGATTGTATGGACCTTTGTTGGCAAAGTGATATCTTCTGCAATAATCTGAGATGGTCTGGCCCATTGACTTCTTTCATGCAGCTAATCTCAGCTCCCTCCTTTTCAAGGAAATCATCCCTACCTCCTCCAGTAGGTCCCTACACTCTCTGCACGATGCTGCTCTTTGAGTCCTGGAATATGCAATCCCATATCCTGCCACAGGACCTTTGCACATATCATTCTCTTTGCCTGGAACACTCTCACCATTTCTCTTCTCCTAGTGAACTTCTATCCACTATTTAGGGCTTAGCTTGTCACTTTTTCAGGGACAACCGACTAACTTGGCTGAATAAGTCAACCCCACCCCAGTGTCTGTCCTCACACCACCATATACTTGCCCTTGGTGGTACCTATCACAGCTGCCTTCTTACATTCTTTTCTGTGATGTTTATTAGTAACTTAATCCCTACCGGCTCCATGATCAGACCATGTACATTTTCAATGTCTGGCCTAGGCCTTCACACACGTAGGTGCTCAGTAATTATTTGTGAGATACATGGATGAATGAATGAATTCACTTAAGAAATTTTCAGGGGGTGGGAGGAGTCACAGAGTCTAAGCCAGTGCTATTAAATGCCTTGGCATGGGAAGAATTTGTCTGGTTTGTTTTATGGTGTTGTTCTAACCTTGATGTGTAAGACCTATGAAATGAGAAGGTGGACAGAGAGGAAGCAGTCCAGAAGAGGACCTGGAATAAAAAACCCTCAGCTAAGTCCTACATAAAACACCTCCAGAGCCATAATACTGTAAACCTAGAAATGGACCTTGGAGATTATTTCTGGGATTTTAGAGATGAAGAAAATCTTCCACTGTAGTTACTGGCAGGCTCCACCCCTTCTAACTCCTCATTTGTTCCTGGTCCACTGCTTCCACAAGGAGACAGCCCTTAACAGACATTTTTAAAATTAAATAAAGGGCAAGACTCAACAGGGCTTCCCCGATGGCTCAGTGGGTCAAGAATCTGCCTACAATGCAAGAGATGTGGGCTCGATCCCTGGGTCGGGAAGATCCCCTGGAGGAAGAAGTGACAACCCACTCCAGCATTCTTGCCTGGGAAGTCCTATGGACAGAGGAGCCTGGTGGGCTACAGTCCAAAGTGTTGCAAAGACTTGGACATGACTGAGGGCACATTGGACTGGACAGGACTCAACAGGAGCTGAAGCCTTGAGCTGGGAAAACTGTAGAAGAGGAACAGTGATGAAATCATACAAAAACCACAGGGTCCCCAGGCAATGGTTAGAGCAAGAATTGAATTTCTCTGCTTGCTTCCAACATTCAACATAGGGAGCTTTGCTAGGAAGTCCCCAAAGGAACAATTACCTCTTTTCTGTAATCTCTAAATCTTATTCCCTAAACTCTAAACACAAAGGAGTCCAGGAAGAAGAAGCTACCCAGACATCACTCATCCTTTCAGCATAGCCAAGTGGCTTAGGGTGTGGGTTCTGGACCAGGTTCCTGAGTATAAATCCCATTGATTGTGTGACTTTAGTCAAGTTGCTTAATCTTTCTGCATCTCGGTTTTCTCATCTATGAAATGGGAATGCCTGCCAAGTAGCTTCAGTCATGTCCGACTCGTTGAGACCCCATGAACTCTAGCCCACCGAGCTCCTCTGTCCATGGGATTCTCCAGGCAAGAATACTGGAGTGGGTGCCCATGCCCTCCTCCAGGAAATTTTCCTGACCCAGGGATCAAACCTACATCTCTTATGTCTCCTCCATTGGCAAGTGGGTTCTTTACCACTGGAGCTGCCTGGAAAGCCCACGAAAAAGGAATAATGGAACCCAACTTTTAAGGTTGCTGTGAGGATGAAGTGTAGTATGACTTATAACGTACCTGTGATGATACGCAGGAAACTCTTGGTATGACCTGGTATTATTTCAACATTCAACAGATGTGTGTTGAGTGCTTACTATATGCTCATATAGAATAAAGTTGTGGGGGCAAGGACTTATCATGGGGGAAAAAAGACGTTTAAGAGAAAAGAAATATACAGATTAGGCTCAGCTCTGAAATTTTTTTAACGGAGAACTGGAACAGGAATGTGGAGTTGGCTGCCTTTAGATGGGCTTTGTAACAAGAACTTCTGGGAGGACCTGACATTTGAACCAAAGGATCCAGCCATGTGAAGAGCAGAGAAGAGAGTATTCTCCCCAGGAAATTTCAGAAACACAAAGGGCTAGGCCTTGAGGTGGGAATGTCCTTATTTCCAGGACAGTGAGAAACCTGTGGAAGGTTTTTGGCAAAGTGAGACAGGATCTGAGCTGTGATTTTAAAAGATCCTACAGTCCAAACCCATAGAATGCACAACACAGAGAGTGGACCAAATGCTGTAAACTATGGACTCCCGGTGGCAATGAGATGTCTACAAAGTGGGGATTCCCTGGTGGCTCAGCCGGTGAAGAATCTGCCTGCAATGAAGGAGACCTGGGTTCAATTCCTGGGTTGGGAAGATCCCCTGGAGGAGGAAATGGCAACCCACTCCAGTGTTCTTGCCTGGAGAATCCCATGGACAGAGGAGCCTGGTGCACTACAGTCCATGGGGTCACGAAGAGTCGGACACGACTGAGCAACTAACACACAAAGGCTCATCAATTATAGTAAATGTACCATCTAGTGGGGGGGTCGTTGATAATAAATGGGCCATCTGTAACTGTGCATTTCGGGGGTGGGGGGATCTTTGGGAAATTGCTGTACTTTCAGTTTTGCTGTGAAATTAAAACTGCCCTGAAAGCATAAAATCGCCATGAAAAAAATTAAACTACTGAATTGAAAAAAAAAAAAAGATAAAGATCTTCTGGTTTCTGTACAGAGAATGGGTTTCAGAGGGACCAGAGTGAAGACAGCGAAACCAGTGAGGGAGCTAGTGGAGAGGCTGAGAGATGGCGGAGGGTGGTGCGGGCTGGGACGGATGGGAGGAAAGATGGAAGTGATGGGGTGAGCCCTGGGGAAGGGTAGGTGGTAGGACAAAGGGAGGCGTTGAGGCTGAGTCCTAGGCTTTTGTCTTGAATAACCAGAAACAGTGATTCCGTTTATCAAGACGGAGAAAAACAAGGAGACCTGGAGCTCGTGGTGTTTGCTTTGGTTTCACAACGAGGGAGGCAGATCTGAGATTCTAGGACCCTGTGTTGTTGAATAGAATATCCCCCCCTCCTGAAGAGTTCTAAGAACAAAGAAAGTACTAATTTACCTGGAATGGTGACAAGTGAGGGTCTTTAGGATAAAAGAAGTGGATTAGTTCCCTTCTAGCAACCCTTCTTTTTAAATTCGTTTATTTTAATTGGAGGTTAATTACTTTACAATATTGTGGTAGTTTTTGCTATATATCGACATGAATCAGCCACAGGTGTACATGTGCCCCCCATCCTGAACCCCCTCCCACCTCCCTCCCCACCCCATCCCTCTGGGTTGTCCCAGAGTACCAGCTTTGGACACCCTACTTCATGCATCAATTTTGCACTGGTCATCTATTTCACATAAGGTAATATACATGTTTCAATATTATTGTCTCATATCGTCCACCCTCTTCTTCTCCCACATATACACAATGGAATATTACTCAGCTACAAAAAAGAACACATTTGAGTCAGTTCTAATGAGGTGGATGAAACTGGAGCTTATTAAACAGAATGAAGTAAGTCAGAAAGAAAAACATCAGTACAATATATTAACCCATCCACTCTTTAGGAATTGTGGTTACTTTCTTCTGGTGAGAAAGTCCTTGTCAGTTCAGTTCAGTCACTCAGTCGTGTCTGACTGTTTGTGACTCCATGAACTGCAGCACACCAGGCCTCCCTGCCCATCACCAACTTCTGGAGTTTACCCAAACTCATGTCCATTGAGTTGGTGATGCCATCCCAACCATCTCATCCTCTGTCATCCCTTTCTTCTCCTGCCCTCAATCTTTCCCAGCATCAGGGTCTTTTCAAATGAGTCAGCTCTTCACATCAGGTGGCCAAAGTATTGGAGTTTCAGCTTCAACATCAGCCCATCCAATGAATACTTAGGACTGATCTCTTTAGGATGGACTGGTTGGATCTCCTTGTAGTCCAAGGGACTCTCAAGAGTCTTCTCCAACACCACAGTTCAAAAGCATCAATTCTTCTGTGCTCAGCTTTCTTTATAGACCAACTCTCACATCCATACATGACTACTGGAAAAACCGTAGCCTTGACTAGATGGACCTTTGTTAGCAAAGTAATGTCTCTACTTTTAATATGCTGTCTAGGTATGATGTCATTTTTCTCCTATTTTTCTTAAGGCAGAGAAATAATGATGGTGCTTAGTGACATAGTTCTTTGTTTCCCAGGAATGAGTTTGAACAGGAATCCATTTTCTTTCTTTCCTTTTTTCTTTTTAATACTTAAAGGCAAATGAAAATTATTGAAAGCATCAGAGCATCCTAGTATATGCCTTTGTTCAGAGAACTGAGCAATGTTAGAGTTACTCCCTGTTTAGAAAAAAATCTGGGAGTTTAAAGGAGTGGTTTCCAAGGTTTTTAAGAATATTATTTTCTTAAAGTTTGGACAACTTGATGACACTTTATGTAAGCTTTTATTTTTAACACAAACACACTAAAAACAACACTAGACCAGGGATCTTAGAAAAGATGTCACTCCACTCAGTCCCTGGACATCACCTGCCCTCTCTGGGCTGTTGCTGGTTTCTCTACAAAGAAAGAGGAGCTGGGCATCACATACTTTCTAGTTTCCATGGCCCATCAAATACTGGCCAGAGTGAGATAAACGTTTTCACACTGATCAAGGTGCTGAACGTGACTCATTTGCATTTCATGGTTTTTTTCAATTTCCCAGATGCTCTGAATGCAGCTCAACGCTTTGATAGTCTGACAGTTTGATCACTCTTCCTGTAAATTCATCTAAACTGGTGATCAGTTTTGGAGAAAAGAAACATTCTTCATGTTTCAGAATCAACCCTCACCATAAACTTCGTCTGGGGGCCACATGTCCCAGAGTGAAGACGATTCTGACAGAGTTCCTTGAGTGACAAGTCTTTCCAGCTTTTATTCACTTTGGGTGGCTCCCCTGAGCACCAGACTCCATGGACCCACCCTACAAGGGATTGTACCAAGTGTAACACAATGTAATCAGCCTTGTAAACTTGCAGCAAATGCGTGGCTTTGATTTGAAACAAATGCAGAAACCACAGCTACAGAGTGATGCCCAATAAGACAGGCTTAAGGCAGGACAGTGAAGCGCACGAACACCGTCCAGTGCATGTCCTCGGGTGACTCATTCTGCGGGACTCATCTCCTCATCTGCAAGATGCTGGCTGGACCAGTCTCTTGGGTCTCAGCTTGGAGATTCTGTGAGTAGTCATAGGGCCTCACTGATGGCTGTGAGCACAGGACAAGAGAGCAGTATCATTTGGCCCAATTACTGGGCTTGAGACATCGCACTCTTGCCAAGAAAGAAATCTCATGAAAGCAGTGAAGGACCAGGGAGTGAGGCTCACAGAGGTACTAATGAAGGGTTTCACCTTCCTAAAGGTTTCTACTGGGGTCTTTGGGTGGGAGCCAGGGCAGGTGGCAGCTGGAGGGAGAGATGATTAGTACAATGTGATCAGGTGGCACCTGCGGGTGAAGGTATTCACCTCGTCCTCCTCTGGAGCAGGAGAATGAACAGATGGAGCCCGAGACTTCCACAAACACTATTAACTTAACCTTGAATGTGCAGAGAGGCAGAAGCCTAACCCCTGTAACCACAAGCATCATTTATTATTGATTCTCTGCATTAAAAAAAAAAAAGAGGTAAATTCCACATTATTTTCCTTTGTTGATAATCCCCATAGTCTCTTAAAACATGCAACTAGAGCTGGAGAATAGGATTTAGAGAGCGAGCTTTTCCCCTCGGGCTTTTAAAAAGTTTATTTACTTTTTCACGGGAGGATAATTGCTGTACAATATTGTGTTAGTTTCTGCTGTACAACAACGCGAATCAGTCATAGGTATACATATAACCCCTTCTTCTTGAGCCTCTCTCCCACTGCCCCCCCCCCAGCCCCCTTAGGTCATCACAGAGCACAGAGCTGAGCTCCCTGTGCCGTACAGCAGCTTCCCACTAGCTATCTGTTTTACACATAGCAGTGGATATATGTCAGTGCTACTTTCTCAGTTGTCCCACCCTCTCCCTGCCACTCCTCTTGGGCTTTTTAAACCGGAGATTAATGACCAGGATCTACCCACTGCCAGTGTTCCATCCTGCTCTGCTGTTTGTCTGTACACATATACGCACATCTCCATCAGCATGCAAACAAATACAATGCTCATCTCCACATCTTGATTTTCTCATGTCTGTCTACACTAGCAATAACTCTGCCCTCCCATTCACTTCTTTAAATCCTACAGAGCTTGGAAGACTCAGCACAAACCCCCTTTTCTGGGAGGTGGTGGGCTAACACAGGAGTCCAACCCAATGCCTCTTCTCTTCAGTGTTCTTGACCACATACTGAATCAGTCTTTTCCTGGCACCCATGTTTTTCCTTCTCTTTTTGTGTGCACTGATTTGATCATCACATGTAAATGCTAAAATCCCTGGAAAGATGAACCACATTTAGTAGCCCCTTTCCCCACCCCAATATTTGAACCTGTGTGAGTCTCAAAGGGAGTTTTCAAGCATTTGCTCAGCTGGACTTGTACAGTTTGTCTGAGCTCCTACAGAGGTGGCAAATCCCTCAACCTTACATATAAACATCGACTATGTTTGCCCGAACTTTGAAATCTCAGGTCTTTCCCTCACCTCTATCGCTATTAAAACCACAAAGCATCAGAGGATATCATACATTAAAATGACACATATCTAAATTATCCAAGAATAATTTATTGCACTTCTAATTTCACTTCTTACACTTCACCAAAATTAAGGTATTTGTAAAGACTGTCCCTTCACTACTGCTCTGCAATTCACCTTCCTCATGAATTGAATGACCATGTATGTGTGTCTATTTCTTTCTTTTAAAAATATTTATTTATTTGACTGCTTCAAGTCTTAGTTGAGGTACATGGGATCTTCCATCTTTGTTGTGACATGTGAGATCTTTAGTTGAAGCATATGGGATCTAAGTCCTTGACCAGGGATTGAATCCTGGCCCTCTGCATTGGGAACAAGGAATCTTAGCAACTAGACCACCAGGGAAGTGCTTGTGTGTCTACTTCTGAACTTTTTTTTTTTAAATTCCACTGGTCTATTTGCCTGCCTTTGGTCCATACTGCCTGGTCTTCATTATCATACTTTTATAATAAATCTTGACATCCAGTAGAATACATCTTACTAGGTTATTTTTCTCCAAGGATGACTTACTTATCTGGGGCCTGATAAATTTTCAAAAGAATAGAGATCAGGTTCCCAATTTCCACAAAGACATCTTCTGGTCTTTTGATTGGAATTGCACTAACTGTACAGATTCTCTATTTTTTTCCCCTGCTAATTAATATCTCTTATTTACATTTCATATTTACTGCATTGGGTGGAAATTCCAGAATAAGGTTGATAATATCTATGCATGTGGATTTTTGCTTTGTTCTTTGTCAGAGGTCAGCATTCTTTTTCTGTAGAGTCAAATGTTAAATATTTTCAGCTTTGGGGACCACACCATCTCTCTCACAACTACTCAGCTCTGTCACTGTAGCATGAAAACAGCCATGGGTAACAAATAAACAATGAACTTTGCTCGATTTGACTCATGAACCTTGGTTTACTGAACCCTGTGCTATTTTAATAATAAGGTTTTTAATTTTTGCCATTACTATGATTTAGGTTTTTGGTTTCTTTGTCATTTATGGAATATAGCCTTCAATTATACGTTGCCAAAGTTTGGGGTTTTGTGTGTTTTTATTGTTTTCTTTTAGTTCTATGAGGTTTTTGCAATTCCTTTCTTTTTGACATCTACAAATATCATCACATTTAAAAAATCTTTCATCTATGAATTGATTCTGGAATATTCTACATATTCTCTAAGGTGAGCCATTGTTACATCTCTGTAACAATCTTAGTCATAATAAATTACTTTTATTTACTTCTGGGTTTTACGGTTGTTTTAGTCACTAAGTTGTGTCTGACATTTTTGTGACCCCCATGGATTACAACCTTCTAGGCTCCTCTGACCATGGGATTTCCCAGGCAAGAATACTGGTGTGGGTTGCCATTTCCTTCTCCAGGGGATCTTCCCAACCAACAGATCGAACCCGTGTCTCCTGCATCTCTGACATTAGCAGACATATTCTTTACTACTGAGCCACCAGAGAAGCCCCTGGATTTTATTAATTACATATTAATTGAATACCTCCAATGTACCAGACGCTCTTTCAGAATGAGTGCACAGCGGATGCTTCAGTGAACAAAACAGACCAAATTCTGGCTTACATGGAGCTTAGATTCTAGAAGAAGGACACTGATAACAATAAAGACTCATAGATATGTCAGTGAAGAATGATAATTAGAGATGGAAGGTGAGAGGGTAAGATGCTCTTTCAGAATGGCATCCAGGGAAAGCCTCTCTGATCAGGTGTCACTCAAGCGGAGAACTAAAGTAAGTGAGGGCACAGTCCAGTCAACTAACTAAGCCAAGGGGGTGGTACCCAAGGGTCAGGGCAGGGGATGAACAGGATGCTGTGGGGCACATAGCAGGAGCCCCTAGCATCATCTTGGGAGGGGCCAGCAAGGAATCCTGCAGGAAGCAACTTGTCATTTGAGATCTAGAAGGAAAGCTACATAAGCGATGGTGAATTTCTGGTGTCACTTTGCCTGGGCCACAGGGTGCCAAGACACTGGGTCAAGCACTCTTGTGGTGTGTCTGTGTGGGTGTTTCTGGGCGAGATAAACTGCTGAGTATGTAGGTCGAATAAAGCAAATGACCCTCCGCAGGGAGTATGGGCCTCACCCAATCAGCTGAAGACCTGAACAGAACAAACAGGCCGAACAAGAGGGGCCTCTTCTTGTTCCTCCTGGCTGCTTTGAACTGAACATGTCTTTTCCAACCTTTGGACTCAAAATGAAGCATGGGCTTTTCTTGATTCTCAAGCCTGCTGGTCATCGAATTGGAACTCATGGCATTGGCTGTCCTGTTCTCAGGTCTTCAGACTCAGACTGGAGCTACATGCTGGCTTTGCTGGGTCCCCATCCTGTGGATTTCAGATCTTGGGGTGGCTCCACCTCTGTAATCACATGAGCTCATTCTTTAACTCTGTATATATACACACACACATGCATTCTGTTGGTTCTTTTCCTCTGAAGGACCCCGACAAACACAATGAGTAGGAGAAGAGAGACTCCCATAGCAGCATGACTCACAGCCCCCAAAATTAGATGAAAAAGGTGGTTTTGAGCAAAAGAAAGAAGTTCAGTGGGGCTAATGCATGTAAATACACGCACTGGAGCCTGCGAAGTTGGGCAACGTGGAGTCACTGAATTTCAGCACCACTAGACCATAATAAAACTAACATGGATTTTAAGAAGGAGAAATTTGGGCTACATTCTCTGGGCTTAAAACAAAAAGAAATTAAAACATAATAAGAGGATGGTCCAAAAATCTAACCACATAGGGACATTTTAAATTGTTTTTGTAAATTAGGGTTAGGCCAAAAAGTACATGAAAATGGCAATTATAAATTATTTAGAAATTAAGCATCATATAAGGGACACCAAGACAATACACAGACCAAAAGCATGGCCTTAAGTTCTTTAAAAAATGAGCAATACTGACAATAAATTACTAACTCAAGAAACTTAAGAAAAGTTGAGGCAAAATAGACACGAATAAGGAACCTGTATTCGTTCTATATTCTCTGCCTAGAACTCTCTTTCTCTCCCATCTTTACACCTCAGGCCCTCACTTGCTTCAGGAGGCTTCTGCTCCTCTGTCACCTGAACAAACAGTTTTCCTCTGAAAGACCCTGAGCGTTTCCCCCTGAAGTTCATGTCTTTTTTTTTTAATTGGCATATAGCTGATTTACAGTGTTGTGTTAGTTTCTGGTGTACAGCAAAAGTGACTCAGCTATACACATGTGTGTGTGTGAGGGGGGTTGTGTGTGTGTGCGTGTTAGTCACTCAGTCGTGTCTGACTCCCTGCGACCCCATAGCCTGCCAGGTTCCTCTGTCCATGGGAGTCTCTGGGTGAGAATACTGGAGTAGGTAGCCATTTCCTTTCTCTGGAGCATCTTCCCTACCCAGGGATCGAACTCTGCATTGCAGGTAGATTCTTTACCATTCTGAGCCACCAAGAAAGCCCACATATACATATATATGCATATATTCTTCTCCAGATTATTTTCCATTATAAGTTATTACAAAATATTGAATATAGTTCCCTATGTTATACAGTAGGGGCTTCCCTGGTGGCTCAGGGGTTAAGAATCTGCCTGCAACTCAGGAGATCTGGGTTCGATCCCTGGGTCAGAAAGATCTCCTAGATGAGGGAATGGTAACCCATTCCAGTATTCTTGTCTGGGAAAGCCCATGGACAGAGGAGCCTGGTGGGCTATAATCCATGGGGTCACAAAGAGTCAGTCACGACTGAGTGACTAACACTTTTTCAGTAATTTCACTTGGTGCCTAAGTGTAGGGGGTGGATGATGACTGACCTCAAGTCACCATCTATTTCAAAAGTCCTTGTGACCTGTCTTCATCCCAATATCCATGCAAAACGTGGACAGAATTACACAGGCCCCTGTTTGCCATTTTAATTCTCAACGCTCAACAAAACAGCACTTCCTTTGCCATAATGATGCTAATCTAAACTGGGAATTGATGTTGACAAAACACAAGCTGTTTAGTTTTTGCAAAGGTTGATCAAATCCGCTATGGGAAAAAAGAGGCTTTTGGTGAAAATCCAAAATCAAAGCTCCATTGATTGGGGAAAATTCCAGCTAATAGGCTGCTGCTGCTGCTGCTAAGTCACTTCAGTCGTGTCCAACTCTGTGCGACCCCATAGACGGCATCCCACCAGGCTCCCCATCCCTAGGATTCTCCAGGCAAAGAACACTGGAGTGGGTTGCCATGTCCTTCTCCAATGCAGGAAAGTGAAGAGTGAAAGTGAAGTCACTCAGTTGTGTCCGACTCCTAGCAACCCCATGGACTGCAGCCTACCAGAGTCCTCCATCCATGGGCTTTTCCCAGGCAAGAGTACTGGAGTGCGTTGCCATTGCCTTCTCAAGCTAATAGGTAGGGAGATCAAAATACCAGAGAATGTAGGAGAGGTTTTCAAGACGGTGAAAATAGAGCTGCAGTGATGCCACTGGGGTAAAATCTGACCAAGTTGTCAGGTTGCTCCTTGTGAAAATATGACAAAATAATAGTTAAACACCCATGCCCTGAGGACGCTTCTGTGGCTCATTTAGGCCAGCTTGTCAAATGAACTGAGTGTGCTTTAGAGCTTAGAATGGAATACAGTTGGTGTGTGAGGCAGAACCAGAGAGATGATAACAATTTTGTAAATCAAGAAGACTTTATAGTAGGAAGTAGGAGTCATTGCAGGTTTTAAGCAGGAAAACAATGCAGTAAAAGTTGTAATTAAGAAAGATTAGTCTGGCAGTATTAGGGAGAGACCTATCTTACGACACTTACATGGAAACAGAGGTAAAATCAGTAATGAGTTAAATTTAACGAAAAAGATAGAGAGGGAAAAAAATCACTAATTTTTTTCTACTTTTAGTAGGCAGTTAAGGTAAGTCACAGGCTGGGAGGAACTCAAAGATTCTCGCGAGGCATTCTCGGTTCATTAAGTTAAATTACCTCTTTGCTCTGATGGAGCGTTCACAGATGCCCAAACTGGTCCTGTGGTGCAGGGCGGCTCCGGCCAGCCCAGGGACCTCTTGAAAACTTCTTTTCACATCTTTTCTTTGTTTCAGGAAATGAGTACTCTTAGCCAACAGCCCACATATAGTGCAAGCCTCATTGTCCTCTTTTCTGGAACCATTAAAATATCATCCCTTCTTTCGGGAATAAAGGAACCCAAGCCTGTTAACGCTCACTCAAGAGTGATTAGATTAAAACCTAGTGATTCATAAAAATGCAACCAAGGATCCCAAGCTGACCCAGGCCTCTTGCAGCCTTGCCAAGTGAAAGATCCAGGACTCCATGTAACCGTCAGCACTCATCCTTGGGACAAACAGGACCTACGACTCTCCAGCCAACCTGCCAATCTTCTAAAGCCAATGCTCCTGACTGGAATGGATGTCCCACCTTGCAGCATCATGTGAGTCCCAGTCAAGGTCCCATAAGGTCTGCCCTCCTTTGTGAATCCATCTCAGCTCCTCTAACTCACTGCGGTCCTTGACTTGAATTGTAGTAAATGCTGCCTGGACCACAAAGTGGAATTTAGCTTGTGTTTCGTGGGTGGTTATTCATCCTTCTGTGTCTGAATTTTTCTCTCCAGCTAGATTACAAACTCCTTGGAGTTGGAAACCATGATTTACATGTCACCCAAGGATGAAGACAAAGATGCTGAAGACAAGCTCACCCTCAACAATCCTCCTTTTGTTTAACTGGGCTCACTTTGGTGAGCTGGATTTTTTTGTTTGTTTCTGTCTCCCAAGGCCCAAACTGAACTATGTATTCTCTCTTTGCAACAGCTGTCCACGATTTCTCTTCTATAAAAACTGAGGCCATATAAATTGTTGGTGTTCTATCACTAAGTCATGGCTGACTCTTTGTGACCCCATGGACTGCAGCATGCCAGGCTGCCCTGTCCTTCACTATCTCCCAGAGTTTTCTCAAACTCATGTCCATTGAGTCCGTGATGCTATCTTACCATCTCATCCTCTGCTGCCCCCTTCTCCTCCTGCCCTCAATCTTTCCCAGCATCAGGAGCTTTTCCAATGAATCATCTTTTTTGTATCAGGTGGCCAGAGTATTAGAGCTTCATCATCAGTCCTTCCAATGAATATTCACAGTTGATTTTCTTTAAGGTTGACTGATTTGATCTCTTTGCTGTCCAAGGGACTCTCAAGAGTCTTCTCCAGCACCACAATTTGAAGGCATCAATTCTTTGGCACTCAGCCTTCTTTATGGTCCGGCTCTCACATCCGTATATGACTACTGGAAAAACCAGAGCTTTGACTAGATGGACCTTTGTTGGGAAAGTGATGTCTCTGGTTTTTAATACACTATCTAGGTTTGTCAAAGCTTTTCTTCCAAGGAGCAAGCGTCTTTTAATTCGTGGCTGCAGTAACCCTTCACAGTGATTTTGGAACCCAATACAAACTCTGCCACTTACTCATGGTGTGTGTGACATTTAGGGAAGCAATTTACCTATTGTGTGACAGTTTCCTTCTCCACTGAATGGAAACAGCAACATAACCTCTCAAGACTGTTGTGAAGGTAAAATGAGAGAGTGTATATCAACACTGAGCACAATAATTGCTCCAAATGGTGTTGACGATGATGGTGATCAGCATTTGGGAGAGTAAAGCACATCAAGAAAGATATTTTGTTGTGAGGTCAACAGCATCTCTGTGCAGCAAATAGAAAATAGAAGCTCTTGGATTTGGAAAATGTTTATTACATTTGCTAACATTACTCCCTGGGACAACTCATGTTATTACCATGGTTTTCAATTATTCCAGACAGCTAGTCCTGCTTCGTGATAGTATGTAAATTTCCCAGCTTGGTGCCTTCGCTAAGATTCTAAATTTCATTTTGCAATGACCGCTTTTCTGAAAACTCTGCCACTCAGAGACCCCCTGTGTCCTAAATGCAGCTTTTTTGTGGAATATGACATTTTTAATCGAGTAAAGTAGTGATGAAGAGCATGTCAGATACCCTTGCGGGAGAGAAACATTTGTGAGACTTGAAATCCTGCTGTTAAGATGCCAGTGAACCAAGAGAGCAACAAGCTATTTCTCTCTAGCTGGCTGAGAGTATCAGTGCCTCTGGATCAAAAATGAGATCTACTTTAAATGTAATTCATTTTCTGAAGGACAAATAACAAAAGCCTCTTTTTGTGTGCAACTGAGTCGGAACACCGAATGCTGGGTGGACACCATTACTTTTGTAAGCGAGGGTGGGGGCTCACCCTGCAGCTTCTTCAGGGTCTTTCTGTCTGCTGTCTCTCCAGGCAAGATAGCCATGCTGTTTTTAAGCCCACTTGAAGAATCAGAGACTTAAAAAAGAGTGATTCTATGTGAGCTTAGAATGTATGCGTGATTTCTTTTCTCTCCTTTATCATCAACTTCTCTCTGCTAGGGGAGTTCTCCATCAGCACGAATAACTCAAGCCCTTCTTATCCTCAAAAATAAAAGACCTCCCTTGATATCACTTCCTTTTCCAGATCCCATTCTATTTCCTCCTTCCCTTCAACAGCATTGAACTTCCCCATCCACACATCTCAGGCCTCACACATGCCTCATTCCATCCCATCAAGGCTTCTCAGTCCTCATCCTCCAACTTCATGGAGATGACCTCGAGGTCACTGTTGACCTCCAGGGACCGAAATCCATTCCTCAGCTTGTGGGGCACAATTCATCAAAGCCACACTCCTAAGGTCACTCTTTTCTCAGCTTTTCTGACTTCTCCTTCTCTGAGCCTTCCTCTACCACCTTGACCTCTCCTTCTCTGCATCCTTTCTAGCAGGCATGTCCTCCTGACCCAGCCACTAAAGGGGTTGTGCCCCTAGGCTGGGTCTCAGGCTCTGGGTTCTCTCTTTATCCCTCTGCCCAGGAGATCTCCAGCAGAGCCACAGGCTCAGCCACTGAGAGCTGCTGACCACGTGTCTTCATCCATCTGGACTTTCCTTCTGAGTATCCAGGTGTTTACTAGCATCCTCTACTGGATTTTCAAAAGCTCTTCAAAAGCCAAAGTATTCCAGACTCGCTGTCACCTCTGCCACCTAAGTGGTCACATCAGAAACCAAGAGATATCCTCTAGCCCTGGTCCACCCTGACATTTGCAGAGCACATGATGAGACTTAGCTAAGCTCCCCCATAGTCTTGCTGCCCCAGCCTCTGTTATGTGGCCAAGCAGCCTACAGTTTCCACAGACCAACACCAGCCATTCAGGCAAATACACATCCTGGACAGGAGTCTGCAAAGTCACAGGTAAAGGTAAGCTCCTGATACGAAGCTCCAACAGCCCCTGGGATCAAGTGTCTTTCATTTTCCAGGGCCTCCCAGCTACGCACCCTTTAGATAAGACTCCCATGAGGCTTCCCAAAACTCCACTCTTCTTGGTTTGCATTGACCCATCCAGATCTATCCCAAGAAGCCCAAAGCACTCTGCCCCAAGCCCTAATAAATGCTTGTGCCTCTGCCTCTCTGCATCTGCTGTGGCTTCGCCAGGCAGCCCTCTAGGCCCAGGACCTGTGAGTCATCAGCTTCTCTATTTAAACTTCTCCTTGGTCTTGTTGGACCTCAGCTCACCATCTGGCACCCTGTGTGCTACTTCAGTTCAGTTCAGTTCAGTTCAGTCTCTCAGTCATGTCCAACTCTTTGCGACCCCATGAATTGCAGCACATCAGGCCTCCCATCCATCACCAACTCCCAGAGTTCACTCAAACTCATGTCCATCGAGTCGGTGATGCCATCCAGCCATCTCATCCTATGGTGTCCCCTTCTCCTCCTGCCCCCAATCTCTCCCAGCATTAGGGTCTTTTCCAGTGAGTCAACTCTTCGCATGAGGTGGCCAAAGTATTGGAGTTTCATCTTCAGTGTCAGTCCTTCCAATGAACACCCAGGACTGATTTCCTTCAGGATGGACTGGTTGGACCTCCCTGCAGTCCAAAGGACTCTCAAGAGTCTTCTCCAACACCACAGTTCAAAAGCATCAATTCTTCTGTGCTCAGCTTTCTTTATAGTCAACTCTCACATCCATACATGACTACTGGAAAAACCATACCCTTGAGTAGATGGACCTTTGTTGGCAAAGTAATATCTCTGCTTTTGAATATGTTATCTAGGTTGGTCATAATTTTCCTTCCAGGAGTAAGTGTCTTTTAATTTCATGGCTGCAGTCACCATCTTCAGTGATTTTGGAACCCCCAAAATAAAGTCTGACACTGTTTCCACTGTTTCCCCATCTATTGCCCATGAAGTGATGGGACCAGATGCCATGATCTTCGTTTTCTGAATGTTGAGCTTTAAGCCAACTTTTTCACTCTCCTCTTTCAATTTCATCAAGAGGCTTTTTAGTTCTTCACTTTCTGCCATAAGGGTGGTGTCATCTGCATATCTGAGGTGATTGATATTTCTCCCAGAAATCGTGATTCCAGCTTGTGCTTCTTCCCAATCCAGCGTTTTTCATGATGTGCTCTGCATAGAAGTTAAATAAGCAGGCTGACAATATATAGCCTTGACATACTCCTTTTCCTATTTAGAACCAGTCTGCTATTCCATGTCCAGTTATAACTGTTGCTTCCTGACCTGCATATAGGTTTCTCAGGAGGCAGGTCAGGTGGTCTGGTATTCCCATCTCTTTCAGAATTTTCCACAGTTTATTGTGATCCACACAGTCAAAGGCTTTGGCATAGTCAATAAAGCAGAAATTGATGTTTTTCTGGAACTCTCTTGCTTTTTTCATGAGCCAGTGGATGCTGGCAATTTGATCTCTGGTTCCTCTGCCTTTTCTAAAACCAGCTTGAACATCTGGAAGTTCACGGTTCACGTATTGCTGAAACCTGGCTTGGAGAATTTTGAGCATTACTTTACTAGCGTGTGAGATGAGTTCAACTGTGTGGTAGTTTGAGCATTCTCTGGTATTGCCTTTCTTTGGGATTGGAATGAAAACTGACCTTTTCCAGTCCTGTGGCCACTCCTGAGGTTTCCAAATTTGCTGGCATATTGAGTGCAGCACTTTCACAGCATCATCTTTTAGGATTTGAAACAGCTCCACTGGAATTCCATCACCTCTACTAGCTTTGTTCGTAGTGATGCTTTCTAAGGCCCACTTGACTTCACATTCCAGCATGTCTGGCTCTAGGTGAGTGATCACACCATCGTGATTATCTTGGTCATGAAAATCTTTTTGTACAGTTCTTCTGTGTATTCTTGCCTCCTCTTCTAATATCTTCTTCTTTTGTTAGGACCACACCATTTCTGTCCTTTACCGAGCCCATCTTTGCATAAAATGTTCCCTTGGTATCTCTAATTTTCTTGAAGAGATCTCTAGTCTTTCCCATTCAGTTGTTTTCCTCTATTTCTTTGCATTGATCACTGAGGAAGGCTTTCTTATCTCTCCTTGCTATTCTTTGGAAGTCTGCATTCAGATGTTTATATCTTTCCTTTTCTCCTTTGCTTTCCGCTTCTCTTCTTTTCACAGCTATTTGTAAGGCCTCCCCAGACAGCCATTTTGCTTTTTTGCATTTCTTTTCCATGGGGATGGTCTTGATCCCTGTCTTCTGTACAATATCATGAGGAGGAGTTACCCCACATCCAAGGAGAGGTGGCTGCACAGGTGCAGGAGGGCTGAGAGGAGTTACTCCATGTTCAAGGTCAGGAGGGGCAGCTGTGAGGTGATACCCTCATCCAAGGTAAGGAGCAGCGGCTGCACTGTGGTGGAGCAGTTGTGAAGAGATACTCCATGTCCAAGCTAAGAGAAACCCAAAGTAAGATGATAGGTGTTGTGACAGAGCATCAGAGGGCAGACACACTGAAACCATAATCACAGAAAACTAGCCAATCTCATCACATGGATCACAGCCTTGTCTAACAATGAAACTAAGCCATGCCCTGTAGGGCTACCAAGACAGGAGGGTGATGGTGTGTGCTACTTGTGTGTGAAGTCGCTCAGTCATGTCCGACTCTTTGCAACCCCATGGACTGTAGCCTACCAGGCTCCTCTGTCCATGAGATTTTCCCAAGCAATAGTACTGGAGTGGATTGCCATTTCCTTCTCCAGGGGATCTTCCCGACCCAGGAATCGAACCCAGGTCTCCTGCATTGTAGACAGACATGCGCTACTTAACAAATGTTAAATTCATAATGTCACAACAGCCCAGAATAAGGGTTAAAATGGAGCTCATCTGCGTATGTATTGGACTTCCCTCCTGGCTTAGCTGGTAAAGAATCTGCCCGCAATGCAGGAGACCTGGGTTCAATCCTTGGGTTGAGAAGATTCCTAGAGAATAAAATGGCTGCCCACTCCAGCATTCCAGCCTGGAGAATTCCATGGACTATATAGTCTATGGGGTAGCAAAGAGTCAGACATGACTACGTGACTTTCCCTTTCACTTTCATACTTATGTATCATTTCTGTGTTTATGTGAAGAATGAGGATTGCACTTCATTCATGTTTGATCTAGAGCAGAATAACAGGAGTTGTTTATGACGGCAAATTACACCTCAGACAACACGTGCAGCTACCACAAAGACCACACTTATTTATGAATCTCCCAGAACAAAGCAGAACAAGATGGATGCTGAGTACTATTGAGAAATGCGTTCATTATGAAGAAATCATTTCATTCATGCTATAGATCAGACAAAGATGCTGACAAGTTAATAATCTTGTCTTTTACTTTGCTCAAATCCTCCCTGCCCTGGGAAGCAGTGTTGGCAACAGCAAAAATCAGGAGTGTCTCAGGACATTCAAACGCTTCCACGTTTGTAAAGATGAGGGCTTTGCTAGTGGCTCAGTGGTAAACAATCTGCGTGCCAATGCAGGAGACATGGGTTCAATCCCTGAGTTGAAACTATCCCCTGAGAAGAAAATGACAACCTGCTACAGTATTCTTGCCTGGAAAATCCCACGGACAGAAGAGACTGGCAGGCTACAGTCCTCAGGGTCACAAAAGAGTCAGACATGACTTGGCGACTAAACAGTGACAGATTCACAGATGAAGGGATGGACAGAAGCAAATCCCTGGGACCAGAACCATCCCTTAGTCCTGAAATTAGATGCTTAGAGGTATGGTCAAGGGATTTGCCTGGGCTGAGGGGGATCCACCCTTAAACTTGGGCAAAGGGTCCCGTATTCTGGGCCGTATACTTTAGACCAAGGATTGGCAAACTCCAGCCCATGGACCAGGACAAGACCCTGTCCTTTTTTTTTTATTATTAGTAAAATTTTATTGAAACATAGCTATATTCATTTATTTATGAATGAGTAGCCTGTGGCAACCCGCTTCAGTACTCTTGCCTGGAAAATCCCATGGATGGAGGAGCCTGGTAGGCTGCAGAGCCTGGTGGGCTGCCGTCTATGGGGTCGCACAGAGTCGGATACGACTGAAGCGACTTAGCAGCAGCAGCAGCAGCAGTCTGTGGCTACTCTGGTGTGACAATGGCAGAACTGAGTAGATGTGACAGAGGCTATCTAAAAATATTTACTAGCTGGCCTCTCACAAAAAAAATAAATGTCAACCTCTGCTTTAAAAGACCCCACAAATCACACAGGTCTCCTCCATGGCTCAGTGTTTGCAGGGGCCAGCTTCCCAGCATGAGCTTGAATCTGAACAGGTTGAATTTCGTCATTTCTGTAAAGCACTGTCAGTCAAGGTCACTGCAAAGCAGAGACATGCCTTCCTTTCTCAATCTTCTCTGGGCTGTGATCTTTATGGAGGGCGCTGATACCAAAGAGCAAAGCCAAGAAACACTCAAAAGCATAAAAAGACAACAGTTATGTAGAGGTTTCTTGAAATGATAAAATTCTTTTGCCTTTTTTTGGTTAATGGCAGACTTAATTATGGGAAAATCTACCTTTACGCGGAGGCTGAGCTTTTAAAGCTGCCCTTTTGAAAAATTTCCACTTTCAAAGGTGAGATTGCACAGTGGTGAGGTTAATACCGTTGTTATTCCTTCTCTGTCTTGAAATAGATAATTGACTGCCTCTGAAGTTTCCAAGAAGGTTGTTACAGCAAGAAATAAATGTACTGTCAATTTTCCAAGGGTACTGGACAAAGGTGAGTGAGTCTGGAAGCAAGTAGAAGGTCAGGGCTTAAATCACTCTAGATGTGTACATGCGTAAGTGTTAGTATCTATGAGAGTCAGTTGATTGACTCAGAGTTCAGAGGAAATGGGTGATATATTTTGTTGTAGTTGTTCAGTTGCTAAGTTGTGTCTGGCTCTTTGTGACCCCATGGACTGCAGCACACTAGGCTCCTCCAGCATCTCCTGGAGTTTACTCAAACTCATGTCCATTGAGTCAGTGATGCCATCCTACCATCTCATCTTGTGTCATCCCTTTCTCTTCCTGCTTTCAATCTCTCCCCAGCATCAGAGTCTTTTCAATGAGTTGGTTCTTTGCAAGAAGTAGCCGAAGTATTGAAGTTTCAGCTTTAGCATCAGTCCCTCCAATGAATATTCAGGACCAATTTCCTTTAGGATTGACTTGTTTGATCTCCTGCAGTTCAAGGGACTCTTAAGAATCTTCTCCAGCACCACAATTCAAACACACCCATTCTTTGGTGCTCAGCCTTCTTTGTGGTCCACTGCTCACATATTCTTAGCAGTCTTGCAAGACCTGGGAGTTTTCCTCTTCATCAGGAAGAGTTGGAAACAGTGGCGTTTGATGGGTTGATGGTCTAGGGGTGTTTGCTGATGGCAGTGAGAAGCAGAGTGGGGAACAAGGTGGTCCATTTTCAACAACTTTGAGGTGGCATGTCAGCATGACAGTTCTAAGAGTGTAAGATAAGACATCATGGGGCAAGAATGTGTGTGTGGGGGTGGGGGTGGGGATGGGGATGGTCAGCAAGCTTGAATCACAGGGGTCAGACAAGGAGATAGAGAGGTGAGGACAGCTGAGCATTTGAGAATGGCTCACTCCAGCCAAACCTCGAACAAGCCCAGGGGTCATCCCCTCTCAAGAGCTGAGTGTCACCTCTTTACAAGGGCTTGAAACTGTTGATGTGAAAGCCTTCTTTGACTGCTGGCTAAAGGTGTGGATATAGTCCAAAAAGAGGAAGGAGAGGTCAAATATTCTCAAAATAATTAAGCTCCCTGTCACTAAAAATTTAAGCAGAAGGTGAAACAATATTTTAGATGGCTGCAATAAAAAGGACTCCTGTCCTCAGTGGAAAATTCAAAGGTGTTTGCATTGGACATTTCATCAGCTCCCTTCACATCTAAAACTCTGTCTACACTGGTAAGTGCCTGTAGACTCTCTCTCCTCTTGTATGCTCCACTCAAATCTCATTCTGGTTTCCATATTGGGAGAGGGAGGCAGTGGTGATGGCTTCATGTCAGCAAAGAGAACTTGAGAAAGACCACAGAAGTGACAGCCACGGGCTGCTGGAGGTCTACAAAGAATACTTGGACAAAACATGGGTCAAATGAAACCTTTGGGCTCCAAGTAGCAGAAGATTCACATTGGCCTAAATATTAATTGTTACACTGAAAAGCCAAGAGGCACATTTATGAATATAAACACAGAGTAAACCAAGAATAAATAAAATTCAGAACCTGGATTCAAACCGCAGCGTGGAGCCATGCTTGAAGAGTCCAGATTTGGGCACCTCACCTCTGGCTCATCTGCAGTGCTACTCAGAGCTTGAGTCTTGCTGGGTGATGGTGAGTTTGGGATGTCAAGCTAGCTGATGGACTGACTTAACATTGTCCTTGAGAAACTGACAATGTAACCAGGTTAAAAAAAACAATAAGAACTGCACATATTGGAAAGGAAGAAAGAAAACTATTAGATATAATAAGATTATCCCCTGGAAAACTCAAGAGATGCATATGAATACTTATTAGAAAAGCAAGACAGAATATTAATTTAAAATATATTAATGTTTATATGTACAAGCAATGAAGCAATTAGAATATAATAGAAGAAACATTAATATATAAATATATTGGGTTGGCAAAAGTTCACTTGGGGTTTTTGGTTAACATCTTACTGAAAACTCTAAACGAACCTTTTTTTAGTCAATTCAATAAAGTACTTAGGAATTTCAAGATTAGTGCATAATATATATGGGTTTAATTGAATAAAGGAAGGGGTATGGTGTGGCCTTGATTGGAATACTCAGCATGGACATGATTTTCAAATTATACTGTAAGATAACGTAATTCTCGGCTTCCCTGGTGGTTCAGCCGTAAAGAATCCCTCTGGCAATACAGAAGATGCAGGAAATGCAGATTTGATCCCTGGGTCGGGAAGATCCCCTAGAGGGATGAGAAACCACCCCAGTATTCTTGCCTGGAAAATCCTATAGACAGAGGGAGCCTGGTGGGCTACAGTCCATGGGGTCACAAAGAGTTGGACATGACTGAAGCAACTGAGCACACACAATGCAATTCCAATCAAAGTGGAAGAAGATTTTTTAACAAATTAATGATTTTATTTTTTTGTTTTAATATAAATTATTTGTTTTAATTAGAGGTTAATTACTTTACAATATTGTATTTGTTTTCCCATACATCGACATGAATCCAGAATTTATTCTAAAAATAGAACACAAACCAAACCAAAAACATTTAGCATGAGAAGGAGATTTCCATAGTAGGAATTAATTTGTATACTTATGACACATTAGTATATATTACATTCAGATTCAGATCAGTCGCTCAGCCGTGTCCGACTCTTTCTGACCCCAAGAATCACAGCACATCAGGCCTCCCTGTCCATCATCAACTCCCGGAGTTCACTCAAACTCACGTCCATCAAGTCAGTGATACCATCCAGCCATCTCATCCTCTGTCATCCCCTTTTCCTCCTGCCCCCAATCCCTCCAACATCAGAGTCTTTTCCAATGAGTCAACTCTTCTCATGAAGTGGCCAAAGTACTGGAGTTTCAGCTTTAGCATCATTCCTTCCAAAGAACACCCAGGGCTGATCTCCTTCAGAATGGACTGGTTGGATCTCCTTGCAAGTCCAAGGGACTCTCAAGAGTCTTCTCCAACACCACAGTTAAAAGCATCAATTCTTTGGTGCTCAGCCTTCTTCACAGTCCAACTCTCACATCCATACATGACCACTGGAAAAACCATAGCCTTGACAAGATGGACCTTTGTTGGCAAAGTAATGCCTCTGCTTTTCAATATGCTATCTAGGTTGGTCATAACTTTTCTTCCAGGGAGTAGCGTCTTTTAATTTCATGGCTGAGTCACCATCTGCAGTGATTTTGGAGCCCCCAAAAATAAAGTCTGATACTGTTTCCACTGTTTCCCCATCTATTTCCCATGAAGTGATGGGACCTCTATAATCTTACATTGCACTGAGTGTTGCATTATATTTTATATGTAATTAACATTAACATATTTATATAAGCTACAACAATTTGAATAGTGGTGTGAATGTGTGTGTGTGTTTGCGTGTGTGTGTGTGTGTGTGCGTGCACTCCGTCACTCAGTCATGCCCGGTTTTTTGCGACTCCATGGACTCTAGCCTGCCAGGTCCTCTGTACATGGGGTTCTGCTACTGATGCTAAGTTACTTCAGCCGTGTCCAACTCTGTGTGACCCCATAGATGGCAGCCCACCAGGCTCCCCCGTCCCTGGGATTCTCCAGCCAAGAACACTGGAGTGGGTTGCCATTTCCTTCTCCAATGCATGAAAGTGAGAAGTGAAAGTGAAGTAGCTCAGTTGTGTCTGACTCTTAGCGACCCTATGGACTGTAGCCCACCAGGCTGCTCCTTCCATGGGATTTTCCAGGCAAGAGTACTGGAGTGGGGTGCCATTGATGAAATGGGTTGCCATTTCCCTCTTCAAGAGGTCTTCCTGACCCAGGGATGATCCATCTCATGGCTTCTGCATTGCAGGCATATTCTTTACCATCTGAGACACCAGAGGAACACGAATAGTGACATAGGGTACCAGAAAGGGACCAATGGACAGGAGAATGAGAGAATATCTTTGGGAGAATGAAAGGGCAAGGCTCCACTCTGTGTGCAGAAGTCGAGTCTCTTCCAGAAGACACGAGCTGTTCATCATCTTCTAAAGGAGACTAACAGGGAACTTCCTTTCCATTTGGGGGCCTGAGTTAAAGGCACAGAATTGCCAGGAGCTTCTCAACAAGGAGATTAGAAGGTGCGTGACTAAGGGGCTCTGGAGTCTGGCAGCCTGGATTCAGATCCCACTGCGTTTGCTGTGTGCCCTTAGTGAAGTTACTGAATCCTGCCTTAGTTTAGTATCTTAGTTTCCCCATCCATAAAGTGGGGATAATAGCATACTTCTCAGAGTTGCTGTGGAGATGAGTGGACTAACACACACGAAATGCTTAGAATAGAGCCTGGCCCCATAGGCTCTATTGCCTCCCAGCTGTGGAGGTGCAAGACACCAACAGACCCGATGCCAGCAGCATTTAAATGCCTTCAACTGGTCTCCGAGGACAATCACGGCTGCAGGACCAATGATGACGTGAGCAGAACGAGTGATTATTCATCACGGAAATTTTGGAATACTCTCCAGCCAGTGAGAAAACGATGAAACCACAGCAGAAGGAATCTTCCCTCAGCCGGACAAGCCCCCAGTAACCTTTGCCACTGAACTAAAAGCTTTCCAAGGGTGAACAGAAGTGCTATAAATCTCAGAGGCGACATTAAATATTTGTCACTGAAACACTTAAGACTTGTTTCAAAACCATTCCTCTCTGAAAGTTTATAACAAATAACCTAGTGACTTAACCTCTACAAGAGCATCTCCTTTTCACTGCAAATGGAAACAAATGGGCTGTAAAGAGAGGGACCCTGCTGATGGGCAATTCTCAGCCACCGTGTGGTCTCTTGGCCCAGCTCAAATGGGTGAGCCACCCCTTTTGTTTAGATTAAACTGGCTCTTGCTTCCATGACATGAGGGCGGCAGAGGTTTTAACTGGACTTTCTTTAAAACCACCCATTAATCTTCCCTCCCCTCTCGGTGCTGAATGAGTGAGTAAAGTAAATTATTTACATTCTGATGTTGCGAGAACTCTCCCTACATTAAGCCTTGATTTGAGCCTCCAATACATCTCTAGATGGTGTTTACCTTACACACCTTTATCAGGACCACATAGCTTCCCGGCAAGATCACCTGTTGGACTAAAACAAGACCCAGATACAGATCTCTTCTCACAACTTGTGTGAGCCCAAAAATACACATCAGGAACTCAACTGCATTCGACCAAGTTCCAATTTTACTGAATTCCAAATACATACAAGCATCCCAGCATTCTAGAATTAGTTTGCTCTTCAATAATCTAAAATCAATGTTCAGCTTTCCGGGAGGAAAATGAAAGCACATCAGGCACTTTGCAAGAGCTATCCATCATGCAGCTTGTCAGCATCAGGGGTGAAGGCCTTTGTTGGAAAGAATGTTATTCTCCATATCAGCTCCGTCTCAATCCAGACAGACAAGTAGCCACCTACAGGGTGGGCTTCCAAGCACAGCTCTGGTTGATGGCTGGGTAGAAAGGCAAACACCTGCACTGATTCAGCCCTAAAGTCTCACTTCTTTTGTGTGAGGAAGAGAAAGAGTGAAATACTTTTTTTAAGGAATCAGAGAAGAAAGACCGAGAAAAGACTATAGAAGAGGAATCAATACAGAAAAGATCAAAGCCAGAGAAAAGACTCAGAAACACAGCATATTGCGGGCATCAGGAAGACATTTATGCCTGTTGTTCGAATAACAATTTCCTATTAAGTTAAAAATTAACAAAGTAAGTTTTAATTAGGGTAGATAAATCAAGCCATCTCTATTTGGACAAACATGAGTTTACGAAGCATCTGTTCTTTCCTTTTAATATGCTGCCTCATTAATTTCTCCAGGCCTTTCTTTCGACCTTCTTTACAAGTTCTTGCCTTTTGCCAACAAGCAAATGGAATTTAAACTCAACACCCTAGAGGAGTCATATTTTGCTGACTCTAATCCGAACTTTGCCACTCATGGAAGGCACTCATCCCCTGAAAATCATCCTCACCATCAGTTATTTCAGGATGCTCCAGGAGAATAATGTTAATTCTGGCTGTGCAACTGTATGGTGGCCACCATTTTCCTCCTCTAATACTTGGGCTTCAGTTATGTTCTAAAGCATCTCAGTCCCCTCTGAGCATCATTACCGCCTTCGTTGGAAATTTCCACCTCCTACCTAGTACCACATGCCTTGAGGCCAAATAACCAAAATGTAAAACAGACACAGTGTTGCAACAAATTCAATAAAGATTTTAAAAAGGATCCACGTCTCCTAGAAAGTGTCATACTGAGTGAAATATGTTTGATAGAAAAGGAGATCTGTCATATGACATCCCTTACGTGTGGAATATAACCAAAAAATGATACAAATGATCTTACTTACAAAACAAAGAGACTCACAAATTTAGAGGATGAACCTATGGCTGGGTGGCCCCACATGGCATGCCTTAGTTTCATTGCATTAGACAAGGCTGTGGTCCATGTGATCAGATTGGCTAGTTGTCTGTGATTGTGGTTTCAATCTGTCTGCCCTCTGATCCCCTCTCTCAGTGCCTACTGTCTTACTTGGTTTTTCTCCTACCTTGGATGTGATAAAAAATTTTTCCCAATCTATTTGCATGAAGTGATGGAACCGGATGCCATGATCTTAGTTTTCTGAATGTTGAGCTTTAAGCCAACTTTTTCACTCTCCTCTTTCAATTTCATCAAGAGGCTTTTTAGTTCTTCTTCACTTTCTGCCATAAGGGTGGTGTCATCTGCATATCTGAGGTGACTGATATTTTCCTGGCAATCTTGATTCCAGCTTGTGCTTCTTCCAGTCCAGCATTTCTCATGATGTGCTCTGCATAGAAGTTAAATAAGCAGGCTGACAATATATAGCCTTGACATACTCCTTTTCCTATTTGGAACCAGTCTGTTGTTCCATGTCCAGTTCTAACTGTTGCTTCCTGACCTGCATATAGGTTTCTCAAGAGGCAAGTCAGATGGTCTGGTATTTCCATCTCTTTCAGAATTTTCCACAGTTTATTGTGATCCACACAGCCAAAGGCTTTGGCATAGTCAATAAAGCAGAAATCGATGTTTTTCTGGAACTCTCTTGCTTTTCCATGAGCCAGCGGATGCTGGCAATTTGATCTCTGATTCCTCTGCCTTTTCTAAAATGAGCTTGAACATCTGGAAGTTCACAGTTCACATATTGCTAAAGCCTGGCTTGGAGAATTTTGAGCATTACTTTACTAGCATGTGAGTTGAGTACAATTGTGCAGTAGTTTGAGCATTCTTTGGTATTGCCTTTCTTTGGGATTGGAATGAAAACTGACCTTTTTCCAGTCCTGTGGCCACTGCTGAGTTTTCCAAATTTGCTGGCATATTGAGTGCAGCACTTTCACAGCATCATCTTTCAGGATTTGAAATAGCTCCACTGGAATTCCATCACCTCCACTAGCTTTGTTTGTAATGATGCTTTCTAAGGCCCACTTGACTTCACATTCCAGCATGTCTGGCTCTAAATGAACGATCACACTATTGTGATTATCTCGGTTGTGAAGATCTTTTTGTACAGTTCTTCTGTGTATTCTTGCCAGCTTTTCTTAATATCTTTTCTTCTGTTAGGTCCACACCATTTCTGTCCTTTATTGAGCCCATCTTTGCATGAAATGTTCCCTTGGTATCTCTAATTTTCTTGAAGAGATCTCTAGTCTTTCCCATTCAGTTGTTTTCCTCTATTTCTTTGCATTGATCACTGAGGAAGGCTTTCTCATCTCTCCTTGCTATTCTTTGGAACTCTGCATTCAGATGCTTATATCTTTCCTTTTCTCCTTTGCTTTTCACTTCTCTTCTTTTCACAGCTATTTGTAAGGCCTCCCCAGACAGCCATTTTGCTTTTTTGCATTTCTTTTCCATGGGGATTGTCTTGATCCCCGTCTCCTGTACAATGTCATGAACCTCCATCCATAGTTTATCAGGCACTCTATCTATCAGATCTAGGCCCTTAAATCTATTTCTCACTTCCACTGTATAATTATAAGGGATTTGATTTATGTCATACCTGAATTAGTCATTAGTCATTGGGGAAGAGTTAATTAAAGCCACAACAAGATGCCACTATTCATGCACTTAGAATGACTAAAAATAAACCAATAATCAAACAATTTACAATACCAAGTGCTGGCAAGAATGTAGAACAACTGGAACCCTCATAGATTTCTATTGGGGATGTAAATGGTGCAGCCGCTTTGAGAAATAATCTGACATTTCTTATAAAATGATAAAATACCCTTACCAAATGGCCAAGTAATACCACTTCTTGGTATTTATCCAAGTGTATCTAGAATTCTTGTTCCCACAAAAGAATCATACATAAGTGCTTATAGAAGCTTTGTTTGTAATTTCCCCAAACTGAAACAACCTAGACCTTCAGTACATAAATAGATAAACTGTAGTACAGCTGTACAATGGAATACTTTCAGCAATAAAAAGGAATAAACGGATTTTCTGCTTCTGACCAAGGTGTAGTAGTAACTGAAATTGAATTTGCCCTCTTACCTGAAACAAATTTAAAAAAGAAAGAAAGAAATCAATAAAATATACAAAACACAGTTTGTAAAAAATTGAACGTTAAGAGGTAAAGAACCACACTCTCAGAAAGGCAGGATACAGATGAGCTGAGTCCTAAGGTTGTCTCAAGGAGCAGCCTGATAGAGTTTCCAGGACACCGCACAGGAAACTGGTGGAGCCTAGCGGATTCCCTAAGCTGAAGAGATGGAGCTGAGAATTCAGGGAAACCAACACAGTGAGAGTTACCAAAGCAAACTGGGGAGGGAAAGAGAGCTATGAAGAGAGAGAACTGCAGTGACCCACGGGCAGTCTCACCTAGTATGCAGGCGAGCGCTGATCAGAGAACACTTGTGAAGAAGCTACCTTAAGGAACCAGCTGGGGAAAGAACCACCAGCAAGGACCACAAAGAACAGTGCTGTGCTGCTCATGCAGGACCATTTACACTTCTTGTGTCTTTGATACGTTTGCTGTTGTTCCGTCGCTAAGTCATGTCCTACTCTTTTCGACCCCATGAACTCCAGCTCACCAGGCTTTCCTGTCCTCCACTATCTCTTGGAATTTGCTTAAAGTCATGTCCATTGAGTCAATGATGCCATCTTAGGTTTGAATCTATCATCTTGCTATCAGCTTTCTCATCATTCATCTTTTCTTTTTCCTCATTTTCTACCTTGCTGTGGATGAGTTGAATATATTTATTAATAGCAATATCAATGTGTCTGTAACTTTGGAGGCTTATTAGCTATAACCCTTTGTGGCTTTATTTCAGTACTTGCTTTAAAGCTTATGCTATATTTTTTTAATCTATCACAGTCTAGCTTTAAGTAATATTGCACTATTTTATGTATAGATCTGAATCTTCTATTTCCTCCCTCCTTTGTGCTATTGTTTATGTTCATTTTACTTTCATATATGGTATAAACCTCAACCACTAAGCAAGTTCTTGTTGCTTAAATAATTACCTTTTAAATTTATTTAAATAATAAGAATTGACCTTACATATTTAGTGCAGTTATCATTTCCTGTGTTCTTCATTCCTTTGTGTAGTCATATTTCCATCCGGTAGCATTTTTCTTCTGCCTGGAGGACTTTCTTTCATTTTTCTCACAATGCAGGTTGGCTGTCAATGAATTATTCCAGTTTTCAAATGCTTAAAAACATTTTTATTTTATTATTATTTTTCAAAGACATTTTTGCTAGGTGTAGAATTCTTCATGGATAGTTTTCTGTTCCATTGTCTTTTTGCTTGCATACTAATAAACTAAAAAGAATAATCTCAATAGACACAATAAAGGTATTTGACAAAATTCTCTTATGGTTTAAAAAAGAAACAAAGAAAGAAAAACTTTCAGCAAACTAGAAACAGAAGGGAAATGTATCTAGTAAAAGAAGTTAACAAAAGAACCCTGCAGCTAACTTATTTAATGGTGAAAAACTAAATGGTTACTTTCTTTGAAATGAGGAACATACAAGGTATCCATTCTCAACACTTCTAATCAACATCATACTGGAGAGTCTAACCATGCAATAAGGAGAGTCTAGCCCCGAAGAATTGATGCTTTTGAACTGTGGAGTTGGAGAAGACTCTTGAGAGTCCCTTGGACTTGCAAGGAGATCCAACCAGTCCATTCTGAAGGAGATCAACCCTGGGATTTCTTTGGAAGGAATGATGCTAAAGCTGAAACTCCAGTACTTTGGCCACCTCATGTGAAGAGTTGACTCATTGGAAAAGACTCTGATGCTGGGAGGGATTTGGGGCAGGAGGAGAAGGGGATGATAGAGGATGAGATGGCTGGATGGCATCACTGACTCGATGGATGTGAATCTGAGTGAACTCCTGGAGTTGGTGATGGACAGGGAGGCTTGGCATACTGCAATTTATGGGGTCACAAAGAGTTGGACATGACTGAGCGACTGAACTGAACTGAACTTGCAATAAGGCAAGTACAAGAAATTAAAGTCACTCAGTTTTGAAAAGAATACATAAAGCTGTCTTTGCTTACATATAACATAATCTCTTCTGAAGACAATTCAAGGGAATCACAAAAAGTCTACTAGAACCAATAGGTGAGTTTAGCAAGATTATAGGATGTAAGATCAACATTAAAATCAACTGTATTTCCATAAACTAGCAGCAAACAATCAGAAATAAAATTTAACCAAAACTGTAATTTATAATAGAATTTTAAAAAAATAGAGAGTGCTTAGGGATAAACCTGTTAAGAAAAGCATTCCTTTGTGCATCACACGCAAACACTGTCCCCCATTCATTGTTTGAGTCTGAATTTTATTCTTATTTATCTATTGAAATAACAAATTTGAAAGTATTTATGTGGTAGACCTTCTTTGGTTTCTTTTCAGTTTTTAATCATATTTTCCAACTGTGAGATGATTTTAAAAGTTTCCATGGTCTCTTTTAGTGCTATTAGTATTATTTAAAGAAATGTTTATTTTGAAATGATTTTAAACTTACAAAAGATTTGCAAAGATAGAAAAGTGACTTCCAATGCTGCCTTCATCCAGCTTTGCTCAACATTAACATTTTATAGAACTGTGGTACCATTAGCAAAGCTCTAAGTTTAACATTGGTACAATACTGTTAATTAAACTACAGGCTTTCATAGACTTTCCAGTGTTTCAAGTAACGTCCTTTTTCCATTTCAGGTACCAGTTCAGGATTCCGCATTTTCTTTTTCTGCCCTATGTCCTAACTCTTCTCTCTTCTTGACAACGTCTTCATCTTTGTATTTTGTATGTGAAAAAATGTTAAAAATGTGAAAAATTTGTTAAAAACCACAAAGCTTCTTTTCAGGGAAAATAAAGAAGACATAATATATGAATACATATAATAATATAAATATGTTTGAATATATATTCAAATAAATAAACAAAAATAGTGTATGTACATAATATATATTTCCTCAAAGTATCTCCCATCAAATATTTATTAATAAGACAGGGAAAACCTTTACAGTGGACCACATTACAGGTACTGTGTTAACCAAGTGATCAAAGTTAACATTGCAAGTTATAGGTCATGCCAATATATGTATCTCCTAAATAGGTGGGACATCTATTGATCAAATATTTGATCAATAAACTTCAGAAAGAGACTTCCCTGGTGGCTCAGTGGTAGAGCAGCTGTCTGCCAGTGAAGGAGATGCAGGAGACCTGGGTTCAGTTCCTGGGTCGGGAAGATCCCCTGGAGAAGGGAATGGTAACCCACTCCAGTATTCTTGCCTGGGAAATCCCATGGAGAGGGGCCTGGCGGATTACGGTTCATGGGGTCGCAAAGAGTCAGGCATGACTTACCAACTGAAAACAACAAAGCTTCAGAAATGTCAAGGTCACAAAATACAAAGATGAAGACGTTGTCAAGAAGAGAGAAGAGTTAGGACATAGGGCAAAAAAAGAAAATGCGGAATCCTGAACTGGTACCTGAAATGGAAAAAGGACGTTACTTGAAACACTGGAAAGTCTATGAAAGCCTGTAGTTTAATTAACAGTATTATACCAATGTTAAACTTAGAGCTTTGCTAATGGTACCACAGTTCTATAAAATGTTAATGTTGAGCAAAGCTGGATGAAGGCAGCATTGGAAGTCACTTTTCTATCTTTGCAAATCTTTTGTAAGTTTAAAATCATTTCAAAATAAACATTTCTTTAAATAATACTAATAGCACTAAAAGAGACCATGGAAACTTTTAAAATCATCTCACAGTTGGAAAATATGATTAAAAACTGAAAAGAAACCAAAGAAGGTCTACCACATAAATACTTTCAAATTTGTTATTTCAATAGATAAATAAGAATAAAATTCAGACTCAAACAATGAATGGGGGACAGTGTTTGCGTGTGATGCACAAAGGAATGCTTTTCTTAACATGCAACAAGCTCTTACAAATCGTAAGAAAAAGGAAACAGTCCTATGGGAAAATGGTCAACGTGGAAGAGAGTTCAACTTTTTAAAAGAATTACAAATAACTCTTAAAACTATGAAAGATGTTCAGCCTCACTAAGAAGAAGAGAAATGAAAAGTAAAATTCCAAATAACATTTTCAATAAAACATTGACAGAGGCCCAAATTTTATAATTCATTGTATGTTAGGGACCACCTGGAAAAATAGACTTTCATGAGGAGTGAATATTGAAATGACTACTATGCAGGAAAATTGTAAATGTCTAAAAATTATAGATATTAATTCCTGGTGGCCCAACAGTTCTATTTCTAGGAATCCATCCTATAAATATGTCTAAATGAGAAAGGAGGATATTCACTGAAGCATTCGCTGTAACAATGAAAAATTAGGGACTACTTAAATGTCTATCAGTAGTGGCCTGACTAAATAAACAAAAACATATTCATAATGGGATGCCTTTAAAAAGAACAAGCGCGAATGATAGCAGACTATATCCAAGATGATATGTATCATGTGCTACTATTCATGATTTTTAAAAAGAAAAGGAAAACTGGCACATGTTTGCAGTTGCATAGAATGTCTTTGAAATGATGCTCGAGGAATTGGGTCATAGTATTTGCCACTGGCAAGAGAAAATGGGTGACTGGGGCCAGGGAGAGACGAGAATTTTTTCCTCACCACTACCCTTTGTGTAACTTTTAAAATGTTGTACCAACAGCATCTATTAATTATTCAAAAAATTGATTGAGCACTGAAACATTCCTTTCCTGGATTAAAAGGGCAGATAAAGAGTATTTTGTAGGAGCAAACTAAAATAATAGGAAAAGTATGTGACAGGTGCATCTGAGTCGCCCCAACAGGAGCCACAGCAGAAATGATGGGGAAGCAAAGTTAGAAGCCAAGGATCTGTGGGTATCTCGAGTCCGTGGGATCACACAGAGTTGGACACGACTTAGTAACTAAACAACAACAACTGAAGTCTGCAGGGTTTCCTAGGTGGTTCAGTGGTAAAGAATCTGCCTGCCTATGCAGGAGCCGCAGGAGATGTGGGTTCGATCCCTGGGTCGGGAAGATCTTCTGGAGGAGGAAACGGCAACCCACTCCAGTATTATTGCCTGGAGAATCCCATGGACAGAGGAGCTTGGTGGGCTACAGTCCATGGGGTCACAAAGAGGTGGACACAACTAAGTGACTGAGAATGCACACACATGCTGAAGTCTGTAGCTGACCCCCAGACTGAAGCAGCGAGCTGCATCTGTCAATAGAATTCCTGTCTCCAAGGTGCTGTGCTGACGTCCAACCGGCACTTGGAGTCTGGCTTTATTGATAGATGAATAAGATTGAATCTGGCACCTGTGTCCAGTGAATCCCCTGGCACCATTTAACTAACACTTAGAGCAGCTGCTTTTGAAAAATTACCTTCAGACCAGGCCCACCCTAGCAGAACAAAAGCATCACCGTAAGTACTTTTCCAGTTCCCAATAAATGGGGATTCTCGCCCTGCAAGAGGAGAACCGAGCCATATTTTATTTGAAGTCACATCTGTCGCTTTCTTTTATGTCCTCCACTGTCTACCTGAGATCACAGTTCCTGGGCTCAGCTGTGTCTGATTCTTGGCGACCCCATGGACCGAAGCCCACCAGGCTCCTCTGTCCATGGGATTTTCCCAGCAAGAATACTGGAGCGGGTTGCTAGTTCCTCCTCCAGAGGACCTTCCCAGCCCAGGGATCAAACCCATGTCTTCTGCATCTCCTACATTGGCAGGTGGATTCTTTACCACTGTGCCACCTGGGAAAGCCCCCTATGCTAGTGTTATCACAGTATCCTCTCTCTGTTGAGCTGTGACAACTGATCCCTGCCCGCAGCATAAAGTACATGATCAGTTGTATTTCTAAGGTCCTTCACCATCTGGCTTTCAAAATACCCTTTCTGTGTGCTCTCACCTATCCCCCAGCATCTACGCAGAGCTACTGGACCACACCACCATAGTTTTCTACTGATGTGTCTCCAAACTGTCACTCACGCTTCCCTCTCCCTTACCTTCTTAACGACCATCCACTAATTAACCAAGACCAGGATCCAGTGTCACCTCCTAGGGAAGGATTCCCCAACCCTACCAGACCAGATTGATGGATACCCTCTTCTTGCTTCTAGAGCATAGACACAGCTTATACAGGTCTCTACTGTAGAGACGTTCATCACAACGCCTTATTATCCATCTTATTCATCTCTCCTCGATATTTGTGGTCTCTGGAAGAGAAGGAACTGACTACTCCCTTTATATCCACATGCCCAGGTCAGTTTCCAGCACATTTTGAAAGCTCAAGAATTACATTTTTAATGAATACGTAGATTCTGTTTGCAGTTCCTGAATGTCTAGTTCAACCCTCACATTCTTCCGCACTCTTCTATACTTAGTCTTTTGCTTCAGACATTGCCTGTACCCCACTCACACCTGGAGATAACACTTATGGCTTGACACACTTAACCTCCTGCTGAAACATTCAGTTGCATTTCTCATTGACAGAAACACTTCTCCCTAGGTAAGCTGCCCTAAATGTGGCTTATTCTTCTGCACTTTCAGATTATTCAAGTTTATTCTATTTTCCTTGACAAATATTTTCCACCTGGACACATTAAAATCATGATGTAATATGGCTACACAATATCCAGAATGGATAAAGTGAAAAGGACAGCTTGGTTCTACATGTTGACAAGGACACAGCTGGTGCACATGTAAACTGGCATGACCACTTCAGATATCTATTTGGCTAAATACAATTGCTCATGACCCACCGATTCTATCCTGGATGTAAATCCAACAATACATACAGGCCACGTATAAGAATGCTCATAGGTCCAGGAGCTAAGACTTCAAGCTCCCACTGCAGGGGGCGGGGTTTGATCCCTGGTCAGGGAAATAGATCCTTCATTGCACAATAAAGATTGAGGATCCCATGTACTGCAACTAAGACCCAGCATAGCCAAATAAATTTTTATTAAAAAATTAAAAGAAAAAGAATATTTACAGCAGTGCTCCAAATTAGAAACACTCTAAGTGTGCACCTCAAGGAGACTGGATAAGTGAAAGTTGCTCAGTCATGTCCGACTCTTTGTGACCCCATGAACTATTCAGTCCATGGAATTCTCCAGGCCTGACCCAGGGACTGAAACCTCATCTCTTGTGTCTCCTGCTTTGGCAGGCAGTTTCTTTATTCCTGTGCCACCTGGGAAGCCCCATGGTTGTGTTATGCTTGAACAAAATTAAATGTAAAATGTCCATGGTACCTGGGCTGTTGCTTCACATTGAGGCATTTCTCTTAGATGATAAATGATCAGTTAATTGATGGAGTTAGACTGTCGTTTAGGTGCCCATATGCCTCTGAGAGGGTGGGCTCAGTGATCTGGGGATACACTGATGCTGTCGACCTGTTCAGCTTGTCCTCAGTGTTTCTCCATTTAAAGAACTGAAAGTAAGATCTGTGGAGCCCAGAATGTTTAACCAGGACTCTGTGGGCAGCTGGGCAGCTGGAAGATCCGCTTCTCTCTGGTGAGCCCAGTTATGATGGGAGCTGTTTGAGAACAGACTTCTGCTCAGACTGTGTTTTCTGAGATTCTCTCATCCACTCAGCTTCCCTGGTGACTAAGATGGTAAAGAATCCATGTGCCAATGCAGGAGATGCTGGTTTGATTCTTGGGTCAGAAAGATTCCCTGGAGAAGGAAATGGCAACCCCTTCCCATATTCTTACCTGGATAATTCCATGGACAGAGAAGCCTGATGGGGGTGGGCTGCAGTCTATGGGTCACAAGAGTCAGATACAACTGAGCAACTAAACACAGACACACACAGACACACAGACACACACACACACACACACACACACACACAGAGATAGTAAGAAGCTTATTCCCAAGAAAGCTTTTCAATGACAAACCAGCCCATCCAGAGCCACACCCCAATCACCTCCTTTAAAGGCTCTCAAATTCCAGGCTATTTCCCACCTCTTCTAATAACTCTATAGGGAGTAGGAGTAGAAAATAGACAATTAGGACAGCCTCTGTGCCCTAGAGTCCACTGAAATTATTCAAACTCGTGGCCTCAAGACTTCTCACCCTGCCTTGCCCATTCCTTTCTGTGGAAACAATGAAGGGCCTTGGCCCCATCTCCCCTTCTCCATCTGCCCTGAGACTGACCCTGGCACTTCTCTGGCTGATCCCCAATAGCATGGCATCTCCCTCCTCTTGGAAACTGTGCATAACAAACTCTTCCTTTTTAAAAATTCTATTATTATTTTAATTAATTTACTTATTTTTTAATTGGGGTATAATTGCTTTACAGTGTTGCGTTAGTTTCTGCTGTACAATGAAGTGAATTGGCTATATGCATATATACATTCTCTCCCTCTTGGATCTCCACCCCTCCAGATCATCACAGAGCACTGTGCTGAATTCCCTGTGCTGTGCAGCAGCTTCCCATTAGCTACCTATTTTACACACAGTAGTGTATACATGTCAATGCTATTCTCTCAGTTGGTCTCACCCTCTCCTTCCTTCACTAGGTCCACAAGCCCATTCTCTACATGTGCAACAAACTGTCTGCAATGGCAGTCATTTCTTGATCCGCTGGCTTTACCATACCCCCAATTTTTAATTAATGCCCAGAATTATAAATTTTTGGAAATACACATGCACATTGATTTTGAGGGCCAGTGCTTTAGGAATGCTCTCCTATCTTTTGCCAAAAAAGAAAAGCTACCCAGACACAATTGACTCCAGAACAGATGAATCCTACCACAGAAGGAATTATCTTTGACTCAAGACCAGACTCTGAATTTCAATGTGGTGGCAGCAAGACCGCACCTCTATCACCCCCATCCATGACCCCACCTCCAACCCTGCCAATGGCAGGTCAGATTCAAGCAACTTTCTGGATTCACAGAGATGGAGCACAGATGAGGCATCCTCTCCAAGGAATCCCAAAGTAGATATGGCTTCTGAGATTGCTCCATCTTGGAATGACTTGCTCCAGGTTTTCCCCACTCAGGTGGTTAGTGATGACATAGGAAATTATTGCTAGACACTGAATTCTCTCTCTCTCAGCACCTGGACTTCTTGATCAATGTGGGGACTCCATTCTCCCCATCTTTCTGTGGAGCCTCCTTCCCCATTTTTCCTCTTTTCAGCAATTCTACCTCAGTGGTTCTAAAATAGCTTTATAGAACAGTTTTTTTTCCAGCCACTCTCCTATCTCCAATTTATGTCTCATTTTTTTTCTTTTTATTTTATTTTATTTATTTATTTTTGTTTAGTCATTTGTTTATTTTATTTTTTAAATTTTATTTTTACTTTATTTTACTTTACAATACCATATTGGTTTTGCCATACATTGACATGAATCCGCCATGGGTGTATACGAGCTCCCAATCCTGAATGTCTCATATTTATCGCATATTCTCTGTCAAAGGAGAGCTTATGAGATTACATACAACATGCCACATTTAATTTATACAAACTGACCAATAAAGGAGAATTCTTATTTCATTACCTTCTTCCACAGCCATCTATACTCATCAACAAGACTGCCCCTTGCCTCCTGAATGTGAAGTGCAGCCATTTGTCATTTTAAAATGTTGCAGGTAGAAAAGTGGAGATGAAGGGGGACTTTTATAAGGAGGGACTTTTCCCAAACTCCTGTCCCATCGTTGGCTGAGCCCAAGGGACCACACTCATGACCCCAAGCCCAGCACCAAAAAAGAAATAATGAATTACCAGTTGCTGAATGCATTTTAAGTGCCAAGTAATGAGCTAAGTGCTTTTAGAGATATATTATCCAACCAACCCCATGATAACCCTAGGAGGTAGGTGTTTCCAAAGGAGACAGCTGAAATTCAAAAATATTAAGTAACTTTTGTTTGTATACCTTGTAAGAAGGACAGTCATTATTCAAACTAGGTCATTCTGATTCAAAAGACACAATTCTTAATGACTACAAGATGGATATAAAATCTGAAGGTGCTCTCAGCAGAATAGCTTGGAAATTAGATATGGGATTCTAATGTACCATTGCAGATTCTGAAATATGATAGTCATGAATTTTCCCTCAACTCTCAAAGTGAAAAAATGCAGTATTCCTTAATTTTCATAAATCATATTAAAATCTGGCTTACAGCCTCGACACACCAAAGTCAACTTCGAGTTCAAGATCAGTTACAATCGAGGCTTTCTCCCCTCTCTCTTCCACTGGACTTACCTGGGTCTGTAAAAATGGGGGCGGGGAAGTCTGGTCCCTAGAGTATTCTGCCATCTGAAACTCCTGAGGGTCTATATTCGTTCACTATCAGTGATCTTTATGTCTCCTGGCTTGCATCCCTGTTTTTCACCTGTACCCAATTTTCCACTCTACCATGAAACCATTCTCAGATGAAATCTTGCTATCACTGGGTTGTTGCATCCAAGTGGATCCCAGTTTCTTTCTTTCTTTTTAGTTGGAGGTTAATTGCTCTGTATGTGATGTTGGTTTCTGCTGTACAACAACATGACTCAGCCAAATGTATACATATAGCCCCTCTCTCTTGAGCCTCCTTCTCACCCCAAACCCCCATCCCTGCCCCCTCCCTGGCTAGGTCATCACAGAGCACCAAGCTGAGCTCCCGTGCTAGACAGCAGCTTCCCACTAGCTATCTCTTTTATACATGGCAGTGTGTATATGTCAGTCCCACACTCTTGATTCATCCCCTCTCCATGTCTACACGTCCATTCTCTACATCTGTGTCTCAATTCCTGCTCTGTATATATATATATATATATATATATATATATATATATATACACACACACACACACACATATATATATGACATTTTTATGTAAATATATATTTTTTCTTTCTGACTTGCTTCACTCTGTAAGACAGACTCTAGGTCCATCCATGACTCTACAAAGACCCAATTTCATTCCTTTTTATGGCTGAGTAGTATTCCGTTGTATATATGTACCACATCTTCTTTATCCATTACAACACTTTCCCCAAAACTTTATCTAGCAGAGTGACTTTCTCTGGCTTTGGACTGCTGACAGTGATTCAGGATCATTTTGACAGCAAGTTCTCTTACTTCAAAACTTAACCTGGATGCCAACCAAGTCTACATAACTTCATTCTTAGACTGCCGGAGTACCTCATCTCCTCTGGGAGAGCAGTCTCTCCCTAGGAAAAGAGGCAGAACAACCTGAATAGGGAGGACGATTAACCCTCATGGGTGTCGAGGCTGCAGATCCCTGACTCAGGCTGCAAAGTGCATCCTGGGATGCCAGCCAGCTTAGAGATCCAATCTGTGGCGCACAGACCGCGCTCGGCAGGCGATCAGAAGTCCGGGGACACAATCAGGAGGAGTAACTAAGGAGGTTTGTGTGTACTCTGGCTTTTGAATAGTGTGAAGACAGAAATCTTTGGCTTACAGAGTTGGTTTTCTGTGCTTCTCCCTCTCAGTGTCGAACATATCAAACTTTAGAAGGAGCTCTCTTGCTTGATCTCTTTTTAATGATAAGTACAGTTTGACTAATGTTTGCTAGGTCATGCAAAATGTCTCCACAGCCTGTTAATGTCCCAAATTAATCCTCAGTGCTTTCTTTAATAAGATAGAGGAAACCATTATGTATAAGACATTGTGTTCTTGTTTTGTTGTTCAATCCATCTAGCAGTTTTTATGAATCAGATATGATAATTGTCTTTCCTAGAGAAAGAAACTGTCAGGGGAATGAAAAGACAAGCCACAGTCTGGGAGAAAACAAATTTCAAAGGACATATCTGATACAGGATTGTTCACCGGAATCAACATAGAATTCTTAAAACTTAATGATAAAAAAGCAAACAACCCAATTAAAAATGGGTCAACAACTTTAACCTCAACAGAGAAGATACTCAGATGGCAAATAAGCTTTTTAAAAGGTGCTCAACATCATGTGTAATTAGGAAAATGCAAACGTTAAAAAGATAGTGAGATACCACTACACCCATGTTAGCATGGCCAAAACCCTGATAACACCAAGTGCTGGTGAGCATGTAGAGCAACAGGAACTCACACTTTGCTGGTGGGAGTGCAAGATGGTACCAATCTGGAAGACAGTTTGGCTATTTCTTACAAAACTAAAAATGTTCTTACCATATGATTCAGCAATTGTGTTCCTTGGTTATTTACTCAAAGGAGTTGAAAACTTATGTCCACATAAAAAACAGCACAGAGATATTTACAGCAGCTTTATTCATAATTACTGGAACTTGGAAGCAACCAAGATGCCCTTCAGCAGGTGAAAGGATAAACTGTGGTCTATTCAGATGATGGAATATTATTCAGCACCAAAAGAAACAAGCTATCAAGCCATGAAAAGACATGGAAGAACCTTAAATGCATATCACTGAGTGAAAGTAGCCAGTCTGTAAAGATTACATACTGTATGATCCTATCTATATGACATTCTTGAAAAGATAAAATTATGGAGACAATAAAAAGATCAATGACTCCTAGGAGTTAGTTGGGGGGACAGGGAAGAAGGATTGATAGATGGAGCACAGAGGATTTTTAGAGTAGTAAAATTACTCATAATGATGGATATATGTCATTAGACATTCATCCAAACCCATAGGATGTATAGCACCAAGAGTGAGCCGTGATGCAAATGATGGACTCTAGGTCATAACGATGCGTCAGTGTAGGTTCATCAGTTTTAACAAATGGATCATTCTGGTGTAGGGTCTTGATAAAGGAGAAACCTGTGCATGTGTGGATGCAGGAACTATATGGGAAATCTCCATGCCTTCTGCTCAGTTTTGCTGTGACCTGAAACTTCTCAGGGGAAGCTTGGAGTGCTGCAGTCCATGGGGTCGCAAAGAGCCAGACACGACTGAGAGACTGAATTGAACCGAAACTGCTCTAAAAAAGAAAGTCTGTTTTAAAAAGAAAGGAAACAAAGACTTCCCTGGTGGTCCGACTGCACTTCCAATGCAGGGGCATGGGTTCAATCCCTGATTGGGGAACTAGATCTCACATGTATGACCCCAGAGAAAATATATTTACTCTGAGTTAGTGGACAAAGCCTGGAATGGCCAGAATATGGAGAGAGCTGGGTCTGGTGTTCATCACCTTAAGAGGTTTAGGGGATCAGTTAAGGGAGGAGAGTGTGTTGGCCTGAAGGATAATCAGTCCGGAAAGAAAGGAGCGAGCAATCCTGGGGTAAGATATGAGAATATTATACAGATGAGAGAAGTTACTTTGAGGATGACATAGGGGGCGCTGAGAAGATGGAGAAGATGGAACAATTGCTCAGCAATTGGAGAGACTGAAGGGGAGAGACTGATGTGGGAGTCGAGATCGAGGGGTGATCGTTTAAGAGACTTGGGGCTGAAGGGGAGGACATGGAGGGAGAGGACTCAGGAAGGTGCACTGGGGAAGTTAAGGGCATAGGTGAGCTGACAGATGAAGGAGAGGCTGCCCAGGAGCCTGGTGTGTGGACTGTGATATCAGAAGGACAGAAGAGCAAGTATGTTTAACAGTCTTTTGCAGAATTCCGCCCAGGAGCTATATCAAGATGAACATTTTAGAATGTCCTGTGTCTTTTCTATTCCCCTGAATTGAGATCATCTGAACTTTGCTGATTGCTGGTCTAGTTCTCAATACACACACACAAATACACACCCACTCATGTCCCACTTACTGAGAAAGGCATATATGAGAATGAATTAGTCCAGAAATGGGACTAATTAATTTAAAACAGTAAAAAGAAAGAGGTAAAGTAAAGAGCAAGGGACCAGAGAAAGATAATCACCAATGTCAATCAGATCATAATCTCAGATGGCCTGCCTGCAATTGATTCAGCCATTATTACATGTTACAGTTGATCAACCTCCGCTTCATAGCAGTTCCTCTGCACCCACTTTTTCCAGTCCTGACAGCACTAAATACTATGCATTATCCTCTTTCTGAAGATCAAATAGCTGAAGCTCAAAGAGGTGAATCAAGAGTTCACATTCAGTAAGTGGTATATTTAAGATTCAAATCCAGGAGTAGCACTTGAGGCAAACTGAATCCTATGTGTGTTGACCTTGAGTCGATTTGGGGCTGATTAAAAGATTCCCTTAACTGTTGTGAAGAAACCAAACTTTAAAAAGTAGTGGTCCACCCCGCAGAGTAAAGACGAATAGTTTTCTTTAGTGTAAGAGGCACCTAAAAACGTGCAGCATTTCCTTACTTTTTAAAACTGCCACTTCTGGAGCATTTCAAGTGTAGTTCTGGGCTAGCTAAGAATAGATTTTTTTAATTAATGTATTTTTTTCTTGCTAAGTAATTTTACAATTTGAAAAAAAATCCCTTAATATGCAATTGGGGATTTTAATGCTCTGTGCTCTGAGAATATATCTGTAGAGCAACCTGCTCAGAGACGGTTCCTCTTGCGGTGTTCTGGGAGTGATGAGTATCATTAACATGGTGTGACTGTGTTAAAATGAGAGAGTCTTTCACCCAGGGAATCTAACATGCAGTTAGTGTCTCGATAATTAACCCATTGCCCTTGAAAAAGAAGGTGATTAGAAGCAAAGGCGATTAACTCCTTCCAGGTGATTACCCTGAATCCCACTTCCATCTCAGAAAGGGGATTCCAGAAGGGTTTGAAGGAAACAGGAAGACAGAAGCTAGATTGTGCCAGGAGGGCTAGCAGGGACACAGGGCCAGGGAGGGCTGGATGGTGCAGCGGGATGTTCTTTCTTCGTGACTTGTGTCCTGTTTCTTTGACACCTCGGGAACACGGAGAGCCACAGCTCTCAGGTGCAGTCTAAAGCTAGATTTGTGTTCGACCCTGGTTGGGGAACTGAGATCCCGCATGCTACAGGATGACTAAGCCCAAACCACACAGCTAGTGGAGCCTGTACACTGCAATGAAGACCCAGCACACCGCCCCCACCCAAAAAAAAAAAAAAGCAAACATCTAGAAAAAGGTAAACCACGTAAACAGGAAACAAAAGAAATCAATAGTGGATATGTCAGGCTATGTAAACCTCAGAACAAAGAAAACTACCAAGGACAAAGAATGAGATTGCATAAGCACAAAAGGGTTAGTTCATCCTGAGAAGTAACTATCTTGAATATAAATGTACAGAACAACAGATTAAAAATACATGAAGCAGAAACTGACAGAGCTAAAAGGAAAAGTGGACAAATTCATAATGTAGCTGGAGACCCTCTTAAGTAATTGATCAACCCAATAGATTAAGGAAAAAAAAAAAACAGCAAGGATATAGAAGGAATGAATAACAGCATCAGCTAACTGTGTCTAATTGACATTTATAAAACCCTCCACCCAACAACAGCTGAATATACATTCTTTTCAAGTACACATGTCACAGTCTCCAGGACAGAGCATATCTGGGTTTCTACAACAAACCTGAACAAATTTAACAGAATTAAAGTCACACCAAGTATGCTCTCTGTTCATAATGGAATTAATCTAGAAATCAATAACAGAAATAGAAAAAGGAAATCTCTTAATACTTGGAAATTAACCACACATCTAAATAATCAAAGAGTCAAAGAAAAAGCCTCAAGAGAAATTATAAAATATTCTGAAATGATATGAACATGAAAAAGTTGGAAGTTATAGGTGTAACCCAATAGTATTTAGAGGAAATTTTTCTAGAATTAAATGTGCACACTGAAAAAGAAAAGAAACTATCATCAGATCTTCCTTTATACTGAAACTTCAAAATAAACGCTGATTTCTGTCACTTCTTGCTTCCTTGACTCTAGACAGCAGTCCACACTATCCTGACTCTTCATACATCGTTATTTTTTATCTGTCAAACAGAACTTAACAGTTTCTAGATCAAAGGTTAGCGGTATTTTCTCTAAAGGGCTAGATAGTAAAAATTTTAGACTTTGCAAACCATACAGTCCCTGTAGCAATTACTCAGCTCTGTTGTAACACAAAAGTAATCACAGACAATACATAAACAAAACTGCCAATAAAACTTTATTTATGAGAGCCAGTTGTGGGCCAGATATGCCCCCAGGCTGTAGTCTGCCAGCCCTGGTCTAGAACCCTAATGTGGGAAATTCTAAAGCATAATTTTCTTTTTGTGCTGTGTCTTCATTGCGGCATATGGGATCTTTAGTTGCAGTGTGTGGGATCTAGTTCCCTGACCAGGGACTGAACCCAGGCCCCTGCGTTGAAAATGTGGAGTCTTCCCTGGAGTCCAGGGAAGTTCTCCTAAAACATAATTTTCAGTCTTCATCTTTACTCATTATAAGCCAAACCACATTTTTAGGTCATTATTTTACATGGTCTTATATACCACCTTTTTCTGTCTTGTATTTTATTTACACCATTTAAAAAATATGGTCACATATGCTCTTTCACTTGGCCATAGATCTGAAAACATGCAACAGAGAAACTTTCTACCCAGGGCTGCAATGGAATTATCCTAAACACCTGAAATCAATATTTCTTCATGTCTGACCTTTCTAGATAATCATCCATGTGACAGAATTGCTCCACAGACACTTATTTTATTCTCGTAGGAAAACTCAACACTTTAATTAATGAATCCTCTAATTAAACCTTTTCCTTCACCCTGAACTTTAGCTAAAAATATAAGGACAGGCAAGATGAAGATGAATCAAGCTTGAATTTTTCTTTCTGCTGGAGAACAAATAAGGATACAGACATGCAGTTTCTTTCTAAAAGTTCTCCAGGATGGAAAGAAGTCATCCACCCTTTCATATAGCAGGTGTGGCATACCCATTCATGGGGAAAGGAGGGAGGAGCCTGTGACAAGGCAGACAGTACAGCCAAATGGTCCACAGGCTAAATCCAGCCCGGAGACATGGTCCTGGAACTCACATTGGTTTTAAACAGTGTGATCTAAACAGTGTGGTCTAAAAAGACCAGAACATTTTACATTAAAAAATTCAGATTTCCACCTTATCTTTAAAAAAAAATTTGTTTTTTGATTGTACCATTTTTAAACTCTTTATCCATTTTGTTATAATATTGCTTGCTTTATACTTTGGTTTCTTGGCCCGGAGGCATGTGGGATCTTTAGATGCAGCATTCAAACTCTTAGTTGCAACATGTAGGATCTAGTTCCCTAAGCAAGGATTGAACCCACTCCCTGCACTGAAAAATGACATGTTAACCACTGAACCACCAGGGAAGTCCCTCCACATTATCTTTCAAAGAGTTATCTGGGGCAATTTGGGGGTCAAATTATTCCAGGGCAATAACAAACTAAGCTGAACAGAGGCTGATTACTTTTATGTAGAGTATTCACTAGTTTTCCACAATTTCTACTAATCCCTATTGTGCTAAATATTGGAGTAAAGTGTCAGCTGTCAAGTATCATTGTCTTCAAACTTTTTTATAATAAAGAAATAATTTCTGTGACCCATTCTCATCAAAGGCAAGGAAATAAAGGATTGTGAAGGCCATGCAGTTTAAGAAAAATGACATCAAGAACACATCTCTGTTGCTGTCTGTTTGCTGTAGATATTTGAACTTATCCCTGGTGCAGGAGAAAGAGTTTATAGTCAGGAAGCTGAATTCAGGTGCTAGTCTTAGTCCAAATTTAGTATAAGGGGATTTCTGAAGGAGGTACAGACCTGGTCTTGGCCTCAGTTATTTTCCCTATAAATTAAAAAAGCTTTCATATAAGGACTTCCCTGGTAGCCCAGTGGTTAAGAATCTGCCTTGCAGTGCAGGGGACACAGGTTCAAGCCTGGTCAGGAGACTAAGATCACAAGCCACAGAGCAACTGAGCCCACTCGCCACCACTAGAGAGTCCGTGCACCACAAACGAAAGATCCACAACTAAAACTCGACACAGCCAAATACATTTTTTATACTGTTTTTTTTTTCCTTAAATTCAAGTGTCTTGATTATAAGAGAAGTAATTAATTAAGAATATCAGATGTCATGGAATTGAGTTGAAAGCTGAAGATCCAAGTTCAAGAAATAATGAAGAACCAATACACTGGAAGGTGTTTGGCAGCAAAAATAGATGTCCAATAGAGCAAACCATGCAACACTGCCAGCGTGGATGCAGCCCCGGCCTTTCATGGGCCTTTGCCCCCTGTTCACTATGCACAGGTCTAGGGTGATTGGCCATGCCTGGAGTTGGTGGCCTTTTCACCAGCTGTAGAAGCCAGAAAGAAGGCAGGTCTGGGAGAAGGAGCCCCTGAGACCCTTTTTCTCTCCCACTGCAGAGTGGCTCCAGTGGTGAAGAATCTGCCTGCTAATGCAGGAGACAGAATGAGACTTGTGTTCGATCCCTGGGTCAGGAAGATCCCGTGGGCAAGGGCAGGGCAACCCACTCCAGAATTCTTGCCTGGAGAATCCCATGGACAGGAGCCTGGCTGGCTACAGTCCATGGGGTCTCGAAGAGTCGGACACAACTGAAGTGGCAGCACGTGTGCAGAGTAGACATCTGGATGTCCCGTCCCACCAAGACTAGACATAGTGTGGGAGAGTTCCTCAAAAGGAATCATCACTTCCCCTCCGACTGTTGCTTTGTGTTGAAACTTCTGCTGACCCAAGCGCCCCCTGAAACCCAGCATCAGAACCCCAGGGTGGAGTAAACCATCGGAGCCCTCAAAGCGGCAGTGATGTGACGGGCAGAAGAATTAGTTGCGTTTCCTCTGGTCGACTCAGTCCAGAGACTAAGTAGACAATAAATCTTGACAGCCCACTGAGCCATGAGAATGGGCCCCCTGGGAAGTTCAAGGACACCAGTAAATCATTCTCACTGTCTGCCGATGAGAGGGACTGGCTTCCGGGTGACCACTGCCAGAGGCGGAATCGGAAACAGTGACCTCAGTGTTAACAGCCAAAGGGCTGATCCTCGACCCCGGCACCAATTCGTTCTCAACACCCACAGATGCCTCTGCTGTTGGCTTCCCAAGAACATCTCTGCGACCCAGCACTGTCCTGTGCACTCATGTCTCTTGGTTCAGCTCAGGAATGCAACAGGGCAGGAGAGCAGCGCCCCGTGGCCTCTTAGCATGAGCCATCAGCAGGAAGAAATGAAGAATGTAAGAAAAATATCATATTTACCAAAGATTTGTTTTGAATAACCAGCCATCTGGGGTAGCAAGCAGCTGGAAGCACATTATTAAACTATTGCAATGTTGAAACAGAGCTGTTCAAATAGAGCATACACAACAGAGTAGAATGCCCCAGATGCGAAAACCATGAACCCTTTGGAGATTTTAGATTTTTTTTTTTTTTTTTTTTTTTTTTGGCCACTCTGGAAATATCCTAACCTCACACCATTCTGCTTACTAAGTGTCTTGGGGCTTCTTGTTGTTCTCTGACTCTTTGTGACCCCATAAATTAAAGCACTCCAGGCCTCGCTATCTTTCATCATCCCCGGGAGTGTGCCCAAGTTCATGTTCATTGCATTGGTGATGTCTCTGATGCTCGCTTCTCCTTCTGCCCTTGATCTTTCCCAGCATCAGGGACTTCTCCAAGGAGTCGTTTATTTGCATCAGAGCTTCCAGTTCGCAACTGGAGCTTCAGCTTCAGCATTGGTCCTTCCAGTGGATACTCGGGGTTGATCTCTCTTAGGACTGAGTGGTTTGATCTCCTTGCTGTCCAAAGGACTTTCAAGAGTCTGAAACTTGAGGCTTAACTGGTGTTTATATGAAAGGACATGGAAAGCCTGGTTGGCAGATCAAAGTCTTGCCCTTGCAGAAGGGTCTTGTTTACGGTCTCATCTTAACTTGTTCTTTATTTGGGCCTGTGAATTATTAGTAAGAAACTCCATCATCTCAGAGGGAACTGAGGCACTGGAGGAGCTCAGGTGTGAAGTTACAAGAGACGCTATCTTGGATTGCAAGTAGAAATGTGTATATATGGCATTTTTACAGGCCATGATGACGATGATGATGGTAATGATGATGGCCTTTGCCAGAAGGAAGCAGAGGCTGTAGAGGAGAGAGCCGACCTGGCTTCATGGACCACGGCTCCCACCCACTGGTCCCTCACATGAGGAGTAGGGACTACGTTTCCATCTTTGTGTTTAATCTGACCCCTGAAGTCATCAGATTCTGTAAGGCCAAGTTAGCAGGCGTCACATAAACTATTCAATTTATACTTCCATTCTCAAGTTCAGAAAAAGAGCCGTTTCCAGGTTTCTCCCTTGCTTTTCCTTCCTGTGATTCTCAGAAATGGAAGAAAAGATGTAATGGGTGCTTTTCTTCCCCTATGAAGATGATGTTCAGTTATGAACTCCACCTTATGAAGAACCACAAAGAGATTTATATACAGATGCTAATGATAGGGCGATATCTGCTATTGAATGGGTTGAAAGCCATGACAACCCTAAAGGGATAAAACATCGTTCAGAATATGAAGTTCTGCTCACGTGAAGAATCAAGCAGGCCTGCATTACCCATCACCTAACGGGAGCGTCCTGAGTCCATTTAGGGCTGTGTCCACAGTGGCCAGGATAAAAGGCAAAAATTGGTCATGCAGAGGAGTTCTGAAGGATATAATTCTTATTATCCCATTCAGATTTGATGCCACGAAGACACGTTTCTGAAAAGCATGACATCCAACTGTCTGGGTGAGCATCTTGTATACTGCACCGAAATTTCCTTTGAACTCCCCATGCCTCATTTAACTATGATGAAAGTCAAATTAAGCTGACTAAAGCCCCACACACTCTACAGGGGGCCTCACCCTTGGTGTTAAGGATGCAGTACCATTCGCTCCCATGAAAGCGATTTCTAATAATCAACCTGGATGCTCATCCAGCAAAACAGGCTGGTTGCTCTGTGAGTCATCAATTAACAACGACGGAAGCCTGACTCTGGCAGGAGTCTCTCTCCATCACACAAACCTGTGCTTTGAAGCGGCACAGGGTTGCCAGGAGCAGGCATTCAGAGGCTTCTGTTTGAATGGGTAACCTCTCATCTCAGGAAGACATTCCAGGGGACGTCTGGGCTGTCATTGGCGGATCCAGCTGCCACTGCAGCTCTGAGATAAAGAGCTTCCTCGTCCTCTTTAGAACTGCCCATCATCCGCTCTCCTAGCAAGGTTTGCTCGCCAGTTAGTAAAACTATCCCAAGCAGCAGTGACAGGGATAATTATAGCAAAAAGGCGCTCCTGACATAATGTTTTTAAATAAAAAAAGAGAGAGAGAGAGAGAGGAAACGGAGAAGAAAGCTTGCTTCAAAGGTCTGACTTCAAATAGATTCAAAGAGGACGACTTTAATTCCCTGCGTGAGTTTATTTAGTGTCCATCTTCTGGTCTAATGGAGTTACTGGGATGAGATAAATCCCTGGGAGGTGGCCCTGTCTGATTGCTACAATTCCAAAAACTCTGAATGGTTCCAGGGAGGCTGAAAGCCTGGTGGTCCAGGGCATGGGCTGTGGACCTCCCCTTTCTTCACGGAATCACGGCCTTCAGCACCAGGAGTGCATTCAAGGCCACACTGCACCAACTTCTCCCCAGCCCGACATCCTTGTCGCTTGCTCTCGCTTTCACTTGAGTATTTTCAGTGATGACGAGCTGTGTGTGCTCTAAGGGAGAGTGATCTTTTTGAACGGCTCCATTTGCTCAAAAGTTCTCTACGGGAGGCTGAATAAAGTCTGTTTCCTTGTGGCATTCACATGTTGGTTCCAAAATCAGGTAAAGTCATCCTTCCACCAGAGATGGGTGCCATACTGTCAGTCCCCGGGATAAACAGCCTCAGCACCAACAATGGTTCCTTACAGGGCTCACCCTCCAAACTGTTCATCAGGGTTACTGCCCCTGACAAGACCAGGGCAAGCGTCTGTCTCCTTCTCAACCCCCGAGAGGAGTGCTCTTTTCAGTCATGCGTCCTCAGGGGCTTTGCAAGCATTGTCCAAGTCTTGTTCACTGTGCACAGGTTTTGCTATTATAAAGTGCAGGCATGGGTGCGTGCTCAGTCATGTCCGACCCTTTGGGACCCCGTGGACTAGGCTCCTCTCTCCATGGGCTTTTCCAGGCAAGAATACTAGAGCGGGTTGCTGTTCTCTCCTCCAGGGGGTCTTCCTGATCTGAGGTTTGAACTTGTTTCTCTTGTGTCTCCCTGCACTGGCAGGTGACTTCTTTATCACTGAGTCACCTGGGAAGCCCCATTATTATAGAGGATGGTGACCATCTTGGTTCCTTCTCCAACAAACTCCAAGAAATAAGGGAAAGGTGACAGTGTTCACAGCAGCAGTATTTACAATAACCAGGACTTGGAAGCACGTAAATGTCCACTGACAGATGAATAGATAAAGAAGATATGGCACATATATACAGTGGAATACTACTCAACCATAAAAAGGAAGGGAACTGGGTCATTTGGAGAGATGTGGATGAACCTGGAGTCTGTCATACAGAGTGAAATAAGTCAGAAATAGGAAAATAAATATCATGTATTAACACATATATATGAAATCTAAACAAATGGTACCAATGAACATATTTTCAGGGCAAGAATAAAGATGCAAATGTAGAGAACAAACTTATGGACAAAGCAGGAGAAGGAGAGGGTGGGATAAACTGAGAGAGTGGCACTGACATGTATCCACCATCACATATAAAACAGACAGCTAGTGCGAAGCTGCCGTACAGCACAGGGAACTCAGCTCGGTGTTCGGTGATGACCTGGAGGGGTGGGAGAGAGGTCCAAGAGGAGAGGGACATATGTATACTTAAAGCTGATTCACATTGTACAGCAGAAACTAACACAACATTGTAAAGCAATTATACTCCAATAAAAATTTAAAAAAAAGAGGAAGAAGGGCAAGCGGTGGGGAAGTTAAAAGAAAGAGCAAACAACATCTCACGGAGTGGTTGGTCATTTCTTCATTCATGCCAACAGAAACTGCCCATTCAGCCAGCACACTCACACCGATTGGAGAACAGCTGCTGGGAAACGGAAGCCACCTGGCACCATGCTGGGCGCTGCTGGCTGTTCTTGGGAATTCTACCATTTCCAAGGAACTCCCGAGGCACAGGGACTTCCAGAGAGGAAGGCTCACCTGCAGCTTTCTCTTCTTGCATTGTGTAACAGCACAAACAATGCTCTCCATGGGTCTTAAATGTCCACCTGTCTTTTCATACCCATGACCTACCTCCAAAGGCACCCACTGCCTGGATGTCCATGTCCCAGGGGTCCAACCCTTTGAAACCGAGTTGACTTATCCAGGAGGTTAAAAGTCAGTCAAACCACTGTTGACATGGGCTTTGACTTTGTTCACTCCACAGACCGATCCGACCAGCTAGACTTCTGTTGATCCCCACCCCGTCCTTTGCCAATATTGACACTGGAAGACAAACAGGAATAGATCTGTCCATTTGCCTGGAGCCCCAGGTCAGTCATGCTAAAGCCAGAGACACTAGCAGAGGTAACACAGCGAGCTATTTGTTGTTTGACAGAGCAGAGAGGGTAAGGATGCCAGGGATAGTTCATTTAACCTGCCAGTGTCCTTGCAGGAGACAGATGTTTTCGGGAACAAGAGCCAGAGAAGCAAGAACCTAGGCACAAGGCCGGACTGTCCTGTCTACATCAGTAGTTAAGAGACTCGACCCCCAGCACTCAGGTTCCTGAGGCTGACAGACGAGGGGCTGCCATCAGCAACACAGCATCGGGACTGCTGGACCCCAGCCTGGTCTCCGTGAAGCACCAAAGTCAGCCATCCTGTGATTCATCCAAACAGAAGCCCAGACTGTCGAGGAGTCTGTGACACACAGTATCCTTGTGAGAAGTGGGCCGGACACAGTACTACTTGGTGGATTCAGCCTAGGTGAGTGATGCCTACTGCTTCTTGATGATGTCATCAATTTCCTCACACTGTGTCTCTTTTCTGTGTGGCACACCAGCTTCGAACAATCTCACAGTTTCCAGAGAAGGAGGGAAATGAATGCAAAGTTCCCACATGGATATTTAACACTATTTTAAATTTATATACATGCATTAAGTCTCCTACCTATGAACCTTCAAGTTGCGAACTTTCAAAGATGCGGACATGCGTTCTATCAGCATCAGGGATAGCGACATTGCAGCTTGCCCTCCGTCTCCTGTTGCTGACAGTCCTTCAGCTCTGCCAACTCTCACCTCGTCTTCCTCCTCCATCAGTAACTCTTCCTGCCTGTTCATTCAATGCAGCCCTTGTATGCAGGCTGTTGTACTAAATTACTGTACTTTTCAAGGTGCTGTACTGTAAGATTTAAACTGTTTATTTTTTGCGTTTGTTTTTACATATTATTTGTGTGAAAAATATTATAAACCTACTACAGTAGAGTACTATATAACTGATTGTATTAGTTGGGTACCTAGAATAACTTTGTTGGACTCACAAACATGCTCTCAGAATGGAACTCATTTGTATGTAGGGAACTTACTATATATATATATATATATATATATATATATAAAATCATATACATATATGTCTTATTTTTATTGTACATAATAACATATCTTATGTATTTTTATTAGCATGGACCAGAGTTGGCTTTGTATTAAAATGATTCGTGAAATAACTTTTAAAAACAAAATGATCCATGAATGTCCTTCCCTTCTCTATTTATCATCAGCATCTCAGGGGCTGGGATGGTGTCTCGCCCACCTTGGCATCTCTCGAGTATTCCAGGATGGTTTCTCATGCACTGAAGATGTTCCATCAGTGCTAGTTGAGACGTCATCTCAGTTCAGCAGGTCCATCCCCATTATGCTCTGTGTGATCTTCTTATAGCACTGTTTATTATCCTAATTTCCTGCCTATTATCTGGATTAGCCTGTTTGTCTTCCTTATCCTGTCTCTTCTGTCCATTCCTGCATCTCAAGAGAGGAAGGCAATTCTCTTCCTCCCCATAGTGGCCACCTTCCCTCAAAGAGGGATCTTGCAAAGCTCCCTCTTATGTCAGCATTGACTCCACAGTACTCCAGGAAATTACTTTAAACATCATCTGTCAAACACTCTCCTTGGGGGGGTTGAAAGTGGTCATTCAGTTTTATGAACAAAGGATTCAATTTGCTTCCTCCCCTACCTAAAATTTTAACAGTAAATATTAACTGATAACAAGTTGTAGTTTTCATATGAGCTTGGAAGGCTCAGATTTATATATCTGAATGCATATCTTCTTCTCCAAACTGCTCATCACTGCACTGAATCTGTACTTTTTGCCAGTTTGGTTTATTTCTCCCATTTGTCATGACAAATGAAGAAATGTCTCTCTGCTATCTCTGTCTACTTCTTCTCTAGTTACTGCTAATGTCTCCTGGAGAAATGCAGTGACATGTAGCCAGTAAACAGTTTCTTTAAAGTAATTCACCAAAGACGTGTTCCTCCATGAAATGGATGCTCTTACAAATACAACTTATGCTTTGAGTTTCTAGATCCTTCTGCCTATTAGCCTTATAAAATGCTCAACTGACATGCACACTGTCTTATATTAGTAGATATTAAATTTTTGTTGGTTTAATGAATGAAACCCCTATTCTAAGTGTCCTTCATCATGTAGTCCAGTCCCTGACATTCATCAGTTTGTCAGTGTTTCTTCTTACTGCCAGAGTAGAGTGTCCCTGGGATGTCTTTACAACAGCTATAAACAGATATTTGCTTAGTAATTTGACAAATATTTGATTCCTATTCTATACAGCACTTAATAGGTTGCACAGATGGTTGCTGAATGAATAGCAGAGTCTGGAGAGATCGAAATACTATGTCCTGTAAGAGAGACTTGAAGGACAGCAAGATATTAATCCAGAAACAGAGCCTCTCAGGATATAAGGATACCCGTCTAAAAGAAACGGAGGGACTTCCTTGGTGGTCCACTGGCTAAGACTCCGCACTCTGAATGCAGAGACCCAGGTTCAATCCCTGGTCAGGGAACTAGATCCCACACATAACAACTAAGTGTTCAAAAGCTGCTTATGGCCAAAAAAAAAAAAAAAACCTAAAAATAAAAAAAGACCAGAAGAGATCTAAGTGTGAGTTCTGAAACACTTAAGCAAGTGAGGTGGAAAAATGACAGGGACTGAGTCGGTGGAGAAAGCAACATCCAGTGAGTCAGGAGGAAAATGAAGAGAGGGTGGTGTATGTTTTGAAAGCCAGAGGGAAACTGCTGCCGATGGTTTAGGTTAAGATGAGGGATGAGAAAGAGCTGGTGAACTTGGAGAACACTGACAGCCTTGACAAAGAGGATGATGAGAGGCAGTGGAGCTCGGCCTTATCACCAGCTTATACTGGGCTCGCAGAAGCGGGACGGGGGAAGGGAGCAGGCTGAGGATGGGAGGGCTCATGGAGGAGACAGCACAAGAAAGGCTCGGTCCTCAGGGTTGCCTTCCAGATCTTGTTCATAGAGCTCTTCACAGATGTTGTCGGGGAGGACAGTCACAGGATTAGAGCTTGATGACAAGGACACCCTCAACAAGAGTCAAGTACTATCTATGAAGGATGCTGGAGAGGCCATGTTTACCATGGAAAAGCCTGGAGTTTTGATTTTTACAAAATTATTATAAGATCCTGGACTCTGATCAGTGTCCAGAGGATGACCCCCTCCTACACATTTTCTTTGTTTTTATCTTTTAAATTTTATTTTTAATTGGAGGATAATTGCTTTACAATATTGTGTTGGTTTCTGCCATACATCAGTGTGAATCAGCCTTAGGTATCCATCTGTCCCCTCCCTCTTGAACCTCCCTCTCCCCTCTCTCTCCCCTCTCTCCCCCCCTCCCTCCCCCCTTCCTCCGCACCCCTCCCCTCTAGGGTGTCACAGCACTGGCTTTGGGTTCCCCACATCATACAGCAAATTCCCGCTGGCCGTCTGTTTCACCTATGGTAATGAATATGTTTCACTGCTGCTCCTTCAAATAGCCCCACCCTCTCCTTCCCCTATTGTGTCCAAAAGTCTGTTCTTTATGTCTGGGTCTTCTTTGCTGCCCTGCAAATAGGTTCATCCATACCATCTCTCTAGATGACATATATATGTGTTAATATGCAATATTTCTTTTTCTCCATCTAACTTACTTCACTCTGTATAGTAGGCTCTAAGTTCATTCACCTCATTAGAGGTGACAGACCAGAGGCTGATGTCATTTTGAGTGAAAAGTTATACTGAGCTGATGAAGGCTTTTTGCTGGCTATACTTGGAACTCTTTCATTTCTTAAATTAAAAGAAAATACTGTAGCAAACTATTATATACAGGATGGATAAACAAGGCCCTACTGTACAGCACAGGGGACCATGTTCAATATCCTGTGATAAACCAGAATGGAAAAGTTATATGTATAACTGAGTCCCTGTTGTACAGCAGACATTAGCATAACACTTTAACTCAACTCTCCTTCAGTACAATTTTTAATGCTGTAAAATACTGACGTATGTGACTGTCCCAGCTGAAGAGAGGTCAAGAGAGCAGGCTGTGCTCACCTGACCTCCTTACCCACTCCAACCTCCAGCACACAAACATACCCTAACCAGCCAGTAGTCATTCCATCATCTCTTGTAAAGCTGTTTGTTTGATTTCTTTTCTTTTCACTTATTGAAAGTTTTGCTTGGGAGTCCAAGATACAAATCTATTCTTCCACCTAGAAGGGTCTTCCCTAGTAACTCAGCTAATAAAGAATCTGCCTACAATGCAGGAGACCCCAGTTCAATTCCTGGGTCAGGAAGATTTGCTAGAGGATAGGTTACCTACTCCAGTATTCTTGGGCTTCCCTAGTGGCTCAGACAGTAAAGAATCCACCTCTAATGCAGGAGACCTGTGTTTTGATTCCTGGGTTCGGAAGATCCCCTGGAGGAGGGCATGGCAACCCACTCTAGTATTCTTGCCTGGAGAATTCCCATGGACAGTGGAGCCTGGTGGGCTACAGTCCATGGGGTCACAGAGTTGGGCATGACTGAACGACTAAGCACAGCACAGGAGAGTTCTTCAGGACTGTCAGAATTCTATTTCCAGTGCTCAGCTTCCTCCAGGTGAAACTTCATAGCACTGTGCACGTAACTCAAAAACAATCAGAAAATAGTGAAGGAAGCACATTGAAAATCTTTCTCTTCTTTGTTCTGGCTACTTACAGAATATACCAAGAGCGAACAATGTTTTTAAGAAGCATCAATTGCCTGGATTAACGATATATCAGTGTAATTTGTGTGCTAAATTGTGTGCTAAAAATCCTTTCTATAAAATATGATATGTCTGAGATGAACAATAGCCAGAATTTTCAGCTAGTTGATTTTTTTTAATTCCTCAGCATTTATAATTAATTTTTTAAAAAACGTCTAGCAAGAAACTCCCTTTTAAGATATGTATCAGTCATGCAAGTAAAACTAAACAGATTTCTCATCTCCTCTCTGGGCCTGTTGCCAGAATTAGTCATTTTATTAAAAAGCTATTTTCATAGTGCTTCTGGGTGACTCCTCTGTTTGTGCAGGGTATAGGAATGTGATGTTGTTATGAGAGGGGTTACGAGCCAGGCTCTGGATTCAGACTGCCTAAGTTCAAATCCTGGCTTTGATTCTAGCTGTGTGATTCTAGGAAAATTGCTCAACTTCTCTGTGCTTCAGCCCTTCTCCTGTTTAAAAAAAAAAAAAATGAATTACAGCCACAACCTCACAAAAGTCTAGGAAGAATTACACAAGATCATGCTATATACAAGAAATCTCTCTCTCCCTCCCCACAACCTTTACATGCAGGTGTGTGCATGACTGTTTGCTGCTTCTTCATGACCGGGTTATTTCTAGGGCAATAACACTGGAGCCCAAGGAGAAATAAAAAGTGGGAAACAGAAAATGTCGATCAGATAATGTTTCCCTCAGTCATCAGGACCTTGTGTATCTTTCTGTACCTTTTTGCCCACTTGGAAAATAGAAAATGGTTGCTAAGATCTTCCCTATGATATCTTCTACAGAAATATCATGGCAAGTTGTTGTTGAAGTTCATATTTATCAGTTCAGTTCAGTCACTCAGTCGTGTCTGACTCTTTGCGACCCCATGAATTGCAGAACGCCAGGCCTCCCTGTCCATCACCAGCTCCCGGAGTTCACTCAGACTTGCGTCCATTGAGTCAGTGATTCCATCCAGCCATCTTATCCTCTGTTGTCCCCTTCTCCTCCTGCCCCCAATCCCTCCCAGCATCAGAGTCTTTTCCAATGAGTCAACTCTTCGCATGAGGTGGCCAAAGTACTAGAGTTTCAGCTTTAGCATCATTCCTTCCAAAGAAATCCCAGGGTTGATCTCCTTCAGAATGGACTGGTTGGATCTCCTTGCAGTCCAAGGGACTCTCAAGAGTCTTCTCCAACACCACACTTAAAACGCATCATATTTATAAGGAAGGTTAAAATACAGTCTTAAATCATGTAGGGGGCTTCCCTGGTGGCTCAGATGGTAAAGCATCTGCCTGCAGTGCAAGAGACCCAGATTCAATCCCTGGGTTGGGAAGATCCCCTGGAGAAGGAAATGGCAACCCACTCCAGTATTCTTGCCTAGAAAATTCCATGGACTGAGGAGCCTGGTAGGCTACAGTCCACAGGGTCGCAAAGAGTCAGACATGACTGAGTGACTTCACGTTCTTTCACATTAAGTAGTGTAGTGAGCCTGAATATTAAACACAGTTATTAGAATCATCTTAGAGCCAGGGGAAAAAAATTGATTCCACATTTGAAAGGCTTTTCTAAAACCCAAATTTGTACTGATTTAGTAAAAAGTCAACTATCCCAATGTATATATTTATTGCAAACCATTACAATATTTTAACTGAAAAGTGTATTTTCTATTAAAAGCAAAAAGAAAAAGAAAAAAAAAAGCCAAGGCAGTTAAAATAAGGCTTTGTCAGCCTGTACAAACGTAAGGGTGAATGCATAATTTTCCTGACATTTTCATGCACATAAAGTAGTTCAGAGAACTTACCACCTTTGTGCTCCTCTTGAGGTTAGGGGACCCCAAGTTGAGAGCCATTTGCCTATTAAAACCCTGAATCAGTGCTGATAAAGCAATAGCAGGTTGGCCCGCAAATGTATAAGCAATAATGATATTACTAATCATTTACAACAGCCCACAAGGGACTTCGGAAATAACCTCAAAGCCATTAACTAATGACCTGCCTTTGATAATATCTCCGGTTCTGAAAGCTAAAGGTTAGAGTTCATATGCCAAACTCATGTTGAGAGAACGACGCAGCCTGGCAGCCACCTCCCTTCCTGAGCAGGGCCCTTGACGCCTACCTGCTTATCCGCCTGTGCCTGCACTTCCAGAAGATGGTAATCTTTATAGCCTTTTAACATGTTTGTAACATCTTTTTCATTTTCATTACAACTATTGCTCAAAGCAGAAAACTTGGAAACTACACAGGAAGGCACAAAGACAAGACGTTATCCACAATCCCACCATCCATCCCCAGATTATTTTACAACATTTCTGGGTTTGTCTCTTCCATTTTTCTACCTATCGAAGTATAAAATTTTATTTGAATATCAGCAAAATGTTGACACCATTGTTTCAACTGTCTTCTTGAATCACAGCCTGTCATAAGCATGTTTCCATAACAATAGATATTTTTATACAGTTGCATATACTTTATTTAACTAATTCCCTTCTGTTGGACATTTAGGCCATTCTGAATGTTTCATTCGCTTCCCTGGTGGCTCAGTGGCATAGAAATCACCTGCCAATGGAGGAGGCAGGGTTCGCTCTCTGGGTCAGGAAGATCTCCTGGAGTAGAAAATGGCAACCCACTACTCCAGTATTCTTGCCTGGAGAATCCCATGGACAGAGGAGCCTGGTGGGCTATAGTCCATGGGGTTGCAAAAGAGTCAGACTCGACTTAGTGACTAAACAACAACAAAAATCCAATAAAACTTGAATTCGGCCATCTCATTCATTTAGCAATATGCTTTGAAAGGTATCCTTTCATAGACAAAGAGTCGTTTTCCTCTTATGTGCTTTTTAACTGGATGAAATTTTAGAAGGAAAATCAACATCGCTGCTGTCTACAGGATTTGAAGCATATTACAGATGCAGTATTTCCCTCCAAATTTTAATTTTTATTCTGTCTGGAAGTATGCTTGAGAGCACTATCCTCACCCCAACGTTTACCAGTTTTAGTAACACTTCAAATGCTGACATGGGACAAAATCATCTCGTAGGATTTTCCCTTGCATATATTTGATTATTAATTGAATCGTACATTTTTCACATGGTAACTAGCAATCTTTTACTGAATTGCTGTATAGGTCCTTTGAACAATTTTCTATCAAGATGTTAACCTTTTCCTTATTGATTTCCTGATGGATTTCCTTATTGACTTATTTTATTGTCATTGTATCATGATCATCTCTACAAGGCAGTACTTACAAAGCTAACTCACGCTTTGTAAAGATTGTGTTAAAAATGTTTTATGCATATACACAAAATGGACACTTTTCCATAAATTGAATCCTCCCACTGATGGGATTTATTAACATAATGCTGTCTTTGCTTTTTCTTGTCTCTCTGACTCTTACCTGCACCCTCCACATCTTTACTAGCCCTTCCCACAATAACCCATCTTAATAACCTAGTTTATACATTTTTTAAAATTTTCTCCATTTTTCATAAGTATGTTTCAGTATACATTCAGATGTAAAAACACATAGAGCATTTTTCCATTTATTATTTCATAAAAATGAGATCATATTAAAAATGTTCTGCATCTTATTTTTCTCACTCAAGGATACCTCATAAAAATCCTGCCAAGGTAATTGGTATAATTCTAACTTGTCCTTTTTAATAGCCACATAAGATTCCCTGGGGTGGATGGGCTATAACTTCTTCAGCCATTCCCCTATTACTGATATGCACTTTGTTTCTAGTTTTTGCCACTACAAAAGAGACTGCCATAAACATCTTTGAACAGATACACTTACTTACGGGTGCTTTTGTTTTGATGAGATAGGTTCCTACGACAGCTATTGCTGAGTCAAGAAGTATGTTCAGTTTATTTTTATATGTATAGGGGTTGGCAAGTTTGTTTCCTGAGAAGGTGGTACCAAGTTACAATTCCACTAGCAATGTGTAATAATTTCTCCATACCGGCAGTAGCAATTGGTATTATGGCTCTTTCCAATTTTTGTAAGTCTGAAGAGTAAAATATAACCCTGATCATGCATGAATACAAATGATATAGGATTTTACTGAATGTCAACAGTTTACTTCTCTGAATTACAGCTAATCCCTAGGTCCATTTTTTTTTTCATTTTTTCATGTCAATTTGTATAATTCATATATACTATCAGTTCAGTTCAGTCGCTCAGTCGTGTCCAACTCTTTCCGACTCCATGAATTGCAGCACAACAGGCCTCCCTGTCCATCACCAGCTTCCAGAGTTCACCCAAACTCATGTCCATCAAGTTGGTGATGCCATCCAACCATCTCATCCTCTGTTGTCCCCTTGTCCTCCTGCCCTCAATCCCTCCCAGCATCAGGGTCTTTCCAATGAGTCAACTCTTTCCATGAGGTGGCCAAAGTACTGGAGTTTCAGCTTTAGCATCAGTCCTTCCAAAGAACACACAGGGCTGATCTCCTTTAGAATGGACTGGTTGGATCTCCTCGCAGTCCAAGGGACTCTCAAGAGTCTTCACCAACACCACACTTCAAAAGCATCAATTCTTTGGTGCTCAGCTTTCTTCACAGTCCAACTCTCATATCCATACATGACCACTGGAAAAACCATAGCCTTGACTAGATGGACCTTTGTTGGCAAAGTAATGTCTCTGCTTTTTAACATGTTGTCTAGGTTGGGCATAACTTTTATTCTAAGGAGTAAGCCTCTTTTAATTTCATGGCTGCAGTCACCATCTGCAGTGATTTTGGAGCACAAAAAATAAAATCTGACACTGTTTCCCCATCTATTTCCCATGAAGTGATGGGACCAGATGCCATGATCTTCATTTTCTGAATGTTGAGCTTTAAGCCAACTATTTCACTTTCCTCTTTCAGTTTCATCAAGAGGCTTTTGAGTTCCTCTTCACTTTCTGCCATAAGGGTGGTGTCGTCTGCATATCTGAGGTAATTGATATTTCTCCTGGCAATCTTGATTCCAGCTTGTGCTTCTTCCAGCCCAGCATTTTTCATGATGTACTCTGCATAGAAGTTAAATAAGCAGGCTGACAATATACAGCCTTGACATATTCCTTTTCCTATTTGGAACCAGTCTGTTGTTCCATGTCCAGTTATAACTGTTGCTTTCTAACCTGCATACAGATTTCTCAAGAGGCAGGTCAGGTGGTCTGATATGCCCATCTCTTGCAGAATTTTCCACAGTTTATTGTGATCCATACAGTCAAAGGCTTTGGCATAGTAGAGAAAGCAGAAATCGATGTTTTTCTGGAACTCTCTTGCTTTTTCCATGTTTCAGAGGATGTTGGCAATTTGATCTCTCATTCCTCTGCCTTTTCTAAAATGAGCTTGAACATCAGGAAGTTCACAGTTCACGTATTGCTGCAGCCTGGCTTGGAGAATTTTGAGCATTACTTTACTAGCATGTGAGATGAGTACAATTGTGCAGTAGTTTGAGCACTCTTTGGCATTGCCTTTCTTTGGGATTGGAATGAAAACTGACCTTTTTCCAGTCCTGTGGCCACTGCTGAGTTTTCCAAATGTGCTGGCATATTGAGTGTAGCACTTTCACAGCATCATCTTTCAGGATTTGAAATAGCTCCACTGGAATTCCATCACCTCCACTAGCTTTGTTCATAGTGATGCTTTCTAAGGCCCATTTGACTTCACATTCCAGGATGTCTGGCTCTAGGTGAGTGATCACACCATCATGATTATCTTGGCCGTGAAGATCTTTTTTTGTACAGTTGTTCTGTGTGTTCACTTTAGTATTTTGTCAGCTGCATTGGAAATAACTTTCCAGAGCTCATACACGTATATGTCCTTTGTTTATTGCAGTCTACCTCAAAGTCTCTGTGGCAAAGGACCACAGAGGACCACAGTATTTTAAAATTTTGAATTAAAAGCAGATAAGTGTTTCATAAAATTAAAAATCCTGGGATTCTCCTGGTGGTCCAGTGGCCAAGACTCCACACTCCCACCTCAGGGGGCCAGAGTTCAATCTCTGGTCAGGGAACTAGATCCCACAAACCACAACTAAGAATTCACAGGCCACATCTAAAGGTCCCACATTCTGTGACAAAGATCCAACACTGCCAGATAAATAAATGAATAAATATTTTTTAAAATATGAAGTCACACACTTGGATGTGATAGCAAAGTTGAATTACTGTAAAAGTTTACTCTCAGCCTGTGTGCTTACCAAGACATAGTGAAGTGAAGTCACTCAGTCGTGTCCGACTCATTGTGACCCCGCGGACTGTAGCCTACCAGGCTCCTCCGTCCATGGGATTCTCCAGGCAAGAATACTGGAGTGGGTTGCCATTTCCTTCTCCAGGGGATCTTCCCAACCCAGGGACTGAACTCCAATCTCCCACATTGGAGGCAGACGCTTTAACCTCTGAGCCACAAGGGAAGCTTTACCAAGACATAGGTTGGTAATAAATTGTAGATTGGCACTGGCCCAGCCAAAATGCTGGGATTAATAATGACTTGTGCTATCTTTTTTTGCAATGAACATTTCACTTGTATTTAGTCAGAATACTTCCTTCTCTGGACTTTCTTTCTTGTTTAAGGAGGTAGTTTAAGATTTATTTATAAGAATTCCATTGCTAAGTTTATTCCATTTTAGTCTCTGGTCCTTGTAGATGTTTTTCAGGTTTTATTATGCCCTCCCTTTTTTGTCTGGATTTTTTAATGCTGCAGGATAGGGATCCAAGCTACATTTTCCTCCCAATGCGCTATCACATTGCCTTTGTCATTGTGGGAGATATTATGATCTGGCTTTACCTTCTTGTAGATACTGAGTCTGGAAGGCTAAAATCCTACATTCTTAGATCAGTTGTCCTGTGGCTTCATCTATCATGTGCATTGCACTGAGAAGACACACTCAAGCCAGTCTTGGAGCTGAGAGAGCAGCCCAAAACTGAGTTGCTCACAGGGGTCCTCATTCCCTGGTAAACACAGTAGAGCAGGTATTTTGTTATCTTAGGGTGGCTGTGAAAGGTTTCTCGCGGTCTTATATTGTAAATGCCAAGCCAAAAGAGCAGCAGCAATGAGACTTCTGCTTGAACAGTCTTGAGTATGATTTGACCTTCTGTCTGGCTGCGTAACACCCAGCCTTCTATCTTCCCAGATGGTTTTAGAAGCTTCTTGGCCTTCCCTGGTGGCACAGATGGTAAAGAATCTGCCTGTCATGCAGGAGACCCGAGTTCAACCCCTGAGTTATGAAGATCCCCTAACGATGGGAATGGCTACCCATTCTAGTATTCTTGCCTGGAGAATCCCATCGACAGAGGAGCCTGGTGGGCTACAGTCCATGGGCTCATAAAGAGTTGGACACGACGGAGTAATGAACACTTGCATACTTCACTGAACCATCTCAATAAGCATTTTCGTTTAAACTACCTAGAGGGAATTCTGTTGTCTGCAACAAAAATCTTGACAAAACAGTCAATGTTAAATTGTTTTCTACACTGAGATCCTTTACTCTTTTGATTCATTGATTCATCTTGAATGGATCAATATCAATACATTCAAGCCAATTTCATGTCAGTCTTATCACAGTGGATTTATATTGTCCAATATACTGTTTAATTTGTTCATTTAGTATAGTATATGGATTAGCTTCCTAATATATTCTAGAATAAGCTTTACTTGATCATTCTTTTGATTGCAAGCTTTTATTTCTAGAGTATATTTAACATTTTTGCATCTATATTCACTAGTGAGATTAAGCTTATGTTTCTTTTTCTTGTGCTATCTTTTCAGGTTTTTATTTTCTATTTATTTGGCTGCATGCAATGAGTTGAGGTGGTTTCTACTATTTTCCAGGATCTGAAATTATTTAACCTCTGGTGTAACTACCTCTTTTTAGACATGAGGGAGAATTCAGCTACATTCAGTTACATTCTTCTCTCAATGCTTTTTCCAATGGTGCCTCTTTAACCGCTTTTCTAATCTCATTTATTGGAAATTTTCCTATTCAAATTTTCTACCTCTGGAGTCAAATTTGGCGAACTACATTATTATATAATAGGAAATCACCCCCTCCTCCTAGGGTTTTAAATCTATTACCATAGGAGTTGGATGTAGAAAATTTTAGAAAGTTTTTCATTTCTTCTGTATCAGTGACATTTCCTTTCTTCTTTCTAATCTTGGGTGTCTTTACTCTTCCTCTTTTTACAATCAAGCTCAAAAAGAGTTGACTTATTTTGTTGGCCTTTACAAAGATCCAGTTTTTGAATGTGTTTATCTTTCATGCTATTTGTCTCTAACTCATTATTTATTTGTTGAACACATAAATGCCAGTTATCAACAAATAGGTGGGTTGAAGACCGCTGGGGAGAATACATGTTGAGTGAGAATGGTGAAGCCCTCTTAAGAACACCAATATCTTAAGAACTGAACAGAAAAAAAAGCACAAAGATTTCAAAGACTCAATCTGATAAGTGAGAGAAAAACCAGACCCCAGAGAACACAAGGTCACAGAAACCAAGATAAAAGTGCTTCACAATGGAGAACATTGTCAACAGTTCCAAATGTTGCCCGTGGGGGGGTGCGGATCTCTTGCCAGAGGACTTAGACATGTCCATTTCTAATGCCTGCAAGTAGGTTGCAGATGGTCCTTGCAAAAGTAGTTTTATGGTTTTACAGACTGACAAGAAAAAAAAAGTCAGATTTCAGTGAGTAAAAGAGTAAGAAGAAAGTGAGGAAGTGAAGATAATAGTCTCAGATAACTTAAAAGACCTCTGGCTGAGTGCTTAAGGAGAGCAGGGACAGGACATGGAAGAAATTAGGGTTAGGGTGGAGGGGCATTTTTATAAAGATGTAAAAAGGCTCAAGCACATTTAAATGCTGACAGGAAGCAGCCAGTAAAGAGTTAGGTGGGAGATAAACAGGGGGAAAGTAATGCAGAGCACAGAGGCAGTAATGGACTCATTTAGGAGGGAATCATATTTTCCTGTGTTATAAGGCAGGAGGCTAGGATATCTGGGGGTGAATGTGGGTAAACCCTCTTTTGTTGACCTGATGAAACGAAGTCGTGGAACTTGGACTCTAGTTCCTCTAAGAAGTACCTTGACGGAGTCTTTTGCTGAAAGTAAGTAGGAAAGTGGAGGTTGCAGGCATCCGAAAATAGAGAAACATTGACACAGTCTCAGGAAGTCCTGGGAGAGAGACCCAGCTTGGGAACTGTGGAAGGATTTATTGATTGTGTCAAGCGCCTAGTTGAGTTGAAAGTCACAGAGTGTGGAGGCACCATGAACAGGAATGAGGCAAACAGATGGATCTAGGTGATAACTAGTGTTTGTGGGGGATCCTCAAGCCCTGCTCTGTGTCACTCAAAGACGCCTCTTCCAGCTTTGCTTTGGGAAGAAAGGAAATAAGTCTGTGTTAGACTTACTGGATCAAACTCTCTTTCCATCTCTCAGAGCCTACTTCCGCATTAGAGAGTAAAGGAGTGAATAAGCCTGGGGTCTGCTTCCTGTTACTCAGAAGCGAGTCCTTCCAGACAGCACAGAGATAAGCGCCTGCTATCAGAACTACCAAGACCAGAGTGAATTAGAGATAAGAGAGAGTATGGCCTGATGTGAGTCTTGTAACACAAAAACCACAATCTACTTTTAGATCCCAACTAAGAGACCCTGGAGAAGGGAATGGTTATCAATTCCAGTATTCTTGCCGGGGAGAATTCCATGGACAGAGGAGCCCAGCAGGCTACAGTCCGGGAGCCCAGCAGGCTACAGTCCATAGTGTTGCAAAAAATCAGACAAGACTGAAATACTAACAACTACACTTTTCAAGAGACTCAAAGCAGAGTAAACTCAGACATTCTAGTTTCTTAAAGCATATATCAAATACATGCATCCCTATGTTCATAGCAGCACTATTTGCAATAGCCAAGACAAGAAGCAGCCTAACTATCCATCAACAGAGGAATGAATAAAGAAGATGTACATATATGCAATGGAATATTACTCAGCCATAAAAAAAGAATGAAATGACACCGTTTGCAACAAGATGAATGGACCTAGGGGCCATTATACTAAGTGACGTCAGCCAGAAAAAGACAGTAAGTAAAGTCGCTCAGTCGTGTCCGGCTCTTTGCGCCCCCATGGACTGGAGCCCACCAGGCTTCTTCCTCCATGGGATTCTCCAGGCAAGAGCACTGGAGTGGATTGCCGTTTCCTTCTGCCATACAATATCACTTATATGTGGAATCTAAAATATAACACAAATGAACTTATTTATGAAACAGAAACAGACTCACAGACACAGAGAACAAACTAGTGGTTGCCATGTGGGAAAAGTGGGGGAGGGATGGAGTAGGAGTTTGGGATGAGCAGATACAAACGATTATATATAGGATGGACAAACAACAAGGTCCTACTGTACAGCACAGGGAACTCTATTTAATGTCTTCAGATAAACTGTAATGGAAAAAATGTATAAAGAGTATCTCAGTAAGAAAGTGGTTATATCTATTTACCATCTATCTATCTACCCACACATCTACCTCACAATATCTTTTCTTAGCTCCTAACTTCCCTCAGAAAAAGAATCACATGATCCTCAACCAGCCAACCTCTTGAGCAGTATTTTAAAAACTGTGGCATTTTAAAATTGCATAAGAATGTCTCTCAAAACATGGTCTTGGACTGACTGAATTAGATCCCTGGAATTTTTAAAATCCTCCATAAGAATCTCCAGGGTTGCTCCAAAGGCAGATACCAGGACTGGATCGCAAATCTTCTAATTCTGAATCTGGGTCATACACAGAATACTCTAAAGAGTATCCTGGGGCATTTTTAATGTGTTACTAAGGAGTAATTTGTTTGTGATTCTGATGCACATCGAGATCAAGCAGGCTTTTCTATCTACACTGGTTTACCTGTTGAGCTTCTGCATAAATTTTATTTTGCATAAGGACTGCTTAAAGGAAAGTGTTAGTCACTCAGTCATGTCACTCTTGGCGACCCCTATGGACAGTAGCCCGCCAGGCTCCTCTGTCCATGAAATTCTCCAGGAAAGAGTACTAGAGTGGATAGCCATTTCTTTCTCCAGGGAATCTTCCCAACCCAAGATTGAACCTGCATCTCCTCCACTGCAGGCAGATTCTTTACCACTGAGCTACCAGGGAAGCCCTGTTTAAAAGACAAAGAATGTTAATTGCTCTGAAGCACCCAACAGGAGAATTCAGTGTGAGAGGGGTAGAAATGAGGAGAAATCACCAAACCTTTAGAAGAGTAAAGCCAAACAGACACGGAGGCCAGCAGAATCAGCACATGGTGCTCACAGACACCTGACGAAGTCTAAGCGGGGGACCAAGAGTTATTCTATAGCCCTTAGGGTCAACGCCCAAAGGTTTCAGCCAAGCAGCAAGTTGGGAGCATTTTGGAAGCCCTTTAGTGAGCTGTCCAGACAGAGCTGAAAAGATGGCATTAGGGTCCTGCCGGGCCCCTCTGAGGGTCTGTGCTGTTGTGCAATTTGCTCAGTTGTGCCTGAGTCTTTTCAACCCCGTGGACACAGCCCACCAACCTGCTCTGTCTATGGGATTCTCCAGGCAAGAATACTGGAGTGGGTTGCCTTGCCCTCCTCCAGGGGAGCTTTCAGACCCAGGGATCAAACCTGGGTCTCTTGCATTTCAGGCAGATTCTTCACCAGCTGAGCCACAAGGGAAGGCCTTGAAGGTATGTATTTGTGTCCATGACATGCCTAGGCTGCGCTTAAGAATTTCTGCGTGATCCTCACCAGAGTCCCACTGAGCTGAGGAAAGAGCACAGAGGGAAAACTGAAGCTGGTGGTGTTTGTCCTGCTCTAAGTCTCATATCCTCATCTCTAAAGCAAAGAGATGGGCCGAGTGTCTCCCTGTACTCCTGCCTGGAGCAGCTTTCTGAGCCTGTGGAAAAGCTGCCAGCCCATCCTAGACCTGAGCATCCATGGATCCCATGTGGGTTTAAGAGCAAAGACCTTTCTGAGTTCATGGAAATCAGAATAATAACTAGTTAGCTACCTTTTGGAAGTCGAGTAGAGGGACTTCCCTGGTGGTCCAGTGGTTAAGAGTCTGACTTGCAAAGCAGGGGACGCAGGTTCCATCCCAATCAGGGAACTAAGAGCCCACATGCCGTGGAGCAACTAAGCCCGTGAGCCACAATTACTGAGCTTGTGCTTGCCAGAGCCCACGACACAGCAAAAGGCCCCGCATGACGCAGCAAAGATCTGCATGCAGTAACTAAGACCATATGCAGCAACTAAATAAGTAAATAGTTTAAAAATAAGATACAGCTTAAAGAGAACAAAACTAAAAAAAGAAGAAGTACTATAACAACCTGAAAGTGAAAGTCGCTCAGTCATGTCCAACTCTTAGTGACCCCATGGACTATACAGTCCACAGAATTCTCCAGGCCAGAATACTGGCATAAGTAGCCTTTCCCTTCTCTAGGGGATCTTCCCAACCCAGGGATCGAACCCAGGTCTCCCACATTGCAGGTGGATTCTTTACCAGCTGAGCCGTAAGGGAAGCCCAGGAATACTGGAATGAGTAGCCTATCCCTTCTCCAGCAGATTGTCCCAACCTAGGAATTGAACCAGGGTCTCCTGCATTGCAGGCTGATTCTTTACCAACTGAGCCATCAGGGAAGCCCTAGAAGGGTGGGAAAGGGTGGGAAGTGGGAGGGAGGTGCAAGAGGGAGGGGACATATGTACACCTATGGGCAATTCATGCAGATGTATGGCAGAAATCAAACCAATATTGTAAAGCAATTATCCTTCCATTAAAAATAAAAAAGAAGATGAGTAGAGTATCAAGGATGAAACAATGTTTGTAGTCTTGCCTCCATGCATGATCCATTTAGGAAAAGATGGCTGCTTTCAAAGACATGGGGAGATCCCTCGCATGTCATAAAAGCTTCCTGTCCACAGCGGGGGGGATGGTGAAGGTGGCTATGGGCCTTGCCAGCCCCGGGCCAGCTCTGTGAGCCCGAGACGCTGCCGTGCAGGAGCTGGCTCCCTGACAGACACAGCCTGCTCCAGGAAGAGTCAGGGGTCTGTGTAGCAGCCTCGGCTTGCTTGGAGAAACCATTTTCGCCCACTTCTCAGGAGCCAGATCTGGATTCCAGGGCAATTTTATGAGGTGCTACTATAAGGTAGGGAATAGATTTTAACCAAATGTTCCAGAACTTAAAGTGAGTGTTGAAAATACCCCTTTGGTAGAATCCCCAGAGCCTGAGGCAGAAATGAAGCCTTTGAGTGGGATGTGAAGTCGGTTAACAGGCGACAGAGAGTTGAAGCCAAGCAAGGTGAATTGGGTCAGGGCCTAGGCCAGTTCTTAGGGTCGTGGAAAGGGGAAATTTCTCTGTAATGAAGACATATCACTTATGATATAGCAAAGAAAAATCAAAAGCATCAGCCAAACTTGGTATGTGATTCAAAATGTTAGTTGCTCAGTCGTGTTGGACTCTTTGTGACCCCATGGACTGTGCTCTGTGGGATTCTCCAGGCAAGAATACTGGACTGGGTTGCCCTGCCCTCCTCCAGGGGATCCACACAGGGACTGAAACTGCACTCCTGAGTCAGCCCATATAATGTAGGATGATGGAAATATTATCTGTTTTGATTATGATGATGGTCATACTCATGTATTTATTTCTCAGAACTCATTGAATTGGATTATGTCAATTACTGTCAATTAATAGATTGAAGAAAAAATGTCTTAAAAGCTAAGGAAGAGGAATAGGTGAGGAAGTTTTGGTCTTTTAAAGATTCTTTTGATGTATACTATTTTTAAAGCCTTTATTGAATTTGTTACAATATTGCTTCTGTTTTATGTGTTGGTTTTCTGACCATGAGGCATGTGGGGTCTTAATTCCCTGACCAGGGATTGAACCCACACCCTCTGCCTTGGAAGGCAAAGTCTTAACCACAGGACCACCAGAGAAGTTCCCAGTGAGGAAGCTTTGAATAGATGTGTTAGTCTCTCAGTTGTGTGACTGACTCTTTGTGACCCCATAGACTAGCCCACCAGGCTCCTCTGTCCATGAGATCCTCCAGGTAATAATACTGGAGTGGGTTGCCATTCCTGTCTCCAGGGCATCTTCCTGACCCAGGGATCGAACTGGGGTCTCTCACATCACAAGCAGATTCTTTACCACCTGAGTCAGCAGGGAAACCCTTGAAAAGTGAGAAGGCCAGAACTCTGGCCAAGAACTGAGCTGAGCTACCCAGAGGGCCACCTCCCCAGGAGCCGTGAGGGCCTCTGGCCAAAGTCGAAGGCAGAGAAGAAACACAGATCGCTGCTCCTTCCCCCCTCACAATATCACAAAATCATGTGTTAGAGCTGGATCACTTTCCTCAAGCATATTCCACGGAGCACTGACTCCATGAGCTCCTCCCCGGATAAAAAGAATCTGAAGTCAAATAAATTCTGGAGACGCTTATATTGCATTCACCTCTCACATGAGCACAAGATACATGAGACCAGCATCAGCCAATAGGACTACAATGTCAGTTACATTTGTAATTTAAGATTTTTTTAGAGGAGTCACATTTGAAAAATAAATTTAAGTTTAATAATATTTTTATGTAACCCAATATATTTAAAATATTAGCAATCCAACATGCAATATATATAAAAATTATTAATGAGATATTTTTACATTCTTTCTCATAATACCAACCTTTTGAAATCCACTGTGTATTTTAAGGTACAGCACGTCATCTCAACACAGACAAGCCATGTTTCAAGTCCTTAATAGCCACGTGTATCAAGAGGCTGCTGTATCAGACAGTGCAGCCTTAGAATATTTAGGGCTCCAAGAAGCCCTACAGTAAAGAAATGTCTTTAAATTTGTTTAATCCAGTGTTTCCAAAATTTATTTGACCACAGTACCCTTTTGGGAGGGTCAGTTCCATTTATTAGCATCTACTCTAAATGAAGACCCTTCAAAAACATCATTCAGTTCAAAGATTGTAAAGTTGAGGTCCAAAAATTAGGTCTAATCTAAAGACATGTTGGGGGTGGGGGAGGTATTCCCTGGATGTCCAGTGGTTAAGGCACTGAGCTTCCATCCCAAGAGGCATGGTTTCAGGCCCTGATCAGGGGACTAAGATACCACATGCCATATGATACAGCCAAAACCTAGAGAGAAAAAAAGAAGGAAGAAAGGAAGGAAAGATAAGCTTTGACTTGTGAGTACAATGCTTTTGGTGATCTAAGCTGGCTTTTAAAAGTTGGTTGTTGTTGTTCAGTTGCTCAGTCATGTCCAACTCTTTGCAGCCCCATGGACTGCAGCATGCCAGGCTTCCTTGTCCTTCACCATCTCCCAGAGTCTGCTCAGACTCATGTCCATTGAGTCAATGGTGCCATCCCACCATCTCATCCTCTGTCGCCCCCTTTCTCTCCTGCCCTCAATGTTTCCCAGCATCAGGAAAGAGTACTGGAGTGGGTTGCCATGCCCTACTCCAGGGGATCTTCCAGACCCAGGGATCAAACCCTTGTCTCTTATATTCCCTGCATTGGTGAATGGGTTCTTTACCACTAGCACCAGTGAGGGAGACAGTCCCACATTCCTTAGGTAACCATTCACTCTTCTTGGTTGGACTTAATCAAAACAACATGTCCACTGTAGAGAATGGATGCTGAGAATCTCGGAACAGAATCCCCGTACACGGCATTGGGAGACAGTGCCTCTGGGCAGGAGGCCAGAGCTGCCAGGGTTTTACTGCTCCCATGGGGAAATGCATTCCTCCGAGCATGACTCAAATCTCCTGTGGCTGATGCTTATCTCAGGGCCAAGGCAAACAGCATCTCTTTTTCTTTATAGCAACAATTAATTTCCCTGGGGAGTTTCAGCTACCTTTCATAAGAGAAAATTTACCCAAGAATGTGGAGAGACATGTGTCTGTGTGTTCAAGAATGTGTGGGTGCCCTTATACCTGTCTGAGGGTGACATCAAGTAGCCTTGAATGTGGCAAACTGTTTTCTCATGTCTGTTGGGACTCCTGCTTAGTGGAAAGCTAGGAAGTGTCTGCAGAATAGAATGAGGGAAAGAGCTGAGAGCTTTATAAAAGGTACACTCAGAGCGGGCTTTCCAGGTGGCAAAGAACCCGCCTCCCAACACAGGAGACTTAAGAGACACTGTTTTGATCCCTGGGTTGGGAAGATCTCCTGGAGGAGGGCATGGCAACCTGCTGGAGCCTGGTGAGCTAGGGCCCACTCCAGGGCATCTTCCAGACCCAGGGTCACAAAGATTCCAACATAAATGAAGCAACTTAGTATTCACTCATGCAAACTCATAGCGCCCCTTCCTTTGCCTAAAAGACAAAAAGCAGTATGCACGCAGAGAACGAGTCATCTGCAGTGGCCTTGCCTGGTCATCTCATGGACTTGTTAGCTCACTATGTGCAGGGAGGGAGGGTCTAACAGAAAGATTCAAAAGTAGGGGCTTCCTGGTGGTCCAGCAGTGAAGACTTCATCTTCCATTGCAGGAGGTAAGGGTTTGATCCCTGGTCGGGGAGCTAAGATTTCACAAACCTCATGGCCAAAACACCAGATCATAAACAGAAGCAATACTGTAACAAGTTCAATAAAGACTTTTAAAATGGCTCAAGTCAAAATATATACATATATATCTTTAAAAAGGAAAAGAGAAAAAGAGACACCATTGTTGATGATCAAGGAAGATTTAAGATGCCTACAAACACCTCTCCTCCCAGACCCAACACGGCTGTCACTGTCAGCAGGCGGGGTGAGGGGAACTTAGACAAAGAACTTGGAAGGGACCCAGTTAAGGATCATGAGATCAGAGGCACAGAACAGACTGGATCAAATCATGTGCAGGTCGTGATCATTGGACCAAAGCAGAGATCAGAGGAGTCAGAGGAACAGAGCTGCATTTCTAGGATGCAGGCTTTGCCTCGTGGACGCTGGGAATTTACCAGACATCCAGAGAGCAGTCTCGCTTTATCCTTCTCCCTCGTGAAAGAGGAAGGAAAGCCCAGGGGGTGTGGGATGGACGTATCCTGGCTTCTTCAGTATGACCTTCTCCTGCTTCTTCCTTCCCTCATGACAACAGCAGAGAGACAAAAACACAGACGAAGCTACTTAAAATACATTTCTCTATGGTCTCTCTAGTCCTGTCTGTTTTTCCCCATTCAAGTAGAAAGTTCTCCGCCCCATTTCCAGCTTTCATATAACTTCCTAGATATTAAGTTTTGCTTAATATTGTACAGCACAGCCATCTCTGGTAGAATCTATATTCCAACCAAGGTCATGCCTTCCTTTTTCTGCATATTGAAGCAGAATATAAAATTATTTAGAAATAAAAACACACAATGGGCTTAAAATTCCTGCCTTATGAAATTGAGGTTGTCAGTTCCAGCTCCCCTTTATCTGGAGGAATATTCGGGCTACGCCAACATGGAAATGAAACATCTTGACAGCTCCTCGGGGGTAATGATGCAGAACTACTTGTATTTAACATTCCCACTTCGATTCCATTAGCACACCAAACTCGGTTTTCTCGATCTGCTAGGGAAAAGTGGAATGAAAAATCAATATCCCACCAAAAGCATTGATGAGATTTTTATCTCCTCTCAAATCACAAAGGAATGTCAAGTCCTTTTACAGAGAGACTTCCCGAACAAATTGCGGGTTGTCGCCACGTAAACCAATGTTGTATGAAATCCAGAGTTGAAACAGGTGCCCCCTCATTATATTTCTTTTTCCTTCCTTGCAGCATATAGTTTATGTTTGCATTAGTGTGTTCAGATGCCAAAAAGATAAGCACTTTAACAACCCTGAGGCAGAAGTCTGCGGAGGCGCTTGTTAATATTAATAATAGCTTCAGTACATTTCCTCATGTTGTAAATTCCAGCTTTCATATCTTTCCAAGAAGTTCCTCCCTCGATCTCAGCAGTGAATGATCTTGCCAGGAGGCCCGCCCCCAGCCCTACTCTGGCCCGGCTTTACCAAAGTGCAGGTTCCGCTGTAGGAATGAGTGAGGTACTGGTTCCTCGGCTCCCTTGGCAAGGCTGATCCTCTGCTTCTCCCAGCAGAAGCCTTGCTTTCTTGGACCCTTCCTGGCCTCCAGGGCCATTCCTGCTTCAGCTGCCTTCTTGGACTTGAGCTTGTACTTGCCTGGGCTTCATCAACTGCTTCACTCTCCCACTCCCGCCCCGTCATCTGTCTGATTCACAGCATCTGCAGACCCCAGCCTCGCCTGGAGACATGGCCAGCCCTGCTCCATCCCTCCTTGCCTTTCACCTTCACCACTCAGAGCCAGGGCCTCCGGGCGTGTGCTCTGGGCTTTGAGTGTGTGCGTTTTGTGTCAGAACAGGAGACAGCAAGCATTTCCTACAAAGGGTCAGAGAGTAAATATCTTAGGCATTCCTCTACAGATAGATAGAGATAAATTAAATAGATAGATAGATAGATGGATAGAGGGGTGGATGGATGGATGGAGATTGATAGATAGATATAGATAGAGAGAGAGAGATTTTATATAGATAGATACAGATATATAGAGAGATAGATGATAGATATTAGATGGATGGGTGGATGGATGGATGGAGAGATATATATATATATAGAGAGATGATATATAGATAGAGATAGATAGATGATACATATATAGATGGGTAGGCAGATGGATGGGTGGAAGGATGGATGGAGATAGACAGATAGATAGATATAGACAGAGAGACATATAGATAGATGATAGATGGGTAGGTAGATGGATGGGTGGATGGATGGATGGAGGGATGGATGGATGGGCAGAAATAGCTAGCTAGAGATAGATACAGGTAATGAGGTTTATTGTGAGAACTGGCTCGCATGTTTATGGAGGTAGAGAAGTCCCACAATCCACCATCTGCAGACTGGAGAACCAGAAATTTTGTCATTCTGTCCAAGTTAAAAGGCCTGAGAACCAGGAGATCTCATATCCAAAGCCAGGAAAAGACGGACGTCCCAGCTCAAGAAGACAGAGAGACGTTGCCCTTCCTTCTTCTTTTTGTCCCTTTTGGCTCCAATGAACTGGATGATGTTCACTCCACTGCTGAAGGTGACCTTCTGAATCAAATGCTAGCCCCCTCCAGGACACCTCACAGACACACTCAGAAAGAGCATTTCACCAACTCTCTGGGCCTCATCCATCCAGTCTAGCTGACACATAAAACTGACTATCACATCCCATGGAAGCAGCCTTAGGCAAAGAGTGTAAACACCTGAGCAAAGTGATGCTCCAGAAAAGCGCACACACAACTGAAACTTTTATCTCCCCTGAATTTCATGAGTCACAACACATCACTTCCCTTTTGACTTTTTAAAATAGTTTTAAAATATAAAAGCCATTCCTGTCTCAGAAGTCTGTATGAAAACACACGGCGGGGGGGGCGGGGGGGAGGCGCAATTTGGCCTGTAAGACTCTGTTTTCTGAGCCCTGTGTTAGAAATTTCAGGTAAGCATCTCCTATAGTCACCAGTGGGGAGAAGGTGCTCAAACCAATTTGTGAGTGAATTTAGACAGAACTAGAAATGAGGCTTCTCTGGTGACTCAGTGGTAAGAATCCGCCTGCCAACGCAGAGGACGTGGGTTTTATCCCTGGTCTGGGAAGATCCCACATGCAGCAGGGCGACTAAGCCCATGCACCACCTCTGCTGAGCCCGAGGCGCCTAAAGCCCATGCTCCACAAGAGAAGCACCACAATGCTAACCCTAACCCTAACCCTCACACCATAACTGGAGAAAAGCCCAAGCAGCACCGAAGACCCAGCACAGCCAGAAATACATAAAGTGTTTTTTAAGTGTAATTAAAAAAACAAAGGATGAGGAATGAATGATGGAGTGAAGGAATGAGTGAAGCAATGAAGAAATGAAATGGGTGTAAAAATATCTAACCAATCCCAAGGGACTCTGAAAATGTCTTTGATCACTTCTCTTTTAATTCCAGCCTGAAGTTTCACCTCAGGACTCCCCTGCATCCTGTTTTTAACTTCATAAATCCCCCTACCACTCACTCATCCCACAAAGGCCTTCTGAACACCTACTGTGGTACAACCAGGCTTTGCACCAGCCACTGAGGACAGACCAATGGATGAGAAAGGCCCCATGGGACTCAAGCTCCAGAAGGGGCTCTAAGATATGGACAAGGAATTATGTCACATGTGAATGCCTATGAGACAGTTGAGGGCTCTGGCATCACAGGGGCTGTTATCAGTCGAGGTGGAATCGGCCTTCAGTACAAGCAAGGAAAGTTGAATAAGATGGGGCAAGTGGACTCCCCAGCTCCATCAAGACAGGACCAACCCCTTGCCTTCTGATCAGATCCAGACCAAGTAAAACAGAAGTAAATTCTGGAATTCTCGATGGGGTTGAGCCCACAGGGTTTTTATGGACTGAATGTCTGATATATGCCAAAACGCCTATGTTAGAATATTAACCTCCAATGTGATGATATTTAGAGATAGGGTCTTTGGGAGGTGGGTGACTCATGAGGGCAGAGCCTGCATGGATGCCCTTTATTAGAAGAGGCAGGAGAAGAATATTTTTCTCTCACTCACCTAGAAATACAAGGAGAAGATGGCATCTAGGAACCAGGAACTGGGCTCTCACCAGATACCACGTCTGCCGGTACCTTGACCTTGGACTTCCCAGGCTCCAGAACTGTGAGAATTAAATGATTGTTGCTGAAGCCACCCAGCCTGTGGTGTTCTGTTCGAGTAGCCCAAACTGACCAGAACCTGCTGAGTACTCAAAGCACCTCTCAGAAGTTCTCGGAGAAACCCTCTCATTGTTCATTTGCATGTGCCTCGGTTATAAATTCCAAGAAGAACTTGAGATAAATTTTAATCTGCAAACACATGTAAAATATTTTCTTCAAACAAAGGAAACCCCAGTGGCCATGTGTTTCTCTGAAAGATACAGCAAGTTTCTCAAAATGGATGTTTCTCACATGGCCCTTAGATAAAAGTCAGGGAAATGGCATTAAATCTTAACGGAGTGGAAGCATTTCTGAAGGGGACTGAGATAATATGGACCAGACACAGGGCTCTCTGAAAAGCTAACTCAATAATGGCCTTGAACTCAAAGAATGTGGATGAATGGATGTTTAACATGAGCCCTAGGTGCTCTTGAACACACGTCAAATGTCTCCAGCCAGCTTCTGGCAAGTACCAAATTGGAGCAAATTAATGATGGGTTCTCTGAGGCATCTCTGAAGTGTCAGTGGGTCAAGCTTTAATCATTGGAAAGCAAGGCCAGCCTTCCAGGAAGGTGGAGAAAACCAGGTGATGGGAGAGGTTGGAAGGCCCACACCCTTAAAAACATCTGCATCCATCCAGGTGCTGTAAAGACCAAGTGTCTTTCCTGAGAGTGGACCTGATCGCATCACTGCCCTGGTTCAGCTCTCTTCAGGGAACTCCCTGCCCACATTAACTTCCAAATAGAATCCACACTCCTTGGAGTGATATAAAGAGATCTTCCTTGGGAAAAAAAGATAAGTTAGATCTCTACTCATGCTTTAAAGCAAAATAATTTCCAGATGGGTTGAAGAGTAAAAATATAAGAAATGAAACCTAAAAAAAAAAAAAAAAAAAGTAAAAAAAAAATAGGGAGAAGTATGTGTTCTCTGATCTAGGGATTGTAAAGATTTACTGAATGTGCCACCTAGAAAAGACAGGTAGTTTGGATCATATAAAAATGAGAAAGGCCTTTTGTATATCACAAAGCGAAACCAGTGAAATCGGAAGACAAGCGGCAAATAGGAGAAGATATGTTGTTATTTGATGAAGAGTTCATGTTTTTAAAATGTAAGCAGGACTTTGCAAAGGAAAGAGAAAAAAAAAAGATAAATGTGGCTACAGAAAGAAAAAAAAAGTGTGGGTACAGGGCATGGACTGAAAAAGAAAGAGAAATTCAGTGATTTATTCAACAGAGATTTGTGTCTGCTCCACGCAGAATGCTGCATTCGTCAGTATGCAAAAGGCGTGCAGGCTGAGGGTGAAAATGCTCTGCTCTGTCCGCCAGCAGAGCCCAGCCCCTGGGATATTGGCTGCCTGAGTCCCTCGGTGGGCCTTCCTCTAGCAAAGGTAGCAGTCATTCCCAAGGTGATATTCTTCCCCTGGGACAGACACACACAGTGACTGGTCAAAGGAGGGGTTGGTTACAACTCATAGGCCCCCTGGCCTTGAGTCGGGACAACTCTGAAGGTGACTCTTGCCTCTTCCTCCGCCCAGTCCTCCTCTGCTCTCCAGCTTTCAGGTGATGCCCCCAAGGTGCTTCCCAACTGACGCATGGCAGCCAACCCATTTCAGGTCTATATCCAGGGCATCTTCCTTGAGACAGGTGTTCAGCTGGAAGAGTGATGGAAGAAATACAACGAAGCTGTCTTTTGATTTCCCTTCCTGCAGAATGAAAAGAGGGTCCACAAAGGAAAACGACAACCAGGAAAATGTAGCAAAGAGTCAGAGACACAGACAAAAGAGAAAGCTGCAAACTGGGGGTGATGATCAACTGAAACAAAGAATGCAGAAAAGGAGTGGGAGTTAGGATTTTCAAAAGTGTCCCTTGAATTTACCAATAACAAGGTTTTTCACAACCTGGGAAAAGAGTAACTTTGGGGGAATGAAAGATGTCATAGCTTTGAGCGGGGAGTGGGATGTGAGAAAGAGGTGATGACAGGTAAAGGTGACCCCTCCAAGATGTAATAATAACTTATAAATATGCAGGAGAGCGTTCATGCTCAAGTTCACTCATCCATGTGTGTATGTGTGCATGTATATGTAAATGTGTGTGCACATAATGGCCAAGTGAAAGGGTTGGCAAAATTTTTCTGTAGAGAACCAAATAATAAATATTTTTGGTAGACCCTAAGATCTGTGTCACAACTATCCAGCTCTGCCATTGTAGAATTTTTACAACACATCATTTCATGGTCTTTCATGCATCTCTTTGGAACAGGGGTTCTAGAAACATTAGCTTGCTAACGATTAGCTGGAGGGCTTGTTGAAATAGTTGCTGAGCCCAACCCCAGAGTTTCTGGGTAGGTTTAAGTTAGAACCTGAGAATCTGCATTTCTAATATATTCTTAAACGATAATGATGGTGTTGGTGCATGCCTGGACAAGCAGTGCTCCAGGCATCACTGCGGATATTAGATCTTCCCACTAAACTGAATGGGTCCATGGAAGAAAACACATTTGCAATTTCTCTTCAGGATCACCTCACTCTCTCAGGCAACTCCATACAGCTCAAGATGCAAAAACAAGAGGCCACTGACCCCCCCCCCCCGTGTATAACAACCTACCAGCAAGAGGTAAAATTGATATGCAAGCATTTGCTCTGAGTGTTTTTCTTCCCAGGAATATGCAAGAAGGTTCCAGCTGCCAGAGCAGAAGGGAATCATCCAAATTCTTCAATCCAATGGTGTGAAGACAAATGTTAAACCACCAGCTTGCAAGAAAGTGTGCTGAATTACTGTCCTTGTTGTTCAGTCACTTCATTGTGTCCAACTGTTTGCAGCCTCTTGGACCACAGCACACCAAGCTTCCCTCTCCTTCACCATCTCCCAGAATTTGCTCAAACTCATGTCCATTGAGTCAGGGATGCCATCCAACCATCTCATCCTCTGTCATCCCCTTCTCCTGCCTTCAACCTTTCCCAGCATCAGGGTCTTTTCCAGTGAGTCAGCTGTTCACATCAGGTAGCCAAAGTATTGGAGCTTCAGCTTCAGCATCAAGTCTTTCCAGTGAATATTCAGGGTTGATTTCCTTTAGGATGGACTGGTTTGATCTCCGTCCAAGGGACTCTCAAGAGTCTTCTCTAGCATGACAATTCTAAAAGATCAATTCTTTGGTGCTCAGCCTTCCTTATGGTCCAGTTCTCATATCCGTACATGACTACTGGAAAAACCAAAGCTTTGACTAAGAGAAACCTGCACACCACAACTAGAGAGTAACCTTTGCTCTCCGCAACTAGAGAAAACCCATACAGCAGCAAAGACCCAGCACAGCCAAGTAAATAAATAAAATTTTATATATATATATATATATATATATATATATATATATATATTTAAAAAAACAACAAAAACTGAAAGCGATTTGCCAAAGCACAACTGGGCTTAGAATCTGTGTCCTGACTTCTAGCCCAAGGCTCCTTCTGATCCATCACATTGGTTCCTGTGATCTCAAAGTCAATGTCACTACAACTATTGGCCCTCTTGAACTTTCCTATGACAAGGGCTTGGGGACTTGAGTGCCGGGTTCAGCCCCCTTTATTTCTATAAGGAAGTCCCTAATGTTTATGTCACAGGAAGACAGACAAGGCAGGACTTTGCTCCCCACCCCCATCTGCAGCATCAATAGTAAGCTCTCTTGGAAACATCTTTCCCCTCATTCTGAAAGAAAATGTTTTCCTGACTTGGCATGCTCACAAATACTACAAAAAAAAAAAAAAAAGATTAAATTTACTTTTAAGTTACCAAATGCACCATGCAGGTCTGTAATTGACCATGAGAGTGTCGGGAAAATATGATCTATCCTCTATAAATCAGGAAACCTTAAACAGGCTCTCTAATCGTAAATGCCGATCCTGGCAGTGTCCAAAGAGGCTCATGTTTATAAATTGTTCCCTGATGTTTTAAGTAAGTGCACAAACACAAATCATACTAAGGACTTCAGAAAAGACTTAGCTGTGTGGCAATTTATTATAAGCAGTGTAATTTTCATCAGTCAGGCAGCCCTAGACTGTAATTACCTCTCCACCAAAAGAGTTACAATTGCTTTCATTACATTTTCCTAGTCATATGCTCGTCTGGATTGCCACAGAGACACTGAATGGAAAATGCATTTATTTATTGTTAGTCCTCCTAATGGCTCGTTACTTGGTTTCTAAAGATGTTATCAAGTCACTTGCTTTTCCTACCCCTCCCACCCCCACCGGTAGAGGACAAAAGAGGTCCAACTTGAAAATCTCCGCTCACGTGGAACATCTAGGAAGGGCCCAGAGTCTGCTGATACCCCAGCTCTGGCTGAGGAGTTGCCATCAGCCTGGCTAGAGTTCAAAATGCTGAAGATTAATTAAAACCACACGCCACTGAGCACAACGACCAGCCTCCCGGTCACAACTGAAAAGAAACCACATTTTGTTCCCTATAGTTAGAGCTTTACAGGAACGTTTAAAGGACCCAGAAGGTGACCAGACAGCCCAGTCTTCCACGTGGGTGGGTGGTGTGTGAATTTGAGAGCATGGTTGCACCTTGGACCTCAAAACAAGCAAGAAGCAGGGGTCATTTTCATCCCCCTGCCATGGCCCTTTTGGTCCCTGATGCCATGGAAGAAAAATCTGGAAACAGAGATCCCAAATTTGGAGAGTGGACATGGATGGGAGATGAAGAGACCTGGTCTGCATGTTGACGCACGAGTTTTATTAGGATCAAGCACTTTGTCGGTAGATCAAGGGTTTGCATACTGCTCAGAGCAAGACTCAACTCTGGGCTGTGTCCACAGAAATCTTCCCACGGATCAGCTGTGTGCAAGCAACTCTGCCACTGTGACCTTGTGCAGGACCCTGGACCTTCAAAAAAAACCTCTGCTCCCTGAAGGTCTACTAAAGAACCAATGACAGTAATTCAAAACTTCGACTCTTTTCACTGTCACATCCAACTCTGGATGCATAAGAAAGGAAAGGGGCCCTGTGTCAGCACCAGGAGAATTCCCTTCCGATGACGTTGGGTTTTTTCTTGTCTTCTCTTGTTTAAAGCCATGTCACGACCCAGAGAAGGACCAGCCTTGCCTAGGAACTCCCTGCTAGCTGCGTTGAGAAAGGATGTACTAAACAACCCAGAACCACAGGATGTTAACGTTTTCTATCTTAGAAAGACGAGAACAGGGTGATCTACTTTGTGTTCCTATTTTACAGATAAGAAAACAGAGGTCCAGAAATGCTCAGTAACAGGTCAGAGTTCCAGAAATGTTTCAGAGCCAGCCTCCCAGTGACCAATCGCGAAGCTGTCCCACCGAAGTCCATCTGTCCTTGGAGCACTTGATGACTGGCTTTCTGGGCACCATTGGGGAATGGCATTCCCCGACTTTGCCCGCACAATCAGAGCAGGCACCTTCCTGAGCATGTTAGATGAAGTGGCTCAGGACAGGGGACTTAGTCGTTGTTGTTTAGTCGCTAAGTCTTGTCTCACTCTTTGGGATCCATGGACTGTAGCCTACAAGGCTCCTCTGTCCTTGAGATTTCCCAGGCAAGAATACTGGAGTGGGTTCCCCTTTCTTACTTCAAGGAATCTTCCCACCCAGGGATCGAACCCATGTCTCCTGCATTGGAAGGGTTCTATACCACTGAACCACCCGGGGGGTCCCAGTGGACCCAGTCAGTCAGTTAGTTCAGTTGCTCAGTCGTGTCCGACTCTTTGCGACCCCATGAATCACAGCACGCCAGGCCTCCCTGTCCATCACCAACTCCCGGAGTTCACTCAGATTCACATCCATCGAGCCAGTGATGCCATCCAGCCATCTCATCCTCTGTCGTCCCCTTCTCCTCCTGCCCCCAGTCCCTCCCAGCATCAAAGTCTTTTCCAGTGAGTCAGCTCTTCGTATGAGGTAGCCAAAGTACTGGAGTTTCAGCTTTAGCATCATTCCTTCCAAAGAAATCCCAGGGTTGATCTCCTTCAGAATGGACTGGTTGGATCTCCTTGCAGTCCAAGGGACTCTCAAGAGTCTTCTCCAACACCACACTTCAAAAGCATCAGTTCTTTGGTGCTCAGCCTTCTTCATAGTCCAACTCTCACATCCATACATGACTACTGGAAAAACCATAGCCTTGACTGGACGGACCTTAGTCGGCAAAGTAATGTCTCTGCTTTTGAATATGCTATCTCGGTTGGTCATAACTTTTCTTCCAAGGAGTAAGCATCTTCTAATTTCATGGCTGAGTCACCATCTGCAGTGATTTTGGAGCCCCCCAAAATAAAGTCTGACACTGTTTCCACTGCTTCCCCATCTATTTCTCATGAAGTGATGGGACCAGATGCCATGATCTTTGTTTTCTGAATGTTGAGCTTTAAGCCAACTTTTTCACTCTCCTCTTTCACTTTCATCAAGAGGCTTTTTAGTTCCTCTTCACTTTCTGCCATAAGGGTGGTGTCATCTGCATATCTGAGGTGATTGATATTTCTCCTGGCAATCTTGATTCCAGCTTGTGTTTCTTCCAGTCCAGCATTTCTCATGATGTACTCTGCATAGAAGTTAAATAAGCAGGGTGACAATATACAGCCTTGACGTACTCCTTTTCCTATTTGGAACCAGTGGACCCTGTAAATGCTGCTAAATCTGAATGCCTTGATTTCTTTTTCTACTCTTCCCTTAGAATTACTCTCAGGTCTGGATGAGGGAGGGACTTCCCCTCTGGCTCAGCAGAGAAGAATCTGCCTGCAATGCAAAAGACCAAGGAGACGTGGGTTTGATCCCTGGGTCGAGACGATCCCTTGGAGAAGGAAATGGCAACCCACTCCAGTATTCTTGCCTGGGAAAGCCCACGGACAGAGGAGCCTGGTGGGCTACAGTCCATAGGGTTGCAAAGAGTTGGACATGACTGAAGTGACTGAGCATGACTGGGAGCAGGAATAAAATCTCACTCTTTCCAATGTGGACAAGCCCCGGAGACGTCATCCAGGGAGCGGGACCCCACACGTGTGGTGAGCAGGCAGGTGTGACCACCACATGTCCAGCTGCTGGGAGCTTGGAGCAGACTTATCCCCATCCTGAACGTCTTCTCATGAGATTGGGGGACAGGTAGAGTTTCATCCCACCCCCAAAGAAGCCCAGGTTGGTTGTGCCACCACTGGTTAAAAATTCATCCAAAATGTCTCTCAGTGACAGCTGGACACAAACTCATCCTTCATACGGCTGGTTTGCTCTAGGGAGAAATCCGTGCTGTGCACAATTTGTCAGCTGGAAGGGGTCTTGCTTTCGGATGAGCTTGTCACTTCTGCAGAAATCCTATACCCCTCATTTCCCCTCTCTGGCTTGCATTTCACAAATGGCCACATCATTTTGTCAAATTGTGGAGCCACTTGGAAATTGGGCATAGAGTTTTGCATAATCATTCATGTCATGCTGGTGACACTCTGTGATTATATATAATGGTCTCCATGGAGTCCCAAGGCAGGGCAACACTACCTGGCTAGCCTCACAGCCAAGTTCCATTACTGTCATTTCATAGAGAAGGACCCCGAGGGGGGAAATCTCTCCTTGTACACTGTGTCCCTGTGTCTACAAGGAGGAAAATCTCAGCTTGAGGCAGTGAGTTAGTGCCCGGAAAATGAAACAGTAGACTTGTCTAAAATCAACCTCCTTGAAAACCATCTCAGTACAACTGACTTCTTTCTGAACCTAGATGCAGAAGCCAAATTTCACTAAAATTTCACCAGGTAGGAGGGAGGAAAGTCAAGTTTTGCTTCAAGACAATTTCTCTCTCTCTCTAAAGATAAAGATGTAACTGTTCTTAGGAATGAAAAGATATTTGGGCCTTCTTTTTCTGCTTTTCAAGTCTATGTATTTTAAAATAATAATTTATATTTTTATTTTGGACTGTGCTGAGTCTTTGCTGTTGCGTGGGCTTTTCTCAGGTGGCAGCAGCAGCGGGCTAGTCTCTAGCTGTGGACACAGGCTTCTCTTGCTGTGGAGCAGAGACTCTAGAGCGTGCAGGCTTCAGCAGTTGCAGCTCCCAAGCTCTAGAGCACAGGCTCAGTAGTTGTGGTGCTTGGGCTTAGTTGCTCCACAGCATATGGGATCTTCCTGGACCAGGGATTGAACCCATATCTCTCGCATTGGAAGGTGGATTCTTTACTACTGAGCCACCAGGGAAACCACTCTATGTGTTTGAAGTTGAAATACAATTGATTTACATTATTGTGCTAAGAATGGAAAGAGATTAGGAGCAGTGAATATTGGGTGACGCAGGTACACAGACGTTCGTTGCGATTCTCACTACTTCTCTATTTGAAATGTTTCCTATTAAAATTTTTAAAAGTGAAACATGTGATGTTTCAGTTTGGATGTTTTTCTAAAACTTTTTTCTAAACTTTTGCTGCTACTCTTCAGTCACTAAGTCATGTCTGACTCTTTGCAACCCCATGGACTGTGGCCCACCAGGCTCCCTGTTCATGGGATTCTCCAGGCAAAGATACTGGAGTGAGTAGCCATTTCCTTCTCCAGGGGAACTTTCCGACCCAGGGGCTGGGCCCATGACTACTGCTTAGCAGACAGATTCTTTACCCCTGAGCCGCCGAAAAGAATGCTGCTACTGTTTAGTTGCTCAGTTGTGTCTGGCTCTTTGCAACTCCATGGACTGCAGCCCTCCAGGCTCCTGACCATACTGTTAAATTCCAGACTGTATAGGGGAAAATACACACCCCCAGGAGACCCAGAGAGAAGCAAATATCTCTAAAATGTGGCAAGATGAAAGGGCAGAGGCATCTTTTGGGGGAAGAGTCCCATGGAGGCAGTAAATCCCAGGAAAGAGAAGGCTGTGTATTATATGAAGGTGCATGCATGTGTGTTAAGTCACTTCAGTTGTATCCAACTCTTTGCAACCCCATGGACTGTAGCCCTCCAGGCCCCTCTGCCCATGGGATTCTCCAGGCAAGAACACTGGAGTGGGCTGTCATGCCCTCCTCCAGGGCATCTTGCTGACCCAGGGATCAAATCTGCATCTCTTATGTCTCACTGGATTTACAGGTGGGTTCTTTACCACTAGCACCACCTGGGAAGCCCTCTGTCAGGGTAGATTGGCTTTATACAGTCACACAGAGTTTCCCAGAGCCTGCCTTAGTCAGAGATGCAGAATGGGTCCCCTACATCCCAGAGTGGCATAGACATGATGGAAACACCTGCTGGACCAGCTGGAGCTGTGCAAGGGAAACAAGGACCATCTCAGTAAATGCTGTGTAAACAGATCGCATCAAGAGCATCATTCCCCAGAACCTCTTTGCAATGCCTGTTTCCTCCTCCCCACAGGCATCGCATCCTCAATACTCAGGCAATAGAAACTGAAATTAATTGAACCATAGAAAAGTCAAGTTGCATTCATCACACAACTGCAATATATAAATGAAGATCCATACCTGCTATGAGCCTGTCCCAGAACCATCCTTTCCCATCATTGTGCTACCGAACTCTGAAGCCTCTGCCTAAAAATCACCTCATCCATGGACCTTTCCCTGAAGATTCTAATGTGGAACCAATTTTTAATTCTCTCTCTTAATGTCTGTAATACTTCCTCTATGCCCTCTGGTTTTAGGGCTTATTTATGAGTTGCTTTAGTCACTCGTGTCTCCTGTGTGTTCGACTTACCTCACCGTAGACTGTAAATCCTTCTGGAGCTGGAATTATGTGGTCCCCTTTTAAAGGCTTCCCCCAGCTCAGCTCAAGACCCATCTTTACTAGGTGATCATCGCTAATGACTACAGCATTTACCACTCTTGTGCCTAATGTTTTGAATCTTTGTATTACAGTAAACATGTTGGGGTATTCTTGGCACTCAGCTTCCTTCTTTTATTTTTTGGCGACAGCTCGTAGCATGTGGAATCTTAGTTCCCCAACCAGGGATCAAACCTGTTCCCCCTGCACTGGAAGTGTGTCCTAATCTGGACTGGAAGTGGGAGTCCTAATCCCTGGGCCACCAGGGAAGTCCCTTGGTTCTCTTTCTATACCTATTTGATCTTTCATTATGACAGAGTTTCTGTTAATGAAATTACAGAGCAATAACAACCCCTGTGAGATGCCATGAAGGAAAGGAACAGATACTTTCATTTCTCTAAGGTTCTTCTTGATCTCAGACCCCTTCACCCTTGCCCTTCTGGATGTGAAAAAAGCTCTTCTGTGACATCTTTGTGCCTTTCTTGGCTGCCAGGAATGGCCAGGAGACACCAGCTTGGTCAATGAGATGGAAGCAGCTTGCTGGGGACTTCTGGAAAGGCTTTCGTGTGGGCATGCTTAGTCGCTCAGTCACGTCTGACTCTTTGCAACCTTATAGACTGTAGACTGTCAGGCTTCCCTGTCCATGGGATTCTCCAGGCAAGAATACTGGAGTGGGTTGCCATGTCCTCCTTCAGGGGATCTTCCCAACCCAGGGTTCAAATCCAAGTCTCCTGCATTGGCAGGTGGATTCTTTACCAGTGAGCACCACCTGGGAAGCCAGAAAGACATTTGCTTTTCCCAATAATGGAGGCAAATGTGACTAGCAAAACCTCCTCTTTTCCCATCTTCCTGCCCAACTTGTGGATTCTGAATGTGGTTCCTAAATTTGCGAGACATTTACTAAACTAACTCGAAATTGTCTCTAATCTAGCTCTAAATTGCTTTTCCAATTTTCTCTCTTACAATTTCCTTCCATTTGAATCAAATTGACTTTCAAAACTTGTTCTTCTCAAGTCTGAGTTGCTTTGGTTATTTTTGTCTCCTCTCTGCTGAAAGATCCCTAACCATTTTAACCCAAATTTTCAGACCCAGCCAAATCTCTGCCTCATTGGTAAAGCTGCCCTTTAACAAAATCACCTCTTCCACCTGGAGTCTCATAGCCTTTCTGACCCGACCACTTAAATAGGTATTTACAGAGTCCATACAGTATTTCTTATGGTATTGCCTTTCTTTGATATTAATCCATATGAGCATTGTCTCTCCAATTAGGTTATTAGTCCATTCAGATTGCATGTTCCATTTCTTTGTATCTCTGATAGCATCCAAAATCACTGCAGATGGTGACTGCAGCCATGAAATTAAAAGATGCTTGCTCCTTGGAAGAAAAGCTATGACCAACCTAGACAGCACATTTAAAAGCAGAGACATTGCTTTGCCAACAAAGGTCCATCTAGTCAAAGCTATGGTTTTTCCAGTAGTCATGTATGGATATGAGAGTTGGACTATAAAGAAAGCTCAGCGCTGAAGAATTGATGCTTTTGAACTGTGGTGTTGGAGAAGACTCTTGAGAGTCCCTTGGACTGTAAGATCAAACCAGTCAATCCCAAAGGAAATCAGTCCTTAATATTCATTGGAAGGACTGATGCTGAAGCTGAAACTCCAATACTTTGGCCACCTGAGGTGAAGAATTGACTCACTGGAAAGGACCCTGATGCTGGGAAAGATTGACAGCAGGAGGAGAAAGGGGACGACAGAGGATGAAATGGTTGGATAGCATCACCGACTTGATAGACATGAGTTTGAGCAAACTCCAGGAGTTGGTGATGGACAGAGAGGCTTAGAGTGCTACCATGCATGGGGTTGCAAAAAGTCAGACACGACTGAGCAACTGAACTGAACTGAACTCAATGTACTTATGGAATGACTGAATGTTGTTGTGTTTGCAACATTCTTGCTTTGTCACAAGATGTTAAAAAGTATAAACCTATCCATCCCTGGCTGGATAAAGAATGGAGATTTGGCAAACGAGTAGAGAAATACAAGGGCAGTTTGCATGATGAGCTATTGATATGGGTTGTGGACTTGTCTAAGTAGGGTGCTTTCCGAGTCTAGATTTGACAGGCTACACTATGGTAACATACATTTCAAAATCCCAGCGCCTTGTAAAAACAAAGGTTACAATGCAAGTAAAGGGAGGAGAAACAGAGTTTTTGTTCATCAGAATCACTTGGGACTGGGCCAGACAGAGGCTCTGTCTTGCTACATTCACCCATAATCACCATAGCCGAAGAAAGATAATTGAGACCCTTACACTGGTTCTCGAAACTTCTACCTGGATTGCAGTCAGCTTTCACAACCAGAGAAAATCATACAGCCACACGTAACTTGACAGAAGCCAGTCAACCATGTGACCAGGTAAAGGAGAACTAGATTACTTGTGACCAATGCAGGTGCTAACCTTGCCTAAAAGTATATCAACCAGCGTTCTTTAGCTGCAGCCAGCAAAAGCTGACTCTAGTTAACTCGAACAAAGAATAAATCTATGGGGAAGGGAGGGGTAGCCCACAGAATTAAAGGAAATGTACCTAGAAGAGAACGAGATCATGGCCACTCCTGAGCATACAGTTGAATAACCAGATTGACAGGCTCTTTAGAGAACCTCCAATAATAAGACCCAGCTACAACAATATCGTTGTGTCATTTGTTTAACTGTCAAATTCTGAGATGAGAGCATCTCATGGGCTGAGCTTGATCAGGGATGAGTAAGTACCTGGAACAAGAGCCCCACTAAGACTGTGTGCAGCGAAAGAAAGGGTAGCAGTCAAAAGAGAAACAGGGCACTGGGAGAAGGAGGAGAAATAAAGGAAGACAAGAAAAAGCTACTTGTGTTCACTATGCACAGACGGTTGTACAATAACGTAAAGGCTGGGGGGTATGCCATGTGTATGCAGCAAGACGTCACACAAGGAGTGAATATCTGTATCCCTTATCCAGACAGCCCTAAGATCATAACTTCCTCCAGGCTCACTTCTTCCAAAATGAAATCTAACTCCCACTTTCCTCCTCAAGTGTGAATCCTACCTTAGGACATTAGCAACAGCAGAATATGATTGTGGGGATAATTCCTGGCTGCAATCAAAAGGCAAAAGTTTAACTGAGCAAAGGCATGTGGCTGATCTGAAAAGCTTTCAGTGAATCCATGGCTGATTTACTCCTGTCTTCCCTGGTAGGAACTGAGTCTGAGCACAGATGATGGGATGTGCAGCCCTCTGTGTGACCAGAGAATGGTTTAACAGGTGACAGATCAGCCATTCCAAGGAACTCTTTTCAGATTTCCAAATGATAGAACCAGAAGAAGTAGCTCCAGGACTGACAACTCAAGGCTCATTCACCAGAAATAGGAATATTCTGGAATACTATCAGTTCACTTCAGTTCAGGCACTCAGTCGTGTCTGACTCTTTGCGACCCCATGAATTGCAGCACGCCAGGCCTCCCTGTCCATCACCAACTCCCAGAGTTCACTCAGATTCACATCCATCGAGCCAGTGATGCCATCCAGCCATCTCATCCTCTGTCGTGCCCTTCTCCTCCTGCCCCCAGTCCCTCCCAGCATCAGAGTCTTTTCCAATGAGTCAACTCTTCATATTAGGTGGCCAAAGTACTGGAGTTTCAGCTTTAGCATCATTCCTTCCAAAGAAATCCCAGGGCTGATCTCCTTCAGAATGGACTGGTTGGACCTCCTTGCAGTCCAAGGGACTCTCAAAGTCTTCTCCAACACCACAGTTCAAAAGCATCAATTCTTCGGTACTCAGCCTTCTTCATAGTCCAACTCTCACATCCATACATGACCACAGGAAAAACCATAGCCTTGACTAGACAGACCTTAGTCGGAAAAGTAATGTCTCTGCTTTTGAATATGCTGTCTAGGTTGATCATAACTTTTCTTCCAAGGAGTAAGCATCTTTTAATTTCATGGCTGCGGTCACCATCTGCAGTGATTTTGGAGCCCCCAAAATAAAGTCTGACACTGTTTCCCCATCTATTTCCCATGAAGTGATGGGACCAGATGCCAAGATCTTTGTTTTCTGAATGTTGTAGATGAAACCAAAGACTCTCCACCTCCAACCATTACCCCCTAAAATACTCTGCTCCACCAAGAGTTTAAATGAAAGAGATACTTTCGAACTGTGGTGCTGGGTAAGACTCTTGAGACTCTCTTGGACTTCTGGAGATCAAATCAGTCAATTCTAAAGGAAATCAACTCTGAATATTCATTGTAAGGTCTAATGCTAAAACTCCAATACTTTAGCCACCTGATGCAAAGAACTGACTCATTGGAAAAGACCCTGATGCTGGTAAAGACTGAAGGCAGGAGAAGGGAGATGATAGAGGATAAGATGATTGGATGGCATTGTCAACTCAATGGACATGAATGAGTCTGAGCAAACTCTGGAAGATAGTGAAGGACAGGGAAGCCTGGTGTGCTGCAGTCCATGGGATTGCAAAGAGTCGAACACGACTTAGTGCCTGAACTGAACTGAAGAGCTAGCCAGTTCTGCTGGGATCATTCTGACATCTGCAGTCTGAGGCCCATCAGCTAGGCAGTTCTGCCCACAGGGTTTGGCCATCTGAGAGGACAACCACTCGGTCCCTTATCATCCTATGGATGTTCCTGGACTTCTTGTGGTTTCTAAGAGTCTCAGGAGAACAAGCCTTAATACACAAATGCTTTTCAAGCCTTTGTTTGTATCACAGTTGATAGTGTTCCACTGGCTGAGACAAGCCACACAGTCAACAGGTTCAGAAAGGAGAGAGACAATCTCCACTTCTCGGTACAAGGAACTGAGGTGGTAAATTGCAAAGATAAGGAGAAAGGAAATGATAAAAAAATCTATGGCCATCTTTTAAGCTTCCCTGGTTGCTCAGTGGAAAAGAATCTGCCTGCAAGACAGGAGACCCAAGTTCAATTCCTGGGTCAGGAAGATCCCCTGGAGAAGGGAATGGCAGCCCACTCCAGTATTCTTGCCTGGAGAATCCCATGAGCAGAGGGGCCTGGTGGTCTACAGTCTATGGGTTTGCAAAGAGTTAGACACAACTGAGGCAACTAAATGAGAACAACAACAACGGCCATTTTTCAGTCTTCCCCAGAAGGCGACTTCTGCTGATACTCCACGGACCCAACTCTGGAAATCATGGACTAAGCTACGCTGATGTGCCCACTCTCCGTCCAGCTGGCTGACTTCTCCACCTGAGTAATATGATGGGAGACAACTATGTCTAAATCTCTTACTACTTTCTGAAGGCTGCTAGGTGAACAGGTTAGCAGACGGATGCTGTGGCCTGGCGATATAGACATTTATCTTGCCTCACCAGACTTGGCCATCTGCCCTGATGCTGCTTGCTCCTTTAAAATGCAGCGTTAGCAGACAGAGACCCCTGTGCCACCAACAGACCTTGGAAAGACAGGCTGGCTTTCCACGAAGCACATTCTGCTGATGGTGAGGCAGTTCAAGCGGGATAAATTAAAGCCCTTATGTAACTCAAAGAATTCATTTGTCTTTTGATCCACCCTCCACTCTGACAAATGCTCCTTCCCTATCACATTCAAACACACACCCCCTTCAGAAGCTGGTAAACGCATCCCCTGGCAAGGAATGGATTTTCCTCGTACTCCGCTATCTGAGTGATAAAAGGGTTTCATGTCCCAGGTTCATTTCTCAGTAACTAACTCAGATACACCCGACGCAGCAAAGCGCCTAAGCTCTTTCTACAGTTATTAAACTGTTATCCCTAATTCCTCTGGAGACTCAACCTAGCAGCGACGACTCCAAGGGCACTTTCCTATTAAATCTGCATTTTGCACAGAGAGATAAAGCAGGCCCATTCGACCCTGTTTACAGAGATGGTGGAAGAGCCCCTGCAGGCTGCTGGGCTGTCAGCACTTTTTCTCTGTCAGAAAGGCTGCACGGGGTGGACCCCCCACAGCTCCCAGCCCAGACTCAGCTACAAACTTTGCAGACTCTTCTGAAACGATTCTGGGCATCCTTGGTGGCTCAGAAAGCAAAGAACCTGCCGGCGATGTGGGAGACCGGGGTTTGATCCCTGTTCTGGGAAGATCTGGAGAAGCAAATGGCAACCCACTCCAGTATTCTTGCCTGGAAAATTCCATGGACGGAGGAACCTGGCAGGCCATAGTCCTGGGTTCATAAAGAGTCAGACATGACTGAGCGACTAACACACTCACACACACTGAAACACTTCCGAGGTGGGAGCTCAGAGTTCCTGGGTATGATGAGAACATCAGAAAGCTTAATCAACTGCCAAGGGACAGACGTTCCTAGACACGTCTGCATAAAGCCGTAAACTACTCTGGAGACAGACAGACATACATGGTGTTAGATACAAGCAGGGTCTCCGAATTGTGTGCACATCTCTGGAGGGGGTATAAGACAATACACTGGTGTGTAGAAACAATACATTAGAATTATTTATTTTTGTTTTAAAAAAAAAAAAAAAAAGACTTCCCTGGTGGTCCAGTAGCTAAGACTGCATTCCCAAGGCAGGGGACTTGGGTTCAATACCTAGTCAGGGAAATAGTTCGCACATACTGCAACCAAGGGTTCTCACGCCTTAATTAAAGATCCTGCATGCAGCAACTAAGGCCTGGAGCAGCCAAATAAATAATACTTCTTGACGAGAGATTAAGGTTTTCTAGTTTCTAAGATACAGATTGCCTCTGGCACTCTCATGAGCCTGTTATGTGAAATGGGACACGTCTCCTAGGCTACTGGTGTCCACAACAAGAAGACATGCTCTCCCTCATCTATGCTTTAAGCAGATTTTCACATTTCACAGTTTACATGAGACAGGTAAAATTAACATAATGACTATGTGATTTATTTTTTATATTTTTAATTATTTTTAATTGGAGGATAATTGCTTTACAATATTGTGTTGGTCACTGCCACACATTAGCATGAGTCAGCCGTAAGTTCCTGCAGGTCTTCTCCCTCTTGAACCTCCCTCCCCCCTCTCCTCCCACCTCCTACCACATCCTGCCCCTAGACTGTCACAGAGCACTTGATTTGAGCTCCCTGCTACATCATATAGCAGATTCCCACTGGCTCTCTGTTACGCATGGTAATGTATATGTTTCCATGCTATATTATGTTTCCATTCTATATGGAAACATATATGTTGTATATTTTTCATATATGTTGTATATGTTTCCATTCTATATATACAATAGAATATTATTTAGCCGTAGAAAGAATCCAGTTGAGTCAGTCCTAATGAGGTGGGAGAACCTAGAGCCTGTTATACAGAGTCAAGTAAGTCAGAAAGAGAAAAATAAATCTCATACATCAACACATATATATGGAATCTATACCCATGAACCTGTTTGTAGGGCAGCAGTGGAGATGCAGACATAGGGTATGTGATTTATTTCCACACTTGCAAAATAGACCAGTGGCCTAAAAGGATTCTTGCAAAGATACTAGAATTGAAGAGAATACTGATTCTAGAATTGAAGATACTACCAATAATGCAGACTTAAACAGCAACAGTGGCCAAGCAGCCAGTTTTCCAATGGCTGTTTGATCTCTGTGTCACCTACACGATGAGCGAAAAAAAAAAAAAAAAATGAATGGGGCTAATTAGATTTGACAAAACTTTGAAATATGAGTGTACATGCACTATTGTTGATGACAGCCCCTGTGCAAAGTACCATGAGGCATGAGCTAATGAGAGGTGGAAGCCTTCAGGATTAGAAAGGCAGTTTATCGTTTATTTCTAATTTATCTCAGCCTCTTCTAATTTCTATTTTGTGCATATCGCATAATATAAATAGAGATGCATATGTTGGAATGCATGATAAAACATTTTTAACCAATGGGGTACACAGAAAGAATTTGGACTGAGACCACATGGATGGACCTAGAGGGCATTGTACCAAGTGCAATAAGTCAGACAGAGAAAGACAGATACCATATGATCTCACTTATATGTGGAATCTAAAATCAAAACAAAACCAACTTCTTAGATACAAAGAACAGACTGGTGACGGCAGAGGAAGGAGAGGGGTGGTGAAATGGATGAACGGAGTCAACAATTACAAAATTCCAGTTACGAAATATGTAAGTCTTGGAGATGCAAAGTACAGCATGGTGACTATCATTAATAATACTTTGTTGCATATCTGAGAGTTGGAAAGTCCAGTTTAAGAAGAAAGTGAGGACAATAGCCAGTATTGGCGTGGTCCAGAGAAAGCTGCCTATGAATTCATCGGTTTTCAAACTCCAAACCTTGCATATTTCCCACTCGCCACTCAGTCTAAGAAAATGAAATTGAGAGTGGTTATGGGAATTATTTTACTTATGAACTATTAAAGGTGTTTGTTTTCATTGAATTCTGTCATCCCAGACCCCCTAAACACTGTTTAGAGACTTTCCAAGAGCAAGTGCAAGGTAGAGACATCTACTTCTGATGGTGATAACACCACCACCTCCACCACAACTATCTCACTGTGCTTCTTGAGAAAGGGTCCTCTGCTAAGAGCTTGATGTGTATGAACTCACTTGCTTATTTACTCCTCACAATAACCCTACAAGGCATAGCGGTGCACAGACTAAAGGTGACCCTAGGACCCCCACCTCCTGGTGTTCATTCCTTTGTGTAATCACCCCCGCCCCCGCACATTTGAGTGGTAGGTAGGGCCTGGGACTTGCTTCTGCTCAGTGGAATACAGCAGTGATGATGTGATAACATGTGCATGATCACATTACACAATAACTTGATTTCCTGAAGCCTCTCTCTCCCTGGCTGGTTTTGAGAAAGCAAGTGGCCTTTGGTTGGCAAATGGCCAACAAGAAAGCGAGGTCCTTAGTCCTACAACCACAAGGACATCCATTTTGCTAACATCCTCGGTAGGCATGAAAGGGAATTCTCCCCCAGTTAAATTTCAGATGAGACCTCAACTCTGCCACACAGTTTGACTTCAGTCTTGCCAAGGATCCAGCTGAGCTATCCCCAGACTCTTGACCCACAGAAACTGTGAACAAGAAATATGTGTAGTTCCAGGCTGCCGTGTGTGTAGGACCATTGATTCTCTTCTTGGCAACAGATAACAATACCAGTGGTGTGGATGTGCTTGCATGCTAAGTCCTTTCAGTTGTATCTGACTCTTTGTGACCCTATGCATTGTAGCATGCTGGGCTCCTCTGCCCATGGGATTCCCCAGGCAAGAATACTAGAGTGGGTTGCTGTACCCTTCTCCAGAGGATGTTCCTGACCCAGGGATCGAACCTGTGTCTTTTACGCCTCCTGCATTGGCGGGTGGGTTCTTTACCACTAGGGCCACCTGGGAAGCCAGTGATGTGGATATCTGCACCCAACTCAACAGGAGGAAAGTCAAATAAAGGTTCACATAATGAATAAGAGGCCAGATGAAAAATCAGAAAGTCTGATTCTGGAAGATCAGCCTTGACCACCACAGGTCACTGCCTCTGCTAACATCAACTAGCCCACCTGTCTCACTCTGTCTCCCAAGGGTGGAAACCCCTGTCCTAAAGCCATAGGCCTCGTTAGAGCACCAGACTCAATCCCTCACAGCCCTGGTGCCAAAGCTTAAGTGTGGCATTTGTGCCAGCACCCAGGAGAGGGCAGAGCAGGGGTAATGAGCCGTGGTACCCTCCCCCTCCCATCCCCCTCCACCAGCAGGGGCATCAGGGAAGGAGCAGAGCTTGGTAGCACACCAAAGGCTCCAGCAGTCTGTGCTCTGAATAAACTCTGCCAGTAACTTGAGCGTCCCCACAAATAAAGCAGGACAATAAGTCTGTGGGGGTCACAGAAAGAATCTTGGCACAGAAGTTCACAGACCTAGGCTCTGATCCTAGTTCTGCCAACTGGGATGCCGTGGGAACCAGAGGGAGTCACTTGACTCTTCCAGGCTCTGCTCTCTAGTCTCTAGAAGGACGATCTGGAATGGGGAAGTCTTTTGGGTTATTTATTATTTTTCTTTCCTTTCTTTCTTTTTTTTTGGGGGTAGGGGAGTATAGTTGCCTAACGATGCTCTGTCAGTTCCTGCTGCACTGCAGCGAATCAGCTCTATGTACGCATGAGTGAGTGAGTGAAAGCCATTCAGTTTTACCTGACTCTTTGTGACCCCATAGACCATAGCTGGCAAGCTCCTCTGTCCATGGGATTCTCCAGGCAAGAGTCCTGAAGTAGGTTGCCACTTCCTCCTCCAGGGGATCTTCCCAGCCCAGGGACTGAACCCAGGTGTCCTGCATTGCCGGCAATTCTTTGCTGTACGAGCCACCAGGGAAGCCCGTATGTACACATATATCCCCTCTTTTTCCTTCCCATTCAGGTCACCACAGAGCACTGAGTAGAGTTCCCCGTGCTAAAGAGCAGGTTCTCGTTAGTTATCTATTGCACACTTAGTAGTGTTTACGTGTCAATCTCAATCTCATTTCATCCCTGAATCCCTTCCCCTTTGGTGTCCATACATTTGTTCTCTGTGTCTCTATTTCTGAAGCAGTCTTAAAGTCTCCAAAACAAAACATAATTTTAAGGTACCGTCTTATTCGATGTCTTTCTCCTCCCCCCTGCCCTGGACGTGAAAGGGCCTCCTTCATTTCGGTTACCTAGTTTATAACCCAGGTAATAGATTTTTCAAAGGAGAAAAAGCTGAGGGGAGAAAAAGGAAAAGAAATATCGTGGGGGTAGCCACAAGGAAGGATGACATTAATAGCCAGAAAGAAGAAATTCTGACTCAGAGCTATGGAAACCCTGTGCCTCCAGCCTGGGCGTTTTCTGCCCACCGCTGCTCAGAAGCCAGGGCTCCCTCATCCACATGTCCTCTGGTAGATTGAGTCCCAGCTTCACGACAGTCTTGTTTTTTCACTGAATGCATGCGGTGAATGCTAAACCGTAATCTCTTTTTGCATGCCTCAGTTCCAAATTCAAAACCCGAGGCGAGAGCCCACTGTCTGAAACCGGCGAGCTCTGTCAGTCGCTCCACAGGCCCGGCCGGGCGGTCCCGCAATCCTGCTACTTTTTCCCTGCTTCACACTTTGTCAAAACGCATCACACGCAATGCAAAGAAATGGCCGCTGGAAACTCCCTGTTTTCCAATCCTTTTACCCTCTGATTGTTCTTTTTCTCTGAGGCTTGGCCATCCTCAGAATAGGCCGGTCCCCGCCTGGGCTGCTTGCATCTGAAAGCAGGGTGCTCGGACCCAAGAGCGGGGTGGGGCGGTGCCCATTGTCCTGGGCCCTGGGCTGCCTGAGATGCTCTTTTCCCATTACTCCAGGCTGTTCCCATACTATTAAAACTTGATCCTTTGAGGAAGGTGTGGTAAAAAGAAAGTAAGGCAGGCATGCCCAAGAGAACCCTCTGCTGGCTTCTACTGCACTAGATGGTCATCTGGCTGCTGGCACGGTCCATGAGCCCAGCCCGCATCTCTTTCTTCACCCCAGCAGGCCCGGGAGGGACAGTGCCATCGAGCCAGGCTGGCCATCACGTCCTTTCTCAAGAAAAGGACTTTTGCACACACGGTCCCTTTGGCCTGAATGCTCTCCCACTAGATCTCTCCATGGCCACCTCCTTCCTTAGTCATCTGGGGAAAGAGCCCAGTGAGGTCACCCCTGAAACAGCAGATGCTGCCCTGGTCAGCACTGGCCAGGCACATGGCATCAGTGATTCCAGGCGCTGGCACCAGTGTCTCAGACAGGTGGGACGCTCAGACCCACTGAGTGTCTCTGAGCACCGGAGCCCAGTCTGCCCCGATGCAGGACCGGCTGGACATGCCAGTGAACTCGTCGCCCTAGGAGCAGCCTCAGTGCCCACACAGCATCCCCAGCTCACACAACACTGGCTCCCCAGGACCTGTGTGGTCCTTCCTTTGGCCTCACACTTTTGCCAGTTGCATCCTTCCCTGACCCACGTCCCCCTTCTGTGCTGGTCCTTCCTGCTACGACCTTTCGGCTAGACCTCTTATCCGCACATCCTCATCGCAGAGCCTGGTTCTCAAATTTCTATAGGTACGTTGCACTCCTGATCCAGCTTTTCCTATTTTCTTCATGGCTCTGATCCCTAAATATTTTTTCTGTGGATTTAATTGCTTGCTCTTTTGTATGGACTGATTTCTCTACAATGAGAGAGAAAGCTCCACGAAGGGAGTGTGTCTGCCTACACCACACTGAGCATAATTGCTGTTGTTCATCATTTAGTTGTGTCTGAGTCTTTACAACCCCATGGATTGCAACACGCCAGGCTTTCCCATCCTTTACTATTTCCCAGAGTTTGCTCAGATCTATGTCCATTGAGTTGATGATTCTATCCAACCATCTCATCCTCTGCTGCCCTCTTCTCCTTCTGCCTTCAATCTTTCCCAGCATCAGGGTCTTTTCTAGAGTCTATTCTTTGCATCAGGTGGCCAAAGTACTGGAGCTTCAGCTTCCGCATCAGTCCTTCCAATGAATATTCAGAGTTGATTTCCTTTAGGATTGACTGGTTTGATCTCCTCCATAAATGCTTGTTGAGAAATGAATGAATTCATTTACAGCTCACCATGATTCTAAGTTGTTCTTTGTCTTTTGATGGAATTTTCCTCTTAAGGCTCAAGCTTTTCTACAAAGCCCTTCTACACATCTGACACCTCTGCTAAAGGAATTTAAAGAAACTGGAAAATTCTTCCCAGTGCCTTAGAAATCACACTCCAATGGCCAAGAAGCCCAGTGTCCACTGGCTCTGGGCACCCCAGTCCTGCAGGTAAGACTGAACTTAAAGGGCAGTTAGACAGACAGTATGATAAAAATTAAATCAGTGCTTGAATTCTCGGGACAATGTAACTATTGGAACTCTGGACTCTTGCTTCAAACTGAGCTTGTTTATTTCTGGCAGATGAAAAGCATGCTTGTCCCTAGTGGCCATTCTTTGCCCGGCAGGGTTTTCTCTGTGGTTAGCTGGTCTTGCCTGACCCATTTATCTAAACTTCCCTGGATACAGGGCACCAAAATCTCTCTCTGTTTGTTCACCTTGTATTTCCAGTGTTTACGGTAGTTACTATACACAGTGGACAGTCAAAACTACACAGCGGTTGAATGAATGAACGGATAAATGCAAGAATCTCACTCTTCCCAGAGGGAGAACCACTAAAACCCATCAAAGGAACCCATTGGCCAGAGCAGGATCTCAGGAGCCCCTGTGGAAGCAGCAGTGACAATAACTAGCCCACCCAGAGAAAGTCACAGGGTCCAAGGACAGAAGACACACGGCGTTTAAGGAGAAACATGGGATTTCCTGTGACTTCTGCACAAGCAACAGTGAGTTAGCCTTAAACAGATGGGCTCTTCTCAAGAAGACTCCAGAATTAGGACCTCACTGCCTGAGCTGGGTTTTCTGCCAAAGAGATCTAAATCCCTTTTCTGACCATGTAGGGGCACATCCAGGCTCCTCTCTTAAAAGGCCAAGTGATGAAGTGGTGGTGAGATTGGGGAGACAGATTGGAAGAGGTGCTTGGCCCAGAAAGAAGTCCTGCAGAAACCATCCCAAGAACTAAATGAGATGATCCCGGGTGGGGAAAATCCCTTGGAGGAGGAAATGGCAACCTACTCCAGTATTCTTGCCTGGAGAATCCTCATGAACAGAGGAGTCTGGCGGGCTACAGTCAATGGGGTCCCAAAGAGTCAGACATAACGGAGCTACTGACACACACACAAGGAGGCATCTTGTAGAACATAGAACTCTTTATCCACATTGTGTGTTTTGATGATGATTATAAATACTGCTACTAAGTATGTTCAGTGGATAATTAGTCTCAGACAATGTCCCACTGGGGAAAAAAAGGGACAGGGGGAGAAAAATCTGGGTGGCCAGAAACCCAGGGTGAAATCCTTTTAAAATGTCAAATCATGCTACATTCCAGTCCCTGCCTCTCTCAAAGGCAGACTCAATCTCCTTACTGTGGCCCATGACCTTCCTGTGGGACCTTGAGTATGGGTTGCTCTTAGAACTTCCCTCAGGTGAAATCTATATAAGGCACACATGAAAAGGTGCTTGACATCACTAGTCATTAAAGAGATGCAAGTGAAAGCCACTGCCAGGTGCCACATCACACATGTCAAACAGCAGGTGCTGGCGAGGATGTGGAAAATTTGTGCATGGTTGGTGCGAATGTAAATTGATGCAGCCACTATGGAAAACAGTACTGGATGCTCCTCAAAAAAAAAAAAAATTAAAAATAGAATTTCCATGAAGTGAAAGTATTAATCGCTCAGTCATGTCCGACTCTGCAATCCCATGGACTATAGCCTGCCAGGCTCGTCTGTCCGTGACATTCTCCAGGCAAGAATACTGGAGTGGGTTGCCCTTCCCTTCTTGAGGGGGATTTTCCTGACCCAGGAATCACAACCACTTCTCTTGCATTGCAGGTGGATTCTTTACCAGCTGAGAATTTCTACATGATCCAACAATTCTGCTTGTGGATAGATACCCAGAAGCAGTAAAAACAATGACTCGAACAGATACCTTCCCTCAATGCAGCATTACTGATGAGAACCAGGATGTGGGAGCAACCTAAATGTTCATCAGCATGTGACTGGTAAAGAAAATGTGGTCTGTACATTCAGTGGACTCTTTGTTGTTGTTCAGTCACTTAGTCTTGTCCAGCTGTCTGCAGCCCCATGACTGCAGTAGGCCAGGCTCCTCTGTCCTTCACTACCTCCCGGACCTTGCTCAAACTCATGCCCACTGAGCCTTAAAAAGGAGGGAGTTCTGATGCGTGCTATAGCATGAACCTTGAAGACAATACGTTTAGTGAAATAGCCAGTCATGAAAGGACGGATGCTGTATGACCACTTATATGATACCTCTAGAGGTGTCAAATTCCTAGAGACAGAAAGGAGGATGGAGGTATCAGGGGCTGACGGAGTGGGATGGGGGAGTTACTGTTTAATGAGTATAGACTTTCAGTTTGGGATGATGAAAAGTTTCTAGAGATGGATGGTGGTGAAGCAGTGTGAAGGTCCTTTAATGCCTTTGAATCGTACACTTTAAATCGGTTAGAATAGGGGCTTCCCCAGGGGTCCAGTGGCCAAGACTCCTTGCGCCCAATGCATGGGGTCATTCCCTGGTCAGAGAACTAGATCCCACATGCCACACCCAAAGATTTTGCAAGCTACCATCAAAAGAACAGGTATGCCACAATAAAGATCCGAGACCCTGCTACGAAGACTCAATGCAGCCAAATAAATTAATATTTTTAAAATGATATAAATAATAAAATTTTGTTGTATATGTTTTATTATCAAAAAAAAAAGAACTGAAGAGAATTGAGGATTCAGGCCAAGCTTCTGGCTTTGGAGCAATAGAGGACAGCAACATGCCACAGCTAAAGAAAAAGAAAGAGAGCAGCGTCCTTGGTGGCTACAAGCCCCCTGACTGTCACCACTATGGCCGTGTCAACCAGCCTGCCCGGTCCACTCAGACACTAGCTCTAATGATTCTCCCAGCAAGTTGTCAGCAGCTTGGACTAAACGAACTCTACAGACAGATTGCTTGCTGCTGTTTAGACAAAGCTAATTCTGCCAGAAATAATGAGAGTGGCCTGGCGTGGAAGCATCAGATCATGAATCATGGAAGTCAGAGTTCTCTCCAGTCCGTAGCCAAAAATGCCACCCTCTGGATTAAAAGGAAGGAGGCGCTGATGAAAGCAACAGAATGGATGAGTCTCAGAAGCAATCTGCTACATGAAAGAAGTCAGGATACTGAAGTGGTGATCTCTCAAATGAAGCTCTGGGTAAAATGACTCTTTGATGACAAAGATTGGAACAGTGGTCACGAGAGTGAGGAGATGGGGCCTGGGGCATGTGGCTAGCTGAGAAGGGCCACCAGGAAACTTTCAGAGATAAGGGACATGTTTTCCATCTTAATAAGGGTTTGAGTTAAATGATTCTGTGGTTAAAACTCAAACTATGTGCTGGATCTATTCATTTCATTGTATGTAAATGTGACTTCTTAAAAGAATGCACTTGGGGTGGACATGTACACTATGCTGTGCATAGTCACTCAGTCATGTCTGAGTCTTTGTGACCCCAAGGACTGTAGCCCACCAGGCTCCTCTCTCCATGGGGATTCTCCAGGCAAGAATACTGGAGTGGGTTGCCATGCCCCCTCCAGGGGATCTTCCCAACCCAGGGATCGAACCCAGGTTTCCCTCATTGCAGGTGGATTCTTTACCCTCTGAGTCACCAGGGAAGTTTGGACATGTCCACACTGCCATATTTAAAATGGATAACCAACAAGGACCTACTGTATAACACATAGAACTCTGCTCAAGGTTATGTGGCAGTCTGGATGGGAGGGGAGTTTGGGGGAGAATGGATACATGAATATTTATGGCTGAGTCCCTTCATTGTTCACCTGAAACTACCACAACATTATTAATCGGCTTTAGTCTGATATAAAAGTTTAAAAAAGAAAAGAAAGAACCGCACAAGACTGGAACTCTAGTAAATACCTGTTATGTATGCAGCAGTATTGATGTCTACAACTTACTTTGAAATGAATTTAAAAATAAGATGAACTGGTATGTTAATATATGGGCAGTGGTGAGACAGCAAGAGCAAAACACTGGCAGTTGAATCTAGGTGGCAGGTGTATGGGTGTTTATAATTCTTTCAACTTTTATCTAGAGTTATAAACTTGCATATAAAATGTGAAGGGGAATAAAATTCTAGTTAAGAAACCTTAAAACACTCAGTTCTTAGCACAGTATAGGATTGGAGAACGTTAGAACTTCATGCCCATCTGATAACATCTAGAATTATGGTTCTTTTTTTTTCTTTCTCTATGTTTTTCTTTTTTGGCTGCACCTCATGGCATACAGGATCTTAGCCCCGTGGCCAGGGATGGATCCCATGCCTTCTGCAATGAAAGCAAGGATTCTTAACCGCAGAACTGCCAGTGAAATCCCTAGAACAGTGATTGTTAAACTGTTCCCCCATAAAAATGTCTCATGGACCTCCTGCTTTTCAAGAAGGAAAAAAAAAAAAAGCTCTCCTTAAATACATTTTACATATTGGGATTCTGTGTAAGATTTTTGTTTGAAAAAATGCTTCCACTGCTTGAAAATGTAGCTGCCTCTCTGTGTCCTCAGCACTTGAACTGGCCAGTCTTGCCGATGGCTGCCCCTCATGCTGATGTGACTGAGCATCCTTCATCTTCAGGCACTGAAAGCCAGAGGCAGCCCAGCCCTATCATTGTAGCAAGTAAAAAATTTTTTGACATATTTATTTTTGGCTGTGCTGGGTCTTCATCGTGGCTTCAGCTTTCTCTAGCTGTGGTGAGCTGAGCTGCAGCCGCTCTCCAGTTGCGGTGTGCAGACTTCTCCCTCCTGGGGCATGAGGGCTTCAGTAATTGTCCCTCCCAGGCCCTAGAGCACAGGCTCGATAGGTGTGGGCTAGGTTGTTCTGCAGCATGTGGGATTTTCCCGAATCAGGGATTGAACCCATGTCTCCTGGCAGGCATATTCTTTACCACTGAGCCACCAGGAAAAGCCCCATTGTAGCGCTTTGTTAATTTCCCGTCTTCTTGGCCCCCACCCACACTGACTTGCTCACATCCCTTTGCCCCCAAGCCCAGTAACTAGCACTACTACATCTAAAAACTCAGGTCAATAGGTCTGCCCTTGGGAGGAGAAAGCTGTCTTACAGTAAGTAGCAACTTGCCTACAATTCTTCTTGAGTGTGAAAAGTACTAAAGGAACACTGAGAGGCTTGTTTCTACCATCCAGGTACTGTTCTCCTTAGGCAAAACCATTGTCCTTCTGACTTTCCAGGCTGAGACAGTGCTGGTCTCCTAGTAAACAAATGGCTTCAGATACTTTCACATCTTGACTCCAGAAAGACAATGACTGTCATGAGCATGCCAACATCTGTACATCTGGTCTACCCACAACTCTACAGACTGTCAGCAATGGATAAATTGGTGTTCTGGTATCCACAAATAAAATTGAAAAGAGACCACCATGCTTAAAATCCTTGGTGAAATCCAAGCAGAGGGGCAAATGTTAAGGCACATCTTTAGCTTATACATTTGTTTTTTCCTCTACGGAGGAAGGTGGCCCTAATAATAAAAAGCCTGCCTGCCAATACAGGAGACGCAAGAGACACAGGTTAGATTCCTGGGTTGGGAAGATCCCCTGGAAAAGGAAATGGCAACCCACCCCAGTAGTTTTACCTGGCGAATCCCATGGACAGAGGAGCCTGGTGGGCTACAGTTCCCAGAGTTGCAAAGTGTCAGACATAACTGAGCATGTGAGCACACACTAAGGGGGCAGTGGTCTGGTGGCACCTCCATCTTTTCCAGACAAACTGCTTTCCCATTGTTTTCAAGTAAGAATGTGCAAATGGAAAATGAGTGGAAAGCGAGCTGTAACAGATGTCTAATATCATTAAAGCTGGCTCCAAAAGAATCCAGATCTCAGATTGGTATATTAATGCTCTATTTATCTTTAAGCACAGATGGATATTTTTATTAGTATTACTTTGTTTATCTGGTTTCAGGAAAGGTTAGCCCTGGGGGCAGATGCCTGCATTACGAGGGCACATTCCTGCCGAGAGTCAGAGGAGAGGGGTTGCCTTTTCACTGGAACTTTAATTAGAAAAGCCAAAGTTATAAATGTTGGCAGCTCTCGCCCAATCCAATAAGGCCAGTTGCAACAACAAACAGAAAGACGAATAGGGCATTGGCAAGCCAGTGCCTCCCACCTCTCTTCCTCAGCAACCCAAGAGAAAAACAAAATACCACTACCCTCATTCCCAGATGTAAAACAGACCAGGACAGACTCCAAGTTCTCAGAAAACAGACATTTCATAAGCATCTGTTATCAGTGAGGACAACCAAGAGCAACAAGGCCGTTACCGACGTCCCAGTTATGGATGCATGCACCTTCCAGAAGCTTCTGGATGAAGCAGTTTCTATTATGGACTTTGTGACTTTTCTTATTCAGCAGCATGGGATCCTGGGGGAGTATCCAGTGTTCCTGCATGATCATTACCTCTCAGTTTGTTTTTCTCTAGAGTTGATTTCTCATTAGTCTCTCTTTTTAGAGGACTTAGTGGGATTATGGATCTACTTTCACAGGAAATTTCTCACTGGGTTGGAGTTTTGTTGTGGTTCAGTTGCTAAGTCACGTCTGCAACCCCACGGACTGTAGCATGCCAGGTTCCTCTGTCTTCCACTGTCTCCCAGAGTTTGCTCAAATTCATGTCCATGGATTCAGTGATGCCATCCAACCTTCTTGTCCTCTGTCATCCCTTCTCCTCCGGCCTTCAGTCTTTCTCAGCATCAGGGTCTTTTCCAGTGAGTCAGCTCTTTGCATCAGGTGGCCAAAGTATTGGAGCTTCAGCATCAGTCCTTCCAATGAATATTAAGGACTGATTTCCTTTAGAATTGACTGGTTTGATCTCCTTGCTGTTCAAGGGACTCTCAAGAGTCTTCTCCACCACCACAGTTTGAAAGCGTCAGCCTTCTTTATGGTCCAACTCTCACATTCGTACATGACTGCATGTACTGTGTATTGACTACATTCCCCATTCTCATAATAAAGTCCTCGAGGGCAAGTCTGGTGTCTGACTTGCTTTCTGGCCCCACTGTATCCCTTCTAATAAAGATGTGCCACCTGGAGTACACTCCCCATTTCAGTGAGCCAGGCAGGTCTGGGCATGTCCGGCCTCCCTTGGCCAAGGTGCACAAAGCCCCGAAGAGCCCTCTGGAAGGAGCCTGCCCTGAGAGAGGAGGTGAGTGGCCCTTCACAAAGCCTCAGTCACAGCGCTGGGGCTCAGGTTTCAAGAAGAGCACAATGTTGGTCTTTCAGGGTTGCCTCCTTGCCCACGACAGAGCTGTTTACTAAAAAAAAAAAACTAGAGGGTGCTGGAACGCAAACAGCACAGTTTAAAAATCCCTGGGAAAACACTGTGGGTAAAGAGAAAGCATTCTCCAGCCTCTGAAGGAGAGACACGTGGCTGATGCTCTGGTGCCTTGAGGATCGTTGTTCTTGTTCAGTCGCTAAGTTGAGTTTGACTCTTTGTGACCCCATGGACTGCAGCATGACAGGCTTCCCTGTCCTTCACTACCTCCCAGAGTCTGCTCAAATTCATGTCCATTGAGTCGATGATGCCATCCAACCATCTCATCCTCTATCATCCCCCTTCTCCTCCTGCCCTCAGTTTTTCCCAGAATCAGGGTCTTTTCCAATGAGTCAGTTCTTCGCATCAGATGGCCAAAGTATTGGAGCTTCAGCTTCAGCATCAGTCCTTCCCATGAATATTCAGGGTTGATTTCCTTTAGGACTGACTGATTTGAGCTGCCTTAAGGATGCAGCTCACCAGAACCTCATGGGAGTGGCAGAAAAGAAAAAAAATTATGCAAATGTTACATAAGACCTAACTGTTTGTTAGGAGCACATTCAAGGTATCACCAGAAACTGCCCTGGAAGTCATTTGTGGGGAGCAAGGAACTGCAGAGGTTGGGGATGGGACAACAGCAGGTGGGGACAGACAGATGTGAACGGAAACTCAGATAACACGGCAGGAATAAGGAGATAAGAGAACCGGCATGTTTACGAAAGAATTTTTCAGAGTATATACATCTCCCAGGTTCAGGTCACTGTGATTAATTGGTTCTGTGGGTTTCTCTTGGTTGTATAAACACAGTCTCATAATCCTGGGTCTTTTTGCTCTAGGATTAACCTGTCTCCTGGGACCTCCATCCCTTCTTATGTGAAATTTTCTATTTTTTAATCTTCTCCCACCTCCACGTATAGCTTTGCAGGTGGCACAGTGGTAAAGAATCTGCTTGCGTGTACAGGAGACGCAGATTCAACCTCTGGGTCAGGAGGATCCCCTGGAGAAGGAAATGGCAACCCATTCCGGTATTCTTGCCTGGAAAATTCCATGGACAGAGGAGCTTGATAGGCTACAGTCCATGGGGTAGCAACTTAGCAACTGCACACATACCCCTTTGTATTACATCTATTTTCATCATCACTCTAAGGCTGCTACAAATAAATCTATTGAGCCAAGGGGGCCCACGTCACCGCTCTTAAGAACCTTTTGTCACTGTCTATATTGCGAATATCAGATACTAGCAGAGGATAAACCCCTGATGTCCCTGGCATTTTAAAAACAGGAGAGAGGGAGGGCAACAGAGAAGCTAGACTATCCTGTTTAACTGCTCCCTGTTTCTCACACTAGATGATTATTAATTACGTTTGTGCATTGATACAATTTGCTAGTTTTCTGAGTAGGCGAGTTGCGCTTAGTCATCTTGGCGTCCTTAACTGTAAATGAAAAATCACCCAGTGCTCTAAGCCAGAAGCGAGAAAGATAAATAACACCAGGAAGCTGGTTGCTGCCCGTCTGTCATAAAATTTCATTAGTTCTGACAGCCTGTACAACATAAGCCATGAGGGATGCTAACTGTACTTCCTCATCTCAGCTGCTCCCATAAGTCACCGGTGCTGCATGGGCCAGAGGAGGTGTCTCCTGCCAGGGTGCAGAGATGAGGGCCATGTGAGCCTTGGCAGTAGGGGGATGCCATCCACTCATGGTTCCCACTCTAGGGGTGAACTCAGAGCCCTACTAGTCACGTGGATGGGATAGCACTGAGCGCACTCTGGAGGGCTAGGACTCCATCTATCCAACACAAGGGAATGGACAAGCCCAGGAGGAAAACCCGCCATGGAAGGGGAGGAGCCCTGGCCACGGCTGGTGAAGGGCAGCTGCAAGTCGCCACAGTCACCTTGGAGCCTCATGGGCATTCATGTCCTGGAAATCAGGAACAGCCTGGGGGCCCTAAGATGGCCCTAGGGGTCTTGGGGTAACTTGTGACACCCTGCTTCCTCTTCCCTCCTCTCCTCTTCCCGTCCTGAACAATTCAGCCTTAAAGCCGTCGAGGGGGTCAGAGCAAAGGCCAGTATCTGTGCAGGAATGGGAGGGAAGCTCAGTGGCCAGAGTCCTTCCAAGCAGGTGAGAAGGGCATCCCATGAGGGGAGGCTCAGCCATGGAGGGAGAAGGGGAATCGGTCACACACAGGAGCAGGGATCAGATAAGTAAATCAATAACAGAAATGGGGGCCCAGCTTCACCATCAGAGAAGGGGAAAGGAAAAAGCTAAAATAACCCCTGTGTTGGGACTTCCCTGGTGGTCTGGTGGCTAAGGCTCCAGGCTTCCACTGCAGAGGATTTGATCCCTGATTGGGGAACTAGGATCCCACATTTTGTACAGCCAAAAATTTAAAAAAAATAAAAGCATAAAAATAAATCTTGTGCTGTTAGGTTGGAATTGGATGGAGCAGAACAAACCAGTAGTTTTCAATTATTGAACCAGACACAGAAATAAATACAGATGTATATACATATTCCCTTGCTGCTTCAGTAAGAGAGCTTGGGAGCAAAAGAACCAAATAGAAATAATTGCACCTTTCTTCTCATGGAATGATTGGTAACAAAAGCTTAAAGATGCCTGTGGCATCATTTTCAGCATAAGGAAAAGCTGCTCGAAGTGGATACCAAAGGAGCAAAGCAAAGAGACAGAATCCCAATGACTTCATTTGAACTCCTGGATCCAGCCATGCCTGAAGCTTACACTATAAGAGAACACGTTTCTTCCTTCCTTTCTTGTTTACGCTTTCACTTGAGTTGTTGTTGCTTGCAGAGGAAAGCATTCTGATTACTAATTCACTCAACGAATTCCTGATGATTGGTCTTAGTTAAATCACAACCTCAAATATTCCAAGCATCCTAGTTGTTGTTTTTTTTTTTAAGGCATTTGCATATACATGCAGTCATTTATTTAGTAAATGTTTATTTGGTGTCTACTACATGCCATTCTAGGTTTTTAGGATACAGCAATGAAAGAAAGCTGCCAGAAATCTCTGGCCTGTGACACTGACATGCTAATGGAGAGAGACAATAAACAACACACAATAGCTAAATAGAGAGAAGTGTGTAAGTGCTGGAGTGAGGGGGGTGGAAAAGAAAATGCAGAGCACCGGGGACTTCCCTGGTGGTCCAGTGGCTAAGACTCCGCGCTCCCAACACAGGGGGCCCAGGTTCAACCCCCAGTCAGGAAACTAGGTCTCATGTGTTGCAACTAAAGATTCTACGTGCTGCAACTAATACTTCATTCAGCCAGATAAAAAATTAATTATACATATCAGTTCAGTTCAGTCGCTCAGTCGTGTCTGACTCTTTGCAACCCCATGAATCGCAGCACAACGGCCTCCCTGTCCATCACCATCTCCTGGAATTCACTCAGATTCATGTCCATCGAGTTGGTGATGCCATCCAGCCATCTCATCCTCTGTCATCCCCTTCTCCTCCTGCCCTCAATCCTTCCCAACATATATATATATATATATATATATATATATATATATATATGCATGCATGTGTGCGAAGTTGCTTCAGTCATGTCTGACTCTGTGAACTTATGGACTGTAGCCTACCAGGCTCCTCTGTCCAGGCGATGATACTGGATTCTCCAGGCAATGACACTGGACTGCGTTGCCATTTCCTCCTCTACATGATCTTCCCAACCCAGGGATCAAACCAGCGTCTTTCATGCCTCTTGCATTGACAGGTAGATTCTTTACCACTAGCACCACCTGGGAAGCCTATATTATATGTATATAATGTAGAACATATGAATAGGGTAACAGGTATTCCAGCATAGGAAATAGCACGCATTATTTTAAACAGGGTGGTCAGTGTAGGATGCAGTCAGGGGTGACATCTCAGCAACGCCTGGGAAAGGCACAGTTGCAATAGTCAGAAGAAATCTCCAGGACAGAGGACCTGAGGCACAAGCAGGTCTGGGTGTTCCAGAAACAGAGTGAAGTATCTGTGCTGGGGAGAGAGCTGGGAGCCAGGGGATTACAGAGGGAAAAGTCAGGGCAGGCCAGGTAAGACCTTAAGGGCATCTTAAGGCATCAGCTTTGACTCTGCACGAAAGGAGTCAGCACCAGATCATTTTCAGCAGAAAATTGGTGGTGTCAGGTGTTGAAAGGATCACTCTGCCTTTCCCTTGAGAATGGACTTGGAGGCAGGGCAGGGGTTGAGGGAAGCGGAGAGAACAGGTGGGAGCACCATGTGAGAGATGCTAGGGGCTCAGCCAGGGCCCTTCCAGGGACAAGTGGGACACAAGTGGAGGATTCTGTGCCTGAGTAACCATCATCTCAAGACCAAGAGGAAGGGTGGCAAGGTGTTCTCACTGCCATGAGAATGACTTCATCTCACAGATGCCCTCCAAGGGCCTCAGGGCCCTCGGGGTGACCAGATCATGTGCTGAGAAGCTCTGGTATGGAGAAAGGTTCCCGTTCATGACCTCGAAGGGCAATGCCCGGGAAGGAGAGGCAGGGATGGAGGAGCAGATCGGTTCTGGAGAGGCTGTTCAGTTGTTAAGTCTTGTCCGACTCTGCTACCCCAGGGACTGCACCACATCAGGCCTCTCTGTCTTCCACTATCTCCTGGAGTTTGCTCAAACTCATGTTCACTGAGTCTATGATGCTATCTGGAGAAGCTGAGCAGCTGTTACATCACTGGCAAACCACATGAACAATTCCCAGGAAATAAACATAGAATCTGGGTAAGCAAATAAAGCCTAACCTTTCTTTTCCTCTGTGTGGAGTCTAGTCTCTCTTGCTCAAAGAAGGCTGTGTGCAGAGGCCTCATACCTGGGTCTTCAGCCCAGAGATCTTGGTGTGAAATGGCTGTAGCCAGCACCTCAGCTCCAGGGCCAGTGTTCAGAAGTGGCCTCGTGGGACACCCGATTCAAGATGGCAGTGGTGAGCTGTGTGTGGAGACGGGCCCCGACTCTGTGACCTTGGGTCGCCTAGAGAGAATACTGCCATGGCCCACGCAATCCTACACAGAGGTCCCCAACCTCTAGGCTGGAGACTGGTACCAACTGTCAGATCAGTGGCAGCATTAGATCAGAAGCAGAGTGAAAGGGAAAGTCACTCGGTCGTGTCCACCTCTTTGCAACCCCATGGACTATATGGTCCATGGAATTCTCTAGGCAAGAATACTGGAGTGAGTAGCCGTTCCCTTCTCCCGGGGATCTTCCCAATCCAGGGAAGGAACTCAGGTCTCCTGCATTGCAGGCAGATTCTTTACCAGCTGAACCACAAGGGAAGCCCAAGAATACTGGAGTGGGTAGCCCTTCCCCTCTCCAGGGGATCTTCCAAACCTAGGGATCAAACCCAGGTCTTCCACAATGCAGGCAGGTTCTTTACTAGCTGCATCACATTAGAAGCAAAGTGCACAATAAATGTAATGCACTTGAATCATCCAGAAACTGTATCTCCATTCCCTTCACCCACTCCTGGAAACACTGTCTTCCACGAAATTGGTCCCTGATGCTAAAAGGTTGGGGACCCCTGAAGAAGCAGCCTCACCCACCACCTTCAGGGAAGCACATGCTCAAGAGGGAGCTTCCACCTCCCCATACTCTGTGCAGAGAACAACGCTTGCCTTTGCTTCTGAACCCAAATCGATCTCTTTCTATTGGCTTCAAAGAAACTGAGCAGGAGGAACTTCATGGAGGTCTGACTCGAAAGGGTCTTAATAGTTATATTTACGTTGGCATCTCAAAGGTAAATTAAGATTTTATCTAACTTTTGAAAACTTTTACAAAGTTAGCTGATATTTAAACTGTTTATTGGAGGGTGAATTTCTAGCTGAAATACCATAAAGATCAAGACAAAGGATCTCAAAACCAGCTTGTAATTCTTGATGTTGATCCCTCCACTGCCCAGTTCTCCAGGGAGTGTGGTCTGGTCACTCCTGGGGGACCCTGAGACCCTTGGGGGTGTCTGTGAGATAAAAACTATCTTTATAATAATAGGCATGATTCACCTTCTTTCATTCTCATTCTCTCATGAGTGTGTGGTAGAGTTCTCGGGAGAGTACGCAGCATGTGTTATCACAGTAGGCTGAGTACAGAAATGGATAGGAGAATACTGTGGCCTTCTGTTAAGCTGTGACATTGTGATATATGTGCAGTAAGTTGTGTCCAACTCATTGCAACCCCATGGACTGTAGCCTACCAGGTTCCTTTGTTCGCAGGATTCTCCAGGCAAGAATACTGGAGTGGGTTGCCATTTCCTTCTCCAGGGGATCTTTCCCACCCAGGGATCAAACTCATGTCTCCACTGAGCCACCTAACAGGAAATATATATTTGGTCTTTGTTCCCAGCTTCTGGCACAAGACTTTTATTTTAAATCCTTAGGACTTCCTGAGTGATCAGGGTGAGAGGAGCAGCTTTTATGTTACAGAATGAGCCCCTTTCAACCCAAGTTTATTCTAATGAGGTGACTCTTAGTGGCTCCCCTCAACCAGCCTCAGGATGGCAGCGGGATGCCAGAGGAACCAGCCACGTGATTAAAGGTTTGGGACTCCCAGCCCAACTCCCCAACCTCCAGGGGAGGGACAAGGGCTGGAGATTGACTTAATTACTAGCATCTGAAGATTTGCTCAAAGATGACTCTTTAACAGAACCTCTATTCTAGCTTTGGGATTGGTGGACATGTGGAGGTAGGAGGGCAGTGTGCACAGAGGGGACATGGAGGCTTTTACACCTTCCTCCCCACCAGCCCCTGTTTGGCTGCTCATTTGTACCCTTTATAAGGAGCCAATAAATACAGGTGCTTCCCTGAATTCTATGAGCCATCCTAGAAAATTATAAAATACCAGGAGTGGGGGTGTGAGAACCCTAGTTTATACCCGGATGTTAGACTACAGATGGAAACCTTGGACTTAATTGGTGTCAAATTTGGGGTCAATCTTGTGGACTTTCCTCGTGGTTCAGTGGTAAAGAATCTGTCTGACAATGCAGAAGACATGGGTTCAATACCTGGGTGGGGAAGATCCCTTAAAATAAGGAGGAAATGGTAACCCATTCCAGTATTCTTGCCTGGGAAATCCCATTTTCAGAGGAGCCTGGTGGGCTATGGTTCAAAGGGTTGAAAAGAGTAGGACACGACTGAGAGACTGAACAACTTGTGTGAAGTGAAGTGAAAGTTGCTCAGTTGTGTGTGACTCTTTGCAACGCCATAAACTGTATAGTCCATGGAATTCTCCGGGCCAGAACACTGGAGTGGGTAGCCTTTCCCTTCTCCAGGGGATCTTCCCAACCTAGGGATTGAACCCAGGTCTCCTGCATTGCAGGCGGATTCTTTACCAGTTGAGCCACAAGGGAAGCCCAAGAATACTGGAGTGGGTACACTATCCCTTCTCCAGCAGATCTTTCCAACCCAGGAATTGAACCAGGGTCTCCTGCATTGCAGGTGGATTCTTTACCAACTGAGTTTTGAGGAAAGCCCCAACTTGTGTGGCTGAGCCTTTCACTTGTGGGGTCTTCTGCTAGTACAGTGTAAGTATTGCCAAAACTGGAGTGAGTTATGAGACACCCAGCTGGTGTCAGAGAATTACTTGCTGTGGGAAAAACCCACACAGCTGGTGTCAGAAGCACTGTGAGTGTGTGAGTCAAGGAGAAATACAGGAGTGTGTTTTTTCCCCAAGAAGCCCGTGATGTGTTACATGTGTGTTTTTCCCCAGCTCTGTCCTTTGAGAGAAGCTTGAAGGACTGCAACTTCAAAAGCAAAATGCATGGACTGCTCAGGTCTTGATTTCTAAAAACCATTATGTGTTTGCTAACAGAAGCCAGAGATCCTTAGAGAATTGGTTGGGGTGGGCAGCCTAGAAGGCGGGCCTGAGAAATTCTGCTGTGATGAAGGGAAAGATGGATTCTATTGGGCTGGCGTGGGAGGGTCACGGGAAGTGCTTGTCTTTAATTGGGGTGCCACCAGCCACATGTAGGATGACTGGAACTTGGAAAAGAATAATGACTGCGCTTAAATAAGTAAAAATCCATGATTCCACACTGACGACAATAGAGAGGAAAGGCACAGTTACTTTGGGTTTAGATGATGCAAATATGATGAAAAACTTTAAGAAAAAGAATTTTCCAAATATCAGGGTACTGGTTGTCTATAGGGAAGGGAGAAGGAGTTGATTAGTGATTAGCACAGTTCACTTTATTTACATGTTTTGTGGATATTTCTGCAGGCGTCTTATTTTTTTTTTAAATAAACACACAAAAAATCAGTGACTTAAATCTGTCGCAATACATGCGTGGGTGTTAGTCATTCAATCATGTCCAGCTCTCTAAGACCCCATGGACAGTAGCCTGCCAAGCTCCTCTGTGAGTGGGATTTTCCAGGCAAGAATCCTGGAGTGGGTTGCCATTTTCTTGTCTGGGGATCTTCCCGACCCAGGGGTTGATCCTGTGTCTCCTACATTGTTAGGTGGATTCTTTACTATCTGAGTCACCAGGAAAGCCTGTCACAAAATATTACCCATTGAATAAAGGCCAGAAAAATGAAAGATCAAAATTAATTATATATGGAATTATAGATTATCTTTATATTCTCTTCCTTTTTCTAAATTTTTTTTGATGTGGACCATTTCTAAAGCCTTTATTGAATTTGTTACAATGTTGCTTCTGTTTAGTGGGAATTTAGGGGTTTGTTTTGCTTTTTTGGTCACAAGGCAGGTGGGATCTTAGCACCCCGATTGGGGATGGAAACTGCATCCCCTGCTTTGGAAGGCAAAGTCTTACCCACTGGACTGCCAGAGAAGTCCTAAATTCTTTTCCTTTTACCTTTCTTTTTTCCCTAATTTTCTGCAATAAATATGCAGGACTCCAATAACACAAAGGGCACAAAGCCAGAAGATTCTGCATGTACCATGCACAGGGCCAGCACGGTCTGCACAGAGCACCATGGCGAAGATCCATCAGTTTCATGATGGAACTGTTTGTACCTCTATTTTTTCTTGCATAGAATCTTTCCACTTTTTCCTTCTTTATTCTTCAAGAGATGTTGTAGAAGCGGAAATTTAGTTACAGACGGAGCACAACTCTTTGATTAATGTACTTGGAAAGCTCTTTTCAGGTCAGTTTCATTTCTAAAACAATGGAAGAGAAGATATGAAAATGTATGAGGTTGGATGGCAAAATAATAAGATTTGGATCTTTTCTTTCAATACCCAAATGTATCTGGAACTCCTCTTGAGCTCTTCAGAGTTAAAGTCACATTTCTTAAGGAGCCTCACTTACATAAATCTTTCAGCTTTGAGGGTGGATTTCATTTCTGGAAACAACCAAAAATCACCAGAGCCAACTCTGATGAATAAGGTGGTTGATCAAGCAGGAAACTACTTCTTTTTTGTTGTTGTTAAAAATGAGGTGCAGTTGTGGAGTGATGAGATAGAAAATATAAACTAGTTCAGAAGTAATTCCAAAGTGGAATTCCTTAAGTGTTTTGAGGCAATTTTGTGAGAGGTAAAAACGTAGAGCCTCCTCAAGCAAGTATTATGAAAGAATAGTCATTTGTCATCATCATCTTTTGTCCATTATTCTCACGAAATGAGGATGTAACAATCTCAGCCCCCAGATTCCCTGGCCCCATCACCAAACTCCCAGAGCGGGGCCTCTCACTTGCCATAACAGTGTGCCCTCTCCCATTCTAGAAAGTGGTTTGAAATTCAGTCCTTGCCTCACAGAATTGAGTGCAATCATCCATAATTTTCCACACTTTGTTAAATTTAAAATTTGAGGGTGGGCATGCTAATGTCTCTGGACAGAATCTCTAGCTGATCATTCCACCTTCCATCCTCTGAAATTCTGTATTGGCAAGTAAGGAACAATTGTCTCTGGTTCGCTAAAACACAGGGAAGGCCTTGTCGCAGTCTCTGGGTTGGGTTCCTCTCTGCCTTAGGATGACTGTTTGCTCCTGGGGTTATTTGCCACCTCGAGTCTTCTCTTTGTGCAGCTGGAGACTGGAAACCAGAGGAATCAGCACAGTTGACGTCAGAATGTGCCTCTTTCCAGTTTTAGTTGCTGAGTAGTTTCTTCTGTGGACTTTCCAGGTGGGGCTGGTGGTAAAGAACTTGCCTGTCAATGCAGGAGACATGAGACCCAGGTTCAACCCCTGGGTCAGCAAGATCCAGTATTCTTGCCTGGAGAATGCCATGGACAGAGAAGCCTGGCCGGCTACAGTCCACAGGGTGGCAAAGAGTTGGACACAACTGCAGCGACTGAGAACACACAGGTTCTTCTGTATCACAAACCCAGGCCACCCCCATCTCAGGGTAACCTTTCCAATGGGACACTCTGAGTCTGCAGGGGGACCAAAAGCCCTGGTCCCACAGTCTTCTGGAATCTCTCTTTTCTTGACTTTTATTGCAGTATAGTTGATTTACTATGCTGTGTTAGTTTCTGTTGTACAGCAGTGAATCAGTGACCCATACACGTGTATCCACTCTATTTTAGCTTCTTTTCCCGTATAGGTCATTACAGAGTATTGAGTAGAGTTTGCTGTGCTGTACAGTAGGTCCTTATTAGTCATCTATTTTAAGTACAATAGTGTATATGTGTCCAACCCAATCTGCCTATTTATCCCTTCCCCACTTATCCCCTTGTAGCCATGTTTGTTTTCTACATCTGTGACCCTACTTCTGTTTTGTAAATAAGTTCATTTGTACCTTTTTTTTTTTTTTAGATTCCATATATAAGCACTATCATATGATATTTGTCTTTCTGTGTCTGGACTCTCCTGATGAGAAAGTAACCCAGTGTCTGGGAGTGTGGCTGACCTGAAAAGAGTAACATCAAGCCAAGTCCCAAGGCTCCGTCTCCCCCATTCAGAGCTGAATATCATGCTGATGGCAGGCTGGCACAAAATAGACAAATCCCAGCCTGAAAATTCCAGTGAACTTTTAAATAACTACATTTCAAAAAAAATAAAAGGAATGGGTGGGGAGTTAAGGCTGTGAGAGCCGCATTGGCTCCACATTTCCTTAACCAGACTCAGGGTGCGCTGTTGGTGGAACTTGGTTCTAGTTTCAGCAAACAGTATTCATTTCAAAGGCCCCCTTATTTGTCAAACTAAGTTTATAAACACAGCTATTTGCTCATAAATGTGACCTTTAAATCGCATTGCTCTAAACACAGACTTTGCTTTGTGCAGGCTGAGAGGCGGAGGACGGCAGGGGGTTGCCTAGAGAAAAGCCTCGAAGGGGCCATACGCAGACCATCCCTAGCCACTCAGACCTTAAACAAACCCCCCACGGCCTATTTCTGCCCCCGACTTCACCAGCGTTTCCATCTAGTCAAAAGACTTCTTTTACTCTATTGAGTGCGCTCTGTGTGCAAGGTGCTAGGTGAACAGAGCCAAGACGCAGAACTTGAGAGAACATTCATTGTCTTTCAGGACTGCATGCAGGGCCATAAGACACCCACACAAGTGGTATTAACTGTGGCAACTTTTGAGAAGTACGGTGTGAAATGAGTCTGGATAAAGTCACACTTTAAGATCCATCTGCCCCGTGATGAGTTGGACAGGAAGTTTTTGAAGATGTTGGCATCTGAGTTGGTGCTGGAAGATGGTTATTATGTGGGGAAGCAGAGAAAACTTGAAGATTGTTCTAAGCAGGGAAAGCAACATTGAGTGCAGCCAAGGAGCAAATTAATAAAGTGAGCTATTATGTATTAAGCACCTCATGTGTACAAGACATTCTGCTCCCTCTCATGGGGACCAAAAAAAAAAAAAAAAGGACAATAAGTTCCATCAGAGCACATTGTTCAATTATTAGGAAAGGAAAGGTTTATAATCTTAAATAGTTCATGTATCAGGACTGCAGGCTTCCCAGGAGTTCAATGGTAAAGAATTCACCCGCCAATGTAAGAAATGAGGTTTTGATCCCTGGGTCGGGAAGGTCCCCTGGAGAAGCAAATGGCAACCCGCTCCAGTATTCTTGCCTAGGAAATCCCATGAACAGAGGAGCCAGGCGGGCTATAGTCCTGTAGGACACGACTGAGCACACACCACGTCAGAACTGCATAAAGCAGAAAGAGGTAAGATAATAGATTACAGCACAATCGGACACCATCTAAAAGGCTGTCAGCTCATTCAAAGACCCATACTGCAGCGGTGGGAAAAGAAATAAGGCTGGAAAGGTGGTTAGAAGTAAATTGACGAGGTATCTTGAATGCCCAAGTTAGAGATTTACAGTTGAAGCCACTGGGAGTCATTAAGGATTGAAAGGTGAATGCAACTGTAAACAATGTTTGGAAAGGGAACATAGCAACAAACTAGGCAAGGAGATAAACCAAAATGAGGGAATATTGAGGAAAGGAAAACCAAGTAAGTTTTGGGCAAAGGCCTTTCTTTAACACTTATATACCAGGTAGTGCTTTCTTTGGGCTTCCCAGGTAGCACAAGTGGTAAAGAACCTGCCTCCCAATGCAGGAGACATCAGAGATGCAGGCATGATCCCTGGGTCAGGATTCCCTGGAAGAGGGTGTGGCAATCCACTCCAGTATTTTTGCCTGGAGAATGCCATGGACAGAGGGGCCTGGCAGGCTGCACTCCATACAGACACGACTGAAGTGATTTAGCATGCAAGCTTCTTACTCCTCCTCCAAGACCCACTTCATCAACCAAATTAACAGATATTTTTAACATACGGAAGATAAGATTTCACCCTGACTTCTGGCTTCTGCTGGTGAGAAGTTAGGCTGCTTTCTAGATGATCTCTTTTCAGCTTCATTTAAGATCTTGCCTTTGACATCCAGTGTTCTAGTTTCACCATGGTACGTCCTGATAGGCTATCCTCTTACACATCCCTTTTAGAACTCCGACTTCCTGAATCTCAGCACTGGTGTCTCTCATCCATTCTGGCCATTTTCTTATCCATCATCTCTTCCTTCAAACATTGACTTTGCCCTCTCCCCCTTCACTGTCTCTCCTCCTTTTGTGTTTCTGGTTAAACTCTGTCCATCTCTTTTAAGCCTTTAACACTTATTTGTATCTATTTTCTAGCTCATTAATTCTCCCTTCTCCTGGGTCTTATCTGTTGTTAAGTTCAGAAAGTGAGTCTTAAAATTTCGTTTATGTTATTTTTTATTTCTGGAGGAAGTATTATTTGACTTTTCCAAGTCTACTTGATCACTTTTATGGTTCCTTGTCCCCTGCTCATAAGTTTAATCTCTTCTTCATTTCTTTGGATATGACCCTTTTACAACCTGTCTTTGACAATTCCAATATCTGAAATCTTTTTGTGTTTCATATTGATGTTCTTAGTTTCTGTGGCCCTTCCATCATGGTCTCTTGCTTCATTATTATTTTGGCATTTCTTGTACAAACTAGTATCTTTTGGAAGTTTTTGCAAAGGAGTGTTTTGAGGCTTAAAGGTGGGTTCCTTCAGAGAAACCCTCAAAGAGCGTTCCTGTTTGTGTCTGCCAGAGGCCAGCTGGCATGGCTAACCCAAGATCACTTTTTTTTTAAAGTTTTTATTGACTGTGTTACAACATTGCTTCTGATTTATGTTTTGGTTTTTTTTGGCCATGAGGTATGTGGGACCTTAGCCCCCAGCCAGGGATCGAGCCTGCACTTCCTGCTGTGGCAGGCGAAGTCTCAACCACTGGACCCCAGGGAAGTCCAAGCCCAAAATCACTTTAAAGCAAATTCAAGGCTTGAGAATTTTTCAGAGATTTCAGTTTGTCTAAAATTTGCCTGTAAAATCATATGAGGAATAGATGGGCATAAACACAATTTCAAAGGGGGGCTTTTATTTTATTTTTTCCCTTACTTGGCATACAGTTTCAATCAGGAAATTTTCTTTGATGTCCACTGGGTGTCAAAAGAATTTTGAATTCAATTTTATACGGGTAGTCTTTGGACCAAAGAGTAGTCCCAGCTTTAGTGATGGAGCCTGCTATTAAACACCACACCTTGGGCAGCTCCCAGGCCATGTCTTCTGCCCCTTGAAGCTTAAAATAGAAAAGCTTCAGATCACCAAGATCCAGCAAATATTCTTTAGTTCTCTGCTCAACCCTGCACATTTATACTTTCACTTAATTTTGGCCTCTAAAAAATCCTTATTTGTATAACAGCTTAACGATACAGGCTTTTAGGCTTTTGATTGCATTTTCACCAGACTTTTGTTTTTAGAGGGACAGTGGGTCAGAGCTGCAAGTGTGCCACCCTGTTGAAAATAACTATCTGAAATATTTGCTTTCCTAATGGCCTCTCCTGATATTGAACTATGTGTAAATAAGGGACCATGACCTGTTTAGCATCACCATCTTTGTATGAGGAGTTCAGTAACGGTTTGCTGATTAAATTTAGGAGTGAATACAATTTTGATTAAAGCCCTCCTTCAAAGGGATACAGGCTTCCCAGGTGGCTCAGCGGTAAAGAATCTGCCTGCCAATGCCAGAGACCGAGTTTGATCCCTGAATTAGGGAGATCCCCTGCAGGAGGAAATGGCAACCTGTTCTAGTATTCTTGCCTGGGAAATCCCATGGACAGAGGAGCCTGGTGGGCTACAGTCCACGGGGTCTCGAAGAGCAGGACACAATTGAGCAACTAAATAATAATAAAATCAAAGGGATACACTTTTATTTTCTTTGATAACTGAAAATTGAATGAGTCACATTCTCAAAGTTTTTCTTTAGTCAAAAATGACTTTTGCTGCAACTTACTCTACTTTCAGGAAGAGAAAAAAACTATTTAAGGGAAGGTGGCAGTACATTCAAGGCAAAATCTGGAGGAAAGAATTTAGCACACTCAGAGAAACTTCATGACTTATAAACCTCCAGAAAAAAGAACTAGAATTTCATTCTAGCATTTATATAACACCTTATATTAAACCCTGACTTTTTTTTTTTTTAATAAAGGAGGCTTATCAAACTCTTGGTTAGTAAATCCACTTGTAATGGACATACTTTAAGTGGAAAAAACACCCCAGAGTTTTGTGATCAAATATTTTCTTATGTAGGAAGAATCCTCATATCTTTACTTGAACACAGATCCAGTCTAAGCAGACATTCCCTCAGATGAACACTGTGTTTCCCAACTTGGAAGAGATGTATTCTCTCCTTATTCAGCTGCAAGTGCCACAAATAAATCAATTACATGGCACGTGGTGGTGGTGGTGCTCAGTCGTGTCCGACTCTTTGCAACCAATGGGCTCCTCTGTCCATGGAGTTCTCCAGGCAAGGAGACTGGAGTGGGTGGCCATTTCCTTCTCCAGGGGATTTTTTTCTACCCAGGGATTGAACCTGAGTATTCTGGGTCTCCTGCATTGGCAGGCAGGTTCTTTACTAACTGAGCCATCAGGGAATACACACACACACACACACACACACACACACACACACACACACGCCTGCACAGACCTGTTTTAGTTTAGCCATTTAACTCATTTGGCCATTCTGGAATGAGTATCTAGGACCAGGAATAGTCACAGAAAGTCTGGAACTTGGGTAAGAAAAGGGAGGAGTAATGTGGGGGGAAAGAATTATACCAACTAAAAGAGGCAGGATTTTTGGCTCTGGGAAGTAAGCAGCCTTGGATCCCATGCGTAGCCTCCCACTAATAACATACAGAAATGCAGGATAAAATATCACAGGTATTTAAATATCTATGACTTTCACAGTAGAAAATGGCACGATAGTTCCCAAAAAAATTAAACATAAAAATTACCGTCTGATCCAGGAACTCCACTTCTAGAATATATCTGTGCCCAGAAGAATTGAAAACAGGGACTCGAATCGATATTTGCACATCTGTATGCATAGAAGTATTATCCACGATAGCCCAAAGGTAACAAAAGTCCAAGGGTCCATTTGTGGATGAACGGAAAGGCAAACCATGGTTTATACGTACAATGGAATATTATTCAACCTTGGAAGAAAGGAGATTCTGACACCTGCTCCAGCATGGATGGAGCTTGAGGACTGTATGCTAAGTGAAATAACTGGGGCTCCAAAGGACTGTATAAGGACTCCCCTGGTGGTCCAGTGTTAGAGATTTCACCTTCCAATGCAAGGGTTGTGGGTTTGATCCCTGGCCAGGGAAATAAGGTCCCACATGCCTTGGGGTCAAACCTCCCCTTAAACATAAAACAGACACAATATTGTAACAAATTCAATAATGACTTTTAAATGATCCAGGTTAAAAACAAAACGGACTATAAGATTCCCATATGTGAGGTATCTCGAAGAAGGAAATGGCACCTCACTCCAGTATCCTTGCCTGGAGAACCCTATGGACAGAGGAGCCTGGCAGGCTACAGTCCATGGGATTGCATGAGATAGCAGATGACTGAAGCAACTTAGCATGTGAGATACCGAGAGTCATCAAATTCACAGAGACAGGAAGCAGGACGGTGGTTAGGGTGTGGGGAGGGGAGTGACGGGGCAGTTAGTGTTAGGCAGCTGTGGGGTCTGAGTTTGGGAAGAGGAAAAAGTTCTGGAGGTAGAAAGTCGTAATGGTTGCACAGCAGCGTGAAAGTACTGAGTGCCAATGACCTGTACACTTAAAGTGGTTTAAGTGGTAAATTATATGTTATGGAAAATTATCGTAATAAAAAAAATTATGACTGTGCTCAAGAACAAGAAGGGAGAGCATACAGGTCAGATGATGGGAGAGGGGTGCAGGCCCCAGAGGTAGGGGCATGACCCCACCCCTAGCCATGGTGGTGCCGGTGGGCGTGGGTAGGGACTTATCTTATCTGGCTAGTTAGGAATTCGACCCTTGATAGATTGCTAACTCAGTGAAAACTGGGTCTTACACCCTGCCCAATGGTCCAGAGGCACAATATGGAAGTTGTCTCAGCCATGACTCTCACTGGAAAATCAGGAAACTGAATCAATAAATAATTCTCCCATGAAAACTCCGCATCTTGGGCCAGTGTGTTTAGCGTTTGCTGTGCCCTGCATTCGTGGTGTGGGAAATCCCTGAGCTGGAAGGCGATGTGAAATTGCTCTTGGGCTGGGCTGGCTCTGGGGTGTTCACGAGAAGCAAACAGCACACTGCTCAGGTTGCCAGGAGTCCCAAAGGAAAATAAAGTCCCTCTTATGATCCCAAATTACAAAATGCACAGGGAAATGATTCATTGTGAATGAAAGTCAACAGAGAAAGGAAACATGAAAACTAGGGTCCAAACATGTAAGTGAAAAATAATCTGAAGGAGAACACAGTGTGACAGGAAGAAAGAAAGGTTTTAAACAGCACAGAAATAACAGAGTGGAAGGAGAATTGATGAACTGGAAGCCAAATCGAGGTGAACTGCCCAGAACACAGATGGGACTATATTAGAAGACAGGAAATTTAAAAGACAAGTTAGAAGACATGGAACAGAGATTGAAAAAAGTCAACATCCGTTCAACCCTTGAATGACACAGAACTGAACTGAGCAGTTGGCTTATATGTGGATTTTTTCCCATAAATAGATACTACAGTACTACACAGTCTAAGACTCCTTGAATCCTTGGATGCAGAACCAGGGATCTCAAGTAAAGTCAGACATGAATTTTCAACAGCATGGAGGGGCAGCACCCACAACCCCCAGTTGTGTAAGGGTCAACTGTATCTCTAATAAGAATTCCAAAAAGAGGGAATAAAAACAATGGAATAGAAACAGTGTTCATAATGACAACAGTCGATAGTTTTCCAGACTTGATAAAAATAAATAAATTCTTCAGACTAAAGAAGCAGAGGAAGGCTAAGCATAATAGATAGAAATACATTCATAGGTAGGCTCTTTACAGTGAAATGAGGAAGCCAGAATACCCAGGAAGAAAAGATAAATTATCAATAACAGAGCAACTTAAAAGGGCAACAGAATTTCTTACAGTAATATTGGAGGCTGGAAGATTCAGAGCAACAGTGTTAAAGAACTGCCAGAAAATAACTGCAATGTAGAATTCTGTTATCAGAAGAGTAAAGATGATGGGGGTGGAGGGGAAATTAGCTATATGCTTTTTATGGAATATAATGAAAAGGTGAGTGATAAAGGTCTGAAAGCTATATACCAGACAACTATTAACTGAAAAAAAGCCACTGTGTTGACTTAAGTAACAGATAAAAGAATAATTAAGGCAAAATATGCCAATAAAGATAAAAGGATACTACATATTAATGAAAGGGAGAATTTATCAGAATGCTGTATTAATCACATATGCACCTAAGAATTTAGCTTCAAAATATATAAAGTGAAAATTTATGGAAAAAAGGAAATTACAAACCAGTATAGTATAAGATGTTAATACTCCTTTCCCAGAACTGACGAAATAGCAGACAAAAAGTTAGTAACAATAGAGACTGTTTGCACAAACACAATTAACAAGCTGATTAAAGAGACGTATGTGGAACCCTGATAATTAAAGAATGTGTTCAAGTATACAAACAATATTTTAAATAAATTGACCATATAGTATGCTACCAATGAAGTCCAAACAAATGGCAAGAATTCATATCCCACAGGTTACATCACTGCTAAGTCGCTTCAGTCGTGTCCAAATCTTTGCAACCCCATGGACAATAGTTCCCCAGGCTCCTCTGTCCATGGGAGTCTCCAGGCAAGAATACTGGAGTGGGTTGCCATTTCCTTCTCCAGGGGATCTTTCTAACCCAGGGTTCAAAGCTGTGTCTCTTACTTCTCTGGCATTGACAGGTAGGTTCTTTACTACTAGCGTCACAATAACATCAAAAGTCAACAGCAACAATAAAAATGATTTAATATGATGGGAAATTTTTTTAAACGTATCTTTAGGCAACCAATGAGTAGAGAAGAAATAATGGAATTTTAGAACCAAACCATAATACAAACGTTAAATACCAAATCTGGAAAACAAGAAGTGTTGTGTGGCTAAATATTTTCCAGGAGGCTCCCAGTGTTGGTGTGTGCTAGGGTATATGTGTGTGTGTGGAGGCGGGGGGCAGGGGCGATGGCGAGGGCAGGGGAGTACACTTGGAGCATTTGCCCATCCATAGTATGAGTGTCCCACCAGGTCTATTTCAAATTGTCAACATCAAATGTGGCATTGGGAAGAAATACACAAAATGAACAACCCAAAATGAGCCGGCTACTGTTAGTTCGAGGACACCATTGTAAGCAACTGAAATGTAGCTTTAAATGCACAGATGTAACAAAGAAGAAGGATTGGAAAGATTAAACTGTTCTTAGAAAAAGAACAGGGCAGCAGAGTAAACCCAAAGGAATTAGAAGGAAGGAAATAATAAAGATAAGAGCAGAAATTAATAACATTACAAACAAAGACACAGTCAAAAGGAGTAACGAGAGGGAAAAAATGGCTTTTTGGAAGACAAATTAAATAGGCAAACATCTGGCTAACAGGATCAAAAGAAAAGAAATTAAAGTAAAAATAAACAACAGTCTGATTTGAGAGAACATAATACAGTCGCAGTAGAAAAATAAAAGATAAATGTTATGAACAATGCCAATAAACCTGAAAATACAGATTGAAAGGACAACTTTCTGGAAAAACACACTGATGAAACTGACTCAAGAGGAGATGCAAAATGTGAGCGTACGTGTTGCTATCACAGAAACGGAATCAGCCACGTACCTCCTGCTGCTTCTCTCTCTTAAAACGCATGCAGACAAGGTCACCCAGCCTGGTTGGTTTTACAGGTAACTTCTGCCTTCAAGAGCGGAATAATTTTACTGTTATCATAATATCATAAAATTGCTTCAGAAAAATAGGAAAAAAATCCATTTGGCTCATTTTATGGGGCTATTAAGCCTTGAGACAAAACTGAAAATTCAGTCTCCTTTCATGCATGCACAAAGAGACAAATGTAAGACATCACATATTATTTTTAAAATCTCAAAGTAATTTCTTAACTTCCTGCTAATTAAGATTTATCAAGAATGTAAAGATGCCTTAGAAGGTAGATTAGTATTATCATTGCATTAATAGATGAAAGGATAAAGATCATTTCAAAAGACACAGAAAAGATATTTAATACAATCCAGCAATCATTCTTGATTAAACAAAGATACCTGCTCCAGGTAAATAAATAAATCTTCTCAAGGAAACTAGGAATAGGTGGGAATGCTCTCAATTTGATAAAGTATCTCTTCAAAAGCCCACTGCAAATATTGACATTAACCATGGTTTTTCCAGGAGTCATATATAGATTTAAGATTTAGACCATAAAAAGATTGAGAACTGAATGGATGCTTTTGAATTGTGGTATTACAGAAGATTCTTGAGATTCCCTTGGACTATAAGAAGATCAAACCTATCAGTCTGAAAAGAAATCAACTCTGAATATTCATTGGAAGGACTGACGCTGAAGCTGAAGCTCCAACACTTTGGCCACCTGATGCAAAGAGCCAACTAACTGGAAAAGACCCTGATGCTGGGAAAGATTGAAGGCAAAAGAAGAAGGGGCCAGCAGAAGATGAGGTGGTTGGATGGCATCACTGACTCAATGGACATGAATTTGAGCAAACTCTGGGAGACACTGGAGGAGAGACAAGCCTGGCATGCTGCAGTCCATGGGGTTGCAAAGAGTCAGGTACAGCTGAGTGACTAAACAACAACCAAAGTGTTAAAAACAACACAAAAGTGTTAAAAACAACACGATGCCCCCTTTATCCCACTTTAAACGTCAGACTATAGGTCCTAGCTAACATAATGAGAAAATAAAAGAAAAGCTAAAAGCTGAAACATTTATAGCAGCCTTATTCCTACTGGCTCCAAATTCAAAACAACCCAATTTTATCGACAGGGAGATGGGATAACAAGTTGAGGGTGATCCAAACGATGGAAGATTATTCAGTCGCACAAGCATGGATTCCTGATGCAGGCAACGACATAAATGAAGCTGAAGGCCACATGTGCTGTGCAAAAGAGGCAGTCCCCAAAGAAAACATCCTGTGTGATCCCTTCAATACAATATTTAGAAACTGGGAAAACTGATAGTCACAAAAAAGCAGACTGTTGGTTCCCTAAGGTTGGGAGGAGGTAATTGACTGCAATGGAACTTCTACGAGTGATGAAAACGCTCTGTATCTTGATTGGGGTGTTTACTGGACAAGTATGTATCGTTGTTGGCAATAATTGAACCAAATAGGTAGGACCAGTGCATTTTATCAATTGATCAGTTCAGTTCAGTTACTCACTTGTGCTTGACTCTCTGCGACCCTGTGGACTGCAGCATACCAGGCTTTTCTGTTTATCACCAACTCCCAGAGCTTACTCAAACTCATGTCCATTGAGTCGGTGATGCTATCCAGCCCTCTCATCCTCTGTCATCCCCTTCTCCTCCTGCCTTCAATCTTTCCTAGCATCTTTTCCAGTGAGGCAGTTCTTTGTATCAGGTGGCCAAAGTATTGGAGTTTCAGCTTCAGCATCAGTCCTTCCAATGAATATTTAGGACTGATTTCCTTTAGGATTGACTGGTTTGATCTTCTTGCAATCCAGGGGGACTCTCTAGAGTCTTCTCCAACAATACAATTTAGAAGCATCAATTCTTTGGCGGTCAGCTTTCTTTATAGTCTAACTCTCACGTCCATACATGACTACTGGAAAAGCCATAGCTTTGACTAGACGGACCTTTGCAGGCAAAGTAATGTCTCTGCTTTTTAATATGCTGTCTATGTTGATCATAGCTTTTCTTCCAAGGAACAAGTGTCTTTTAATTGCATGGCTGCAGTCACCATTTGCAGTGATTTTGGTTGATCAAGTAATTAATGATTAATTAATCAGTTGATAATTAATTTCAAATTAAAAAAACACAGTAGACACAAAAAGCTAAAGTCTGAGGAAAAGATATAACCTAAAGAGTACAAAGAATACACATTTACATAGACTATCCAGGAGAATCTGCAAATAAATATTAGTACTAATAGGAAAGTTCAGTAAGTTTGCTAGAAATCAATATACAAAAATCAATGGTTATTGTTAAAGGACATTATTAACCACGACGATAAAAGCTTTTAAGGTGCCCAGAAATAAACCTGACAAATGATGTGTCAGATTTTTATGGAGAAAGCAACAAAACCTTATGAAAGGGGAAAGAAATAAAGGATTTACTATAATCATGGATGGGAGGGGTCAATGTTACAAAGCATACAATTTTCCCCAAATTTACCTATGAATTCAATATGACTTCAATAAAAATCTCTGTTGAGTTTTGCAAAGAACTTGACAAGAATATGCTAAAGAATTGCAAAGAAAAAAAGAGGAGGAGAAGGGAGAGGGGGATCTTTTTACATATTGGTGCTCATTAAAAAGCCACAGTAATAGCTTGAACAATGTGCTATTGCCACAGAGAACAAGGACCTTAGAGACAAAATCGCTTAGATATGGAAGCCTGAAATATGGCTGAAATAGCATTTCATATTTCTAGGCAAAAGATGAGCAATTTCAATAAATTATGCTGGGACATCACCATACAGGAAAAGACACTTGAAATAGGGTAAAAATGACTATCTACTTCTTTTTATATCCCCCAAATCATCTAAATGTTAAAGCAAAATTTAGGAAGAAAATATAGCAGGCTATCCTTATGACATCTCAATACTGTCATGTCTATCTAAGGTGTCAAAAGTATAAATCATATTGAGAAAAGAAAATACTGAGAATACGACTGTATCAAACTAAGAACTGCTGTGTATCAGGACAACAATGAAAAGAAAACCAAGAAGGAAAAGAAAGTCAATAGTCCCTATAAGGTGTATACAACCCATGTAACTAGTTTGATATAACTGAAATATTCTAGAATTCCAAACAGCCAAGCAAACAATACCAGCAAAGAAGCACAAATAAACAAACGGAAAGAGGTTTCAATCTCTCTGGTAAACAAAGCAAAATCCACGCTAGAATAATAAAATACCATCCCATACCTATACACTGACAAAACTCAATAATCAATAACCAACAATCAGTCAATAATTCCAATACTAATAAGAACAGGTGGGGCTACTGGGAATAGCTTATACAGTGTTGGCATGGCTACAAATTGATTCTACTACTTTGGGGCATTCTAGGGGTCAAAGAACCTACCTGCCAATGCAGGAGACTCAGGAGACGTGGATTCATTCCCTGGGTCGGGATGATGCCCTGAGGAAGGAAATGGCAACCCACTCCAGTGTTCTTGCCTGGAGAATCCCATGCACAGAGGTGCCTGGTGGGCTACAGTCCATGGGGTCGCAAAGAGTTGGATATGACGAGCATGTATGCACGTTTGCCACATAGCAACACACGCACAAGGGAAAACATGTGAGACTGTTTATTGTGACATGGTTCACAGTAGGAAAAATCTAGGGAAAAGCCACAAATGTTATCAAATCATATACTATAAAAAGTATACAAGTAAACCTGACGTATGTTTATCATAGATGCACGTATATTCAGAGGACGTATATACTGATCCCCACAACATGGGGACCGTGGTAGTATATGGGGCACCCAGATTGCCTGGGCCAGAATCCTGTCTCCTCCGGTCACCACCTGTGTGACCTGGGCCAGTGACTTAACCGATCTTTCCTGAGCCCCTCGGCTAGAAAATGGGGGATAAAAATAGTATGGACGACCTTCCATGTCTATGGAAGGCTTTAAAGGGGCTAATGTATGCAAAGTGCTCAGATAATGGCCAGCATATAGTAGATTTGCAGTTTCTATGGCTGTTATTATCATAATAGTCATTATTCTCCTCATCAAGGCAATGGTTGCTTCTGGGGAGGGTAGGGAGGGATGCGCACAAACCTATAGCTTTTTCTGCAAGGAAGTCTGGCTACACGTTAACACACATTCACCCTGAGTTTAATGTGAGTTTGTGGCCGAGGGTACCGCGTACATGATTACTTGTCACAGAACTTTCTAGACCTCACTATGTGTTTCAAATAGATCATATTTAAACGTTTTTTTTTTTTTTACCACTGTAACCATTTTATTTATTATTTTTAAAATATAAATGTATTTTAATTGGAAGTTAATTACTTTACAATACTGTATTGGTTTTGCCATACATTGACATGAATCTGCCACGGGTATACATGTGTTCCCCATCCTGAACCCTTCTCACATATCTTTCCCCATCCCATCCCTCTGGATCATCCCAGTGCACCAGCCCCAAGCATCCTGTATCATGCATCAAACCTGGACTGGTGATTTGTTTCACATACAATAAAATACATGTTTCAATGCAATTCTCCCAAATCATCCCACCCTCTCCCTCTCCCACGAGTCCAAAAGACTGTTCTATACATCTGTGTCTCTTTTGCTATCTCACATACAGGGTTATGGTTACCATCTTTTTAAATTTCATATATATGCGTTAGTATACTGTACTGGTGTTTTTCTTTCTGGCTTACTTCAGTCTGTATAATAGGCTCCAGTTTCGTCCACCTCATTAGAACTGATTCAAATGTATTCTTTTTAATGGCTGAGTAATACTCTGTTGTGTATATGCACCACAGCTTTGCTGATGGACATCTAGGTTGCTTCCATGTCCTGGCTATTATAAACAGTGCTGCGATGAACATTGGGGTACACGTGTCTCTTTCAATTCTAGTTTCCTCAGTGTGTATACCCAACAGTGGAAAGACAAATGACCCATGGAATATTATGGAGAAATATGTTTAAACTGCCTTATGACTGTGAGAGGAAGATATTGTAGGATCATATTTTTGGACTGACACAACATTTCAGACACCACTGAGCAACTTAGCACACACACACCAGAATCCCTTACCACAGAAAAATCTCTAGATCCTAAAGTATGTTAGAAAAAAATCTTTAATTTCATAAGAGCTATCCTTCTTTTGAAATAGCCACTCACATACGAATAGATCTACTTTACCTCTGAGCAAACTGACAATATGCAGAGAAAGACAGAACATCCAATTTTTTTTTTTTTACTTAAAGTATTTTATCGTGATTATGACTAATTACGATAGACTTGGAGTTAGTGGAGTCTAGTTCAGTGGATCTTCACTTCATTTGCCTTTGAGCATGGTGACTTCTGATTTGATGGTTTATCTTTAAATTTATTGATGAAAATAGAGTTACCTTGGAGATGATGGAGAGCAAGCTGACCTGTTCACACTTGATGTAACACATTTTGGGATTTGTGGACAGAGCGCCCAAGGCAAATAGGATTCTAAGTCCTGGTGAGTATGCATTTTGCCTTCCTGAGGACCCAGAGGGAGAGGAAGAGTGGTAAGCCTTGGCAGGAAGGCAGCAACCCAGACATAAAATATCTCAGCTCTGAATGTGTCCACCGGAGCAGAAATTTATTAAAATCCTATTTTAAACCATAAGGCACACGCACCAGTGAAGCAGCAGCTCCGGCTAAGCCAGGTTTGTTTTGTACTTTGTTGCAGTACTTTTTTTTTTTAATGAAACTGTGAATGGTTGAGCAGCCCTGGCTTTAAAAGGAGTCTCTCAAGGACCCACGCTATGACTGGTTGTAGCAGAGCAGACAAGTTGTTGCCTTCTCCATAAAACCATTTGCGAGCTTCTCACTATGGTTGTGTTGCACTTCCCTCTTCAGAAATAAGCAAGGACCAACTTGACCTGTAAACAGAATCTCTTCCTTCTTGGAGGATGCTCATTTCAGCTGAATCCCAAGTGGAAGAGTTTCATTAGATTGGGAATAAAGTGGAAGGCAGGTGGAGGATGAAAGACGCTTTAAGGAGAAAGAGGGTGTTTCTGCTTCTGAAACTTCTTCACCATCCCTATTACCAGTTACTGTCTGTAAGGCTATCTGCTCCTCCTCCCCATTTTTCATGGAATCCTGAAGTCCTAGAGGAGGGTATGACTGCATTAATTTTCTAAATGAGCACATTGACTGTCAGGGTCATGAAAGAGGAACAATGGAGAATCATCACATTCTGGAGGAGACAGACAAGATGTGGTATCTAGAGGCAGTGTGGGATCCTGGATTGAATCCTAGAGCAGATAAAGGACAACAGTAAAAAACAAAAACAAAAACCAGGAAGTCCAGGTGAAGCCTGTAGTTCAGTAAGGGATTTTGCACACTGTTACATTCTTAGTTTTGATGAATGTATCACGGTTATTTAAGATGCAAGTGGTAGTGCGTGAGCTATAGGAATTGGAGAAGGAAATGGCAACCCACTCCAGTATTCTTGCCTGGAGAGTCCCAGGGACGGTGGAGCCTGGTGGGCTGCCATCTATGGGGTTGCACAGAGTCTGACACGACTGAAGTGACTTAGCAGCAGCAGCAGCAGCAGCAGCAGCAGCAGCGGAGCTATAGAAAAGCAATCTTTGTCGCTTTACAACACATTTTTATTTTTCTAGACATTAAAAGACAGTAAATAAGGCTAAAATTAAAAGTAAAACATTTGAGAAATTGGTTGCTGTGTGATGGACGTGCAGTGTGTTTTTCTCCAGTAAAAGTGGTTAGCGTTAGTTGCTCAGTTGTATCTGACTCTCTGCAACCCCATGGACTGTAGCCCACCAGGCTCCTTTATCCATGAAATTCTCTAGGCAAGAATACTGGGGTGGATAGCCATTCCCTTCTCCGGGTGATCTTCCCAATCCAGGGATCGAACCCAGGCCTCCTGCATTGCAGGCAGATTCTTTACTGTCTGAGCCACCAGGGAAGCTTAGAAATGATGACTGCAGGACGTTTATTGCTTGTGGAATCTGATACCAGCTATGTTGAAGAAATTCAGGGAACTCACTTGGCTAGTTGAAGATAAATATGATGTCCAGTGCTGAGCTATTTGCTCCTTGTCTCTTCAGGACGTGAGGAGAAAATTCAAGTATGTCACTGGAGACACTGTTTCTCATAACCTACTTCCTGCATGCCAGTTTATTTACCCGCAGTGTTTTGAGCAAGAACTAGAGTTCCGGGGAAGCCAGAGTGGGTTTCCCATGTGGCGCTAGTGGTAAAGAACCCGCCTGCCAATACAGGAGAGAAAAGAGATGCAGGTTCCATCCCTGGGTTGGGAAGATCCCCTGGAGGAGGAAATGGCAACTCACTCCAGTATTCTTGTCTGGGAGATCCCGTGGACAGAGGAGCCTGGCGGGCTACAGTCCATGGAGTCGCAAAAGTCAGACACAACTAGCGACAAAACAACAACAACAACAAGGGGCAGGGCATGGAGGTTACAAGGAGTCCATCTAGTGAGGTCAGAGGCCTTCAGTGTGCATTGGGAGTTCTTGTCCTGGGAGTTCTAGAACTTGTTGAACTTTTTCTTTAAGTCACAGTGAAAAAGGGCAGTGAACCCACAATTGGCTAAGCTACCCCAATCTTGGTAGAATAGAAGCTTGGATTAGGAGATAAGTGGTTATGAAAAAAAAAAAAAAGGAATAAAATACACCAAATAAGATAACATTTCTTGCTTGCCTGTCTCTGTGGCTTGAGAATCACACCTGCTATACTTTCTGCCCAGCTGTGTACCGTTACTTACTTTTGAAACAGAGATTTCTAACCCCATGAAACATCGTGTTTTAAATCAGCGTGTTATCGTTATTTAGTTGCTCTGTCATGTCTGACTCTTTTGTGACCCTGTGGACTGTAGCCCACCAGGTTCCTCTGTCCATAGGATTTCCTAGGCAAGAATATTGGAGTGGGTTGCCATTTCCTTTTTCAAGGAATCTTCCTGACTCAGGGATCCAACCTGCATCTCCTGCACTGGTAGGTGGATTCTTTACCACTGAGCTACCTGGGAAGTCCTTTAAGTCAACAGTAAGTGCATATTTCTTTATTTCTTAACTTGGCAAATGAAGTGGTTTATTAAAAATGAAAGGTGGGGGTTTTGGTTTGTTTTCTTTTTTTTTTAATGGCAGAATTCTCAACAACAATTCCTTTAAGAAGGAGCTCTTAAACAAATTCCAGCTTTTCTGACACGCAATAATTGATATATTCTGAAGTCATATATTTTGGACAAAGTTTTGTAACAATATAAATATTCCATAATTTCTTGAAAAAATAAAAAATCAGCATTAAATACTATTTTTCTGTGAATTTTAAAAACACCTGAAGGTACCTAAGTTCAGTGTGTTCATCTTCTTGGTTTTAAGGAACAAATTAGTTTCAGTTCAAATGAAATAGGACAAAATTAAAACAGAATAGGACATTTGACCCATTTTAAAAGCAATAGCCCAGCAAATAAATGCAGGCATGGTAAATAAAGGTGTCCAGCTACCTTCTCTATAAAGCAATGGTTGGAAGCAATGAATCAAAGAATTTGTTTAATACAGTAGTTTTCCTATTTGGCTCTTTTTCTAAACTCTCTTCAGCTCCACCATTTGCATCGAATTTGCCCTAGCTATAATTTGAAGGGGACAGTCATGGAAAAATCCTGAGAAATGTTGCCAAGTTTATTTCCTAATTGAGACACATTTTCTTTTTGGATTTTCTTCTTCTGTTTTCTGTGCTTAAAAACCTCTTGGGACATCCCTGGTGGTCCAGTGGCTAAGACTCTGTTCTCCCAGTGCACAGGGCCTGGGTTCAATTCCTGGTCAGAGAATCAGAGCCCACATGTGCCAACTAAAAGATACTACATGCCACAACTAAGACCCAGTGCAGCCAAATAAATGCATACGTAAATAAAAGCAAATACCTCTCAAAAAGCCTCTAGTATGCAAAAAAAAAAAAAAAAAAAAACCTTTCTGATTTACAAATAAAAAAACAAAAAAAAATACACATCATTTAAATTTCTCTTTCACAAAGATATACATCTTGTAGGCACACAGATTCAAACATATAACCTGGAATCTAAAGTACCCAACTCAGATAATAGCATAATCTATTTTAAATCAGAAATGTTTTGTTTTTGCTTTCTTAGTTCTCCCCACCCTGTGCTCAGAAATATGAGTAATGACCTCAGCAAATGGGCAATGGTTATTTATCAGCCTGTTTGGAAATGCTGATGTTATGGAGGACTTTCTCTGCTTTAGGTTTTCTCTTTCTCTACTCTAGATAGAGGAATAGAAACAGTAATAAAATAACTGAGGACCTGCTAGACACAGAGAATGGTGCTTGGTACTTTAACTGGACCACAAGTTTAATGTATTTGGTTGCTCTGTAACTTGTGTACGGCTCCTATTTCACAGATGAAGATCAGAAAGGTTAAGTGGCGTAAGACTGACCAGGCAGGAAACTGTCATGGTCAAACCTGCTTCAGGTCAGGTCTGTTCCAGCACCCTCATCTTTTGCTTTATTCTCTCTCACCTCACAATTCACAGTTACGTAGCTTCTAACTTGAACTCTATAGCTGCAGGCATTGCGGTGTCTAGTAGTTGAGATGGGAGAGTGCTGGGATTAGAAAGAGAGTAAGACTGGCTGGGCGTTGATGGTTGCTGAAGAGTTACACCTGCCCCTGTATGGGTAGGGTCAGATCGCTCTGCCTTTCATACATTTGAAATTTTTCATAATAAACTGAGGTGTATAGGAATGTTCATGCTCTATAAAGACATTCAATGGATATAAATTGCTCATCCCTAACTGGGGCATTACAAAGGGTCCCCTCACCCCAACACCCCAACTGGCCACACACACACACACACACACACACACACACACACACACACACAAAGTCACATAGTTAGAAACTTCTTCTAGCAAGAGCAGTGCTTCCCTCGTTGCTCAGTGGTAAAGAATATGCCTGTCAACGCAGGTGATGTGGGTTCGACCCCTGGGTCAGGAAGATCCCCTGGAGGAGGAAATGGCAACCCACTCCAGTATTCTTGCCTGGAAAATTCCATGCACAGAGGACCTTGGCGGGCTTCCGTCTGTGGGGGCGCGAGAGTAGGGCATGACTGAGCAACTAGACAACAACAACAAGAGCAGGAGCAGGACAGATGTGAGTAAGTCCTCAAGGCACAAAGCAGGAGTCTGGAGGCCTTCGTGCCTCCAGCACATATCTTGTAAGCAGAGCGCTCAGCCCCACTCAGCATCTCAGCTCCTCTCCGTTTGCTCAAGCCCAGCCAAACCCAAACAGGGATCACCAGCGGGGAGAACTGCAAATGTTTGCAAACTGTGAGCAAATTAGGAGAAAGCCCTCGATTTAGCTGCGAATGATGGTGCCCAGATATAAATAAACATTGTTCCCAGCGCAGATTCTGTCAACACCTCAGCGCCCTGGATGGTCTCCTTAAAAGAGAGAGTGTTCCTCAGCCCTGCTGAGCTCCAAAAACCACCTGAGGGGGCACACGCTGTACTTGGCTGAGCCTGTCTGCAGACTTCAGCCCTTGGCATCAAAAGCTACCACAAAATATGCGGCCAGCTCTGAAATATGTGTGTTTTTCAGGCAGCCACGAGGGCAGAACAGGCATTCATTTTTGATCCACACGTCAGAGTCTGGCAGTGGTCGCTCCGGGAGTCTCTTATTTTATTTTTTTTCCCCTCCACTTTCTTCCTTTTTTCAGTGATACATACTTAATGGACACGAATTTGAGCAAACTCTGGGAGATAGTGAAGGACAGGGGAACCTGTTGTGCTGCAGTCCATGGGGCCTCTAAGAGTCGGACACGTGACTGAGCAACCGAACAACAACGAAACAAACCCTTGTTGTAGAATATATGTATTTTTTAAATACAGAGAATTAAAAAGATGTTAGATTGCCTTAATTCTATGAGCCAGAGATGACCGCTGCTCATTTTGAACAAATGTTTCTAGAAATTTTAGGGGATATATAAACCCCCTGAAATTAAAACAGGAACATACTGTAGGTAGCTTGCTTTATTCATTCAGAAATAGCCTATGAATATTTTAATGCCTATAAACAACCTTTACAACCATATTTACAATCTCTCTGCATATGGACATAAAACAGCTTATTCAGTCAAGACATATTGGCTATTTACAAAGAATTATTACTGAAACTTTTCAAACTTTTGCTTCTAAACCTGAGATTGGATGATGATTTTAGTAAATAATTATTTCTACAAATGTATTATTATTTCCTCAGGATAAATTCCTAGAAGTAGACTACCCAGTAGGAACTTATTGAGACATTTAACAAACTGCCCTCCAGAGAGAGTGCAGTCGTCAGCATTCATGGAGATTGATTCCAGAACCTCTGTCTTTTCTAAAGTCCATGGATGCTCAAGTCCCTTATATAAAATGGTGTAGTATTTCCATAGGACCTATGCACACCCTCCTGTACACTTTAAATCATTTCTAGATTACCTAAAATGCATAATACAAGGTAAGGGCTTTTCAGATGGCTCCGTGAGTAAAGACCCTCCTGCCAATGCAGGAGACATAAGAGACCCAGGTTCAATCTCTGGGTTAAGAAGATCCTCTGGAGAAGGGCATGGCAACCCACTCCAGTATTCTTGCCTGGGAAATTCCATGGACAGAGGAGCCTGGAGGGCTACAGTCCATAGAGTCGCAAAGAGTCAGACATGACTGAAATGACTAAGCATGCATGCATGCACAATACAAGGTAAAAGCTGCTGAAAGTGAAAGTATAGTCACTCAGTCATGTCCAGCTCTGAGACCTCATGGCCTGTAGCCTGCCAGGTTCGCCTGTCCATGGGATTCTCCAGTCAAGAATACTGGAGTGGGTTGCCATTCCCTTCTCCAGGGGCTTTTCCTGACCCAGGTATCAAACCCAAGTCTTTTGCACTGCAGGCAGATTCTTTACCCTCTGAGCCACAAATGGTCGCTGGTGTGCAGCAAAATCAAATTTTGCTGTTACAAACTTTGAGGAATTAAATATACATATATATATATATTCAATTTAAAGCTTGCTGCTACTGCTGCTAAGTCACTTCAGTCGTGTCCGACTCTGTGCGATCCCATAGACGGCAGCCTACCAGGCTCCCCCGTCCCTGAGATTCTCCAGGCAAGAACACTGGAGAGGGTTGTCATTTCCTTCTCCAATGCATGAAAGTGAAAAGTGAAAGTGAAGTTGCTCAGTCGTGTCTGACTCTTCGCCACCCCCATGGACTGTAGCCTACCAGGCTCCTCCATCCATGGGATTTTCCAGGCAAGAATACTGGAGTGGGGTGCCATAACACTTAGTTGGATCCAAAGATGTGGAACCTGTGGATATGGAGGGCCGACCATAAATAAATTTATACTCTGCATGTCCCTATACCCTTATCACTTTCTTTAGTCTCCGCCAATTCAGTAGGTAGAGACTATCAGGTTTTCTGAATTTCTACTTCTTTGATCCTGATGATACTGAAATTTTATGTTTATCAAAAAGTCTTTCCATTCATATAATTTTCTTATTCAGTATGTCTTCAGATTGACACCTCTGTAGTTATTGTGAGATGGGAAAACATGCTTTTTAAAAATTATATGCTCCCCTGGTGGCTCAGTGGTAAAGAACCTGCCTGCAATGCAGGAGACCTAGGTTCGATTCCTGGGTCTGGAAGGTCCCCTGGAGAAGGGAATGGCAACCCACTCCAGTATTCTTGCATGGAGAATTCCACAGAGTAGCCTCGTAGGCTACAGTCCATGGGGCCACAAAGAGTCAGACACGACTGAGGGGCCAACGCATTACTTGGCTGCCCCCAGGTCTTAGTTGTGGCACACAGGATCTTCCATCTTCATTGAGGCATGCGAGACCTTTAGTTGCAGCGTGCGTATGGGATTTGGTTCCCTGACCGGGGGATCTAACCCAGGCCCACACCCACCCCCACCCCCGCATAGCGACGGTGGTCTTAGCCACTGGGCCACCAGGGAAGCTCCGGGAGATCATGCATTGATTTATCATCGTATTACTTCGTACCAGCTAGGAGGTCCACTTGCCTGCAGGTGAGGAAGGGAACACAGGCGGGTGGGAACTTCACCGCGGTGCCTGGAAACCTCCATATCTGACTATCAGTCCAGCTCACACTCGGCGAGGGTCTCGGGCAACACTCCAGGGCAGTATTTCCCGATTCAGACCCATTTCCTCAGTGTGAAGCCCGCTTCACGGCTGGCCTTCTTTCCATCTTAGAGCAGGAACTCATTCCAAGTGTAAATGCGACTGAACCCTTGAAGCAGCCTCTCTGTCTGTACCTGATACGCTGGCTGCCAGGTTCTGTTTGTCCTGGCTCCCAGCCCCTCTGGCTCTTAGCTTGGGGAGGGAGGTCCTGGTTGAATTTTGCTTGGCGGCTCCTCCTCTTTCTCCATACGTGAGTTTTGCCCTTTACTTGCTATGAATCGCAGATTGATGGGCTCTTTTCTCACCTGGACTCGAATTTGCAGAAATGATAGCCAAATGGGCAGACCCTCAATTTGAAAGGCAGATGTGTTCTTTTACAGAGGATTGGGGAGGGAGAAGTCATTAAATGGGCGAATGCAGATCATTATTTTAAACCAGTGATCCTTTCATGGCTGTTTTCACAAGAGCTTGAAAAGGATTGAGTGGAAATCCAGATGTCAGCCGAGGGAACCAGCTATCTCCTCCTCTCTGCTCTCTGTATGTGGAAGGGAGTACCACTGTGAAGATTTACTTTCCCAGTGCAATTTTCCTTAGGAGATGGAAATGATTATGGTCAGTTTCAAACCATATTTCCTCCCCACCCCCCCAGTGGCAAGAATCCTGAGCGCTAGCCAGAACCCACTTTCACTTGTCCTTCTTTATGTTCGCTCCTGTGACGTCCTGGTTCTCAAACACCCGTTGGTGAGTGAGATCTTATCTTCAGAAATAAGTTCTTCACTCCTCTGGGGTAAAATATATTAAATACAAATATTTTTTCATAAAGTAAACTATTTCATGAAGTAGCTATCAGATTATATCCCTTTTAATATTTTTGGCATTAAAATGGTCGATCTTTTATGAATCCATTATGTGGACACAAGATGGTAGTTTGATTTGTTATAAATGCCTTTATGAAGTTAAAAGCTGGCAATCCCTATGTTGGTTTCTAAATTATTTTTGAGATTTTTTTTCCTAGTCTATATAATCCCAAACCCTCTGAACCACTGGAATGTTATCTTCAAACAGTTTTTCAACACATGGACTATTTTCTGAGCCCTAGAATTTCTTGAGAATGCCCGCCTGGCCCACTGGAAGACAAATTGCTGGGTATAAGGGTCTTCGCTCATGACTCCCCCCCACCCCCGCCAAAATGCTGTGTGGAGTCACTTGGCGTCTAATTGTTACAGAGGAAGTGTCTGAGACTGGCCTGAAGTTTTGTGCTCTTGTAAATAGTTACTGAATAGTTGCAAGAATTTTCTCCCTACTTAGCACTTCTCCTCCTACTTGAGGCAAAATGTTCTGAGTGCCTTCTCGAGGCAGGATATGTGGTGGCTGGTGGCCACAGGGCTAGATTCTAGCATCACCTGAGTTCAAATCCAGCCTTGCACCCATTGTATCCTTAGTGTTGTGCGTTGAACTGTGTCTCCCAGAAAGATATGCTAAAGTCCTGTACCCCACGACCTAGGAGTGTCACCTTCTTTGGAAATAAGATCTTTGCAAATATAATCAAATTAGGATGAGGTCATTAGGGTGGGCCCTCATCCAATTAGACTCATGTCCTTATAAGAGGGCAATGTGAACGGAGACGCATACAGAGTCAAGAATGCCTTGTGAAGACAGACACACAGAAGGAAGATCACCAGGTGAAGACAGAGGCAGGAAGGATGCTCCAGAGAGGCTTCAGAAGGAGCATGGCCCTGCTGACACCTTGATTTCAGACTTTCAGCCTCCATAGCTGGGGGATGGTACACAACTGCTGTATTAAACCACCCAGTTTGTGGTACTTCGTCACAGTAGTCCTAGTACAAACAGATTTCTCAAAGACTGTGAACTCCAATGACTTGATCTATAAATGTGCATAATCCTGTGTTAGCTGCAAGATTGTTGCAAAAGGTAAAATGTTATTAGATGAGACAAGGTATGTAAATTCTGGGACATGGGAAGAACCTAAGAGGGGTTGTCTGCGGTTATCATCTTCATCATCACTACAACCACCACCCTCACCACCACCTTCCTCGAGGGCCCTTTCTCCTGGGAAGTCTTGCTTTTTCTGTACTCTTGACATTTTTATACAAAGCGTATGTGATTTTTAAAATAACAATAAAGTCTTTTGCTTAACTGTGGATGCCCAGGCCCACCCTCAAAGGTTTTTGATTCAGCAGGTCTCTGGAATGAGCTTTATTTGAAGGTGTCCAGACATGAACTGTCAGTAAGTTTGGAAAGCGCAACAGAATTGATGTGGTGGAACTGGTATTGGTATTCCTGTTCTATAAACACAGAAACTGAGGCCAGAGGAAATTGAACCCGAGTCAGAAAATGCAAAATCGAATAATTTTGGGGGCTGGACTTCAATAACTTCACTTGTTTGATGAAATGTGAAACTCGACTAGTAGGGAGAAGGCCAGATAATGAGGACTCTATAATACATAAAATATGGGAGACGGCCCAGAATTAGGATTAAGAACACATGCCTTGGAAATCAGGCAGGTTTAAATTCTAGTTGTGGTACATGCTTTCTAGCTATGTGAACTCAGAAAAATTATTTCTTTTAAAATCTTTTAAGAGCTCAAGCTCATCTTCTGAAAATGAGAATGACACACATCTGGGTTCCTGTGAAAGGTAAATGTCATGTTAAGGAAGTTAACACACAGTAAGTGCTAAAGAAATGGCATGCTTTTGCAAACATGCATTGACACTTCAAAAAAGTCAACACCTTCATCTTCTGCTATTGTTTTAAAGGTACAAATGTAGGGGAAAAGAAGGTCCTTAGATGAGAACTAGTAACTAACTTTAGAAAAGATGTAATTGTTTATATTTTCCTAGTAGCTTGCTAATCAGTTTTGTTCTGAACATCTTCATTTTCTACTGTTGCTTTAAAGGTACAAATGCAGGGAGGTATCATGCCTCCATAGATGAGACCAAGTAACTAAATTTAGAAAAGATGTGATGTTTATGCTTTCCTAGTAGCTTGCTAATTTTTTTTTCTGAGAATAGTCTTTCTGGGATCCTTCTTATTAATTTTAGTGACTCTCCTTGTACCTTGGGATTCTCCAGTTTAACGTCAACAGGTCACTTACCAGAACATGTAAGAACAGTTTTTAAGAGTTCCTGGTAGCTAACAGAAACCTACGGGTTTATGGATGCTCTTTATGCGTAATGATTTTCCCAACCGGTAGTGCCTAGTAGGATTTGTTTCCTGCGACACTTGGAACATCTTACCATATTCTTCACCAGGCTTCAAGATTCTGAGCAGGAAACCCGGAAAGGAATGGTTTCCTGATGTGGACATTCTGACATCAGCAAAGGAACTGGGTGCACATTCAACAGCCAAGAAACAAGACAGAAAGCTAGCCTGCACAAAATTGCCTTTTTATTTGCATGTCATTTAAACCACTGTGGATTGACATCCCAGGATGTCACCCTACTGAGTCTGTGCTACTTTTGTGAGACGCAATATGCATCTCAGCCTTCTGGAACAATCTGGGCTGTTTCTCCACGTCGTCTTCCTCAGCAAGCTCTGGGGCAGGACCCTCGGATCCCAGGTCCCACTTGTGACTGTATCAAGCGGGAAACCAGGAAGCGGCTTGAGCAGAACAGTCCACTTGCACCCAAGCTCCAGTGGTGCCCCAGCAATTTCATCCAGAACCTGGGCTCTCTTTTCACACCCTGCCTCCCTCAGCAGCTTGTTTCATCATTTCACAGCTGTGAGGCAACTCAGCGCTACTTCCTGGGGAGGAAAAGTAGGGGAAAGGCCCAGAGCCCTGCCCATGCATGCCCAGCTTCAGCAGAAAGATTATTACCAGCCACCTTGCCCGATCAAGAGCTTCTCTTTCTCTCTCTGGGACCAGAATTGGGTCACAGGGGCCTCCCTGGCTGTCAGAAACTCAAGGCAAGTGTGACTGAATTCTCTGACGGACTGGAGGGAGGCACTCGTGACCCATCTCCTAGGCTGCCTGTACTGCTTCCCCGGATATCAGAGTCTGCTGATTAAAGAGGTGGAAGGCAACAGCAGGGAACAAACAGAGTTAATTCTAGTGATTCCCCTGCTGCGTTTCCTTTTCTTGCATTCCTGAACTTCTCTTTTACACTTCTGATATCCCAGGCTCCCGGATGGAATCAGCCCTGGGGTGGAGAGATGGAAAAGGTCACACCTGAGGGGTAATGTCTGACTGGAGTGACCTTGCACCAGGATCCCTACTGGTCACCTTGGAGGAATTAAGTGAAACGAGGAGCCAGTCTAGGTTATTCGAACTTGGAGGAGGTGGACTTGTACACTTACAGACTTCCCAGGTGGCTCAGCAGTAAAGAACCTGCCTGCCAGTGCAGGAGACAAGGGTTATCCCTAAGTAGGGAAGGTGTCCTGGAGAAGGAAATGACAACCTACTCCAGAATCCTCGCCTGGGAAATCTCATGGACACAGGAGCCTGCATGGAGTCACAACGAGTTGGACACGACTTAGCGACTAAATAACAACCACCACCTGTACACTTAACACAGAACAGCTGTTCACCTGAGAACTCACAGAGCTTCTCTGTCCTGGCTCCAAACTTACCCTGATCCTGGGCCTGCAGTGCTATCGTCAGGAGTCTGCAAACCACATGGAGGCTCGCCATGCCCACTGCTCTGCTCTGCCAAGAAGGGACAGCGATGCCTGAGGGTGGAGGGAGGGGCTCCCGGGCTCCTTCCTTCCTCCTACCTGTGGCTTCAGGGCGCCTCCCTCCACTGCTTCTTCACCCCATTAGCAGCGGCAGAGGCCGCATGCAGCTTTCCTAACACCTGAAGTTCCCGCTCGGTCGGGTGGGCATTGAGACCAGAGCACTGGTAGAATGGCAGTTCCTCCTGGTTGCTACACTGTGATAATCCGGAACTTGTCCCCGTCCCCCAGGCACAAAGGCAGGAGTGCTTCCAGAAGCTGCTACCTGGGTGACACCTTAAGAGTTCTTTTTCGCCCTTTCTATGACCTGGGTAACAACTCTGTATGTATTCATCCCTATGCTAAATTTTACTGGTGCAATTTCCATCTCTGACCTGACTTGACTCAGTGACATTGCCATGAAGCCATGGGCAAAGGAAAGGGGCTTAACTTCCTGAAATATCCTTGGTCTCAACACCAGAGCTGTCTACTATAACAGTCAACTTTACTAAGCCTCCAGAGAGGGCAGGTGAAGCCACTGCTTATCATCACATTGTGGCCCTGAACACACACACCCCCACACCCGCCCCCCACCCCCAATCCCCAGGAGCGAGCAGAGCCTCCTCCGCCAGGAGCCCAGCTCCTGAAGGACCTGAGCATCCAGCTTTTCCGGGGGCCCCTTTCTAAGGAGGAGGCCTCCCTCAAGCAAGAAGCAAACAAGGCCTGTCTTGTCACTACCTATTCTACTGGTGAGTTAGATGTCTTCATTTCTCCATTTAGGAGTGGAATGGCCGAGTCATGTGACAGTCCCTTAACTTTCCAAAAACCTGCCAGACTGTTTTCAAAGACAGCTCCATCATTTTCCATTCCCATCCGTGGCATACTAGGCTTCCAGTTTCCCCACACTCTCATTTCGGTGTTACGTCTTATCTGTACTTTTGACTGGGGCCACCTCAAGGGGCATGAAGTGATATCTAAAGGAGATTTTAAGTCATATTTCTCTTGGGGCTAATGATGTACACCATCTTCTCATGTACTTACTGGCCACTTGTATATTTTCTTTGGAAAAACTCTATTCATATCCTTTGCCTATCCTTAGGCTTTGAAATCTATTTTGCTTTTAGAAAGATAGGTCTGTGTCAACTGAGTGCATCCTGCATTTTAGGTTAGGATTTTGTCTACAGAAAGCTAAGTCTTTATCTATTGCAGTAAGTTCACCAAGGCTTTGAAAGAGTTAGCATCTACTCAGATGACCCAAATGGCCACCTACAACCTTATCACTGAAGACAGAGAAACTACCCTCCTAAAACCAAGTTACCTACTTCTCTCTCCTCTTTCAGAAACTGAATCTCTTTCCTTCAGTGCACTGTTACTTGCAGAAATCCAACGCCCAAACCAGACGGAGAGCTGCTGAGCACTGCCCTCCTAACCAGGGCACAGATGCTAACTTAGTTCTTAGCCGTGGCAGGCTTCTGACTGGCTACCTACTGCAGAGACATCATTTATTTCTCTCAACAATCTTAAGGACTATATACTATTAGGATCTGCGTCGTGCAGCAACAAAGCCGAGGTTCAGGGGATTTGGGCCATTTGCTTAACGGGTCAGAAGACCAGAAGGTGCAGCCAGGGATACAGAGGTCACTCCAGAGCCCGAAATCTTAAACTCTGCACGCACCTTCCTCAACCCGGGATGCTCAGACGATTCCTCGGGGTGGCTCGGGGTCCAGGAGCCCGAGTTCATCGTTTCCCACCTTAACGGCGACTATGGTAACGCTGTAACTGACGGTGCGGGAAGGTGGAGGCGCCGTCCCCAGAACCATTCCCTCCTGGCAGGCCAGAAGGACCAGGAGGTACCGCAAGCGGCCCGCGAGCAGCCCCTTGCCGGCCCAGCCCAGCCTAGTATCAGGCCCCTCCGGCCCCGCCAGGGATGCCGGCCTCGAGGCAGGAGGCGGGGGCTCGCCGTCGCGCGCAGCCTTTCCTCGGAAGCCTCTGCCACCCCCGGGTACCTCGCGTCCCCGCGAAAGCACCTCAAACCCCAGCCCCTCTGTCCTGGGGCCACTCTGCCCTACAAGTCTCCCTAACCCTAGCCGCAGCTCTTCGCTTCCGCCCCGCGACTGCCGGAAGTGACGAACCGGAAGCGTCGCTCTTCCCACAGTGGGGCGGGGAAGAAAGATGGCGGCGCCCAGCAACCGGTGAGGAGAGAGGACACGGGGCTCCCCAGGGGGCGGCTGGACTCTTGCGTGATGGCCGCATTACCGCACACTCTCTCCTCACGCCTCCTGACAGGTACTGCATCCCACCTTGGGCACGGATTTTGGGGACTTCTCTTCCCGTTGCCACGTGCTACACCGTGGTTTCGCCTGTCTGCAACCTTGGGAACCCTTGGCGAGGTCGTCTGGGGGCATCAGTGAGGGAAGTGACCTTCGGGGCTGCCTGAAGTGAAGGGGCCTCGGATCTAGGGCCTAGTCTTGCATTGGGGTTCCGGTGGTCCGCACACCGCGTCCATCTCCTAGCCCCCGGAGGTGGGTAGGGGACGCGATGTCTGGTGCTTCTTTCTGTTTTCAGAGGCTGGAGGCTCAGGAGAGAGGAACCTGGGGCTCCCCGAGCCTCTTGGCTTCTCAGGGCCTTAGGTTCTAGCGATGTGTAAGTTACTCGTACGTTGCACTTGTAAGAACCTGGCAAGTGCTTAGCTTCCCCGCTGCCCCCCCCCGCCCCCAACCCGGAAGCCTTGTTCAAATATAAAGGGTCATGATGACAATAAAGACGGTGATCGTCTCGGACTGCGGGCCATAACCATCCCCCACCCCCCGGCTTTTGTCTTTCTACCATTAGCGTGGTCCCTGATATAATCCCACCAGGCCCACCTGTCACAATTACATGTTTAGTGTAGATGTGTTTTGTTGCCCTTTGGCTGGGTCTCAGCTCGAATGTTTCCTGTTAAGAGAGGCTTGAGCACACTAGGTAGAGCCCCTGGCCCTCTCTTATCACATCACCCTCTTTCCTTCATTATGGTTAGAACAGCCTTTGATTACTTACTTATAACCGATTTACTATGTGTTTCTCGCAACTGCAAGATTGAATCTTGTAAAGGCTGGGATGGTTTCTCTCTGGTTCATCTCTGTGTCCCCAGTGCCCGAAACAATACCTGGTGTGCATTGTTGGTGCTGAGTAATTATTTATGAATGAATGAAATTTGTCCTGATGGAGACGTTAAAGTGGAGGTTGGGCATTGTTTTGTTCCCAGTAGTTTAGGATGATAACTGATGTGGAAGAAATGTGTCACTGATTGTCCATATTCAAGACAGACTCCCTTTGGAAATCCCAGAAACTTTTTTTATTGGCTGAGCCATGGGACTTGTGAGGTCTTAGTTGCCCAACCAGGGGTCCAACTCAGGCCCATGGCAGTAAAAGATTGGAGTGGAATGCCCATCTGGCAATATTGATCACAATTACTCTGAAATTTCTTTCTCTTCTTTTCTCCTAATATTGTTATTCTGTGTGTCTCTTTTGGCTGTGTGATCTCAGGGCATATCAACTGTATTTTCTGGAGTTGAGTTTATTCCTCTATAAACTGAGGCTGTTCAGCTAGATGATCTCAAAGGTCTCTTCTGGTTCAAAGGGCACAAGGAGGGTGAGAAGTGGGAGTGTGTATAGATGATGAAAACAAGATTGGCCGAGATTTGAGCATTGTTCAACCTGGGGGATCAGTAATGGGGTCTCATTGGATTCTTCTGCTATTGCATATGATTGGAATTTTCCACAGTGAAACATTTTATTTGAAGGGTCTGTGGTTCTTTTTGAATTTGTTACCTTCTCCCATCCCTGACTGTGAATGTTCCATTCTGACCGTACAGTCAATCTCAGACCTTCTCCCATCCCTGACTGTGAGTGTTCAATTCTGACCTGAGACACTTGTTCTCAGAGAGCTCATCCTTTCTTAGTGCTGGAATTATCTCCTCTGTAGGGAGGTTTTTTCCAGCATGCATTGCTCAAGATGGGGTGCTTTTCTGCTTTCATTTCTGTATTTTCAGCTTCCTATAGGACAGATCTACCTCACTACTCAGAATTCCCCAGTTCAGGAAGTGGGCTGCTTATGGTTCAAACGGTTTGTTGCTGGATCTGTCTTTTTGATGCTGGTATTGGCTTCCTGAAGCTATGAACCAAAAGATCTACTCTTAAGTGGTCTGTGCAGCCTGCAGTGATACACTTAGAAGATCTACTGCTGGTGCTTGGTATGGAAGCGGCACAGTGGGAAGCGGGCCGAAAGGTACACTGGGACTGCATCAGGTGTCTTCATGCCCTCCTGGGTTTGGTCATGCCCGACTGTTCTTCAAAAGCTTAACAGTGTTTTATAGCCATTGAAAACTTTCAGAACCTTTCCATTTCATATCCGTGCACTTCATTTTTAAAGCCCTACAATCTTGACTCAGTGTTGATGGTGAATAATGGATGTGATCATTTGTGTCCAGATTTTTAATGCATTTGTTATAAGTCATGTACCTTCAAACCTATATTTCTTTACACAGGGCTAAAATGTCTTTAAATTTCTGGACACTGATTGTTTTGACTAAATGAAGTGTTTTCATCTTTTAAAAGTGCTGTTTCCAAGCTGGTTTTGTTTCCATAAAGTCTCATTTTTAATCCACATAATCTTGAGAGATATTTTCCAAGATGGTTCTTTTCCTCCCAGGAACATACATTTCTCACTGGACCAGTGGAACTCACAACTGGTTTTGAAATTAAGGTGTAGAACGATAAAACTTGGTGTCTTCTTGACATAACCTTTTAATATTGAAATCCTGTTATCCCAGAGAACAATGTCAAGGCAAGAAAGGAAAAATACATACCATCAAAAAAGATAGACTATCAGAGGACTAAATTCAAAGGAAATTTCAATCAGTGGACTGATTTCAACGCTACCATTCCTTCCTATACACACATACAGACACCACATATTCATGGATGTGGAAAATAAGCATGTCGTATTTACCTGAGGGCCGAGGATATGATTTCAGTGAAGAGGGGACTTATCTCCAGTCTAAAATAATTGCCGTGGTTACCATGGGGTGGTGATAGCTCTCCTTCCCCCCGTCCAGGTGAGTGATGTGGGCAACTGAGTCATCAGCCCTCATTTCATGATGTAGAAACAATCTGCATTAAGAAGTGCTATAAAAAGAGTATAAAATGATAGACTACTTGAAAGAAACTTCGACATTTGACAGGCAGAGTGGAAACAGGACGCTGCAAGCAAGGAGATGCATAAACAAAGATGAGCAAACTGAAATCGTGGGGCAGGACAGTGAGTCACACATACATGATTGGGCAAGTGATGTGTATTCTAGGCTTCAGAAAGAAACCCTCTGGCTCTGGGGGACTCGGCTTGGAGAGGAAAGGAGTTAACCAAAGTCAGGACGACTGGTTTGCATCCCACAACTCTACGGTATCCAAGTGTGAGATGATAATGGCCTATATTTCTCAGCGGCAGGGCAAGAAGTGGACAGATTTGACCAGTGTTTCCGAGTTGACTGGAGCTGATGGTTATTAGGTGATGAAGGAAGAGTTCAAGGTGGTCTTGGAATCTCAAGTAGGTGATGGTTTTATCTGCAGTAGAGGACACAGTAGAGATAAGGGTGAGACTAAAGTGTTCTGAGAGACATTATAAGCCATCCACGTGGAGATCCTCAGCAGATGGAAACAGGCATAGCAGCTCTAGAAATGGCTTGGAGATTAAAACTTACCTTAGGGTTTCAGGAACGGAGAAGTGATGGGTGGCTGGGAACCGGGAATCCTTGGGGTCATGGATGCCACAAGAGAAAAGGCTTAAAAGAAAGGGGGTGGCGGGGGGCGGGGGGTGTCTGTGCTGTGTTCCTCTCGGAGATTTTCCCAGGATGGGGCTTGACACAGAAGCATTGGGTTTGTTGACATTTGAGAGAAGGTTTAGAGACGAATGACTAAAAGCCACATTTGGATACACCGAAAATAGCTTCTTCCTAACTAGCTTGATACACTTTAGTGAGAGCAGTTTCCTCTGTTTTTAGTTAGCTTACCTGATATGGCCAAAATATTATTCTGAAATTTATTTTCCGGTTTACTCTTATTTCCTGGAGGAGAAAATGGCAACCCACTCCAGTGTTCTTGCCTGGAGAATGCTATGGATGGAGAAGCCTGGTGGGTTACAGTCCATGGGGTCACAAAGAGTCAGACATGACAGAGCGACTTCACTCACTTTATGGTTATTTATTGAGAAAAATTGGGCTTCTCATTTTATCCTCTTTAGAAAGTGACCAAGCTGATTGTTTTACATTTGATTCTCTTAAGAGATTGATGGTTTGGTCATTTCAATATTTGATGTGATAAAAGCATAATTATCCTGAGGGCTTCCCTGCTAGCTCAGATAGTGAAGAATCTGCCTGCAGTGCAGGAGAGCCAGGTTTAATCCCTGGGTCAGAAAGATCCCCTAGAGAAGAGAATGGCTACTCACTCCAGTATTCTTGGCCTGGAGAATCCCTTGGACAGAGGAGCTTGGTGAGCTACAGTTCATGGGGTCATAAAGAGTTGGACACGACTGAGTGTCCAACACTTTCACTTTTAATGATCCTGAGATGAACAAGTTCCCTAACTCTGCTGGAGAATTATACTCGGACAGTGAGCAGGGCCGATCAATAACCGTTCATTCATGAGTTTGGATCAGATCATTTCAGAGTTCTGACCCATCACACATGCACTGCCCACCGTGATGCTGGCTCTGCTTCTGGGTAGGTCCAGTCATTGCTTGGTGAGACATAATGGCCGTTTTAATTTTTTTCCTTTTTCTTTGATAGGCTGGGGGAGGAGGATGCATCTGGTATCTAGAAAGAAGAGCCATGGGGGAGTCACCTCGTAGATTCCTGCATCTTCTCAGGAACGTCAATCAGCAGTGGGTCACATTTCAACACGTTAACTTCCTCCGGCGCATGGTAGGTTCAGAAGATCATGCTCACTGGGCTCTCTGCCTTTACTTTCCCTGTTCAAGGGGATTTCAGAAATTCCTGTTGTCAGAAGAGCTGCAACAAGTACTCTTTGAAAAAGACTTTTATTTCCTGCCCTCTTAAGTTTTTCCCCAGCGTTAATCCCTTGTTTTGATTATGCTTAACTGAAACCAGAATAACTCTGGTGTCTTGAGTTTTAAAGTATGATCTCGACCTTTTGATTAAGTCTGGAGAAAGATGGAAAGCTGCTTGCATGTTTTGAGTAGACCACAGTTAGGAAAAGCTGAACTGTTATAATTCATCTTTTTAAATTCTGTAAAGTTCTGTGAATACATCAGTAATACGGAAATAATTGCCTCAAGAGTAGGTCTTCCCTGTTCTTTTACATCAGCAGTGAGATTCAAACATGCACTTCTGAACAGATTCAAACAAATTGAGTTCTTGTGATTTTTCTGGGCATTTTACAGTGGGCGTTCATAATATAGCTCAGTCTGTTTGTAGACCTTGGACCAGGTTGACTCCATGTTGTCGTCAGCATGGTAACTTACATTTATCACTTTCTCAAATCATAAAGTATCGTAGAATGAAGAAGCCACAGCTAAAAACTTGTAATTTCAGTGCAAGCATGAAAGAATAGCAAATTCATAATCTGAAGTCCTATTTGACATTTATCTCTTTTTTTTTAACCGTACAATGTCCATTTTAGCTTTTAAAATCTTTTAACTTAATAAAACTCATTTTGATGAGAGATTTTAGTTTCAATAATAATCAGACTTGTAAAGTTGGGGATGGAGGATAATGGATGTTTAGAAAAGAAACTCAAATACATAGGATGCTTTTTATATGTAAACAGAACTCTGAATTCATTCCTGAGTTTGTAACTCCTTCCTCAGACAAGTGTATGTAATTTCAAGCTTTCACGATGTAATTGAAAAAAGTCACTTAGCTAGTTATCAGGAAAGGGCTTCAATTCTAGGAGCATCTGTAACTAACTAGTTTTCTATTCTTGGCTCTGTCAGATTGTTTCCAAGCCTTGGTTTCCTCATTTGAAAGTTAAAGTAAGAGATACTAGTAATGATCTCTCTTCTTTCACAGTTTTTGAGAAGACTGAATGAGATATGTCTCCTATAAACTCTAAGGATATATGTTGTTTAAAACTGTAAAGTACCTCATGGATGTTAGCCACAATTACTCCTTTTTGCTAATAAGTAACAGAGGTTGTCTGAGTCTTCAGCCCAATTCTCTCCACACACCCACTGCCCTGATGGTACTGAGCCCTGGGTTGTGGCCCCCTTGGAGCCCTCTCTGCACCGCTCGCTGGGCAACAAGGAAAGTCAGCAGGCTGACTTGGGCTCTTGAGTCTAGAAAACTTTTGCACTGTATTTGAAATGTTAAACCTGCAACTTCTGAGTCTATGTCGGGGAAATCCTGGGGGAGATGAATAAGAAATCAGTTTATCTTTCTTTCCGGGAATTTAAACCCCTAGGATTTTTTCTAAGTCATAGAATCTGAAAACCAGTTAATTGTCTTCTCCATATCTTAGTAGGGTGACCCCCATGTAACACACTGTAACACACTCTAATAGGAGTTATTTCAGCAAGTATTTGTAGAGGTGCAGGAAAATCTTTTAAGTACTGTAGAAGTCGGACTGATGTAAAGTGTTACTGAACAACCACTTAAGAGCATTTTGGGCTGCAGTTTCCTAAGTTATGTGTACCTTTTTTTTTTTAAATTCAGTATGTCACACAACTAAACAGAAGCCTCAAGCAGCAAATAAAACCAAAGCCAGAACCAGCAGAATCTCCTTTCCTTGAAAAAACTTCTTTGGATGAGGCCAAAGCCGAAATATGCGAGATGAGACCTCTTGTACCCTCCAGCCTGTCTCTGTCCAGAAAGCCAAGTGAAAAAGCATTGATAGAACTAGAACCCACCTCAGTAACTGAGGACTCCATAGCTCTGGGGAAAGAGACGAAAGAAGAGAAGCAATGGAAAGAGATGAAGCTCCGTGCAGATGATTTGCCAGGAATTCTGGCCCGGCTGTCCAAAATCAAACTCACAGGTACTTTGGAATTTTTTTTTGATCTTGTCAGTCTTACTTGAAACTATTCTTCTAGTTAAACAAACTACTAATTTTATTACTGCCCCAAAGGAATATTTTAAACTGCAGGTCCTCATAGTATTTTTTCCTCTCTTCAACTTAACTGGGATTTGAAATCAAATTTTTCATTTTGTTTATGCAGAATTGTAAATAGTATTACCCTGAACATATTGTGGGCTTCCCTGGTGGCTCAGTGGTAGAGAATATGCCTGCCAGTGCAGGAAACCTGGGTTCAGTCCCTGGATGCAGTGGGTCCCCTGGAGAAGGGAATGGCAACCCACTCCCAGCATTCTTGCCTGGAGAATTCCTGTGGACAGAGGAGCCTGGTGGGCTACAGTTCATGGGGTCGAAAAAAGTCAGACACCACTGAGAGACTAAACAACAACAAAACATTGTACTGGAAAGAGTCTCTCTTTTACTTGCAGTTAAACGGAATGTCCATCCTGCTTGTTTCCTTGTCTTTTGTGTGTTTACACCTTCTGTCCTGTAAAGACGCAGTAAGAGAATGCACCCTGATTCAGTTCTGAAACCAAGAAGGGCCACGTTGCTGGGCTTGATGGGCCGTGAACCCACAGATGCCGGGCCCCCAGCTCACTGCTGTGGTTGCTTCTCATAGGGCCTCTGGGATTGTCCCACGTACCCAGGGATGTAGATTGCTTCTCTGCAAAGAGGTTTGGTACCAGATGTTTTTGCTGAAGCCTAGCAGACTGCACCAAATTTTATTGTATCTGCTTGGGTATTAACCCATGAGTCATGTCATTCGGTTGTTACAGCCCCCCTGGGAGTCTGGCCGAGCTTTATTGTCACCTCATCTCATAGCTCAGCCTCAAAATGGCTTATTCTGTGCTAATCCTATTAGAAGGCATGTTCTGGCCCACCCTGCAGACTGAAGGCCTGGTCTCCCCTTTCCTTCTTGGATAAGAATGGTGGTGGTTCAGTCGCTCAGTCGTCTCTGACTCTTTGCGACCCCATAGACTACAGCTCACCAGGCGCCTCAGTCCATAGGATTTCCCAGGCATGAATACTGGAGTGGGTTGCCATTTCCCTTCTCCAGAGGATCTTCCAGATCCAGGGATCAAACCTGAGTCTCCTGCGTTACAGGTGATTCTTCACCGCCAGAGCCACCAGAGAAGCCCTTGGATGAGAATAAGGTGAAGAATACAGATGGGGAATGGGTGGATAATATAGTAACACTACGTGTTCTTCGAAGACAGAAAGTGGTCAGCAATATTACTGAGGCAGAACTGGGAAAGGAACAGATGAGACAGAGCATTTTCAGAGTAGAGAAAATCAGGGGAAAAGTAGTGGTGGTTTGTTTTTCAAGAGTTGAGCTTGATATTCAGGGTAGCAGAAGGTAAAGAGATGACTTCTTTCATCAGCCACCAAGCTCATTTTAAATCTTTTGTAGGTGGGGATGACAGATAGACACAGGAATTTGACAAACGAGCTGAGGAATCACAGTAAGACTTGCATAGGGTAACTAACAGTGAGCCTGATCACAGGTGCTATCTGTGTGTCTCACGATGGCTGAGCAGTCATCACATTCCTGCAGAAGTTACCTTGTGTCACTTACACAAGCGGTGTGCAAATCATGTGTTGACATGTTAAGAATGACCCCAGATACGATTGTAAGAATGTCACCTCCAAGATGAGACCGCTCTGTCTGCAGGTGTCGGAAGCGAGTTCCTCCAGCAGCGGGGCATCTTTCTCTGTGTGCACTGCAGTGTCTCCATCCTGCCGGGCACGTTACTTCTCTTATCACCCCACTTCTGCCAGTAATACCAGCGTTCTTCACTGCCCCCAGACGGGAAACCCTGGAGTCAGTCTTGAATTCTTTGCTCTCCGTTGAGAGCGTCATCTCCAGTCTCACCTCCTTTGTTAGCCCTGCGAGGTTCTGCACCCCCTCTCTGCAGGCTGAGGTCCAGAACTCCTGAGGCATTTGGTCCTAACTACCCTCTCTGTCCCATCTTCCTGCCATACTGACTTTCCTTTTCTCATCTACTCATAACCCACTCAAGAGTACCTTCCCTTCATGGTGCCTTATGCCTGGACTCTGCCCGAGTTTAAAGGAACATGGTAACCTGGAATGATTAAGCTCCTCCCTGGAAACAGACTTTTTCCCTTTCCCCTGTCCCCCATTCCCACCCCTGTCCTAGCAACTGGGTGTGTCCATCCTCCCTACCGTGTTCAGTCCTCTTGCCTCCTTGGAGACCAGTCTGCCCCGTATCCAGTCAGATCCTTTCAAGGGCTTCCCCTTAGTCCTGCTCTGGCCTGCTCTTGGCAGTCAGTAAAGAACACCAGCATTTCATCCATCATACGCATGAAAATATTTCTGTCACATTTTGCTTTTTCTGTTTATGATGTTTACTTGGTGATGTTCTGTTCTGTTTTATTTTTAATTTTCATGTATTAAGCCTTACTAGTTTTTTAATGCTTAGAAATATTTTCACTACCCTGAGTTTATAGAAGCCTTCACTTGTGTTTTTTTCAGGCACTTCTATATTTTTACTATGTTCTTTAAGGTTTGGGGACCATGTCGAAGGTATTTCACTGTAAGGTGTAGGGGTGGTTGAGAAAACTGGTGATAGCACTGTTGAGCGAGGCTTGCCTCTTTTTGTAAATAAAGTTTTATTGGAACATAGCCACAGCTGTTGGTTCTGTGCTCATGGCACACTACCTCGGCAGACTTGAGTCATTGCCACAGAAAAGTCATGGCCTGGAAAGTGAGTGTAGTGACCTCTGGGCCAGAGTCCCTGCTCTCAAGTCATTGCTCTTACTAGTTCAGTGACCTTGAGCAAGTTCCATATGTCTGTGCCTCAGTTTACCCATCTGTAAAGTGGGATTAGTAATGATAACTTATTTCCTAGGGGTGTACTGAGTGTTAAATGGAATGACATCTGGAAACTGCATAGAAGTGACCATGTTAAAACTTATACACTCGTTTCTTAAATAAAAAAATAAATTCATCACCTGGGTGATGTAACTTGCAGGCCCTTGAGTTTACTGCCCTGCCCTTGGAGAACTTCCAGCTCTCTGCTTGGAAGACTGGATGAATGATTGTGTTGAGACTTAAGAATGGCAATACTGAATGAGGGAAAGCCAGGAGTGAGGGAGGGCAGTACTGGACACACAGAATTGGAGTTGCCCAGGGGGTGATAGCTGTGAAGGACGGGACCCCCCGGCTGCAAGAGCATGGGGTCTTCAGCATAGGGTTGACCTGAAGCCATAGTGGTGAGCAGGTCAGGTGTAAAGTGGCCAGAGCAGAAAGCCAAGGACAAGACTTTGGGGCCAGTCCGCTTTAAGGACTGGGCAGAATGTGTAATCGGGCCTGCAAGGGAATATGTGGTCAGAGGAAGGGAAACAGGAGAGGGCTTCATCACGGAAAGGGTCCAGGAAGGAAGTGATCAACACTTAAATGCTAGAGGTCTCCTAAGAAGCCTGGCCATGGAGTTGTTTTATCGGGCAGTTAGGAAGTCAGCATTGACAGGCTGCTAAATCAGGAACTAATTATCAGTGTTCCTTCTTCTTAGAGTCTCAAATGAGGTACTTTTAAATATTTAATTTAGAATGATGTCTTAAAGTTTGTTTTCATAATGCTTAGTTCTTTAAGGGTTTATGGGAAAGGGTAATGGTTGGTTTAGGATCAGTTTGGGGGGTTAGCAGGGAGCATCTTCCTTCCTTTCGTGTCAGCTGCTGTATTGCTTTTTCTGCTCGGTACCTTTAGAGTGCTGTGTATCCAAGCAGGGCTTCATCCTTAAAACATGGTCTGAACTCTCCAGCTGTGACTAAGTTGCTCTTTTAGCGGCAGCTGTGCTGTATGTAGGGTATGCGTTGACTCATCAGTCTGCTGAGAAGCATGCATGGCACATGTGTGTGTTCCCATGGCGCTTCCTGGACACCATCCCCAGGGATCAGATCCCGGTGCCCCGGGACGGGACCCAGAGCTCTGCACCTTGGCACGGGTGCAGATGATCGCATGCAGGTGGTCCTGGGCCACCCTTCGAGAAGCGAGGGAGGCGCCGTGCTGGCAGAGGGCCGGCCCAGACCCGCATGGTCTGGCGGGCGTGGGGGCTCGCCTCCTCCTTCCTGTGAGAGCCTGAGCAATCCTGGCCATGACTGGCATGGGAGGCGGCTGCGGGCAGGGGGTGGAAGGGGCGTCTGGACCACACAGGAGAGGTGTGCACGGGCAAGATGCACACGTGGGTCGGGGAACAGCCTCCCCTGCAGCCACAGATGGAAAAGTCCCAGCACTGAACATCTCTCGTATCATTTTATATATTCCTTGCCCCTGGTTTCTGGATGAGCTAATTGAATTCAAGTCATTTCCTTCTGCTTATTCCATTTAAAGAGGCAACACCCTTGAGTGACCCCAACTCTCTTATTTGACCTCTTGCCTCCCTATTTATTTTATGACTTGAATTCATACATGTCTTGGAGTCTGCAGGATTTTTTTTTTTTTTTTTAAAGAAAATCCCTGGTGTTTATCAGTTGTTTTCTTTTGGACTCTTTACATCTTGGGCAGTTCATTTATAGCTCATGATAGCCAAGGCAGAAATACCTGGGAGGCAGTGATCACTTTGATAGAACTTGTCTCTCTTCCTTCATCTCCTTCATGTATAGCTGTAACACAGCAAGGATAATAAGCTAGCTGTAGACTAAGGAAGAGCCACGTAGTGACCATGTGTCCCATTCATTTGTAGGACAGCAGAGTAGCAGCAGGATGGGGCTTTTGCATTTATACCAGGATCTGGGCCAAAGTCTGCAGGAGCTAATGCTGTTTAAAGATTTGTTTTTTTTTTTTTTTTCTATGAAAGGAAGTAAGACTGAGTTTATAAAGAAGTTATAGTGTGTCTCCCTTGAGTTTCTCTTGCCAGCTGAGCTATTTACAATATGTTTTGGAGTTTGTTGCAAGGACCACACTGGGGTGAAGAAATTTTATTTGGATTAGGATCATAAGACACTTTGGTGACTCAACCAAGTTAACACTTAATATGGGTCAATAAAAAGCAGAAATTTTTCCTGAATAATGTCTGTGCTGAAAAGCTGCAGCACGTTTTTTTCCTGAGACCAGAACACTAAAATGGTTTGTTTATTGAAGCCAATAGATTAGGCTGTTGACAGAACTGATGTGAACTGCAGCCTGCCAGTTTTTGGACTTCTTTCTCCAGAACCTAGAATGCTGCTTTTTATTAAAAGGAAAAAAAAAAAACCAACAAAACCCAAGAATAGAGGATGCAGCTTTATTTTAGGTTGCTTAAAAAGGTCAATGTACTGTAATTATCAGCTCTCAGATACCACATAAAAGATTTTTCACATTTTCCTAAAAATATTGTTATAGTTTCTTAAATTTTAATATATATTTTGAAATAATTACCTTAATATTTGTATGCTTGATAAATGTTAAAGCAGTATTTTCATTACTGTGTTTTACTTTTAGAACAAGTAGAAAATACAGAGAAGCCAAAATGGGAAGGATGGGCCTCTCCTTATAACTCTAAATATAATCATCCAAGTGATACCAGTTTTGATGATTTGGGGGTATTCTGGAATGTTTTTCTGAGGCTTCCCTGGTGGCTCAGGAGACCTGGGTTTGATCCCTGGGTCGGAAGGGCTACCCACTCCAGTATTCTTGCATGGAGAATCAATCCCATGGACAGAGGAACCTGGCAGGCTACAGTACATGGGGTCGCAAAGAGTCGGATACAACTGAACAACTAACACGCACACACAGAATACTTTTCTATACATGCCATTCAAATACTTTGGCTTTTTAAACAAAAATAAGATCATAATGTAAATGTTTTCTATAGTTAAAAAAAAAAAAGTCCTAATTCTGTGAATATCTTTTTGTGCCACTGTTTTTGGTGGCCTTTTCTTTTAACAAGTGGTGTTTGTGAAAATACAGAAGCACACGAGAACACCCCTCCCTGTGTGACACGGCATCCTTGGGTGCCTCTTTTGCGTTTTCAGCTCGAGGACGGAGACTCTCAGTCTGTTACTGGTAAAACATTCCTGTGGCCTGAAGGAGATGCAGAGGGAGCTACCAGCAAGGGAACTTCTGCTCTAAAGAGGTTTTTCCAGTGTGGTTTTGAAACCACCGTGCCAGCACCCTGCTCCCCAAGTCTGGTTTCTCTCATGGTCTGCCTCCACTCTCAGCACACAGGGTGTCTGTGCTCAACGTTTTCTCCAGCGACCCTGCCAGGGGCCTTGTGGGTGGGGGCCTGCCCGTCGGGTTGAGGTCCTCCGCGTCATCTCCACCTCGACTTGGTGAGAACGACATCAAGGAAGGCTCTGCATCCTCTCTGCTCCGGCCCCTTCTCTCTCCTTTCCAGGCGGTGCAGCTGCCCCGGCACGGTCCTGCTGTTGCATAAAGTGGGTCCAGGAGACCACGGTTCACCCTGGCCTGTGTTCCTCACTCCTCACCCTCCACAGCAGCCAGAAAGACAGCGTCCCCTCAGATAGCCTTTATTCCCCTCCCAGGCAGCAGTAGTGGTAAAGAACCCCCTGTCAATGCAGGAGGCGTAAGAGACTCAGGTTCAACCCCTGGGTTGGGAAGATCCCCTGGCGAAGGGTATGGCAACCCACTCCAGTGTCCTTGCCTGGAGAATCCCATGGACAGAGGAGCCCACCGGCCCACAGCCCATAGGGTCACAAAGAGTCGGACACACCTGAAGCAACTCAGCACACACACACATCCATTTTCTCACCGCTTGGTCATTTTCTGCTATTCAAATAGTGAAAGGCACAAGTCATCCCTCAGCATCTGTCTTCAGTTTCATCTCATCTGCACTGTATTTAACAAACATTTCTTGAGGGTTTTAGTATCCACTCTTTACCTAATTTATTGCTGATGTAGGTTTTTCTCTTAATTTTCATTTTATTCCATCATTGCAGTTGGTTTCTGGTGGGAATGGGCCATGTAGATGCTTCAGCCAGTGTTCCAAGTTAGATGAAAACTGTTTTTATCTGGGCTATTATGTCTTTTGATGATGTCACTGCTTTAAATACAGTTTGAGATTAATTCTTTCCCAGCTGAGCTACCAGAGAAAGAACCCAAGATTAATTGGATTGATTTTAAGTATGAGATGGGTGGTAGATGCTAGAGGAATGTAGAGCTAAATTTCATGAGGATAATAATCGTTCTCAAAAGGCATTGACAGCTTTTATGAAGAGAAGGAGAAAAAGCTATGAGTTGAGAATGGGCTCAGCTGCATGTAACTGAAAACTTGAAGAACAGTGACTTAAGCAGATGAAGGGTTTATATACTCTCTCATATCAAAGAGTCTGAGATTAGGAGTTGAGAGCTAGTGCTCAGGGATTTTGTTAACATAATTAGTTGGCCCCTGCTCTTTGCTCTGTTCTCATTTGCTTCTGGCTTTTGTCCTCAAGACCACAAGGTGGCTGCCACTCTCCCATCATCATGTTGTATTCCAGGCAGAAAGAATGAAGAAAGGTGATGATGTGGAAAGGCAGAAACCTCCTTAACAAGACTTGGCCTTTTTAGGAATTCACTGGTGCCCCAATGGCTAGGATTCTGTGCTTTCACTGCCAAGGGTGTGGGTTCAGTCCCTGGTCCAGGAATTAAGATCGAGCATGCCGGGGCAGGCTTTTTACTTGGGAGGGGAAGGTTTTGATAGGAACATCTCCTTAGATTTCATTGGCCAGGGCTGTACATCAATCATGGCTTCTCCAGCTAAAAGGGACGGGGTAAAGAATACCGCTATCATTTAAAAAAAACAGAGCAGATAAGTCCAGCCTGGTCAGTGCTGTGTGTAGCCAGCTTCCCTATGTCCTCACAGTGCCCACAAGGCTGTCTTTTTATGCAGTACATCCCCTCCCAGGAAGAGGATGCGGGCTGCCCGGCTTTCCACTCCCTGTTTTCCAAAGACAGTAGAACCGCACCTCTAGATCTGCTGTGGGACCTCATAACACATGCACATCCTGTGCAGCGTGTTTAAATAAAGCTGCTTTGCCGCCTCGACATACACTTTCCCAGGGGTGGTGATGGGTGTGCAGCTGTCTGTCGACATCTTTCCCTGCCGTCTTGATCATCAGGTTCATGTTTGAGACTCCTCCTGTGTGCTGGGGAATTGTCCTCACTGGACTGTGCCATGGAGAAAGACCCGCTGGCCCAAGGCTTTGCTGAATAGTTCAGGTTGATGGCGAAACTTCAGCAGAACAAAGAAGCGAGCCAGGTGGCCCCTCCTTAGCTCCTTTGTTACACTTAGAAGTCCCTGAGGGCCTGTCATCCTGTTAAGCTGTCTTCTTTGCCCTGGATTCCATCATCCGCCTGGAGAACTCCACTCCCTTTAATGGTTCTGAATCAGCAGGTGTGGTCCGGGCAACTTGGAGTGCTTGTTGAAATGCAGATTCCTGTGCCTTGTCTCCATAAACTCTTTCACACTAGGTCTGGGATGGGGGCGTAGGAATCTGTATTTTAATGAAGGGCCCTGGTTGGCAGGGTCCCCAGAACCTACTCTGAGAAACTATTATCCGAAGAACTCACTCAACACCCTCTCCACCACCTCAGCTTCATGCTCGGCAAACCATCTTGCTCCCCATTTCAAACAAAAATCGAGCTTTGGTTTTCATCAAGTGGGAACTCCTGGTTTATCTGGATTCTCACAGATCATTGCCTTTTCTCCTCTCTGCCTGTCTCTTCTCCCTGCCCCACTTCCTATGAGCGGCCAGCTGCATCACTATGGACCCGGGCGTTCTCTCAGGTTCTGCACACAGTCAGGCCTCCCCACTCCCTGGCGGCTGTAAAGCCGCATCTCTGGAGGGGCCTGATCAGTGGCTCCCCAGCCTTGCAGATGCCTGATGATCATTCTGGGGTGTTCTCAAGGGCCTAGTTTCTAGTTCAGAGTGAAGTACAGTAGCATCTCACTTGCTAAGGTTTAGGAATGAAAAACTTACAGAACTGAATTTAAAAGGCTGCTACCAGGCTATCTCTTTAAGTGCTAAAAAGTTTTTGCACAGTCGCATTATTCTTTTTATATCTTAAGCAGGGGATGGTAAATTTGGAGGTTAAGAATGAAAAGAGGAGTGCTGACATAGCAGTGTTTTGTTAAAACACAAGGTATGTTTTTTTGATCTGTATTCACATGGATGGTGCTCTCTTCAGAGGAGGTGGGCAGGCTCTCTGGTGCTCCCTTACCCCGTGGCCCCGTGTCACTGTTTCTTCTGCCTCTAGCACTCACACCTACCACTCCTCCCCATTCCCAGGCCAGCTCCTCCTCATCCTTCATCTTTACCTTTGACCTCAGTTTGAGCAGGTGTCTAGGTCGGGAGCCCTTACCTTCCACAGCGGCCGTGACTTCACCCTCTGACCCGCTTTCGCGCTGTGTTGTTGTGCCTGTTGGCTTGTCTGAATCTCCACCAGCCTGTGGGCACCACGAGGCAGGGACCACATCCATCTTCCTTGGCTTGTGGCATTCCCAGGGCCTCACTCCTGCCCTGCACATAATAGATACTCAAAAAATAGAAGCTCATGGGGGGAAAAAGCTGTAATGAACTCTCTTGCAAAAATTTGTACAGTTTAAAACAGCTTAGCTTTTTAAGTACAAATCATTTCCCTGTGATGTAATAGCTGAATATTTTGCTGTCGTTCAGTCACTAAGTTGTGTCCAACTCTCTGTGACCCCTGGACCGTGGCACGCCAGGCTCCTGTGTCCTCCACCATCTCCCAGAGTTTGCTCAAATTCATGTCCACTAAGTCAGTGATGCCGTCTAACCATCTCATCCTCTGTTTTCCCCTTCTCCTCCTGCCCTCAATCTTTCCCAGCATCCGGGTCTTTTCCAATGAGTCGGCTCTTCGCTTCAGGGTGGCCAAAGTATTGGAGCTTCAGCTTCAGCTTCCGCATCAGTCCTTCCGATGAATATTTAGTGGCAGCTGTAAAGTATTGTACCTGTGACAGGTGACTTTGGGCCACTGTGTTTCATATTTCTGTCTGCTTTTCACCATGTCACCCTCACCTGTTGTCATTGATATGAAACTGAGAAAAATCTTCATTATTTTAGTAAAAACTGCTCAACTAACAGTTTCTTCTTGCCAAACTGATTTTTCAAAAGGACTGTTTTTACTTCTTAAAAGCTTGAAAGTGAAAGTGAAGTCGCTCAGTCTTGTCGGACTCTTTGTGACCCCATGGACTAGTAGCCTACCAGGCTCCTCCCTCCATGGGATTCTCCAGGCAAGAGTACTGGAGTGGGTTGCCATTTCCTTCTCCAGGGGATCTTCCCGACCCAGGGATTGAACCTAGGTCTCCCACATTCCAGGCAGATGCTTTAACCTCTGAGCCACCGGGGAAGCTAAGCATCAGTTTTCTGGAAACTTTTTTAGTTAATTACAAAGATCATAAAGTGTTGGTTATTGAGTATACTGAGAAGAAATGTATTTTTGTTGAAAAGGAAAACTAAAAATAGGATGAAAAAGTAGAAAAGCTTCGATAGTTCAAGGAAAAACTGTGATTGAAAGAACAGTCTTAGGGTCTCACTCAGTGTTGCCTAATTAACTTGGATGCAAACAGCTTTTCTGGCTGTGTTTTTATACATACCTGATGGTGGTTTCATTTCCCTCTTCTGAATGCCGTAGATGCAAACCAAGTGCTTCCTGGGAAATTTCCTGGGGACTGAACTGAGGGCTTCGTTTTCGTAGTAGTGAGGCTCAGTAAATTTGAAGTTAGGAGTTTCAATTTAGTCCTGGATTTTTAAGACCACCACCTCTGGTCACCGAGTATGAAAAAAATAAAGAGGAAAACTGGAAGGCCCTGCAAGTTCCTAGTTTTGCAGCTGTGTTATTAAAAATCTCCATTAGAAGTCTTTATCTTTTAACCCGACGTGGTCACAGTTTGTAGTCAGTTACTCTCTGATTGATTGTGTTTAATGTAGCTGAGGAAAAAAGTACCCTGTCTGTCATCAATTGACTTTTCATCTGAATGAAACAATAAGCATAAAATTACCACCTTCCTCCATACATGGGTGGGTAACAGAATTGTCAGAAGGTTCACGGAACGCAGCCAAGCCGTGAAGCCTACGAGACTCACTTAAATTAGAAATTGAGCCATGTGAAGCTTATGGTGTTAACAGAAACGAAAAGAGAGGAAGAAGTCATAAGTACAGCTATCAAGTAAAAAATACATGTTCGTTTGAAAATCAGAAAAGACCTAATTCCCGCCTTTTAATTAAGTTGTATAGTTTTGAACTCTGAAATCTGCTAACAAAAACATTCCATTGCTTGGAGCCACCGGTGAACAAAGCCACACACAAATTCATTAACTGTCTGTTTTCTGGCTGCTTTGTACATAAAAGAGATTTAAAGAAAATACACCTCAGGTCTATAGGATTTGGTTAATAATATTGCATAGTCCCTGCTCTCAAGGATAATGAGATGTAATAGATCACAAGGATAATTTGAAATCTATAGAGAATCTCAAACTATCATTTAGTCAGCGGTTTCCATCTTTCAGGCAAATCTTTTATCACAGTTGATAATTATCTGAATTGATTTATTGGAGTTTTGTTTTTCACTCTAATTCTTTTTGGGGCCAGGGCTGAAAAACAGCGAGGCAGTGAAAGAGATGAAGCAGGATGTAGATGACCAGTTTTTTAATATCATCTTTAGAGTTATTTTTAATGGATGATCTCAGAAAAGAGAAAGTTCTTTTTAGTGGATGATCTCAGAAAGAGCATGAGCACTTTCATTATGCTTGTACTCAGAGACCAGCAGTTCTCAAAAGTATTGAGCCTTTATCAAAAAAAAAAAATCATTCTTGAATAAGCCACTGCTTCAGGAAAACCTCTTGTGTACTGGAAAAGGGAAAACCTTTCAGCAGTTGCTTGCTGCTCTGGAAGCAGATAAGGAGCTGGAGCTGGAGCGCCAGGACCCGTGGAGCCACCCTCTGCAGCGATGGAGCCCCTAGGTGCAGAAGCAGGGGCATGTGCCCTGTGGGTGGGGCGGGGGAGCTTCTCCCTTCGGTGTGGGCTTCCTGCTCGGGGACTTGTGGCCATTCCCCTTAGGATCTCTGCTGCAGGAGCATCATGGCTCGTGTGCAAGGATGTCCTGAAAGCACAGCTGGCCTGCTGGTGGTGATGTGATCAGCTGGGTGGTGTATATGTGAGTGTGTTTGCTCAGGTGGCTCAGTGGTAAAGGACCTGCCTGCCAGTGCAGAAGAAGCAGGTTTGATCCCTGGGTTGGGAGGATCCCCTGGAGAAGAGAATAGCAGCCCACTCCAGTACTGCCTGGAGAATCCCATGGACAGGGGAGCCTGGCGGGGAGCCTGGAGTCCGTGGGGTCACAAAGTGTTGGACATGACCAACCAGCTGAGCACAGCTGGTCTTCCCTTCCTTCCATGGAATTTTATTCTGAAAATGTCTTTCTTTGCAGGACTTATTACAGTATAACCTGTATAGCAGAGAGCCATATGTCATGTGTAATTCACATGACCCTTAGTCAGGCGGAGGGTTGAGTTCACCGCCCTTGGCTGGCTCCTGGATCTCCACATATAAAATCGAACATGCTACCCACCAGTGCTTGCCTTGCTGCTTGTTTTAGAGCAGGCCTTTCCAAAGTTTGTTGGTTGTGTATTTTATCAGTAAAAAAATTTTAAGTGCATGTGTGTATATTTATAAAATATTTATGCTATTGTATATAAAAGCCATATATAACAAAAATGTATAGTTATTACTTGTAAATAAAATGTATGTGCTCTCATCCCAATGTATTATATTCATTTTATGATATGCAAAACGTGTTTTAGAAGAAAGAGTTAAAAGTGAAATCTGAATGAAAGTTCTCATGTTTTCTTCCCATAACCCTGAAGTATCCACACACTGCTTTGGAGTGCAGTGTTTCCGGGGTTTAAATAAATGTAAAAGCACTTTGGCATTGCAGAGCCCTTCCCAAATGTATGTTTTGTTTTTGTCATCATGATAGTTAGTCCACAGTTATTAAGGACTGCGCTGTGGTCCCTCCCCTGGATGTTATAAAACTGGGGCACGTGGAGCTTGTGTGGAGTGTTTTGTTGTTGGTCAACGTTCCTTAAGGCACTGCTTTGAAACATTAAGTCTAAGCATAGTGGCTGGAAAAATAGATCATCTCGAACCACATTTTAAGTTAGCAAGAGCACCACTTTTTAGGCCCCTAGGACTTGCCAGGCACTGGCCTGAGTGCTCTTGTTATGGTAGAAACTAGTGCGTCTCTGAAAGGTGTCACTCGGTGTGGACAGGAGCCCCTGTGGCTGGTCCCTGCGGACACTGTGCCTGGAGAGACAGGGCCTGGAGGTGGTGGCATTTGCATGACTGAAGGTTGTGCAGTGTTGCTCAGGAGATAGGAGTTACACCTGGAGCTAGGTATTTCAAGGGAGTTGTCTTGACTTGGTCTGGAACAGAGGGACCGAGAGACTGAGATGAGTCCCACAGGAGGCTGCCCCTGGTGAAGCCACCCCTCTATCAGGACAGAGATTAGGCTAGCTGACCCCAGGTTCCCTTTGACCTTTTGCGGTCCTTTTGTTCTCTGAGTTACTGAATTGTTTGGCTCCTTTGCTGTAATCACTTAGGCTTATTGCCTATTGAAGGCCTGTGCCTGCAGGTGATTTGCTCTACCTCCATGGCACCCCTGCCGCCCTTCCCAGGCCCTTGTCCCTTCCCTGAGGCCCTGCAGGCCTCTCCCTGGTCCCTAAGCCATCTTCCCTCCACTCCAGTCTGTCCCCTGTGTCAAGTCTCATCTTCCTCAAATGCCACCCTCCTTACAGTACTGCTATTTTCTCTTACTGCAGAACAGGTGAGCACAAGCTTTGTAGGTTAATATAGCACAAAGCTATTATTTCATAGTTTCTAAAGGTCAGAAGTCCAGGCCTGACCTGGCCGGTTCCCGCTCAGGGTCCCTCCAGGCTGAAGTCACTGTGTGGGTCGGGGCCTTGCTTCTCCCCTGGGGCGCAGGGCCCTTCCGGGCCCACGGTTGTTGGCAGAGTCCATCTCTCTGTGTCTCTGGCACTGAGGTCCCTGGACCGCTGTGCTCCCGGGGGCCGCCTCGGCTTCTCTACCACATGGCCCCCAGGCAGCCCACTTCAAGGAGGTTTGCTTCTGGGCCAGCGAGGGCGTGCCTGCTTGTGACTGTGTGAAATTAAAAAAAATTTTTTTAATTATAGAGAACATAAGAACTTCTCCCAGAGGAGGCAGGCAGACCAGAGACCATATCTGGTAGCTCCTAGTCAGTGATGTTGGCCAGAAGGAGGAGGCGATGCCGCCAGTCTTTATGTTGGACCTGGTGTCGGTTCCGAGCAGTGTAGAGAGCAGGGCTGCAGCCGTGCTGGGTGTTGGGGCTGCCTTCTCACCCCGCATCTCCCCAGGTGCCTGCAGAGTCTGTGTGGGGTAGGACCCCCCACCCCACGAGCAGGGGTGCTGTGGGGAGTTCATGGAGTGGGGCTGTCCTTCTTCCTTGGGTCTCTGGAGTCCCCCTGGGACTACGGGACGGTGCTCCTGGGTCTCTACTGGATGGGTCAAGCTTCATCGGCCACATTGATTTTCTGTTTATTTGTGAAGGGACAGAATACGAGATTACCAAATAAAATATAATTTCCAGTGTTATTAATGAAAGACTATATTACATTCACTTTTAATGAGATCCTGGTGTTGCAAAATGATTCCACATAATGAATCCCCTGGAAATCAATGAAAAGTTTAATTACCATCATGGCAGTGCTGTGCGAGAATATTGCTTTGGTCAATTTTACAATTTATCAATTTTCTTTCCCTTTCTCTTTAATTGCTTTGATAAAGTAAAAATACATTCTTCGTTAGCTTTTGATCTATTTTTGGAAATGTGTTACAAAAATTCAGATTTCTTCCTCTCTAGTAACAATGGTCCCTGTCATTTTAAAATCTGTGTTACCATTTACAATTTGTATTTTTTTAAATGAGGCAGTATTTCCATTTTGTAGATTTAATCATTGCTAAGTCTTACTAAAGCACTGTCCTATTCTCTCTGTCAGTTTTTTTACAAACTACTTGCTATCTCTTCTCAGTTCAAGAGTTGACCCATTAGTCAAAAATTCGATGTTCTGCGTTTATTGCTCATCACCCAGTCAAGCTCTGGGGGCAAATAAAAAGAAAAACCATTGGTTTTGTGCAACTACATACCCTTTTTGATTTCAAACAAAGTGAATTTTTTTTCTTACACTATTTTTAGTTTGACATTTCACTGATAATGATACTGTATTTTCCACCATGATTTTTTAAACCTGCTTACAAAGCACAATACAAAATGTTGACCTGGTTTTTTTGATCTAAGGTTGTTCTTTATATTGGTAACTCTAGATTTTGCTGACGATATACTGAGAAAGTCATCCCTTCTATGTATCTGGCTCCCCATGGTGCTGCCCTCGTTCCCTGTGGATTGATAGTCGAGCCTCTCAGATGGTCCCTCTGTATGTTCCAAGTCAGGGTGCCCACTGCTCCCGGTTAAACAGCCAGTGATAGACGGCTTCTCGACCAGACGAGTGCAGACTCCTCAGCTTGCCGTTCTGCAGTGTGACAGCCACCACCCTGCCTCCTCAGCCCCCAGTAAATACTCCTCCTTGCCTGGTGCAGTGGGATCCCCGAAAGTAGCAGCGAGCCAGACAATCAGGGTGCCTGCCTCCATGGAGCTTATATTCCAGGCAGAAGCCAGAGAGTGACAAGCACCAGAAAGGAAGCGCAAGGGCGCTGTCAGCCTGGAGGGCTTCCTGCACATGAGATGATGGGGCAGTTCTCCCTAAGATAGGATCTCTGAGGCAGGACCTGGAAGATGAGGAGGATCCAGCCGTGGGAAGAGACAAAGGGAATAAAAAGTACAAGGACCTCAAGGCAGAATAGAGCCTAAGCTGCTCAGCACAATGCCCCACGTCCAGCACGGTACCGATTGTGGATTAGGTACACAGTGAGTATTTGTTGAATGAATAAGTGAACGACTGGATCTGAAACACCCATCTTAGTTTTTACTCTTGAGTGTAATGGCATTTTTATAATAAACATAGAGTTTTTATTATCGGAATGGTGTTCTGTAAAGCTTTTATTTTCCACTGAAAGGTCAGCCTGCAGTCCATGCTGTTGCAGTGGGGATTGGTCCGCCTGGAGGCAGGCTTGCGTGGCCGGGACTCTCCACCCTGCCTGGTGACAGCCCCTGGTTTGTTTCTCTGTTGCAGCCCTGGTCGTCAGCACCACCTCGGCCGGCTTCGCCCCTGGCTCCAGCACCTTTTGACTGGTCCTGCTTCCTGCTTACCTTTGTTGGAACAGGCCTGGCTTCCTGTGCTGCCAACTCCATCAATCAGGTCAGTGCAGCACCTTTCAGCCGGGTCAGGGTCAGGCTCTCGTTGCTTCTTCTGAGATTGTCATATTGTGGCATTTAAAAAGAAGAGGAGCCCTCCCAAATCACACCCGTCACTGGGAAGGTCCTGTGAGCCTGGAACACTGTGTCCTGTAGGGTCTGGGGCCCAGAACCAGTCTTTCTTTTTCTTTTCAGGTGAAAAGTTTTCAGGTATATTCAGAAGCGAGAGCAATAGAGTATCTTTCTCAAATGACCAGGGTTTGAGGTTGGAAAGTGTTTTTAGAGCGACTTCCCTGACAGTCCAGTGGTTAGGACTCTGTGCTTCCAATTCACAGGGTGCAGGTTTGATCCCTGGTTGGGGAACTAAGATCCTGCATCCACAGGGCACAGCCAAAAAAATAAGCTAATTAATTCAATTCAGTTTATTTTTTTAAAAGTGCTTTAGAGCTATCAGACTCTCTCCTCTTTCCCACTTCAGGCACATTCCCCCAAGCTTACATTATTATGTGTTGTTCTTCCTTTGGTTTGACTTGTTTGCATTTTAAAATCACCACTACGCAAAACAGTGTATTTTAAACAAGCACATCCACCTTAAAAAAAAAAAAATTCTTGAATTCAGTCCTCTGTAAACTTGGCCCATGGAATCAGAATATATCAAAAAATTAATTAGCACGTTATTTTTAATGCTTCTTCCCCTCCCTATTATTTTAAATGTCAAAATAATTCTCTAAAATGCCTCCTGCCCCCTGCCCCTTCCCCAGCCTGGCCACTGCAGTGTGTGCCCCATCCTTGTGGCTTTCTCATAAGATATTGTGGTGGAAAAGTCTTGGCTAAAACGTAAAGAAAGTCATTCTCCTCACCAGAACACCCAAGAGGAGTTGGCCTGGTTTTAAAACAGGAATTGAAGTTACCAGCAGGAAAACAGCTTGGCCAAGTGGATGCGTGCGCCAATAGTCTGCAAAGCATGAGCCTTCCCATTCGGGGAACATCTAGAATCAGTGTGCTTTTACCGTGTGTTATCAGCTGCTTGGAGAAGGGTCCGTGCATTTCAAATAAAGTTAATTTTCTGTTCCGATTTTACATCAAAACAGCGCTACAGGAGGTTCAAACAGCTCTACCCACCGCCCCCACACCCCACACCCCTCCTGTAAACCACAAGCTATCTCTTCCTGTTGCACCCTCCCTTGTTCCCCAGCTGAGAGATTGATGGTTTCACAGTGAAAACGTTTTTAATGATTATTTGAATAAAAAGCGGTATAAGCAAAGTGGGTTTATGTGACTATTTGTGGGTCTGTTTTTCAAAATATTTTTAAAATTATCACTTTTATATATTCAGTAGTTATAAATCCAGGTCATAAGATTAATAATATCAATTGCTGTCTTCTGTTCCAGTTACATAAATTTTAATAGAGGCTTCGGACAAAAGTATGGAGACTCAGAAAATAGCAACACAGCTCATAAACATCAAATGGTCCCTAGATATTATAAAAGATGACACAGAGTGGGGACTTCCCTGGAAGCCCAGTGGTTAGGACTTTGCCTTCCAAGGCAGGAGGTACGAGTTCAATCCCTGGTCAGGGAGCTAACATCCCACATGCCTTGGGGCCAAAAAAACAAAACATAAAACAGATGTAACAGAGTCAATAAAAATTTTAAAAAATGATCTACATCATTAAAAACAAAATGAGCTACATCAAAAAGTCTTTTAAAAAGTAGACTGGCCTTGAGTTGGAGCTGTCTGACCCCCCTCCTCACCACCATCACCACCAAAAGGAATAAAAACCTGGTCAAGGATTCATGATGGAGTAAAACCATTCAATTGTAGCAAAGAAATATCTGGAGGAAATAAAGTGGAATGATTTATATTAGGCAGAAGTTTATTATGGAAGCTGAACACAAACCAAGGTTTTAGAAATGTTTTAAGTTGAAATGCGTTTAGATGGCTGTGTTATTTCAGTTTGTTCCAGGGGCTGAGTTGGGTTCTTTAGGTTTTAAACTGCTGGGGAAACTGCAGCCTCCATAGGGGGATTCTTTCTGTGATGACAAATGCCAAGAGTCTTGTCCTGCCTCCTCCTCAGGCTAGGGTCCTAGCCCTGCCTGCCTCTCATGCACACAACTGTCCCCCTCTTCTTCTAGAACTTTCTCACGCCCCCCACAGGCCTCAGCAGTGTTGAGCATGGCGTCCACCCTCAGTCAGGGCTATTGGGTGCACAAATACTTTCCTCATCCTCTCCTATTTATCTGTATTGCTTCCCTCCACTTGTCTTGGGCTCTGATTTCATTCGGAAGTCTTGTAATACTTAAAAAGTCTCACTGATTTCCATCGTCAGATTTCATTGTTGTTATCGTGTCAGTTAGCTTCTCAAATGACAGTGTTTTCTAAATAATGTTGGGAATATTTTAATTCTAGTGTTAAGCAGTCTCATAAAGGAACGTGAGGCCATTTTCATCAATGCTTTTCTTTAGCATCAAAGAGCACAAGGCCACAAGGATTTGCATGAGCTTTTGCAAGCAGGCAGAAAAAGAAACAGTTGAAAAGGAAGAGCTTCCTGCTTTTTTAAAGGAGCTGGCTTCCCACTAAAAGAGTGCAGAAGTGTGGTTGGTGTGCAGGACCAATCTCCAGCTTCTGATAGAGTTCTGTGGGGAGAAAATGTCCCCTGTCATACTTATAGAAGGTTTCAAGTAACATTTCATGTTTTTAAAATACTTCTCATTGCTGTTATTCATTTAGTTCTGAGTGTTTCTTCTTTATACCCTACTTCTGTGATCTCTCTGTGTAAAAGTAGGAAACATAAAGCTTTTTAAAGCAGTTCTTAACAGTTTTTTTAAGGAGGGAAAACGAGATTTAGCTTCTGATATATGAAGTCCTGACTAATGCATAAAGAGATACATGTATATGTAAGAAACCACTAACATGAAAATGTAAAAAGCAATTACACCCATGTTTTGCAAACCATACACATGGTTCATTTAAAGCCATAGGGCAGCTTGAGAGTGGGAGTGCCTTCCAGAGATGAAAACAATCCATAAAATTCATAAAATCCATAAAATTCAGCGACTGGAAAATAAAATGTTATAGATGGCCTTGACTGATCTAATCTTGAAAACAGAGAGGCCAAAAGGAAAAAGCTGAGTGAGTTGAAGTAGAATGGATTAACAAATTGAAAGATAAAAATTATCAGAAAATTATCATCACAACCATTTTGATTGTTTGACATAACAGATGCTGTTTTAATAAGCTGTAAGAAAGGCAATGCCAAAGAATGCTCAAACTACCGCACAATTGCACTCATCTCACACGCTAGTAAAGTAATGCTCAAAATTCTCCAAGCCAGGCTTTAGCAATACATGAACTGTGAACTCCCTGATGTTCAAGCTGGTTTTAGAAAAGGCAGAGGATCCAGAGATCAAATTGCCAACATCCGCTGGATCATGAAAAAGCAAGAGAGTTCCAAAAAAATATCTATTTCTGCTTCATTGACTATGCCAAAGCCTTTGACTGTGTGGATCACAATAAGCTGTGGAAAATTCTGAAAGAGATGGGAATACCAGACCACCTAACCTGCCTCTTGAGAAATCTGTATGCAGGTCAGGAAGCAACAGTTAGAACTGGACATGGAACAACAGACTGGTTCCAAATAGGAAAAGGACTACGTCAAGGCTATATATTGTCAGCCTGCTTATTTAACTTCTATGCAGAGTACATCATGAGAAACGCTGGACTGGAAGAAACACAAGCTGGAATCAAGATTGCCGGGAGAAATATCAATAACCTCAGATATGCAGATAACACCACCCTTATGGCAGAAAGTGAAGAAAAACTAAAGAGCCTCTTGATGAAAGTGCAAGAGGAAAGCGAAAAAGTTGGCTTGAAGCTCAACATTCAGAAAACGAAGATCATGGCATTTGGTCCCACCACTTCATGGCAAATAGATGGGGAAACAGTGGAAACAGTGGCTGACTTTATTTTTTTTGGCTCCAAAATCACTGAAGATGGTGACTGCAGTCATGAAATTAAAAGATGCTTACTCATTGGAAGGAATGTTATGCCCAACCTAGACAGCATGTTAAAAAGCAGAGACATTACTTTGCCAACAAAGGTCCATCTAGTCAAGGCTGTGGTTTTTCCAGTAGTCAGGTATGGATGTGAGAGTTGGACTATAAAGAAAGCTGAGTACCAAAGAATTGATGCTTTTGAACTGTGGTGTTGGAGAAGACCCTTGAGAGTCCGCTGGACTGCAAGGAGATCCAACCAGTCCATCCTAAAGAAGATCAGTCCTGAGAGTTCATTGAAAGGATTGATGTTGAAGCTGAAACTTCAGTCTTTAGCCACCTGATGCAAAGAGCTGACTCATCTGAAAAGACCCTGATGCTAGGAAAGACTGAGGGCAAGAGGAGAAGGGGACGACAGAGGATGAGATGGCTAGATGGCATCACCGACTCAATGGACATGTGTTTGGGTGGACACTGAGAGTTCGTGATGGACAGGGAGGCCTGGCGTGCAGCAGTCCATGGGGTTGCAAAGAGTCGGACACGACTAAGCTACTGAACTGAACTGAAGTGGGATTATTTTACTTATGTTACACATACATGAGTTTTTTAATAAAGATCAAGAGTGTGTGTCCATAAGTGCATATATACAGGTTGAATTTTAATAATGACGCACTGCTTCATTTCGTGGCTGTGGCGCAGCAGCTGAGCCAGTCCTCCACCCTGTAGCTCTTTGCTCCCACAAGTGATGCCACACACACCTTTGTTGTTAGAGGACAAAATACGGGAAGTAAAATTGCTGGGAGGAAGGCCACCAGCCAAAGCATGTGTGAAAATGGTTTAACTCTGGAATGTATGATTTTAGCAGAATAATTAATTTCTAACATTCATGTAGTGCTTTAGCATTTACAGAGTGTATTTACACAAATTATTATTTAAACCTTACAACCCTGTGGGGTAGGTGCAATTATTTCCATTTCTATTGTTATACATTTTGTTTTACCATTGAATTATTCTTTTTTAAAAGCAACATTGAAAAATTATTGTGCCATTAAATCCCAATAAAAAGATGAATCATTGTAGGTAAAACAATTGAATAAATACCATTGCTTTATGAATGTGAAAAAAAGCCACAGGAAGGAAGAAACTATTATGCAAATTAAGTGTTTATTGCAAAATCTGTAAGAAACTATAAATAAGTAAAAATGACATTTAAAAATTTGTGTTTCGCTTGTGCCTGGCACTGTTCTGTGTGTCAGAGTCACAAGAGAAAAAGCAACAAGCCCTGCCCTCGTGGCCTGTAGCCGAGCACCATATGTATCCACTGCTTAACATTTTGATTTATGTTATTGCTGTATAGGCCTTTTTCACACACATACCTTCAGGCATATATTAATATCTCACAGAAACGGTTTATGTAATATGCATAGTTCCTTTAAGTAGTATATCATGAATATGATATACTACTTTTCATGTCAATATTTGCCTTACAGCATGATTTTAAGAATCTTCTGTAGATGTACCGTGATTTGTTTAATCAGTTTCTCCTTGTTTGACATATTAGGGATTTTCAGTTTTTCCCCAGGTAAATAATCCTGAACTGAAATTCTTCGAGATGAATCTTTGAACCCCATCCTTCACTATTTCTGTAGATAGAGTGCTGAAATTGTGTGATTTAACTAAAAGAAAGTTAAAATTTAAAACGATGTGTTTTAAGTGCAGCTAAATTTCTTCCTGAAGGTCTTTGTTTGTTTGTTTGCTTTAATCTGCTTATACTTCCATTTGGTGCCGTGGGATTGCTTGCTCATCACTGACACTGAAATCTATGCTGGGTTTATAGGTGTCCTTAGATGTTGCCCTGTTAATTCAAGGTGTTCTGATTACTCAGGAGGTAGAGTTGGGGTTTTTTTTGTCGGGAGACTTTTTAAATGCTTATTTGCTGTTTCTGTTTGTCAGTGTTTGCCCATTTTGCTGTTGGACATGTGCCTTTGTTCAAGAGGTCTTGCTGTCTATAGACTGGATTAACTTTTGTTCTGTAGGGTTTGAATATGTTCTGTCGATTTGGGGAGGTTTTTTGAAATGCCGATGTTTCATGTGTAAACTCAGTCAGATCTTATAATTTTTAATAGAGGGATTCTGAGTCTCGGCACTCCTGACAGTTGGGCTGGAAAACGGTCCTCAGTACCAGGGGTGTTTCCCAGTGTCCCTGTCTTTGCCAGCAGGGTGCTGTTGGCACCGACCCCCTAGTGTGACAAATGAAAATGTCTTCAGACTTTGCCAAGTGTTCCTTGGGAACCACAGTCCCTCCCATGAGGACTGCTGCTTTGATAATTTCTCCTTCTGATTTTACTTGAGATCCCGGCTATGGTTTCGGCCTTGGGCAGCCTGGCTCACATTTCTTCTGCCCGCTGATGGCCAGGTTGACCACACGGTCTGGTTCATGCTGCTGTTCCTCATGTAATAACTCTTCATGCCCCTTTTGACTCTCAAGTGTTCCAGTTCAGACAGGAAATCACCAGTCTCTATTCATAGCCCACCCACACATCACCTTTCACTGTAAATGAAAGTGAAAGTCTCTCAGTTATGTCTGACTCTTTGCGACCCCATGGACTGTACAGTCCATGGAACTCTCTAGGCCAGATTACTGGAGTGCATAGCCTTTCCCTTCTTCAGGGGATCATCCCAACTCAGGGATTGAACCCAGGTCTCCCACTTTGCAGGCGGATTCTTTACCAGCTGAGCCACAAGAGAGGCTCGTGAATACTGGAGTGGGTAGCCTATCCCTTCTCCAGTGGATCTTCCTGACCCAGGAATCAAACTGGGATCTCCTGCATTTCAGGCAAATTTTTACGAGCTGAGCCACAAGGGAAGCCCTTCACTATAAACGAACTGTGCTAAAAGCATCTTCGTATCAAGATATTGGGGCTCAGGCTCTGGCTTTTCTCAAGTGCGCTGTCTGAACCCAGGCCACCTGGCTTGCCTCCCTTTCACCCTCTCTGTAGGCACCTGTTGGACCTACTGTCATGCCAGTTGTTCTGGGTGTGAGCACCTACAAATCAGACAAAGAGTATTTCCCTCCATTACTACTCTGCCATCAGCAAACTGTTCAGGAAGCCTGATGAATTCTTTAGTTCTTACAGTATCCCTGGCAGAGATGGATTACTAAGTTGTCGCTTGCAGGGTGCATTAGTTGCTCAGTCGTGTCTGACTCTGTGACCCCCATGGACTGTAGCCCACCCGGCTCCTCTGTCCATCAGATTGCCCAGGCAAGAATACTGGAGTGGGTAGCCATTCCCTTCTCCAGGGGATCTGCCCGACCCAGGGATCGAACCCAGAGTACCTGGCTCTATCGATGGGCAACCTGGTGACTAGAAATGTCTTCCTTCTATGAGTGGAGGTCAGCCTCCTGCCTTCAACCTGCGGGTCATCTTCTCCTGTCTGTGAAAATGCAGTCCCTTCGTCCACATGACCATTGCTCCCAGTCAGTTTCCAACTGTGGTTACAGGCACTTGTGTTGTTGCAGGGGAACGCTTAACTCCTTGATACCAGTAAGTAGGATTCCCTGATCTCAAGCAACCATCCCTTCTTTCCACAGCAGAGAGCAGGCCAGCAGGGTGAAATTTCCCAGGAAGTCATACTGGAAAAAAGGAATATTTACGGGGGAAGTGAAAGGAAGTAGCAGGAAGTTTCCATCATAACAACAGTCATAGCTGATACTTATTTCACACCTGTCAGATGCCAAGCCATGTTCTAAGCATTTCACATGTATTAGCTAGGGCTTGTTTAAATCTAGGTTTATAGGATTTCAGAAACTGACTCTTTTGAAAGATCAAATGGATGACAAATGAATTCATAACTTAGACTTAGCTCTAAGAACTATTGATGTTCTCTGAGACGTTATTTTGGAGAAAATTACAAGAAAGGCCCAAAACGTAAGTCAAGTTTCAGATCTGAGGGGTAGGTTATAATTAGAAAGGTAAAGGCGATAAGGCTCTGTTATCTTTGGGGTCTGGTGTATCTGTGGATGTTGAAGAATTTTTATGAAAGGAAATGAAAGAGATCAAGAGGTGTGAATGAAATGGGGTCAAGAAGAGACGTGTTTTTTGTTTGATACTGACAATGCTTGAGAGACTTTTCACGGCTGAAATAAGGTAAAAGGAAGAGCTTTGGATAAAGAGCTCTGAATTATAGGGTGGGCAGGGCAGAAGAAAATCCACAGGCTTTTAAACTGCAAGAGGGGAGACAGATAAAGATTTTCCTGTTTTCCCAGCGAATACGAGATTAATATCTAAAGCGTCTCTCTCCATTTTCGCGTTCTCTGATGTTTCTTTTGTTTTGACTCTGCAGTCCGCCTTAAGCAATAGGAACTGACTTTCATCTTCCATGGTGGACAGAAGTGGTTAGGGAACCTGGTGTTGTATCCTGGGCGAGTCCAACTGATGTCAGCGAGCGCCGGCGATATGATTTATAGAACATCGTGTGTATAAGAAAAATCAATATACGAGAAATGTATTTTTTTCCCGAATGTTGTGACTCGTTGGACTTTGATGTTTTAACTGGTAGGTGACTCACATTCCCTCCAAGACCTCTGAAATCCACAACTTGTGGCTCATTCAGACAACCCGGATTAGCTACTGCACTAGGTTGGGTCTGCAGGGTCTCTGAGTAGCACATGGGAGTCTCCAGCTAAATGTGTTTTTCATAGAAGGCAAATGATGAGCATTACTAAGCAACATCAGAAAGAAAGTGCACGTTCAATGCCGAGTCTCTTTTCCTGCATTTATATATATATAACCCCAAATAGTTCCTGAATTACTTTTGATTCTCTGCTCCTTTAGAAAGATCCAGCCGAGTCGAGTGAGTTTGGCACTGGAATTCATAACCAAAATACCTCCAGGTGAAGCTCTGCCTGCAGATGTAGAGACGACAGTAGTCTGAACATACGTTCATAAACAGTGTTTATGATTTACCTGCCACATTAACTGGCTGTGCGGTGGTGCCATCCCACGCGTTACAGAAGAATGAAGTGCGCTTAGCTGTGAGGTTGGTCACACACCTGAACCTGGTGGGGCTGAGAGCAGAATTTGTGGATGTGACCCCTAGCTCGCTGCTGCTTCCTCTCACTCGGAATGTGTTAGTCTCAGCACCACTCAGATGAGGGCCTTTAGCACTGAACAAGCCACCCTGGCTCAGGTGAGCGCTGGCATTCTCGCTGTGGGGCCCCAAGGCGAGGGACCTTCATGGGCTGGTGACATCTCCGTCTCTAGTGAGATGGGAGGATGTGAGGCACTTATCTCTGTGAAAGCCAGATGTTCCGTTAATGTTAGCTGTTGTGATTGTTGTTAATATAAAAGTTTGGCCTGTTTTGGGCCCACTTTGAGAATATGGTTACCATCCATTGTCTCCAGTTAGGGTAGTAATATAGAGAATGGCAAGGAGACGTGTTTGTTTTCCTCAGTGTTAACCCAGAGCCCTGGGTTAGCCTTGCAAACTATAATGTGTGTGTGTGGATATGCGTGTTTATTTATTCCTAGTGTGTAATACCTGCCCACAGCGTTTGAACATGTGGTGACTTAGGCTCAGCAGGTGTCATTCGTGCTCTGCCATTTCAGGGGCCTGTGGAGTTATGTCGTCAGTTCCAGTAAATCTAAAAATATTGGTGAAAAATATTGGGTTTCCCTGGTGGCTCAGATGGTAAAGAATCTGCCTGCAATTCAGGAGACCCACCTTCGATCCCTGGGTCAGGAAGATCCCCTGGAGAATGGAATAGCAACCCACTCCAGTATTCTTACCTGGAAAATTCCATGGACAGAGCAATCTGCCAGGCTACAGTCCATGAGGTTACAAAGAGTCAGACATGACTGAGTGACTAACACTTGTACTATAGGTGAAAAAAAGGTTGATAAAACATATATTTAATTGAGACTGTCATGGAGATAACAGAAGTGAGGCTTATCTGAGTTTCTGGAGCTGGGCTTCGTGGCTGCATCTCTAAGTAGTGGGTCGTGCTTGACTGTGATTTGGGAGATAGAAACCTGCTTCCCCCTGGCTGGCTTCAACTCACCAGCCAGCAGTGGTCAAGTTGAGTTTTTTCCCAAATTATCTTAATCTTCAGTTATGTTTTGCCTTTCCCAGTAGCTTGTTCTGAATCCTGTCAGCTTGTCTGTTCACTGCTCTGAACCACGGGCACTCCTCCTCCTGACCCTGCTGTTTTCTAGGTTAGATGGACTCTTCATTGATGACACTGATGTCAAACCTGACCATGTTGACTGGCCCTGGGAGACCATCTCATATTCTCTTTGCCTTAGTCACTGCTTTTAAAGTTTAACACAGGAAAAAAAAGTAGATGCTTTAGTATTTATACTTTAGAATTGGAGTCATTTGATGGTTCAGAATTCCACACCAAACTCCCAGACTCTTGAAGAGGAATCAGGGTGTCGGTGGTGGACAGTGGAACAGGTCTGTGAGACCTGTGCCTTGAAAACAGACTGACTTCTGAGAATCCTTTGTCCCCTGCTCTTTCTAACCAGGAAAGGAGCTCCATACTGCTTTAGGCAAGCTATCAGACCTTTAAAATGTGTGTGGAAGGGATTAAAGTAAATCCTAAAATTCACATTGCCACGACCACCCAGCCCTGTCTTATTGATTTTCTAAGAAGTTTTAGAAAATACTGTTTGGCAAGAAGGGGAAATTGCTTACCTGTGTGATTAATCTTAAGGAAAACCTTGCGCTGGCGTTTCCTTTAGATGCTATGCCAGATTTCTCCCGGAAGCAGCAATCAGAAGGGGGAACAAAGACATTCTGAAGGATCTGAGTGATGGAACGTAAAGATAGGATGAAACAAAAGAGAAAATTTAGTATGAAACAAAAGAGAAAATTTAGTAGTTAATAAGATTTATGTATACTTGTAACATAGAGTATCTTTGTACCTTTAAATATACTGTGTAACCTTACAATGCTAAGATAATATGCTTTTATTCCAATGAGATTCCTTTAATCCTGGAGGATGTTTACCTGCTAGCTCATAAAAAAGGAAACTAACGCTGAAATGAAAGTCTAGTGTGACATCGTAATATTTTCATTAGCGTATCTAAGTAAAAATTACGTTAGTCTGGTGTTGCGTTTAGCAAAACTATGGCTAATGGTCTAAGTAACTGCAGTTGTTCATATTACTGTTATTAGGTGAGCTAATAAGAAGGATTAAACAGTTCTGTGTATAATTACCTTAAACAGCTTTCTGAAGATATGTGAATAAAGATTTCTCTTCCAAAGTTAATGCTGTCAACTTCTAATTTAAAATAATGGGGATTAACTGAAACATCGGGTGTTAAGAATATAAAACTATCTTAAGTCCAGATTATCAATTCTTATAAAAATATTCAGGGATTTGGTAAATTAGGGTATTAGTAAGGGACTGAGCATGGATTCTATCCCGACCCCTTGATTTTCACTTACTCTTGAATAAATGACTGAATGGCAACACAGCTTATTTAAATAAGCATGTGGTTAACCTGGAACAATCAGGTCTTCAATTCAAAGTCTGACATGTTTTCACAGAAGAAGAAAAACAGTTCCTAAGTTTTTTAGCGGAGAGATATTTAGCCATCGTGGCTTAAGTACAGTCAGCTTGAATTAAAAATGACCCTTTCCCTAAGTGCTCGGTGAACATTTATTTAGGCTTCAGGACTTGGCTTTAATGCCTTTGAAAGTCAGGAATATGCGACTGAACTAGTTTTCACTTGCACAGAATTTTGTTTATTCTGCTTAGCTCAAGTCAGAATTATCAAGGGGGATAGGCTGTTGAAATCCCCTTGATGTCCCCCTGCCAGCTGGAAAGAAGTTCTTTAGGGAGTAGGAAACGCTCATCCAGTGTAGCCGTGTCTTCCTGAAAGTTATTTTCAGGAAGGATCCTCACACAAGTATCGGTTCCTTTCACAAGTGATCAAAAGAGCAGCCCCCAGTGTGGCAGAGGAAGGCAGGTGTATAAATAAGGGCAGTAAAGCAGTACAGCATACCAGCTCTACACAGGGGCAGAATTTGGGCCGTGCTGTAGGTGTACAAGGGAGGGGTCGAGAGGGGTCGTTTCAGCCTCTGGAGGTCAGGAGAGCCTCCTGGAGAAGGGCCAGAGCCTCTGAAGGTGAGGTGGGCACTTACTAGGTAGATGCTATGAGGGGAGATCTTTCCAGGCAGCGAGAAGGTCATGCGTAAAGACCCAGAGACGTGAAACATCAGCCAGAGGATGCGTGTCCATCACAGCACCGCAGAAGCCTGAGACACAGGGTGGGGAGGATGCTGTGAGGTTCCACTACAGGACTTTTGGTGGGGGTGAGGGGTCAAGCACCCAGACTCCCCTGTAGGTGCTGGTGGGTGGTTATAAAGCCGTCACACCCGTGCTGGCTCTCAAGCTCTTGAGAGGGTAGAGAAAAAAAATGCTAGCTTTGACCCACGGAGGCTGTGTGGTCTGGTCCCTTTCCAGCCCCCACCTCCTTCCACCGCAGGGATCGCAGCTCAAGTGCTAGCCCCACGGCAGACACTCCCTGGGCACCTGTGTCGTGTGCTGGGCTGATAAGAAGGTCGATTCTCTCTGAGTCTACATGGAAAAGCAAAAGATGGGCAATAGATATTTTACCAAGGAGACACCACCAGGCAAAGGGGAGGACCATGGTGAGCAGAGGCCCAGGCAGTGCATTGGCAGCAGGCTCCCCCCCCCCCCCCGCACCCCCTGACTGCTGCCCTGCAGCACGCCCGCTGTCCCTTCACAGTGCTTTTCACAGTTTGTAAGGATGCGTCTGATTGCCCCCATCTGTTCGCGCAAGAGAGGTGCTCAGAGAGGTCAGGAGCCTGAGGGCAGAGCCCAGGCTTGCTGACCAGGCTGGTGTACCAGCTTTGTGTCTACCTGTGACTTGGGCACCTAACTTTCCCAACAGAGGAGGTTGCTGAGAAAGTTAAATGACATATTTGGTTCTTAGAGAAGGGCCTGGTACTTAGAAAGTAGGCAGTTGTTGTTAATTATTATTACTTTTTATTGGGCTTCCCTGGTGGCTCAGACGGTAAAGAAGCCGCCTACAGTGCAGGAGACGTGGGTTCGATCCCTGGGTTGGGAAGACCCCCTGGAGAAGGGAACGGTTACCCACTCTATTATTATTATTAATAGGAATTTATTGAATGAGGAAAGGAGGTAGGCAGATTTTCTTTCTATAAAAAATTGATTTAGCTGTTCTGTGAAGCAAAGCTTGAGGACAAACCTGTTCAGACAGGAAGCAGAGATCATGAGAGCCTGAAAGGGCGCCATTAGGAGAGGTATCAGTTTAGAGGACTTGATCCTTAATTCAATGTCCTAGTGCCGAAAAGAAAGAAGTAAAAATGTAGTCACTCAGTTGTGTCCAACTCTTTGCAGCCCCATGGACCGCAGCACTATCTGTCCTTCACTGTCTCCTGGAGCTTGCCCAAACTCATGTCCGTTGAGTCGGTGACGCCATCCAGCCATCTCATCCTCTGTCTCCCCTTTTCCTCTTGCCCTCATTTTTTCCCCAAATCAGGGTCTTTTCCAGTGAGTCGACTCTTCTCATCAGGTGACCAAAGTATTGGAGTTTCAGCTTTAGCATCAGTCCTTTCTGTCCAATGGATATTCAGGGTTGATGTCTTTTAGGATTGACTGATTTGATCTCGTTGCTGTCCAAGGGACTCTCAAGAGTCTTCTCCTGCATCACAGTTCAGAAGCATCAAATTTTCAGCGCTCAGCCTTCTCTGTGGTCCAACTCTCACATCTGTACATGACCACTGGAAAAAACAAATACTGGGTAGATGTGGAGTGGTGGATAGAGTGTCATCTAGTGAGGTGAGGAACACAGAAGGAGCAGGTCTTGGCAAATAAATGATCATTCAGTTTGGGCTTTTTTTTTTTTTTTTTGGCGTAGAGGGGTGGCTGTATATTTTGGGTAGAGATGGGTAGAGGCAACAGGAGACAGAAGGAGAACATGGAGCTGAAACCAGAAGCTGGCGGTTTGTCATCAGACGAGAGTGAAGGAGTCGGGGTAGGGGAGAGCAGTCTGGACCTGAGAAGAGTGGAGGGGCTGCAGTCTGTGGGCTGGGAGTGGTGTGAACATCCAGAGTGTTTCCTGTGACGGAAAGATAAAGATCTTGGACAAACAGAAGGAAGTTATGTCAGAGACGGGTGATGGATCAACTCAGTAAAACCCCAGGTGCCCTCTAAGGGTTGCCCTCCTCCGCCTGGCAATCTTGCTCACCCCCGCTCCAGCCATGCAGCTTTTTGCCACCATCCCCTACCCCTCAGGAAGTCTCCTGCCCAGGAGTCCCACAGGTTCCTGTGCCCACCACCTCCTCACAGGTGGCCAGGCTTCATTCCAGCTTCCGCTTCTGTAAAGGGCATGCCCACCCCTCTGCACTCCTCTCCTCTCCTGTGATGAGTCCTTTGGTTTCTTGTCATTTCGCCCACTTGTAATGATGGCACCACAAGAACAGAGCCTTAGTTTTACCCTTAAAAACTGGCTGACACATCGCAGGAGCTCAGCATATGAATAAGTTGGTGATGAATGTTGCTTACTGTTTGGCGAGAGAACTGATGTCAAAAAATGACAGAGACTTTCCTGGTGGTCCAGTGGCTAAGACTCCATGCTCCCAATGCAGGGTCCCAGGTTCCATCGCTCGCTGGGCAGGGAACTAAGATCCTGCATACTGCAACAAGATCGAAGACCCTATGTGCTGCAACTAAGACCCAGAGCAGCTAAATTAAAAAAAAATTTTTTTTTTTAATGACACGGATAAACGTAAACTCACAACTGTGGTGAGTGGTTAAGATGTTCAGGACACACAGAGGAAGGTGATTAGAGGTTGATGCTGGAAGCCTGTGCTCGACCTCAACACTCATCTGTGTCTTCTTGTGGATGGCATCTGGGCCTGAGAAAGGACTTCCCTGGGCACAGATCTGGCTGGGCAACCCCTTCCTGCTAGGCTGCCTAGTTCCTGGAACTCTTAACAGTGTTTGTAGGAAGCAGTCTTGCTGGAAAGTGAGTATAGACATGCCTCAGAGGTGAGGGATTTTTTCTTAAAGCTGTTTCGTGATTGCAGGGAACCCATCTCAGTTACCCTCAGCAATTTTTCCCATTTTCAGAGGCAGATACTTTCTCTCCTCCCACATTTTACTTCTCGTCAGGCTGCGTGGTGGCCTTGATGAGCTGGAAGGCGAGTGCCCGGGAGCAGCTGCTACATTTGGCCTGAATCAGAGCAGGACCTGTGCAGCTAGAACCTCCATCTTTTTTCAATAGACACTTGGGTTTTCCTGGGAAATTTCCTGCACTTTCAATGTGAAATGTTGGCTCAATTTTTTATTTTTTAAATCCCATGTAGACCAGACAAAACCTGCCAGTGGATTGAATTTTCCCTGAACATTCAAGGAAATTCTTTGGTCACCCCCAAGTCTAGCCTTTGAAATAGGACATAACAAGTTAAATATTATCATTTATCAACACTTTAAGAAGAAGAAAAAAATCTGCCTTCTGAAAATAGAATTCTTCACAGCTGAATGGTGGCATGTACTTTTCTCCCCTTATTTTCATCACGCCAAGAAAAGCGAAGCACAGAATATCTCAGTAGCTTAGATAGAATCAAGCCACTGAATCTTTTGTCGTTGTTATTTAGTCACTAAGTCATGTCCGATTCTTTTGAGACCCTGTGGACTGTATCCTGCCAGGCTCCTCTGCCTATGGGATTTCCCAAGCAGGAATACTGCAGTGGGTTGCCATTTCCTTCTCCAGATCTTCTTGACCCAGGGATCAAACCCATTGGCAGGCTGATTCTTTACCACTGAGCCACCACTGAATCTTAGCGTGGAGATGAAGTGCCTGGCTTTCTTGAACACCTGTGTCTTCTCAAACTGTACCATAGAAGAGCTCATTATTTTCAGTTTTAAAAAGGGGGTGTGGTACTGCTTTAGCATCCAAAAGGTAGAGTGGAGGAAGGTCAGCTGAAAATTGCTTCAAGAAACAATTTGAAATTTTTCAAATTGGAAATTTCAAATGTGTTTACAATTTTTTCTCCACCAGTGGTGGTGGTGGCATTATGTTTCAGAAAGTGCCATTAATTGTAAGAGAGTACCACACAGTATTCTATGAAATTTAAGTCTGTTGAGCACCAGCACCTTCAAAGACAATAAAAATTCCAGCCTGCATTGATCTATCCCCCTGTGAGAAGTTACTACAATGGATATTTTATCATTCCATATGAAATTCTTTACCTTAATCGTCTCTCATTTATTTGCAGTTGTCTGAGGTCAATTTTCCATTTTGCAGTTGTCAAACAGCTGTCAAATTAAAAGACCAGATCCTGTGTTAATTTACATTTCGTGCCATTCCATATTAGTACATTTCTTGGCTTAAGTATTTAAATAGTGATCCACATGTCTTAATCAGCCTTCCCATGATTAGCCCATTTTTTTCCCTACAAATGTCCACCTGCAGATGAAGTATGATACTCTAAGTATTCTTTTCTAAGCGTAGTTTTAAACAATTTGCATGAACTTTTAACAAAATCACTTGAAGTAGCCAGTTAATTACACTGTTCCTTTCACAAAAAGATAAAATCATATGAATATAAACATGTCATTCTTACTTTTTTGTTTGTCATGTCTATTTGCCTCCTTACTTTTATCACTTCAGTCAAATTGAAATCTAAACAGTCATTGAACGTAGAATTCTGGATTTGCTTTCTAAATATCTACAGAGGAGAGTGTAAGAGTAAAGAACTCAGCATTCATTAATAGGTCATTGATCAAAGACTTTTCTCTGGGTTTACCATTGATGTTTTTACTACAAAGTGTCTGAGGCTGCCAGCAAATGACATTGACACTCGTCCTCTGTGAAAGAGATGTTAAAAGGTAAAGTGAGGTGTCTTCAATATTTTAAGAGTTTATTTGAGCAAAAATCCATGCAAGCTGGGCGACACCAAACCAGAAGTGGTTAGGGGTGCTAACCACTAAGCAGAACCAAGAAAAGACTTTGCACAGACAGAGGCCAGTAAAACCAGGAAATGGTCTGATCAATTGTGGCTGCAGGGATCCCCTAATTTGGGAACCTGGCTGCCTGTTTATGATTGGCTGTTCTTACATACTGAATCCTTCACCTTGAGACATTTACAGGCTTAGATTCTGTTTTGGGTATGCATGCTGGTGAGATATTAGAGATACCTCGTCTAATGGGATCCTTGTTTATTGAATTCAGAAGAGGTCCACACTAGGTGTTTGAGGAATACGTCAGATTGAGTAGTTTGATGGAAGAATCACAGTCGTAAACATATGTAATTCTTAGTGACTTGATAGAAAACACCTTAAATGGTTTTTCTTAAGTGTAGCCATTAGAGATTAGTATGTGGTAGCACAAAAATATTCCCATATTATCAATATAATTAACCTTTTACACTAAGATCACTTTTTTCCAATCTCTTGTTTCATCTGCTTTTTTTTTCCCCCAATCTCTTGTTTGTTTTCTTTTCATTTTATTTTTAATAGAAGATAATTGCTTTACAATTTTGTGTTGGTTTCTGCCATACATCAACATGAATCAGCCATAGGTATACATATGACCCCTCCCTCTTGAACCTCCCTCTCACCTCCCACCCCATCCCGCCCCTCTACATTGTCACAGAGCCCCCGTTTGTGTTCCCTGAGTCATACAGCAAATTTCTACCGGTAAGATCATTTTAATCAGTATTTGTTGAGTCCACGTTTTCTGTAGACTTTTGTGTTAGGACCTCATTTAACCTCTTCTGGGTTTTTATGCCTTCTACTCTCATCTCATAATTCCTCTTTGCTTTGTGACACCATTTTTTAGGTTGCATGTTATATTTTACACATTTGAATGTTCCTCGCCTTTGAGCCCCTTTTTGGCTGTAAGGGCGTTTTTACTTATCTTAATCCCTGACGCCCAGCACTCACTGAAGGCTGTTGAATGGGAAAATGAGCTGGCAAATGATCAGGTAGCCCAGTGGTCAAAGGGGCCTAAGTCAACATTGTTGCCCTGGGCATTTGTTATTTTAACCTCATGGCAGCTGTTAGTTAAAAAATCACATTTTACAAGGTAGAGAAGAGGATAATCCTATTGTTTGTACAGATTGTCTCGGAAACTTATTAGTCATCTTTGAAAGGGTTAGCGTTAAGATTGTGATAAAACAAGTTATATTAAAATTGAGTAATACTGCAGGGGCAGATAGAATCAAGCTTAAGCTAATGATGATGTAAAAGTTATTTCTAATACCACAGTAGGTTTTCTCACACGACACTAAAGAGAGTGTTTATTCCTTTCATCTTTGTCATTCGAAGACTTTTAAAAATTATTCTTCACCAGTTGGTATTACAAAATGGTTTGGAGGTCATGAATTATGTGTTCTCTGTGCTTAGAGCAAGTAGCTATTTAGTGAAAATCTAGTCCACTGATGCATTTCCTCATAGAAACTTCGTGCGGACTTCCCTGGCTGTCCCCTGGTGAAGAATCCGCCTTGCGATGCAGAAGACTTCACAGCAAATGTTTTGGGTAGTTGAAGGCATCCAGTTCACTCTCAGCCTTTAATACAACACGCGGGTTCTATCCTGGCCTGGGGGACTAAGTCCCCACATGCTGTGGGCCAGCTCAGCACACACGCCACAACTAGAGAAACCCGTGCATTGCAACAGAGACCCAGTGCATCCAAAAGAGAAAAAAACAACTTTACTGGAGGGAAAAATTAGATAAAAAATAAAGAAGCCCAGACTCTTCACATATCCTGCTGCCCACTCAGCAGTTCCGCTTGGATTTCTGTGAGATGCCAACAGAAAGGCAATTTCTAAAACCCAGCTTCTGGTTTTCCCCCAGAAACCTGCTCTGACTGCCTGTCTCAGCTGCTGTCAGTCCAACTGATGGTTGCTCAGGCCAGAGACGGAGTCATCCACAGTCCCTGGCTTTCTCTCAGACCCCATATTCAGTCCATCGGGACATTATGCTGATGATGTACATGCGCACACACACACACACACAGCTGTAGAGGTTGCAGAGTGGCTGGAGGATGGTTGGTATGACTTGCCTGGGTTATGCGTAACTTCTCACTGGGGTTTGCTGCTTGTCCAGCCTGTTGTCAGCACAACATTCCAGTGCTCAGTCCTGTCCGCCTCTGTGACCCCATGGACTGTACCCCACCAGGCTCCTCTGTCCATGGGATTCTCCAGGCAAGAATACTGGAATGGGTTGCCATGTCCTACTCCAGGGGATCTTCCCCACCCAGGGATCGAACCTGCGGCTCCCATGGTTCCTGCATTGCAGTCAGATTCTTTACTGCTGAGCCACCTGGGAAGCCCCTGATGTCCCAGGGTGACCTAAAACCCATTCTCTGCTCCAAGCCTCTCAGGGACCCCCAGGCCCTGGCGAGCATCCCACATCCTGCCCCCAAGTTCAGTTTCTTCACATCGACCAACACACTTTTCCCATCTTACTTATCTTGAAAAAAGTGAAAGTGAAAGTCGCTCAGTTGTGTCTGACTCTTTGCGACCCCATGGGCTATACAGTTCATGGAATTCTCCAGGCCAGAATACTGGAATGGGTAGCCTTTCCTTTCTCCAGGGGATCTTCCCAACCCAAGGACTGAACCCAGGTCTCCCTCATTGCAGGCAGATTCTTTATCAAATGAACCACAAGGGAAGCCCAAGAATACTAGAGTGGGTAGCGTATCTCTTCTCCAGCGGCTCTTCCTGACCCAAGAATCAAACCGGGGTCTCCTGCATTGCAGGCAGATTCTTTACGAATTGCAGGCAGATTCTTGACCAGCTGAGCTATCAGGGAAGCATCGTAGGTCTTAAGAAAAGGAAACCAGCCTTATGTTTGAAATGTGTTAATTACAAGTATTTATTAGTCATTGTACTTTCTTGTTTGTCCATGGCCAAGGTTGTCCTGGCATGTCTTTTGTCTAGTTTAGCATGAAGACATTTTCTTTTCAAATGACATGTAAAGGCCTTTGGTGTGTGTAATATTTGTTGCAGATATTTTTCCAATATTGCCCTTTATTTACATTTATTTGTTATTTTGGAGTATAGGAAAGCCTTACATTTTCAAATATTCAAATCTCTTATTTTGTGATGGTATCTCCCTTGGGAAGGCTAACTAGAAAGGCCTTCTACCTTAAAAAAAAAATAGGTTATGAGGCGGTGATTTAACTTAATATGGTTTTAAATTGTTAGCTTGTCCTTCCAGGGATCATTTTGAACTGCCAGTCTTAAAATAGCTACCATTCTATTTTATTTGGATTTATTTCTGTTTCACTAATCTGTTCCTTCTGTTGTTTCCAAAACCACACCCTTTAAAGAAGCTTATCTTTGTAATGTATTTTGATATCTGTGGGGTCAGGGGCAACTTTCTTACAGTGCAGTTCTTTTTTCAAGACTTTCTTTGGGTGCTTCTCATCGGTTTATTATTTCAGATGAAGTTGAGAATCATTATTTTGAAGTATTTTTAAGAAATGGAGTTTTCATTAGAACTGCATTGTATGTGCGAATTTATTTGTGGAAAAGGCATCTATCTTTGCACTATTCAGTCTTCTTATCCAAAAGCATATCCCAGCCCCTAAGACTATTTGCTAATCTGCCTACAATGCAGGAAACCCAGGTGTGATCTTGGGGTCTGGAAGATTCCCTGGAGGAGGGCATGGCAACCCACTCCAGTATTCTTGTCTGGAGAATTCCATGGACTGAGGAGCCTGGTGGGGCTACAGTGCATGGGATCACAAAGAGTCGGATACAACTTAGCAACTAAGGGCAGGAAGGTACAGATATAACATGAAACAGCATTAGCTAGACCAGCCATTGTGCAGATGGATCCCAGCTCCAGAAAGTTTAAGATACAGAGGAGAAAAGCACATAGAAGAATCAAAAGAATACACACGGTTGGTTTTTTTTTTTCTTTTTCCCTGTTTGCTCACACTATATTTCTTAGTAAATGTAATTTCTAAACTTTAGACCTTTTCCCTTTTTTTTTAACGTTCATTCTTAGGTTTTCTCAGTCAGCTCTTAGATTTTCAGTTTCTTTAAAATCAAGTCCCAGAACTTCCCTGGTGGTCCAGTGGCTAAGACTCCATGCTCCCAATGCAGGGGGACCAGGTTCAATCCCAGCTTAGGGAACTAAATCCCACATGCCACAACTAAGACCCAGTGCAGTCAAATGAATAAAAAATCAAGTCCCATTTTCCCCTGTTTTTCTGTCTACATCTACCTGTACTCAAGAAGCTTTTTTTCCCCCATCCAAATATTCTGTCGTGTCTTCTTTTACTTCTTTTATGCATTGAGAGTAAAAAGCAAATGCTTTCCAAAGATTACTTTTGTTATTACTGGTAGGATTTTTTTTGAACATACGTTCTACTACCTCTCGGTACTGTTTCCACTGTTCGTGTGGGCAGGTTTCAGCGGCCCCACTGGTATTTCCCCTGTTTATTCCCCACTCAGCTAACAGACGGAGAAGGCAATGGCACCCCACTCCAGTACTCTTGCCTGGGGAGTCCCGTGGACAGAGGAGCCTGGTGGGCTGCAGTCCATGGGGGGTCATGAAGAGTCAGACACGACTGAGCGACTTCACTTTCACTTTTCACTTTCATGCATTGGAGAAGGAAATGGCAGCCCACTCCAGTGTTCTTGCCTGGAGAATCCTAGGGACGGGGGAGCCTGGTAGGCTGCCGTCTATGGGGTCGCACAGAGTCGGACACGACTGGAGCTATTTAGCAGCAGCAGCAGCAGCAGCTAACAGAGGTCTCTGTAGCCCAGATCTGCCCTGGTGCGGGCTGTGCAGGGTTTCACTTGAAACTGCAGGTACAGTGATTTGCCACCGTGTGTTGTCTCCCCTTTCCACCAACTCTGCTGTTTGGGGCTCTTCATCTGCCCCCCGGGTGGTATCTCCTGGTCCCACTTTCCATATTTTATGTAAGTTTGTAGTTCATACGTTTATGGAAGCAACTGGTTCATGCGTTCGACTTGCTTTCAGCTATTTTGTCTTGTATATGTTGATGTCGGTCGCTGGTAAGATGCAGATGGTAATAATGGCATCTGCCTGTATCATGTGCTGGCATTGGAGACGGGCAAATGGAACATTATGTCTGTTCTTGCAGCCTAGTGGGACACAGATGCGCCTGTGCATGCATGCTAAGTTGCTTCAGTCGTGTCTGATTCTTTGTGACCCCATGGACTGTAGCCTGCCAGGCTCCTCTGTCCAGGGATTCTCCAGGCAAGAATACTGGAGTGGGCTGCCATGCCCTCCTCCAGGGGATTTTCCTGACCCAGGAAAGGACCCTCGTCTCCTGCACTGGCAGGTGGATTCTTTACCACTAGCACCACCTTGGAAGCCCAAGAAGTACATACACACACAGGTAGCTTGGGTTGAAGGTAGAAAATAAATAAGAGAAATAAAGTTGCATAGGATGTCTCAGAAGAAAGATGGTCTCAGACTTCTAGAGGTGTAGCCTGGTAGAGTGTGCAGGATTTGAGGCGGAGGAGAGGATGGATCCAGTTGGAAGAAGTAACCTGAGCCCAGGCATTGCACGGACGTGACTGGGCCATAAGGAGAGGGGGCCTCTGACGGCAGGAGACAGAGGGGAAGTCGCTGGTCACAGACCGGAGCCAGGCCATCAAGTGTCAGTCTTCAGTCGGGTCTGTTTCAGTAGCAGAGTCACTGACTAGGAAGAGCCTCGAGGCGAGTGGCCGATTGCGAGTGGTCACCACGGCCCCAGTGACTTAGGGAAAGAGCAACCTCAGAGGTGGTGATAATAAGGACGAGGAAATGGATTTGAGGGGGGAAGGGGCCTTCATTCTGAGAAATGAGTTCACGCAGAGCTTGGACTGAACTGGCATGCAAAGGCATCTGCCGGCCTGGGCGGCAGCCACTGTGCTGGGACCGGAGTCGCCTTCCTCCCGGGAGGGGCGCATGGGGCTGAGAACCTCCGACGAGCCCTGGCAGCCTCCACTGTGAAGGCCCCGTCACCCCGCAGAGCCCGTCGGTAGCTGCCACCTGTGATGTCTCCGAGTCCTTGCTCGCCCACTTTTCATTGTTTGTCGTAGTTTTGTCATAGTTTCTTTGCTTAACTTTTTAAAAATAGTGAAACTCAAGAGATGTTTAATACAGTTAATAGATAAGACTATGATGAGAGGAAGCATTTTTCCTGGACTTTTTATGGTGAGAAAACAATCAACAATGCTTTTTCATAAAATTGGGGGAAAAATTTTTTTTTCCTAGGAGACGTCAAACTTTCTCTTTAAATCTCTTTAAGTAGTTAATTCCCTAACTTCTGCTTTCATGGAAATTTCAAAAATGTTAAAATTAGGCTGTGCTAATTTTAGGCACATTTGGTTGCCTGAAGATCATTTCTTACGCATTCTTACTCCCATTTGACGCTGTAGTGTGGTGGTTGGGGGACCACAAACTTGTTAGTTGCTGATGTGATGAGAGTTGGTCACATCAGTGGGAAATGAACTTGGTCGACTGTCATCCTTCATTTTGGATGATTTTTCTTCCTGTAGATGTTTTTTATTGGCACGTATCCAATTTGACGAGGGAGCAGTGAGAAAGAAGGTAGGAGGCCTGGTTCTCTGAGGCAGGGATTGTGCCTGTGGGTGTCCATGAACTGTTATGAAAGCTCACCTCCCGCTGAGAACCTCACTATTACCAGAGCTATAAACACGGGGCTAACATTTAACTGCTGGATGCTGCCCCTTTTCTCATTCCACACGATTCTGTCTGTTCGGATGTGTTCCCAGTAATCTGCTTTCATCTTCCATCTAATCTGCTTTTGATGTTGTTTAGTCGCTCAGTCCTGTCCAACTCTTTGCGACCCCATGGACTGTAGCCACCAGACTCCTCTGTCCATGGGATTTCAACAGGCATGAATTCTGGAGAGGGCTGACATTTCCTTCTCCAGGAGATCTTGACTTCATGGATCGAACCTGTGTCTCCTACATTGCAGGAGGACTCTTTACCACTGAGCCACCTGGGAAGCCCCTATCTAATCTGTTACTAGATTGATTCTGAGGGTTGGTTCCTGTCCCCACTGGAGCAGTATGAATGCCATATGCCTTAGGCCAGGGGTCACCCTGATTCTGCCCCCTGTGCCTGCCCAGGGGTAGCTCCATCCCTAAGTTCTTGTGACTCCTTCTTCCTTGTCAAATAGGTTATGCTTTAAATAAATATATATTCAGATATATAATTTAAATATAAATATATATATATATATATTTGCTCTGCTTGTGGCCTGCCAGGCCTCCAGGTGACTCACTGCTTCCTCCGACTTCAGCTTGTTGCTCCACAAATAACCATGATCATAATGATGCTAATAATAGCATCACTTTAGGTCGCCAAGCACTTCATGTTCTTCATCTGATTTTATCTTCATAGCAACCCTGTAAGCCAAGTCTTGTTTTCACCACTAGACAGATGAGAAAATGGATACTCAGGAACTTCCCTGGTGGTCTGGTAGTTAAGAATCTGTCCTTCAGTGCAGAGGACTCAGGTTCAATCCCAACTTAAAGTAGAAAATTTAAAAGAGAGCAGATGCTCAGAGAAGTTAAGTGATTTGCTCCAGATCACTTGGCCAAATGACAGAACTGGAAGTTTGCTTGAGTTCAGAGCCTTCTCTCTGACCCTGACTCACCCACCAGATTTCCAGCCTTGCTTTGACCAAACCTCAACACTGGGGATACCTGCTCCTAGAGTCTTGCCGCCCCTTCACCAGCAGTGGTCTCTGGATCTGCCCTGCTCCTCTGGGGTTTCTACATGAGGAGCGGAAGCCTTGCCCCATCTGTCTGCTTTCCACCTCTCCCTGTAGTCGGAGTTCTTCTAGGCTCAGGGCTAACTGCAATCTTGGTTGGTGGCAGTGACTTTTGGGATGCTCTGAGGAAGAAAGATGCCCTTGGCCAACTGAAGGAAGTCCTGCCAAGTGACCGGGGTGGCTGAGACTCAGCCTCTTGGTCATCACGAAAGCCAAGTGCTGGATGGTCCACTGACCAGCATACTGTTCATTCAATAAACCATGTTGAATTAAGTATGCATCTGCCAGAAACCAGCTAAATCCTCCCTGAACCCTAAGAATTTTAGCTATTGTTTCTAGCGCTTGCCTTTGGGGGAGCTGCCCCTACATGGGGCCTTCCTGCTGCAAGAAAGTCTTAAGTGCAGAAGCCAAGCCCGCCCAGCTTCTGGAGAGGATGTGGATGGAGAGAGGGCTGTGGGCGAGCACTGCCTGGCTTTCCCGGGGCCCCTCTCAGTGCACAGAGCTGTCTCCTGAGCCCATCTTTGGTCTCCCCCACCTCCCCAGCTCTCTGAGGTGCAGGGAAAGGGGCTGAGCAGGAGCACAGCTCGGGATTCTGAGACTCAGAGTTGAACTCATCATGCCGGGGGCACCAGAGCCCAAACTTGGCCTTCGTTTCTCCCGTCACAGCACCTGTCCACCTGTTGACAGTGCGTGCAGTGAACAATTGGTCTGGGGAGGAGACGGTTTCAGAGCTTTTCTCTTAAGTTGCAGACTCAAAATCCTTCATCATGAACCTGAATTTCCCCAGTCGTAACTCTCTTCTCAGCAGCCTCAATGTAGTAATTTTCTTAAGACTGTTGGAGTCTAGAAATGGACTCACATAGGTCATATTATTGATGCACAAGCTGTGAAAATGAAAGCTTTTCTCAGAACTCCGAGCTTTTTTTTTCCCCGGAGTGGATAAAGTAGCCCGGAAAAAGATGGAGACATACGAAACTAATTTGTCTGATTAAAAAGAAAAATTTTATACCAATCATAAAGCTAGAAAGGCAGTTTGTAAGGAAAGGCATTCCGTAGGGAATGTGAATGTTATTTCTGTGGTCTATTTGGCATGATACGCTAATGTAAATCGTGTATCCCAAAGAAACTGTGAAGTTGAGGAAGAAATCCGCCCTCCTACAAGTTAGGCAACGGGAGACAGTGGGAGCAGGGTGTTCTATGCAGAGAGCAGAGTTCCCATGCTCAGGGGGCCAAGGGGGGGCCAGCCTGCGAATAGCAGGTGCCTGCAGTGTATGTGCAGAGCCCTTTAAGGATCTCTCATCAGTCTGTTTTTAAGTCAAATCATACGATGTGCAGACGTGGACCACTGGCCCTTCACTGTCAAGTGCTTTTTCCCTCTTCTCTTTCTCGGTGCCCACATCAGTGGTAGCCAGCTGTGAAACCTGACTTGCCCTATGTTACTGAAAAGCAGATCCAGTGTTTACAGTGGTTACAGATGATTGCATGGGGCTGGTTTCACGTCTCTCTCTCTCATGCTGCTGCCACGGTGGGTCTCTAAAGAATAAATCAGGTACCTGACTCTGGTTTTCTGCTCTAAATAGGTCGGTTGTTGCGTCAAATGCTGCAGAGTGACCACTCTGTTAGACTCGGACAGCTCCATCCTAGCTGTAGAAAGAGCTGCTTCATCTCTTGAACTTGGCGTAGACTTTGTGAATTGGGGGCAGCCCCTTTAGAGAAACTGGTATTTAATGTTAATTACACATCAGTACCATTCCATCAAGGATGGAGCAGTGGGGGATGGTTTCAGTGAAGTACACCTTCTTCTAAGAATCCACCAGTAGTTTCCTCCCCTGATTTCCATGAACGGAGGGTTGCCGTGAATTGATCTAGAGTTGATTGTTTTTTCTCACTTCACTCAGAGCACGAGCTTGGAGGTGTTGCCGCCTGGCCCGCCAGCCTTTGTTGGTGGCTGCTAGTCCCTGTGGTTCATGTCACATGTATAATTTGTTAATGGGCCTCTTGATACTTAGGGTGGTGATTCATCTCATGGCACCCGTTGTTAGATGATTACTTGTGGGAATTACGTACAGAGGGGACGTGTCCATCAGGGTCTTGCCCATCAGGGGTCCAGTGCCAGGCACCCTGCATGCTCTGGGTGCCCCATGGCTCCCCTGCCCGCCTCTCCCCACTGTCAAAAGTGGAATCTCCATTCTCACTCTTAGCAGCCATGTGAGGGTTGGATGTTTTCAGTCTGCGAATGTGGCAAGCACCAGGTTTTTTTTTATCTGTTGTTTAATGTTGAATCAGAACCAGTGTATAAGTTATATGTGAAACAAGTGTTCCCCAATTTTAGAAATGTTCCTTTTCATGTAGAATTGTTTCAGTCTCATTCTTTCTCCTACTGCGTTATCAGTTTTCACTTTGGTTTGAAACCCAATAGAAAATGGCCAGTAAAAGCAGGTGACAAATTGATTTATGAGACGCTGGTTGGGTTTCTTCCCCCTGAAATGTGAACAATGAAACGTGAACTTCATCTTTAAATGTATTTACACAGGTTGTCACTGATGAATGCACCTTGGTAAAATAGCTCCAGGAATGTTTTTATCCTGTCACCTCCAGTTGAAACGTTTCACGGGGGCCATAGTTTTCAACACACACTGAAAATAGCAGGCTGTGCTCCTGCAGCTGATAGAAGGTGACAGCGTGCCCTTCTGTACCACATTGTCATCTTATTAATAAAAATGTAATAAGGTTCCTGAAACCATCAAGAGTGAGGTTTTAGGTGCTTATTGGTGATTCTCACAGCGTTCAAGCCATTCTTTGCCAAATTAGCCTTGGACCAAGGAGGTTCATTGAAAGAAAAACATTTGGCCTATTGAAAATAAAGTTTTACTTCCATACCCAAAACCACACTGTAAAATTTAAAACATGTTCAGAGGCCAGCGTCCAGAGCCAGACGATGAAACGCAGCTCTTTGGGGGAGGAAAACAAACTAATGCAGGGATTACAAAGGGAAATGCCTAGACTTGGAAGAGCTGAGCCAGGCCTCTGCGTCTGCACATCCTTTGTCCAGCCCCTGAGAAGACTTCACAGCGAATGTTCTGGGTAGTCGAAGGCATCCAATTCACTCTCAGCCTTGAAAATACACGTCAGCCCTTAAGTCGGGTAGACAGCAGCGCTAATCATATTAAGCACAGTGTCTGAACTCGCAGCGAATGCATAATTAACACATTGTTTTAGGAGGCCCGATGTATGTATGAGTCAAGGGCAGGCCTCCACTCACAGTCCTGCGGATGAGGAGGGGGGCCATTCCCGGGGCCACCCCTACCACCGTGGCCAACGCCGGGCGCTAAATCTATTTTGTTACACCTCTAATACGAGCCAAAGCCCTCAGACAACCTCCATTAAAGTGTTTGCCACGGAGAGCCCTCTCTGGGATAGTAAATGCTAATTCAGTGTCAATTAGAAAAATGCTTCCAACAAAACACCGCGGTTAATAAGGGGGTACTTGTGTTGATTCATCACCGGGTTTTTTTTTCTCCCGCCCCTCATTCCTAATAAGGATGCATCTTTCATTACTTTCTATTTATTATTTTAAATATGTTTAGCTTGAAGGCACTTTACCATTTTATCTTTCTTTTAAAATGTAGCCAAATGTTTACTTCTCCATCAATATCCATTTAAACTTAAGCCATTTGGGTCTCACTAATTTAAATTCCTTTAGTGGGCCCATTGAATAAAAGGTTCAGTGTATAAACTCTTGAATTACGGCATTCAAACACACTTTTAGAAGTTTTTGATTTCTATAATCCTCTTCCCCGTTTTGAAGATGTGTAGTGTATATTTTTAAAAATAAATCCAGCTTTAATAAACATCCTGTTACCACAACTAATTAACTGAAAGTAAATCTTTTTCTCTTTGCAACTTTCAGACTTTATACAGATGTGTTTAAATGCTAATAGTGCATTCTATACTTTTATTGGTATACATTTTTAAGCCATTTAACTGAACCAAGTGGGTTTAATGGTGACATTGGTTACAGTTCTGTTTTTTTTTTTTAATGAAAATCATCTTTATTGAGCTCACTATTATGAGAGTATTTGTAGAGGACTGGGGGTTGTTTGATGGGATATGCAGTAGGATATAATTCAATGGGGTGAACTTCCTTTGGTAACTTGGTGTTTAATTCTCTCAAGCTCTTGCAGTATTAAAATCTGTATATTTTTGCTCCCTGTGATGTTTGATTAGTTAATGTTTAAAATTACAAGGAAATATTTAAGTATTATTCAGTATGGGCATTACTGAAATATGCTAAATCATATTGGTTTGGTTTCTGACTTGTTTTTAACTTTAAAAGAACTAGATGGTTAATAACTGTAATTCATCTTTCCTTAAATGATAGAATCCTATGTCTGGTACAAAGGACTGAAAGTCCCAGGCTTTGTATTTAAATCTTTGAAATATAATCTTGAAAGAAAATAGTTTAATTTGACCAAGACTATGGTATAAGTTTTGAATTAACGTCAGCTCTTTTAAAGAGAGTTCATTTTAAAGTAGATTATGGAGCAATGTATGAATTTGAGCTATTTGCTTTCTACTACTAAATCAACTTCTCTACTGTAGGTATATGTTTTTGTGAGTTTAATGTTTTGAGTAACTTATTTTCTGAAGACTGTTCTTCCTGTATCTACTTTCCTGGTAGTAAAGTTATACCATTGAGACATTCGAATGGGATCGGCCACAACTCTGCCATAATAAGCATATTTCAGCTATTTATTATTCTTCCCTCAGTTTTCTGATGTTTTTACGTACTGATGGTGAAGAGGGAGAGATAAGATATATACTAATGTAAAGCCTTAACATTTATAAATGAAAATAAGCCAGACTCACTTTAAATACTCTCTCCCTAGAGAAAGTTTTAAGATTATTGAAGAAAAGTTCAAATGCAGTAAATACATTCTACCTCTTATATTCAGATAGGTCAAGACTAAGAACTAGTTATTTGAGCTAGTGAATTCTATTAAATAAAAATGTTATATATGTGAGTGTGCTTCACTGAGAATTTATGCATTTTGCCCTGTGTTTAAATTATTAATATCCTGTACTTAAAGATAAAAAGTAATTGTTTTTTTAATTTTGTCTTGCACACTTAGGTATTGTTCTATTAATTAGATGCTACTGAGAAGTTAACTCTTTTGCCTTCGGGCACCAAAGCAGTCTGGTAACAGGGGCACATCAAAGTTAGCACCACCTTCAGAAGTATTTTTAATTTGTTCAAAAGTTGCATTTTTAATAGTAATCCGAATCTTTGTGTGAGTGTGTGGTTTTAAATTACAGCATGGAACCTTAAAGCCCTAGCCAGTACCTCAAATTTGTTGCAGATGCTGTATATAAATCTGATTTATCTGTTTTTTTTTACAGTGTAAACATTTTCTGTTTAATTTTACTCTTTTTGATACCTCTCATAGTTTAATAAGCAATTTCATTTAACTGAATTTTTAACTAAAAAAAGATATGAAAAATTACCATATGCTTATGAGTAGATTTTAAAACACAAAAGGGTTATAAATTAATGTTGTTTCATCTACATTTTAATGCTATAGTTTTGAGCATTTGCATTTTCAGCTGTAATCTTTTTTTTCCTTTAGTTTGTCATATACTTACAAGATAAAATGTGAACTCTGAACATGCTCATTTGACAAAAAGCTTTTCCTGCAGTCATTAATAAAAACACTAAGTGTCAGATATCTTTGTTTCAGCTGTGACTTGATTATAATTCATGCTTATTATACTTCTTATACTGTTTTATATTTCTGGACAGAAATAATTTCACAAATATTCTTTTGGTGAGCATAAACCATCAAAATTGAGTGACTTATGATACAAATTATGAATTATTCAAATAGGGTGTGACTGTTTGGGGATTCTCTAATTTTTTTTTTTTTTGCATGCGTGAATTCTTGTAAAAATGCTTTCACCTCAAATATTTAGATAATTAAATAAAAGGTTCTTGGAGGAGGCGGGCAGGGTGCTTTGAGAGGGGTCAGTTAAGTACATTACGGATGGATTTATGATTGTACAGCTGGACTGAGTTATGGCAAGAGTACAGAACCCAAACAAAAGTGTTCAGCTTTAAGAAGAGTGTATCTCAAGGTGCATTTCTAAAATCTGTATTTCTACATTTATTTTCTTTTAAGCACCCGTTTTGCATTAGTAAAAATAAATCTTTTTCTGTAGATTTAAGATACAGCCAGGCACATCAGGCTTCAGTTTTAGTTTGCACAAATGAAATTTCTTCCCTTTGATGAAATAGTACTTTGTTTTTCTGCATCACTGTATAAATAATGTAACTTTCCTCAGCTGATGAACCCCTTGCCATGAAGAACTATTTATTCAAGTTCCCAGTTTCTCCTACCTGAATCCTGTTGTTTGATTTCTAGTTATACTCATACTGTCTGAATCAGCTTAAAACTTCCTGTGGTATTTGCATCCTTTATAATCTTGGCCAGGATCTTACTCTTTGTGGTTATGTAGGAGAGCTATTTTTATTTTAGGCCTATCTGGGTAAACCAGCTTCTTTCAGCCTCCTATATTTTTGTTTGCCTTTATCCTGTTTTTCAAGCCCCTTTGAGAAAACCGCTCATAATCACCTCAATCATTTTCTTCATTGTGCTGTAAGCCACGTGCCCCTTAGCAAAAGAGATGAAGATGCAGGCTATTGGTGCTCAACAAAAACAAACTTCCTTACATGTAAAGCACGTCTACAGGAAAGTCCACTTTTGCAGAACTGTTTTAGCAAGAGGTCAGGATGACTGGGTGAAATAGAGCCAAATAGGATCAGTGGCTTTGTTTTTATTTATTAAAAATAAAGATTGTAAGCCTCTTCCTCCTTTTTCAGCCTGAGCATCGACTTGTATAGGAAACCCTGTAGTCGCATATTGAGAAGCCCATATAAATTAGCTTGTGATACTCCTTAGTCCCAGGTGTGTGCACCTGTGAGCCTGGCATCTTCTCTCATCTCCTCTTCTCCTGGGGTAATGCAGTGGACATGCTGAGGTCAGCCCCTGCCACTCAGGCATTCCATCAGAAGTCAAGGAAGTAAAATCCTCTGGACAGAAGTAGAGAGTTTTTACTCCCCAGTTAAACTGCACTGAAGAAATAAGTATCCTGTGAATGAATGTGTTGTGCCTCCCTCAGAATAATTCCTCCCTCCTGGGAAAACAGGCTCCCCAGGTGGCTCAGTAGTAAAGAACCCACTTGCCAATGCTAGGCGACTTGGGTTCAATCCCTGGGTCGGGAAGAGCCCCTGGAGAAGGAAATGGGAACCCAAGTATTCTTGCCTGGAGAATCCCATGAACAGAGGAGGCTGGTGGGCTGCAGTCCATGGGGTCACAGAGAGTCGGACACGACTGAGCAACTAACACTTTCACTTTTGCTTTTCTGGGAAAACATCACTCCCATAATTGTAAAATGTTATTACAAGTCAAGGCACTATTATATTCTTGTGATTGAGTAATTTTGCCTCTTTTAAGATAAAATCTCAGTAATGCTCATCAGTGATTGGAAGATTTGAAGCCCAGTCATTACCTCTGCAATGAGCACCTTGTTTTTAATAGACAAAAGTCCATGTAATCATATACTGGTGAAGGTCACAAGTTTGGGAGCAGAACAGGCCTAGAATCAAATGCCAGCTCCACCAAATGCCAGCTCCACTTAATAGGGGTGTTTATATGTCACTACCCACAAAACCCCAGTTTTCTCACATAGAAACTGAGGTCTTTAATGTCTACGCTGTAGAATTTTCTCTAAGAATTAAGCGAGGTCTTTTGGCTTTAGAACTTCCTCCTTGGTCATCGTCCTCATCGCACTTGTTTTCTTGGCCATCGTCTCTGTGGTCCTCATTGTCTCAGCAGTCTCCCTCTTAAAATTTTAAACATCTTCCTGGCAGTTAAATACACCGCCTCTCAGCTTAATCCAATAATAGAAGCCAAAGGCTGCAAGTTTTAGGCACAGATTTTCCTTTAAAGTTTCTCTGGGGATTTCCCTGGGTGGGCTGGTGGACTCTGGGCTTGGGGAACTAAGATCTGCATGCCACACGCTGCGGCCAAAAAAAAAAAAGTTTCTCTGATCACTAGTAAAGTAGCTATGCCTTCCATACACACACTCACTCACTCACTTGATAAATATGCGAGAAGACTCAATAAAATATTTAAATACCTTTAGTAGTAAAAAAAAAACCCTAATACTACTGTTGAAACAAAAACAGCAGTACAACCAAAGTCAAATGGGAGAAGATAGAAAACCATACTTGATAACAGCTCAGATATTTTATTTGTCAGCTGATGTACAAAAGTTAGAGTTTATATCACAGACGGCCCTTTTGAGGGCATCAGACGTGTAAAACGTGCACAGACTTCCTTGGTGGTCCAGTGGTTAAGACTCTGAGCTTCCAATGCAGGGGGCACAGGTTCAATCCCTGGTCAGGGAACTCTGATCCCGCATGCCTCTTGGTTCAGCCAATAGAAAAACTGTATAATGTACAAGAAGGGACATCAAGGCATCGGAGACTGTGTGTGAGGTTAGAAGGAGTTCCCAGGACCCATTGGTTCCCATAGAGCCAAACGGTCCACTTTAAACATAGGGGTAAAAACCTTGTGTGCAAGGCTGCTAGTTGGCAGATACTGGCTGTTAACCTATGGGTTGGTAAATAAGGCAGTCTCTCCCAACCCCATTCCTACCAACCCAGGACTCCCTGGACCTGAAACCTGAGAGGGGTGGAGGGCAACATCCCTTTGGATTGGCCCCAGGCCCATGCTGTATTGGTGGTTAGATATTTTGAATTGCCCCCACGATGTATCACTGACATGTTGTGGTTCAAAACTTGGCATCAACAAGTCTTTATAGCAAAAAGGACCTGCGTTTTATGCAGTTAAATCTTAGCCCAAGAGAAAATCTAGAAGCAACCAAGCAGGATAAGACACATAGAGATGAAAAATGGCGCAGACCTACCTGTCTTCATTTTGCCTAAGGTTTATAAAGACGTGTGTATGCAAAAACACTTCCAAGTGAAATAATGTACGTGAAAATATTATGTAAGCTGTGAAATGCCACTTAAAGGTAATTTATTAATAAATCTTTGAGGCTGGAAAATTTCAAACATTCCGTGAGAATAGATTGATTCAAACTAAAAAACTGTTGAATGCCAAGTTTAGGGTGAGGATAAATAAGCACATAGCATATGCCAGGTGAAGATGCTATAACTACAAGCTTCCTTAATTAACCCGTGCAGCAGCTTGGAGTGCCAGGTATGGTTGTCCTGTTACAGAGCCCCAGAAACAATTTGAGGAGACACAGAAAGCCCTGTCTTCGCTTGTTTCCTCTGTTCCCCGGCTGATCTCTTACACCCAGAGGAACTTCCCTGCCTCTGACTTTTCTCCTTTCTTGGGCCTCTTTGTGTGGTTTAGTCGTTCAGTGGAGTCTGACTCTTTGTGACCCAATGGACTGTAGCCTACCAGGCTCCTTTGTCCATAGGATTCTCCAGGCAAGAATTCTGAAGTGAGTTGCCATTTCCTTCTCCAGGGGATCTTCCCAACACAAGAAGAGTCTCCCTCATTGGCAGACGGGTTCTTTACCGCTGAGCCACCTGGGAAGCCCCCTTGAGAACTTAGGGAGACGTTAAAACTGCCTCCATGTCTGGCAGGACCCCTTAGCCAAAAATCAAGGGAGTAGGAGAGGGAAGCTCCAATTCATAGCTCATTTTCCTCAGGGAAACTTAAGTCTTTACCCCTGAGAAGGGGCTCTCTTCTGGGCCCAGCTTTTCCCAGGGAGTTAAGGTCGCTGAATGTGACCAGGTGATCACATTGTACCATCAAATATGCTGGATGGAGCCAAGGGCACAGATGGCATTCCATTTCAAATAGTCGAATGGCAGTAATTCAGAAAGCAGTGATATTTAAAAAATTATGAAACAGGTTTTTCCCTGAAAGTTATTATACGACATGGTCAGCATGTGACAGCAGTGAATGCAGAGAGCGTTGAGACAGACTCAGCGCAGTGAAGAACGCTGCTTTGTAAGTTGCAGTTCCGACGGTCCTCAGCGGGGAGAGAGATTACAAAGGAGATTCTGAAACCAAAATCAGTAGCTTGTTGACAGAGTCCCTTTCATTCAGAGCTTTTCCAGCTAAAAGAAAATTGGGGGATTAAATAATAAAATGAAGAACCAATGAGTCGTTTATGACTCCCTTCTAACTAGACATTTACTTAAGGATCTGTGCATTTTCATCCATTGTATATATTTAAAAATGCTTAAGCCTGCTTTTGTCTGGGTTTCCTTTTCCATAATATTCCTCCATCTTGCATTAGAATTTAATCACGAACAAAATGCCTCATCATTCTTTTATTCAAACATCATGAAATCATTGCAGATGAGATGAGGAGATAAAGTAATTGGATTAGAAATGGGTGGTTTAAGTTTACACCATTTTATTATATCAGGAATTTTTGATATTTGAGACGTAGATTTCCACAGCTGTGCGATCACTTGTGCCTAAGATACTTACATGAAACCAGGTTCTGTGCTTTTGTTATTTTAAATTCCGAGGGAGGATAAATGTAGATGGTCAAACTATTCACCTGAGAAAGTTTTATCTGAAGTTGAACAACTGATGTATCAGTTTTAAACAACATGGAGGTATGATCCTTTATACCTTAACTTGATTCTCTGCTTTCTCTTACTTTCTGTTTATAAGCAATTTAATGAATGGTCGTCATGGTATATGAGCATAATAGTTTTTTTGCTTTTTTAATTTTCCATACATGATGTTCTCCTGATCTTAAAAACTAAATTTTATGTATTATTTCCCATCGTACAATTATTTTGGCCTATTGTAGGGTAGTTTTTTGATAAAGTGTTGCATTTTCACTTAGTTTAACCTCTAACCTATTAAGTCATTTGAGAAGAAAAAAATTGTTTGTTGCCTTAAAAAACTATATCAAAGAATAATCCTGGTTATTTTTACTTATTCTCTGCTTATGTTGATGCTAAATCATAGCATAAGAAATCTTTAGATAATAGATAAAAATTATGCACTGTTACTATAGACATTTAATAATCTAATGTTGAAAGAATTGTGTCATTAGAACTTTTAATTGTTCTTATTTTGAGCTTAGTTCATTTTAGATTTGTTCCTAAAGAAAAAGTACAATTCAGTCAACTGGAGATTTTGTTGAACTTTTTTTTAAGCTGGAAATAAATATAAATTTACTTAATTCTTCATAATATTATTTTTATATATCTTCATAATATTCTTAATTGGAAAACTAAAAAGAATGTCTAAATAATTTTGTAAGTATGATTACAATGAATAAATTATTATGGGAAGAAAAGATATATTAAAAATAATCCTCAAATATAGTTTTATTTGTACTTTTAGCTACCATCTTATATTAAACAGAGACCAAGAAATTGAGAAGGAAATGGCAACCCATTCCAGTGTTCTTGCCTGGAGAATCCCAGGGACGGGGGAGCCTGGTGGGCTGCTGTCTATGGGGTCTCACAGTCAGACACTACTGAAGCGACTTAGCAGCAGCAAGTAATGGAAGGAGAGAGGACTGTGGAGTCTAACCTAGCATATTCCTTGTTTTAGATAAAGAGAAGTCAAGAAATTCCATCTTATCCTTGATTTTGGTAGTTAAAAAAATGTAACTTAAAATTTTTTTGTGTTGTGAAGATAAGCAGGCAAAGTGGAAAAAAAAAAAAAAGAAATAGCAGTGAAGCAAATACAACACAAAGGGCAAGCACAAAGACTAATAATTTCTCATGTTTTCTTTTTCCTTTTATGTAATTTCCTCTTAGCCTCTTGCAGGTTAGTTGATTGGACTGCAGTGCCAACCATGGGAAAAGTCAGTTTTCTTTTTTGTAATTTATTTATTTTTAATTGGAGGATATTAACTTTACAATATTGTGTACTTTTAAGTTAAAAATGTGTAGTGTGGTAACTCCTGTAGCTTCCCCCTCTGTTGAGGGGATGTGTGGTGCTTGTAACATTCTTTCCAGAGGAACCAGGTGAAGCTTGGGTGAATGTGAAGTTGAAAAACTCTCCTAGAATTTCCCAGCAACTTATTAAAAATAAGCCATTTATTCACTGGGTTCTTGATTAGCAATGATAGAATAAAACTTTAAAACTTCATATTTAGTAACTAGACTTTGTATCCATCTAGTTGGATTGGGCTACCAATTACTTTTGTACTTTCCATGAAAATAAAAATCAAAGATGTCATAACTGTAGTTTGTTGAATGTATTTTTTTAAATAACTGGAAGTATTTTAGAAATGCCTATTTAGGACTAAATAAGTAAATTGTTAATAAATTACTTCTGTGACATACACTAAAGGCAGTTTTGAGGGAACTTCTGGTTATCCATTAATCTGTATTATTGCAGCTACAGTTAAATTGTACTAATTTATACTAACTAGATTTGTGAAAGCTTCAATTTATGGAATATTTCTGAAGAAATCCAATATTATTTTTCAAATTAAATCAGAATATTAAAGAGCTTCTTTAATTAGGAGTCATCTTTGAGTATGGGTACTATATCTTTGTTTGTATGCCCTTATCATAGCTAATGGTGTGATTCATTGAATTAACAAAAATGGTCTGTAATTTTACTCAATGTGTAATACAGAGAACTTGACAAAATATTAATATATTTGAAGACACTTAAACAGTTGGTATCAAATATTTTAAATGCCTGCTGTCACTACCAACACCAAATATTATTTAAAATGGTATTCTATAGAATGAAAGAGTTTTCTACATGAATGTCAGTTTCACCCTGATTCCAGTATGGATGATGGGAATGACTAATTAAATAAAGTTTAAATTCATAAAACTTTTATCATAGTTGAAATCAAGGAAGGAAACATCCTTTTTTAAAAAAAATTGTCTGTAATTCAGATTTTTCATTAACTCTAATAAAATCTTAATTCATGAAGTTTTGGTCTGCATTGACTTTGGGGGCCTAAGTAAAGCTCTGTGTTACCATATAGAAATCTTTTCTTTTTGTAAAACATGACATAGATGCTGAATGACTTAACTTTTACAGAGAGGAACTTGGTGTTCACCACAGTTCTTTGAGTCAGTGTTAAATTATAAATATTAATAATAACTTTTCATTTACTTGTAATTAAAAGACTTCATGATATAGACTGCATAATATCTTCAAATTCAACAGATGTTAATGTCTGAAGGGAAAAGCAATGATTATTCACAATCCATTCCATCTAGATCTTTAAAGAGTATAGTTTTTCACATTTCATCCAGTCGTCGCTGACACTTGTGACCTTCTGGAATATTATTGATGATACGCTTACATGCTTGTTAACGAATTCTTAAAGAAAATCAAGATAAAAATACAAAGTTACAGTCTCTGTTTGCTTTAGTAAACAACTTGTGTGTTAGAAACTGTCTGTTTTCTGGAAAAAATTAACTGGGTCTTAGAATTACCTTAGTGGTTGTTCATATTGGGAGATGAAAAGCATCGCGTTTGTCAGATAGGGTTTCAGAGCACAGAATGAATCTGTATGAAGCCTAATTTTGCTTTGTATGTGGGACACAGATGTTTTCACCTTTAAAAGGGATTGCAAGCACATAAAAGGAAATTAAACCTGCTCCCAAGGAATATGTGGTGTAGCACAGTTTTGGAGAGAATTTTGAAATCAACTGGCTTAATAAGGGCTGAAAAAGCCAGCAGTGCCATTTAACTTCAGTAGCAGAAAGTACAGCTTTCAAAGTGATAGTTCTTGCTTAAATTAAATGCCCTTGGAGGTTTGTTTGTTTGTTTGTTTTTAAATTAAACTCTTTACCTTGAAGTCATCATAGACTCACATGCAGCTGTGAGAAATGATACAAAGAGATCTCATATACCCTCCACTGGGTTCCCCTCCATAGTGGTGTCTTGTAAAACCATCGCAACATCAGAATCAGAATACCCACTCGCCTTTGTTTTCAGAATGCTTTTTGGTCCACACAGCCAAATTATAGCACTATTTTTTCCTTTCATTCTGAATAAAGAGCAACTGTACATGTAACTATACATGTAACTATGCATATAAAAATTATCTTTAAAATATATATATGATGAGATCTCTGTTCCTATGTTGTGGGCACAAAGTTCCATACTGTAAAGCCGTTCATTTGTGAAGAGTTGACTCTTAAGGATAAATTCACGTGAAATGCTCCTTTTTCTCCTGCACAGTTTAGTTCATTGGTTGTGTTGACACATTTTATTTTATTTTATTTTTTTAATCAGAGGAACATGCAGATTATATTAAGTTAAATCTTTGAATAATTTTGGCAATTAACTGTTACCATAATAATAAAAGTTTCTTTGGAGCTCATGCAGCTATTTCGTTGGGAACAAAAACATATTGGCATGTGGCAAGCACACCACTGGTTTTAGATGCTAGATTAGTAATTTTCAGGTTTTAAGGATATAAAGAATCACCTGTAGAGCTGATGGAGATGGCAGACTCCTGTCCCCACTCCTAGATGTTCTTCTGTTTTAGAAGGTCAGGGTGGGACCTAGGACTCTACGTTTGTAATTAAGCATCGCAGAGGATTCCCATGTACATGGCCCCTGAACTGCACTTTGAAAAGAAACACTGTATTAGACATGGAAACTCTCTAGCATTATACTGTAGAAGCAATAAAATATTTATACTTTTCTCTAAATGTATATAAAGAACATCATCTTCATTTCTCGGAGTTTTGTCCAAATTTGGAATTACTGTTTCTCATCATCGTACTACTTAACCTATTGGAATTTTTAGATTTCTTTTAAGCTGAGATATAATTGACATGTAACATTATATTAGTTTCATTTGATATTTATATATATCACAAAATGATCATCCTACAGTTTCAGATTTGTTTTCCTTGTGAAGAGAATTTTTAAGATCTAATCTCTTAGCAACATTTAAATATACAACACAGTCTTATTATAGTCACTATGTTGTACCTCAGATCCCCAGGATATATTTCTTCACTGGACTTTTGTACCTTTTGACCACATTCACCCATTTCAGCCATATTGAAACTTTTAGATTTCAGGACTGCAAGTCAGTCACACCTCTGATTGAAATCTTTTTCAAACCTAGAAATGTTTGGCATTTGCACAGTAAACAAAAGAGGTTGAAATAGAGATTGAGAACTACCCTAAAAGCTCTCCCTTTGATAATTGCATTTAATCAAGTATGTAAAATATAATATTTAATCAAGTAGTTTGGTTGGGTTTTTTTTTCTTTCCCTTCTAGTCTTTTTGTGTTTAAGTAAGGACAGAAAATTAAAAATAGTAAGTTAAGAGCTAGAGATGAAGATGAAGAAGAAGAAAACATTGGCATTAAACAAAAAAGGAAAAGAAAGGTGATATATTTTTAAAAGCTGAGGAATTAGAGCAATCTGTGAAGACAGGCACCCTCAGTTATGGCAAACAATGTCAGACGAGGCTCAGAACTAGTTTTGAAAGCTCAGAAATAGAAATTTTAGAAACATTTCTATCAAAATTTGACTTTAATTTTACAAACATTTGGTTATTCAAAATAGAAAATTACTCTGTTAATCTAGAAAATTAATTTGTGCGCAGCAGTTTCTTTTTCAGATATGACAGAAAAATGAGGTGTGACTTACGCACTTGACCTTTGAGTAATAAGCGTCCTTTCAAGGAAAGACTGAGTAATTACGTAGACCTCTTTCTAGATGTTTCTCTCGCTGTTAACCCAAACGTCTAGATTTGGTTTTATGCATTTTATGCATTACCAGATTTGGTTTTATGCAACTGTATACTGATATTTTCAGAAAATGTCTCACCCTAAAAGCCCAGTTGAGTCTTTGGTTGTTTGACTGCTGTACTTACTTGTTTTCTTGATATGTGCATGTCAAAACTTAGAGTGAATCTCCTCCTTCAAAACACAGCTTTTGCCAGGGTGTTCTTTTTTTGTAATTATCTTATGTATGAGGTTAGCTGAACAAGATGTCTACCTTGACTCACAATGTTAGGAATTAATTTAGGAATTAATTATAGTGAAAAAGACAGAGAAAATCATGCGTGACTGTAGGCTGTTCATACAGATATTTGCAGGTGCCGATGGCTTCATTTTCACAATCAGTGCTTTATGAACTTAAACCTTTTATAAAGTTGTAAAGTTTAGTTTATATCCTATGTTGGAATTTTTTTAAATCAGTGAAAAGACACATGTGGTGATTAACAACTAAACAGGTAAATATGCTTTTGTTTTGTTTTGTGTCTCTCTCTTTTTTTAATTGTTTTACATAATGTTAGTGAGAACACTGGAAGGCAGGCCCTCTCAGTGCTGTGGAGAATGTAAATTGGGACAATCTTTCTGGAGGGAAATTTTGGTAGTTTAAAATTGTTAAAAATGTATATTCTCTTCAACCAAGAAAGTCCATTTCTAGAAATGTTTTAAAGTAAATTATCAAGATACCTGAAAATACGATGTGTATTAGAATCTGTTGGATATGATTTCAACATACAAAATGGACTCAGTTAAATTATGTTTTATCCATATAATGGCATACTATGAATATCGTAAAAGTGAGCATTTCCAAATAACACTTAATAACATGCAAAGTTTGTGCGTATTATAAAACAAATATTAGATTATTAGAGTGAACACAATATATGTATGTCTGACTGGTAGATCCAAAAGTATTTATAGTCTTTTAACCTAGTAATTTTCCTCTTGGAAATGAATGTATACAAAGCAGAAGTAAACAACACTTCTTTTTAAAATAGAGAGCAAAGATAAGGAGAATAAAATAATTCTCCTTGCAAGAGTTACCATATATTTAATGTTTTAATACAGAAAATCTTAAGGATAGTGTTAAGAGTGTGATTAGGAGTCTGATGCATGTTTATCTATAGACTATGAGAGCTTTCTAAAGCAAATCACTTTAAAATAAGTGAGTGAATGTAGGAAAAACTAAATAGCATTAAGGTAGACTGGAAAGGCCATGCTCTGGGTGTCCAAGGACAGGGGGATTTGAGTCCTGATGTTCTGGGCAGTGGGGCGGAGTGTGGATTTTTCAGTCCGATATTGGGAAATCACCACTATTTTCAGCTGGCAAGTACAGTTTATGTCTAGATTCATCAGCATGTTCTTAAATAAATTACTTGTATTTCTGGATTTTTTTCACTCCATGCAGAACCTACAGTTTTGTGATTTTTATCAGAGCTGTTTAATTCCAAGTCCTTCTTGAATAACAGAGACATTCAAAACATTTCTTTAACATACTTCTTCAGCCTAGCAATTTTACTAATTATTGTTTAGCCTCTAAGTCATGTCCCACTCTTTTGTGACCCCATGAGCTGTCCATGGGATTTTCCAGGCAAGAATACTGGAGTGAGTTGCCATTTCCTTCTCCAGGGGATCTTCCCGACCCAGGAATTGAACCCATGGCTCCTGCCAAATCTATATCATAGGCAGGTTCTTTACTCTTGAGCCACCAGGGAAGCCCTTTACTACATTAAAATAAACTAAATCACAATTCTCATATTTCAGTTCTTTCAAGTATTTCATAGAGTGATGACCATTAAAGGGACACACATGAATAGAATTTCCTTTCAGTTCAGTTCAGTCGCTCAGTCATGTCTGACTCTTTGTGACCCCATGGACTGCAGCATGCCAGGCCTCCCTGTCCATCACCAACTCCTGGAATTTACTCAAACTCATATCCATTGAGTCAGTGATGCCATCCAACCATCTCATCCTCTGTCCTCCCCTTCTCCTCCCGATTTCAATCTTTCCCAGCATCAGGGTCTTTTCAAATGAGTCAGTTCTTTGTATCAGGTGGCCAAAGTATTGGAGTTTCAGCTTCAACATCAGTCCTTCCAATGAACACCCAGGACTGATCTCCTTTAGGATGGACTGGTTGGATCTCCTTGCAGTCCAAGGGACTCTCAAGAGTCTCCTCCAACACCACAGTTCAAAAGCATCAATTCTTTGGTGCTCAGCTTTCTTTATAGCCCAACTCTCACATCCATACATGACTACTAGAAAAAGCATAGCCTTGACTAGACAGACCTTTGTTGGCAAAGTAATGTCTCTGCTTTTTAATATGCTGTCTAGGTTGGTCATAACTTTCCATCCAACGAGTAAGTGTCTTTTAATTTCATGGCTGCAGTCACCATCTGCAGTGATTTTGGAGCCCAAGAAAATAAACTCTCTCACTGTTTTCACTGTTTCTCCATCTATTTCCCATGAAGTGATGGGACCAGATGCCATGATCTTCGCTTTCTGAATGTTGAGCTTTAAACCAACTTTTTCACTCTCCTCTTTCACTTTCATCAAGAGGCTCTTTAGTTCTTCTTCACTTTGTGCCATAGGGGTGGTGTCATCTGCATATCTGAGATTATTGATATTTCTCCCGGCAATCTTGATTCCAGTTTGTGCTTCTTCCAGTCCAGCGTTTCTCATGATGTACTCTGCATAGAAGTTAAATAAGCAGGCTGATAATATACAGCCTTGACGTACTCTTTTTCCTATTTGGAACCAGTCTGTTGTTCCATGTCCAGTTCTAACTGTTACTTCCTGACCTGCATACAGGTTTCTCAAGAGGCAGGTCAAGTGGTCTGGTATTCCCATCTCTTTCAGAATTTTTCTGAATTTTTCTGTGTGGTGATCCACACAGTCAAAGGCTTTGGCATAGTCAATAAAGCAGAAATAGGTGTTTTTCTGGAACTCCTTGCTTTTTTGGTGATCCAGTGGATGTTGGCAATTTGACTTCTGGCTCCTCTGCCTGTTCTAAAACCAACTTGAACATCTGGAAGTTCACAGTTCATGTATTCTTAAAGCCTGGCTTGGAAAATTTTGAGCATTATTTTAGAAAGGAGTATATATCAGTTTATAGCTCTTGTCTAATCTTTTTAAGTACACATACACAGGCATTATACTATATATGGCATGTCATAATTTTATTTTTTCACTTAATACCAAATCATGAACTTCCCATGTTACTAAATATTATTTGCTTTTAAAAGGTTTTTATCAATTTTGTATGTTAATGCTGTTTTATAAATAAAGCAAAATTTTCATTAATTAGGCCCACATTGTTGGATATTGGAATTGTGTCCAATAACTTATAACTGATTCCACTGCAAGTGAGCATATCTTTGGTTCTTTTTGAAAAGAATAAGATCATTTGAAATGTAGTCTCCAGATTATTGTGTTATACCCCTAATGACAACCACCATATTGGCAAGAAATGTTACTTTAGGTTGTGAAGGGTTAGCCCAACCATTCTTAAGCAGTAGCTGGACAAGTAAACATAGATTTTTAAAAAAAATTTTATTGGAGTATCAGATCAGATCAGATCAGATCAGTTGCTCAGTTGTGTCCGACTCTTTGGGACCCCATGAATCGCAGCACGCCAGGCCTCTCTGTCCATCACCAACTCCCGGAGTTCACCCAGACTCGCATCCATCGAGTCAGTGATGCCATCCAGCCATCTCATCCTCGGTCGTCCCCTTCTCCTCATGCCCCCAATCCCTCCCAGCATCAGAGTCTTTTCCAATGAGTCAACTCTTCGCATGAGGTGGCCAAAGTACTGGAGTTTCAGCTTTAGCATCATTCCTTCCAAAGAAATCCCAGGGTTGATCTCCTTCAGAATGGACTGGTTGGATCTCCTTGCAGTCCAAGGTACTCTCAAGAGTCTTCTCCAACACCACAGTTCCAAAGCATCAATTCTTCAGTGTTGTGTTAGTTTCTGCTGTACAGCTGAGTAAATCAGCTATACACATAAATATATTTCCTCTTTTGGGATTTCCTTCCCACTTAGATCACTGCAGAATATTCGGTAGAGTTCCCTGGGCTATACAGTATGTTCTCGTTAGTTACCTGTTTAATACATAGTATCAATAGTGTAAGTATTTAATACATAGATATCGATAGTATCAATCCCAATCTCTCAATCCAGCCCATCTCCCACCTTCCCCCTTGGTATCCATACATTTGTTCTCTATGTCTGGGTCTCTGTTTCTGCTTTGCAGATAAGTTCATCCGTTCTATTTTTCTTGATTGCACTTATAAGTAATATTATACAATATTTTAAACATAAACTTTTGCTAAAAGTTCTCAGGAATCTTGTACCCTAGTCCTGGTGGGCCAAATTTTGGACGTACCAGTCCTGAGACTCAGGGTCTTTCCTCCTCCTGAACCTGACTTTCAGCAGTGATCATCTGCATTTCTGTGAATCTTACTATGCTGCCTCTTATAAAATTATAAATTAAGGATCTTAGGGTTGGATGGTATCACCAACTCAATGGACATGAGTTTGAGCAAACTCCAGGAGATGGTGGAGGACAGGGAAGCCTGGCTTGCTGCAGTCCATGGGGTTGCAAAGAGTCGGACACAACTTGGCGTTTGATCTTGTGCCAGGGTCTCTGTCTCAGCACCTTAGAACCTCCTCATCCCTGGGGTGTTTCATGCTCAAGCCTCTGGTACCGAATGGCATGTAGGACCATGACGGAGCACAGGGACTCAGCCTGCCCAGTTTCAAATCTAAGCCTTACAACCTCGGTTAATTCCTTGTCTGGGCCTCAGTTACCTCATCTTTCGAAGGAACACAGTGGTAATACTTAGCTAACAGAGATAAGGTTTGGGATTTCCCTGGCGGTTCAGTGGTTAAGACTTCACCTTCCAATGCAGGGGGTATGTGTTTGATTAATCAAGACTTCAAAAACAATCCATAATTTTTTTAAAAATATTTTAAAAAGAAGATGGGGAGGGTGGGGGATGGGATAAGACAATGCACAAAACTCTGAGCCCAGGCTCAGTGGAAATAGTAAACCCCCGTGAGTGGCAGCCACTAGAGGGATGTTATTCCTGATTCATTCAGAATAAGTCAGTGCATTGCTTTAGCCTTATCAGTGTTAAGAAGGCACTATCCATTGCTGTTCTGTGTTTGCTTGTCCGTTACATCCATTTGGTTATGAAACCTACTATAGGTCTTCACTGGCCTCGGGTTGTGACTGGTTATTATGAGAAGCTAACATTTGAATGAACCCTCACAAGATTAGCCAGGATCTGTCAATTATTTCTTTCATAACAAATTTAAAGAATGTTTCAAATGGAATTACCTATCTATTTTTGTAGTTTCTAAACAAGACAGTGGTTTTTTTGAAAGTAAAATAAATTACATAGTGATTACAGGCTTAGATATTTTGTTCCTCAGCATCACAGCTCAAAGTGGGAAACTGCAGGTGTGCACACGCGAGGCTTTCTGTTGACACCTAGAAGAATCCCTCTGTCGCCTCTAATATTTAATATTGGAAAGGGTTTCAGCTTGTAGTCCTAGTTTGCTTGTCTCGGTGTCTGTAAATTCTGGAGCAAATTAGAGCATGCTGTAAAAGTAAAAAATAAAAATTCTGAGAAATATGGCCTTAGCAAGTTACAGCCATGAATAAACAAATAAAGCTATGGAAAATATAATTTAAAGGAGAGTTCTTAAAAGTGAAGAAACCTTTTCTAAAAGGAGCTTCTTCTCGAAGTCTGTTTGACCTGCCATGTATATAAAGACTTTCTCCTCAAACTAACCTTCAAAAGCATTTGTGATGAAACTTCTATGTATCTAATGTGTTTTGGAAAACCTAAAAGATTTAATGTGGTTGGGAAAATGTAACGTAACATATAATTTTTAAAAATATTCCCAGACCATCTGCAAATCTTTTTAAATGTAGCCACATGTATCTGTATAGTTTATTCTCTGTGCTTATTATTTTTCTCATTATTATAATAAAAACAAAATTTGTAAAACAGCAAACCCCCACAGACCCAGCATTGTTAGTGTTTGAAGCATTTTTCTGGACTATTAGAGTCTTAATTATCATTTTTAATGACTGCCCGATAGTCCATAAAGTTGTCTTACCACATTTTAACCATTTCTTTAGTTCTTCTCCCGTGTTTATCTGTTAGAAGCAACTGCAGCAGATACTTTTAGAAAATATTTATTTATTATTTACTTATTTTGGCTGCATCGGGTCCTAGTCGTGGCATCTTTTGTTGCAGCTCTCGGGCATCTGGGATCTTAGTTCTCTGAACAGGGATCGAACCAGTGTCCCCCTGCATTGGGAGGTGGATTCTTAACCACTGGACCACTAGGAGAGTCCCCATTTAAATTTTCATCATGTAGTTTTCTCCTCTATTTCTAGATCATTTCCTTAATGTGTTGTTTCAGAGGTGGAAATTATTAAAAATGAACTAAACTCATTAAGTTTTGAGTTCCTTTACTGCCCTTCATAAGAATGTTTTTTCTTTTGTAAGTGTATTGAAATAATATATTCTTATTTTCATGCTCCTGTTTGTTTCTGTTTTAATTTCAAGCATTTTATATTCTTACTAGTAATTTCACTGACATCTCATGAAGGAATACAAGATTTAGATTATTCAATATTATGTAATATGTGTGAACAGTAACCTTCAGCCAGCCTGTTCATTTAACTGCAATATTACATCTGATCCCTTGGTTGCATAGCTTTCAAAATCTTAATTTATGATGGTAATTTTCTTTAAAAAAATAAACTTCTAATAGAATTGATTTTAATTTTTAAAAATTAAAAATGTCAGTATGATAAATAAAATGATGTCTCAAATATATTTGATTATAAGTGCTATCATTTTGAAAAATATGTTAGTATACACTAGATTCTGCTTTATTTCTGTTCCTCATACATTCTTCTGAGAATTCGTATGCAAATATTGTCTAGGATCTTTAACCTTAATTGTAAGTCATAGTGCTGATTTATCAGTTAAAGATCAATTGACAAAATCCCAACCCTTTCTTCCAAGAGTGACTTGTCTTGTTAATTTGTATTATCCCTGTAAAGAATGAGAAGTATGTTAGTCACGTCTCATTGAGGAATAAAAGTCACTGTCAACTGATAAACTAAAATAAATGTAATGGTTAGGTAATTTGGCAGACTGTTTTTTATAAAGACACTTATTATCTAACATTGATTTTTTATCATTATAGATTTAATTATAAAAGGTCTGTTTACCTTTCCATTTGGTGTGGATTTTGAGGAGGTGGCCGTAGTTGTTGTTACTTACTATTAATATTTTATCCTGGCACATAAATGTAGGCTTTCAATACCTCACAGGAGAGAAGCAGTACCTGACATGGAAGATTTTTTTAAAATATAGGAGAATTGTGGTCCATTTGGTATTTCTAAAGTAAAATCTCTGATTGAATGTGTATTCAAAGAAGTTCTTACGTGTTTTATGTATAAAGTGTGACCCTGGGTACTGGTTAGCATTTGCCTGGTGCCAGCGCCTTGGCGTTTGCCGTTGTGCCCATTGCCACATGGAGGCTTCCTTCTGCTACTGTCCCGCATCACCAGCAGTAAAGAGGGAAGGACACACATCTCTTAGAAAACCTGCCCTCCCGTGTGCCATGCCAAGTCCCTTCAGTCAAGTCTGACTCTTTGCAACTCTGTGAATGGTAGCCCACTAGGCTCCTCTATCCGTGGGATTTCCACAAGAATACTGGAGTGGGTTACCATGCCCTCCTCCAGGGGACCTTCCAGACCCAGGGATCGAACCCGTGTCTCTAACATCTCCTGCAATGGCAGGCAGGTTCTTTACCACTAGGCCCCCTAGGAAGCCCTCCCACAAGAGTGTATTTAAAAGAAACTGGAAAGAAAGGTGGTCATTAAAATCAAAACCTTTTCTTAATAAGTGTTTCATTAAGACATTAATGCTCTTAGAAAACTAGATTGCCACTTCACACAGATAGTTGCACAAACATAGAGAAGCATGTATATTCCCAACATTCTAAGAATTGCCTCTGAGGTAGTGATACAGACAGAAAATACATGGACATGTCATCAGTCACAGTTCTTTAAGGATTGGGATTTGATGGCCGATAAGTGGCTTCGCCATTCATCTAAGCTGCATAATCATACTAATAAATTCACAGACACTAGTCAACTACTGTAATTCATGGGCATTTTTAAATGTTTGCCCACTTTCTAGGATTACATTAGTATTCAACAGAAAGGTTAGGCATATTTAAGTTCTCTATATGCTGTGCTTAATTAAGTTAAAACTTTTAAAAAGTTTCCATTGAAAAACTCAAAATGAACCTCAGAATTCTATTCTACCTTTTCTTCCTAGAAACTCTGAGTAATCTGGAATTTTTATCCACTTATCTTAGAAAAGGAAGCATGTATCCCTAGTGTGCTTTTAACAGGAGGGCTGAAGGTATTCTGTTACAGATGGAAAGCTTTTCTTCTGTGGATCGGCCACTGTGTTGTTTCTGGGTCATTCTGTAAGGTGGTCAGTGCACGTGTTCTGCTCTCAGAAAATGGAAACCATGTTGCATCACTAGTTTCTGATTAGCTCCTCAGGAAAGAAGTTATATATACTTCAACTTTTGAGGGCTCTGGAAAGTTACCCAATATCCCATCCTTGTGCATGACAGCTGTCTTGCCCTACCAAAAGGATTTTCAGCCGTTTCCTGTCTTTCAGCAAAGGAACCATAGGCCCAAGTCTGTGCTGAGATATATATTCTGAATATATCAGACACAGAATTGAGGCATGTCCAGTCATCAGACTGAAAGAAAAGCAGTGGGAATAGAGGAACAGAAAAAATTGTGAAAAGCTGTCTAAAGTGTTCTACTTAGTGACGACTTATACATATAATACCTATGTTTCCTTCTTAAGGCTTTGAAAATGCCCCAGTATATTTTATGTGCTGTTTTATTTTTTGATACAAGTATTTTATCCTTATTACTATTTTGATGTAATAGTCATTGTTTTTATTCACCATTCCAGTTTTTTTTTTCTCTCTTTCACTTAAGTTCCTAAAGAAGCACATTTTGTAATACACCTGCTTTCAACAAAGACTTTCAAAAGCTTATTTAAGAATAACTTTGGCTAACTGGCAGGAGACTATTCGAGAATGATCTGGAAAAATGGACAGCAGAGAAATTTTACTGAAGTTGAAATGCAACTGTAATTGTACCCCCATCGCAGAAGCTCAGTGACAGAAGGAAACAGGGTCATTCAAGAGAGTTTCAAGTCACTTTGCTTAAGATAATATAGTAAGGAAAGTAGTTACTTACTCACAGACATCTCCCTTTGCACCCTCTAGGATCTGAAGTTCAAAAAATAAATCATAATCTTAGAAGAAATGTGTTACTCTTCTAACACGTTATTGAACATTTACAGAAAGCACATGTAACTATTTTTTTTAAGGTATACATTCTCTGATAGGCAGAATGAATGAGATGTATTTTTCCCGTTCCCCTGGCCTCCTTCTCCCCGCACCCCCTCCCGCCTTGGGTGTCTGGAGTAATGCGATGATTAGACCAACAGGTGCCGGGTGCTGGCGCGGGCTGGCTCCGGGCCACATCTAGTCGGTTGAGATTCTGTGTCACTCCAGGTTTCGGCGTATCGCCGTGTCCTCACTGGAGAAGGGATCACCCAGTTGAAATACATACTGCAACCCCTCAGGGATTAAGTGTGTTTCCTTCGCTTTATAGTTCAGAATTTTACAGTTTCTTTGTTTGGAGCGTCTCAGATGGCTTAATGATTTCTCTGGCTCCCACCCCCGACCCCGCTGGGACCAGATGTTATTATGGCAGCATCTGAGCCTTTGCAGATTGGCCAGTCTTATTGCTCAACTTGTGATACCACCTTTTCTTGTCGAGTATCATCATTCTTCTGCTTCTTCCTCTATAGACAAAGGTGATCTTACTTATTTCTTGCCTTTTAAAATGTTCATCTTCTATGCTCTAGGTATTTAGACTTAGTATAGTATTTTAGGGAACTATTTCAGAAGTCAGAATATTGTCATATTATCACCATTAATGGTTTCAGTGAACATGCCTGTTTTTTTTAATAGTTGTGGAGGAATCCACAAGAATATATTAACTTGCTAGTCTTATGTCCTCATTAGATTAGGATGAAGTATCACTAGTTGAGGAAAAGTTTTATTTTTAATCTGTGAAATCTGAGTTCAAAGGTGGGCTTAAAGAAAATATGTGCAATTTAGTCTGTTCACATAAGTCTCCTTTAGTGGACATTCATGCATTTATTTGTTTATTGTTCTCCAAAACTGGCCATCAGAATTAACTATTTTAAAAATGGCTTCTGCAAAGATAGGATTATAGTCCTTGGCAGCTGTTAGAACAGAAATTCCTTAGAGCTTATTGGGTGATTTCTGGAGGGTTCTTAACCTTGCCATGGATACCTCCTGCTACTAATTGTGCTGGCTAAGATGAGGGCCCTAGACTTCATGTCGTGTTAGAGACCATTTCCTTTCGTTTCCAAATGCTCCCCTTGTCCTCACATCAGCTGATGACGTCAGGAGATGTGCGGGGTTGGAGGAAATGAAGCACGTTGAGATGTGGATAGGAACAATGCAGCCAAAAGATGCAGACCGAGTGTGCTGTAGGGAAAGGGTTGACACGTGGAATAGGTGTTCTGGGAGGTGGGAGGGAATGGGGGCGCCAGCCCAGGTGGAGGGAAGGCAGAGGTTGCATGTGGGTTGGAGAATGCATCCTGCCAAGTCGTTTCAGTCGTGTCCGACTCTATTCAACCCTCTGGACTGCGGCCAGCAAGTCTCCTCTGTCCATGGGGAGGGTTGAGAGTGAACCAGACTAAAAACCAACTCTGGAGAGGAGCAGAGCCAGTGGGCTAGAGAGGTCAAAGGGGATGGCCCGGGAGTGAGTGGTCCAAGCCCCTTTGACGCTGGTGACTGTGAACTTGTAATGAATCCTTATAGCCCTGTGGGTGGTTGTTGGGCAGAGCTCCACAGCTGAGGTCACACAGAACACCAGAATGAAGGGCAGACCCCTGCCCCAAGTCCTGCACTGATGACGGATGTGGCCTGGCAACGACGATGGGTCTCTGCAGAGAAACGTGGGAGACTGTGGTAGAACTGACAGCAAATTGAGGACCCAACAAGCAGTTCAGACCCTGAGAGCAGAGCATGTCAGGGGAAGAAAAGAGAAGGTTGGGGAAGGTAAAGGGGCCAGAGCTTCTGTGAAGGGCTTTCCGTGCCATGTGTGAGCGCTGGACTTGACTCCATGGGCAGGAGGGAGCCATGGAGTTTTGTGCTGGGAACTAGAACAATCAGGCCTGTACCTGAAAAGACGGTGTTGACTATTTTGTTTGAAATTGATGAGGGTGGGGGGAGTGGTCAATACTGCAGACAGAAAGTGTTAGAAGTGTTGTAATCTAGGCCAAATGATAAAATAGTTGCCTGAATGAAAGAAGTGGCACAGAGGATGGGGAAATGGGTGTCCCAGGAAATATTTAGAATCCACCTTTCACCCTGTGGTTCTTTCTGGGGGAACAAGGTTCACTTTGTTGGCTAAGGCTTCACTATTACGGGCTTTATACTGGATGGAAGTGAAAGTTAAGTCACTCAGTCATGTCTGACTCTTTGCATCCCCATGGACTGTAGCCTACCAGGCTTCTCAGTCCATGGGATTTTCCAGGCAAGAGTACTGGAGTGGGTTGCTATTGCTTTCTCTAGGGGATCTTCTCGACCCAGGGATTCAACCCAGGTCTCCCGCATTATAGGCAGATGCTTTACCCTCTGAGCCACCAGGGAAGCCCTAGATACTGGATACGTTTGGTAATTCTTTATTGGTTAATCTAAAGAGGGTCTGTTCAAGTTTTGTATTTGTCTCATGTAGGTAAAATTTTTTATTAATTTTTCCCCCTAAGTAAAAAATACATGGTCTTTATAGACAGTTGTAAGATACAAAAAGTAGTCACCTCTCCATCCTCTCTACCCAGTTGTAAATATTTCTATGTACTTTCGTTCCATCTTTTTTCAGAAAAAAGTGTTATAAATTGAGAGCCCTCTGTTAGGAGAAAGGATTGACCTAGAACACCATTTCTGAAGCTCCTGAAAACCAGTGTGACTTTTTGAGTTTTCTTTTACTCACGGGATGTGGTCATTTAGGGCTCTAATAAGTGTTATGTGACCTTTTGGGATGAAGCCTTAAAACACAGCTTAATGATGGCTTGAGTAGCAGATTTGGAGAACTTTGCCCCAGTCAGCATGTGTGAACACACACACCTTATTTCAGATACCTCATGGGGAAGAACCAATGGCAACAGTGAGTCCCACTTAGTTTGTTGATTCTTGGTGTGGCAGTGGGACACTGGTACCAACCAGTGAGCCAGGCTGAGTGCATATCTTAACTGACTTGCGAGCTGCAAGCAGTAGTATGTGAGACCCTGCTGGATAAGGTGCCCCTCTGAGGACTTTAACTTATTTATTTAACATCTCTTTTAACTTGGTCTGAGACATTATCTTGGACCTGGGAGGCTTTGGGCCGTCTTGGAATGACAAACACTTGTTGACAGCTTTGAGAAGATGGATGGAAAAACAAACTCCAACAAGGTTCATGCATTTGTTTTTCTTTTGAGTCTTTAGAAGAATGTCGCCCCCATTATTTAGCATAGAGAAAGAAAAAAGTTGCACCTCGTTATCAAAGTCAATATTTCCTGAGCCCGACTTAAGGACAGCTCTAGAATATGTCTACTTTTTGCATAACATATAATTAATCAGAGTGGGAATAGGAAATTCATCACATGGGCCGAGTTATATGTCTCCCCACTTTGGGTGCCTATTTCATTTTAGCTCACAAAAATTCAGTAGTATCTTACGTATGTAATTATCTGTTAGAAGGGCTAATAGATATGTTTTATATCAGAGCAACATCTCTTTGGAGTAATAATAATTATCTACTAATGAAAAAAGCATGGTATAATAGAAAAGTGAGGATCTCATGTTTATTGTTGTTGTTTAATCACTCAGTCGTGTCCAACTCTTTGTGACCTCACAGGCGGTAGCCCGCCAGCCAGGCTCCTCTGCCCGTGGGATTTCCCAAGCAAGATTCCTGGAGCTAGTTGCCATCTCCTTCTCCAGAAGATCTTCCTGACCCAGAGATCAAACCCGCATCTCCTGAACTGCAGGCAGATTCTTTACCACTGAGCTAACCAGCGAAGCCCATGTTAGGCATCTAATAAATATTTATCTATTGGTATAATAGTGACTTATATCTACATGTGGCTATGAGGAGGAAAAAATGATCCATTTACTGCTCTATTAAATAAACAGAGCTATTGATTCCCAAACTGATTCTGAGACAAGATTAATATAAATTATTTATTACGTTTCTATTGATTAATGCTTCTCGGTCTTAAACTAGGATGAATGTGGGCAAGTTATTTTATAGGTATGACATGTGAAATGAAATGATTTGAGGCCGTTAGCTTTGCAATGAGTTAGAGATAATTTCACTGCATCTGTCCTTCCTGTTTTCTTCTGGTGATAGCATTTGTCTTGGAGAAGGCAGTTCTCCGTCATTTGAGCGGGGTACTGTGTCTTTGTGTCTCTCCACCTGCTCCCTCCCTGTGGTCGCATCACCCCCTCGTCCCTGGAATTCATGTCCATGGTGGTTCTGGACTTCTGTTTGGGAGCTGTCAGGAAATAAGCTTTTCTGCTGGGGTCAACTAGGAGCTTGAGCGTCTAGGGTTGCCAGGCCATTTTGCTTCCTGGGAGACCCCTGCATGTGGGAGCACCTGGAGGAGACTCAAGAGATGGAAAGAGCCAGAATCACAGTGGTACCTGTGGCGCCAGCCTCAGAAATTCCTGATGCAGGCACAGCCCCATTATAGGACATAAAGGCCTGCTTTTCTCTGAACTGGTTTCGGTTGTTTTTCTGCCATTTGCAGCCCCAAGAGTCTGCCTCGTAGAACAGCTCCTGGGATAGTGGAGGGCAGGATATGGGGAGGAGCATCTGAGAGATGGAAAAGTGGATAGTGGGGCAAGGACCCTGAGTAAGAGGGGAGATTTTTGGTGAAAGGAGTTCCGAAAGGTTGATGGGTTCTAACAAGGGAAAGAGACTGGGACAAAAACTTATTTTGGGAATGAACATAAGCAGAAAAGAAGTTGTTTGCTGAGGAAAAAGCACATATCATTCCCTCCTGGACAATGCAACTGCTCTCATGTTCGACGTCCTTACAGTCTAACTCTGTTGGGACATTGAAATTAAAGGGATAGACCCATGTTGGGTTGGCTTAAGCTGGAGATCCCCTGGAGGAGGGCATGGCAACCCACTCCAGTATTCTTGCCTGGAGAATCCCATGGACAGAGGAGCCTGGCCGGCTACAGTCCATAAGGTCACAAAGAGTCGGACGCGACTGAGTGACTTAGCATGCATGCACGCAAGGCTAGAAAAGGTGGAGTTGGAGCCTTGGAGGTAATGGATCCAAGGCGTCAGTGTGGGACCTCTCCTCCATTTCCATTTATCCTGCTCTGTGGCCACAGCAACCCAGGAGTGGGGAGGACATACTTTCCTGGGCTTTGGGTTTGTTAAATCCCCAAGCAGAGACTGTTTGAATCAGATACCCTCTCAGTAAACCAGCTACTGTGTCCAGGTGTGGGGTAAAGCACGGGGTGACATGGCCATTTGTGACCTAATGACCGGAGCCTTCAGAGGAGGGGCCTGGGCTGAGCGGTTGTCCACGTGCATTTCCCGAAGCAGCGAACCACTGCGGGCATTATTCAAAGCAGGGAGGATGCCTGAAAAAGTCGGTGAACAGTTTTTTAAGGGCTGTTAAGACTGCATTGGTATTTTACTTTCAACATCAGTTGTAGGAGTTTTCATTCTCTGGCTCCAAGTAGTTGGAGCCAACTTAAACGATAATAACATTATGAAAGGATGATAAAGCGCAGGGAGGGCGGAAATGTGAGTAGATGAAGCCAGCTCTGTGTTCTGAAGTGCTTAAATGTCTCACCTGAAGATACACTGCTTTATGTTCTGGGGAACATGGCTTCGACAGCCAGACCAAAGCCATGACCCCAACTGAAAAGCGTTACGGAAAATGCATGAGAAGCAGCATAACGAGCGCTGATCCATGGTGCCGAGAGGACTCGTCGACCCCTCCCTGAAAGGACCCGAAGGTCTTGGTTAGCTGCTGTCTCTACTCAGATGTTGCTTGTCCTGATACATTTCAGCATCCGTGAGAGTCAGAAGCTGGTGCCAAGTTGTGGCGCCCTGGGGTTCGTTCGCTGCGTCCCTAGACCTCAGTTCCCATCTCTGGATGGCTGACTTGCCAGGAACATAGAAAAATAACATCTCTTTTTCATCCAGATGAAATTTTTCAGTAGAATTCCTGAACTGAGTGTGTGTGTGAGTGCGTGCACACACACTCGAGAACTGCCAAGAAAGTTATTTTCACAAGAGTTTCTGTGTTATATTGGATAACACCTTACCCACATTTAAATAACATGATTTGTAATTGGAATCCTCATTAGTCCTGTGAAATCAAATTAATAGGTCATGAAGGAAAGATTATTAGAAATACTTAGAGAATGTGTTTGAATACTGAGGGAGGGAAGGAAGGTGAGCAAACGGCATGTGTGTAACTTGAACTGCTTCAGTAGGGAATATAGACTCTCACAGGCAAAGAATTTTTTCACACTTGTAAATCATTTCAAAGTGTAACTCACTCTACAAATAGATTTACCTTCAGGGATGGTTTCTTTACTCTGTCATTTATTGAGCGCCTATCTGTATAGCTCTCTTTGACATTAAGGATGATAAATTTGCAAGTCTTAGGAAGCCTGTCACTGAGATCATAGATAAGGTGGACATACTGAACAGTTTTGTTGTGCTGTCGTTTAGTCGCTCCGTTGTGTCCGACTCTTTGCGACCCCATGGGCTGTAGCCCACCGGGCCCCTCTGTCTGTAGGACTCCCCGGCAAGAATGCTGGAATGGGTAGCCATTCCCTTGTCCAAGGGGATCTTCCCAACCCAGGGATCAAACCCGCAACTCCTGCATGGCAGGTAGATTCTTTGCCACTGAGCCACCATTAACTACTTTTTTAAACAGTGGCCCTGTTGAAAGTAGTAGAGAAGAGGTCTGTATCAGTTAAGGTTTGATCAGGATGTGGTACTGTGAGCGATACGAGGGTCTGCCATAGGGGTTAGGCCTGGTGTAGACCCTGGTAAGGATGCTGTGGGCTGGTGCAACCCTGGGTGGGATGCAGGCCTTGTATCTGGTGCTGGGCGTGGGGAAGGCAGAAGAAAGCAGACAGGAGTGATCCAGAATCCGCAGGAGGATCCCAAATGTAGGAGAGCAAACTGGACCACGGTGTCTGTTTCCCGCTGCTTCCACACCTGCAGCTTTGATGGTGCGGGTGACCTGCAGGAGAGCGGTGCACCTGGCCATGGAGCAGCACACAGACATGGCCCAAGGTCACGAGACATACGACCTCGGGTGTGGGCTGCAGCCCAGTGTCCCTCAGGGCCAGCAGTGCGAGCTGACAGGTCCCAGCTGCTGTGTGTAGCCACAGTCATGCCTGACCTCACACCAGTTTTGCAGGTGTAAACATGGCCACTCCTACATTCCCACCTTCCAGGTTCTTCTGCAGGTGCCCCAGACTAGAGCTGGGAGGAGGGGGTATTGGGCGGCCTCATTCCTGGTGAGCTGAATGGACACGGCAGTGACCCCTCAGGGCTCGCCCTGGTCAGCCTGGCACTTGACACAGTGGCTTCAGTCATACTTCCAGATAAGGATGGCAAAATAATTGTATTAATAAACAGGATTAAATTCTCCCCTTTACAACCAACAAGTCACAGGTAGACTCCTTGAAAGAGGAGGCAAAGCCCCTTTATTCATCTCTAGGCCATGTTCATTTCTCTTCCAGCTGAGTCGCTGTGTCGCTTGGTTCTCTGTCGCTGTAATCCTGTAGCACAAGAGTAAAGACTATTAGCATATATTCAGTGATAGGAAATGGGAGGCTTCCCTGGTGGCTCAGTGGTAAAGAATCCACCTGCCAAGCAGATTCGATCCCTGGGTCGGGAAGATCCCCTGGGGAAAGGAATGGCAACTCACTCCAGTATTAATAGCAAAACTGAGAAACAACTCCAATATTCAGCACATGAATGGATGTACAACTGAGTCATGGTCTCCCTCTATCCTTTATAACTTCAATACTGAAACGTGAGAGTAAATGCTGTTGACATTTATTCAGTGGTAGGAGAATGGGAGACGATTAAATGCTTTTGTACAGCCCCGTCTGACTTATTAATATTTCCTTCAGACCTGGCCTTTGACTCCAGCAGCCCATTTTCTGAGGTCAGCTGATTCTTGCTTGATTCACAGTCTTCAGGATACGTGAAAGATTCTGAAATCATGTACGGCACTAATGCTGTAAACCTGAAACAGTGGCTTTAAAGAACGCAACCATGTATTTAACCCGTGTTTTTCAGTTACTGCATGTTCCGGACAGAGAACTTTTCTCTCAAGAGTACCAAGAGTATTTGCAGTATCAAAATTAAAAAGAAATTGGCTGTGGAAAAAACTGTAGAACTAAAGCAGAAAGAAAATAACTATTTCATGCTGTATTTAATTTTTTTTCAATCTTTTGCAGTTTTTTGAGGTTCCGTTTGATTCAAACATGAACAGGACAAAGAACAGACCTCTGGTTCGTGGACAGATCAGGTAAAATCATCAATGTCTGTCTTTTCCATGTTACAAAACATTCCATTGCGCATCCGTCCCAAATGATTTCCCTGTAATTTTTAAAAATATTTATGTATTTATTTGGCTGCATCAGGTCTTGATTGTGTCCTGCAGGATCTTTCCTTGTGGTAGTCTGACTCTGTCACCGTGGCATGTGGGCTTAGTGGCTACACAGCGTGTGGGACCTTAGGTCCCTGATCAGGATGGAACCCTGGTCCCCTGCATTGCAAGGCAGATGCTTCACCACTGGACCACCAGGGAAGTCCCCTTTTCCCTGTATTTTGCCTTGAGCAGTAAAGTGAGAAGAATACTGCCCCCGCCCCTGGCCTCAGGACCACAGCCAAAGGCGTGAAATACAGACTTTTTCTTTTGTTCCCTCTTAATTTAACTCAGCCATCCTCAAACTTCAGTGGGCCTAGTCATTCTTCCCAAAACTGTACACACATAAGCCTGTGTGTCCTTTATGGTGACTTCAGGGGATCATGAAGGATGACTCTGAGGGGAATCTGCTTCTGCCTTAGGGCTGACCTACATGGACTGAGTGGATGCGGCTCGCAGAATCTTGAGAAAGTCCTCCCGGGACTTCGTTCGCCAGACTTTGTGCTCACGCCTTGCTTTTTACTGAGCTACTGTTTGTCTCTGACGCTTCAGATATTGGAAAAACTGACACTGAATACATATTTGATAAACAAGGCATATTGAGATAACTGGCTAGTTTTGAAGTAGTTACGGTAAAAGCACACCCTTTACATCTTAGGCCACGAAAAATTTCTCTAACGTTTCTGAGAATCAAAGGGAAGAAACCTTTACAGCTAAAATGCCATTTCGTGGCCATGAACATCCATGACATCGCATTATTTGCTTCGTTTTCCCAAGGAGAATACAGAGGACAGCAACTTTTAACTATTCGTCAGTTACCTACATGAAATGCCAGTTCTGCGTGTCTAAAATTTTAAGGTTAAAAAAAAAAGTGTTAACTATTTGGGAAAAGACTGCTTCTTACGTCTTTAGCAGAAAGAAGTGTTTTTATATTAAGGTGACATGTGTGAATCCCTCCTCACTCGCAGGGCCAGTTGTTAGTTTCTCTGGAGGTCTTGTCCAGAGAGCAGTAATTGCAGGTGACTGACTAGTTCAACTTCCTGTGAAAACACTTGACCCCGAGGCCCTCTGCTTTTTACTCTGGCTCTGGGCCTCTGTGACAGAATTATCTATCAGGCTTTAATGGCTCGGGGCCACCTGATGAACTTGAGAAGAGTGTCCTCCACATCACTGAGGAAGCACTCCTGAGGCCCGAGGCTAGACCGGAGTCTCAGAGCATTTGGTAGAGAGCTTGGCGTCTGTGTCTGAGGACATCTGGAGAGAGGAGCTCCGGGGTCAGGATGGTGCTCATATGCCCAGGATCAGCTCCTCCCCGCAGACTTGACCTTTGTTAACTGGGGGCCACACCTCCACATCTGTGCCCCTGAGGCTGAGCGTCAGCATGGCCAAGGCTGTGCCCAGGGGACCAGGGCTCTGGAGCCTGGATGACGCCAGGGGAAGGGGGGCAATGTGGGGAGAGCGGGCAAAATCAAGACGGAGTTTGACGCCCGGAGCCGCCCGTTCTTCTGTTGTTTTACAGCCTCACGAGTATTGTCCTTCGTGCTTGTCACTTACCTGTCACGCACGCGTCCAGTGTCCCTGAACACCTTCCGTGTAATGAAGCTCTGAGTTTTGCTTGCAGCACTGATCCTAACTGGATAAAGAGGACTCTGTGGTTTTTAAGTGGCAGAGGGGAGGGGTCGGAGGATGAGGAGTGGTCCAGAGTGAATGTCCTCAGAAACTCGTCCTCAGATAGCCCTTGTTTCTTCCAGGAGGATGGGACCAGGTGTCATCCACTGCAGGTTGTCACCACCAGAATCTGACACCTGTTTTTGGCAGCTGGGGACCCTATTTCTGCCTTTCTGATCCCCAGGCTCAAGGCCTGGAGAGCAGCTTGCAGAGTGTGGATCCTCGGCTCAGCCTCCCTGGGCCTCCAAGCGCTTCTGCCAGCCCTACCACTCCACTGGGTCCTTCCGCTCTGACTTCAGATCTGGATGAGCAGTCCTTTTGTCCCAGAGAGGAGCCTGCTCCATCTGGTTTTTCTTTTCTTCTCCTCTTTTTACCACCAGTCTTCTAGAAGGCATAGTCCCTTCATCCCTTCCTCTCCCGTGTGCAGACTACTGTTTGCTTCCCACCTCATTCCTCTGCATGTTGGGTCTTCAAGCCCCGTGTCCAACTCTGTGCAACCCTATAGATGTAGCCCACCAGGCTCCTCTGTCCATGGGATTCTCCCAGCAAGAATACTGGAGTGGGTTGCCATGCCCTCCTCCGGGGGATCTTTCTGAACCAGGGATCGAACCCTTGTCTTTTATGTCTCCTGCGTTGGCAAGCAGGTTCCTTACCACTAGTGCCACCTGGGAAGCCCCTTCAAACCCTGCTTCCACTTAAACTGACTCATCATCAAACTAGGAACCTCAGCCTTGACCCCCAAGCCTGCTGGCCGAGTCCTCTGTGTCAGGTCCAAGGCCTGGTGAGAGAAGGTTTGCTGGCTGAGCCCCCGGTCCAGTGCCCAGGGCCAAGGGCAAGGCGTGGAGGACAGTTAAGTATGGGGGCGGGGGCCAGCGGGGGGACAGTACCCAGGCACTCCTACACAGCTGCTTTATCCAGCAGCCTGTGCGTCCCTTGGCCCTGATTCTACTTGGTCGCCTTCTAACTGGGGTCCGCTCCCCAACCCAGAGCACCCTCTGTATGCCCTAGTCTTCTCTGATTCAGAGTCAGAGCCTCGGGAGACATTCTGAGCGGTGATGTTAGGTCACAAACCTGCGTATCCTCCTCATTGTCCTCCTGGACCCAGCCACTCTTCTGTAGGAGGATTTCCTGGTTCTAGTTGGGGTTTTCTGTGTTCTCTTCACTCTCCTGTTAGTTTTCAGACAGAACAGAAATATACGTCTTTCTCTAACTTGAAGTCCTGCACACTCATATTCCTAAGATATATATAGCTTTTGTATTTTTTTTTCTAAGTAATAACCTTTTTCCTGGTCTCTTCTAACTAAAATTAATCATAAGGATGTCAAGACCAAATGTTTCTTTGTGTTTTAGAATTAAATAATTCCCTTGTTTAATTCAGTTCATTAAGAATGTATTGATTACCTAGTGTGGAACCAGCACTGTCAGTTTTATTGTTAAATCATGCTCAAAAGGCCTTGAATCTGGGTGGAAAAATTATGCCACATGCATAAAGTGCTTAGCAGATGAGATGGGGCAGCCCATAAACATGGATCAAGGGAAATGGAATGAATTGGTACAAACGAGAAGTTCTCCGGGAGGTCAGAAGGGGAAGACTCAGATAAAGACCAGCTGGGCAGTGAAAGCTCCCTGAAGAAATCAGACATGGGCTGGGCCTTCTTGGTTATTTTCATTCCTTCTCCTTTGAATTATCCATTTTCCAGCTCCCTCACATTGACAGGGAAAGAATACATGTCAGCGTTACTTTTCCCAACTTAATGGACCCAACGAGAGTGATCCAGAACTTGTAAGCTTTAGGTGTGGGCTGTGAGCAGAGAGATAGAGTGATAAGAGCAGAGAGGAAGGTTATTCTTCGAGGGGATAAATTAAAACACTTGGAATTTGGGGCAGCCCATACCTGGTTGTGAAATGAGTGATGAAGATTGAGTTTTCGAAGTGAAATGAATGGATTGTTTAGTTGGCATTATTAACTTCAAGAACGAGGTTTAGCCAAAGTATTATAGGGATTTACAGGAGACATTTTTCACATTTACTGAAGGTTTTACCAGTAAGCACTTAAGCAAATGTAAACATTTAGCGGGCTGCAGGGGACCTGGGAATGTTATTCATCCCCTGTCACGCTGGCCTAGTAGACACATACCGGCCCGGGTGAAGCTCTGCAGGGTCTGGGTGGCTATGATTAGTCTCTCGGTGTGTATATACTGCAAATGTAATAAGAGCATAAACATTTTATAAGTGTAGAAATTTCTTTTTCTTTTGTGTTCGCCAGTCATTAAAAGTGGCAGAAAGAACAGATTTGGTCTCAACTTTAAGAACAGTGGTGCTAATGTCCAGAAAATAAAATAAAATGTCCTTAAAATAAAATCATTCCATCTTGCCGAACCATAGTAGGAAGAACAGGCAGAAGAAAGTCTGTTTTCATATCACCACTCAGAATCATCACAGTGGGTGAATGAGAGGGACACGGGTGTTTCCTCATTAATCTCTCTTCTCTTTCTCTCATTGTCATAAGAAGGAAGAATGCATTCATGACTTTTTGGAAGCATTGTGAGCTGTCAATATTTGTTGACAGCAATCCTGGGATGGGAGATCCTTTGGGCCCCAGGCCTCTGTTTACAACCAGAAAATACCTACAATATTGTAAGAACCATGAATATAAAGAGTTAACTATCACATCACAGTTACACAGCCAATCCCTTGCAGTCACGTGAGAAATAAATCATAGGAGCAAACACCTTTATTAATACCTGGAATCATTTGGTCTAACCTCCTGTCACTTCACTTCCTCTCTTCAAATGTGCTATGCTAAGTCGCTTCAGTTGTGTCTAACTCTTTGCAACCCCATGCACTGTAGCTGCCCGGCTCCTCTGTCCATGGGATTCTTCAGGCAAGAATACTGGAGTGGGTTGCCATTTCCTTTCAAATGAGATGATGTGAAAAGATTTGTCATCATCAAATGCTACTCCCGTTGACTGATGTTGCAGGAGCAGTCGTCTTAAGATCCCATTCTGTGTCTTGCCTGATTTGTAAAGGTTTGTTTCAGTCAACATTGTGGGCCCCAGCCTTAGGTACAGGGCATGTAAAGATGAATGGTACAATGTCCATCAACAGATGAATGGATAAATATGTGGTACATATATATGATGGAATACTACTCAGCCAGAAAAAGAAGTGAAATTGGGTCATTTGTAGAGACGTGGGTGGACCTAGAGTCTGTCATACAGAATAAAGTAAGTCAGAAAGAGAAAAACAAATATCATATATTAACCTATATATTTATATAGAATCTAGGGAAATGGTACTGATAAACCTATTTGCAGGGCAGGAATAGAGACTCAGGCATAGAGAAGGGGCTATGGATATAGTGGGGGAAGCAGAGGAGGCTACGAAGTGAGATCATAGCATTAACATGTATACATTACCATGTGTAAAATAGATAGCTAGCCGGAAGCTACTGTATAGCACAGGGAGCTGAGCTCGGTGGTCTGTGATGACCTAGAGGGGGTGGGATAGGAGGTGGGATGGGAAGGAGGCTCAAGAGGGAGGGGATATATGTATACACACAGCTGATTCACGTTGTTGTAAGCAGAAACTAACACAGCATTGTAAAGCAAGTATATACTTCAATTAAAAAGAATGTGCAGTTTGCACCAAGGTTCCTGAATTCTTAAGGAGAAGATTCCTATTGTTCACTTCTGTCCGTGAAAACCAAGTTTCCAGGGTAGTGGTCCAATCTCAGTGTTTTCTCACACCCTTGAGGGCAGGGACCACCTACTGAATTTTTCTATCACCCCCAGGTCCCTGGAAGATCCGGGATCCCTGTCTCACCCGTTCACCTGCTTCTGTGATCTTTCCTTCATAAATTCGTTTCAGCAATATCCACTTGCAGAGATATTAATTCCTTGGTTCTCAGTAAAACCCATCACAGCTAATGTGGTAGATTTGTAAGAGCACCCCTTTTCAAAACAGTTATTTGTGGAGACTTCCCCAAAAAAACTCAGGTCAAAGCTCAAATGTGAGATTTATTCAGGAAATTAAAGTTAAATTGGCTTGGTTTGATTACGCTTTTGAGTTTGTTTTTTTTTTGTTTTTGAAGAAAGGGAATTTTATTTTATAATTTAAAAATCATTTATTCTGGAAAAATGATCAAGCACTATGAGATTAGTTTTTGTGTAAACCAATTACCTGCAGAGCTGCTTAGAATATAACACCTTCTTGATTTCATATAACATTTCATAGACCTCTCTGACACATTACTTAAACAGAAAGGCCACATTTCTCCAGTAACTCATTTAAAAGTCAGGCAATTTAAATTGTGTTTAAGTGGAATAAGTAGGTATCAAATTAAAGCTTGTATATTCTCATTTGTTCCTAATTTCTATAGAAGATTACACTTTGATAGAGCTACTAAAGGTTGATGTTTAGTAAACAAAGAAGTACTAGATTTTATGAGAAGAATAAATAATTCATAGAAATGTGTTAGCAAATTTTCCCCCACTCAGATCTATTAGTTTCTTTTCCGTGGTAGCCTTGGGCAGGAAACGCCCGAGTAGAAAGACCTCACACTGGTACTCAGTAGAAAGGTCTCTCCATTTAAAATGTAATTCAGTTTTGGATGTGAGTTTGGAAATGAACCATCATTCCACCCTCAGCATGAGCCGTGAATCTATTTGCAATAATGAGTAAATGGATATGAAAGAATTTTTTTTTTTTTTTTAGTTCGAGAAAATTGCTGGACCTTTTCCCATCTCTGTTCTCTATCTATCAAGCAATGCTGTTTTCCTTATTTGTACTTTTTTCCCCTGTTTTATTGCTAATTAGAAATGTTAGCGATGTCGTCGTGCCCATTCACCTGCTTTTATCATCTCTCCTTCATAAATTCATTTCAGCAGTTTCCAGTCACAGACATATTAATTCCTCCGTTCTCAATGAAAGCCATCACAGCTACTGTGGTAGATTTGTAACAGCACATTTTTAAAAATGTTTTGCATGTGATCAACCTAGTTTTTCCTGGCTCTGATTTATATTTTTGTGATTTGCTATAATCAATTTCTTGATCTAGAGAGTTATAATTGAAGATAGAAATAGTCTTCCATTATAATTGTTATCTTTAGAAACATGTTTCACACCATCTTGCCTTTATAGTTAAGAACTGACATTCTGGAGGTCCTCTTTCTCTGGGGTCACCCCCAGCCCGGGAAACCCAAGGAAGCTTCCTTATTAACCTTCCTTCCGATCTTAGGTCTAGAAATCAGGCCTCAGAGTAGCACTTGAAGTGGAGATGAGCTGCTAAGGAAATTAAATGATGAATGGAGCAAAAAGACTGATAAAAATGTAAACAAAAATTTTAAATGAAGAATAACTGATAAAAGGAGAAATAACGGGGCAAAGAGTGTCCTTCTCCAGGTTCAGGGTACTTACCAGAACCATTGGAACAGGGAGAGTAGGTGGGTCTTTTGATCCATGTCTTAGCAGTATGATTAGGAGAAAGAGTATGATAAATAATTGACCTAAAATAATAAATCGGTATTTGACAAAATTGTCCTTCAAATCTTTGAGATTTAGCTCTGAGCATATTTTATGAGAATAAGGCAGAAAACCATAGTTGTATGTAACTAAGATGAGACATGATCATACGTTTCTAATCTTTCTCTATATCAAAAACAGATGTCTTTATGAAAATAGCTAAACTTAAGCAACTTTAGTATCGCCATGATATTTAAAGATTTCATGGTAAATCAGAATTTAAAAAAAATAACCAGATACCCCACTTGATTTATTTTCTCTTTATTCTTGCTCCTCCTCTTCCTGTTTCCAGTCTCAAAATGAGCCCTTTGCTTCTTTCACTGATGTATTTTCACTGTAAACAAAGATTCTAACCAAAACCCTCACTTTTCTTTTATTTAACTCTTTTATTCTGCCTTATTTCAAACAAGGCTTCCTTTAACTTGTAAGGTATGTAAAATGTAATAAAATTGTCCAGGAAAAAAAAGTAAAAAAAAAAGCCTTGAGAGAGACAGCCCTGGTGTTAGTCTACCCAAGGCCACTGGCAGAAGGAGGGTCTGCTCCCTGCCACCCTACTGCTCTCCACGTGGGTTTGGGGGCGTCTGCAGGATAGATTACAGGCTGTTGTTTGTTGGTGTTTAGTCAGTCAGTTGTGTCGGACTCTGCAACCCCATGGACTGTAGCATGCCAGGCTCTCTGTCCATGGGATTCTCTAGGCAAGAATATTGGAGTGGGTTCCAAGGGAACATTTCATGCAAAGATGGGCTCAATAAAGGACAGAAATGGTCTGGACCTAACAGAAGCAGAAGATATTAAGAAGAGGTGGCAAGAATACACAGAACTGTACAAAAAGATCTTCATGACCCAGATAATCATGATGATGTGATCACTCATCTAGAGCCAGACCTCTTGGAATGTGAAGTCAAGTGGGCCTCAGAAAGCATCACTATGAACAAAGCTAATGAAGGTGATGGAATTCCAGTTGAGCTGTTTCAAATCCTGAAAGATGATGCTGTGAAAGTGCTGCACTCAATATGCCATCAAATTTGGAAACCTCAGGAGTGGCCACAGGACGGGAAAAGGTCAGTTTTCATTCCAAGTCCAAAGAAAGGCAATGCCAAAGAATGCTCAAGCTACCGCACAATTGCAATCATCTCACATGCTAGTAAAGTAATGCTCAAAATTCTCCAAGCCAGGCTTCAGCAATACATGAACCATGAACTCCTTGATGTTCAAGCTGGTTTTATAAAAGGCAGAGGAACCAGAGATCAAATTGCCAACATCTGCTAATCATGGAAAAAGGAAGAGAGTTCCAGAAATACATCTATTTCTGCTTTATTGACTATGCCAAAGCCTTTGACTATGTGGATCACAATAAACTGAGGAAAATTCTGAAAGAGATGGGAATACCAGACCACCTAACCTGCCTCTTGAGAAATCTGTATGCAGGTCAGGAAGCAACAGTTAGAACTGGACATGGAACAACAGACTGGTTCCAAATAGGAAAAGGAGTACGTCAAGGCTGTATATTGTCAGCCTGCTTATTTAACTTCTATGCAGAGTACATCATGAGAAACGCTGGACTGGAAGAAACACAAGCTGGAATCAAGATTGCCAGGAGAAATATCAATCACCTCAGATATGCAGATGACACCACCCTCATGACAGAAAGTGAAGAGGAACTCAAAAGCCTCTGATGAAAGTGAAAGAGGAAAGCGAAAAAGTTGGCTTAAAGCTCAACATTCGGAAAACAAAGATCATGGCATCCGGTCCCATCACTTTATGGGAAATAGATGGGGAAACAGTGGAAACAGTGTCAGACTTTATTTTTGGAGGCTCCAAAATTACTGCAGATGGTGACTGCAGCCATGAAATTAAAAGACGCTTAGTCCTTGGAAGAAAACTTATGACCAACCTAGATAGTATATTCAAAAGCAGAGACATTACTTTGCCGACTAAGGTCCATCTAGTCAAGGCTATGGTTTTCCTGTGGTCATGTATGGATGTGAGAGTTGGACTGTGAACAAAGCTGAGTGCCGAAGAATTGATGCTTTTGACCTGTGGTGTTGGAGAAGACTCTTGAGAGTCCCTTGGACTGCAAGGAGATCCAACCAGTCCATTCTGAAGGAGATCAGCCCTGGGATTTCTTTGGAAGGAATGATGCTAAAGCTGAAACGCCAATACTTTGGCCACCTCATGCGAAGAGTTGACTCATTGGAAAAGACTCTGATGCTGGGAAGGATTGAGGGCAGGAGGAGAAGGGGACGACAGAGGATGAGATGGCTGGATGGCATCGCGAATTCGATGAACGTAAGTCTGAGTAAACTCCGGGAGATGGTAATGGACAGGGAGGCCTGGCATGCTGCGATTCATGGGGTCTCAAAGAGTCGGACACAGCTGAGCGACTGAACTGAACTGAACTGAACCATCCCCTCCTCCAGGGGATCTTCCTAACCCAGGAATCAAATCTGAGTCGCCTGCATTTTTGGCAGATTCTTTACCGTCTGAGCCATGGGAAGTCCTCTCTCAAGTAAGCATGTGATAAAAATTGTATAGTGGGGTGATGGCAAGTCACCTTCCTCAAAAAATCACCTAACATGGACTTCTGAGAGGGAAGTGAATGGTGTCCTCCCCTGGCGGGCAGAGGGCTCCTTCTCAGAAGCGGGTCAGACCCTTTTCTTCCTCAATTTAAGAAGCAGAAAGGACTTCTGCCCAGAGGCCTCCCAATGGCCTCCATGACCTATGCTCTCTGACCCTTCCCACCCCTGAAGTACTCTTCCCCACCCTTTGCCTGCCTCCTCTCCAATCTGTCCATCCAGGCTTGGCTTAAAAGTCCCTGAACCTCCTGTGTCCACCCCAAACCCCTGCTACCCCAGAACTGGGTTCCTGCTCCCCTGGCAGCTTGCTCCTCTCTCGACTGTCTTATCTATCTTACCATCTCCCACCCCAGGATAATCGCTCCCAGGATGAAGACCATATCTGTCTTGCACAGTGTATTACATCCCAAGTCTGTCCCTATTTATGAAAATAATTTGTGCCTCCCAGTCATTTCCATCTCGGGGACGCAGTAGGAGGTTAGGCTGCGTGTGCAGTGGTGTGAACTAAAGGCACTGTGAGTCCACGGGAGGCTGCTCTGAGCCAAAGGCCGCCAGCCTAAAGACCCCAGCAGACCCCAGAAATGGTCAGTAAGTGGCATTAGACCAGTGTCCCCCACGTTCTGGTTAGAGGGGAACCCCCAGGGTACATGAATGAGCCCAAAAGGAAACCTGAGTACAGATCCTGGTTCCGAATCTCAGTTTCTCATCTGTAAAATGGGGATAAGACTGTCTCAGCGAACTTGTGTGAGTTTGTTCATTTTTGTTTTGTTTTGAATTTCATGCCCAGTATTGATACAGATCCTGGGAAGAGACTTTCTCATCCACGGCTGGGAGGGAGGTAAAGAGTATAAACTCTCGAGTATAGGCTGGGGAAGTCAAAACTCCTAAAAATGTGCACACCATCTGCCCCAGTAACCTGGGAACCTAGTCTCAGAATTTATCATGATCAGAGCTGTAAACACTGACCTGTCTGTAACATGCTCATCCCAACATTATTTCTAATTAAAACAATGGAAAAACACTAAGTGAACATACTGATTGAAATTATCATGGCCTGCTCACCAAATAGGCCGTGTAGCTATTAATGATAATTGCAGGAGGATTCTTTACCAGCTGAGCCACAGGGGAAGCCCAGGAATACTGGAGCAGTTAGCCCATCTCTCCCCCGTGGATATTCCTGACCCTATGTTGCAGGTCCTCCTACATTGCTGGCGGATTCTTTACCACTTGAGCTATCAGGGGAAGCCCCATTAATGATAACAATGTAGTTATTCTTAATGGCATAGGGAAATTATTAAGATATATTGAAAATAGAATAACAAAGCCACAGTTCATTGTGTTCTCAGTTGTTTTTAAAGTAGAGCCCCAAAGGAAACCTGAGTACAGATCCTGGTTAGAAAGCTAGAAAGATATAAACCAACATGTTTCTTTGAATAGCTAATTTAGAATATTTTGTGTGATTTTATAAATTTTCTGAAGTGAATGGATGTTACTTTTATAACATGATTTTTTTACCCCTCCCCCTTTCCTCAAATGTAGGGTGAGAATACATACTTTTATTTTATTTTTAAAAAGTTTTAATTGGAGCATTGGTCTATAATGTGTTAGTGTCAGGTATACAGCAAAGTGAATCAGTTATACATATGCATATATTCACTCTTTTTAAGGTTCTTTTCTCATATAGGCCATTACAGAACACTGAGTAGAATTCCCTATGCTATTCAATAAGTTCTTATTAGTTATCTGCCTTACATACAGTAGTGTGAATATATCAGTCCCAATCTCCCAGTTTATTCATAAACATAGATGCTTATGAAAAGTAAACCACAGGAAAATAAACTTCACAGAATTAGCCACTGGAGCACCTTTGCCCACAACATGAGCCAACCCCAGCTCCTTGGACCAGCAGGAAGTGGGTCCCTCAAGGATCCAGGTGCTAAGGATGGTCATGGCTTCCTGGGTAAATATCCTCATTCTTGTTTACATGCCTTGTCAGCCTCCCCAATTTTCATTTGTGCCCCTGAGCGCAGATTTAAACACCAGACTTGAACCTCATGATTCTCTGTGATTCTGACAAGGGTCAGAAACTAAACTTCTGGGTAAAATCACCTATCTCAATCAGTTAAATTCAAATGTGCTTTTGTGAAAGGTCTTTTCATAACACCAATACCTTTGAATTGATGGGCTTCCAGAGCCCTTGGAGAAGAAGTGAACAGTCTTCTTTTTTTTTTTTAAACACAAGGTCCAATTCAGGAAAAATAAAAATGTTTATGAGTCACATTTTTCTCCCACCCAAAGTAAAACTAGCTTTTAGAGTGCCATAGGGAAAAAAATATCTTTCTTATAAGCTATAAACTACCTGATCGAAAGAAGAGCAGATATAATGCTTGTGCTGCTTTTCAACCGTTTTGGGTCTTCTTTCTAGAGCAGTGTGAGAAGTGACCCCAGGAAGCCCTCTCCCCTTGCCTCTGGAAGATTGTGTTTTCTGCCCAACAGGAACACTAGAGAGTCCAGCTCCATGGTGTGCAGCAGGAGAGGGAGGGAAGAGGAGGTGGGACTGCAGGCACAGTCGCTCTGCAGGCAGGCTTGGCCTCGGAGAGGATGGCTGGAACCTTGGGGGAAGGGTAAACAAGGCCTTTGAGGTGAGGATGCAGGCGCTCAGAAGGAAAAAGCTGGACCAGGGAGGGGATTATGCAAGAGCAAAACTGGAGAGTCTACCTTGAAAAATGAGAGCGAAAATGGGGGAAAGAAGTCAAGATGAGGGCATATGTCACTCTTACAGAAGAGTGAAAGCTGTCTCTTGCAGAGCTGGAGTCTGAGAAGGCAGGAGAGGAGCTGCCACTATCACTCTGAGGATCCGGGAGGGAGATGAGCCCTGGAGGAGCCCCAGCTATGGGTCTTCAGGTGGGAGGGATGGAGGGGGGGACAGGGCGGCTTGAGCAGCCTCTAGGGGGCATCACAGATGCGAGATGCAAAGGAGGTTGGGGGAAGGGTATGGCAACTCACTCTCAGATTGAACACACACCAAGTCTCCGGTATGGTTAGAGGGTCTCCATCACCGTTGCCAGGACAATATACCCCTCAGATGGTCTCTCTTTCCATCAAGACTCCCATTTCATTGAGTTCCACCTGCAGGCCCAAGCAGTCATAGCCGGGGAGAGAGGGGTTGGTGCTGGTCCCCAGATCAGCGTGGGAGCCAGGATTCTGCAAGGGTCCTACCCCCTTCACATGCCAGCACCTCGACACTCTCTGGTCTCCAGCAGGTGGGTTCTGCTGCCCTCCTGCCCCACCCCCAGCTCGTCTTATTCCTTGAAGGGCAGGCGGGCAGTGTCCCAGACACAGGCCATGCCTGCAGGGGACAGACAGTCACCCTTGCCCTATGGCCTTGCCAAAACCAGACCCTCGGAGCTGCGCACCAGCGACTCCCAGGTCCCTGTGGGCACATGCTGGGGCCTGGGAGTGAACCGTGACTTCTCCTCGAGGAAGCAGGCTCGAGCACCTGCTTAGATTACTTCGGGAAGAATGAGGATAGGCAGGGTCTGGTAGACCCAGTTCCTCCAAGCTCCCACAAAGCCTTTCACAAGATGCCACACGAAGTCCACTTCAGAAAGCAGGCTCTGTTGAGTGCCAGGCTTGCAGTCCTCTTTACGCTGTAGATGTTTATTTGACATACAGCTTTGTGCCACCTCTTTCAAAAGTCATGTGTCCATAAACCGTGCTCTGGCCCAGGAAGTGCCATCACTACGGACAGTCTCCTTGTTGTGTGGAGCTGGTGCCGTGCTGAGCCTGTAATTTATTATACGTCGGCATACTCAGACACGCTAGTCTTACCCATTATTGCTAACTGGGCGATGTTTTGAAATAAAGGATAAATAAATGGGGAGAACTCTGCCAGAAGTAAGATGCTGGTTGTGCCCATATCTTAAATACTGGGTTCCTAGGGCTTCATCCGTCACAACCACTTGCTTCCCGCTGTGCAAACAAACCATGTGCAGAACAGGCACAAATTGAGCAGCCCTCCCCTCAGCCCAGGGAGGAGGGGGTCGTCGTCGCTCCTGCCCAGATGAGCATGGGGAGGTCGGGACAACCCCGGGCAGGGAGGGATGGGGCAGGGCCTCCCTTCAAACCCAGGGTTCAGAGGCCTCCGCCCTCCTCGCTTTGTGAACCCCGGTTGGCAAATACAGAAGGAGAAGCTGCGCTCCAACAAGCAAGTCCCTCCTCGAGTTAAATGACATCCAGAGAATGTCCTGGGCCCAGGAGGAGGCCAGGCCAGCGCTGCCTCCAGCTCACTCCCGCCCCAGGCCCAGTCGCCCCTGCTTGGCTCTGACCCCACACACTGACCCGTGTTCCCTGCTCTCTTCCAGCCCGCTGCTCGCCGTGTCCTTTGCCACATGCTGTGCGGTTCCCGGAGTGGCGCTGCTGACCTGGGGTGTGAACCCGCTCACAGGCGCCCTGGGCCTCTTCAACATTTTCCTGTACACCTGTTGCTACACCCCGCTCAAGAGGGTCAGCATCGCCAACACGTGGGTGGGGGCAGTCGTGGGGGCCATCCCCCCGTCATGGGCTGGACCGCGGCCACAGGCAGCCTGGATGCTGGTGAGTGTTTCAGCCTCTTTCTCCACTGGCCCGAGGCATGGGTGCCCCCGTGCCAGCTCCCACGGGTGGCCACCACGAGTCAGAGCCCGCTCCCTTCCCTGGGCTGCAGTGCTTGGTGGCAGATGTTTTATTCTGTGCTAGTGCCTTGCCAGGGGCTTCCCCAGTGGCTCAGTGGTAAAGAATCCACCTTCCAATGCAGGAGACACGGGTTTGATCCCTGAATCTGGAGGAGGAAATGGCAGCCCACTCCAGTATTTTTGCCTGGAGAATCCCATGGACAGAGGAGCCTGGTGAGCTACAGTCCATGGGGTCGCAAAGAGTCAGACAGGACTTAGCAGCTAAACAACAGCAGCAGTCCTTTGGCAAGAGCACAAATGTGGCCATGGGAAGCACTGAGTGCAGAGCTGCAGGGTGACCGTGCGGCCTGGCCTCTGAGTGAGCAGACGCTCTCTGCATAGGGAACGGCTGGGAGGAAACAGGACGACACGTAGAATGAGAAGAAAGTGCCTGAAAGTCAGGAGCCAAGTGAGGCCTGTCTGCGGAGGGTCGGCCCACATCCTGAGGAGGTGTTGGGGCTGGGCCCCCGCCCGCCTGGCTCAGCAGACACAGCCCCGTCAGCAGGTTCCTCCCTCCCCCAGAACCAGGTCATTTCCCCCTCTTCAGAGAGGACAGACTATTTTCATTAGTTTCTAATTTATTTTTATATGATTTGCTTAAATTGTTCATGCTGTCTACAATAAAACCATTGAAACGCTCCTCCAGGTTTTTGGCTGGGATGTCATGGCTAAATTTGTGGGGTGAAAATAGGTCCTTCTTACCATCTGTAAGGGAAGTTTCACAGTCTAATTAGTCAAGTAATTAGTGTTCCTGACCGACACTTAGGAAGGAAGTGGTGAGGTTTCTTGCAGTCTGTGTAAGTACATATTTTTCAAATGAGCGATCAGAAGGCTGGTGACCATAAACCGTTGCCCCAGAAGCCACATCCCTGAGACTTTCATAAAAGCCCTTACACTCCATCCTGGCGAGTTCACAAAGGCAAGGACACCTTCACTGGATGGTCTCTTAGAGAGGCTTTAATATCCTGTAATGGCAGAGTCTCACGAATCTGCAAATGTAATATCCTAACGCGTACTTACCGGTCTGTTCTGTGACGAACCTGAAGCCAGAGTCTCTTGCGAGTGGGAGGCATTGGTGGCCCTGGGGGAGTGGGCCTGGGTTTGGAACCCTGGCGCCCCCTTGCCCGCTTAGCTTTTGCCCTTCAGAATAGAACCTCACCTCCGCAGGTGGCCATCTCCTCGCCTCCCACATAAGGCTGTCGCGGCCCATCTCTCCCGGAGCTGTCGTGAAGACTCAGTGAGCTGTTGTTAAGTCTTCCTCATTCATAGAGATGGTGTGTTAGTGCAGATGAAGGAAGGTCATGAGATTTCATTCTCTGCAGGCTCTGAGCAATTCCTAATTGTGACTTGGCTGTGGCTTTGCAGACAGGGAGATGTCTATTGGCTTAGCAGGGAAGAGCGCTGGGGTCCATGGTTGTTGTTCAGTTGCTAAGTCATGTCTGACACTTTGCAACCCCACGCTATCTCATCCTGTTTCCCCCTACTTCTTCTGCCTTCAATCTTTCCCAGCATCAGCATCTCTTCTAATGCGTTGTCTCTTCACATCAAGTGGCCAAAGTATTGGAAGCTTCGGCTTCAGCATCAGTCCTTCCAATGGATATTCAGGGTTGATTTCCTTTAGGATTGATTGGTTTGATCTCCTTGCTGTCTCAAGAGTTTCTCCAGCACCACAGTTTGAAAGCATCAATTCTTTAGCCCTCAGCCTTCTTTATGGTCCAACTCTCACATCTGTACATAGCTACTGGGAAAACCAAGTCCCTAACAGGGTCCAATAGTGACCTCTGTCTTGGGTGAGGGAAGAGGGAGGGGAGGGCACAGGTCTGGCATCCCTAGACTGGATGACATGTGAATTTCTCCCCTGGTTTTCAATTGTAAACTTTTAAGTGCATATCTGGGCACCTCCTGCTCAGATTTCTGCTGCTAAGCTCTGCCTGGAGCCCCAACCTTGACCCAACTAGCCTCTCCCACCTCTCCACTCCAAGCCTTTCCAGTGATGCCCAGACATTCGAAAGCAAGCAAGTGGCTCCCTGGCTCTGCCTCCCGACGTGCTCCATTCCTGCCTGAGTCCTGCTGCCCCAACACGTGGACGTCTGCGCCAGGCCACCCACCCATCTGTTGAATGCAGGCCCGGGTCCTATTCAGTTTCCTCAAACCTAGCACAAGGAGCAAGGTACCCCAAACTTCCTTTTCTGTCTAGGGGAACCCTAGCCCCAGGGCCAAGGTCAGGACGAAGTGTGACAGCCCCAGGGACAGGTACCTCTGGAGGGATGCGAGGGCAATCAGTCTCCGGCTGTGGAAAATGGCCAGCTCTTTGTGCAGGGTCCAAGGACCCAGGTTCCCGCTGAAGGCTGGAGGCCCCATCATCCTCCCAGCAGTTTCCCGCGAGGAGCTTGGGCCTCGGGACATATTGGCTCGAGCCACATCCCCGGAGGCCAGAGAGCAAGCGCTCCTCAGGTCCTCCCACTTAGGATGTATGTGCAGGCAGAGCACTTGTTCAGCCACAGTCTGGATCTGGCTAAACAGCTAGCAGTCATATTTAAAGTAAATTTTTTTTTCCTTGAATTTGAGTTACAGTGTTTCTGCAATCCAGATCTCATCATTTGTGCGCAAACTCATTCACACAGAGCAGCTCAGGCTAGGCTGTGCTTTGTTTAGACCGCAGCCTGAGAATGCCCCTTCAGTCCTAAACAAGCCTGCGACTGCCGGGACTGACCCTGGTGTAGCACAGAGCAGCCTGACAGGCTGTGTAACCACACACACAAGGTCCTTCTGTGGCCTTTGAAACTGATTTCTGTTACATCCCTTCGCTACAGATCTCTAAGATGCCCTGAGGGGCACACAGTAATGCTTTACTGCCCCTAGAATCCTAATCCATCACAGATCAGATCATACACCTAAAGCCTCATTGGGCTTTCCCAGATGGCTCAGTGGTAAAGAATCCACCTGCCAATGCAAGAGACATGAGTTTGATCCCTGGGTCAGGACGATCCCCTGGAGAAGGAAATGGCAACCGACTCCTGTATTCTTGCCTGGGAAAGCCAATGGACAGAGGAGCCTGGAGGGCTACAGTCCATGGGGTCACAAAGAGTCAGACAACTTGGTGACTAAAACAACAAAAAGCCTTGTCAGGTTTATACAAAAAGAGTGATACTACTTAACATGATGCTACAGATTGCTTCAAAAGTTTCAAAACATTGATTTGATAGGCAGAGCCAACTCAAGCTAAGCCATAAATCTTTGAATGAATTGGATAAGTGAAATAACGAATCAGTGAATAAGTACCTTCCATTTTAGAGATGGAAAAATTAACATATTCCGAAGTCAGTCACCAGGTATCAATCGATAAGTATTTCTTGGGCATCAGCTGTGAGTACAGGAGAAAATGACACACACAAAAATAAGGCAGAATCTGAGAGAATATAGTTGAAAGATTTGTATTGCTGGGACTTTAGGGACTAAGTTGGCTAGCATTTTATTTTGTCACCTTCTAGAACTGCATTTTCTAATATGGAAGGCACCAGCCAGCGTCCAAAACAATGGTTCTCAAATTTCAGTATACATCATTGTCCCTGGATGGTGGGCTTGTTAAAACTCAGGTTCCTGGGCCCTGCCCCCAGAGCTTTGATTCAGTAGATCTGGGATGGGGCCTGGGAACCTGCATTTCTAACAAGTTCACACATGATACTCATGCCCCTGATCCAGGGACCACATTTGAGAACTGCCAGTCTGAACAGACAGAACCTGAGAGTGTTCTCACTGCTAGAATGCTCTGGAAACACCAAGGGATTTGGACCGAGGGCGTGGCAGATGGTCCTGTCACTGATGCAGTATGGAGCCGTTTCTGTTATCCACTGAGGTGGTCATCTCTCTTCTGGGTTCTTATCTTAGGGGTTGTGTTTGTTTGAAAGACCCCTTCTGAGGGGGATAAAAAAACAGCCAGAAATCTTTCCTTTCTTCTGTGGTATCTCCAACCCTTCTTGTCTTTAAACCTCCAAAGACTGATCACCGTGAGCAGCCGTGAGGACAGAGGTGTTGGGAAATCTCTGCTGAACTTGCTGCTGGAGGGCACGGTCGGGGGCGTTTGCAGAGAGGGGCAAGGTGGTGACAGAGGCCAGGCTGCTGGTCTCACCCCTCTGCTGAACCATCCCCACAGCCAACTCCATGCAGGCCCCTGAGAGATGCAGTCACCAAAACCCAGTCCAGTTCCCACGGACTCCTCCTGCCTCAGCATCTTCAGGGGGAGGCAGGCAGGCAATTACTGAGCAGAGAGCTTTAGCGGGGCCTCTGGGCTCTCATAAATTGGCCCCCGAGTCTGTGCACGAAGACTTTGGAGCCAAGTGACTTCTGAGATAAGTCATGGCCCACTTACTTGAAGAGGGGAAGTGCTTTCCAAGAAGAAGAGAGTGTGTGCACAGGGGCCGGGAGGCAGGAGTGCCTACATGGAAACGCCATCCATGCCCTCCCCACTCCAGCTCACTTTCCCCAGCTGGCCAGCTAGGACTTCACGCTCCAGCCCCAGCACTCTATGGACACTGCCTCTGACCAGGCAGACCTGTGCTAAAGCCCTTTCCTGGGGCTCGGTGAATAGTGATCACAAGTGAGGGGCCACAGCTGGGGGCCGTGTGCAGTGGGGATCCCCAAGCCTCACCTTGAAGGTCCTGCCTTGAAGGAACTGGCCACCCCATTGGGAGGAAAGATACCAGATTAAATAGCTGCAGAAAACAGTGCTTTGCAGACGGCTGGCGGAGTAAAGAAATCCCATGTTTGGAATCACCCTGCCCCCTTCTTAGCATCTAATCCTTTCCCCTGGTGGCTCAGATGGTAAAGTGTCTGCCTGCAATGCGGGAGACCTGGGTTCCATCCCTGGGTCAGGAAGATCCCCAGGAGAAGGAAATGGCAACCCACCCTAGTACTCTTGCCTGGAAAATTCCATGGACTGAGGAGCCTGGTAGGCTATAGTCCATGGGGTCGCAAAGAGTCGGACACGACTGAGCAACTTCACTTCACTTCTTAGCATCTGGATCTTTCTGTAGTTTTGTGGTGGCCACGGGGCTATCAAGACCTCAGGGCCCCGAGCACTGATGGGCCTGCTGTCCGGCCTCCAGCGAAGATGTAAGATAAGTGTGAAGACAGCCCTGGGCTCTAGTTTCTTTTCCCCACGATGGCATCATTGCTATTTGCTTTGTTTTCATCACACGTGAAAGAGAACTTCTCCCGGTGGTGGTCTCGATGCCCCAGTGGTGAGGGTACAAAGCCTGTGCTGACCCGCCCCTTGGGAATCCAGCCCAGGGTGGGAGGGGTGATGGTGAGGCAGGACTGGGGGCCAGGTGGAGGGTGAAGACAAACAGATTAATGGGTGGAAATTGTAAAAGCTAAACAAACACTAGGTGTTCTTGGTGTCTGCTGTTTTGCAGCTGCACAAAGAATGGTAAACAGGTGGCTCTTCTCTCCCAGGGGAAGTTTGGTTTCAGAGGGGCCAGGCCCGGCCAGGGCTCAGCCTGAAAACACTCTTTTGTGCCAATAAAGGTGACCATGCGAGGGGTTTTTCCTGTGTCCATTCTCCTCCGAGACCCTTCTTCCCACCTGCCCAATGACTTTGCTGCCTTTTTGTTTGTTTGTTTGTTTCATTGCTGTTAGCAGAAAATATTAAAAATCCTTACCACCTAAAACTCAGGAAGACTGAGTAAGAAGGCCAGCCCCTAGCATAGCCAGCTCGCTGTCTGAGCATGAAAGTGCTTGGTTTGACTCTGTAAGCATTGGCCAGCGAGGAGAGTGGTGACCTGAGGGCCATAGGGAGGGTCGAGGGGAGGGGACCGTGGGTGAGGGCCTGACAGCAGACACTCTGGCTCTGGAGCCACACGCATTAGCCCTCTCGACAGTGTTTACCTCCAGAGACTGTCTAGTTTATCTCAGAGGCTTCAGGCTAAAGTCTCTGCCCTCCCCTCCTCCTCCACGCCAAAGCCACCTCTCTTCCCATTGCACCCTCCCCTAACTCCATTTCTTAAAAAGGCTCAGATTCTGTTTTGTCATTTCCCTAAGTTTGAGTAAGTCCCAGGTCTTGGGAGTTTATGGGATGGGTCTGGTTGGTGACTGGCTTGTAGAGGTTTGTGACTTGCCTCTGGTCTGTAATTCCGATGTCGTTGTGCAATTGACATTAATTATGTCAGCCAACTTTCAGATACAAATGAGGACTGGGGAACAAGCTCTTATCAGGAAGTGACACTCGACAGATGGATGGTTCTAGTAACAAAAACAGAATGAGGATTCTTAGCCCCTGCTGGTAAACTACAAAATGTTAGATACTGTCTTACCTTATTTACCTCCTTTATTCCAGGATGAGAAGGTAGGACAGAATTCATTCTCTCATTCATTCCGCAAATATTTATTGAGGGCTTACAAGTATCAGCTGCTGTTTAACCCAAGCACTTTTGAAGATTCTCTTTAAAATGCTGTCTCGCTTCAAAATCAGACTAGAAAACAAGTAAGCTCCTTTCATGTGAGATTTTTCCGTACCTAGCCTTAGACCAGAGATTGACTAAGATAAATGACATTTCTAAAGACAGGGTGAATAGGTAACATTACAGGAATATTAGCAAACCAAATAATACTTAGAGCTCTATTCTCTTCAAAGCCTAAAAACAAACTCCTAAGCAGGGAGAGATGAGAAACACACTGCGAGCCGGAGGTCAGCAGTATAGCTGGTGACCGTTGGGTGCACAGCGTCCAGCCTTGTCACCCCTGGGTCACATAGCTGGTCAGGATCACGGGAGCTGGGCCTCGGCAGATACCGCCCAGCCCGGAGTACAGAGTCAGTTCTGTTCAGCAAACAGATTCGTGTTTGTGGATAAAGGGCCAGACCTTCAAGTGTGAGCTGAGACGTGGGGAGCAGGTGAGGAAACCCCCCGGGAGCGGGAGGAAGGGGGAGGGAAGCCCTGACTTCCTGGGAATCAGGGTTCTGTGCTGCCTCTGCTCTCGGCTTGGCTTCAAACAAAACAGCGAGGGGCTGCTCGTGGATGGCGGGCAGGGACCGCCAGGGAGGGGGAAAGGATAAGCATCTCCCCCTCCCTGCCTCGCCTCTCTATCCCTCTCTGTCCCTTCCGGAGAACCTTCAGGGGCAGGCGGCCACTGCTGACCCTGTTTCCTATTTTCAGGGCAGGCGGCCACTGCTGACCCCATTTCCTATTTTCAAGGGACTTTTCACCTCCCCTGTGTCGCCATGCCCCTTCTGCGGCATCCTGGAGGCTCATCACACGGGAGAGGCTGATCGGTCTCACGGGCGCCTTCGTGTTCACCCTTGGAAACAAGGCTTCGAAATCGCTGGCCATGAGGCTTTAGGCTTGGCCAAGCCCACCCCCAGCCAGCCCCCGGTTTACATGAGCCATCAGCCCGAAGCTCCCAAGGGGCAGGGGCCGCGTGGAGAGGGAGCCCCTTGTTGGGGAGGGAGGGCCCCGGAGCCCAGCACAGGCTTCGCTGGGGCCGCGTCTCTTCCTCCTTTCAAGGTCCTGCGTGGACAGCGGCTGGGGTCGGAATGGAAAGGGCTGAATGTGAGCCCACAGGGCAGCAGAGAGGAGCGGGCTGCAACCGCTGCGGTCCTTTCCGAAGGGACTAGCTTCTGCAAGAGTTCCGACAGAGCTGGAGCTCTAGCTCGGAGCATCTCATCTCCACTGTGCTAGGAACGCGCTCGGCTGGGATCACCTTGACGCGGTTTGCCGCAAAGCACAGAAGTGCCTCACGCTAAGGGCTCCAGCACAGGGAGGGGGCTCTCCGCACGTTAGGGCGGTGTGCAGGTGGCTGAGAGAGGCTTTGAGAGTATTTTCCAGGAGTGGCTGGAAAGACTCTGGTTAGGCTTGCTCACCTACTTGCCCCCTAATCGGGGAGGGCCCGGGAGATATGGGTTCTCCTCACATCCGCACACATAGCACATTCGGCGAGCTCCCGTGGTCTGTGTGTGTGCGGAGGGAAAGAAGGCAGGCCCCAGACCTTCTCCAGAACTGCCTGCAAACAGGATCGTGGAGTCGTCCATCCTCACCCATCCTCTGGAGAGTCGTAGGCACAGTTGCGGCAACCATCACAGACTGCCGTATTCTGCGTATTCATCGGCCCACAGATATTTGCTTAAAGGAAGCAGACATGCCTTCTGGATATGATTAAACCCAGTAGATATGACGATTCTGCAGCTACGCAGAAAAATGAGGAAATACATTGAAAAGAAGAACACGCATGGCTTGTGTGAACTGACTGAAACGCAAAGAGACCATCTTTCAGATCTCAGGTCATATATCACCTCTTCCAGGAAGCCCTCCCTGATCTCCCCAGGGCCGACTGAGGTCTTGCTCCTGTGAGCTCCCCTCAAGCCCTGCACTGAAGGTGACATCCCCCAGCCTGAGCCTCCTGTGTTGTCTCCGTCCTTGGGCAGACTCTAGCAGAAAGGGGGCCTCAAGGGCAGACCAAGCCTGCCCTACATTGGGTGTGCAGTCAATATCTGTTGTCACAGAACACAGGCCCAATACAAGCTGACTGCTCTGTGGGGGCGAGGGTGAGCAGAGGCCTTCAAGTCAGGAAACTGAGGGCTTTATGTTTCCCTCACAAGGAAGGTGGGTTCCCCCAAGGCCCCCGGAATAATTCCAGGCTTCCTGTGCTCGCTACCTTATCTCGATGGAGACAAGTCATTTGTTTCACATCTTTCATAGGAGCTGAGGCCGCTGCAGCCGGTGGAGGAGAACTGTGCGGGGTTGGGGATGTGTGATTACAATCCATTAAAGCTAAGCTGTGATTTCTAAAGCTTTTTTCATTTGTGACAGGAGCCAAACCCCTACCCCAATTTCCTCCCACCCGGAGGAAGCAGCATGGTACTGTTAGGAAAATGACTTTTTAAAATTATGTTATTTTAAGGAGAAGCATAACCGAAAATGTGTATTGAGCAAAACAGAACACTCCAGCTGGCACACAAAAAAGAGGGCTTTCGAGAAAGACAAGCAAGACTCCACATGGGAGCCTGATGTTTCTACCGTTTCCAGGCTGGTTTCCCAGCTGTGCTGGCTCTTTCTCGGCCATTTCAAGAGCAGCACAGCTCCTGAGCCCTGGCTTACCTGTCCCCTCCCCCACCTCTACATGATCGCGATGCCGGTCCCCAGGGAGCACAACTTGGTCCTGTTGGTGCCCCTTGGGCTGGCACTGTGCCCAGAGCCTCCCAGTGGCCGGTGCCCCTAGGACCAGTTACACTGCCTCCGCCGTGCTGGTCCCTCTGACATCCGGGGACGGCTCTACTTTGCCATCAGACCACGAGGGAGAAGCTGGCCTTCTGTCGCCCTGTTTTCCACTTCACTTGTACCTGGGTGGTCCACCCTTGCCTTCTGTCTCGGCTAATTCCCTGAGGGTGCTCACTGTCAAGAAGAATATCGTCTGTGTGTTTGTAGGAGACAAACTTTTTTTTAAGGTACCAGCACTCTTATCTTAATGAATGGACTTTCTCTGTCCAACAAGCCTTCCTCTCCTCCCAAATGTGGCCAACATTCTGATGACCACCAGGCATGCGTGTGTGCCAAGTCTCTTTAGTCATGTCTGACTCTTTGTGACCCCATGGACTGTAGCCCCCAGGCTCCTCTGTCCAGGAGATCCTCCAGGCAAGAATACTGGAGTGGGTTGGCCCGCCCTCCTTCAGGGGATCGTCCCGACTCGGCGACTGAACCCACATCTCTTATGTCTCCTGCATTGGCAGGTGGGTTCTTCACCACCAGTGTCACCAGGCAGAGCCCCCTGCTACCAGTGTCAATCGCTGTTTGGCAACAGCTTTGTAGGAGAAGGTACTAGGGGTGCAGAAGAGCCTCAGGCAAGTTGATTAATCTTTATCATCTGTGGGGTGAGGGCAGCCCTGCCCGTAGGAAGGTGCCGGGAGCATGAGAGCCCAGACGTGGTTCCTCTCCACGGGGCCTGTGGACGAGCCGCCAGGTCTTCACGGGGCAGATGTCTGATGGGCAAACTTAAGACAGCCTCTAAGAGAACCTCCACGTCTCCACCAGGAACTGTGCGTGTCCCCCGCCTGGAGGAAAGGCATCAGCGTCTGCCCCCCGTCACCCTTCCTTGGTGACCCCTGCACTGGGGGCTCCGCCCTCGCCAGCCTGTCTACACACACACACACACACCCCTGCACTGGGGGAGATGCCCCCCAATCTGGGGATGCAGGCGACCCAGCCTCACTCTCAACAGCCTGTCCACACACACAGCCTGACCGCAGCCTTCACATCGCCCCCAGACACACACTGAGCCACCCTGCGGAGGATGGTGGAGTGAAGTTGGTCATGGCTCTCCATCACCTTCGGGAAGGTCTTCCCTGAGCCGTCACCCCCAGGTTATGCATCCTGTCGTCCTGTTTGAGTCTCTGAGTCGCAGCCGTCAGGGTCACTGCATTGCGCGCTCCCCGCCCACTGGACTCCTTGCTGGCCACTGCCTCTCTGGCATCCAGGGTCATCCCCAGTGGGTGGCAGGCACCATCATTTCTTTGCCAGCAGATTCAACAAATAGGAGCTGCTTCTTTTACTGTTGAGATTGGAGAGTGTTTGCATGAACTAAGATGTATATGTGCTAGTTACAGATAGGGTCAGAATGGACAGGGGCCCTTGACAGCCTGCCCAGACCATGCTGGCCTCTTGGTAGGCACTTTGGGAACATGCGGAGAGGAGGAATGAACCTGAACTGTCTTCCCAGGAGTGGCTGCAGCCGCCTGGGGAGATGCGGCCCCGGTGTAGCAGGGGAACCAGGGTGAAAATCAGACATGCTCCTGCCAAGCTCCTCCTTCACCTCTTGTCAGAGAACTTAGCATCATCTGATCTGTTTGCTTCATGAGGATTATGTGTTATTTTAGTCACTCGTGTCCAACTCTTTGTGACTCTGTGCACTGTAGCCCACCAGGCACTTCTGTCCATGGAATTTCCCAGTCAAGAATCTGGAGTGGGTTGCCATTTCCTTCTCAGGAGAGCTTCCCAACCCAGGGATTGAACCTGGGTCTCCCACATTGCAGGCAGATTCTGAGCCACCGGGGAGCCCTCATGAGGATTATAAAATCTGCCTAAAGTCCTGCAGTCACATTAAGTCAGGTGACAAGAGTGTCTGTTAGTAGGAGGTGCTCAGTAACTGGTAGCCTTCACCCCAGGGTGTTTTAGGGAAGACCCAGCTCCAGAGAAGAGATGCTCAGGTGTTCACCTGTCCTAAAAACTGCAGATGACAGGCAGGTGTCTGCCCTGCCTTGGGCACAGCGCCTCTGCGCCGCTCTGGGTTCTCCGCTGCCGCTGTGGAGTACCCCGCCCTCCCGGCGGTGCAGGCCGTGTACCCATGCGCCCCGTCTGTGGCGCCCACCCCCGCATCTCCCGGGCTGCCCACGGCACTGCGGTTCTGTCTGTGGTGCCCAGTAGGGAGCTTCCAGGAGCGTGCTTCCACCTCTCACCCAAGCCCCTCACTTGCAAGCGGCTGGGGGAAGCAGAAAGCGCAGCCCAGCGTTCTCACCAGGACAGTGCTGCCCTTGAACGTGTCCTCCCTTGTCGTGGTGTGGGCACATAGGGGAGGGGGGGACGGGGGCGGGCAGGAGCCGCAGGTGCTCAGCCCCGTGGGAACCCAGGTGCCCGGCCTCCCGCCCCCGCCGCGCGAGGACGTGGGATGCGGGAGAGGATTCAGCGCCCCAGCCGGTCTCCTCCATCTCCATCTGGGCCTCTGAGCAGAGGACCCTGGCGAGGCTGGGAGGGTGGTAGGAGGGGGCGCAGCGCTCAGGCTGGGCCGCTGCCGTCGGGGGGGCGGGGCGGAAGGGATGCCTGTGTAAACCTCTGACGACTGCCTGCCTTGCTTCCCCGCCTCCCCTTCCATGCAGGGGCCTGTCTTCTGGGAGGAATCCTCTACTCCTGGCAGTTCCCTCACTTCAACGCGCTGAGCTGGGGCCTCCGCGAGGACTACTCCCGGGCGGCTACTGCATGATGTCCGTCACCCACCCGGCCCTGTGCCGGCGCGTCGCCCTGCGCCACTGCCTGGCGTTGCTCGCCATGTGCGCCGCTGCGCCCGCCCTGGACGTCACCACCTGGACCTTCCCGGTCATCGCCCTGCCCATCAACTTGTACATCTCCTACCTCGGCTTCCGGTTCTACCGGGACGCGGACCGGAAGAGCTCCCGGAAGCTGTTCTTCTGCAGCCTCTGGCACCTGCCTCTGCTCCTGCTGCTGATGCTCACCTGCAAGCGGCGCGCGGGGAGGAGGGGCGCAGGGGCGCCGCAGAGCTGACGGCCGCCCACGCTGGGAAAAGGAGAAGCCGTCTAGGGAGAGGCGCAGGGTTTCGGTCTTTTTTTTCCCCACTCTGCTGTTAGACAAGAAATATTTCGGTTATTCCAAAGCACCAGGAACAAACTCGCTGCGTTTGAAACGAGGCTGTAAAATAATTTGGTGCTCAGACCACTGGACAGTTTTTTTCATGGTGATATCCAAAATGTTTCCCAAATGAGAATCGGGGTGGCTCTGTAGATTGACACAAGGTTTTTTGTTTGTTTGCTAGTTTTCCTTTGAGGGTTGTTACAGAGGCCTTCCTCCGACCCCACCACTTGGTTCGTCTTCTCCCTCAGGTCAAAGTGCAGGCTCACCTTGCTTCTCGGCCCTCTCCACCTGCCAGCCAGGGAGGCCAGACAAGGTGCTCACTCGCACGCTCCTATCTGTGGTTCCGTGGCCTGTGGTCCCTCACAGGCTGCTTCAGAGTAGATGCAGCTGGCGGCCGCAGCCCCCTTCTGAATGAGCCGGGCCCAGCTCCTTCTGCCCCACGTTCTCAGCCTCATACCCCCTCAAAGGCTAATAGAACAGCAAGTACTGGCTGCCGCCCACCTTCTCAGGGAGGATTCAAATGGTTACCTGGGAATCTCAGACCGGCCCTTGTCCCATCCTGTTAGGTAGCATCATTTCAGAAACCCCAGGAACCGAGGGCATCTTTGAAGTACACTGTACCACACAGGTGGTGTTAGAACGGTTCCTTCTAGAAGGGGCATGCTAGACTTAAAGCCAGAAGCCCCTCCAGCTCTGACCCCTCTCTCCCTCTTAAACCACTGCTGCAGTTGTCAGCTGGGCTCAGGGTCCAGTGAGAAGGGAAGTCAGAAGGGGCTGAGCTGGGCCAGCCAGCCCTCACTGCTCCCAACCTTGTTCCTTTGGTGAAAAACACATTTCCACCCTGTTATCTTCAGGACTCAGAAATTAGCCTCCACACAGCCAGCGGCTTGGAGAGCCAGAAGCAAGAGCCAGACCCCTGGTGGGGATGCTTCTGGCTGCCCCCCCGGGGGTAGGCAGTGCATGGGTCCCCACAGGCAGGGGTGGCCTCTTGACACCAGCGGTTCCCCCAGCCTCCCAAGTCCGCCTCATCATCCAGTTACCGGATGTCCCATTTGCCCGAAGGCCTTAAAGCTTAACAGGATGTTTTAGTTACTCTGTCTCTGGGGCGCTGCTGCCCTGGGAGGAATTTGGGAGTTTCAGCCACATTCAAACAACCCTGGCAATATGTCCTTCTCTGCCCAAAGCGATTGCAGGTAGCATCTGGTTTTTTACTGCACTTACTTGGCTGTGTTCAGGTCACGCTGTGGGAACTGACAAAGTCGCGTCTGGCAGGCGGACCCCAGCCCAAAGATCTGTAAGGCGCGTGGGTTCTCTCTGCTGCAATAAACCTGCACCGTGAGCCGCAGTGTGTGTGGCGTCATTCCACTCCGTCTGTGGCTCCTGGCAGAACGGGTGACACTTGGCTGGCTGTCACGAGCGGCCATGGGACCAGCAGGCGCGCGGGTGGAAACTGAGCAGCCGGCGCCGCACCTGAAAGAATCCCCCTGCCTCCCACCCTCTGCTCAGAGTCACCCAGTCTCCTTCCATCGCCCTGGAAGTGGGCCTGGGGGCCTCCCCACCTCCTGACCTGTTGTTCTCCTGCTCGGAATATACAGTGCCCGCTGTACGGTCTGCACAAGGAACAGCGCCCCTGTTCCTCGGCGCTCAGACCCCAGGACCATTGCGAACCTTCCACACGATTCCCTCACTGTCCCGCCCTCGTTGCTCTCACACCTCCCGGGGCCACCTCCGAGGACCACCTTCCCAAACTCTGTCCCCTGGTCCTCACGGGAATGTGGAATTCACGCTCCCAAGAGCCCAGACCTCTGCTCGCTCATCCAGGCCTCTGGACATCCCGAGGCCTCACCTGTAGAGCTGGGGGCTCTGGCCCTGACCGTTGACCACCAGCAGTTGCCAGGTGGATGAAGCCCGGGCTCCCGAGCATCCTCCCGGCAGGTCTCTGGGTAAGTCCATGCTGGGGCGGCACGAGCACGCGCAGAGGGCTTCCTAAGACTCAAGGCTAAAGACAGGAAGGTCTGAGTTTGCTCACCCCAGCATTTCCCTGCCCATGTTGGGAGCCCAGCATGGGACGCACTGTCTGGACGTGAGTGTCACTCAGCCATAAGGCCATCAGGCCCCGGGCTGCTTACAAGAGTAGAGGGGCCACACAGGCAGGAGCAGGAGCCTGAGCTTCAACACAAGATTGCACTTGAACTTGGGTTATTTCATAATACAGCAAACTAATGAAAGGGTCGTTCCAATTCCCTATTTAGCTTTTTTAAAAAACAGGACTCAACACAATATTCCTTCTGACTGGGAAAATTGTACCAGCTTCCTTTTAGCAAAAACACTGTATCCATTATGGATGAAACCTAATTTCACCCAGGGTTCCTCTCCATAGGCCCACAGTGAGGGGGACGCTGTTGCCCATTGCCACAGTTGGTTTGTCTTCAAACAGAAAAATGGGATGCGTCTTGCCCAGTACAAGTATCTTCAGTGCACTTTAAATACATTTTGAGTGCCCCAGGCCCTGATGCTGGAGGAGAAATACAAGGCTGTTGGATGCTTTGCTCTGAGAATGTATAGACTTGAATTTCCCTCTGACAGTTTATTTTTCTGTCAATCCATCCTCATCTGCTGTTTGTTTTGCTAAGAAAATAGCTTAGGACTCAGGGCTTCCCAAGTAGCACAGTGGTAAGAAATCTGCCTGTAACGCAGGAGACGTAAGAGATACAGGTTCCATCCCTGGGTTGGGAAAACCCCTGGAGGTAGGGAAGTGTCAGCCCACTCAATATTCTTGTCTGGGAAATCCCATGGACAGAGGAACTGGTGGGCTGCAGTCCATGAGGTCACAAATGGTCAGGCATAACTGAGCACGCACACACACAGCACCCCTGTACCCCATGCAATGCCAGGACCTGAGCAGAGCTTGTTCTGCTTGCTGACTCCAGTGTGATGGGAGACACACCTCTGAATTTAGTTAGAGCTGGAAACTGTCCTCTGACACCCACCCACCCCTCTGGACATACTCTAAACAGTAGGACCCCTGTAACTGACCACAGGAGGAACTCAGGGGAGAAAAGGTTTGGGGAAATGCCCACTTGACCTTTCTAACAACATGCTCAGAGCCCAAGAGAACGCACTTGACTTAAGAAGTAGGTCAGAGTGCTGCTGCCTTGGTGTTTTCTCTGCCATGATCGGCCAGCTAGCAATCCCCCACAATGCACTTCATCTGTCAAGGGCACACTTTCTCTATCCGTCTTGTAGGATCGATGGTGACAACCAACAGGGAGCTAAATTCAAAGCAAGTGGAAGACAAACAGGGTCCAGCGATTGCCTTCAGCTTTGCCACGCATGCTTTTGGTCTTCTCCCATCAGCTGTCAAACATTTTAAATAGGTTTATAAACTGCCAAGAGGAAAAGCTAAGTGGGAGCAGTATACTTTTGCTTCTTTTTTTTTGGGGGCCTCGCTCCTGGCAGGATCTTAGTTACCCAACCAGGGATCCAACGCACACCCCTTGGCAGTGGAAGTGCAGAGTTCTAACCATTGGACCAGGAGGAAAGGCCTTCCTTGCTTCTTTTTTGTTGAAAACCCATGCGTAATTGACCTCATGCTGGACAGATTACAATTTCCAACCAAATGTAAGTGGTAAAGAGGTGTTCTGGATCAAAGAACCTCTGAACTCGCTTCCTAACTCAGGCTCCATCACTCTGTGGCTGGTCCCCCACCCCCTCCCCGTGCACATCGCAGGACCTCTAGGAGGCCCAGCAACTGGCTGCAGGTTGAGCGCCCTGTAAACGTTCTTCATGTCTGACCTCCCCTCACTTCCTCCTCGTAATTTCTCTCTCCCTTGACCCCACCACTGAGTTGTCCACGTAGCAGCCATTGTGATCCTGCCAAGATTCCAGGCAGATCACAACACACCCCTGTTCTCCATCCCCAGAGGGCTTCTCTTCACTCCATGAATAAAGTGCAGAATCTCTGCAAGGCCTGTGAGGCCCTCCATGATCTGGCCCTGCTCCCCGCTCTGATCTTAGAACCACCTCCCCCCCTCTCCGCCACCCCCCTGCACCCCCCCGCACCATCCTGCCCATTTCTCCACAATTCTCAAATTCGGAAGCCTCTCGTTCCCTCTTCCTGGGCTCCTCTCCCACCCCCTCCCCTGGATCACCCCCTGGCCTCGCTGAAATGGCTGTAAGACACTCTGTGTCCATCTCTGTATTTATCTCATGACTCATTCATTATCTGTCTCTGTAGAGCATAAGCCCCGTGGAGGCAGGGCCGTCATCTCTGCAGCACTTTATCCAGTATCTCAAGTGATTCTCGGTCCAGACTACGTGCTCAGGAAGTGCTTTCCTTTTTTCTTGTTATAAGCACGTTATTTGTTTTCTCTTAAATGTTTTATTTTGTATTGGGGTATAGCTGATTAACAATATTGTGATAGTTTCAGGTGGATATCAAAAGGACTCAGCCATACGTATACATATTTCCATTCTCCTCCAAACTCCCCTCCCATCCAGGCTGCCACATAACATTAAGCAGAGTTCCTTGTGCTATATAGTAGGTCCCTGTTGGTTCTTTATTTTAAATACAGCAGAGTGTACATGTCCATCCCAAACCCCCTAACTATCCTTTCCCCCATCCTTCCCCTCGCTGGCAACCGTAAGCTTGTTCTCTAAGTCTGTGAGTCTCTTTCTGTTTTGTAAGTTCACTTGTATAATTTCTTTTTCGATTCCACATACAAAGAATGTCATAATGATATTTCTCCTTCTCTGTCCAAGTTATTTCCCTCAGTATGATAATCTCTGAGTCCATCCCTGTTGCTGCAAATGGCATTATTTCATTCTCTTTAATGGCTGAGTAATATTCCAATGTCTATGAACACATCTTTATTCAAAGTGCTTTTGAGTGAATAACCCCTTCTTGGCTACAAGAGGCCCCTGTAGTCAGTCTATTAGCCCAGGATCAAGACAGAACTGACTAGGAAAGCCGTTTATAACAGGTGAAAGAAGATGGCTTGTAAACCGCCCTCACCCCACTTCGGGGGCAGTCCCTGTTCCCACCCCCACCCTGCACGGAACAGTCTGGGGCTGCACTAACCAGAGGCCCTTCCCCTGCTTCCAGGCCACCACCCACAGCTTCTCTCGCTTCTGGGGTCTGCCTTCTCTAACTGCAGACCACCTGCCACCCACCGCCATTCCTGCGGTATCTCCTGGAGCACCTGTCAGTGTGCAGCGGCGGGTGTCACTCACCTATCCGTTCACAGGTTCCCCATCTCCCCTCCCCAAGACCATCAGATCCCAAGCTCAGTGAGGAAAACACATCAGCTTTTCATTGCTGGGCCCACCAGCACCTGGAATGGAAGGGACTCAGTAGTGACCGCATGGTGGCGCCTCTTCAGTGAGCAAAGGAGCCGACGGGTGGCTTTAGGGAAGGGGCCGGAGCTGGAGGAATACTTGTCTCTGCTCCACTGGGACCAACATGAGGTGTGTTTTCCATAGTGCAGTCTATGTTCGCTCTTTCCTGTATCTTCTGGGCTGTCTTGGCCCAACGCCCAGCAACTTAGCAGCAAGGTTGGCTTAGTCAAGTTGGCTTCTTGGCCACAATTCCTCTCTCTTTCTCTCTCGCTTTGCTTTTTCAAACACATTCACAGAGAATCTAGTGTCTGGTTCCATCTTCTCCCTCAATCCTCACTCTCTTCCAGCAGGTAAGAGCCAACACGTGCATCCAGGTCAGCTTAAAGACATGGGACCCCCAACCCGGCTCATGAGTTGGAGGTGCTGCCTAGGAAGTGGAAACCGAAAGAAGGAGGACCCCAAGTGCAAGACAGCAGGTCGGCTAGACTGGGGGGTGAAGATGGCGCGGCAGGGTCTGGGTAGAAGCCCGTCTGTCCTCCGCAGATGGCCGGCTCTACCCACAGCGCTTCTCTCTAAAGTGAAGTCCGGAACAGAGCCGCCGAGGCTGTTCAGGGGGGGTGGTGGGGGAGCAGGAGATGAGACAGGAAACTCCGAAGGAGGCAGAGAGGAGTGCCTGGCAGAGTAACTCCATCCCAAACATCTAAAGAGGGGCCAGGTGACAAGACAAACAATCCCCAGAGCATTAGCCAGGCGAACACAAACAAGCCCCCCCGCCCCAGCTTCAACAAACAGACAAATACAGATCAAACAAGCCATCCTCGAGGGAAGAAGCCTGCCCCTCTCGTCCACTGAGCAAGTGACCGTCCAGGTGCCATGAGCTGGGCTGGGTGTGGGAAAAGGGGCAAACCCAGCCTCAGCCCCAACCCCAGGAGCTTACGCTCTGGAGAGTTCTGGGGCAAGGAGGGTTGGGGATTGTGGCAGAAGCGGTAAGTAGACAGACAGGCCATTCCTGCTTCTGCCCTGGAGTCCTCAGCTTCTAGGTTCTTTAGCCAAATAACTAATTGGCCATAAGGCAACTCTGCTAGAAAAATAAAAGAGGGACTTTTAAAAAGGACACAATGATAAATGAATAACAAAATTAGACTATTGCAAAATCAAAATACCTGAATACATTTAAAAGATGTGCAGGGAATTCCTTGGCAGCCCAGTGGTTAGTTCTCGGCATTTTTCACAGCCCAGGGGCCTGGGTTCAATCCCTGGTCGGGGAACTAAGATCCCAAAAGTTGTGTGGCATGGCTAAAATTTTTAAAAATAAATAAAATTTTTTTAATTAAAAAAAGTAAAAGATATATAGGTTTGTGGCAATGCTGTGCAAATAACTTAATTCCCTTTGTGGACTGGACCACAGTGCTAATCCTCCAAGTCTTTCATTCATAGTATTAGCCTTTTTTTTTTTTTTCTTATATTGTTTGTGGATTGATCTCCTCATTTGGCATCATGCTGCTTATTTTTCACTAAAATTTCTCGTTGCAGTAAGAGACGTGTCAGTTTCCAGGCCTGAGTTTGCGCCAAGCTCCATCTTATGCTGTGAGCCCCTCTCCTGCTCGGTGTCCCGGACACAGGGTTGGGTGGCCTCTGGACAGATGTTCCTACAGGAAACCAGGGTCCAGATTCGCACCTTCAAGACTTTCGGCCTCTCTCCCCTCCAGTGCAGCGAGTTTCAAGATAAGAAACCAACTCAGGACAAAGCACTGTGATGCTTTGTGCCTTAGAGAAAAGACTCCGGCCTTGGAGTGACAGGTAGTTGGGAGGATGGAGGAGGGGAGAGACGCCAAGGGGGTCTGGGCAGAAGAGTGCGGGTCACAGAAAGAGGGCCACACCTTGAGGGGGAGAGCTGACTGCAGAGGGAAGATCCCAGGCTGCTCCCAAGCCAGGGGAGGCAGGATGGTGCCACTCCCCAAGAGAGGGCCCCCTTCCCCAGCTTATGTCCTCTTCCTGTCTGTAGTCACTGTTGACTCAGACTGCTGGGCTTACCTTCTGTGGGAACCACCCCCCACCTCATCCTGTCCTCCAGCCCCAATCCACACCTAATCCAGCCTCCCTGAAACAGTCCTTCCCTGGTGGCTCAGATGGTAAAGAACCTGCCTGCAATGCAGGAGACCTTGGGACAAGAAGACACGCTGGAGGTGGGGATGGCAACCCACTCCAGTATTCTTGCCTGGAGAATCCCATGGACAGAGGAGCCTGGCAGGCTACAGTCAGTGGAGTCGCAAAGAGTTGGACACGACTTAGCAACGAACACTCGCTTTTCACTGATCTCCCAAGCATGATAGGATGGCCTAGGGTCCTAAGCCTCTGCCCCAAAGTTTCCAGAGCAGGAACTGCTTCCCTACACTCCTCCCCCTCCCTCCCTCTCCCCATCTGCTGAGTCCCTCCAATCTGGATGATCCAGTGACCTATCCACCCAGAGGACCTGAGCTCACTTTGCAAATAAGGATGGAACTGTTTGCCCTAAAACCTACCTAAATCATGGCAGAGACTCATTCAGGCCTCTCAGGCTGAATTTGGCATTTGTTCACATCCAGATGTAGATAATCTACACAGAACTGGGAAAAGAATTTACAGCTAATGTCATAGCAGAGTGTGTGCTCATTGGTTAACCTTTAACCTACCTTCCTGTACCAATTTAGATTCATAATTACCAGTGACAGGAAACTCGACTGAAACCGGCTTACGAGAAGTAATGTATTGGTTCCTGTAGCTGAAAGATCCAGAAACATCTGACTTCAGGCACGGCTCAATCCAGGCGACAGAATGTTCTCTCCACTTGTCATTGGCCGCTCATAGCAGGCTCTCTCCCCTTAAGAAGCAGACACCCCCTGGACACTCATTCATTCCTTTATTCACAAGTATCTGTCTACTACGCACCTTGGGCCAGGTGCTGGGGGTGCCACGGTGAACAAAGCAAACCTCTCTGCCTTCTGCCTGCCACACCTCGAGAAGAAACAAGAAGCCCTGGTAACTGAGCTCCCCTCTGCAGAGGGCGGCTGGGTGACTAGCGACAGCTTCTTGTTCAAGACTAGAGAGAAAGGAAGTCTTGACATTGAGATGCTGGCTCCGATTAGCCTGACTTAGGGTTTGGGCTTATTCCTGATCCCATCAGCCTGGTTCATGTCCATCAGCCCATGTACAGGACACAACTGTCCCTGCCCATCATGAAGTTTTGAGGAGCCTGCTAAGAAGGGGCTGGGCAAAGGGGAATTGCTTTGCAGTCTGGTCCTCAGAGAGGTCTTGGAGTCCTGATGGTGAGGAAATGGACCCCAGGAGAGGCCCAGCAAAGGCAGTGCCCAGCGACTGCAGATCCTCAGATGGCCAGCACCACAAGGGCAAGCCTGATCATATACCACCTGTGGTCTCCAACTCATTATAAGGAAGGTCTGTTTATTCCAAGGTCATTAACAAGGTGAAAACCCAGAGTGTCTCACTACCTACTCTTTACAGCAAGTCAGCCACACCCACAGGACTTCCCAGGCCTGCACCCTCTTCAGAGAGGTGGAGCCATCCTTAAAGCTAAGTCAGTTCCCGTCAAGACTGTTTGCATCAGCACCTTTCAACTTCAGCTGCTTTCTTCTTTAAGTAAAGTGCTTCTTGGAAGACACTTCCACATTCTCAGGAAATTGTTTAGGGAACACTTTGGATGGAAGAGTCAGGAACAAGCCAGGCGGGTCCATCTTCCAGCTGCTCTGACCTTGAGCATCTGTGAGCATCAGGTTCCCCTCTGTTCAGCTCCTGCCCAGACACTTGGAACACAAAAGCATCTGCCGAGAGCTTGGCTCCCCAACCCTGGGCTGTGGGCCCCTCCCTTGGAATTGTCCCCAATCCCTCAGCTAGAAAGGGACACTGGGCATTCTCTGTGAGGCATTTTAATGCTAATTTATTGAGTCCAAAAGAGGAGCCCAACAGATGTGGTCTACTGGGCGGGATGTAGTGTGTTTGTTAGGCAGTGTGAGAGGCTCCTTGGCAGGATATTAAATATTACCCTGGCTATTCACAAGCACTTCATATTTCAAGAAAGGAAGGGAGGGTAAGGCTGCATCCCATAAATCAGCCTTTCAAACAGGCAGAAAGAGGCAAACATTTGATAAATCTGTGTCATCGTGCTCGGAGATCAAAGGCACTGACGTCTGCACTCGCGCACCCGGAGCTCCGGCAGCAGCCCCAACACGGAGGCCGGGCAGCTGGGGAGGGAGGGCTTGGCCGGTTCTGATCTGTGATCAGCCGGAACTCGGGAGAGGAGGAAGGCCTCCCCCTTCAGACTCTCAGTTGGAACCGTGGTCCCTCTGCTCCCTGAGCCCACTACACTGTGAGATAAATGAGACCAGGGATAGACCCGCAGCCGCCAGCATCGACAAGGTGAAAACATATAGGCTGCTGGGCACAGCAGGAGGCCAGGTGGCCAGCCCCCTCTAAGGAGGGTCCCATCTAGCCTGGGGCTCCCTGGGCCTCAGGCTACACTTGCCCCACCCTACCCCAGGCCCCCATCCCCTCCAGTTTAGCGCCTCCCCCGCAGCCCGGTCCCTTTTCTTACCCTTGCATCCCCTTTGCTTCCCCTCAGCTTCTATTTGACACAAAGGTACTATTAGGAGCTACCTAATAGTAGCTTGAATGAATGAGCTACAGAAGCTCTGACCCTGGTGCCCATCTGGACAAAGGGACAGTAAGTACCGCCACTGCTGCTGCTAAGTCGCTTCAGTCGTGTCCGACTCTGTGCAGCCCCACAGACGGCAGCCCACCAGGCTCCGCTGTCCCTGGGATTCTCCAGGCAAGAACACTGGAGTGGGTTGCCATTTCCTTCTCCAATACAGTAAGTACAGACGGGTGGATAACTTCCTCCAAACACTGCAGCTTAGAATTGATGGGAGATGCTGAGCCACTTGGCTCACCAAGTGCTTCTTTGCTTCACCAAGAAGCCACTTTGCTTCACCAAGACCCACAGGTCTGTGGCCACCATCTGGTATATCAACTATCACCCGAGATCTAGATTTAGGATCTGGCCACTAGAATATTCCCACCTCATTACTTGGGACCTAAAACGGTCCCTTCGATGATTATAATCCCTGATTCACAGATGAATGGACTGGAAGCTTGGCTTCAGCTCCAGGAGAGTTTACTGAAGCAGGAGGGACCTGTGGCCTCTTGCCGGCCTTGAAGTGCCCGCAGGTGTTCCTAAGCTGCTAGATTGTGAGCAAGCTCAGCAGACGTGGACAGAAATCTTCTTTCTTTGCAGGACACAGATGACAGCTCCCATGGATGCATTCTAGTCTTAGAATGGAGCTTCTCGTCCTCAGCTCAACTGGTGTGTGTGTGTGTGCTAAGTCACCCAGTCATGTCCCACTCTTTGCGACCCCATAGCCTAGCCTGCCAGGCTCCTTTGTCCGAGGGATTCTCCAGGCAAGAATACTAGAGTGGGTTGCCATTTCCTTCCCTCGGGGATCTTCCACAGCCAGGGATTGAATCTAGGTGTTTTTTTTTTTTTTTTAACCACTATCACCACGTGGAAAGCTCCAGGTTTCTGGTTTCTCCACCTTCAGGCAATTCTTGAGGATGTTTAGGGCTTGAAGGGTTAGGATGAAGAGGAGGACTGGAAGGGGAATTTACTGTAGAGGAAGTGGGACCCTCTTCCTCTGGGTCTGGAGGGTCTGGAGTGGGTAAAGAAGCTGATGGTGTGATGATCAGCTTGGTGTGTGTGTTTAATTGAAACACAGCTGATTTACAATGTTGTCTTAGTTTCAGGTGTACAGCAAAGCGATTCAGTTATACATATATATTCTTTTTCAGATTCTTTTCCCTTAAAGATTATACAAGATATTGCACATAGCTCCCTGTGCTACAAAAGAGGTGCTTGTTGTTGACCTGTGACATATGCAGTAGTGTATGTCTGTTAATCCCAAACTCCTACTTTATCCCCCCACCCCATGAGACCCCTGTCCTGTTGGTGGTAATTTTATGTGTCAACTTGACTGGGCCACAGGGAGCCAGATAGCTACCTGCTTAGATGTCATTCTTGGTGTATGTGTGCAGATGTTTCTGGATGAGATGGACATTTGGATCAGTGGACTGAGTTCCGCAGCTTACCCTCCCCAGTGCAGGTGGTCTAGTCCAGTCTGTGGGAGATGAGACTAGAACAGAGAGGTGAGGGAGGGAGAGTGGCCCTCTGCGCCCTGTCCTTCACCTGGAGCATGCCCTGACTTTAGACCCTGGCGTCGGCTCTACTGCATTGGCCAGCTCTGCATGTCTTAGGACTTATTCCCCATAACTGTGGGAGCCAATTCCTTACCAGCCAGCCAGTCCATCAGCCCTATTGGCTCTGCTCCTCCAGAGAACTTAGGCTAGTCCAGGTGGGTTTTAGCAGAACAAACGTGCAAGGAGGATATCCTTGCCTGACACTGACTCAAGCTTTCTCTCCTTCACTGAGCTGCACTTCTCTGATATAGAGGAGGCTGCCAGTTTATTTTATTTCATTTTTAAAATAATATTTATTTATTTGCTTATGCTGGGTCTTAGTTGTGGCACGTGGAATCTAGCTCCCTGACCAGGGATCGAACCCTGGCCCACCGCCCTGGGAATGCGGAGTCTCAGCCACTGGACCACCAGAGAAGTCCCCACTCTGTTTATTAACCTTTGTCCCCTCACTAAGAAGGGAGCCTAGCAGTTTAGAAAGTTTCAGTGAGATGAGCAGGGCTGTAGACACAAGGCTGTAAAGAGTTTTAATAGAGTCTCTATGTAATTGTCAAGGACTTGGCAACTTCTGGGTTTCCTCTCAGTGGGAAGCTTTTATATCTTTATATCACACTTACATGTGATCAGAACTGCCCAGACGGAGGCTGCTGAGGCTGAAAAATAAAACAAAAATATTTATATGTCAATTTTATAGACTCTTCCCAAAGCACCGTCTTTATTCGTGGGTTATGGGCAGCCAGCTAGATTTAGGAAGACTGATGGTTACTCATAACACTTGGCACAGTGTCTTATGTCTAGAGCAGTAAGACTAATGTATTTTGAGGCTCCCATAAGAGGTAACACCATTGCCACCTAGAAAATGAACCCATGCCGCTATAGTTCTGCAATTTCAGAGGGTCCATGCACCACCCCCTCCCCAGTCTCTAATACAGGGCGTGCATGAATTTGTGCCCACTCGTGTCCGACTCTTTGCGAGCCCATGGACTGTAGCCCACCAGGCTCCTCTGCCCATGAAAGTCTCCTGACAAGAATATTGACACGGATTGCCATTTCCTTCTCCAGGGGGTCTTCCCAACCCAGGGATGGAACCTGCATCTCCTGTCCCTTTTGCACTGGCAAACAGATATTCTCTCACTGAACCACCTGGGAAGCCCCCTAATATGCAGAGGTGGCTCTTAAGAGATTTTCTTTCACCCTTTCCAAGTGTCTTACTTACACTGACATGTGTTTCATCTCGGCCTGACTGCCTCAGAGATTTCAGGACCATATACATACATACATACATATATATATATATATATATATATATATATGTGTGTGTGTATATATATATATGTGTGTGTGTGTATATATATATGTGTGTGTGTGTGTGTGTATATATATATATGTGTGTGTGTGTGTGTGTGTGTGTGTGTATATATATATATATATATATATATACCCATTCCATCAACAGACTGATGGAGAAACCACACGATTAGGAGGCAGACAGATCTGAATGTGAATCCAAGTCTGTCTGACCCTGGGTGCTGTGATGGCAGAGGTTCCCACTTCTTTGGGCTCCCATCTGCAAAGTGGGCACAATTCTTGCCATTTCAGAAGTTGCGGGAAGGGGAACTGGAGTAAAGAATTCGTATGCTTTGCTCTGTACTGGGCTGCCCCATGGAACTGTTTGACGAATGATTTCCCTGAATTGCCCAATTGTTCTGGCCTTGGGCAGACACTGCCAGCAGCTCTGAAGTAGAGTGAGATTGGAAACAGAGCCGCAAAGCCTCCCTTCAAGTGTGGGCGTGTGTGTCTGCCCTGTAGGGCGTCTACGTGAGTCTCCTCCTCGTCCCCACCGCCCCCTCCTTGCAGGCGTCTGGTTCTTTCCGTTTCTGTTTTGGTGCTGAGTTCGCCTTCACACAACAGTGCCTCCTAAAGGGGACCTCAGTCTCCCATGCACCCCACCTCCTCCTCTAATCTCTGCTGCGCGGTTAGCACTTCACATTTCTGATCTTGTCTTTCGAGGCTGAGCACATGCAGTTCACAGTGTCCAGTGGCATCCGCTACAGAACTTGTTTATGGGGTGGAATCCTCATCCCTCCACCCCCGCTTCCCTTTCCTCTCCACGAGTCCCCAAGTCCTCCTGCAGGAGCCGTGACTTAGGGCCAAACCAGTCCTTGTGTGCTGTCACGTCAGTTGTGCCCAGTTCTTTGTGACCCCACGGCCATAGCCCACCAGGCTCTTCTGTCCATGGGATTTTCCTGGAAAGAATATTGGAACGGGTTGCCGTGCCCTCTTTCTGGGCATCTTCCTGACCCAGGGATTGAAGCTGCCTATCCTGCCTTTCAGTCGGATTCTTTACCACTAGCGCCACCTGGGAAACCAACCCTTACCCCATGTGTGTGAGATTCCTAGGGCTACTGTAACCAGTGGTGACAAACGGAGGGGCTTAAAAATAACAGAAACGTGTTCTCTGGCGTTCTGAAGGTCCAAAGTCTTAAGTCACTGAGCTGAAATAGAGGTGTTGACAGGAGTAACCACCCTCCGCAGCCTCTAGGGGAGGCTCCATCCTCACCTCCTCCAGCCTCTACCTCTCCTTGGTTTACGGCTTATGACCATCACACTCCAGTCTCTGCCTCCTCTGACACATTGCCGTCTCCCGTGTATGTGTGTGTGTGTGAATTTTCCCCAATGCCAATCTCTCTCATAGAAGGACATGTACATCCTAAGCCAGAACCCACCCAGACAACCCAGGTCAGCCTCCCCAGCTCAACACCCTTACCTTAATCACATCTTTTGCTATTAGCCACTGTTTCTGGGAGCTGGGGCCTGATATCTTTGGGGCATGTTTTTCAATGTCATCATCAGCACATAAAGCTCCAGCCATTCATTCATCTGCTCACTTCTTGCCAGATAATCCCCATCAACAGTCCCTTCCCCCCTTCTTGGGTCATCCCAACCCTGTATTTATGTCTCTTTTTCTCTCCCCATCCTGCCACCATCTGCATGGACAACAGGCTCCATTTTTAATGAGCCAGTGACTCCCCTTTGATCTCACGGCTCCCAGTCTCCACCCACTTTTCTTCCAACCTCACTTTCCACCTGGCGCTTGCACACAGACCTGCTCCTTTGGTGTCCTGCCCCCTCCACGCAGGTCTACAGGAGGAGCTGGGACACACACTTGCTTACCTGCTGTCTCCTCAGCTGCCTCTTCCTCTCCCAGTCTTTGTGTGGACAACCTCATGGGTGTATTCGTTCATATGCGGTTCTCAGAGCCGCTGTCACAAATGACCACACACTTGGTGGCTTAAAGCAGTGAAATTTACTCACTCGCATCCTGACACTCGTGACGGGGGTGGCCTCACTGGTTCCGGAGCCTCTGGTGGAGGATCCAGGAGCCCCTGGCTCCTCTAGCTTCTGGGGGCCCCTCGGCTCCTGGCTGCACACTCCAGGCTCTGCCTCCGTCTTCATGTGGACTTTTCTCTGTCCTCCTCTTTCCTCTGAAGACACCTGTCATCAAATGTGGGGTTCACCCTGATCCAGAATGATCTCAACTCAAGATCCTTACCTTCATGACATCCGTAGAGACCCTTTATCCAAACAGAGCTGCATTCTCAAGTTGTGGGTGGGCATCCCTTCTGGGAGACTGCCATGCAGACCTCTGCGCCTGTCCAACTTCAAATCTGAAAAACACAGCACACAGCCATGCTGCAGCCAATGACGGGCCAGGTAGTGCAGGCTGGAAGGCTGAGGGAGTCCCTCCCAACCGATGAGCCTTGACCAGTGTGGGACAAGAGAAAGAGAAACCCCCTCCAGTGGTAGAGAAACCTCCATCCATCCTGTGAACCTCTTTCCACTCTTCTGAAGAGGGCTAGTGGGAAATAAATTAAAAATAAAGAAGTCTAATGAGCCAGTCTGCCCATCTCTTTCAGCTCTCCTCTAAGTCACCGCCCACAGAGTACTGGCTCTCCTCTCCTTCCCTGGTCTCCCATCCTGTGGCCACTTAATAGAAGGACATCTGCGTTTGCTATTTGGATTCTGTTCATCTTATAGATTGTTTTGGTCCCTCATTTCCTCCATTGTTACCATCTTTCATGTTTAGTTGATTTTTTTGTAGTGACACTTCGATTTCCTTCTCACTTCCATTTGTGTGTCTTCTATAGATCTTTTCCTTTTTAAAAAGAAAACTTTATTTTATATTGGGGTATAGCCTGTTAACAATGATGTTATAGTTTCAGGTGAACAGCAAAAGGACTCAGCCATACGTATACATGTATCCATTCTCCCCCAAATTCCCATCCCATCCAGGCTGCCATATAACATTGAGCAGAGTTCCATGTACCTATAGATCTTTTCTTGATGGTTACTATGACACATTTAAAGTCTTAAAGTTATAACAACCTAATTGCAGTTTCTATCAACTTAACTTCAGCAGCACATTCTCTGCTCTCATTCAATTCCTTATCCACGTCTTTAATGTTACTATTGTTACAAAAGATTACATCTGTACACTGTGTCCAACATCATATGATACTGATTTTTATGTGTCTTTTAAAACATATAGAAAATAAAAATAATACTGGCTTTTCTATTGGCCCATGTATTTACTTTTATTGAAGATCTTTATTTATCTAACTTTAAGTGGCTCTCCAGCATCCTTTCATTTCAGCATGAGGGACTCTCTTTATCATTTCTTATAGAGCAAGCCTGAATTCACCAAAACAAACTTTCTCTGGACTTCCCCAATGGGATCTAATTGCTTGAATCATTGCTAGGTAGTATCTGTGTTTATACTCAGGAGTCTTTGAGGCCAAAGACAGATGGAAGGTCATGAAATGCTGCTTTCAAAGGTCATTAATTCCTTCCTGGATGGAGCCAAGGGCTCACCAAAGCCTCTTCCAGATCTGTGTTCCTACAATGCCAGCTCGCAGTGCAGGAATCATTCAGGCTTCCTCAGTTCCTTTAGGGAATAACTGTTTGTCTCTGAGCCACCAGTTAGGAGGGCCAGGAAGTAGGGAGAGATTCCGTGTCTATGCATATCTGTTTCCAAAGGAATTCACCCTTAGAGTCCATATATTGAGCTAATCTGTCTTCTTCATTTGTATAATCAATAGATACCTTTATTATATCCATATTTAAAGCTATCAAGATGGTTCTGCAGATTGTGAGTTGTGCGAAGGCATGTACTGGATTTCCATGTATTTCTTTTTGGAAAAGATTTATTTATTTATCTTTGGAAAAGACCCTGCTCCTGGGAAAGATTGAGGGCAGAGGGAGAAGGGGACAACAGAGGATGAGATGGTTGGATGGCATCACCGACTCAATGGAGATGAATCTGAGCAAACTCTGGGAGACAACGGAGAGGCCAGGTGAGCCTGGTGTGCTGCAGTCCACTGGGTCACAAACAGTCGGACACGGCTTATCAACTAAATGACAAATTTTTTTTAAAAATTTTTGGCCACATGAAGTGGGATCTTAATTCCTTGATTAGGGATCGAAACCATGCCCTCTGCATTGGGAGCATGGAGTCTTAATCACAGGCCACCAGAAGTCCAGTGGACTGCATTTCTGTTACTAACACAGGGACTAGCCAAAGAGGTAGCTCAGGAAAATACAAATACATGAATAACGAATGAATCAAGACTTGGAGCTAGTGGAAGATCCAGAATCTCACTCACTTTAAAATGCAGGAGCTCTAAAGCAGACCACAGACTGACATTAAAAAGTATTTAAGTGGGCCATTAAGTAAGTTATTACTCTCATGCAATAACCCAATGTGCTTAATTACTTTAATTACTTTGAGTAGCAACAATTTGTTGGCCACTGTCAGTCTATGATGGTGCCAGGTGCCAGGGCAAGGGTAGAGGAGAGTTTTCACAAAGTGGGAGAGTTGGTCTGTGGATAATGATGAAATGTACCAACAGGAGAAAGTGAACCGTCGACAATGGCCCAGGGGTCTCCCTGAGGGAGGCTGGACTGGGAGTTTCTTACGCGGTGGAGCGGGGGCCATGGGGGATGAAGCTCTGTCTGGCCCCTTTGCTGCAGCTTAGATGACCACTTTGTTGGAAATCAGTGTTCACTTCTGTTAACAAGAGTCAGAAGTCTTTTGACTCAAACATTGTCACTTCTTCTTGGGCTCAGGAACTCTCTGGAAGAAAACAGAGGTTTGTAAAGGCCAGAGGTTACCAGTTGGAGTTTCTCAGTCTGATCTACTTGTGTTTGGCTTAATGACCCCCAAGACTCTTTTAAAATTTTATTTCAGACATATAACTTTTAAAATCCCCTCTCATATAAAATGCAGGCAATTTCACCTAAAAACCCAGTTTTGTATTTTAGCTTTGCTGGAAAAATTAGAAGATCTGGCAACACTGACCTACCAGCCCAGAGGGTGCCTGCTGCTTTTCTGCTTCCTCAGCCTCCCCTCCTCAGCCTTCCTCTCTCACCCGGCCAGGCATGGTCTACACTGTCAGCCAAGTTTCAGGACATGTATCTGAACAGGAGGCATTCAAGTGATGCTCGTGGGGGAATGTCCGTGGGGGTGGAGGGCGGGAGGGTGCTCCCTGGAGGGTTAGATCAGAACATTTGAGTGTGTTTTCAGCTCCAGAGGTTCTGAAGGCACCCCCTCTCTACTTGCTCATCTGAGAATCATGGGCCATCATGAGTTACGGAACAGAGGAGGGCATTGTGGCAAGGGAGAGTGAGGTGACAGTCATTTACTTCTGATCTGAAGAGCCAGCATATCCTGGATGCAAGCATGGGTGTGGGACTGCTCTAAGCCCTGATGGCATTACCACCCACTTTACAGAAGGAAACTGAGGCACAGAGAGATTACTAACTCCCCAAAGAGTTGTGGGAAAGCAGGTGACAGAACCAGATAGTCTCACCCAGATGAAATCAGAATTGAGAGCCACAGGTGCACACAACCAAGAACCACTCTGAGCAGGAGAGGGACGGGCAGAAATGAATGATGATGAGTACAGTTAATTAAGATGAGCACAGCAGAGCCTGTGGGCTAAATGCCCATTGAATTAATGATAAAAGCAATTTCCTCAGAGAGAATTTTTCTCCTGGACAGTGTGTTACTTTCAACACAAAAGTAACTTCCTCAGGACACAGAACTGGGAAACCAAGTAAGAAGCTGCTCTGGGTTTTATAAACTAAGCTGGTTCTTAGGTAGACTCACTTTTATACTTTTGTACCTTCCAGATGGAAATGGGGTTGAAAGTCTGATGCTGGGAGTTTAAGAGGTGGGCAGACCACTATGGGGACAAAGCCCACCTTTCAGGCTCAGAACTAATTGTCATGTGTGGATGATGGAAGTCATCATCACTATTTTATATTCACACTCTTACTTCACAAAAAGTACCAGGCGTTCCTATTTCAAGCGGGTTTCCCCAAAGTTCAAAATTCATCAAGCGCTAATGGAAGGCAACAGGAAATCCATCTTTGTTGGTTATACAGCCAGTTTGTTCCATAATGCACTTAGCAAAGCCAGGGAGACAGGGCGGGGCAGGGAGTGGCATTTATGATGACGGGCAACTCACTTATCTGTAACGTCTGTCTGTTTGGTGACTGTTGGGAATTGGAAATGAGGAATAGGTTATGAAGGTGATTTCCAGAGGGAGAAGTGGAAAGCAGAGAAGAATGGTCGGAATCGAAAGAGGACAGAGTGTCCATCGTGAAGTGAGTGTGATATTGGCATGAGACTAAAGGGACTGTGAAGCAGAGCTGGAAACCCCTAGAATCAGCAGTGTTTTGGATGCAAAAGAGAACAAGAGGTAGTCTGTGTCTGTATTTATTAAAGGCACACCGGAGAAACTGGTGATGATATGCAAACACAGGGTCACAAACACCTGGCTCTGGGGACAGTTCCAGGCTGAACATGTCTTAGGATTTAGAAGGGATTGCAAGTTATGTTTCAGCGGCTTTGAGCTGAGAAAAATCTTTGTGTGATACAGCAAGTCTGTGGCTGTTGGTCCACATGACACCATGTCCAGTGACTTCCTGTCACTTTAAGAGGAATCAGCAGGAAATATCTAGAACCATATACAGACCTTTGGGAGATAAGTTATAGCAAGCACTGGTGCCCCCAGACACCGCTGAGGAGTCTCAGGGTTCCTCTTTAGCCAGTAAGCAAAGAGAATCCGCTCAAAGGTTTTCAGGTGGCCACCTGCTACTTGAAAAGCTCTTTAAATTCCCTGAGCGGATGACTGTAGGGCGTTCACACTCCTGGGTGTGGTTTCTACCATTTTCTAGGTGTGTTCTTTGTGTGTGCAGTAAGAAGCTGTCTCTGAAGGTGGGTCTCAGTACAGACCAGATGGGTATCTAAAAGGTCCCGTTGTGATAGCTGAAAAATACAAATAGGTCAGGATTTTAAGAGTATTGGTAAGGAATCTGGATTCGTGTTCTATTTTTAAAATTAAATGATGTGATTGAAAATTCCCCATCTGTATTACATCAGATGCCCCCATCCATTCTATAAGTGGGGCTTATAAACTATAAAAGTTTATCCTATGAATGTGTAAAAATACTGCAAGGTGCACTGATTATTAAATAAATGTAAATTTAAAAACACAGTGAGGTCTCACCCATTAGGATGGCTGCTATGAAAAAAATAAGATAACAATTGTTGGTGAGGGTGTGGAGAAAGTGAAACCTTTGTTTTCACTTTGGTGAGAGTGAAACATTCCTGGCCTCTTGGTAGGAATGTAAAACAGGGCAGATGCCACGGAAGACAGTATGGCTGTTGCTTAAAAAGTGAAACAGAATTACCACAGGATCTAGCACTTCCACTCTTAGGTAGATATCCAGAATAACTGAAAAGAAGGTCTTGAAGAAATATGGCTATACTCTTGGTTATAGCAACATCATTCATAATAGCCAAAAGCGGAAGCAACTCCACTGTCCATTGATGGATAAATGGATAAACAAAGTGTGGCTTATACGATGGAATATTGTTTCATCCCTAAGTCGTGTCTAACCATTTGCAATCCCTTGGACTGCAGCATGCCAGGCTTCCTTTTCCTTCACTATCTCCCGGAGATTGCCCAAATTCATGTCCCTTGAGTCCATGATGCCACCCATGGTTTAAGGATAGAATATTATCCATTCTCAAAAAGGAAGGACATTCTGACACATGGCACGACAGAGAGAGGGAGGCTTGCTTGCTCGTGTGCTCGGTCATGTCATACTCTTTGTGACCTCATGGACTAAAGCCCGCCAGGCTCTTTCTGTCCATGGGATTCTCCAGGCAAGAATATTGGAGTGGGGCTGCCATTTCCTCCTCTAGGGGATCTTCCTGACCCAGAGATCGAACTCGTATCTCTTACATCTCCTGCATTGGCAGGCAGGTTCTTTACCACTTGAACCATTGGGAAAGAGCTAGAGAGGGAGGGAAATATGTCAGGTCAGGCTCCTGGACAAGCATGCAGGTTGCTGTGAGACCAATACCTGGAGGAGGAGGAGGTGAGGCAGGCTTGGGCAGAGGGAGACTCCAGCTGCAACTCGAGCCCCACATCCTCTGCCCACCCAGCCTGGAGCTGACTAGGACGACCAGGCCTTACTCTCCTGTGTGGTCACTGGAGGTCCCCACCCCCACCCCCGCTTGGGAAAAGGCATGACCTCCGGCCTCCACATGAACCCTCTGCAACCTGGAGGGACTGACAGCTGGAGGCTGTGGCACACAGCAGCTGAGACAGTGCGCCCTTCACTGACCGGGACTGGGTGGCCTGTGTCCACACAGAAGGGCTGTGACTCACGGCTGAGGAGATGGGAGGTGAGAAGGGCTCAGGTTCAGAGTAGCCTGGGGCTCACTCTGTGTCAGGCTAGCCCACAGCTGCCTCCACTGCGACAAGAGGGAGGAAGGAGGAGTCGGGACGAGTCAGGTGGGTGCTCGTCTGGTGGTGTAAAGGTATGGACATCTATGTTCTCAAAGAGGTTTTGAGAAATGCCAGAGGGATCATAAGAAATGCTGTCCCAGGGGCTGGGGAAGTGGGCCTCCTGGGGACACTTAGGAGAGTCGCACCCTTACATGTCCGTGGAAGTTTGTGGAGGAAAAGTTAAAGCTGGACCCATCATCTTTAAGACGTGACCTCTTCCAGTGCGGGCCCAGAAGACTGAAGGCAGGACCGGCCTTGGAGGATTTCCATGGGCAGGAGACCTTGAAGGAGAAAGAGGAGAAAGAGGGGGCTGACGGCATCCGGAGCAGAAGAGCGCAATGATAGCCAATGGTACTGAGGCTCAGAAGGGGTGGGTGACTTACTCAAAGTCACACAGCTGGTAAGTGGCTGGCAACCAGATTAGGCAAAGTAATGCAACCCTAGTGACAAACTTCCCTGGTGGCTCAGACAGAAAAGAATCTGCCTGCAGTGCAGGAGACCAGGGTTTGATTCCTGTGTTGGAAAGATCCCTTGGAGGAGGGCAGGGCAATCCACTTCAGTGTTCTTGCCTGGAGAATGCCATGGATAGAGGAGCCCAGTGGGCTAAAGTCCATGGGGTTGCAACTAATAGGAACAGTGACAAAGTCAGGGTCCTGGCAGGAAAGCTGTGGGACATCACCTGAGTAATGCAAAGGTTGTGTCACAGAAGGACCACTTACAAAGATGCTGGAGGGGAAGGAGAACCTGGAGAGGGCACATATTTGGCGCTGGAAAGGGGAGGTGTCATCACCGCCTAGATCTGCAGAGGTGAGCAGACACCCATTCCAGAACCTGGTGACAGCAAGGCAGTGTAGAAGGACTTCCCACCAGGGGCTGTGTTTTGCAGAAGAGGGAAGCTTCCTGCCTTTGATGACCCAGCCCAGAGGGAGCCTTCAGATAAGGGAAGCCTGAGGACAAGGGAAGCTCCAAACCCAGAGCACAGAGGCCACTGTGAGGGAGCTGGAATCAGCACAAGACCTCGACTCCTCAGGACATCAACCACCAGAGTTCTTTTCTGGTGTTTTGGGGCACCAGAGTTCTTTTATCCTTAGGACAGGAGCAGTCATCTCTCTTCTGTGATGTGCTGAGGGTCCTCCTGGGACCTCAAACTGCCAGAGCGCCGGCGCCAGAGTGATGGATCCAACTGAGGTCGCTAGACACACTGTCCCTCAAGTGCAGCTGGAGCGCAGCCTGGGAAGCCCTTTCCACTTGGCCGTTTCCTTCTCGCCACTCTTTCAAGGGGTTTCTGATGGCTGGTCTGCTAGCCTGCCTCTAGTCCTCAGCTCCGATCGGCGCTCTTTGCGAGGACAGGGGGCTGCGAGCCGCGCCAGGGACAGCCCCCTGGGAGTTGGGGCGCCGAGACCCCCCGCCCCCACTCCGCAGCTGTCGGAGCGCCCCCTGCGGGCGGGCAGATGGGCACAGCGGGGGCACAGGGTGGAGGGAGCTTGCAGCTGCCAACTCCGGGGTCGTCCGGCTGTGGGGCAGGGAAGGGACACGGGTTCAGGTGACAGGAACCGGGCTCCGGGCCACCAGCTCAGGCAGCCCAGGAAGTGCGACCTTTGCGGTGAGCAGCTGGGGGCCCGGCCGGGAACCGAGGGTGGGCGGGATGAGCGTCAGGGGCTGGAGCCCAGAACCAGAGAACCTTCAGGCGGAAAACTTTGGCGCAAGTTCTCTGCTTTACAGATGGGGGATTTTAGCGCCAGAGTGAGCAGACAGGGTGGTAGGCAGCAGGAGGTGAAGAGGGACAGGAGGTGGTCCCTGGGGCGGCCTGTGCGTTTCTAAGGGGAAGGGGCTGCCTGCCAAGTTAGACCGTCCGTGGTCCTAGGTGAGCACCCCATGTTACGTAAGTGCAAAAAACCAGCCCAGAGAAAACAGCCCTTCCACGTGTGCTGAAATCCCATTCGCTCCTCTCTCGGTTTCCCGGGGTGGCGAAACATGCATACATGTATCCAAGGGCGGCCTTTCTCGAATCTGGGTGGTCGCGTGGCGTGGGGACCCAGCACTGCTGAGCACAGGTTAAGGGCAGAAGCTCCAGTTGGGTTCATGGTCGGCCGCGCCGACAGATCCTTGCAGGCTGACCTCGGGTTACGCATCAGCTGAGTGGAACGATGCAGGGAGACGGCTTTGACCAAGGGCACAGCCAGCAGCGGCCGCCGCGCCAGGGGATTTCGCGGAGCTTTTTGGGGCTGACCAGCAGAGTGGGAAGAAGGGTCAAAGCGCAGGGTCGCGGGGTAGGGTTGCTGCGCCCGGTTGAACTGCCCGCCGGGGGCTGCTCAGGCCAGGATCACCGCGGACATCAACTCGGCGCGCCGCCCGTCGCTCGGCGGTGGGGATCGAACGCGCTCGGCTGGCCTCGGCGGCGACTTGGCCCGGGGTCGCTGGGCTCCGCGGCGCTCTCCTGACAATTTCCGATGCCCAAGTCTTTGCTTCCACCCACTCTTTCCCTTCGTCCCCGGGGAAAAAAAAGTCCTAAATATATCCGGTGAACTGTTTTTTCCTCCTTTTACACTGGACTTTGCAAACCGTGAGGACAAGGACCATTTTTAATTAGAATTATCGATTTAGAAAACCCAAACCAAACCATAACATTCACACCCAACCACGTCCAAAGTTAGCCATGTGGTAGCTATAATTCGTGTGAACACGCACAAATCATAAACCACTATCACCCACCCCCAAATCCACAGACGTCTACAAACTCAAAGCCTCCTAGAGATAGCAGGCAGTGACTTCATTTCCCGAAATAATATGAATTTGAGGAAACGCTTCGGAGACACATTTTCCCTCTCGCTTAAAAAATAAAAGTTGGCCTAAGCTAATGCTCAGAGATACATTCTCATATTTCAGAACTTTAAAATAAATTAGTAATAAATTAATGTAATTAAAAACTAAAGGGAGATAAGTCACTTCCGAAGGAGAGGGAAAAGAGCCCTGGGAATAAAATTTCCCTGTGAATATAAAAGGGGGAGGAATCCTCTTCCTAAATTACTTCCCCCATGGCTACTCTACAAGAAAATGTCTTGGGCTCCAGAGTTACCAGGAGGTCACCCGAAGCACAGCTGGGCGAGGGGGGCCGGGTGGGGGCCGCAGGGTCACCCGAACCCTCCGGGGTCGCCGCTCCCGCTCTCCGGCAGACTTTCCAACTTTAGAAGCTCTTGACCGAGGGGCGTCCTCGGTGTGTTCCCGGCGGAGGGGAACAGGACCCGCGGAGAGACTGCGGGACTCGGGGAACTTCCTCGGGAGGGGACAGCGCGGCAAGGGGACCGGGGCTCGGCGGTTCCGCCGCCCGCCCGCGCGCACTGGGAAGGCAGCGGGGGCAGCGCTCAGCCTGGGGCCGCGGGAGGTTGGGATCGGAAGGAAGGCTCTCTCCCGGAACCACGCAGGGCCAAGCGTGGGAGGCCCGCTGACCCCTCTGGGACCAAGTCTTCTCATCCAGAACTTCCTGAGTGCCGCCAGGGTAAGCCGAAGCTTCCAACCGGAACGCGGCGCATCAATGTAGCAGCGAGGCCGCCGCCAGGATGGGACGGGTCACTCTATGGAGGAAACTCTAGGAAAGAGAGTTAGAGTGGACTTAAGTGCAACTCCGGGATCGATTTGCTCCAAGTTGACTTTTGGCATAGAAAAACACTTAATACTTCGTGTAACAGGTCAGCAGATCAAACCGACTCCTGATGCAGACGAATGTTGGCTTTGATATTTATTCATGGGAAGGGAAGAGAACGTTTTCCAACGTCCCCAACAACTCATATCCGGACACAACTTTCACACACACTTTTCGGCGCCAGGAAAAAGTCCCACAGCCTTTAACTCCCTGTTAATTTCTCCCGACCTTTCTCCAGCACTTTGGGAAGCGAGGGAAGAATTTTTCCGAAGGATAGTTCCTCAGGAACTATCTAACGATTCATCGATCGCGTTAACATGCTGCCCGAGAGAGATCAACTCCCAGCAAAGAGTAAGAAGGAGACTTAAAAAAGAAAAAAGTTCGACAGCGATTTCCACTTAAACTTCCTAAACCCGTGCCAGTTCCGGAAGGGCCCCCTCCGAGTCCCGGAGTGGGATGGGCAGGCATCTCCGACCAGACTCTTGCGCTTCCACCCCTTCCCTACTACTAACGCGCACACCCCACCATCCCGCCCGCGAACCATCTGCATGGGGACGCGTGTCCGCACACAGGGGCAAATGCAGCCGAGCGCAGCTCCTGGGGAACGAGTGCGGAAGTGTGTGAGGGCGCCGGGGTGCAGCGATCGGAGGGTCGGCGCTTTCCCTGCGCGCGCGGTCTCTCCAGCATCCTTCCTCCCAGCTGCGCCTGTCACCAGCCCTTGGTTCCGCCCCTCCAGGCCCGCCCCTTGTCTCTCAGCCAATAGCAGCCCCCTATTGCTCTCCACCGCTCCCGAACCCTTTCCACACCCCCATGTTCCGGGAGCTGGTTGGCTGCCGAACCCTCAGCTAAGCGGCGGGATTTGCATGGCGCCCCGGGTTTCTGGTAGGTGGAGTGACCCATCACTCCCGGTGGCCGGGCCCGCCCACTTTGCCTCGGTCTCCGGCGCTCTTCCTGCGCAGTCCTCCTTCGCAGCTTCGGGAAAGCGCCGGGGCTGCGCTCAGAGCTCGGTTCACGGGACCGCGAGGAGGCAGCCCCGGCGAGCGGCCGTGCGGCGCGCAGAGTCCGGAGGGGTCGAAACGCCGGAGTGCAGAACTCTGCCAGCCCCGAGCGCGGCGTCGCAGCCCAAGGCCGGCAGTTGCCACCACCCGACCTTCGTTCCAGTTGTGGCTCCTCCCGGCAAGATGTCAAAAGCCGCCGGCCGTGCAGCTGCCGCCGCCACCTGGGGCAAAGCAACAGCGGCGACCGCGGGCGCGCGGAGCCAATAAGCCGAACCGCCCGGCGTCCAGGGAACTCTCGCCGCGCTCCCTGCTCCGGCGGGCCCTGCGCCATGTGCTGAGCCATGCCCCTCGCCGCCGCGCGCGCGGGCAGCGCATGGGGCAGCGCCTGAGCGGCGGCCGGTCCTGCCTCGATGTCCCCGGCCGGCTCCTGCCGCAGCCGCCGCCGCCCCCGCCGCCGGTGAGGAGGAGGCTCGCGCTTCTGTTCGCCATGCTCTGCGTCTGGCTCTACTTGCTCGTCTACTCGTGCGCCGGCTCCTGCGCCGCCGCGCCCGGGATGCTGCTGCTGGGCTCCGGGTCCCGTGCCGCCCACGCCCCGCCGGCCCCGGGTCCCGACCGGCCGCTCCCGAGGCTGCCGTTCCCGGCGGCGCCAGCCACCCAGTCGGCTGCCGGCGGAGAGATGGCCGAAGGCGCCGCGAGCCAGGAGGAGCAGAGCCCCGAGACGCCGGACTCCCCCAGCCCCATCTCTAGCTTCTTCAGCGGGTCCGGGAGCAAGCAGCTGCCGCAGGCCATCATCATCGGCGTGAAGAAGGGCGGCACGCGGGCGCTGCTGGAGTTCCTGCGCGTGCACCCCGACGTGCGCGCCGTGGGCGCAGAGCCCCACTTCTTCGACCGCAGCTACGACAAGGGCCTTGCCTGGTACCGGTGAGTGTCCCGGGCAGGGCTAGGGGGCTCCAGCCGCGATCCTGACGGGGAGAGGACGCGGGTGTGGCATGTACAGCCGGGGAGCTGGCAGGGGTACAACTTCGGACCACCGGGGCGGGAAGGGGAGCCGAGTGACTACCGCGCGGTGCTGGCCCGCAGCGCCGTACGGGGTGCGCTGAGCTCCGCTCTCGCCCCAGTCTGGAGACACTTCTCCAGGATATCTGGCGGCTTAGCGGTCCACGGTGCCTAGGGATTAATCCGGCGATCTTTCCTCAAGGAAGGAGGCCAGCGACTGGGAAGGTGCTCAGAAAAGCGCGCAACCCTCTAACTGCAGCCGCCTCCCAAACGAGTCTCGTGTTTTATTTTTCCTCTCGGATCCGGGACGGTCTCTGCCCCAGACCAACTTCTAGAGCAGCTTCTGCTGTCTGGATGGGGATGGAGTGGGAGCGGCGCCGTGCTGCGAAGGCCGCGGGGAGTCCGTTCACTTTCCTAAGGGAGTCAGACCGCTCGCGGCCCGGCAGCCTGGGCTCCGGAGGGCGAGCGGGCAGGCGCGCGGCGCGTGGAGCGGTGCTGGTCCCTGTCGGGCAAAGGCGCGCACTGCAGCCGGCGGGAGGCGCGCAGCTTTGAAGGCTTCCAGGCGCCCGGGGCACGGCCCACCGGTTTCCGCCTCCCCAGCCCAGACGCTGAGAGACCTGGGGCAGGAACGCGTGTCTCCGCGGGCCTTTGATGCGCCAGGGTGCACAGAATATTATGGGTGCATGGATTTGAGAAATGCGGGTTGCGTGGGCTTCTGTAAACTCGGTTCTCGGGTCGGGTTATGGGTGCTTTTCCAAAGGGACATCGCCCGCACCCCCCGAGGGGGTCATAATCACGACCTCTTAGCAAGGCCTCCCGCAGTCTTTGGGGGTGAGCTGTTGGGCTGGTTGAGTTTCCGGTGAAGCGCGGGTGAGCAAGGGATCCAGACTCCGGTCTCGGGAAGTCTCGTCGCCAACCAGGGGACCGGCCCTTCTCCCCGGTCACTGCCTCCGACTCCCACAAACATAACTCCCTCGACTCGCCGGCACCCCTCCAGGCCCAACCTGCCTGCAAGAGGCTGGGGATTTCGGAAAACAGAAGAGTCGAACCAAACCCCATCCCTGCCCCCATCCCCTCTTTGGGGACCGGGAGAGCTCGAAAGATAAAGGGAGCTGGCCGAGCGGATTAAAACCGCTCTCTCCCCAGCCTCGGCCTCCCCCTCCCTTTTGTCCTAACGTTTTTATTATTGTCAGGAGTTGCCCAAGTCTCAAGGTTTAGCCAGCCGTGACCATCACCCTTCCCACCGTCCCCAGGCCCTGGACACCGGTTGTTGCGAATGGTGGCTCTGGAGCCCGGCGCCTGGATGCTCGTCCCGACCCCGGCAGCTAGCGAGGGTGCTCGGCGCCCTCACCTGCGCTCGGGGCGGAGCGCCGAGGAGCGAGTGCGCCGGCGCGTGCGGGTGTCTGGCTGGCAGATGGGGGCCGCGCTAATTGCCGGCTATTGTCATCGAGTGTATTGTTGTCATTATTCCAGCCACCACCGCTCCTTCTCCTAGGGGATAACGATTCCGGGGGCTGGGCAGGCAGGCTTGTTACTAGCGCCCTCCAGGTAGAACCCTTCGGAGGCCGGAGGCAGTCTGGCGTTTTCGGAGATCAGACGCGCCGGGGGTGGGGCGGGGGGGGCGGGCTGGGAGGAACTGACAGGAAAAGAACTGAATCCTAAATGTCGGGCGGTTCCAGCAGCACCTGGGCAGGCAGTGGAAATCCCCACAGGAAGACTCGCGCAGGCTCCTGGGCGGCCGCCCTCCACCTGCCACGTTCCTTTTGATTGACTCAAAATGCCTAATAAAGAACGAAGTCGCCCTGGAAAGGCTGGCCGCGCGCCTGCAGCCGCTCGCATCGTGGCCCCCCGAGGCGGCTGGGCTTGGGGGACGCGGGGGCTGGGCCGGGCCTCGGGGCGGGAGGGGGTAGAGGGGGCGGGCGGGGAAGTGCCTTCTACCCCGGCAGTCACCTGGCTACACTGAGGGGCCAGAGTGTCCGGCCCGGAGGCCCAGCGCCCGCGGCGATGACCCCCGCGGAGCGCGGAGGGAGGAGAGAACTATAAACATCGCCGCTCACCCCCAAAGCCGGGTTCCGGGGCTGCCTCGATCCGCGCGGGGCGTGGCCGCAAGGGTTAGTGGATTAAGGAATCTTTTCAATGCCACCTGCTTACTTACAACTTTTAAATTAACTTGTCATATTCTCAATGTCTGCGCAAATATGTGGACTTAATTATTTTGAAGGCGGCCGTTTTAACTTGAAAAACAGACCACACCGGGAGAGGAAGCCTAACCCAGAAGGCTTTTCCTAAAATCCGGCGTCCAGGGAGCAAGACTCCTTCTTTCCCCGCCCCGCGGAGTTCTGTCCGCGGGCTCCAGTCTCCTCGCTAGAGGAGCTCTGCTCGGCTCGGTCTGTGCCATCAGACACTGGATTGGAGAAGACTATAAATAATAATTAGCCGGCGTTGCAGTTCAGAAGCAAGTAGTTAAAACAAATCCTCAAAGCTGGAAAATAGGAAACAGGGGAGACATTCCGATGGCAAGGATGGATGGTTGAATCCAAGGGTCAGCATCGGTCATGGGTTGGAGGAGATTCTGCCTGTGTCTGAGCGAGCGGTTAGTAAGTTTCAGGGACTGATACACAGCCCGGGTGCGGGCCTAACCGGTAACCCAAGGCCTGGGCAGATTTGCTTGAAGGCTCCCAAGTTGATTGTAGTTCCTTTGCCGTGGCAAAAGGAGACACCGGGCGGGATCGTGGTGGGATGGAGCCCACAGTGGTGGCCATGCGGAGCTGACCTGCCATCTGCCAGAAGTCAGGAAGTTCGCCGCGTCCTTCGTGCGTGCGTGCTCAGTCACCGCTTTCTTCACTGCTGCCCTTCAACCTAAGAGTTTGTTTTAGTCGGGGATGCAAACTCTTCTGGGTTCAGTTTTCCAGTTCATCACTCAGCTTACTCTTGAATCTGGCCTCCCAAATTTAGCAGGTACTTAGTGGATCCCACTGGAGGGGCTTATCAGGACTGGTGAAACTGGCCCTTACTTTCTGTCGCAGGGGGTGATGGTGTTTGAAAAACAGAGACAGGTGGCTCAAGAGAACCTCATACTTGCCAAGATGGAGAAACACCCACCCAGTACATTTAGGCTTTCCACATTGATTTAAACTGTGGTCAGTCAATACTGTCTGGCTCTTTGCAACCCCATGGACTGCAACCCTCCAGGCTCCTCTGTCCATGGGTTTTCCCAGGCAAGAATACTGGAGTTGGTAGCCATTTCCTTCTCCAGGGGATCTTCCTCATCCAGAGATGGAACCCAGGTCTCCTGTATTGCAGGCAGATTCTTTATCATCTGAGCCACCAGGGAAGCTCAAAATTAAGTATATATTCTTTAATACATTTTCTCTTTTTATTTGGTTTAGGTTTCATAGATTGTCACAAATTTGAATGACCTCAGTTTGGGATTTAAGTTAGCCAAATATGGTGTAACTATTTTTTTTAATATATGGAAATATTCCTTAGACTTTCCACCGTGACTCTTCTTTCTATGTTTGGCTATAAAAACTAAACTGACATTTTAATGCTGTGGCCACATTAAAAAAAAAAGTGCAGTGTGTGTAGTTTAATAAGGTTGGCAGCTAACACTTACTGAATGTTTTCCCTATGTGCCAGGAACTGTTTCAGGTTTTACAAGATTAGCAAATTTAATCCTCATCATGATCCTGGGAAGCCTGTACTTTTGCAGATGAGACAACACAAGCACAGAGAGGTTAAGACACTGGCCTGCGATCTCACAGCTAGAAAGTGGCAAAGCTGATACACCAACCCAGGGAGTCCTGCTCCAGATGCCACTCTGTGCCATTCTCCCTTGCTTAAGTGACAAAACGTGATATTGGTCATATATGATGAAATCATAACTGAGTTGCTGAGTTGTTTTTTTTTAAAAGGTTTGAGTTTTCTGTTGTACCTCCAGTGACCTCAGTGAGGGTTGCTCACTTTGTCATTCAGCGTAAAAAGACCAGCTCCAGAACAGGATAGTAATAGTAAGGACATCCAAAGCTGGTTTATAACCAAAGTGAGGGTAATTACATCACCCAGGCAGTTTCCTTTCTCTGCCTGCACCAGACAGTGAGAATCAATGGAGTCACTAAAATGACAAAAAATATCCCCAAGCATAAAGACGGAGAAAACATGGCAAGTGTCTTCACTGAAAGTAAATTTATTCTCCTCATTTGTCCTTTTTAAGGCTGAGAGATGTGGGAGAACACAGGGTTAAAGGAGATGTTCCAGGAAGTCCTGGAATGAATGTATTCATTTAAAAATGTACAGTGTTTCAAATCAAGACTGAAAACGTGGGCTTCTTAGCCAGAAGACCATTACAGAACTTCCATTTTGAGTAGAGTGCTTTAGTATTAGAATCTAAAACCCAGTAACTTCAGATATCTCTGTCTGGAAAGCTTATACCTGAAAATAGCAACTTTCCCTACATTTTAAATTTAACAAATGCTGAGAAAAATAATTTCTCCCCCTTTATCTAGTCTGTTTTCAGAAATATGGTGGCAAAGACTGTTTCTGTCTTCCCTAAGGGAACTTTAAGATAAGACCTGATTGGGGATAATCTTTTTGAAGTAATTACATTTTTTCATTCCAGTTTAAATCAAATATGCAGCTCACTTCAAGCTGCTGAGTGAAGATCAAAAATCTACATTTCTATGCAACAATTTGAAATACAAACCATCTTGTTACAAAGCTGTCAAGATTTATTAGCAAGACAGTGTAGCATTTGTTGGATTCTGTTTTCAATTAGGCACCTAAATTAGACCATAAAATGGTTGATTAATCTTTTACAAGTTGAGGGGAAAATATAACATAAATTAACCTAATCATAAGTGTTTTCCCAGATGCTCTGAGTTAATAAAATAGTCAATATTAAATAGCAACCTATTTGTTTTAGGTAAATAAAATGCTGAAGTTCATGAATTAAATTACACTTATTATTTTCCAAATGATATGCTATTATTGAACTCATCTCTAAAAATCAGGTTGCAACCCACATTATTAAAAATATGTATCAAAATAGAATACTACAATTTGACTAAGCTACTAAACTAGATTTTGCTTTTTTAATGGAGCCAGATTATTGAAAAATTTCAACTTAATGTAGGCTAATATTTTCTTTTATAATATAAATATATTTTATATTATAAAAGATTTTTCCCAGCTAAAGTTATATTTATTGCTAGATATTTTTAAAGTAACCCATCACAAGCTTCTGGGTTTTTTTTTTTCCTGCTTTGCTGTTATTTTTTTTTGTCTGAAGAAAAACTTTTGATAGTTTGAAAAATAAATATGTCACAAAAACTCACTCCAGATATATATGCTGATGTACTGTTTTGTTGAAAATGTTGTAAGACATAAGATTTTCTGATTATATGAGATGACTCTTTGAATCACCAAAATTATTTAAAATTAAAAGCACACCAACAATTTTTTTTAAAAGCATTTATTTAAAGCTTCAGGACTGAAATACATGACCAGGGCTGCCTGCCCATGGCTTTCTATGTCAGTTTTTGAATACTTTATGCTCTTAATTCTATGAACATGGAAATTAAGTTGATTGACAGAAACACAAAATGTCCAGTCTCAAGGCACAGCATAATGAGCACTTCTTTTGCTGTGAATAGACTTAGTTCCCAAATAGGGTGCTACTTCTCTCTTTTAACAGTCAGTGATTCCAAAGAGTAAAGGAAATTTCAGTGCTAAGCTGTTGGGATAGTCAGGCATCTCAGCAAAATGAATTCCCCAAGTATGTGGCATATTTTCAAGGGTAATGAATACAATATGCTGCCTACCTCAAATGAAAACATTTACCATGACCAAAAAGAAATAAGATACTGATATCTTTGAAAACTGGGACTAGAATGTAAAACTTTAAAATATATTTAAAATATATATATATATTTAAAAGATGACATTGTTAGAACTCTAATTCTCCTCAAACTATACCAAAATAAAACTAACATCAAATAAAACTGATATTAGCCTATGTTGCTTTTTCTTTCAGATTTGGGGAAAAGTTTAGGATGTTAGGAGCAATTACCAGTTTACTGATATGTTAATGAATAATTTTCATTCCAGTCAAAAGACTGTGAAAATATATCTAATGCTAATAAAATCTCCCATTAATTTTCTCAGTACAGAGATAAGAGTGACATTGGTTTCCTTTATATCTGAAATTCTTCCCTTAAATACCCATTTTGTGACTTGAAAAATATTAAAAGTAGCCTAAGTTTACTGGGGCATTAAAAAATTGTGCTTCACTGTGTCAAGTATGAAGCATTTTTAAATCGCAGAGCTTAAGTGCAGTCTGTTGCCTCCCAAAGAGCGCTGCTTATAAAAATCATGAGTCCAGGTCTGGAGAGAGAGAGCTGGCATAAAAAGTACTGCCAGCAAGGCATTTATATTTTCTGTTGCATTTTAAAAGTGTGTGTGTGTGTGTGTGTGTGTGTGTGTGTGTGTGTGTGTGTGTGTAGACAAGAATTTGCTGTGACTTTAAGTTGATACATTTGTTACAGAACAGATAAACTCTTGGCACAAAATATTTTTGTCCTAACTATCGCAAATGTGTTAAGGCTCTAATTTTTGTACACTGCATTTCAGCCCAAGCTAGACTATTTATTGCCAAGAGGTCACTTCTTTTAAACTACCCTTTGAGTAGATATGAATGATGCCATATGCGCTCATCAAGCAGCTTTGGGAGCACATGATCCAGAATTCCTCATTTTCCCCCGCAGATCTTTGCCACACAATACTTAACAGGATTATACTTGCTTAGAAACTCACAAACTTTGGAAAGATAGTTCTGGGCAACATGAAGCTTGGGGCAACAAATGGAGAGTGGAAAGAAAAAAAGGTACATATACATTGGGAAGATAAGATTTTTCACGCACACTCGACTTAATGAATGGGAGCTGGAGGGAGGGTCTCGTGACAGAAGTGGCCAACAAGTCCCAGCAGGCCCGACAGGCCACGTGTCTGTTCTCTGGCAGCCATAGGGGTGATTGCGAGGAGACCCCGGATCTAGAGGGGGTGGGCGATGCGCAGTCAAGGGCGCGAGACGCGGCTCCTTGGCCGGCTGGCCTCGGGGACTAGAGCGCACGGCCCCTGGGTCGCGTGGGATCCCCGCATCTGGTCGGAGGAAGCAGATGGCGGCGCCGCCTCGTGTCGGGGGCGGGGCCCGCGGCCCGGCTGCCCCTCGGCCCAGCGGGTCGCCGGCCGCGGCCACGTGACCAGCCGAGACGCCGCGCTCCGGCTTCACCTGTTGGGCGCAGCTGGGTCAAGCATCCCGCGCTCGCAGGGGGTGGTGCCTGCGGGCCTGGCCCCACGCTGATTGGCCCGAGCCGGAGCCGGGAAGCCAATGGAAGCCCGACTTAGGGGTAGCCCCGCCCAGAGTGGGATGGGCCCGGCCGCGGCCCGGCCGGGCTTCCTAGCTGCTGCGCATCCTGCCCGCGAGCTTCGCGGATGCTGTGATCCGCTTTACAAGCTGGGCTTTACTGTTGATCTGTGTCTCGTAGAACATTTAGCTCTGTTGGGTGGAGCAGTGAGGACGCCGGAGTCTGAGTCTGCCTTTCCATTGTCCTCGGTGTCGGACGTGCGTCTGAATGAATGAATTCTGTGCATCAGGGTGTGGAAGCTTTGTCTTTTTAGGGCCTTATTGTGGGTGGGGAAGAGAGTGGGACCGTTTTCAACCTGCATGGTTCTTTGCTTTCTTCTCCTCACCACCACTCCTCACCTTTCTCTTTTGGGGGTGGGATGGGGTGGGCTGGGAAAGAAATATGTAATTCTCAGTTCATTGACTTCTATAAGGGATATTTAAAATGCAATTCAGCAAGTAGAAAACCAAAAATAGGTTCATTCCTATAATGTGGCCCTTTAAGTGACAGGATGAAGAGATGGAGAAGACTCCAAAGGACAGGAAAGGAGGACAAGGAAAAGCCAGTAATTCTCAGCCCCTTTACGAATCCTGGGTCTCTGCTGGACTGAGGTCAGGGCCCGTCCTCCCCAGCCCATCCCCACGGCACCATTGGGTTCCTCGGGGACACACTGTCCCGGGCGCCCTCGGTCTCTCTGCCCCTTGCCCGCAGCCTGCAGCTGCCTCTGCCTCTAAGGGGAAGGAATGTCTTCACCGGCAGCCTGGAAGCCGCCTTTCTGCTCCTCCAGCCACACCGGCGGGCATCTGGGGGAGCGGGGTGAAGGGGGCCCGCACTAATAAGCTGACCTTGTTCAGGCAGAATCCGAGCTCCTCTCGGGATGAACTTTACATGGTGGCGCTGAGGATTCTGCTATGGGTTTGGATGAGGGCAGTCTTGGCTTTCTCAGGTGGCGCGCAGTTGGTAAAGAATCTGCCTGCCAATGCAGGAGATGTAAGAGATACGGGTCAGGAAGGTCCCTTGGAAAAGGAAATGGCAACCTACTCCAGTGTTCTTGCCTGGAAGACTTCACGGTCAGAGGAGCTAGTGGGCTACACCCCATGAGGTAGCAAAGAGTCAGACACAGACACTGAGCGCACACAGCTTTGTCCTGAAAGTTTTTTCAGAGGTGCAGGAGATGACCTGTCCAGGAACTCATTTAGGACATTGCTTACTGCCGCAGGAGATGCTGAAGGAGCACAGGACTTGGCTCACATGTCCATTAAAGTAATCTCCCTGAGGGAGACCACACAGCCAGCTGACAGAGAAAGAAACCTCCAGATCACTCCTGGTGCCTCTCCCTCACCCCCCAGCTAAAAGGCCTCTTCCTACTAGTCCTCCTCCTTCTGGCTGGAAACCCTCCCCTCTCTCCCTGTTTCTCACTGGAAATGCACCCTGGCTCAGCATGCCCAGCCATTCTACTCGAATGCTGGTCCTTGCTCTGACTGTTTCATTCTCCAGGCTCTCAGTGTGTGCTGGTGCTGCAGTTAACACAGATCAACAAAGAAATAAACATCCTGTCCCAGCAAAGAGTGTTTATAGATGCCCAAGTATGTGTGTGTGATCTGGGGTAGGAGAGCAAGGTAAGGAGCTCTCCTCACATTGGCATGGACTTGAAATGCTTATGGAAGAAGGGAAAGGTGACCATTTTAAGTCTTTTCTATTGTCAATGAGGGCTTCTTGTGGTACTTGTGGCACTTGTAAAGAATCTGCCTGCCAATGCAAGAGACGCAAGAAATGCGGGTTCAATCCCTGGGTTGGGAAGATCCCCTGGAAAAGGAAATGGAAATCCACTCCAGTATTCTTGCCTGAAAAATTACATGGACAGAGGAGCCAGGTGGGCTTACAGTCCACAGGGTCGAAAAGGGTTGGACATGAGCATGCACTACACTACTACTTAGTCAATAGCACATTCTTATAAATCATGTGTACCTTAAAAAAAAAAAAAACTTAGCAAACACTTACTTCGTTGTTGTTTAGTTGCTAAGTTGGGTCTGACTCTTTTGACCCTATGGACTGTAGCCAACTAGGCTCCTCTGCCCAAGGCATTTCTTAGGCAGGAATCCTGGAGTGGGTTGCTATTTCTTTTCCAGATGATATTCCACATCGAACCTGTGGCTCCAGCCTCATTTCCTGCATTGGCAGATGGATTGTTTACCACTGAGCCACTGTGCTTACTTTATATATAGAGGGAGAGAGCTCGCATTTATTCACTTGTTTATTTGCCACACTGTATGGCATGTGAGATCTTAGTTCCCTGACTAGGGATCGAACCCTTGCCCCCTGCTGTGCAAGTGTGGACTTAACTGCTGAACCACCAGGGAAGTCCTGGTTGAGTATTTCCTTTTAAAAATATATACATAGTCTTTATTTTTTAGAGCAGTTTTAGATTCACAGCGAAATTGAGTGAAAACATCGTATATGCCCTGCCTCTCACAAGTACCACACACTCCACCCACCATCAGCCTGCAGCCCCAGAGCTGCACTTTTGTTCCCGCTGATGAACCACCGTTGTCCAAAATCCTTAGTTTGCATCAGGATTCACGTCTGATGTTACACATTTTATGGTTTTTGACAAGTATATAATGACACATATCCATCTTTAGTGTGTCATACACAATAGCATCAATGGACATGAGTTTGAGCAAACTCTGGGAGATAGTGAAGGACAGGGAAGCCTGGTGTGGTGCAGTCCACGGGGTCACAAAGAGTCGAACAGGACTTAGTGACTGAACAGCAGCAGAACCGTATCAGTGCCCTTAAAATGCCGTGTTTGAGCATTTCCTTTTATCAAGGGCTCTCCCAGGCAGCATTTGAGGTCCCAGGGAAGATCAAGAGACCCGAGCTTGTCCTTAAGGGGCCTGTGTTCATCTGTGAACTAAAATCTACAGATTCAAAGAGGTGTCAGAGCAAGTTCAGGACAAAAACCATTAGTCCTGTTGAACCACTAATACATCTAAAAAACGTTGGAAGGAGACAAAGGAATGTGTAATAAAATAGTGAAAATTAACAAATGTAATTTTGTATTTCACTTTTCTGGGGATGTTCCAGAGAAAGCTGAGAAGACGGAAGGAGAGGGGATGTCAGTTACTAGGTGATGCAGTAGGGAGAGAAAACAGCTCCTCCTTGGCAAGCCAAGCATGCTGTGTGCCAGCAAGCGGCTGGAGCCTGTTTCATCCTAGCAGCCTGTTTCTTGTGTGATTTCCCCTAGTCTGCAGAGGAGGAAAGGGGCACTCACAGAGATGACCACTGTCATCCACCTGTGTCTGTAGGTGGCTCAGCCCCTTGAACTCAAGGCCTTCCTGAGGGCCCTTCAAACTCCACAATTAGGAGCTTCTCTCCCAGGCTGAAATGCAACAGGACATTCTTTCTGGAGCAGATTAAGTCCTGTCCTTTGCTGTTTCTTTCTACCCACCCCACCCCAAACACAGGCTTTTCTATATTAAAGGGTCCCCAAGATTATATTTTTTTCCTCTTTTTTCTGCCCCAGTTTATGCTCAGCCTGAGCCTTGTCTCTGTTGCAAAGACATTTGCTTGGGTGCTGGTACCGGTCTTCATGCATGTCACCCCTGCACTGACCCCAGCCTCTGGCGTCATCCCCCATGCCCTTCCGAGATAAGATCTTTATCTCTGATGCTCCTTTTCTGACCTCAGCCCCCCTCCATATCCCCATTCGCCCAGCCCATCTCTTTCTCTCACCTGTTCCTGGAAGCTGCCCACCACAAGCAGGACACTCGGGTTCTTAGTTCTCAAGATGACAGTGAAACCCTCTGCGATCTTCTGCTACGTCATCATCTGACACCTAACCACCCTTGCCCCCGCTCTGTACACTCCCTGTTGTGTATCATCCCCAGTAGCTGGCAGGAGAAGGTCTTCCCCCAGAGCAGCCCTGGCCCATGGAGTTCCTACCCTCCACCAAGAACTCGGACCTTACTCTGCAGGTCATTAGCCCTGCTGTCACCACCCCTGACCCATGCCAGAACCACCACATGCATCGATCCTTCTGCATGACATCCTCTGCCTGCAAGCACCTGTCAACACATCTCACCCCAGCCCCAACACTGGGAGAAACTGTATAGAAATTGAAGCATCTGAAGGAATTCTGCTGTTTTAGCCACCTTTCTGCATGGCCTTGATTCCTATATACTTTATCCAAAACATCCCTCCATTGTTTCCAGGAAGTATACTCTCTTTTCCGTATTATTTGAAGAAAATAATATTTAAAGAAAATAAATTTTATCTGTATATCTGATCTATATATGTGTGTAGATATACATATATATACTCAGGCTTGCCAGGTGGCTCTCGTAGTAAAGAACCCCCTGCCAGTGCAGGATGTGGGTTCGATCCTGGGTCGGGGAAGATCCCCTGGAGGAGGGCATGACAACCCACTCAAGTATTCTTGTCTGGAGAATCCCCATGGGCAGAGGAGGCTCAGGGGCTATAGTCTCTGGGGTCTCAAAGAGTCAGACATGACTGAAGCAACTTAGCACACGCATATATACATATATATGTATTTCTTTGGTAACTTTTATTCATATGCATATGAAAAAGTGTACCGATCATTAAGTGTGCACCCTGATGAATTTTCACAGGCCACATCCCTGTGTAATGGTGGTTCCGGAGTTCCCAGGGCCACACCCATATTCCCTTCTGGACACTGTTCCTGTACCAGGGGTGACCACTGTCCCACCTCTTACCACTACTGATTGGTTCACCTATTGATAGACTTAAAGTAAATGAAATCTTTGAATGAATATTTATCAGTTCAGTTCAGTCACTCAGTGTCCAGCTCTTTGCGACCCCATGGACTGCAGTACGCCAGGCTTCCCTGTCCATCATGAACTCCTGCAACTTACTCAAACTCATGCCTGTTGAGTCGGTGATGCCATCCAACCATCTCATCCTCTGTTGTCCCCCTTCTCCTCCTGCCTTCAATCTTTCCCAGCATCTGAGTCAGTTCTTCACATCAGGTGGCCCAAGTATTGGAGTTTCAGCTTCAGCATCAGTCCTTCCAATGAATATTCAGAACTGACTTCCTTTAGGATTGACTGGTTTGATCTCCTTGCTGTCCAAGGGACTCTCTCTCAATAGTCTTCTCTAACACCACAGTTCAAAAGCATCAATTATTCAGCACTCAGCCTTCTTTATAGTCCAACTCTCACATCCATACATGACTACCAGAAAAAGCATAACTTTGACTATACAGACCTTTGTCAGCAATATATATAGTGTTTTAAAAACATGCAAATTTATTGCCGATGTTGACAGATTTAGAGATTGCACATACAAATGCAGATTTTCTGTTCTTTTAACTTTTACTTTATATTGGAGCATAGCTGATTAACAATGCTGTGTTAGTTTCAGGAATACACAGTGATTCAGTTATACATGTATCTGTTCTTTTTCAAATTCTTTTGCCATTTAGGTTATTGCACAGTATTGAACAGAGTTCCCTGTGATATACACTAGGACTTTTGGTCATCTATTTTAAATATAGCAATGTGGGACTTCCTTGGTGGTCCAGTGGTTGAGAATCCACCTGCTAATGCAGGGAATATGGGTTCAATCCCTGGTCCAGGAAGATCCCACATGCCACAAAGTGGTTAAGCCCACATGCTTAGAACTGATGCTAAGCAAGAGAAAGCTCTGCATGAGAAGCCCGTGCACCCCACCTAGAGAGTACCCCTACTTGCCACAACTAGAGAAAGCCCATGCACAGCAATGAAGATCCAGCACAGCCAAAACAACGACCCCGCCAAAACCCCTTCCCTTTAGAAAAATAAATATAGTAGTGTGTACATATCAATTCCAAACTCCCAGTCTCTCCTCCCACCCCCAGTTTTCTGTTTTTGAAGAGAGATCTGACAGTTCTGGGCTTGTCTTCCTCACAGCAGCAGCTGGCTGGTGCTGGAGAAGAGCTGGGTCTGTGAACTGGGGTGGGACACGCATTTGTCTCTCCCTTGAACACAGTCCACACTGTTTCTTATTGTCTCACAGTTGGATCTGGCTACCAACTTCTTTTGCCGGCTTCCATCGCTGAGCCCTCGGCAGGCTAATTGCCGGTTCAGCTTTCAAGAAGTTTATGATGTCTATTTTCAAAGGTAAGGGCTCATCTGTGTGCTGTTTATACAGAGCAGGATGTCTGATGATGCTGGGCAAAGAGGCGAGGCTGTTTTGCACCCTGCCTGGTCCAGGGTCGCCCCCATGGTCTCCATCTGTGTTATCATCACCCCAGGCTGACTGCTCTCCCCGCACAGAAGCCTGAGAAGTAACTGCAGGGCCGTGTGGAAACACTGGCAGCCTTGAGCCGCAAACAAAGCCGATAGCCGTTTTTCTTAATGTGCATTTTCCCTTCTTTGTGTCAGGCCCAATGCGGGAGGGGGGGCTGGGGGGTGGGGGGGGGGGGCTGGGGGGGTGGGGGAGCTGGGGGCCTGGGGAGGATACTTAGAAGTCTTCTTTGGTGTCCCAGCGCTGGAAACGAAGGAAACTTTCCAGATTGGGTGTCGCTGGGACCTTTTACAGAGTGAGATGGGGATTAGTTTCCTTGTTGGTACAAACCTTGAGTTACAGGAGGGTGAATCTGCATTCCCCTCCATGCGCTCTGCTTGCTCCAACGACCTTGTTATCTCCTGATGCACTTAGCAAGGACCCCTCATCTTGGGTGAAATCTGAGTGCCTGTGTGCATGGCCCCTTCACCCCCGCCTGGAGGTGGGGGAGGAGTCTGGCTAGGGCATTTCCCATAGTCTGGAGGTGAACAGTTTCACACCATAGTGGGGTCCTCAATGGTGTATTCTTGAGTAGCTTTTCACTCTTATCACACTTCCTTTCCTATAAAGTTACGTATCTTTTACCGGGACACTTAATACCCACCTTCTCTTTCTATGGGGCTGTGAGCATCAGGCAGTAATGACACAGCCTTCCTGCCAAGTCATGACTGGAGTGTCTGGGTGGCCGTCCTAATGGGACTTCCCTCATGATTTGATTGCATCCACCAGACGGTTTGGAACAACTGGGATGGGCCAAGCGGTGTGAAAGTACTTGGAAAAATTAGATGTTAAACTGTTGTCAGTCACTTTAGGGAGCTCATGGTCTTATGCAGTGGGCCGTAGTGATAGATAATATAGAACAAAATGAGAAATGCCAGAGGAACAGAGAGAAGAGGGCCCAAAGGAGAGGTCACCATTGAGCTGGGCTTTGATACATGCATAGGAGTTTGTTGGTTGATTATTCCAGAAAGCATTCAGCGTAGAGCCGCTCTGTGGAAAAGGCCCAGAGGCCCAGAGCAAGGCCTGGTTGAGTGCTATGGACACGTTGAGAATAGGGAGAGGGTGCAGGAAGATGGCTCAGAGGCAGAATGTTATCTTGAAGCTGGACCTTCAACTCACTGGGAGATTTTGGAGTGAGCAGAGCCTCCCATACTGAAGAAATTCAGACTTTATACAAATTATGCATGAATCATATGAATGTATTTTTAAGGAAAATGAAATGATTTGGTCTTTCCAAGGCAGAGAAAGCAAGAAATGTATATGGATGGTTTTCTGGGGTGGACAACATGCAACCCCACTGGATGGTTTGTGCTCAGGAGGAGGGACAGAAGCCAGCATTCGTCTCTGGGGACTTGGATGACTGTCCCAACAGGCTTTGCGGGGAAAGACAGCCCTTCTTCCCAAGTCCCAACTGTATTGCAGATGTGGGGAAGGAACAGATGGCTGCAGCCCACAGGCAGGACCGCCCGCCCCCTCCCCTGGTTCCCGGTTCTGCAGTGGGGGCAGCCCTGTCATCCCTCTGGGGTGAGGTTCTGAGCAAGCCAAGAAAGCCAGGAGAGGATGCCACATGGCCCTTGCTCCCTGGCCCTGCCAGGTAGGCCTAACCCTGGCCATTGTCTCAGAACCTGGGCAGATCCGAGAGAAACACTCTGGGCTCCTGGTTTCCAGCGTCCCCAAAGTGATATAGTCCTATTCCCTCCACTTAACGTGAAGGAACTTAGTTAGGCTTGGGAGTGGCCCATGTTGGCTTATAAAAGTGATGGGAGTTATTGGTCGAGCCTGGCTTAGAATTGCATTTCCCTGATCCAGAGGCTATTTCAGTTTAGAAGAACCAGAGCCAGAGGTCAAGGGGTGGATCCAGGAGAGTCTGGCTAGGGGCTCTGGATAAGGGGCCTGCCAACGTGACCAGTGTTGGACCCTGTGCACCGGCCCCGTCTCTCTCCATCCGTCCCCTCCGGGAGATGTTCTGTCACTCATGGTTATTTTTAGGGTTGTTTTCTTACAGTCCCAGCTGGAAACAGAACTAGGGAACAGGCCCATGGGTTTTTTGTGTGTGTTCTGTTAAAGGAGCATTTGTGCGGGAGAGAGAATGAGTGCCAGTTTCCTCGAGACTCAAGCTTGCATGTGTTTTGAGGACCTACCCCAGATGGTGTCTTTGGGGGACTCTTCATTAGGGGATGGGAAGTGCCAGGGCTTGGCACCTAGGGGCGTGTGTCCTCCGTGGTTGCTCACCCCCTAGCTGTGGCAGATGGGAAGCAGGTCCCAAATGCTGGAGCCGTGGACCCGGTGCTAGTGGGCAGCTGTGGTCTGGGCAGCAGGTGAAGATACTCTTGGGTGACAGCATCATTCAGGTTCAGCCCCCACTCGTTTATAGCACGTGACCTCCCTGAAGAATTTGCCGGCTGCTGGTTGCTTGTCGATTACATTCTAATTGAGATTTGGGGCTGTTTTGTCTCGACTCTAAAATCCTTTGGCTTCTCTCTCCTCAGTGAAATCTCTCGAGAGGACCACCTGGGGGTGGCAGGCATTAGGGGTATCCCCACAAACCTGATGCTGAAGCTGAAGCTCCAGTACTTTGGCCCCCTGATGCGAAGAACTGACTCACTGGAAAAGACCCTGATGCTGAGGAAGATTGAGGACAGGAGCAGAAGGGGGCAACAGAGGATGAGATGGTTGGATGGCATCACTGACTCGATGGACAAGAATTTGAGCAAGCTTTGGGAGATAGTGAAGGACAGGGGAGCCAGGGGTGCTGCCGTCTGTGCGGTTGCAGAGAGTCGGACATGACTTGGCGACGGAAGAACAATAGCACGAGCCCTGTGGATTGTGTCGTTTGAAAACCAGCTATGGTGACAGAGAATTCTGGACAAATCCAGTTGATTTCACTTAGCTTGTGGTGTCCCTGGGTTAGAATGGTCACAGATGGCACCTTTTTTCCTCATAGTTGCATATTGAAGTGAAATCAAGTGAAGTCACTCAGTCGTGTCCGACTCTTTGTGACCCCATGGACTGTAGCCTACCAGGCTCCTCCCTCCATGGGATTCTCCAAGCAAGAGTACTGAAGTGGGTTGCCATTTTGTTCTCCAGGGGATCTTCCCGACCCAGGGATCGAACCCCGGTCTCCCGCATTGCAGGCAGACACTTTAACCTCTGAGCCACCAGGAACCTTTCTGAATCAATATATGTAGACCTACCTTTTTTTTTTTAACCCAGATAAGTGAATTTGGAATCTCTTTTACCATCATTTGGAATCCATATGCATATTCCATTTACTAAAAAAATTGTTAGTCCAGGATCGAGGGAGGAAAAAAAAACAGAATTGCAATGATTACGCATTCTGTCACACATCCTGTTGTGGTGCCAATTTGAATTAATTTTTCCTACCCATTATCCAGTTGAATGTCTATATCACATAAGTGAAAGAAAGTGAAAGTGAAGTCACTCAGTCGTGTCTGACTCTTTGCGACCCCATGGGCTGTAGCATACCAGGCTCCTCTGTCCATAGGATTCTCCAGGCAATAGTCCTGGAGGGGATCAAACTCGGGTCTCCCACATTGTAGGCAGATGCTTTACCGTCTGAGCCACCAGGGAAGTCCTTATATCACATAAATCTCCTTTTAATCTGCAATACAGAGTAACTACTACACTCTATAAATTTATGTTGATTTTATTCATTTACTGAGCAGCTATTCTGTGCCAAACTCTGTGGATGCAGCCACCCATTGATCTCACAAATATTATTGACTGCCTATTTTGTCAGCACTGATCCTGCCCTCCTGTCACTTACATTCTACTGGGGAGATGGATGAGAGAACGATACACAAGCAAACTACCAGAGATAGAAGATCCTCTGTGGTGATAAGAGCCATGAAGAGACATAAAACAGAGAGAGGGGATGGAGAGTTGTGGGGGAAAGGATGATGGAAGAAAAGGGCTATTTTAGGCCTTTTTAAAGGGGTGATGTTGGGCAGAGACCTGAAGGAAGAAAAGGGTATCTGAGGTCCCTGCCCACAAGAGCAGGCCCCTGTGAGCAGCCACTGTGATCAGAGATCAAAGAAAGAGGGCAGGTTAGGGGCACAGAGGAAGCTCTCTGTGTTCTTAGCCTTGTTCTTAGTGTGAAGCGGTGCCCGTGGGGTCTCTGTAAATGAGGGTAGGAACAGGGCTTAGCCTATGATGTGGATATTGGGTACAGAGTGTACAAGCAAAGGCAGGGGGTGAGGTGGCTAAATACAGTCATGTGTAATACAGGCAAAAAGAGAAGGATGCTCAAGGCAAAGAAATATTGCAGAAGAAGGAGTGATTAAGTGGGAAGGAGCTTCCCTGGAAAGGCTTCAGAGAGGAGAGGTTTGATGGGGAGTTTGACGGATGAATAGGAGTTCGTGTGCCGACCAAGTAAGGAAGGAGGTTTTCTCGGCAGAAGGAACACACATGAAAAGGCAGTGAGGTTTGTGTGAAAAAGTCTCGTGGATAAGGAGGAAGGATCAGAGGAGGGAGAAAGGAAGGGAAGGAAACAGCATCAAGGGGACTGAGGTCTTTGGTGGGCAAGCTTTTCACAATCAGGGGGCAACTAGTACAGTTTATCATGCATCTTTCTTTTCCTCTCTGTCAAGTATTTCAGCTTGGAAGAGGTTTTACAAGGTGCCGCTGAATAGTATGAAACAGGAATTGTTTTGCTGGTGATCAGAGAAGATGCCATCCGGGGGCGGGGGGGCAGGCAAGCATTAGGAGCCTCTCAGGATGAGCTCGAAGACCTATATCCTCTTAGCTGCGTGCTTTTTGCCTGCCTGGATGGAGCCTGTCATTAGGGTAAAGCCCAAAGCCGTGTAATTAGAAATTCTACTTCTCGGCTCACGGACCCGCGGCAGGAACAGCCCTGCAAAGGCTGGTTCCTGAAATCTTAAGATCTGCGTGGTCCCGGCTGCCAGAGCCAAAATGCCAAACCTGGTAATTATGAGGTGGCTTTGCAAGCACACACCTGTTGTGAAGGTGCAGGCAGGACCTGCTGCCCCCTCACTGGGCAGACGACTGTGCATGGAGCATCCCCAAGGATGCTAGTTGTGTGTGTGTGTGTGTGTGTGTGTGTGTTTATCCTCTCCCTCTTCATCCTCCCCTTTCTTTCTAATCTTTCTTTCTTTCTGATCTGAACACTTGTTACTCTGTCTCTTTCTGAATGCCACATTCCTGACCATTTCGTCTCATGAAGCCACCTCTTTGGTTATTTCACTAGGAGTGGCCCTGGTGAACTGTGCTAGTCTCTTAAAACCAAAACCAAGAAAGTAGTCTTGCCCCTTTGGCTGTGTTGTTGTCCTCATCGTTCAGAAGAGACGCTGCACCAAGGGGCCCAGCTTAGCGGGTGGGAGTAAGCTGCTTGGGGGTTGGTGTTGGGTGGTGGAGATTTTTTTTCCCCAGGATGGCTCATCAGATACTTTCCACTTGACATTCCTGGTTTATAGCCAGGCTAATTTAATTTCCAGCCGAGAGGCGACTCCCCACATGATGGTAATCTCAAATAGTTAATGAGCTAGAAGAGGAGGCAGCCTATTGAGTTGATTCTTGGGGGCTCTGTTCTGTGGCTTCACAGAACTAATTTATCAGACTGTTTTTCTTGGTTGGAGAGACTTGTTCAGCCTGGCACAGCTTTGTGTATCTCCCCGCTTCTAAAGATGGATTGAGCCATGACTTCTGGCCTCTGGACATTTAGAACCAGCTTGCTTTGCCTTCTGCACCTGGTTTGTTTAAAGAGAAGAAGGAGAGCAGGGTGGATGCAGCCTCTGTTTGTGATACCTGAAAACACCTTGTGCGCAATCCTGGTTCTTTCCTTGTCCCCAGCAGAGTGGGGAGCAGAGCCTTCTGGGCGAGCTGTATAGAACCATTTTGGTCTTTGAGGTTGGTCTTAGGATTTGGGGAAAGTGTTTTTTCTCCTGCAGAACGCTGAAATTTTGAGAGATTTTTTTTTCTTTCTTGGCCTCACTGTGCGGCATGTGACATCTTAGAGATTCCAGAAAACACAGCCCTTTCCCCAAATTCTCTGCAACCCCTAAAAGTGGGAGCACTCTGCCCTGAGGGCACGACTCTGAGATTCGCATGTCTGTTTTGCAGGCAGCAAGGGTAACGTTCTGTAATGATAATTAATAAGCCCCATTTCTGACCTGAGTGAGAGGAGAACCCTCTCTCTTCAGAGGAGGAGGGGCCCCAGGAAAAGGGTCCTTTCCTGGATAGACACTGTATTTGTCTCATAAAGAAATCTCTTAGAATTACATATTCATGGAGACAGCTTAAGGAGATGTGGTATATACATATATAATAGAATACTGCTGCTGCTGCTGCTGCAAAGTCGCTTCAGTCGTGTCCGACTCTGTGCGACCCCAGAGACGGCAGCCCTCCAGGCTCTCCCGTCCCTGGGATTCTCCAGGCAAGAACAGTGGAGTGGGTTGCCACTTCCTTCTCCAATGCATGAAAGTGAAAAGTGAAAGTGAAGTCAGTCAGTCGTGTCCGACTCTTTGCGATCCCATGGACTGAGCCTACCAGGCTCCTCCATCCATGGGATTTTCCAGGCAAGAGTACTGGAGTGGGGTGCCATTGCCTTCTCCGCAATAGAATACTACTCAGCTGTAAAGAAGAATGAAATTCTGCCATTTGCAACAACTTGGACGACCCTGGAGGGTATTATGCTGAGTGAAATCAGTCAATCAGAGAAAGACAAATACTGTATGATATCACTTTTATGTGGAATCTAAAAAATAAAACAAACAAATGAAATTAATAAAACCGAAACAGAGAACAAACCAGTGGTTACCATTGGGGAGAGGGTGGGGGAGAGGGACAAGATAGGAGGAGGGGATTAAAGGTACAAACTACTATGCACAGGAAATCTGGCCAATAGTTTATTATAACTTTAAATGGAGTATATGTATGAAAATACAGAATCACTATGTTGTTTAACTATAACTTACATGATATATATCAACTGTGTATGCTAAGTCATGTCAGTTGTGTCCGATTCCTTGCGACCCCACGGACTGTAGGCCACCAGTCTCCTCTGTCCAAGCAATTCTCCAAGTAAGAATACTGGAGTGGGTTGCTATGACCTTCTCCAGGGGATCTTCCAACTCAGGGATCGAATCCCCATTTCTCTGTCTCCTGCATTGGCAGGCAAGTTCTTTACCACTAGCACCACCTGGGAAGCCCAATACTTCAATTTAAAAAAAAAAAAAAAGGGAAGAGAAAAAAGATGGTCAGGACTCAGTTCTTGGCATCCTTACACAGTCAGTTGATTCCATGCCTCATTTTGGTACCTGGCGGTCCTGCCTGCCTCCATGTGACAAGTTAATTGATGTGTGTTCAGCCAACCCAGGGAAATGCTGTCCGTGGGGGAGTAGTGGGGGGTAAGGGAGGTGTATTAACTTCCCAGATGTGCTAATGGGGCAGCAGAGAGGAGTCTCTTGTTCCCCACTTTAGAAGTGTTTGCTCACGGGCTTAGTGCTGTGTGTTCCCAGCCCTGGACTTGGAAGTGGATTTATTTGGGAAAGTAGCATCTTAAAGGTCTTTATTTGGTTTTGTCAGTGAATGGAGGGCAGTGCTGAGCGTTGCAGGGAGAGGCAGTCGTTGTTCACGACCCCGGCCTCCAGGCTGGCCTGCCAGGGAGCCTCGCACACCATCTGGGCTAATCTGTCTGGGCTCAAAGCTAGCTTAGAATCTGGGGTCATGTTCACCTTATCTCCATTTCTGCTTTTTATATAGACACTGAATCCTAAACCCTCTTGTGTTTATATCATTTCTGAGCTGAGTACCTTCATTGTGTCCTAACTTCCATCCTGAAAAATGAGTTGGAAGCCACAGTTTCTGTGGGTGAACTGAGATCTTGCTTAAAAAAGCTGAAGGTCTTTCCTCATCTCTAACTTGCTTTCCTTTTTTCCTTCCCTCAATGTGTTTTCCAATCAGCTGTCCCGTTGTTTTCGCCCCCACACCCCCTTCCCATTCAGATCTACAGAATTGCATTTATTCTGTGTCCGCCTTCTTGAACATGTACTTCAGGTGGTTTTTGAAGGATACTTAAAGGGCCACAAACACATAAAACGTGAGAGTAAGAAAGGCGAATCCATAGTGGGGGCCACAAAGTAGACGTGACCTTCAGCCTCATGGCAGCCTTCACAGACAGACAGGCCTCAGTTACATAAGTCATTCAAACAAGCTGTTGGCTCAACAGAAAGCATGACTGTTCTTGGTACTAAGATGGGAAGGTGGTTGGTATCAAGAGGATGCTTTGGGGTAAAAGCCACTGATGTGGATAGCACTCATTTTATATTTATTTTATTGAAGTATAGTTGATTTACAATGCTACGTTAAATTCTGCTGTACGGAAAAGTATATATATACACACATTCTTTTTCATTTTCCTTTCCATTATGGCTTATCACAGGATATTGACTATAGTTCCCTATGCTATATAGTCAGAGCTTGTTTATCCACTCTATATGTAATAGTTTGCACCTGCTAACCCCAGCCTTCCACTCCATCCCTCCCCTCCTCCTTAGCAACCACAGGTTTGTTCTCTATGTCTGTGAGTCTATTTCCATTTCATAGATAAGGTCATTTCTGTTATATTTCAGATTCCACATATAATCGATATCATATGGCATTTGGCTTTCTCTGAATTACTTCACTTAGTGTGATAATCTCTGGGTCCATCCATGTTGCTGCAAATGGCATTATTTCATTCATTTTTATGGCTGAGTAGTATTCCATTGTATGTATGTATGTACATGTATGAAACTGAAAGTGTTATTCACTCACTCATGTCTGACTCTTTATAACCCCATAGACTGTAGCCTTCCAGGCTCCACTGTGCGTGGAATTCTCCAGGCAAGAATACTGGAGTGGGTATTCCCTTCTCCAGGAGATCTTTCTGATGCAGGGATTGAACTCTGGTCTCCTGTGTTGCGGGCGGATTCTTTACCATCTGAGCCACCAGGAAATCCATGTGTGTATACACACACGCACACATACATACCACATCTTCGTTTGGATAGCACTCTTATGAAAAGCACATGGCTAATCCAGGCTTTTGGTAAAGGATAATTTTCTAAAGGCAAAAGGTAAAATCATGATTCATCCACTTACAATGTTAAGGATTATATTTCCTTAAAGACCATGTTAAGGATTTTATTTTACTTACTATTAATGAGAGAACTTGGCAGCTGTTACCATTGGTCCAAAGAAGTCAAAAGAACCTAAGTTTCCTTGGAATAAAGGAACGTTGAGATGACTTTACAAGCGGGCAAAATTGACTTTTCCCATGTAGTGGGTAGTGGAGAGGGAAACCCACAGAAGTTCTACCGGAAAGCACTTATTTGCATGCCTGTGGTCAGGAATCATATTGCCTTGCCGTGTCGTTACCTATAATTTACAGAGTTGCAAAATATCTCAAAAGCAATAAGAAAGCTATCTCCGGATAATGTGTTGTTCAGTTTTCCAGTGGAGACACCCAGTAATCTTTTCTGCTTATTCCAATGTTCTTTACACCTTCTTGTATCAAGCTTCAGTAGCCTCACGGAGTTTATCATCAGCTAACAGGCCAGATCTGTCCCCCCAACTCCTGATATACCTTCAAGTTGCTCACTCCCATGTTTGATATGGCTTCTCATTGTCTGAGATCAAATCCAAGTTCTTTCTAGCAACTGTTTGTTTATTTGTGCACCCTTCATTCATCTAAGAGCCATTGATTTTGGCCACAGTGCAAATAAGGCAGAGTCCAGGCTTCCAACCCCCTGGAAGTGGATAATAGCAGACAGAGAAAGGGTATGTTAACATGTGTGTGTGTGTGCACGCACGTGTGTATATTTGCAGGGAGGCTGTTGGCAGGGTAGGATCATAAGAAGAGAGCAAGAATTGCTAACCCAGCCTAGGGTGGGAATGAGTGCTGTAGGAACTTATGGAAAAGAGGGGGACTCTGCTTGCTCGTGGCTGGGGTGAAGGGTAAGAATGGAGGAATGGGACAAGCATGTCCTTTTGGAAAGGTAGGGAGATTCCCAGCCAGGAAACTTGAACATCTTGTTCAATGTCATGAGAAGCTGTGAAGTTTTCTAGGTTTGGCTTCTGGAAAAGATGTTGGGGAAGCAGTAGAGGGAGGGCTGGGCAGAGTGGAAAGGGGCCCCCTCCAGCCACTTCCTAATCATTGTAGTCTTATTTCTCACCATTCCTCAAACAAACAAACTTCAGTCCAAGCCCAGTGTCTCAACCACTACCTTATGTTCCTACGGTTGGATTTCTTTTCTTCTTGACATCTTTGTTCCCCTTGGCCTTGGCACCAGCTCAAGGAAGCTGCAGACGTCCCCAAAGGACATGACTTCTGGATGCTTGTTTTGCACATTTCAATGCAGTATCTACTGGGAACTTCCTGGATGTGGAATTTCTCTCCAAATACACAGTGAGCCCCCGCAGGGCAAGAAACGTCCCTGTAAATATTACCTTTATGCCATGTCACTGATTCCTTAACTGTCCATGAGCCATCCCACCCACGTTCCTAGTCCTTCCCTGATTCTTTAACCATCCATGAGAGATCCTGCCCACATTCCTAGGTTTTCCTCTTGGCGACCATAAGAGAGACATCTGGGGTCTCTCACCCCACCATCTCCTGGAGAATGCAAATGAATTTTAATAAAGCAAAATAATAAGTAAAATGACAATAAATAGAAATCAGCTCATTAGAGTCATTTTTTTTTTCCTGTTAACCTCTGCAACCACTTATTATTTGAATAGAGAAGGCTTTTTATTATTGCTGTTGTTCAGTTGCTAAGTCATGTACAGTTGCTAAGTCTTTGCAACCCCATGGCTTGCAGCACGCCACACTCCCCTGTCCTTCACCATCTCCCAGAGTTTGCTCAGATTCACATCCATTGGTGGTTTATTACCGGCCCCCCACCAAAAACTCTGGGGCATCCAAAGTTCAAAAGTGAGAAGAGCTCATGGCTGGTGTCTGTCCCTCAGGTGAAATAAGGGACTTGTTCTTTGCTATAGCTTCACATGCAAGGTCAAGACCTTCTTTATGTGGATGGCGTCCTGATGGAATAGTGTCACTTAATGTAATGGGTGTGATGGTACATAAATGTTGCTCTAGGATTAATTACTTTGGGCATTCAGATCCTGATATGGTCACCATTTTCAAACCTTCCCCAAATGGTAATTTATTATCCCAGGTTGCCCCCAATTCTCTTTACATATTTGCCCTGTGACCCCCAGTCATTAGCTTTAAGCACTGCAAGTTAATTTCCTTTCATTCATTCCTGTGTTCATTCAGCAGATTATTTTCCAGTGCTTCCTATCTCAGATTTTTTTTTTTTTTTGGCCATTTTTCTTGTATTTCTTTTGAAGATGTACCGTCTTATGAGGTACTGTCCAAAGAAATACAAAACAAAACATGGCAGGCCATAAGACTGAACCAAACATCTTGTTCTTAGAAATCATCATTAGGCTTAAAGGTAGTTACAGGGTTAGTTTTTCACTGGGGCTAATGCAGGGTAAAAGGCTAATCTCACTTGTAATTCTTAGCAGCCCTCTCACTAACCATTTGGTTATTTGATCCGCCTGGTGCTTGCAGTTTGTTCCCTTGTGGGAGTTGTGGGGGAGGGGAGGGAATGCTTTGTGTCAAGAACAGAAGCAAAGCTGGAAATTTTAAGACTCACCATCTACCAAAGGTTCTCACAGAATATGAACCGTCATGAGGGAATGTGCTCAAATAATCCAGAGCACTTAAGCAAACCTTCAAGCCTCTAAGACTTTCCATTTCTCCTATCCTCAGACATGAAATATACAGGCAAGTTGGACTCTGCTTAACAATCGGTTACAGGTGTATTGAGGTTTTATTAAAAACGGTGACTGTGACAATAAGTGAATGAGACTCAGGAGGTTGCACGTACCTTTCTCCTCCTGAAAGTCACTCTTAGAAGCCTCCATCCTTTCCAAACTGAGAGTCTCCATAAGCGTAGGAGAGGGTGGACTTTGATGGGTGTCTTTAGAGCTTCCATCAGCCTTGCGTGTCACTTCCTGTCTCAAGACACCTTCCGATCAGCTTCGAGCACTAGGTCAGACCCACTGGGAAGAAACAAGTGGTGCTGCTGGTAGGTGTGTGAGATAAGAAACTGCGGGTCTTCTTTGTCTGCGTGTCTGTCTCCAGCTTAATACATTCCCTGGGATGTTCTCTATGGGCAGAAAGCACCTCTTTTCTTCTCTAAAATGTTCTTAGCTATTTAGAGCCTGTGATAAGGGGAGTTTATTTGTTCTCATTTCCCATCCGTTGAGCTTTACTCAAACTTATGTCTGGAGTTTTTATTGACCTAATTTACTTTATACTGTTTTCAGCTGATAACCATAAAATGGGGTTCTGTTTGTCAAGTGGAAGGGGAGCTGGGAGCAGGATGGAGCCATTTTCTTGGACTTAAGAGTTGACTGGGGTTTCTCTCATCCCCCAACTCCCGCTGGCCCCGCAGTCAGGGGGCAGGAAGGTAACGGATTATGTCAAGTCTTCATTCTGTGGATCTGGTTTCAGCAGTTGGGTTGTTTCTTTTCATCAGCCTCAGATGGCTCCTGCCCCGAAACGGACTGTTGTACTTCCTGTAAACCTCATTCTCTGCCATGGAAAGAAAGAGGGAGAAAGAGAGAGGTGAGGAAGGAGAGCAAGAAAGGAAGAAAGGAAAAGAGGGAGGGAAAGAAGGAGCAAAGAAAGAGAAAGAAGGAATGAGAGAGAGAGGGAGAGGAGAGAGAAGGGAGGGAGGGAGGAAGAGAGAGAGAGAAGGAAGGAAGGAAAGAAAGAACCTTCCAAGGCAGGATGTGTTCATATGAAAGACTGCCTCATTTGCTGCTCCTTTTGGCTTGGATCATCACACCCGTTCAGTAATGTCAATGCAAGAGGGGGAGCTTGGTTTTCCTTGGTTGCCAAGGTCCTACCAGGGGACTAAGAAAGAAGGTCCACGCACAGGATCCTTCCTGGCACAAGTGAGAATTTCAGGAAGTGGAGACTTTCAAATGCTTGTTTTATAAGAGACTTTGAATGGGAGAACCACTGTGGAATTACTTTTTCCTTAGCAATATTTCCCTAGAAATCTCCCTAGTACCTAGAGCCGTAAGTCAAAGGAGATAAAGTGGGGACATGTGTGGGGGTCATCCCACCTTACCCTTAGGTAGGGATTCACCACTGTGTTAGGAGCTTGTTCACGTATGAACTATGACTGAGTCTCATTCTTTTTTTTTTTTTTTTAAGTATCTCCATTTTACAAATGAGGAGAGACAGCTCAGAGATGTTAGACAACTTGCCTGAGGACCCACAGCCTGACCTTGAGCTCTACTTTCCTTTCTGTTTTCTCAGGCACCAGGTTGCCTAGTTTGAGGGAGCCCTGGGCAATAACCTCCATCTGAATTACATTCTTAGGGTTGACCTGTGTCCTCAAGGTGCCTAAAGTACCCTTTGTACCTATTCAGTCATTAAATATTTGTATAGATTCTCCTGTACTGCCAACCTACGACTGGCTGGGGAAGGAGGTGGCATGAGGGTGTGGTGGGAGAGATGGAGATTGTAAGGGTCCCCTTACAGAATTCTAGAGCCAACAACCCTTTTAAACCAGTCCATTCACTTTTTAAAAGATTTTTAGATGTAGACCATTTTAAGTCTTTATTGACTTATTTTTTTTTTACAGCATTGCTTCTGTGTAATGTTTGAGGTTTTTGGCCACAATGCATGTGAGATCTTGGCTCCCTGACCAGGGATCAAGCCTATACTCCCTGCACTGGAAGATGGACTCTCAACCACTGGACCGCCAGGAAAATTCCCATTAACTTTTTTATTAGTATCAAAATCAACTTTTTTAATAGTTAAACTTTTTATTTTGTATTGGAATATAGCCAGTCAACAATATTGAGGCAGTTTCAGACAGCAGAGACTCAGCCATACATATACATGTATCCATTCTCCCCCAAACTCCCCTCCTATCCAGGCTTCCAGGTAACACTGAGCAAAGTTCCCTGTGCTACACAGTAGGTCCTTGCTGGTTATCCATTTTAAATGTAGCGGCGTGTACTTGTCCATCCCAAACTCCCCAACTACCCGATCTCCCTGTCCTTCCTCCTGGCCACCGTAAGTTCGTTCTCCAAGTCTGCGAGTCTGTTTCTGTTTTGGAAATAAGTTCGTTTATATCACGTCTTTTACGATGGAATACCACTCAGCTGTCAGAAAGAATGAAATCATGCCATTTGCAGCATCATGGATGGAACCTAGAGGTTGTCTTTCTGAGTTAAGTAAGTGACCCATTAATTTTTCTACACTGAGCCCAAAGCATTGAGTGTCAGGTCTTGTCAGCGGCTGCACAGGAACCAGAGCCGGGGCTTCAGGCTTCCAGCACCCGGTAGACTACACTATGTTGGGAAGCCCCCTCCCCTTCTCCTGGGTGCGGGTGGTTGGGGGTGGGGGTGGGGCGCTTCCCTGGGTGGGGAAGTGATTTCCATGCACTCTGTGTTGACTGGCGGTGCTAAGTGGTTCAGTCTTGAGTGAGGGTCTGTTTACTAACATTTGTACCTGGTTGCCAAGAGCACAGGGGTGGGGTGGGATGGGGGTGGAGCCTTTCTTGGGGTGAAGCCTAAGCTGGGAGAGGATTTCAGGAGCCTGTGAAATATACCAGCCAGTGCAGCCGCCTGAGGGCTGGCCCTTTGTTGCTGGGGAGTCACCCATGCAGAGCCAGGCTCCCAGCACCCTGGGGAGAAGAAGCGGATTCCAGAGGGGAAGCCCACACAGATCAGAGGTGAGGGCGGGTGGGATCTACACAGAGAAGAATCTGTCCAGGGAGGGACAGCCTTCCCACATCTGGCTGTGCTGCCGAGGTCTCCTCTCCCTCTGGGTCCTGAGCTCTGCCCCCACCCCCTGCCCACGGACAGGCTGATTTTACTTTCTAAAGACTGCGCTTCCCAGAAAACTTTTTTTCCTCTTTCTATTGATCAAAACCAATTTTTTTCCAGGAAACGGGGGCCACAGATTACTCTGATTTCACATGGTTTGTGCCCGCACACAGTGAAGCCTAATAAACACGAGCAGTGCCCCAGAGCGCCCAGACACAAAAGGCTATTAGCTTTTAATTGAAACCCTCCCTCTGCCCCCAATCCCCCAGTCCCTTCCAGGAACAGGAACTCAGGCCTTTGTGAAGCAGGGTCTATAGTGGAGGATTCTGCCAAAATGAAAGGAATCTTGGGTTGACCCAGAGCTGCGAGATGCTCTTTTGAGCACCACCCCCTTATGGCACTCAAAGGCTTTTCATTTTCTGAGCAGTATTGAAATTCTCATACAATAGAGCCCAAATCCTTGCGGTGGGGGTTGAGGGGCTGGAGGGGTGAAAGGGGCGAGGGCTGGCAGAGGAGGGGCCTGGGGGAGTCCATCCTTTGTTATGTCTCTTCTTTCCTACCCATTACCTTTTTAAAAAAAAGTAAGTAAAAAGACCCAGTAAACTTTATAATGAATAATGACATCACTTCCGGGAGCCCAGCCGCTCCAGGGACCAGAGAAACTAGGAGAACAACAGACTATTTATAATTTCATTTCAAATTATTTTAAACACTCCCGAAGGAGTTCTTTGATATGCAAACATCTCGCCCAAACGGAGATAATTATTTATGGAGATGTGTGGCCCTTTGAAAGGGAGCTCTCGAATCCTTGGGCTCAGAGACTTCCTACAAAGGAAGAGGGTTCCAGATAAGAAGGGGCCGAGCTGATCCCCACCTTCCTCCCAGCCCTCCTGCCTCCTCCCTCCTCCCCAGGGAAGAAAACTGCTTTAAAGATGAAACTTCCCAGGGTTACCACTTACAGCTCGAGTTACAAGTCTCAGGAGCAACCATGTCTCCTTGTCCACAGTCGAGGTTGCAGGAAGAGTTCCTTTTTCATCTCTGCAGCTCTCATCTTCTGGAAGGGAACAGAAGCCACAAGCCTAGACCTTTGTCTTTGTCCCCCGTCCACCTGAAGTCCACTGTAACTTACAAACTCACAAGGGAGAAGGACACTGCCCTGGGGACAGTTTGGGGTACTCACCCGGGATGGAGGTTCAGGGCTGGTAGACAGGCCTTCGGGAAAGAGGACCCCAGCTGCCCACACTTGTCACAGCAGAAACCCCTCTGATTAGGATGTTAATGACCCTGGAGACTACTCTTTTTCTTCCCCCCTGGTTTTTCATTTTTAAAATTTTCTATTTACTTTTTACTTACTTTTGGTTCTGCTGGGTCTTCATTGCTGCGTGGACTTTCTTTAGTTGTGGCGGCGGGGGCTGCTGTCTAGTTCCGGGCGTGGGCTTCTCATTGCGGTGGCTTCTCTTGTGGAGCATGGACTCTGCAGGGCGCATGGGCTTCAGTAGTTGTGGCTCACAGGCTCAGCTGCTCCCTTGCACAGGGGGTCCTAGTTTCCAGACCAAGGATTGAACCCATGTCCCCTACACTGACAGGTGGATTCCTAATCACTGGACAAACAAGGAAGCCCCTCTCCCCAGTTTTCTTTTGAAAATGATTTAACTCCAGAGCACCCAGTGCCCACTGAAGCCTGGGGACACATCCTCTGCCTCTCCCCCAGCCTGTCAGCATCTGTCACCTCCTGGGCTGTCAGCAGCTTTGCACTTTTCCTCCAGGCAGCATCCCTTCCCCTCCACGCTCCCAGCAGCCCTTTCTGCCCTTTTCAAGTTGGCCACTTGAGTGCCAACTGGCCTCAGTGATGGGAGGTTGAAGCACTGAGCTAACCTCAGCGTAACTCCCTCCCCTGCGGAACAGGCAGAGCAGTGGGCCTCTGAGCCCAGGAGGAAAGGCTAATGGAGTGGCCTGGGCAGCCAAGCAGTCAGATCCCAAGAACCCAAGGGCATCCTTTCATAAAAGAAGGCTTGTTATTTTTTGTCATATATTTTCAAGGCAGGAAGTTAGAGATTTAGTCCCTTATGCTGCTTACAGGTTAAGATGTTCTACTTGTGTTCACAGATCAAGATGTCAGGGACAAACCTCAGGAGGAAAGGGTTTTCTTTCTTCCTGAGTGGTTGAGGGTGAAGGAGGCAGCATAGAGAATGCAAAGGTGCCGTGACCCCAGCATCCCAGGAGGAACCCTCGGCCCGGGGTCGCAGGGGAAGGCGAGGGTACGGAAAAGACTCACATGAGCACGGCACACCAGTGCTGGTGGCCCAGGCTGAGGACACGGGGGTGCGTGACCCCGTCTTTCCCATGGTGGAAGCCACAGCCACAGACAGGAAGAGGACAGACAGGATCTCAACCTTCTTCTTTTTCTTCTTTTTTAAGCAGTTTTAGGTTCATTGCAAAATCAAGCAGAAAGGGCAGTGTTCTGGAAACCAAGCATAGGCATTCAAACTGGGGTTCTAGAACATTCCCATGTGCTTCCTGCTCCCCCTCAAGCACAGCCTCCCCTACCATCGACACCCCCCCGTCAGAGCAGTCCACTGGTCACCACGAGCTCATACTGACACATCAGGAGTCATCACGCCAAGTCCATGGTTCACAGCAAGGTCCACCCTTGGTGAGCTGTGTTCTGTGGGCTTGACTGTGTGACATTTTGCCATGTGTCCATCACGATGGTATCGTTCAGGGTGTTTTCACCTCTCTGTGCTCTGTTCAGCGTCCCACTCCCTGCATCCCTGGGACTCCAGGGCTTTTGAGTTTTGCAGCTGATACTTGCGACTTAACAGCTGTTTTTAAAATGGCACTTTGTTTAACCCTTCTAAGGGGGATATCCCTCCTTTCACACCAATTTGGGACTGAGAGAGGAGGTTTGCAGAGTGGGAGGAGAGATGTAAGCTTCCTAGAGATGCTGATTATTCTGTTTTTGTAAAGGTTTCTTCGGGCCGCACTGTGGGCTTTTGAGCTCTCAGAGGCTGGATGTGGGCTTTGAAAGTGAAAGTGTTAGTCACTCAGTCATTTCTGACTCTTCAGTGACCCCATAGACTATAGCTTGCCAGGTTCCTCTGTCTATGAATTCTCGAGGCAAGAGTACTGGAGTGGGTAGCCATTTCCTTCTCCCGGGTATCTTCCCAATTCAGGGATCGAACCCACATTCCCTGCAATGCAGGTGGATTCTTTACCATTTGAGCCACCAGGCTGTGGGCTTTGGGAACAGCTACAGATGATGTGGCATCGTTGCTTCCTGGCCTGTCCTCCCCCACCCTGCGTTTGACCTCAGGGCAGTTTATCAGAATTTGACCTCCTCCATGGTACTGATTTACAGACCAGGAAACCAAGGTCGAAGGGATGGCGGGGTGGGGTGGGGGATGGGGACAAGCTGGTTAGGAGCTAGAACTGGAAGACAGACAGAGAGCTGGAAACAACTTGTAGCTTCTTCTTCTCTTAAAGCAACAGTAAATAGATTTGTGATGTCAAAATGTCTAAGTCTATTGACCATTTTCTCTTCTCAATTAGTATTTCCGTCCCAATGGTATCAACACAAGGATTTGGGCAGCCTAGGGCCATTTGTAAAGGGATTTGCCTTGTGCACAGAGTTCGATTTTAGATTTTGATGGAAAGGAGCAGTGCAAGAGAAAGAGTGGGGAGTGATGGAACTGAGCTGGATCATGACTGTGATGCTGGCTGTTAGACAATTCTGTGCATTTGTCCAAAGTCATAGAACTGGACAGAATGATGATTTGTGTATGTAGGTTAAAAAGTAGGTTCTAAAAAGGAAGAAAAAAGATCTTTATTGGAGGCCAGGAAACATGAGACTATTTCTTTTATTTATTTTAATTGGAGTATAGTTGATTTACAACTAATTTATGTTAGTTTCAGGTGTGCAGTAAAGGGATTTAGTTGTACATATACCGTCTCTATCTATTTAACTGTATCTTTCTTCAGATTCTTTTCTCATATAGATCATTATAGAATATTGAGTAGCATTCCCTGTGCTATCCAGCAAGTACTTGTTTATCTATTTTATCTATAGTTGTGTGTGTGTATATATATATATATTTATATTTATACAGGGTGTTTCTGGAACCAAACAAAGAGATCATCCTCCCCTCTTTCTAGTTTTCATCAGTCCCAGAGGGAGCTGGGCCCACCCCACCCCATTGTGGCTTGCAGCTTTGTCTGCTCTCTGAAGTTCAAGTTCATTCATTTCCATCATCTGTTTTGTGTCAGTATCTCAGCATCTGTTTGGCTGTAGTGCAGTGGGTTACACCCATCTCAATAATCTTCCTCTTTTTTCTTGCGTAACTTGCCAGTTCCAACAATAAGTTCACTTGCTGGACTCTGGGAGTCGACATGCCAACCAAAGAAAAAAAAGAAGCAGAAAAAAAGAAAATTAGGGCAACATTGGCTGCTGAAGAACATCAGAATTACAAAGCTTTTAGAACTTGTCTGGTTCATTCAAATTTCCTCCTCCTGTTGGCTTGAAGGTTTGTTTTTAAGAGTCTGCTTTCTGAGGTAACGCATAAGAGCCCCGTCTGAGACATGGGCTGTTCGTTGTAAACACTGGGCTTCTCCAAAGCCCGTGACTGCCATGCCCCTTGGGAGGCTGAGTCCACAGGTCGGCTCTCAGCTACTCCCGAGTCAGGCGAAGGCGCAGGTGCAGGTGAGCGCCCAGACCCAGGGCCGAGATTCTATATCCTCAAACCTGACTCTAGACATCCTCCTGGTTCACCTGCCACAAGCCTGTGAAAGAGGAAATGGCCTAGTGGTCGTTTTGACCTCAATTCATCTTAGTTTCATGAGCTTTTCAAAAATGAAGAGACTTTAGCTTCATTTTAAGCCATGAATTTGGCAAAAGCATAAATTGGATAATTCGGGGCTTGTACTATTCTTCACCTGTTTGTTTTTTCCTTTCCTCTGTTTATGTTAATATTATCTAACTTCAGATGATGAAAGAGTTAGATGCATCTTTTAGTCTCTCATCACATGAGTTTCTTCTAGTTCTTTCCGTGTGCCTCATTTTGTTTTAGTGAGAGCCTGATTTGTGTTTGATGATTAGCTCGGTGTAGTGTGGGGGGGGGCGGGGGGGCATCTCTATGCATCTGCACACATGCATGTCTTTGTTGTTGCTTAGTTGCTCAGTCGTGTCTGACTCTTTGTGATCCCCATGGACTATAGCCTGCCAGCCTCCTTTGTCCAGGGGATCTTCCTGACCCAGGGATTGAACCTGTGTCTCACACATTGGCAGGTGGAGCAGCACCTACCCTTTGGGGCCTGGTCTGCTTTGGCAGGGAGGATATGACCCTGAGTTCTTTAGACTTCACTCCAGGAATTTGGTTCAAATCCTGCCCTGGATTAGCTGAACAGCTTTTGTTCTGTTAACAATATTGTTTTCTTGATTTTTTTCTACCATGGGGGCCCTCCATCACCACCCAGCACCATGCCCCCCACATAGGTGCACAGGGCATCCGCAGAATAAGGGGCTGAAGTGCAGGGCTGCTGCCAGGCTCATGGATGCCCTAGGGTGACAGCTTCCAGCCTGGCTGCAGGTTGGCATCATCAGAGAGATTCCCCTGTCAGGGCCCCACCCACAGGGGCCTGATTCTGTGGGTCTAGGGCGGGGTGCATCCAGCACCCTCAGCATCAAAGCTGAATCCTGCCACTGCCGAGGAGCCCATCGCTTTCTTTTGAGTTTCCTGAAACATGTTGAAAGCCTGAAATACCCACTGCAACTCCTCCAGTTTCCCAGGTTCCTGCTCCGTGGTCCAGGTCTTTGAGGGCCCTGATGCTCCCAGACTGGTCATCCCCAGGCCTGAATATCGTGGGTGTCACTTGACACCTCTGCTCAGCATCTCTTCTTCTTGTCCTGAGGATGGGTGGGTGGGAGCATGCATCTTCCTGAGACTTGGCCCAGAGAGACCTGCAGGTCCACTGGCTTCATAAGCAGCCTGGGGAATGTGTGCTAGGTGTGGAAGAGTGTCCCTTCCTGCCCATGTGGTGGAGAGGGGAGGGTGGGGTGGGGAGGGGGGCGGCCTCTGGCAGTAGGAACTACTGTTCCATCCTGTCCTGACCTCCCAGCCTCATCCTATGCAGTTAACAGCAAGCGTGTGTGAGCCTAAGACATCTATTGTTTCGAAATCTGACTCATCTTTGAACAGTTATGATTGCAGTCATGTGATTCTAGCCCTGGACTACCTATTATTAAGATGCTAATCTCCAAATGAGAAGAAGAAATACAGATATCTCTTTAAAGAAAGGACAGGTGTGTAGCCCTTTGTACATTGCATCATAGTAGGGAAAACGCAGAAGGCTGGGTGGAGGAGGTGTGATGGGGGTATCAGAGGGCCTGACTCTGGGTCTCAGCTCTCGGCCTACTGGCAGCCCTCCCCGTCAGCCCCAGTTCCCTCCTCAGTAGGTTGGGGCTGGCAGTGCCCCTCGAAGGCTTGTGAGCGAGGGATTAGGTGAGGCATAGTATGTGAAAGTTTCTCTGAGAGCCCCAAAGCGCCACCTAGATTATTAGCTACGGCTATCAGTTTGAGAAACTGGCTTTCCTAATGAGATGCTCAATTTAACTGCAACCCACCTGCTGGCTTGCGAGGGCCTGCCTGTGGCTGGAGCCACCACTGGAGGGGTCACTGGGGTGAGCTGCAGGGCCCACGTAAGGGAGGTCACCCTCGGCCATGTCTCCATCTTTTCTTCTCGGAGCCACTGCTGCGCCCAGAGAAGTTCTGAGTGTCCGGACAGAAGAGCCTGGCCAGTGAAGGATGGGAGTGGGAGAAAGCTGGACCCAGGAAGTGAATGGAAAAGGGCTTTTCTCCAGGACCAGGGGTGCTGGGAGGCAGAGGGGGTGGAGGGTGACAGAAGAGCTGACAGAGGCAAGAACAGGGTCTTGCCTGTAACTGCCCAGAAGGGTCAACAGCACACTTCTTGGGCCATGCTAGGGAGGTGCCCCACTCTGTCTGAGCCCAGGCCTCAGGACCAGGGGAGAGGAGGAGGAAAAATAATTTTCCCTCTCCCTTCTAGGTTCTTAGCTGAGATACCCCCATCCCAACCCAGCTCCCTGTAATAAAAGACAGTCAACAGAAGAAAAACAAACAAGTTTAATAACATGTGTCCCTCCTGTGTACAAGGGAGATGCCCAGGAAACCTGAGCAAGCCTTGGAAACAGCCCAAGCCTCCATCTTAAATGCCATCTCCAGCTGGAGACAAAAGATTTTTAGAAGGGGAAGGCCAGTTCTGGGAGGTGGTGAAGAAAAGCCCACTAGATAAGGGCACAGCTGGTGGGCAGACTTAACTCCATGGATACGAGATTCTAGAGATATAACCAGTCTTCTCCTCCTGGTACAGACAGGAAGACACTCTTGTTATTCAGTTGCTCAGTCGTGTCCGACTCTGTGACCCCGTGGACTGCAGCACGCCAAGCTTCCCTGTCCTTCACTGTCTCTCAGAATTTGCTCAGACTCATGTCCACTGAGTCTATGATGCCATGCAACCATCTTATCCTTTGTTACCCTCTTCTCCTCCTTCCTTCAATCTTTCCCAGCATTTCCCTTATAAATATAAATGTCTCTTACTAAAAGTTAGCATTTACTGGTTTTCAGAGCTTTTCAATGTCCATTGTTTCTTAAAAATAATCAGCCTAAAATAATCCTTAACCCAGAGAGACATATTTCTTGTGGCTTATTCTACTCCCCTCCCCTGCCACAGAAATGCACCTGGAAACCCATGGAGAGGACTCAAGGAGCACTTGCTGAAATGATGGAGAATCCCGTAGCGTATTCACCCATTAGCTGCTCTGTGTCCACACCATGCACGCCCAGGGGAAGGTGGCTGTGGAGCCTGCAGTGAACGGGGACTGAGACTCGGTGTCAGCAGTTCCCCAGGTGTTACTGATAAACAGAGAAAATCTTAAGACCCTGAGTGCTTGTTGACATCTATGTGCAACCTCTGGACTATCCTAGGGAGACGGGGTCCTTTGGAGCCTATACTGCAGCGTGGCAGGGGTCACCCAAGAATCTGACCCCGGTCCAGAGATGCATTATGGCTGAGTAGGCTGTGCCTTTGGACTGTAAGATGGTGACCATTTCCTGTTCCTTTTCTGTTCATCCTGGTATGGGCTCTCTCACTTGGCCATTTTGTTCCATGATCGCCAGGCCCTTGTTTAGGGACGTCGAGGGGATGCATGCAGCAAAGGTTCAGAGGTGGTTCTGGAGCTCAGGTGGGCAGAGAGCCACGTCCACTCTTCCGGGAAGCTTTGCTTGTCCCAGGGGCATCCCCATGGCTCCTCTGCAGGTGAACCAAGGGAGTGACCAGTCCCTGCATGTGAGCCTTGCCTGCTTGCACCCTTTCCCTGACACTGTCAACAGTAGGGAACTGACAACCTTTCTTTGGCACTGATTAGCTCCCAGGCTCGGTTTCAAGGAGAAGCCCTGGGTGGTGGACATCATCCTTTTTCTCACGGACCAATTGAGAAAATGGAGGCATGGACAGGTGAGGGCCACACATCTCAGTCCACGGGGTGCTGAGAGTCAGACCAGGGGCTGGACTTCAGCACCTGTGCTTGGTCACTCAGACCCTCTGCAGACAGACCCCAAACCTGCCCTGGAGAACGTGGCGGGTGGGGGTTTCTTCATTCATAGGGATAGCACTTGGATTTTGACTATTGAACCCTTTCTTGTAGACTCAGTTTAGATGTAGGTGGCTGAACACAGGGAAAAAATTCGGACTTAATCAGACTCGACCTGCTTTTGAGGGAAATGCAGAATAAGTTGAGAGCCGGGCCCTCTTTAATCCTCCATCGAATTAGCCTGATGACAGGGCTGCCTTCATCTAAGTGGTAAATGGGCAAAGTGGGTCAATCCAGCTTTAGCTTAAGCTGGGGCTGGTTGCAGGGTTGTGGGGCCATCCCCCATCAGGGAGAAGCCTGCTTCCTCTAATTTGCTGTGAAGGAGGAGTCTGTTGCCCTTCCTGGCTCGTGTGATAGAGTTTATATCATCATTTCTATAAACATCTCTGTAAAGCAATTTTGGTCTCAGATTAGGGACGGCTTGAAGCTGGACGTTTAGAACATCCTGAGTGTTAGTTGCTCGGTCACATCTGACTCTTTGTGACCCCATGGACTGCAGCCTGCCAGACTTTCCTGTCCTCCACTATCTCCTGGAGTTTGCTCAAGTTCTGCCTGTGTAGTTACATTTAAATTATGCGACAATAAATAAATATCATACAAGTCTCTCTCTTCCTTTAAAAATACTTATTTATTAACTTATTATTTTGGCTGTACCGGGTCTTAGTGGTGGCATGTGGACCCTTCATTTCCTGACCAGGGATCAAGCCCAGGACCCCGCACTGGCAGCGAGGAGTGAGTCTTAGCCACTGGACCACTAGGGAAGTCCCTGTCTCTTTTTAAATTATTTATTTTTATTTGGAGGATAATTGCTTTACAATATTGCGCTGGTTTCTGCCATGTATCAACATGAATCAGCTATAGGCATTCACATGTCCCTTCCCTCTTGAACCTCCCTCCCACCTCCCACCCCATCCCACCCCTCTAGGTTGTCACAGAGCACTGAGTTTGAGCTCCCTGCATCATACACCAGGGATCTATAAAAAATAGATTTCCACCAGCTAGCTATAAAATGGAACTGAAGTAGTTTTGGAGGCTTCTAGAGCTGTGTCTCAGCAAATTCTCTCTTCGCATCAGTTTATACTTCATCTGACTCCTCCCAATTTTTTGACAGCTCTGTACCTCGAGGCCTTCAGGGGTGTCTTTCACAGTGAAGGCGTTTGGTCAGCGGTCACTGTGGCGATGCTAGGACACCCTGACTGGCTCAGGGGACACTTTCCTTCCCGTATCTACCAGGCTTTTGTCCCAACGTGATAAGCAGAGCAAGGCAGGAAAGCGAGGACACGTGGACACCAAAATCTCTAGGCGCTCCAGGTGATATTATTTTGAAAGGCACGTATCCAGAGGCCAGAGGTCTTTGTGTTCTGAAGTCAGATATTCTGGGCCATCTAAAAGCTGGATACCACCCCCTCCCAAATAAGGGAGGGGTGACACTGGGGAGAAGATCTCAGAGAAGGTTGAATCTTACTCCTTCTACCCTAAATTAAAGTGCCTTCCCATCTTAGGTGGAGAGCAGCTGGCCTCCAACCTTCAGATGGGACGTACCTATATCTCTCAGCTCTGAAATTCAACTTGCATTTTTTTAATGTTTCTACAAACTGAAATTAGATGGAGCCGGATTAAAAGTGCTGACATCGCCACTTGGTGCTCTGTGATGACCTAGAGGGGTGGGATGGCGGGAAGGGTGGGAAGGAGTCTCAAGAGGGAGGGGATATATGGACACATATGGGGGATTCACAGATGTTGTACAGCAGAAATAAACATATTGTAAAGCAGTTTTGCTTTTGCTGCTAAGTTGCTTCAGTCGTGTCCGACTCTGTGCGACCCCAGAGACGGCAGCCCACCAGGCTCCCCCGTCCCTGGGATTCTCCAGGCAAGAACACTGGAGTGGGTTGCCATTTCCTTCTCCAGTGCATGAAAGGGAAAAGTGAAAGGGAAGTTGCTCAGTCCTGTTGGACTCTTAGCGACCCCATGGACTGCAGCCTACGAGGCTCCTCCGTCCATGGGATTTTCCAGGCAAGAGTACCAGAGTGGGCTGCCGTTGCCTTCTTTGGTAAAGCAGTTAACCTCCAATTAAAAAATAAAACAGAAAAAAAAAAAGGCAAGAATAGAAAAAAAGTATTGCTGTTGAGACATGTGGCCAAAAAGCTGTGACCTCTGACCCGCCCTGGTCTGTTTGCTCCGCGCAGGGACCTGATGCCGAGGACCCTGGAGGGCCAGATCACCATGGAGAAGACGCCCAGCTACTTCGTGACACGCGAGGCGCCCGCGCGCATCTCGGCCATGTCCAAGGACACGAAGCTCCTGGTGGTGGTGCGGGACCCGGTGACCCGGGCCGTGTCGGACTACACGCAGACGCTCTCAAGCGGCCCGACATCCCCAGCCGAGAGCCTGGCCTTCCGGAACCGCTCGGCGGGCCTGGTGGACCGCTCGTGAGCGCCATCCAGATCGGCCTGTACGCCGAGCACCTGGAGCGCTGGCTGCGCCACTTCCCCGCCCGCCAGATGCTCTTCGTGAGCGGCGAGCGCCTGGTGCGCGACCCGGCCGGGCGAGCTGGGCCGCGTGCAGGACTTCCTGGGCCTCAAGCGCATCATCTCGGACAAGCACTTCTACTTCAACCAGACCAAGGGCTTCCCCTGCCTCAAGAAGGCGGAGGGCAGCGGCCGCCCCACTGCCTGGGCAAGACCAAGGGCAGACCCCACCCGAGATCGACCCGCAGGTGCTGCGGCAGCTGCGGGATTTCTACCGGCCCTTCAACCGCAAGTTCTACCAGATGACGGGCCACGACTTCGGCTGGGACTGATGGCACCCTCTTGGGTGTAGGAAATATTGAGAGAGATTATATGTATGTAAAATGTACAGAAATCTATTTTATAATAATTTATTTTTAATTCATAAGCAGTTAATTCACTAAGCTGCCTAGCCACACTGTTTGAGAGAGTCACGTAATCTGTTAACATTCCAAAGTGTTTTCTAATATTTTCTTGTCCTCGCAATGGATGGTGCTTCCATTTTTTCCCCCCTCCTTTGAGTTTCCTTTCTACCCATTGCATTTAATGAAAAGCACAACTTGAGATTTTTGTTGTTACGGGTATGCAGCCTTTGATCGCTGTCTGGATGCATTTGTCATCTCCTTGTTCTGAAACTCCGGTTTCCCTGGCTGCCTGGCCACCTCTGGGAGCTCTGAGGAGACAGACTGCCATGTGGAAGCTTCCTCGGCCTCTTTCCGACACGTTTCCGACACGTTTCCGACACGTCCAAGGGCGCAAACTCCAGACCACAGTGCTAGGTCTGCCCCCCGCCCACACACCCCCTCAAGTCCACTCAGCACCGGGGAGAATCGCTACTTTGGCAGGGACATCCATGTCCTCTTAGAGCCTGCTGGTGAGGGGTCAAGTTCATGAACTTTAGCTTTTGATTTTGAAGAATGCCCCCTTGCCTCCTCTTCTGCCCCATCTCCAGTTCATCAAGCAGCTTGAACTGTATGCAAATATCAGCCCCACCGACCTACCCTCACCTTTTCCAGGTCCTGTGCTTGGCTGCTGCTTTAGAAATAAAGATGTTCCCTTCTAATTTGCATGTGAGTGCATCATGCTCCATTCTCAGGCAGACAGTTTCTGCCTTGACACACCAAAGAACCCCCTCCCCTCACCCCGGCTGGCTAGCAGAACAGCCAGCACGAACCAGGGGTGCTGGGTGTCAAGACCTGAAGGGGTCAGGTGCCTCCCCTTCTGACTTCACCAAGATGCTAGGTCCAGCCCCGTTTGGGGTCTGGAATTCCTCTCCTTGGAATTTCTAGCTCATCTCAGACAACATGGTCTGTAACCAACAGCCAGACAGAACCAGGAGTGGCGCTTATAAAAAGAGACTGGGAACGCTGGCCCCGTGTTGCCTGCGACACTCGAGCCTGGGCTGTCTCTTCTAGCCAGGCCTTGGCAGGAGAGGTACCAGCCTTGTAGCTGCTGATGTGGAATGCTCTCCTCTGCTTCTCTCTGGAGGGAGCGGTGGGGTGGGAAGGCTGGGGGAGTCATTTGATGCTGACCAGCTCTTGGGTAACCATATAGCAATATGACATAATAATAGTGTCTTCACTTGATCCTCAGTTTTCTAACCCAGAATAGGAATTGTCATTTGCATTATACTTTCATCAAGGAATATATGGGAAGATGTCAACCTGGTTGGGTTACAGTCATTACAAAGGACACTTTTGTCTGTTCTATGCGATAACTCGCTCGCTAGAGAAACAAAACACTGGTCTTTAAGGGATGTCTTGTGGATAAGCTGGTTTGTCTTTGCCCACGTAGCTAGTTTGTGCTTAGCAGCAAAACTGTCATCCTGTCGGTTGGGTGTAGGAGGATGGACATGGGGTGGGGGCAGGGAGCTATGCATTCCTGAGGTGCTGTAATCATTCCATAGCTTCGTTACTGCCTCTACCAAGCTGAGGTGAACCTGCACTTAGGGAATGCCCATAATCACCGGGTGGTTCTCCCTTCTTGCTGCTTGGGTGTCAGAGACATCCTCATAAGGGTGCTGACTGATCATACATGTCTCCAGTCGGAAAGCTAATTAGAAATAAACCGGAACACCGCCTCTTTTCCGTTACAGTAGAGCATGGCTTCAAGTCCGAGTCAGTCCACAACCACCACCTGCTCCTGCCCGCTCTGCTTTCTGACCGCTCTGGTGCCCTGCGAGGCACATGATGTCCAATTGCAGAGGAGTTCAGAGAAGGGCTTGCCACAAAGCCGTGGGGGAAATGCACGCAAGCTTCCCCTTCACCTCTGGGTCCCTGCTTGTCTTTTCAAGCTGGACCATTTTTGATTAAGTTGTTTATTCTCTGCCTTAAAACTGAAACAGGAAATCCTCAGCTTGAAGGAGGGTCATTTAGTCATGAACACTGAAGTGAGTCAAGGTTCCATTCTAGGTCAAATCCTTGAATCCAAACAGATGTTGATAATTAGCACTGAAGGACTAGAGTGAGTTTTTCCGTGGAAGACAAATAAATCAGATTTCCTGTGCATCTCTTCTGAGGGGTCTGAGGGCTTGCGGTTTCTGACTGCTCCTGATGGCTCCCAAGGTTACACCCCATCGCATGATATGTATTACAGGGCCCACATGTCTTCCTCCTGGAGAAGTCAGGCAACACATAAAATCAGCCTTAACTCTCTTCCTGTTCCAGCCATCTGCAAGACCACCAACTTAACTTTTTCGCTGCTAGAAGGCAAACACCATATCACCTCTTGGCAAATTTTGTCCTAACGCACGTTTTGGGTTTCTTCCAGGTTACAGGAAAAGCTCTGATATTCATGAGGTACTCTTCACTCCAGTCAGTGTGTTTAAAAACAAACAAAAATGCTGAGAAAAAAATTGGAGGTTTCTGTTGTTCCTATCTAGCCCACGTGTCTTTGAGGTGTTTGTCCAGGAGTCTGTGAACTTGGTACGTGGGACCTGGAAAGGTGTTTAGGTACACGGACTGCATCATAAATATCTAGGTGGAAGATGAAGGAGGAGAAATTGTCTCCTTCCTCCTAGAAAGTCACTCTGAGTGACAGGTACATTATAGACATTGGAGAAACAAAGTTTCAGATCCTACCAGGATATTTTCATAAGAAAGGAAAAATGGAAGAGTCTATTCAACTAGAAACACTCAGTGTCGAAAAGGCGGAGGTGGAAGTCGATGTCTTTTTCTTTTCAGTTGATCAAGAAAGATGGTCAATAAAACTTCAAAGTGTGGTTAGATTTTTTTTCACTTTTGTAACATTAATTTATGACTGAGTTTCATTCAACCCAGTAATCTGAAATACTGTGCAAATCCTAGCTGTTTCCGCTATAACCTGGATGTTAGAATAGCCAATATGTACAAAAAGGAAAAAAAAATTAAATCAAGTATTTTGTCCTATGTATAACACAAATTAATTTTACACAGAGAAAGATGTTTCTAGGAAAATAAAATTCTGGTAATTCATACTATTTCTTTGTATGAACAAATAAAATATATTTTACCAACTCGTGGGTATTTCTGTGTTTTATTATGTGTTGTGGATGGACAGGGAGGTGGTGGTTGTTGTTCAGTCACTAAGTCATGTCCAAATCTTTGTGACCCCGTAGACTGCAGTGTGCCAGGCTCCCCTGTCCTCCACTTTCTCCTGGAGTCTGCTCAAATTCCCATCCATTGAGTCCATGATGCTATCTAACCATCGCATCCTCTGGCATCTTCTTCCTTTTTCCTTCCACCTTTCCCAGCATCAGGGTCCATATCTTTAGCAAACAACCTGTTTTCTTTTAACAAAGCACACCTTCTCCATGGTTATATGGATAATTATTTACTCCTTTAAACATTCAATTCATTCTTCTACTTGGTATTTTTCAATTGAGATTTACTTTCTGGTTGCATTTTATTTTATTGCTATTTTCTAAAAATATTTATTTCTTTGGCTGTGGTCTTACTTGGTCTTAGTTGCAGCATGTGGGATCTGGTTTCCCGACCAGGGATCAAAGCTGGCCCCCTGCATTGGGAGACAGAGTCTTAGCCACTGAACCACCAGGGAAGTCCCTCTGGTTGCATTTTAAAGTAGCTGACACTAAGTTAATAAATTAAGGCTCAAGAATCCTGACCTCTTTTTTTTTTGGTTTGTTTTATAAGGCACTTTATTGAGGCGAGATTGGTATACAAAAAGTGTACGTGTTTAACGTATACCACTGGATGAGTTTAGTATAAGTACACACCCGTGAAACCAATGCTGTTAACATAGCCATCACCTCCAAAGTTCCCCCCACCACCATTTTTATATTTTTGTGGTAAGAACATTTTACACAAGACCCACCCTCTTAGCAAACTCTTAAGAATTCAGTATAGTATTGTTAACTGTAGGCACTATGGTGTATATTAGGTGTCTTGGATTTAATTCATTTTGTGGAACTGAAATTTTATTCAATTTAAAAAGGAAACATCTTAACAGTTTCAGGTGAATAACCATTCTCTCATGCCATAAAGAAGCAATCTTAATTAAAAGCATAAATATTAATAGAACAAAAACTAATTGATGCTAATGATTTCTAGTTATGTATAACTCAAACCATGTTTGCCATAAGCTAACCTCTGCTCCTGGCAAAGATCACTCCTGTTGAAGGCTGGTACTTAACCTGAGATGTGCATCTTGCCATGAAGGAGGGAAGAGAATTGAAGAAGGAAAGATTTACTTTTGGGGACTGAGCTTACCGTTTTGGAAAGGCAGTGAGAAGAGCACCCCTCCAAATGGGGGATGCCTGCTGCTCAGCTAAGAAACACTTGGTTAACACTTGGTGTTGAAAAGCCTGCATTTTATAGAGCTCGCTCCTTCAAACCCAGGAGTATGCCACTGGTTGATGTATTCGTGGGTCTTGAGTGGTGACCTGACCTCGCACCCCAGCCCATCAATTTCTTGCTTTTTCTACAGAAAGGTAATAAAAGGGACCTAAAATCTACTCATTAACCTGATGGCACAGTTTAGAGCAGTATTTCTCAAGCTTGGGCAAATACTCGGATGACCTAGAAAGGTCTTAAAAATTACTGACGCTCTAACACACCTCAGAACAATTACATTAGAAACTCTAGGGACAAGGCCCCAACACTGGTACATTTAAAAAGCTCCCTGAGCTTAGACCTGGAGGGCATTGTGCTTAGTGAAATAAGTCAGACAGAGAAAGACAAATACTGTGTCATCTCACTTATGTATGGAATCTAAAAACGGCAAACTTGGAGAAACAGAGCAGAATGGTGGTTACCAAGGGCTGGGAGTGGAGGAAATGGGGAGATATTGGTCAAAGGGTACAACATTCCAGTTATAAAAGCTTGAGTATTTAACATATTAGCATGGTGATTATAGCTTATAAAACTGTATTCTGTACCTGAAAGTTGCTAAGAAAGCAGATCTTAAAGGTTCTTTCCACAAAACAAAAAGAACTGGCAGTTATGGGACAGGATAGAGGAGGTCGTAGACTGTCGCCAGTGAGGCTCCTCTGTCCATGGGATTTTCCAGGCAAGAATACTGGAGTGGGTTGCCATTTCCTCCTTCAAGGGACCTTCCCCACCCAGGGATCTAACCCAGGTCTCCTACATGGCAGGTGGATTCTTTACCTTCTGAGCCACTAAGGAAGCCCAGCTGATAAAATGGTGGTCATCAAGCTGCAATTTGATTAATTTATTTGGCCATGCCACATAACCTGGCAGGTGGGATCTTAGTTCCCTGACCGGGGATCAAACCCCATGCACCTGCCGTGAAAGCGCAGAGTCCTAATCACTGAACCACCAGGGGATTCCTTAAGTTGCAATTTATAAACACATTCGATCAAGACATACACCTTCAACTTACACAATGTTATGTGTCAGTTATATCTCAGTAAAGCTGAAAAAGTTTTTATAATAAGAAAATCTCCCCAACTGACTGTCTAATATGGAGCCGAGGCTGAGAGCCTTGGTTCTCCGTGTGTGTTTCTTGGACCACATCAGCATTCTCTGGGAACTTGATAGACACACAAATCCTCCTTAGTATCAGACCTACTGAGTCAGAAGCTCTGGGTTTCACAAGCTTTTCAGATGATTCTGATTCCTGCTAAAGTCTGAAAACCAGCATGTGAGAGCCTAGACTTCAGTTTAACACTGGAGAGCTTGCATTCCTGTTCAGGTACCTTTTCCTCTGCCCTGTGTTCTGTACCGAGAACAGTGCTAAGCAATCACCCCCTTGGAACTCTGGGTTTTCTCTAAGGGAAAGTCCATCTGGCAGCATTTCAAACAGTGGGCATGCCTGCCTGGCATCCCTCACTCCACTGGGTCCTCTTTGATGGGGCCGCCCTCAAGCTATCATCGCTAACCTGTTCCTGCTGCTGCTGACAAGCGCTCAGTTGTGTCCAACTCTTTGTGACCCCATGGACTGTAGCCCTCTGGGCACTTCTGTCCATGGGATTCTTCAGGTAAGAATACCAGTGTGGTTGCTGTGCCCTCCTCCCGACCAAGGGATGGAACCCTGGTCTCTTACGTCTCCTGCATTGGCAGGTGGATTCCTTATTACTAGTGCCATCTGGAAAGCCTGACCTGTCCCTGAAACTGCCCAAAAGTGGGATGACAGATTTATCATCATGCATTTTTAAAAAGAGAGCTCAAATCCTTGAAATCCCTAATGTCACCTTCCAGTCTTGATTCAGTCTTCACCAATATATTTCTGGCACTTTGTGTGGGATCTATTGTTATTTCTCCTTATCCTTCACAACTGAATACACAGCTGACTTCCTCAGGGGCTGATGGGCCATTCAAAGTAGAAGATTCCCCCAGGGTCACCTTCTCAATTGCAAGAAAGTCATCTGAACAGACAATGTCCTTCACTAGCATCTAGATTTGTTTTTCCATTCCCACTCATGTTTATTATTACTGGGAGTTAAAGTTGATCAAGTGCTCACGATACTGCCCAAGACTTGCTGTAGCATTTGTCTGTGGGCTCAAGACTGCGTACTCTAGTTGAGAGCATGGGATCGTCTATCTTATGGGAACTGAAAGGAGCTTAAGGGCCCCAGGGCACAGAGTCCTGAGAAAGGTGAGTAGAAGACACTGATGTTCGTCCCTCCTGCCTACATATCTGTGCAGGTGTCAAAGGCTCTTTTTCATCTTTATAGAGATGAAGCTGTGACCATTCTCCACAGATCTTGAGCTCAAAACGTCTCAATCTTGCAAGCTTTCTCTTTCGATATCTTTAGCAGAAAAAAGAGCACCGGAGGCCACCACGTCTCCATCGGAAGCATCAACAACAGAAGGTTCCAGAAGTCCTCAGGAAGGGGAGTCGTCTGATGGGAGGGAAGCTCAGAGACGCCTGTTTGGGGTGTGCTATTCCCTATGACTTGGAGCAGGAAGAGGCTGGGGGCAGAGATGAGTTCATTCATTCAGTAAATATTTACTGAGTGCTTATGGCTGCTCCGGACACAACCTAAACAAGACACATTTCCTGCCTCGAGGAATTCCTGGGGAGGCAAAGATGCAACACAGTGTGATAAGGGGCCATGAGGAGGTACTGTGAGAAACCAGGACAGCGGGGCTCCAGCCAGATGTGGGGTGGGGGAAGGGAAGGGCCAAACCCTCCCCACCGGTAGGATGCTGCCAGGTGATTGGCTGGACGGTGGTCAAGAGGCAGAGGGAGAGAATCAATCCTTGCAAGGATGTAGATGTGCAGGAATCCAGCCAATTGGGAACTGTAGGCAGATCCATGGGGCCGTGCTTGGAGTGTATGGGGGAGGGGCAAGAGGGTTCTAGAGGGAACAACAGAAGATGGTATCGCAGGCAAGTTCAGGCAAGCAAGCTCACTCCAGCTACTTTTGAGCTGCAAACTCCTCCAGCCAGTTGTCCCCCGCCCCCACACACCTATTTGGATGTCTCCCTGAGCATCTCTAATAAAAGCATGCCCCCAGTTGAACTCCATTCAATAGGTTCTCCTTCCTAAATCTTCTCCCCTTGTCTCGCCTGCTTGCAGCGCTCAAACTAGAAAACTTGGAGGCTTTCTTGGCATCTCTTCCCTGCACATTCCTCGCATCCAATCCATCATGAGTCCTGTCAAGACGACTTCCAGAAGTCTCCCATATCCATCCACTCCTTCCTCTCTCCTCTGACACCTGGTACAAGCTGCCATTGCATCCGTGCACTCCTGCAGTCGCCCTGCACCTGGCTGCCCACGCATTTCCTGCTGCTCCCTGCAAGCTCTTCTGCTCACAGAAGTTGGCAGCACCTTTTAACACAACTCAGATTAGACAGTGCACTCCTCTTGCTAAAAGCACTTAAACAGCCTCCCGTTACATTTCAGATAAACCCGGACTTCCTCATTTGTCTTGGACATCTCTCCTGGTTCCCTCCTTGGTCCCTGTGCTCCAGCTGCAGTAGTTTTCTTTCTCTCTGTGGATACTATTCTCCTAACTCCTTGCCCTGCTAACCAGACACTCACCTTTCAGATCTACCCCCCCACCCCCCGCCACCATCTGCTTGAATTCCTCAGGGAGGGTCTCTTCTAACTGCCTGCCATGGATGGTGACCTCTGTGAACCACACCTCCTGGCATTCACATACTTGGGTATCATGCTGACTTGCTGATGTGACTGCTTTAACCAATAGAACGAAACCTGGGTGGAGATGGGAAGTGAAGAAGGCCACACCCGCTGCCATAGTGATGGGGGGGCATCAGAATGAGGGCCCGGTTGGGGGTGGTGGCTGGGGCAGGTCCTGGCTTGCTGACTAACCCCTGCCTTTCCAGTTGACCTGCTTCCCCACATGTTACACTATGGGCACCACCAGTTTGAATGAGCTCTTTAAGTATCTGGGAGCCTGGAAGGGCAGGTTGAACTGTTGGAAGTCAGAGAAGATCTTAGCCAGACTGGGGACTCTGGGGGAAAATGGTATTATTCCACTGAGTTTTTAAATAATAATTGTTTCTTTTTTAAAGAGTTTTGTTCTAATACCATTGATACACCAACTGAACTCTTTTTCCTCAGTGATCCATGAATGGAACCAAATGTCCAAAAATAACTTGGTCCATAGCTGTGGAACATTCTCACCTTGAATGTTTGTTCTTCAAGGCTTCTTGGCCTCTTGGGGATCCAGGTATTTGCATAGCATCAGACAATCTATTGGGGCTTTCCAGGTGGTGCTAGTGGAAAAGAATCTGCCTGCCAATGCAGGAGATGCAAGAGATGCAGATTTGATCCCTGGGTCAGGACGATCCCCTGGAGTAGGAAATGGCAACTCACTCCAGTCTTCTTGCCTGGGAAATTCCATAGACAAGAGGAGCCTGGTGGGTTACAGTCCATGGGGTTGCAAAGAGTTGGCCACAACTCAGCACATGCATACACATTCATAAACAATCTATTGCATGAGGCATCAAGTGTTTCAAATTGCTGATTGATGACTTGGTTTAATGCAATATATCATTAAAGTTTTTTGTTTATTGGCTAAGTCATGTCCGACTCTTTCAAGACCCCATGGACTGTAGCCTACCAGGGTCCTCTCTCCATGGGATTTCCCAGACAAGAATACTGGAGTGGGTTGCCATTCTGAACTTCCGATTCAGGGGATGCAGGTTGGATCCCTGTTCGGGAACGAAGATTCCACATGTCTCTCAGCCAAAAAATACAAATTAAAACATTAATGAAAACAAAAATCAATGGCCAAAATTGCAGAAGTTGGAGATTTTTTATTTCACTGTTGGAAGAATCCTTATCGCCATATGTGTGCTAGTCACTCAATCCTGTCTGACTCTTTGTGACCCATGGACCTGCCAGGCTCCTCTGACCAGAGAATTTTCCAGGCAAGAATACTGGAGTGGGTTGCCATGCCTTTCTCCTGGGGATCTTCCCAATCCGGGGATCAAATCTAGGTCTCCTGCACTGCAGGCAGATTCTTTACTGTCTGAGCCACCAGGAAGCCCCCTTATTGCCATAGCAGGGATAAACTCAAGTCTATCAAGAGAGGTAAAGCAAGTGTCTAAATGGTTACTCACCTTTCAGGTGGTCCATCCAGGACTTACCCTCCTGTCTGACCCTGAGTCTGTATCTTTTCCAGTAGAATAATCAGCTTCAGCTTTTAAAGCGAATGTGGACAGAAACAGTGCCTCCCTGGGGCCGAGAGTTGCTCCCTTCTTTGCGGCCAGCTCACCAGGCCCTGTTCAGGGGTCTGCTCTCGTCCATGGCTTTGTGGGTTGGCCTGCTTGGAAACTCTACTACTGATAAGAAAACCCATTTAAGCTCTTCATGGAACATTAGCATCTGTCCCTTTGGCAGGCTGTTCTGTGCACTGACTGCCCTGTTTCAGAGGCAAGAAACATAAATATGTCCCTGAAAAAATAAATTTTGACTTGAAGAGTTGGTAAAATTCAATCCTCTATCGTCTCGATCATCTTCAGTCCCTAAGATGGTGAAATAACATTTCAAAAGTGTCATAAAGAAAAAAAAATGTGGTCTGGAAATGCAGTGATTGATCTGGAGGGTCTGACATCTCTAGTGCTTAGCTTGGAATTTATGAAGCAAAAGCTTTAAAACTGAAGCCAAGAAAGTTTTTTTAAGTACTACTATTTCCACCTAATTAAGGACTGTCATACAAGTATGATTTATCTACAGTTATCACTCATGTATAGTGTAGAATTATCCAAGTCTTTTTTTTTTAAATTTCTAATGACTTTTCTGCATTAACTCAATCAAGAAACTTTCTTAAAATATTATCTTTCCCCTTCTGGATAAGGAAATTAGTGCCTACTTATTATGCAAATTAGAAACTATAGAAAAATATAATGGGAACATAAAAATCACTTGATTCCTACCACCTGGAATTAATCATACTGAACATCCATAGGTCAAATATTCAGTTTTTTCTGCCCATAGTTGTATATAAATTTATTCATGTATATTATATAGACTAGATAAAAATATATAATTTTGTATCCTGCTTTATTTATGTAACAAAATGTGTTTACTCATTAAACGTGCTTTTGACGATACACGTTATTAGAAAACATCGTTTTTAATGGCTGCAAGGTAGTCCATCTTACAGATTTATCATAATTTCTTTAGCCTTTTTCCTGTTACTGGAAAATCTGCCTGTTTCCAATTTTTACTGTTACAAATAATGCTTCAGTGAAAATTCTAGACATAAATACTTATCCGTTTTGGATTATTTTCTTAGTCTAGACATAAGCGGAATTAGTAGACAAACACGGACTCAAAGGCTATGACCTTTATAAAGATGTGGAAATGTTTCTCTCTTTAAAATTTTTTAAATTTAATTTTTCTAAAATATTTGTTTATTAGCCTTAATTGCAGCACTAGGCTCTTTTTTCTATTGTTGAGGCAGGAGGGCTTAGTTGCCCCATGCCATGGGGCATCTTAGTTCCCTGACCAGGAATTGAACCTGTGTCTTCTGCATTGCTAGGCACATTCTTTAACCACTGCATCACCAGGGAAGTCCCACTTTCCCTCTTTTTTTAGCCATAGTTATCTGGGAAAAAATGGATTTTCTGTAGTATCAGATGAAAAAGAGTAGGATATGAAATTGTATCTTCCTTGTTATCGCAATGATTTAAAACACATTAAAATATGTGTTGCTGCTGCTGCTGCTAAGTCACTTCAGTCGTGTCTGACTCTCGCGACCCCATAGATGGCAGCCCGACAGGCTCCCCTGTCCCTGGGATTCTCTAGGCAGGAATACTGGAGTGGGTTGCCATTTCCTTCTCCAATGCATGAAAGTGAAAAGTCAAAGTGAGGTTGCTCAGCCGTGTCTGACTCTTAGAGACCCCATAGACTGCAGCCTACCAGGCTCCTCCATCCATGGGATTTACCAGGCAAGAGTACTGGAGTGGGGTGCCATTGCTTTCTCCAAAACTATGTGTTATGCAAGGATATTGTAGTGATTGCCTCTGAGTAGTGAATTCTTTTACTTACTTCTTTAGACTTTTAAAGTTTCTGGTGGACAGTCTTTCTGCCCTGCCCCCATGACACATTTTTATGGGCCACCACAATAAGCTGTGTTCACCTCTAATCATACTCTTCTTTTGTTTGCCTTAAATTCTCTATTCACTTTTTCTTTTCTTTTTTCAAGATGTTTGATTTTATAAATGAAAGTTATGCATGCCAGTGAATTCTTCAAGGCTTCCAACCTAAATGACATCTCCCTGAGTCACTGCCTCTTTCCATGCCTCAGATGGCACTCAGGTTCAACTTGTTTGGGGAATTTTTTTACATTGTGTCTCCTTCAAAGCCTTCTGATGCCAGATTACTCCAAAATCACATTTTATTAGTAGACACACACTTAGTGCTGAAGCCTTAAAGTTTTCTTCTCATAATTCATGTCAAAATAAAGTTTCAAGGTAAATTAAAATGAGCTTTTCTCAAGCTTGGTGCATGGCCAGAATTAGATCCATCCATGATTCAGAACCATTTAATTTTAAAGAGAAAAGTATTAAGTTATAAGTACAATTGCAATTACTTAAGTTGCATGTAATTACTAAAGAGTTTTAAAGCATACTGCTTTTTAAAAAGTCTTAGTTATTAACAATACGCTTATTCAGAATACATTTAATGATGACCTATGATATTCTGACAGTGGGTGTGATCCTTGACCTCAAGCAGGTAAGACTCTGTTGAGAGGTAAAATAATTCTAGTACTGAATGGGTTTTCCTGCACCACCAAGGAGATGGCATCAGATCCACGGGTGAGGTCTCAGTCTGATCAGATTGTCCTACCTCCCACTCCACATGCCAATCACAAGCCCAGGTTGTCACCCGGCCTCCTGACCACCTGGCTATAGGTGGGAGGATCTTACAAATCCCCTTCGTGGGTTCAATTAATTCGCTGGTGTGGCTCACACAATCCAGAGAATTTTACTTACTAAATTGCCTGTTTGGGCTTCCCTGATAGCTCAGTTGATAAAGAATCTGTCTGCAAAGTGGAGAGACTCCAGTTCAATACCTGGGTTGGGAAGATCCCCTGGAGAAGGGATAAACTACCCATTCCAGTATTCTTGGTCTTCCCTTGTGGCTCAGCTAGTAAAGAATCTGCCCACAATTCAGGAGACCTGGGTTCGATTCCTGGGGTGGGAAGATCCCCCGGAGAAGGGAACAGCCACAATAACCTGTGGAAAATTCCTGAAAGATGGGAAAACCAGACCACCTGACCTGTCTCCTGAGAAATCTGTGTGCAAGTCAAGAAGCAAAGTTAGAACTGGACATGGAACAACAGACTTGTTCCAAATAGGGAAAGGAGTACATCGAGGCTGTATATTGTCACCCTGCTTATTTAATTTATATGTAGAGTACTTCATGTGAAATGCTGGACTGGATGTGAAGAACCTAAGCCACCCCATTTTGTTAAAAAATACTCCATTTTAGAGTTCTGAGGCAAGAGTCTTTGGAAATCCCCTGACCTCACCCCACCACCTGTGAGCCAATAAGATCGCAGATCAGGATTTCCTGACTTTACCTTCAGGACTTATGACCTGCCCAGGAAATTCGAATTAAGCCGGGGAAATGGGAACCAATCAGAACCCAACACCTAACCCTTCCACAGAAGGTAACATTTTTCACGCGAGAATACCCTATATAAGCAATGAAACCCAGAGTTCGAGGCTCCTCTCCTTAGCTGCTGGGTCGGTAAAGGTGGGCGCCCCTGCTCAAGCTTGGTAATAAAAACTCTCTTGCTTTTGCATCGGATGCCGGCTCCCTGGTGGTCATTGGGAGATTTCGCGACTTGGGCATAACAGATGAAGCACAAGCTGGAATCAAGATTGCTGGGAGAAGTATCAATAACCTCAGATATACAGATGACACCACCCTTATGGCAGAAAATGAAGAGGAACTAAAAGCCTCTTGATGAAAGTGAAAGAGGAGAGTGAAAAAGTTGACTTAAAATTCAAAATTCAGAAAACTAATATCATGGCATCTGGTCCCATCACTTCATGGCAAATAGATGGGAAAACAATGGAAACAGGGAGAGACTTTATTTTCTTGGGCTCCAAAATCACTGCAGATGGTGACTGCAGCCATGAAGTCCAAGCTTGCTCCTTGGAAGAAAAGCTATGACCAACCTAGACAGCATATTAAAAAGCAAAGACACTACTTTGCCAACAAAGGTCTGTCTAGTCAAAGCTATGGTTTTTCCAGTAGTCAGGTTTGGATGTGAGAGTTGGACTATGGAGAAAGCTGAGCGCCAAATAACTGATGTTTTTGAACTGTGGTGTTGGAGAAGACTCTTGAGAGTCCCTTGGAATGCAAGGAGATCCAACCAGTCCATCCTAAAGGAAATCAGTCCTGAACATTCATTGGAAGGACTGATGCTGAAACTGAAATTCCAATACTTTGGCCACCTGATTTGAAGAACTGACTCTTCGGAAAAGACCCTGATGCTGGGAATGATTGAAGGTGGGAGGAGAAGGGGACAACAGAGGATGAGATGGTTGGATGGCGTCATCAACTTGATGGTGATGAGTTTGAGCAAGCTCCAGAAGTTGGTGAGGGACAGGAAAGCCTAGCGTGCAGCAGTCCATGGGGTCACAAAGAGCCGGACATGACTGAGCAACTGAATTGAACTGAACTGACTGAAACTGCCTGTTCAGTAGGTCCCCTACATATGAACCTTCAAGTTGCGAACTTTCAAAGGTGTGAACGTGTGTTCCATCCATGTCAGGCATGAATGACACCGAAGCTTGTCCTCCAAGTCTCCTATTGCTGATGATCCTTCAGCTCTACCATCTCCCACCTCCTCTCCCACCTCCAGTCAGTAACTCTTCCTGCCTCTTCATGGATGCCAACCCCTGTTTGCCAGCTGTTGTACTTGACTACTGTACTTTGCAAAGTACCATACTGTAAGATTAAAAATCTCTTTTTAAAAAATGTATTATATGTGTAGAAAGTTTTATAAACCTATTACAGTACCGTGGGGTTTCCTAGGTGGCTCTAGTGGTAAAGAACCCACCTGTGATTTCCCTGGTAGCTCAGTTGGTAAAGAATCCATCTGAAAACAAAAACAAAACAAAATGAACCCACCTGCAATGGGGAGACCCCTGTTCAATTCCTGGGTCTGGAAGTTCCCCCTGGAGAAGGGATAGACTACTCACTCCAGTATCCTGGGCTTCCCTGGTGGCTCAGATGGTAAAGCATCTGCCTGCACTATGGGAGACCTGGGTTCGATCCCTGGGTTGGGAAGATCCCCTGGAGGAGGTCATGGCAACCCACTCCAGTATTCTTGCCAGGAGAATCCCCAGGGACAGAGGAGCCTGGCGGGCTACAGTACTTGGGGTGGCAGAGTCAGACACATATAAGTGACTAAGCATAGCACAGCTGATGCAGGAGTTGCAAAAGATGCAGTTTCAATCCCCGGGTGGGGAAGATCCCCTGGAGTAAGGAATACCCACTCCAGTATTCTTACATGAAGAATCCCTTGGTAAAGGAGCCTGTTGGGCCACAGTCCATAGGATCACACAGAGTCAGACACGACTGAAGCAACTTCGCATGCATTATGGTACAGAACTATGTAGCCTGTTGTGCTGGTTGGGTAGCTAGGCTAATTTTGTTGGACTTATGAACAAATTGGACTTATAGATGTGCATTCAAACTGGAACCCATTCATATCTAGATGAGTTGCTGTATTGTAAAAGATATCACTCCCCCAAAGAAACTACCAGATGGAAGAGAGGCACAAAGCAAAAAATGGGAAAAGGATGCATGGATGAGATTAGTGTCATTTAATGGAGAGCTGCACAGAGCTCCTTGGTCCTTCACCCAGCTAAGGACATGGCAAGAAGCCCATGACTTGGAAGAGGACCCTCTCCGGACCAGGCTAGCTCCCTGATTTCAAAATTCCAGCTCCAGAGCTGTGAGAAATAAATGTCTGTCGTTCTGAAGCTACCCAGAGAAGGCTGAATGCCAGAGACTTGATGCTTTCAAATTGTGGTGCTGGAGAAGACTCTTGAGAGTACCTTGGACTGAAAGGAGATCAAACCAGTCAATACTAAAAGAAGTCAGTTCTGAATATCCATTGGAAAGACTGATGCTGAAGCTGAAGATCCGGTATTTTGGCCATCTGATTCGATGAGCCAACTCACTGGAAAAGACTCTGAGGCTGGGAAAGATGGAAGGCAAAAGGAGAAGGGAACAACAGAGGATGAGATGGTTAGATATCATCACTGACTCGATGGACATGAATTTGAGCAAACTCCAGGATAGAGTGAAGGTTAGGGAGACCTGGCATTCTGCAGTCCATGGGGTCTCAAAGAGACAGACAGGACTTAGTGACTGAACAACAACTGTGATATTTTGTTATAGCTGCCTGAATGGACAAAGACAGCCTGCCAGTTTCATTGTTTGAGCTACTTGCTTGATCCCTGGAGGTGCTGAATTTCTAAGCCCTAGTGTGGAGGTGTATGCTTAATTTTTAAAACATTGTTATAAGAGATACATAAACTTTACCACATTAACCTTTTTAAAGTATATGTTCAGGGGTATTAAATTCATTCATTTTGTTGTATAACCTTCACCACTGTCCATTTCCAGAACTTTTTTCATCTTCCTAAACTGAAACTCTGTCCCCCTTATACACGAATCACCCGTTCCCCTCCCCAGCCCCTAGCAACCTCCATTCTCCCTTTAGTCTCTATGGATTTGACCCCTCTACGAACCTTATAAAGTAGAGTCATACAGTATGTGTGACTGGCTTACTTCTCTTAGCATCTATCCTCCAAGTTTATCCATGCTGAAGGAAGTGAAAACTCTCTTCTTTTATTGGCAGAATATTATTTAGTTGTGTGTATGGACCACAGTTTTTGATGCATTCATCTGTTGCTAGAACCTGGGGTAGCTTCTACTTTTTGGTTGCTATGAGTAAAATATCTGAGTCCCTGCTCTCAATTTTTTCCAGGTATTTACCTTTAAATATTCTCTTGTGTCTAGAGAAGGGCCTGGCAACCCAACTCAAGTATTCTTGCCTGGAGAATCCCATAGACAGAGGAGCCTAGCAGGCTACAGTCCATGAGGTAGCAAAGACTAAAGGGACTTAGCACATACACCACAGCACCTTCTCTGGTATAGGTTCACATAAGGAGGTGTTCCCCTCCCCGGGGGGTTTGCATGGGTGTTTGACTCCCAGCTTGTGGGTCCAGGCAGCCAAAGGGTCTTTTTCCCTGATGAATCTCAAGGGTGCACCATGTAACAACCTACCGTGCAATAATGGGAATAGGATTTCATGGCTGATCTCCACCACCTCCCCACTAAATGGTTGTAAGAATTTGGGAGTGTGTGGGTGAGGGATTACTGTTACCTTAATTATTTTTGAGTCTTGAGAAATTAATCAGTGTCCCAATGATTGTTTATATTCGGCCATATAAGAACCAATCCCAGCTCTGTGGGCTTGTCCAGCTGTTCACAGATGTTGAAAGCAGCCACCAAGAAAATTAGGAGACTCATGAATGGGGGAGCTGAAATATCTTCCTAATGATGTGTAACTAGTCAAAAGTGACCTATGTGATTTCTACCCCATGACCTTTATTTGCTTGGAAAGGAGGGCGGTCAAAAATACACTGTGCCCACGGTGGTCCTTTGAAAATGGTGGCTCTCTTCCTGGTTGGAGTGATTGCTTCCCTTACCTGGAAAAATATGGCTACAATACTGTGGCCTGGGTTTTGGGGAAACATGCTTTATTTATTAACACAAGTAACTTATATGTGTGCTCACTCAGTCATGTTTGATTCTTTGCAACCCCGTGGACTGTAGCCCGCCAGGCTCTTCAGTCCATGGGCTGTACAAATAACTTATATAGCATGCAATTGTTCTATGAAGAGAAGTACATGCAGATTTATCCTGAAATTTCTTTGTGTTGATTCTTTTACCACAGGCTGGTTTATGGTAATGATTTCTCACCTTTTCTGAGAAAAGGATCTGCCAGACACTGTTAAGCCCAAACCAGGCATGGTGAGAATTTATTCACTCGTCTATCCAATCCAGAAACATTTACTGAAAACCCACTGTGAGCCAAGTGTCCCCATTGGGCTCACTTGAAAGCAGAGCCTGAGGCAAGGATGTGGGTGCAGGTGTTTCCCATTCGAGGTCACCCCAGGAAGTGGGAGAAGGGGAGGGGTACATGAGGCTGGGAAGGAGAGAGATGATGGAGGGGGTGTGCCAGTGAAGGGGACTCAGTCATACTGTGGGCCCTGCGGAAAGAATTGTCCATGTCCAGGATAAGAGGACAGTGAATGTCCCTTTGTTGTGTCCGACTCTTCACGATCCCATGGACTGTAGCCCACCAGACTCCTCTGTCCATGGAATTCTCCAGGCAAGAATACTGGTGTGGGTAGCCCTTCCCTTCTCCAGGAGATCTTCCTGACCCATGGATCAAAACTCGTTCTCCTGCATTGCAGGCAGATTCTTTACCCTCTGAGCCTATATATATATATAGGGCTTATATGTATGTGTGTATATATATATATAGTACATATATTTACTATAAGGGACTTCCTGGTGGCTCAGACAGTAACGAATCTGCCTGCAATGCAGGAGAAAATAAAATAATAGTAGTGATTTTATATAATATTTTATTTATCATAATAATCAGTTCACTCACTTAGTTGGGTCTGACTCTTTTTGACCCCATGGACTGCAGGATGCCAGCCTTCCCTGTCCATCACCAACTTCCAGAGCTTGCTCAGACTCATGTCCATCAAGTTGGTGATGCCATCCAACCATTTCATCCTCTGTCATTCCCTGCTCCTCCTGCCTTCAATCTTTCACAGCATGAGTCTTTTGCAATAAGTTAGTTCTTCCCATCAGGTGGCCAAAATATTGAAGCTTCAGCTTCAGCATCAGTCCTTTCAGTGAATATTCAGGACTGATTATCACCTTTTAGGACTGACTGCTTGGATCTCCTTGCAGTCCAAGGGACCCTCGAGAGTCTTATCCAACAACACACTTCAAAAGCATTAATTACTCTGCTAGTAGTGATTATATATATGTTCTCTCCATATATATATATGTACATAATATCACTCCCAAGAAAAATGTGTTGTTTAAGGGTAATTTCCCTCCAATCCTTTTTTCCTCGCTCTGGTCCTTTTATTCATACATATTTGCTAAGTCATTGAGTCATCGATTGAATATTTGGTTTCCCTTATCCTTGGATATTCTTGAAAATTCATTGAATGTTGTGAGTTCTAAAACCACAGAAGTGCGTAACAGAATCATGTACTGAGTGAATGAGTCTCACCAACCAACCCATGGGTAGGGCTCATTTTATTTGAAAAGTTCTTTTCTCTGTAAAGTTGGGGAAACACACAATTTCCAGGCTTCTGTCCCTGTGAACATCATCAGTGTGCCAGCTGTGAATGACAGCACCATACGTGTGCTTCCCTGGTGGCTCAGAGGTTAAAGCATCTGCCCGCAGTGCGGGAGACCTGGGTTCGATCCCTGGGTCGCGAAGATCCCCTGGAGAAGGAAATGGCAACCCACTCCAGTACTCTTGCCTGGAGAATCCCATGGACAGAGGAATTTGGTGGGCTACGGTCCATGGGGTCGCAAAGAGTCAGACATGACTGAGCGATTTCACACACATGCAGTTTTACATCCTATTTTATTTGACATTACTTTTGAGCATGATTACAGTTTTTCCACTGTGATAATTTTGATGATATTCTATGGCATAAATATATCATACTTTGCTCTTATGTCTAATTCTAATGTTGGAATGTAAGTTGCTTCCAGGTTTGTGTTATTATAGTCAACTCTGCAACACTGCCCCCTGAGGTGGAAGCTGCTGCTGCTGCTGCTAAGTTGCTTCAGTCGTGTCCAACTCTGTGCGACCCCAGAGACGGCAGCCCACCAGCCTCCCCCCGTCCCTGGGATTCTCCAGGCAACACTGGAGTAGGTTGGCATTTCCTTCTCCAATGCATGAAAGTGAAAAGTGAAAGGGAAGTCGCCCAGTCGTGTCCGACTCTTAGCAGCCCCATGGGCTGCAGCCTACCAGGCTCCTCCGTCCATGGAATTTGCCAGGCAAGAGTACTGGAGTGCGTTGCCAAGGTGGAAGCAGGAAATCCTAACCACTAGACCACCGGAGAATTCCCCAGAATAAGTATTGTTAAAGTTTCTTTTGAATTTTGTCAAATTACTTTCCAGAAAAATTGAAACACGGATATAATTTTTTTAAATTACTCACATCTTCAATTATATTGATGAGTCTGTTTTGTCAAAATAATCAATTTGCTTATGTATTCAGAGCTTTTAGATGCTTTTATTTTCATTGTAAATTGGATGTTATTGTTGGTTTTAGTCACTAAGTCGTGTTCGACTCATTCTCGACCCCATGAATGGTAGCCCATCAGGCTCCTCTGTCCATGGGATTTCTCAGGAAAGTATACTGAAGTAAGTGGGTTGCCGTTTATGAATTTATTAAATGATGCTGGGAAATGAAAGAATGAAAAACATTGCCTTAGCTGTACCCCAACAGATAAAACACCAAGGTGTGTGTTTTTCTTAATATATTAAATATATTTTAAAGTATTTCTATTTTTCTTTTTGGGGAAATAAGTCCCAGTTTTTTTAGGTGACTCATGCATAAGCCTTATTTGGGAGTCTAAAGGGAAAACGCATACCTATGTGCATGTATGTGTGTGGCTGATGGAATTCTGGACTTTCCCCTCATTTTGTCCCCTCCACTGTTACGTTTTTCTTTGAAGACTTTTTTAAAACCAAGAATTTCTAGGTGGTTTCAGGATGACCTATTTATCTGCTCAGTGAGATCATTTTAAGACCTAACATACCACCCAAAGCATGGATACCTTTGGGAGAAATTTGCTTTTATTTTTCTAGAAGAGATTTACAGAATGTTTTTGAAACCCCTGAGAAGATGAAGCTGTGTTTCCTCAAACATGACTGTTTCATGGAATAGAGAAGGTCTATTAACAGCACGAGCTTGGAATCTCCACTTCTTTGGTAGCAATTTTTCTCACTGTCAGATGAGAAAGAGGGAAGGATGGGAGGCCTTAAACTCTTTGCTTTTTCCCATTTGTTTACCCAATTCTATCGGGTTGACCGTCAGAACCGATGAGTCGATTAGGTCAAATGGTTGACCAATGCAAGTTAAACAAGTTACTTGCTTTTTAAAAAAGAAATAAAAGCAACCTCTTTTCTTCTTAACCACTCAATTGACCACATGAAATGCCCCCTCCTTCTGCGTTTGTGTGGTGATGATGGCCGGTTCAGGCGGTCAGGACAGAGCGGAGATGAGGACAAAAGAGCTTGATAACACTTGAAGTTTGGGCCAACAGAGGGGTCAGGGGCCAGAAAAGCAAACTGAGATCAAGGATACACAGCGGATTGGGAGGGGAGGCTCATGGAAACCCGGGGTCACTGCAGAGAGGCAGGGCTGCAGAGCCCGGCAGGCAGGCACACAGTCACCCCAGGGGGAGGCTCCTGGCAGAGGCCACGCTGGCGGGCCCAGCTGTGCTTCATCCCGCTGCACCCTGGTGAGAACCTATTTCCCCCACTTCTGCCTGGGGACCCTGTAGGTGCAGACAGCTGAAAGCAGCTGGCAGGGAGGAGCGTGGCGCAGAGCAGGGTGCTGAGGTGGGTCGGGGAAAGATGAGCTTTGTTCTTCTTGTCCACTGTGGTTCTCCCTGAGAGATGATGCGGGATGCCTGGAGCTGGGGTCTCATTGTGGGACAGATGCTCAGCTATGTTCCACCAGTTCTAAGGGGAACCAGGAGAGAAAAAAAATAACTTAAGGCTCTACTTTTGACATGTGCTTCTTTTTAAAATGTGTTTGTCTTATTGAAGTATGGTTGATTTATAGGCTTCCCAGGTGGCGCGCTGGTACAGAACTCACCTGCAATGCAGGAGAGGATGCAGAATCGAAATCTGGGTCAGGAAGATTCTCTGGAGGAGGGCATGGCGACCCACTCCAGTATTCTTGTCTGGAGAATCGCATGGACAGAGGAGCATGGCTGGCTATAGTCCATGGGGTCACAAAAGAGTCAGACACGACCTAGCAGCTAAACAACAACTTAGTTGATTTACAGTGTTGTGTCAATTTCTGCTGTACAGCAAAGTGACTCAGTTAAACATATATATACATTCTTTTTCATATTCTTTTCCATGATGGTTTATCACAGGATACTGAATATAGTTCCCTGTACAATACGGTAGGCCCTTATTGTTTATCCATTCTATTTATAACAGTTTGCATCTGCTAATCCCAAACTTCCAACACAACCCCTCTCCCCTTGGCAACCACAGATTTGTTCTCTATGACATGTGCTTCTTTAAATCGAGTCCTAGTTTGGGTTTCTCAGAGGCGGTCCTCAGGTGAAGATTTTGTGTAAGTAGTTTATTTGGGAGGTGATCCTAGGAAACATCACCTGGGAGGAGGGTGACAGAGACTTGGAAGGAAATCAGTGCTCAGATGGCTTGTGGACATAGCTGGGGAAGGAGAGGGTGGGGAGAGTTGAGAGAGCAGCGTTGGCATATATGCAGTGCCCTGCGTGAAACAGATAGCTAGTGGGAACCTGCTGTCTAGCACAGGGAGCTCAGCTCGGCGCTTTGTGATGACCTAGACGGGTGGGATGGGGATCTGGGGGGAGCTCAGGAGAGAGGAGATGTATAGATAGATAGATAATATGACTGATTCATGTTGATGTACAGCAGACACTACCACTACATTGTAAAGCAATTATCCTCCAGTTAAAAATAAAATTTTTAAATGCATTCATTATTGAGCAATTCTCAGTGAGTATCTGAGCTCAGTGCCTCTGGGGATCCCCAGGAGACACTACAGAGCAAACTCCAGAGTTGCCCCACCCAAGAGGAAGGAGAACAGAGCTATTTACCTGTAAGTCTTCCCAGCCAGGGGTTGAGGGGTTCCCAAGAGCCATTATATCCCTGCCTTACCTTCACTCTGGCTGAGGGGGCTCCCAGGGGCCAGGCAGAGGCCGATGGCAGGGCTAGTCAGGGTGAGGGCGCTGGGAGTTGTTCCAGGCAGTGCTCGTGGCCATGGTGGGTGCTGCGGGACGTGGAGGAGCTCCCAGGGTGAATGCTGCAAAATCCGGGAGTGGGTGTGCTTAGCCATTGAGAAAACTCAGTGATCCACTCACAGAGGCAGATGAGAACCACCCAGGAATGTCCTCATCTCTTACTCCTCTAATCATCATTCCATCAATTTCATTGATCCAAAGAGGCAAGAATGCCCTTCCACGGGCAGCCCCGACTCCAGCCCATCTATCTGGATAGTTTTTCTTGTAAACCTCAGAAATGTGTCTCAAGTAATGAGGGTATTTTTTTTTTTTAGTATTAATCACCCCTTTCTACAAATCCGGGATGATATGGCAGTGCAATAAGCATTACGGCAACTAAGGCAGCAAAAATCTGGATAAAGCAATCTGAGAAGGACTCAGTGTACAGCCATGGAATCACACGTGTCTCCTTGTCGAGTTTGTTCATCTGTGGGCTAGCAGCCTTCTGACAGTATTGGTTTGTGTTTTACAGAATCATCTGTTACGTTAGTGTGTAAGGTTTCCGTTAAATGCACCACGGGGCACATTCTTTTCGGAAGCTCAATTAACGTGCAGTTAGTTGTTTGATGACACTTTTGGCAAATGGTTGTTATGAGCGAGGGAACTCTGTGTTTGATGGGCAGTGGGACAGGCTTCTGACTGGTGCCTGGGGAGGGAAGCAGGCTGCGAGAACCACCCTGCAGGTTTCCCACCAGATGTACTGTGCTCATCAGCATGGAGACCTAGGAGTCCTGGCTGTTTACTCAGTTCTCAACGAGTGGAGAGGCGAGGGTCACCAACAAGTATTTGTTGAGCGTGGGGTTCAAAAGCACTCTTGAAAATTATCAAAGACCAGGAGGTCAAACCAGTCAAAGGATAGACTTCCCTGGTGGCTCCATTAGTAAAGAATCTGCCTGCAGTGAGGGAGACCTGGGTTCAGTCCCTGGGTTGGGAAGATCTCCTGGAGAAGGAAATGGCTACCCACTCCAATATTCTGCCCTGGAGAATTCCGTGGACTATATCGTCGATGGGGTTGCAAAGACTCAGACACAACTGAGCGACTTTCACTTTTCTTTTCCTAAAGGAAATCAACCCTAAATATTAATTGGAAGGACTGATGCTGAAGCTGAAGCCCCAATGCTTTGGCCACCTAATGCAAAGAGCTGACTCATTGGAAAAGACCCTGATGCTGAGAAAAATTGAGGGGAGGAGAAGTGGGTGGCAGAAGATGAGATAGAGAGCATCACTGACTCAAAGGACAAGAGTTTGAGTAAATTCTGGGAAATAGTGGAGGACAGAGGAGCCTGGCATGCTGCAGTCCATGGGGTTGCAAAGAATCACACACGACTTAGTGACTGAACAACAAACCATTCTTGTGCCTAAAGTGCTGGATATATACTTATGTTTTTTTTCCTGACTATAAATTCTTCTAAGTGGAGTTGGTAGATATGAGATCTTCAAGTTTTAAAAATAAAAATGCATTTTGTCTAGTTGTCCTCCAAAAGTTATCTCTACTGTAGGAGAAATCTCTGTTGCCCAATGCTGTTCAATGACCTCTGACCTGCAGTGTAGTCTCCTTGGCCCTGTGTTTATCTCTGTTCTGCTCAGTTGTGTAAACTCACCCACTCACACACACAGGCCACAGTCCTGCGCCTCCACTCACCGTGATATCTGGGGTCTGGTTGAGAAGTAAGGTACTGGATCAGAGAAACTGAGTTCAGCCACACGGAAGAAAATTAAGCCCAAACCACCTTTCTCTACATTTTCAGCCTTGAATATTGGATTGCATCCAGCGTTTGCAGAGATAGAATGGAATTCATTGTGCTGTTGTTGTTCAGCTGCTCAGTCATGTCCAACTCTTTGCGAGTTCATTGTGGTTCACTGCTGTTTTTTTTTTTTGTTTGTTTGTTTTTTAAAGTTCCTTGTTGTTCCATTGCTGTTGTGTCCAGCTCTTTGCAACCCCATGGACTATAGCATGCCAGGCTCATCAGTCCTTCAATATCTCCCAGAGTTTGCTGAAATTCATGCCTACTGAAATCAGTGATGCTATCTAACCATCTCATCCTCTGTTGTCCCCTTCTCCTCTTGCCTTCAATCTTTCCCAGTTTCAGGGTCTTTTCCAATGAGTTAGCTCTTTGCATCAGGTGGCCAAAGCATTTGAGTTCAGCTTCAGCATGAGTCCTTCCAATGAATATTTAAGGTTAATTTCCTTTAGGATTGACTGGTTTGATCTCCTTGCAGTCCAAGGGACTCTCAAGAGTCTTCGCACCGCAATTCAACTTTTTGAGGTTTTATATATATATATATATATATATATATATATATATATATAAAACATAGAATGAACCATTTTAACCATTTTAAAGTATATAATTCAGTGATATTAAAGGCGTCTACACTGTTGTACAACCTTCACCATCCATCTCCAGAACTTTCCATTCTTCTTCAACTGAATCTCTACCATTAAACAATAATTCCTCACTCCCCTCCACCAGCGCCTAGCCCTCACCATCCTACCTTCTGTGTCTATGAATCTGACTCCTCCAGGTCCCTTACACAAATGGAATCATCAGTATTTGTCTTTTGGGCCCCGGGCTTCTTTCACTCACCTTAATTGACCCCCTGACTTTGATAAACTCTTTTTATGAGCCTCTGTCTGATAGCATCGGGATGGTTGGATTTGAGAGTGTGTGCACGTGGATAGCATCAGGATTTCCATGTTCCTGAGTAAATTTGCTCAGGAGAGGGGAAATATAAACAGAGTCCTTGCTCTTGAGAAGAATCATTTCTCTAAATGCACTTTTAGAAGAAATGGCCCAGCATTACTGTTGATGAAGCTTCCTTGAATGTCTATTGATTTATTTTGAAGTTCATTTGTTTATGTATTTATTTTTGGCTGTGCTGGGTCTTTGTTGCTGCTTGTGGCTTGTTTCTAGTTGCAGCGAGCAGGGGCTACTCTCCAGTTGTGCTGCACAGGCCTCTCATCGTGGTGGCTTATCTTGTTGTGGAGAGAACAGCCGTAGGGCACATGAGCTTCAGTAATTGTGGCTCCCTGGCTCTGGGGTATAGGCTCAGTCATTGTGGGCTTAATAGTTGTGACTTAGTCGCTCCATGGAATGTGGAATCTTCTCAGATCAGAGATCAAACCTGCATCTCCCACACTGGCAGGCAGATTCTTTACCACTGAGCCACCAGGGAAGCCCCAAATGTCTATTGATTCAAGCAACAAAACTAGATTTCAGGTACATGTTCTCTTGCCATTTCTGAAACAAGGAAGATTTCACATCCATCCTGGACCGGGAAGATTTCAGAATCACTGGGAACTAGTTGTCTTTATTCCTCCTCTAAACCAGAAGGATGGTTCATTCGAAGACTAGTCTGGACCTACTGTTCTTTTTCTGAGGCAGCATATGGTGGAATGCTGCAGAGTTGGGCTTATCTTTGTGGAAGTTCAGGTGTAGTGCAAGCGTCCTCACACCAAAGCCCTGTGTCAGTGGTGTTCCACTTCTTCATTCAAGCCAATTCAAGCTGTCAGCAAAGTCTACAGCAGCAGGATCGGACCTAGAGACTGTCATACTGAAGGGAGTCAGCCAGACATATACGGACAAATAGTGTATGTTATCACATATGTGGAATCTAGAAAAGTGGTGGTGGTTGTTTTTCAGTCTCTAAGTCATGTCCAACACTTTGTGACCCCCATAGACTGCAGCACACCAGACTCCTCCATCCTCCACTATCTCCTGGGAGTTTGTTCAAATTCATGTCCACTGAGTCAGTGATGCCATCTAACCATCTCGTCCTCTGCTGCCCCCTTCTCCTTTTGCCCTCAATCTTTCCCAGCATCAGGGTCTTTTCCAGTGAGTCAGCTGTTTGCATCAGGTGGCCAAAGCATTGGAGCTTCAGCTTCAGCATGAGTCCTTCCAATGAATATTCAGGGTTGATTTCCTTTAGGATTGACTGGTTTGATCTCCTTGCAATTCAAGGGACTCTCAAGAGTGTTTAGACTGCTGAGTATTTATTAGATTGACCTATTGAAGAAAAAAACTTTTTGAGCAACATAACCATTTTATTTACAAATGTTCATAAAATATGAAGAGCTGAAAGTGATATTTTTGTGATTATGTAAATGTACAATAAAAGGTTTTTAATAAATGTTTTTTCAAAATATTTTGGATGGGGCCCTGCCAGCAAAAGCATTTGAAAACTGTTTTGCTTATAAATGATTTTGGAAAAGGATGATAAAAAATAATCTAATTTGATTAGGAATGAGAAAAGATAAAAACCTGTTTAAATCTAATAGATGAAAAATAAGACTATGAATATTATTTTAATTATCTGGGGTACACTAACACAATATTAGTCAAAGACAAAATAAGGGACCGTTTTCAATATAGTACACAAAAATGACTCACATTATGAAAAATAGAATCCATTCTGAGAACAATGTTATTAAACAAAGTAAGTGTATAAGAGAGGTGAAAAGTGACCACAAACCCAGCAAGCCTAAGTAAAAACTTTAATGGCCTTTCTTCCTTGTTAATAATGATATATGAAGCTATGCACTACTTTTTCAACCAAACAATCAAACCCAGCAGGAGAAGCAAATGCTTTTCAACCAGGATTCTGACAGCAGATTAGGCAAGACCCACAAGGAGGGGGCAGCTGGTCATATGACTCCCAAACACCTACTGAAAATTTGAAGGCATTTTATGTTTTCAGATCTCTATCATAACCCTTCCTTCACTGAAAGAAGTAGATGATTACAACTAGAGCTAGTCAGAGGGACTTCCGGGCAAAGAGGTTATTTGATTTGGTTACAAGAATATTTGATGGCTATCCGGAGGGAGCTCAGAGCAGTGTGGCTGAGGACAGTTTGGGGCTACAGAAAAGATGGAAAAGATGATGGCTTAGTTGTTAAGGAGTGTATGATCTTTTAGGGAAAAGAGGAAAAAAAAGCCATCAAGTAAAGAGAGAGCAGGGAGGGAGGAAAATGGAAAGTGAGGGTTGTAGTCAGTAAAAGCCTGGAAGAGAAAAAGAGAGAGAGGGAGAGAGAGAGAAGGGGCTGTGTTTGGAGGAGTGAAACCCAAGGTGTGCAGCCATGGCGTCTGACCTTAGGATAATGTGAGTCTCCAAAGAAACAAGCAATGTGATTTGCTCAGAACTAGGAACTATAAAGCAAGAGAACATTCCTGAAATACGACAAGATTAGAAATTACACCGTTGAAATTCACCGTGTCTTTGAGAGTATCAACCCGGAATGACCAACATAGACACATATTCGAGCAAAGGCTTTGGATTAGAAAAATAAAGCTTTTGGATGAGAGGTAAAAGTAGCCAGGGACTCAGGAAAAGAATTCGTTATTATCAGCTTTTGACCATGAGGTTTTATGCTGGAGGGAAAAGCAGAGCATCTTTAAGACAATCCCTTACTGAGGAATGTTCTAGAAGATGAACGCTGAGACCTGAAACAGTCAGAAGCAGTGGCATCAGGGCTAGTGCAGAGCTTTCAACAGCAAGTTACTGTGGAACTAAGATTAAAGGGGTGTTAAAAACACACAGGACGGTGCTTTCCATGGCTATATGATCTGACAGTGTATACAGACTGACCCTAAAAACAAGGAAAGAGGGAAAGTGTGTGCAGAAAAAAAATTTTTGGGGGAGGGGGGCAGGCAACACCTTGAAACATGTGGGATCTAGTCCCCTGACCAGGGATCAAACCTGTGCCCTCTTTCATTGAAAGCATGGAATCTTACTCACTGGAACGTCAGGAAAGTCCTCACTTTGACTTTCGAAAAACTCATGTTATATCTGGGAGACAGTTCCATATCTATGCATAAAAGTTTCCATGTTTGCTATGACTGAATATTGTACACATTTACAATAACATATTTTACCAGACATTTAGGTAATTTCCAATCTTCTGCTGGTTGAACAAAGCTACAGTGACTATGTGATGTCATAAACTGGAGAGTGTGTGTATCTGTAGGACAAATTCTGAGAAGTGAACTTCGTGAACAAAGCATGTATGTGTTTGCGATTCTAGAAGATTTTGCTCTACTGCCCACTGTAGACGTTGTATCAATTTACACACTCTAACCATTTATGACAGCTCTATAATCCCCTTTAATGGGCATTTGGGACCTCATATGTGCCCAGGAGGGGAAATTAAGGCACCAAAGACTTGGATGTTGTCTGTACCTAGGTGACCACAGTTTGGGAATAAAAAATTAGGACTTGGGCAAATATGTTTATGGGAAAAACAGGCTGGCATATTTCTACTTGAGAGCACTGTGAATTTTCTGGAAGGTATCGTCACATTGCCAAACTCAGATATGCATGTAAGTGCTTGTAGGAGCTATAATTCATGGAGTAGGTAGGTGTCTACCCTCTAAAATACATCTTGGCAGAACTTATATGAAGACATTTCAGAACCTGGGAGGCTCAAGCCAAGAGCTCTTTGACCGCTGGACCAACAGATACTGAGCTGATGTTATTTTGTTTGAAAGAAGGTGGCAGGGAAGGGCCACGTATCAGGAAGTGATTGTTGTGTAGCCGATGAACTCAGCAGTGGCACAGGTCCAGTTCTGTCGTTAAGACCATGTGTACATGACGTGAAAACAACCTGTGAATTCCCTGTGTTCAGATATTGGGTCTGTTCCATGGGGAAGGGGCAGGGGAGGTGGGGAGATCAGTTAAACTGATGTTAGACTTAATTGACTATTTGGATGGATGGGACAATTCCATTAAAATGGTCGATCCAATTAGTCACGTGAGATGATTGAAATACTGGATCAATTGCTCCCGTTCAAGGGAGGCTCTTGACAGTAGAAACCACAGCCCCGTGTACATGCAGTGCTGGAGGGGCCTCGGTTTAGCACCTGGGTGGCCAAAGGCATGACTTGGATTTCCAAAGTGTGCCATTTAATCCCAAGAAAGCCCAGGCAATGCAAACAATCTGCCTCAATAATAATAGCAGTTAGTGCAGTTTATTATTGTTTTCTATTGTATTTTGAATCACAAAGAGATGGGGGAGCATAGTCTTTCAAAGAGTCTAGGCTCTCTAGAGGTCTTCAGTCAGTCCTGTAAAATCAGTGATGTATGTGTTTGTTCGTATTTTATGGGTGTATGCTCCTAAGCTCATTGCCCAAGAAACTCTTGGTTCATTTCCTTAAAATGTAGACACAAGCTATTAACAGGAATAATACAAAACCAGGCCATTCGCCAGGGATTAGAAGGCAATGGTCCCCACTCCAGTCCTCTTGCCTGGAAAATCCCATGGACAGAGGAGCTTGGTAGGCTGCAGTCCATGGGGTCGCTAACAGTCGGACTGAGTGACTTCACTTTCACTTTTCATTTTCATGCATTGGAGAAGGCAGTGGCAACCCACTCCAGTGTTGCCTGGAGAATCCTAGGGACAGGGAGCCTGGTGGGCTGCCGTCTCTGGGGTTTCACAGAGTTGGACACGACTGAAGCAACCTAGCAGCAGCAACAGCAGGGATAGTAGTGTGTGCGTGCTCAGTGGCTGACTCTTTTGCAACCCCATGGAATGTAGCCACCAGGTTCCTTCTGTTCCTTCTGTCCTACTGGAATTTTCCAGGCAAGGATACTGGAGTGCCATTTCCTATTCCAGGGGATCGTCCCGATTCAGAGATCAAACCTGCATCTCCTGTGTCTCCTACACTGGCAGGCGAATTCTTTACCACTGAGCCACCTGGGAAGGTTGTGCTGTGCTGTGCTTAGTCGCTCAGTCATGTCTGACTCTTTGCAAATGCATGGACTATAGCCAGCCAGGCTCCTCCAGCCATGGGGTTTCTCCAGGCAGGAATACTGGAGTGAGTTGCCATGCCCTCCTTCAGGGGGTCTTTCTGGACCAAGGATCGAACCTAGGTCTTTTGCACTGCAGGCGGATTCTTTACCACTGAGCCCTCTGCAGAGGTTAGATATCAATAATAAGCATCTCAGGATGATCTGACAAACAGGCCAGAGTTTACCTTCTCATTGTGTGGGACCCTACAATTAGAAGTAGAGCCTTTTATTAAAAACAACTCATCTTGGCAACATTCAATAACATGTTATACATCATAGGAATGCTTTTTGATTGTGGAAGAACATAGCCACACCAAATTGGGAAAAGAAAGAAAACCCTCTCAAATCTATCTCTCCAGCCAAATTACAAATTTTAGGGGGTAGGGGGAAGAGGTGGGTAAAAATAACTCCTATCAAATCTGTATTTTAGGATTATTTCCTCCTTGTAAGAAAATTGCACGTTAGTCAATAAAGCATGTAGGTGGGTCTTCCCTGGTGGTTCAGTGGTTAAGATTTCACCTCAAATGCAGGGGTGCAGGTTCAATCCCTGGTCAGGAAGTTATGATCCTACATAACCAAAACATGAAACAGAAGCAATATTGTAACAAATTCAATAAAGGCCTTAAAAGTGGCTCACATCAAAAAAAAAAAAGAATCTAACAATAAAAAACAATCTGGGTACAAATTGGTGCCTTTCTAATCCCGATTGAATGCACATATTTTATTACAAAGTTAAACCTAGGGAAAAGCTTTTTCTCCGCTCTCAATCTACTAATCAAAATATTTCGTTTCTGGGATTTCACTCTCTCAGATGTAAGAGTTTATTTAATACTCCTTTTACAAAAGCGAGGGAAAACCCTAGCTTTTGTTGCTAGCGTTTAAGTTAACTCCTCAAGCTTAAGAGCTGCTGAAACTTTTTTCTCTGTGACAGGTGTGTGTACAAGGCAGGTGGGACCCCATTTCAGTCTCGGGGTCCCTGTGGTAAAAACTGTCAATTAGACAACTGGTGTGCCTCTGGAATTGTGGATGATATGAGTTGCTTTTCTCTTGGCTTTCTGCTGCTGTCTCTTGTGGGCTGAATTCTATAAATAAAATCATCCTCTTAATAGGCTATTTTAAAAGCCTGCTCCCAACACTGACTGTGCTGTGAGCATATCTCAGTGTAGGACAAGAACAGGTTCTGAAAGAACCAGACTCTCTAACAGCAAAAGTAATTTTAAATGCTTTTATTTGAATGAAAAATAAAATCAACAAGATAGAGAAACTGTAGCAAACTTGTGGCACCCTAGTCTCACTTATACACAGAGTCATGGATGGGAGGGAAGACCATTTAATTGAGCATCTGCTGTGAGCTGGCACTTCCTCTCCCATCCCCATATTTAAGGATGACATGGGAAGGTGAGTGTTCCATTGGAGAGGAGAAGAGAAACAGGGTGGTTTAGGAAGGAGGGAGGAAAAAGCAGAAGAAGGATTCCTGAAGTGCATTTTCCCTTACTTTAGGGGTATTTTTATTGCCATAAAATACATAGTACATAACATAAAATTGACCATTTTAACCATTTTTAGGAGTCTAGTTCAGTGGTATTAATTTTATTCATGTCGTGCAACTATCATCATATCACCAAAAAATGTTTTCACTCCTCCAACAGAAACTGGCCATTAAGGGCTTACTCTTCATTCTGTCTCCATCCCAGGGCCTGGTAACCTCCGTTCTGCTCACTGTCTGGTGAACCTGGCCATTCTGGGGACCTCATGTGAGTGGATCATGTGTTCTGTTCCTATGTGTCTGGTTTATTTCACATGGCATAATGTCCTCAAGGTTCTTCCATCTTGGAGCAGATAAAGAGCTTCATCCATTTTTACAGCTGAGTAACATTCCACAGCATGAAAACACCCCATTTTGTTGATCCATTCATCCCTTGATGGATACTTGGGTTGCGTCTACCTTTTTCTGTTGTATATACTGATATGAACACTGTCATACAAGCTTAATCTGTTCCAGTCCCTGTTTTTTGATTCTTTGGATATGTATGTGCACCTCAGAGAAGCATTTGCCTTTCAAACTCTACTTTCCTGGGCTCTCTCTGGGTAGACATGTTCTCCCCTGGCAGTGGTGGGAACCGCAGACTCAGAATACGGACAGCAAACCAAGAATTAGCAACAAGAAGGTTCTCTACATCTGCATCTCTATTCCTGCCCTGCAAACAGCTTCATCAGTGCCATTCTTCTAGATTCCATACATATGCATTAATATATGATATTTGTTTTTCTCTTTCTGACTTACTTCACTCTGTCTAATGGGCTCTAGGTTCATCCACCTAGAGCTAGTTGTTTTTAATCACTGGAACTGATTCAAATGCTTTCCTTTTTATGGCTAAGTAGTACTCTATGGTATATACATACCATAACCCTTTGTCCATTCATCTGTCTATAAGGAAAGGGTGGGACAAAATGAGACAGTAACAATGAAACATATGTATAACCATATGCAAAGTAGACAGCTCGTGAGAATTTGCCGTATAACACAGGGAGTTCAACCTAGTGCCCTGTGACAATCTAGAGGGGAGGGATGGGCTGAAGGGTGGGTGGGAGGTTCAAGAGGGAGGGGACATATGTATGCTCATGGCTGATTCACTTTGTTGTATGGCAGAAATGCAACATTTAAAGCCATTATCCTCCAACTGCAAATAAATTTTAAAAAGAATAAGCCATGATAAAGACCACTAATAACATAAACACACTGGAAAAAAAAGATTTAGCAACGAAGGGTTGTTATTCTGTGTTTTAAACTGGAGACAGAATTTAAGGGGAAAAAATCCAAGTAAACTTCAGGGCCCCATCCCCCCTTCTCTCTCTTCCCCTCCCCAGCACAGTACAGGCATCCCCTCCCCTCTCAAGTATGTGAAGAGTGACTGGAGTCCCGTGTTTATAAGGCTGCTCTGCGATGCGATTGCTCCTCTAGGACTTTATTAATGACATTTACGATTCCTGGAATAACTAAACCACGCTGTTCCACCAACACTAGGCCTTAGAGAAGTCATTACTCTGGTGATCACAACAAAACTGAATTCTAAACGGGCTGCCTGCTGGTGTAATACGCCATGAGTCACTCCCCATGTTCTGGCAGTAAAAACAAATTAAATTAAAGATCCCCGTTCACCAAAGGTCTAATTCTAATTTCTGCAAAGTTTCCATTAAACAGTACCATCTACAGAAAGTACACACTAACTTTCTCCCAGCCGGGAACTCAAGGCAGAGGAAATTCCAATAGGAGAATTATTAAATGTTCCCATTAATTTTGTGTTATACCCTCTTAGCAGTTATTAATCATATTAGGAAGATTCAGCAATCTGTCCTCTTTGAATTCTGTAAAGCATTTATGGAAATTAGCTTTCACTGGGGAAATGAGATGTGAACTGCTGAAAATCAGAAATGAACAAAGAAATAGATTTAAAGGGAGTTAGTTTTGGTAATAAAGATAGGAAGGGGTTTTCTTCCTCTTATTAATGACATGGAAACATTTCAGGGGATATTTTAATACTGTTTTCTCCTGTACGAATCTTAGTCCAAGTTTCTTTTTCTTCTCCCATTTAATGACAGCGATTTTCACCTTGCCTTTGATTTAGCAGTCCGTGAAAACAATGCCGCGTGTCTGAGAAAACCAAGAGAGGTTCCCATCTGCTGGGGGAGGTGTGTGGGTGGGCTTCCCAAACCCATCAAATGGCTGGTTGATTGGTTGACTGCTACTATAAGACTTCAGTGAATTGTTCATTTTTGAATACTGTACTTCATTTGACATGGATTCCAAGCTACTTGGTATTTCCTGGGTATGTGTAAGCAGAGCTGTGCATAAATATGAGAGTGGAAAAACTGGCAGAACAAGAGAACAACATTTATCGAGCACCTTATCAAGTACCTGGGGACTGTACTCTTACAGATTCTTTTTAAAATGTGATTCTCACAGCAGGCCTTTAAGGATGTTGCTGTTCAGTCGCTCAGTCGTGTCAGACTCTTTACGACCCCATGGAGTGCAACACATCAGGCTTCCCTGTCCTTTGCCATCTCCCAGATTTGGCTTAAACTCAGGTCCATTGAGTCCATGATGCCATCCAATCCCCTCATCCTCTGTAGCCCCCTTCTCCTCCTGCCCTCATTCTTTCCCAACATCAGGGCCTTTTCCAGTGAGTCAGCTCTTTGCATCAGGTGGCCAAATTGTTGGAGCTTCAGCTTTAGTTATCAGTCATCCAACGAATATTCAGGGTTGATTTCCTTTAGGATTGACTGGTTTGACCTTATTGTCCAAGGGACTCTCAGGAGTCTTCTCCAGCACCACAGTTCTAAAGCATCGATTCTTTCAGTGCTCAGCCTCCTTTATGTTCCAGCTCTCACATCTGTACATGACTACTGGAAAAACCATAGCTTTGACTATACAGATCTTTGATAGCAAAGTGATGTCTCTGCTTTTTAATATTCTGCCTAACTTTATCATAGCTTTCCTTTCAAGGAACGAGTGTCTTTTAGTTTCATGGCTGCTTTAGCCATCTGCAGTGATTTTGGAGCCCAAGAAAATAAAATCTGTCACTGCTTCTACTTTTCCCCTTCTAATTGACTGGACCCTAATGGTTACAGCAGTTAACCACTTAGTAAGCTCCTGTTAAATACCAGGTATTGCATTATAATGGATCTTACATGTATTGTCTCTTTGAATCTTTATAACAACCCAGTGGGAGGTGGAGGAAGGAAGGTTCATTTACCAACATTTTACTGATGAAGAAATGAAGGCTTCCAAAAGGTGCACATTAGCCCAAATTTAAAGTGCAGAAGCCCAAATGGGAGTGATCCATGCATTCTAATAAGGGTCAGCCCCAACCAAGTGCTTACTTTGCTCCAGGTCCTCTGCTTGGCATTTTAGCTAATCCTCATCAAGTCTTTATTAGGCAGACCTCATGGCAGATAAAGAAACAGAAGCACAGGAGGTAAGTAGTGTGTTGCTCACAAATCTATAAGCAGCAGAGCCAGGGATTAACCCAGAGCCTGCATCTGGCCACTAAATTCTACTCTCTCAGCATATGTTCAGTGGGGAATCAAATCTTCAAAATTAGCTGGATCCTTTGCAAGGTTTCATGATGACTTACTGGTTTTTGTTTTTGTTTTCCTGGTGCTCCCCTAGGGAAATTGTGGCTGTTCCTGCCTTTACAAGCCCTTGGGAACTTCAGGTCCCAATTTTCAGTTGCATCAAAGAGTTGCATGTGTTTGCAGTTCTTTACCTTTCCACATTTGGCACATGAAATTGCACTTCTCCAGTCCAAATTCCATACTAATTGACCGAATGAAACAGGATTCTATTTCAAGTGTGCTTTGTAATTGAGCACTCTTCTCCGGCTATAGCTTCGGGTCATCCATATAAAAGAAAAGGCAAATCTTGAAGTCTTATCTCTTACTGAGAGGGTAACCATAATTTGGCTTATTTTGCATCCTACAAGAGTGGGTTCAAAGCTAAGCTAAATTACAAAGGGCTCCTGCTGCCACTCTGGAAGAGCCTTTCTGTACATCCGTCTGGAAAGAATTTGTTCCCATAGAGGCATCTATATCTTAGAGATATCAAATGCTACTTGGAGGGTGAGATGGGACCTGGGAATCTTTTCATCCATTTAACATTTTCTTTGTACTGTTTGACCTATACTGACTTCTCCGTACATCTCTGGCTAACAATCCTGGTCTTACAGAAGAAATGTGGATGCTGGTTCTTGTAGGAGAGGTAGGGGGAACAGCAGCATAGTATAGTGGGTCAATGGCCCTACTTACTAGTGACCTGTCTACAGGTGGTAGTTGAGAACTATTTGTAAGGAGATCCAGACTCCGAACCAGAATGTAAATCAGCTAGGAGACTACACATACTGTTTAGCTCAGCCAATGTGGTTTCATAGCAAGAATTTCTCAGTGAAGGAAGCACTGCATAGAGGTACAATTTAGCATGAACACTTTGCCAACAAAGGTCCATATAGTCAAAGCTGTGGTTTTCCCAGTAGTCATCAATGGAAGTGAGAGTTGAAACAAAAAGGATGAGCACTGGAGAAATGATGCTTTGAATTGAGGTACTGGAGAAGACTCTCAAGAGTCCCTTGAACTACAGGGAGATCAAACCAGTCAATACTGAATATTCATTGGGAGGGCTGATGCTGAAGCTGATGCTCCAATACTTAGGCCACCTGATGCAAAGAGCCAACTGATTGGAAAAGGCCCTGATGCTGGGAAAGGCTGAGGGCAGGAGGAGAAGGGGGATGCAGAAGATGAGATGGTTAGATAGCATGACTGACTCAATGGACATGAATTTGAGGAAACTCTGGGAAATGGTGAAAGACCAGGAGACCTGGCATGCTGCAGTCCATTGGGTCACAAAGAGCTGGACATGGCTTAGCTAGTGAACAACAACAGCAACAAAACAAACCCTTTATCTTCTCACAGGCCGGAACAAACATGTTTAAAATCTAGCTGCTTTGTGTTGCTGTGGTTTAGAGCATGAATTCTGCTACCCAACTGCCTGGGTTCAAATCCTAGCTCTGCCACTTACTAGGCTGGGTGATTTGAGGTAGGTTACCTAATTTCTTTTAACTCAGTTTCCCCACTTATTAATATTATCTGAGAATAAATAATATTTTAATCAAGAATAGTAAAATTGGGATGATAATATTATTATTTGTAATAACCTGCTACTGTTAAGGGAATGGAGGAGGGCATGGCAACCCACTCCAGTATTCTTGCCTGGAGAATCCCCATGGAGAGAGGAGCCTGGTGGCTACAGTCTGTGGAGTCACAAAGAGTGGGACATGACTGAGCCACTGGGCACATTAAATGTATGTGTATTTATCTGATACCCATTTGACACAGAGTAAGTACTGTGTGTTCAGTTGCTAAGTCCTGTCTGACTGCAACCCCCTGGACTGCAGCCCACCAGACTCCTCCATCTCTGGAATTTTCCAGGCAAGTGGAGTGGGTTGCCATTTCCTTCTCCAGTGTATCACTGGCATTGGATACATGCATCATTGGCACTCTATATGCATCAATACAATGTATCATTGATACTACCTGTATCAAGTATATGTACATGGCACTATATGTATCATTGGCACTGTATATATATCAACAGTACTTACAGTAATACAGAATTCCCTGGCAGTCCAATGGCCAAGAATCTGCCTGTCAATGTGGGGAACACAGATTCGATCCCTGCTCTGGGGAGATTCCACATGCCTTGGAGCAGGTATGCCTGTATGTTACAACTTCTGAGGCTGTGCTGTAGAGTCTGAGCTCCACAGCTAGGGAAGCCCATGCACCCCAACAAAGTGTAGCCCTCATTCACTGCAACTAGAGAAAGCCTGAGAGCACCAGTGAAGGCCCAGGGCAACCATAAATAAATAACATTTTAAAATCATAGTAAAAGTAATAGCAATTTGATCTCTGGTTCCTCTGCCTTTCTAAAACCGCTGGATCATGGAAAAAGCAAGAGAGTTCCAGAAAAACATCTATTTCTGCTTTATTGACTATGCCAAAACTTTTGACTGTGTGGATCACAATAAACTGTGGAAAATTCTGAAAGAGATGGGAATACCAGACCACCTGACCTGCCTCTTGAGAAACCTATATGCAGGGCAGGAAGCAACAGTTAGAACTGGACATGGAACTACAGACTGGTTCCAAATAGGACAAGGAGTACGTCAAGGCTGTATATTGTCACCCTGCGTATTTAACTTCTATGCAGAGTACATCATGAGAAACGCTGGGCTGGAAGAAGCACAAGCTGGAATCAAGATTGCCGGGAGAAATATCAATAACCTCAGATATGCAGATGACACCACCCTTATGGCAGAAAGTGAAGAGGAGCTAAAAAGCCTGTTGATGAAAGTGAAAGAGGAGAGTGAGAAAGTTGGCTTAAAGCTCAACATTCAGAAAACTAAGATCATGGCATCTGACCCCATCACTTCATAGAAAATAGATGGAGAAACAGTGGAATCAGTGTCAGACTTTATCTTGGGGGCTCCAAAATCACTGCAAATGGTGACTGCAGCCATGAAATTAAAAGACGCTTACTCCTTGGAAGAAAAGTTATGACCAACCTAGATAGCATATTGAAAAGCAGAGACATTACTTTGCCAACATAGGTCCGTCTAGTCAAGGCTATGGTTTTCCAGTGGCCATGTATGGATGTGAGAGTTGGACTGTGAAGAAAGCTGAGTGCTGAAGAACTGATGCTTTTGAACTGTGGTGTTAGAGAAGACTCTTGAGAATCCCTTGGACTGCAAAGAGATCCAACCAGTCCATCCTAAAGGAGATTAGTCCTGCGTGTTCATTGGAAGGACTGATGCTGAAGCTGAAACTCCAATACTTTGGCCACCTGATGCGAAGAGTTGACTAACTGGAAAAGACCCTAATACTGGGAAGGATTGGGGGCAGGAGTAGAAGGGGACGACAGAGGATGAGATGGTCGGATGGCACCGACTCAATGGACATGAGTTTGGGTGAACTCTGGGAGTTGGTGATGGAAAGGGAAGCCTGGCGTGTTGCGATTCATGGGGTCGCAAAGAGTCGGACACAACTGAGCGACTGAACTGAACTGAAAAGTAATAGCAATAGCAACAATGCTAATCACATGAATGAAACAACCAGCCCGGTCCCTCAGGGACAGTGCAAGGTTTTTTCTCATTTGAATTGAGCTAATTGTAGAAAGGTTGAGCTGTTAAAGGAGAAGCCAGAGCTGAGTTTTGTAATTGATAAGAATTTAATCTTTAGAGTGTTATTTGCTGACTCTCTAAATTGTCATCTTGGTCTTTATCTACTTCTGAAAAGAGACAGGGGCCCCCAATTAAGAGATGACCAGGGCTGGGGAGGGGAGGAAAAGATTAGTGGACATTCCTGTGAGTTGTTCAGACGAGGGCAAGTGCTTGAATTGTGAACTCCCTGAAGACTGAGCTTGTTATATATTTGTCAAATGTATAAATGAATGACTACTCCCTTCACCAGAAGTGCGAAATTTTTCAAGCTGTGGGTGGCTGAAGGTTTACAAATTAGCAAGCTCTGAGATATGAAACAAGGGAAGTGACTTTAGTAAGCTCTGGTATATAAATATATATAAAATATACATATACTCATTTCTATCTTTTAGCACTGACTCAACAAAGCTTTGCCAAGATTCTCTCTGACTTTCTGTCCTTTTGTTAAAAGTCCAGGTGAGTCTGAGCAACTCATCTTGTATGCATCACAGTTACACTCTGACTACCTTGTGGACAGACTTAGAAGTCTATTTTACAATTTTTTTTGGGGGGTCCCAGAATTTAAAACTTTGGACCTTTCTCTTAGTTATCAAATGCCATTTAGCTGTGATGGTGGAAAGTCCTGGCCTTTAGAACCCACAGGAAACAAATTCTGAAGATCCCTATAACTGAGAATTCCAGGAATATTGTATCTAATGAAGAAGGGCAGGAGGAAAGGCAGACATGTTATTTTTATTTCCTCTCCTTTCCTACCAGCTTCCCTGGTGGCTCAGATGGTAAAGCCTCTGCCTGCAATGTGGGAGACCTGGGTTCAATCCCTGGGTTGGGAGGATCCCCTGGAGAAGGAAATGGCAACCCACTCTGGTACCCTTGCCTACAAAATCCCATGGACGGAGAAGCCTGGTAGGCTACAGTCCATGGGGTCGCAAAGACTCAGACACGATGGAGTGACTTCACTTTCACTTTTCCCAGTGATAAAGGGGAAGATGGCAGAAAATAGCAGACTAACTTCCAGACTAATATTCCAATGAATATTCATTGGAAGGACTGATGCTGCAGCTGAAGCTTTGGCCACCTGATGGGAAGAACTGACTCTTTAGAAAAGACCCTGATGCTGGGAAAGATTGAGGGCAGGAGGAGAAGGAGACAGTAGAGGAGGAGATGGTTGGATGGCATCACCAACTTGAGGGACATGAGTTTGAGCAAGCTCCAGGAGTTGGTGATGGACAGGGAAGCCTGCTGTGCTGCATTCCATGGGGCTTCTAAGAACCAGAAACAACTGAGTGACTGACAACAACTATGTGTATATATACATATATAGTTGTTGATTATTGCTCAGTCGTGTCCGGCTCTTTGTGACTCTATGGTCTGAATCCGTGTCTCTTACGTCTCCTGCACTGGCAGGTGGGTTCTTTACCACTAGCCCCAACTGGGAAGTACTCCCATGAGTACTCTGTCCTATTTTTAAAATCTGCCTTTCTGTGCCTTTACTAAGCCTTCCTGGACTCTGGGAAGATGGATTGGACAGATTACGTCTTGCTGACTCTAGTTCAGGATTTACGATTCCTATCAGTACCATCAGGATGACTTCTGTTATTATTATTAAAGTCAGCTCCTCCAATCCTCTCTGCATCTTCTATTAAAATACAAGTGCCAGCGACGTGGATGAACCTAGAAGTTATCATGCTGAGTGAAGTAAGTATGAAGTGAAGTGAGTATTTGTCTCAGACAGAGACAAATATCATATCATATCACTTATATGGGGAATCTGAAAACTGATACAAATGAACTTATTTACAAAACAGAAACGGACTCACAGACATAAAAGTCAAACTTATGGCTGCCAAAGGGGAAAGCTCAGGGGAGAGATAAACTAGGAGGTTGGGATTAATATATACACACTATTGTATATAAAATAGACAATCAAGAAGGACCTATTGTATAGCACAAGGAACTCTGCTCAATACTCTGTAATAAACTATAGGGGAGAAGAATTTGAAGAAGGGTAGATTTTTGTATGTATAGTAAAATCACTCTGCTGTACATCTGAAACTAACAACAGGGTTAATCAACTATGTTATATATGTGTTATATGTGTCAGTCACTCAGTCGTGTCTGACTGTGACTCCATCGACTATAGCCCACCAGGCTCCTCTGTCCATGGGACTCTGCAGGCAAGAATACTGGAGTGGGTTACCATTTCCTTCTCCAGGGGGTCTTCCCAACCCTGGGATGGAACCCAGGTCTCCTGCATTGCAGGCAGAGACACTTTACCATCTGAACCACCGGGGAAGCCCTGGCAGTGGTCCTCTAAGAGATATTTCCAAAAATGGCCAAAATAAGCAAAGCATCCAGAAAAATCAACTATATGCTAATATAAAATTTAAAAACATTGTGAAATACAAAGTGTCAGATGCTGTGCTTAATCTTTTAAGTATACTATTCGGAACTTCCCTGGTGATCAAGTGGCTAAGACGGCATTCCCAGTGCAGGGGGCTTGGGTTCGATCTCTGGTCAGGGAACTAGATTCCACATGCTGCCACTAAGGATTTGCATGCCACAACTAAAAGAGCGAAGATTTTGCGTGCTGCAACTAAGACCTAGAGCAGTCAAATAAATCAATTATATATATGTATAATCCATTTCATTTCTGCACAGCACCCAGAGGAGGGGAAGTGCATTTCTCCTAGTTGCTGGTGGTCGCCACTGGATGTGTTCCACCCCCAAGCACGGCCCTTTCATTGGCCACCTTCCAGCTTCTGACCGGGAGCCCAAGCATTCAGACTTCCCAGTGCTACAGCAGACAAATCGTCGCACGAGTGTGTTTTTATTTCCAGTGTTGTAAATTGCACCAAAATAGTTCTTATGCAATTTACAGTGTGTCTGACAAGAAAACAGGTGCTTGCTGCCAGACCCTGATTTTTAATTGAACCTCTATTGGGGTGTGGGGTGCAATAAACAGCCCCACTCTTGGGGGCATGAGGCAACATAGAGGCATTTGAGAAGGTCTCCCAGGAAGGCCAGAGGGCAAAGAGACCACATTTTTCTGGATGCTTTGTTTATTTCAGCTATTTTTGGAAATATCTCTTAAAGGACCACTACCAAGACTTCCCTGGTGGCTCAGATGGTAAACAGTCTGCCTGAAAGGCAGGAGACCTGGGTTTGATCCCTAGGTCAGGAAGATCCCCTGGAGAAGGGAATGGCAACCCCTTTCAGTATTCTTGCCTGGGAAATCCCATGGACAGAGGAGCCTGGCGGGCTATAGTCCGTGGGGTCACAAAGAGTCAGACACGACTGAGTGACTAAGAATACACGCATTCACAACTGCCTACTTTTTTTTTTTTTTTTAAATTTGGAGTAATTTTTATTTTCTTTAGTCCAAATGTTTTGTAATGTGATATTACTTTGGTAATTGACAATAAAATACTGCAGTTTTGATAGCAGTCAAGTAACAAAGCAGTTGCGCTGAGTTTGGACTTGATCTGATATTAATGCACATGATTACCTGGAGATATTATCCCAATGTCTGAATAGGCATTTTGCATCTCCAGAGAGGACATCCCCTTCTTTTCGGGTCCTCTGCTCAGAGACGGCTTGTTGGAGAACAGAGGTGCCTGTGTTTTCACAGGTTGGGTGAGACAAGTGAGCACGGGAGAGCATGGCCTGAGTCTTAGGGTCACTCTGCCAGGGACAGGGCACTGGAACAGACGGCCATGGATCTAGCGCATCCCCGGGTCAGCAGGGCTGAGGCCACTGGGAGTTTCCAGTGGGGACGGGTGTACTGGAACATCTGCGAGGAAGAGATTCATGGTCTGTGTGCCAGGTCTGTCGTAGAGGAGAAGGAGCCAGCGGAGCCCAGGAGACGATGCTCTGAGTCACAACCCCAGAGGATGTAGATCCCCGAGGCTGGTGTCCCCAGAGGCCAATGCAGAGTGTGCCCAGATACGTGTGCCATTTCTTACAGTTATCCATGATCTCACTAGAAATTCCCAGTCTTCCATCCTGGTATTGTTCTTCCTCACTTACAGATCAAGAAATAAAGACCCAGGAATGTTAATTTGCCCTGAGCTCTGTGGCTGGGACGGCAGGGTGGTGCATCTACTGAGCTGTTTGCTGACCTTAAAACCCCTTGAACCCTTTCTCTTCTTTCTCTACATTCTCAGCTTCAGAAATGAATACATTTCTGAATGTATGGTAAGAAATAGGGGAATGATGGGTTCTAGTCCCACCTGGAGTAAAAAAAAGAAAGAAAGAAATAGGGGAATGGATACTTATCTTTCAATAAACCTTAATCTTCTGTCATAAAAAAATTTTGTTCCTCCCATTCAATGTCTCGTATAAATTCCATCAATTCCTTCTAAAAATGCAGAACTAAGATTTGCTCTTGTGTTTAGTCACTCAGTCGTGTCTCTTTGTGACCCCATGGATTGAATCCTGCCAGGCTCCTCTGGTTCATGGGATTCTCCAAGCAAGCATAAGGAGTAATTTGCCATTTCCTTCTCCAGGGGATCTTCCCAACTCAGGAATCAATCCCTGGTTTCCTGCATTGCAGGCAAACTCTTTACTATCTGAGCCACCAGGGAAGTCCTTTTAGGATATGAAGAGGGACAAATCCTCTTTTTAAATTTTTCCGCAGTTAATACAATAGCTCTGTTTAACACCCATGTATGGATCATTTCGCAGGCTCTGGGCACTGTGTAGTTGTACAAAGGAATGATTCAAAGTGCGACATATTTTTAAGATGTTTCTATATAGAGACTTTTAAAAGTCAATATATTAAAGTATCAATCAGTTCAGTTCAGTTCAGTCGCTGACTCTTTTGCAACCCCATGAATCAGAGAACACCAGGCCTCCCTGTCCATCACCAGCTCCCGGAGTTAACTCAGACTCACAATACAAAATAACTTATTTACAAATCAGAAACAGACTCACGGGCATAGAAAACAAACATATCATTACCAAAAGGGAAGGGGAGGGGAGAGGGATGAATTGGGAATTTGGGATTAACTGATACATTCTACTGTATATAAAATAGATAAACAAGACCCACTGTATAGCACAGGGAATTATATTCAATATCGTGTAATAACCTAAAATGGAAAAGAATCTGTATATATATATATCTGAATCACTGAAGGTTCTTAGGTGTACAACTCACACTTAGAACCTGAACAAAGTTACTCAAAGACTTGGTTTAGTTAAAGGTGAAAGGAAAAGTGTTAATCGTTCAGTCGTCTCCGTGGAATTCTACAGGCAAGAATACTGGAGTGGGTAGCCATTCCCTTCCCCAGGGAATCTTCCTGACCCAGGGCTCAAGCCCAGGTCTCCCGCATTGCAGGCAGTTTCTTCACGATCTGAACCACTAGGTTAAAGGTGGAATAAATAAGAACACAGACCTCTAGAAAAGTGAGTCATGGCAGTGAGCCCCTGAAGGAGGCACAGGGAAAATTCAGTCTTCAGATGGTTGTTTTATCTTAATAAATTTGATCACAAAACAGAATGGAAGTGTAAAGAGCAACATCTGAAAAAGGATCATGTTCTAATTATAATAATTCGAGTCTAATGTCCTGTCATACAAAAACAAAAACCAAGAGACAGAACGATAGGAGAAAATACAATTTCCTCATTGTTCCCAGGGGGACATTATTTTATTCTTAATAGAGATAACCTGTGAAATAAATGTTCCGGGATGTAGTTTTTAAACCTCAAAATAAGAACTGGTCGAGATAAAAACAGGAAGCATACTTTCCAAATGACTAAAGGGTAGAGAAAACAAAGTTCACGTATCAAACATACTCATCTAACACACTGACATTTTCTATCTTTAATTTTCTCTCCAGGGACTTCTGTGACCTGCTGTCTGTCTGAGTCTTAGCATCATTTCCAGTGTCACTAATGAGGGACGCTCTACTGATCACACCTTTCACCCTTTCCAGCTCAGATATTTTTTTAAATTCATTATTTTTTTCTTAAGATTTTTTATTTTTGATGTGGACCATTTTAAAAGTCTTTATTGAATTTATTATAATACTGTTTCTGTTTTACGTTGTGGTTGTTTGGCTGCGAGGCATGTGGGATCTTAACTCCCCAGCCAGGAGTGGAACCCGCACCCCTGCATTGGAAGGTGAAATCTAAGCCACTGGATCGCCAGGGAAGTCTCAACCAGCTTGGCTTTTAAAGAAAACCCCTTAAGTCATTTTTTATCTCATTGTGACCTCCAATCCCTTTATTTTCTGTTTTCCCTCTTCTTCCTGTCGACCCCACTTAGATGTCGTGGCCATTATTTCAACTGCTCTGTTGCCAGTTCCCTAAACTTCCTGCCCCTTTGGACTTCGGTCATGCTCCCTCTGGCTGACCTCCAATCCTGAGAAATCCACTCTACACTTTCTCTCTTTCTGTATGTGAGCAGCTGGGGAAGAACACAACAGGGTGGATTTACCATCATATATTCATGGCTGTTGACCTTGAGTGCTGGACCATCTTTCACATGTCTTTGGTCACCTCATACTCTGACTCTCTGCAGCGGCTGATCCAAGCCTTCTCCAGTCTCCTCCAACTCCCAGCTTCCCCACCTCCTCACAATCTCTGAGCAGACCCCCCTTATTTTGTCCTTCACAGAGAACAGACACGATTAGGTAGGAATAGTCCAACCATCCTGCTATCCAAGCCTCAACAATCCTAGTCCTAGCAGACAATCTGATCTGTACCCTCTGGTCTTCCTTCTCTCCTGTTCTGCTGGGGAGCTGTTTCTTTTCCTGATGGAAACCAATTCTTTAAGCATGCTTCAGACCTCATCCTCTTCCTCTTTCTTAGGAACATTATAGTATGAGTTATCTCTTATTTCTCCTGAACAGCCAATCTCTTCTCAAGCTCGTCAATTGCCTTCAGTTATAAACATTTTTTTTAACGTCCTCATCCTTTAAAAAATGATCTCACCTTTAGACTCCATTAGGAGTTTTCTGAACTTACTGCCTAGATCAACTTACCTCCCTTGCCCTTCTCAACTCACTTCATCCTGGCTCCCGTTCCCATCCCCACACTAAGACTCCTCTTATAAGACTGTTGCAGCCTGCATGAGAGTAGATTCCATGGGCAGTTTTTTTTTTTTTTTTCTCTCCATATTTATTCATTTGGCAGTGCCAGGTCTTAGCAGGATCTTCAGCTGCAGCAAGCAGGATCTATTTCCCTGACCAGGGATGGAACCCAGGCCCCCTGCCTCAGGAGCATGGACTCTTAAGCCACTGGACCACCAGGGGAATCCCTCCCATGGGAATTTTTGTACCCATTCTACTTAACTTAGTGACATTAAGATTCTGCAGTCAGTCTCAATGTGTGGGGTTCCCTGCCCCCCAACACACACCACCCGGTGATTCTTAGACACCAGCTGAGTGTCCTTCAGTTGAACTAGATTCTGACTTTATGTACCTGGAGACAGCATCAGATTCCATGGTTACATGCTCAGTCCCAGTCCCACTTTAGACACCAATTGCAAGTCCAGTTTGTCACCTAGGACTTCTGACCAACAGGCCACAGGTAGGGAGTTCCCATGACTCCCTCCTGCGAGTGAATAAGTGGTCCAGTAACTCCAAGCACTCAGAGACCCTGCGGACTCACTAGATTGCTGTTTTTATTCTAAAAGGATGTAAGTCAGGAGCAGACAGTGGAAGTGATGCCCAAGGTCGGGGTGTGGGGAAAGGATGCAGAGCTTCTGAGCCCTCTCTGATCATGTTGCTCTCCCCAGATCCAACCCTGGGTCTCTCTGAACTCTCTGGGTCTTTAATGGAAGCTGTATACACAGGCATGGCTTCCAGGTGGCTCAGTGGTAACGAATCAGCCTGCCAGTGCAGGCAGGTTCCATCCCTGGTCCAGGAAAGTCCCCTGGAGGAGGAAATGGCAATCCGCTCCAGTATTCTTAACCGGACAATTCCATGGACAGAGGAGCCTGGTGTGCTAGGCTAGTCCAGGGGGTTGCAAAGAGTCGGACATGACTGAGCAGCAGAACAACATTGAGCAGGCATCATCGGTTACATCACTGCCCCCCAGTGCTTGAACTCAATCTTCAGAGCCTGTGCTCTCCCTGGAGGCTGGGGGTGAGACTAAGGCTTTCAACTCTCTAATCACTGGATTGGTTCCCCTGGTAGCCCCCACCCTTAGGTACTTTCCAAGAGTCACCTCATTAACATAATGAAAGACATTTTTATAGCTCTCTTCTCTTAGGAAATTCCGAGGGTTTTAAGTGTTCTGTCCCAGAAACTGGGACGGAGACCAAATATGTATTTCTCCTGATAAATCACAGTGTGTCGCAGACACTGGGTGCTCCTGACAGCTCTTGTCTGTTCTTGTCCTTGGTCTTCTCTGGCATGCTGCTCTCTTTCCCCATCCCTTCTCTCGGCACGCATCATCTCTGTCTCATTTTTCAGGCTCTCCTGTTTTTTCTCTGTCTCTTCTACATTAAGTCTTGTGTTCAATTTCTCCTACAGAACAAAACACTGTGTACAAGATTCAATTTTGGTTATACATGATCATCTACACATTTTTTTAACAACTCCCGATGTTTTGGCCTCGCCCCAAACTATTTGAAAATAAATTTCTGAGGGTAAATCCCAAGCAACTCTTTTAACAAAGAAACCCCAAATGAGTTATTCAGACCTGCTGCTGGTGGGAATGCAAAATAGTCCAACCTCTATGGTGGGGAATTTAACAATATCTAACAAAAGTACAAACCTGGTTACCCTTCAACCCAGCAATGCTACTTCTAGGAATTTACCCTGAAGACACACATCCAACAGAACAAAATACTGTGTACAGATTATTCACTGTAGAATTATTAACTCGTGTTTGCAAAAATTTTCTCTTACATTGTCTTCTGGAAATTCTACAGTTGTGGATATTACAGTTAGGTCTGTGATCCATTTTGAGTAAAATTTTACACATGGCGTAAGGAATGGATTGAAGTTGTTTTGCATATGGATATCCAATTGTTCCAGCACCATGTGTTGTAAAGACGGTTCTTTTTCCACTGAATTGCCTTTGCACCTTTGCTGAAAGTCAATTTTCTTAATACTGCTGGGCTTACTTCTGGACTCTTAATTCTGTTCCATTGGTTTATTTGTCTCTCTGGCTGCCAGTACTATACTGCCTCGACAAATGTAGTTTTCTAATAAATTTTTGTTCTTTGTAAAGTTGTTCTGGTTATTCTAGGTCCTCAACATTTCTATAGAGCTTTAGAATTTGTCAATTTCTATAAAAACTTCTGCGGGGATTTTTCTTGGAATTGTGTTAAATCTATAGATTAATTTGGGGAGAACTGATCTCTTAATGTATCTTCCCATTTACTTAAGTCTTCTTTAAATTCTCTCAGCAAGAAGGTTTCAGTATAAACTTCTCACACTTACTGTGTCTGATTTACCCTGCAGTATTTCATATTTTTTTAATGATGCTTTAATGGATGTGTTTTTAATTTCCCTTTTGATTGCTCATGGCTAATATATAGATGCTGCTGCTAACTCGCTTCAGTCATGTCCGACTCTGTGCGACCCCATAGACGGCAGCCCACCAGGCTCCTCCATCCTTGGGATTCTCCAGGCAAGAACGCTGGAGTGGGTTGCCATTTCCTTCTCCAATGCATGAAAGTGAAAAGTGAAAGGGTAGTCACTCAGTTGTGTCTGACTCTTAGCGACCCCATGGACTGTAGCCTACCAGGCTCCTCCACCCACGGGATTTTCCAGGCAAGAGCACTGGAGTGGGGTGCCATTGCCTTCTCCGAATATATAGATAGATTTGTGTATATCAAGCTTGTATCCTTCGTGTACTCGTTTAGTAGCTTTGTGTGTATTTTCAGTTGCTAGGTTGTGACTCTTTGTGACCCCATGGACTGCAGCATATCAGGCTTCACTGTCCTTTACCATCTCCCTGAGTTTGCTCAAATTCATGTCCACTTAGCCGGCACTTTTTGTACATTTCATTGAATTTTATATATAGATGATCATGCTGTCTGCGGATGAAAACAGACTGGCTGCTTTCAGTATAATCTGAAAGGCTTGTTTATTTGTTGGTGTGTTTCTTGTCTGCTCTGCGTCTGTTCCAGCTGCGACTCCGACCCCTCCTCACCCTTCCAGGTGATGCGTTGCTTCCAGTGGAGGATCTCCTGATCACGCACACAGCTGTCACTCTGCAGTGTCCAACCCTGCTTCAGGGCAATGAGCGTAAACCCACAGCCCAACTACGGGACACCCCCTTTTCTTCTCCCAAGTAACCAGTTGGAATCAATCAAAGAGGCCAGAAGAGTCTGTGGGGTGACCACTAGACCATTCCTCGGGACACGGGTGTTTGCCAGCAGCTGGCATGTGATTTGGGGGTGGAGAAGGGAGCTGCAGGACGCTTTTCAAGCAATGAGATTCAAGACAGTGCTCCTGAAAGACCACAGGCCTCAAGGAACGCAGAGCAAGTTCCTTTCCTCCCAAGGGTATTCATGAAACCTGCAGCACTGTCAGGTAGCTTCCACACTGTGACTCTACTCAGGATCACTCGTTACGTGCAGGTAACATCAGCCAGGTGGCTCGTGCCAGGTGGACACTGCGGGAGAAGAACATGAACACGGCATCTTGGCCATCCAGGCACATGAGCAGAAAGGGACCCAATGTGCAAAACTGAGAAGGCCAGTGGAAGTGGTCCATGGCTTCTGTTCCCCTCTATGCCCACAAAGCATTATCTGGATAGAAAACAGGAGCTGACGTGGCAGCTCTGTGTGACTTTTCTCCCATTATCTTCATTTGGGTTTTCACCCTGATGCTGGGAAAGGTTGAGGGCAGGAGGAAAAGTGGGTGGCATAGGATGAGATGGTGAGATGGCATCACCAACTCAATGGACATGAGTTTGAGCAAACTCTGGAAGATGGTGCAGGACAGGGAAGCCTGGCATGCTGCAGCCCATGGGCATGCAGAGCTGGACACGACTAAGTGACTGAACAATAACAAACAACAGAATGGGGGAGCAGGAAGGAAGCCTGGTGGGAGTATTTCAGACACATTTGATCCTTGGATGAAACCAGTTATTTTCAGTGCATATTGAAATAAGAGAATCTGATCCCTGGCAGAATGGGAGTTTCATATCTTTTATGATGAGTTTTTTTTCTCCATTTATAAAAATGACAGAGACTTTCTGCAGAAAATTTAGAAGATTAGGAAATGTATAAATAATAAATAAATATATCCACAATCCCACCACAGAGACAAAAATACTATTAACCTTTTAAGAATATTTCCCAATAGACATGTATAGGAGCAAATGTGTGTATACAGATGTACACACTCACACACACACACACACACACACATATATATATACACACACTATATATATATATAGTCCACATTATCAATAACTCTAAATAGCTGCAATATATAATACAAATACACTATAATTTATTTAACTATTTCCATATCGCTGAGCAGTTTTCTTCCTTTTAAGTAATGAGGCGATGAATATCCTTGTTCATTCATCTTCACACATGTATTTGGTTTCCTGAATTATTCTTGGTCCCAAGAATCCTGTATGTAAGTGAGGACTATTTTCATCACAGCTTACATACAGCTTGGGGTCTGGTTTTAATTAGGGGCCCATGGACATACAGAGAGAAGAGTGACTTTATGAGTGAAAATGTAAGCCTTTGTGATCAACGTTGCGGGTGAAGTCTAGATTTGGACAAGGTAGTTCTCAAGGTGATAACCCAGGTGTTTGTGTTTTCTCTTTCCAGGAGGGTAAAAGGGGTTCTCTTCCTCCTGCCCTTGCTTTGCTGCCTCTCAGACACTCAGCAGGCCGGAGAATGCCTCCCCTCCCTTTGCTTTCCTTCCTCCTGCATCACTCACACCTTTGCAGCATCACCATCAGGTAAAAATAAATCTGGGAGATGCTGAAGGACAGGAGAGCCTGGAGTGCTGCAGTTCACAGAGTCACAAAGAGTGAGACACAACTGAGCGACTGAACAAAGACAATAATCCTTAGGTGTTACCCAAAGACTTGAATCTACTGGAGAGCTTCATCCACATGCTCAACTTGATCCATGCCATGCCATGCTTAGTTGCTCAGTCATGTCCAACTCTGTAATCATTTGGACTGTGGTCCACCAGGGTCCTCTGTCCATGGGATTTTTAAGGCAAAAATACTACAGTGGATTGCCATTTCCTCTTCCAAGTGGTCTTCCCAACCCAGAGATCAAACTTGAGTCTCCCGTGTCTCATGCATTGCAGGTGGACTCTTTACCTGCTGAACTATCCAAAAACTCATGGCCTTGGTATCCTGGTACTCCCTCAGATCAGTATTTCTCATTATGTGTCATTTTGTTCTGAAGATGTTAATATTTGTCTCTTATAAAGAGTGTTTTGAAGACAGAGCAATTTGGGAAACATTGCATCAAAAGAGTTCAACTGGTTCCTCTTTGAAGAAGTGCCCAGAGTTTGGGGGAGTCTTCAAGAAGGAGGATATAAAGTGTTAATTTCCAAACCTTATTTGATCATGTAAACTTTTCGACTTGTCACATCACAAGAGAATACTGTTTTGCAGAGCAAATATTTGAAATGGGATAAAGGAAGTTTGAGTTTGGATGCTGTAGTTTAAATCCTGTAATGAGGCTAACTCTTCTTGCCCCATTGCTTTGTCCCACTCCAGAGCCAGTCTTTACAATCCTTTGTTTATGGCTGCTAGTGATTTTCAGAACAGAGATATGGGCAGGTACCAAGATGTGACCACCCCGCCACAAGAACATGTGTCAAATGGAGGGACCAGATGGAAGAACTGAGTGCTTTAAACATATGCATAATGGAAAGTCTTAAAATATTAGCTGCAGTCCTTTCTGCGGCCCCTGGGATGGGAGTCATTCCCCAGTCAATCTTCCTCTTTGTCTTGAGGAGGATGATTTGTTGTTGTTCTGTCGCTAAGTCGTGTCCAGCTCTTTGCAACCCCAGGGACTGCAGCACACCAGGCTTCCCTATCCATCACCAATCCCCAGAGCCTGCTCAAACTCAGGTCCATTGAGTCAGTGATGCCATCCAACCATCTCATCCTCTGCCACCCCCTTCTCCTCCTGCCCTCAATCTTTCCCAGCATCAGGGTCTGTTTCAGTGAGTCGGCTTTTTGCGTCAGGGTGGGCAAAATATTGGAGCTTCAGCTTCAACATCAGTCCTTCCAATGAATATTTAGGGTTGATTTCCTTTAGAATTGATTGGTTTGATCTCCTTGCTGTCCAAGGGACTCCCGAGAGTCTTCTCCAGCAACACAGTTCAAAAGCATCAGTTCTTTCTACAAGACCTGCAAGAGGAGGATGATAAACACATTTAAAAATATGTTTGGGGAAAACATATTTTCTGTTTGGGGAAAGCATCCTTCCCCACCTTTAAGTCATGTGGTCTTGGGGAGGCTAACCCTATTCTTTATTCAAAATACTCATGGGATCCACTCTGGCCTAATGAGAACCAGCCGTGGGGATTTTGCAGGTACTTTTAGGAAAGGAGACATCATTATTGTTATTATTACCATTTGCTTGGACTGCCAGCTGTTTGGACAATGCAAACTTAGGGCTCCAGTGGCTTTTTTCTGCCACTTTTATCAATGTAGCAGAAACAAAGGAAAATAGAGTTGAGAAACAGAAAGTCACAAATTCCCAGGGCCTCCTCTGAAATGCTGGGTCAGCCTGGCCTGATCTATCAGCTCCATCTTCGGACTTTTCAGTAATGGAGACAACATATCATTTTCGGGTTTCCCTAGTTTAAGTTTCTATCATTTCCATGGAAAACAGTTCAGACTAATAGAATTACTTTGCCTCCCTGAGCTTCAGAGGCTGTTGGGATTAATTGAAAATGTACCAGTGCTGATTCTGTTGTTAGAACTCATCAACTGTTCATTTCCCTTTCCACATAGCTTTTTTTTTTCCCCAGAAGAGAGAATACTGAGGCCTCCAAAGCAGAGATCAAGATGTTAGGAATCTTGGGAAACTATTCCAGGACACTCAAATCTAGGTGATGGGATGAAGACTGGATGCTCAGGCGTGAGGCAGTGAATGGGCGTCAGGAAGTGGAGGTGGTGGAGGTTGTGGTCAGAGCTCCAAGCAATGGACACGCGTCTCCTCAGGCTGTTTCAGAGAAACACGGGACCCTGCGTGGACTCTGGCCAGATCTCTGAGGGATTGGGCCGGGAGAGAGAGGCAGAAGCCCTCCAGTGGGGCGAGGAAGCACATGGGGGGATGCATGCCAACCACTCATCTGTGCTTGTGGGTCCCGAAAGTCACATCTCTCCTCCTGCCCCCAGGGGCTTGAGGCTTTAAGTGGAAACTCCTCCCCTCTCTTTAGACTTTGAGTATAACACATTGCTCTCTATAATATGGGCGGGCCTTCTAAGTTGAAGGCTTCAAAAGCAAAGACTGAGGTTTGCCAAAGAAGATATTCTCCCCCACGACTGCCATGTGAACTCTTACCTGAATTTCCAGCTGGCCAGCTTGCCCTATCAATTTCACACATGACCAACCCACCGTTGTAGGAGCTGATCCCTTAATATAAATCTTGCACACTCTCAATTTTATATATAAGTAAAATAATATATAACATGTGAGTTAGTCACTCAGTCATGTCCGACTCTTTGAGACACCATGGACTGTAGCACACCAGGCTCCTCTGTCCATGGGGATTCTCCAGGCAAGAAGACTGGTGGGTTACCATTTCCTTCTCCAGGGGATCTTCCCAACCCAGGGATTGAACCTACGTCTCCTGCATTGGCAGGTGGTTTCTTTTCCACTGAGCTACTGGGGAAAGCGTTTTGTGTACTCTGTCTTGGAAATCTTATAGCACATGCTGATTTGGTTATAAAAGTGAGAGTTTGTTTTCATTCTTTCCTACTATGTTTCAGGACCTGTGTATCTCAATTCAGACTCTGTTTCAGGGGCACAGTAATCCTGTGTGACCTGGGGCTACAGACAAGCCAGAGAGAGAGCAAAGCCAGGCAGAGACACAAGGCAGGGAAATCTGGTGTGGGCGCAGGGGACTCCCACAGTCAAGTTCATCTGCAGGAACTCTGTGGGCGGCACGGCGGAAATCTCCATGGGCCAGGTGATGGAGAGCCTTTGATGCCAGAACGAAGTGTTCAGATTTTAGAAACAGGGGAAGAGGAGCCACTGTTTGCAAGGTTAATCAAGAAGGGAAGAAAGTTCTGCCTTAGGAAGAGGTTAGCATGAAGGATGGGATGAGAGGTAGTAGAGGGGAGAGGGAAGGCAATGGTGGGACATCCCTGGATGTCCAGTGCCTAAGACCTGGCCTTTCAACACAGAGGATGAGCATTCCAGCCCTGGTCAAGGAGCTGGGACCCCACATGCCTTATGGCCAAAAAAACTCCCAAAACATAAAACAGAAGCAATATTGCAACACATTTTAAAAAAACCTAACAACAACAACAACAAATGGCCCATATAAAAAAATCTTAAAGAAACACCCCAAGCAGTGGCACCAGTTCCCATCAGAGGTGAAGAAGTTGAACTGAGACTGGGATGCTGGGGTTGGGAGAGCAGTGGATATCATAGGGAAAGTATATGCAGGTATTAGCGAGGAAGAAAGAGCCGAGGGAGAAGCTGAGAGGCGGCTCCAATGTTTACACCCTGGCAAGGAGAGTAGTGACAAAGCAGCTTGTGATCCACAGATCACAAGAGATTCCTTCTCCCACCATGGGGATTCAGAACCATCTTCTGGGCCTCCACCTGCTTCCCCATTGGGGAAACATGTCTTGTGTCTTGGTTCCTCTCCGCTGGGAAGGAGGGAGGACCACAGAACCCTTAGGAATGTCTCTGACTTTTACAGAGTTGACCTGGAGCCTCTCCTGACCGTCTCTGGGTCTTGGAATCCTAAGAAGAGAAATGCTCTTTCCCCCACCGGGGGTGTGTTTAGACGGTGCCTGGACCCCACTGTCAGACGCGTGGCGGACGATCTGTCATTATAAGCTCCATGCATCTCTAGCTGCTCTAATGAGCTGGACGTCCAGAGTGGGAGCAGCCAAGATTTACAGCTTTTACTTGAGAAACCTTCCTACTGTCCAGGGAGGGATTAACTGGACTAAGCAGTACTCAGCTCAGTGGCTGCTGATAGCAAGTTAACAAGGACCATGAAATCCTATGGTGATTAGAACCGGACGGTATCACGGAGCCTTCCTCACCATTGTTTATTTTAGATTGTGGCCGTTCAGGGAGCCTGCGTGGTGTGTCAGACGTACTTAATAGGGAGATAATTTGGGAAGAAGAATGTACAAGGTTGGTGATGGGGGAGATGGTGGGCTGGAGGGTCTGGACTCATTCATTTGCTGGATGGTTGAGTGCTTGTCATCTGGGAGAGAGACTGATGACCCCAGTCTTATAGGACTTTCTTTAATCCGCTCTTGAACTTTCTTCCTTAGTTATACACAGAGTGCCTCGCTCCACTGGAATGATTCAGATTTCAATCCTTTTTCTTCCCCAAGGTATTGATTGTTGTTTACTTGCTCAGTCGTGTCTGACTCTTTGCAACTCTATGGACTGTAGCCTGCCAGGCTCCTCTGTGCACGGGATTCTCCAGTCAAGAATACTGGAGGAGATTGACATTTCCTTCTCCAGAGGATCTTCCCAACTCAGGGATGGAACCCACGTCCCCTGCACTGCAGGCGGATTCTTTGCTGCTGAGCCACCAGGGAAGCCCTAAGGTACTTAGTACTTCCCTTTATTCCTGTTCTCCCAGATTTCTGTTCAGCGTCCTTCTTTCCATTCACTTTTTAAAGATTTTAATATCTTTTATTTATTTATTTTTATTGGCTTGTAGTTGATTTACAGTATTATATGAGTTTCAAGTGTACAACATAGTGATTCAATTTTTAAAGGTTATACTCCATGTATAGTTTTTATAAAATATTGGCTATACAGAATATCCTTGTAGATATTCATTTTATTCTTTTATTATTTTTTATTGGAGTATCACTGCTTTACAATGATTTTCCATCAAGTTAATTGAAATTTTCCATTTGCTTTTACCAGCGAGGCACATAATGCAGGGGGAGCCCTTTTCTTGGGGTTTTCCCTGTTTTGTTTGCCTTGTATGGAGAACTATTTGCTCCATCCCTACAACTTTATCACATCTCCTCTCCACCTTTTGCTTCCCTATTGGCACTTTGATTAAAAAAAAAAAATCAGTGCATAAGAATCTCCCTGGTCCAAAGAAATTTATACTAGATATGTATATATCTATATATATCTGTGTGTGTATATGTGTGTATATATATATATATATATATATATATATAAAGAAAGAAACTGACATTGAAGGTAAAGACCTTGAGAAAGATCCAGACCATACATTGCCTATGCAGGAGACATAAGAGACCCTAATTCGATCCTTGGCTCAGGAGATCCCCTGGAGGAGGGCATGATAACCCACTCCAGTATTCTTGCCTGGAGAATCCCATGGAGAGAGGAGCCTGGCAGGCTACAGTCCATGGGATCACAGCGAGCCAGACATGACTGAAGCAACTTAGCAAACCATACATGCTATGAGGTGAGCATAGCCTATTGGAAATGTGACTCATGGAAGTCTTACTATTCTGGTTCTCTTTTTAAATTAGTCAGAAATGAATTTATTCCAAAAGGCTGTAAATGAATCTATTCCCAAAGGCTGTATTCCAAAGACTCGAAAGTAGGAATGGAAGAAAGAGTTAGGATTCTACTGCTGATGTCAGCCCTGTCCCAGCGCCAAAGTGTTTTCAATTGTTCCCAGGGGATTATTTATCAAAACCACAAAAATGGTCTGCACGGAAAACTCCCCTTTGGTTCAGCCCCTATCAGCCCATCTGAGGATTAGTGTCTGAGTCCCTCCTCCAGGCATCACCCCCAAGCACAAGGGGAAAAGCCCTCAGAGTCCTGGCTCCCTTCTTAATAATCCAATTTGCATCAATTGACCATATCATTACTCAAAGCCTTCCTTGACCTCTTAATTCTCCACTGAAACAGGCCCCTAGTATAACGAGTTCCATGCGGCCTGAGGTGCTTGATCCAAGGTGAGCCACTCCAGCGGGCCGGTGCCTTTCCGCCTCCAGGTGTCTCCAGGGACCACTGCCCACGTGCCCTCGGCACAGTGTTCTTCCCTCCAGCGCCCTGGTTACAAGGGGTGCTGCCCAAGCCAGGCAGGAGCGAGCAGTCCTTTCTCAATCAGAACCCAGGGCTGAGTTTACCCACAACTGCATCCTGCCTTTCCCACCACCATCATCCTTCATGGGAACAGCAGGAAGGGCACTGGGATTTGCATCAAAGCCTCTATTTTTCTTTACTGGCCACAGGATTTCACACAAGTCATCTGCTTTTTCTCAGCCTCAGTTTCTCATCTGTAAAATGGGCATAACACCTGCCCAACCTCTCAGAGCCTGTGTGAGGAGCAAATGAAATGGGAAAGTGCTTTGAGACCTGGGACACCCTGCCCTCATGCACAATTGGTCTTGTTTTCAGCGTCCTTTGTGAAGAAGACCCAGGGTCTCTCATCTGGGTGTCTATTTCCACTCGTGGTATTGGGCATGTGGCCCCTCTTACTTTTCCCTTCTTGGACACTCTTTCGTTTTGGATGCTCAAGGGCTTCTGCACCCTAGGAACAGTCCCTGTAAGTAGGGGCTGCAGTAGTGGGCTGAAGTTGCAGTTTCAAGCAGAGTGGGCATCTCCTAATCCTACCAGCTTTCTTTGGACACAGTCAGCCAGCAGCATCTAGTCACAGAACAGAGCAAACAAAAGAAGGCGTTTGTTTGCTTTACATAAAGAGACAGAGGATGAAGCCAAAGTGACCTCATGTGAGTTTCCAGAATTAGCGTGTGCTGTTTTCATTGGCCTAATGTAAACTCACTTCTGCTTATTCAGTGGGGGTTTCACTTGTCTGATGTGGTTTTGTAAGAAGCACCAGAAGTGGCTGTAAGAGCAGAAGAAAAACTTAGCTGGTTCTTCATATCTAAATTTGCTTTGTTGGCGATGAATGTAATTAGGTTTTCTTTTTAAATGCATTTTCCCCCTCAAAGGCTGAAAGAAATTGGAGAGTTCGGACGTTATTTTCCCTCGGTCAGATCAGAGTGGATTTTTTCTGGGCGTTGTAGTCAGTTAGGGTGTCGTTAGCTTCTGCTTCCTGGGGGACCCCTGTGACACCCTGGATCTTTGCCTTGATATTACCAAGGGGTCACTGTATGCAACATCAAGGATGAAGTTTTATTAGTTCAAGTGGATCATAGTAATGAGATCTCAGCTTAGTTTGAGATCACGCCCAACCTCCTGCCAAAACTCAGATACGATTCAAAAGAGATATTTAATCACATCAACAAAAACAGTGTGTGAAGTCAGACAGAGAAGGAGAAATATCTTACGTTATCCCTTTTATGTGGAATCTAAAAAGAAAGGATACAAATGAACTTACTCAGAAAAAGACCCACAGAAAAACAAACTTATGGTTGCTGGGTGGTAGGGAGGAATATTTAAGGAGTTTGGGATGGACAGGTACACACTGCTATCTTCAAAATGGGTAACCATCAAGGACCTACTGTACTGAGCATAGGAAACTCAGCTCAATGTTTTGTGCCAGCCTGGATGGGAGCAGAGTTTAGGGAGAATGGATACATGGGTATGTATGGCTGAGTCCCTTCTCTGTCCACCTGGAACTATCACAGCATTGTTAATCGCCTATGTGTGTTAGACGCTCATTCATGCCCAGCTCTCTGAGACCCCAAGGACTGTAGCCCACCAAGTTCCTCTGCCCATGGAATTCTCTAGGCAAGAATACTGGAGTGGGTAGCCATTCCCTTCTCCAGGGAATCTTCTTGACCCAAGGATTGAACCTGGGTCTTCTGCATTGCAGGCAGAATTTTTTACTGTCTGAACCGCCAGGGAAGCACTGCCCCTGCCCCCCCAGTGCAAAATAAAAACCTCAAAGTTTGAGAACAAAACAAAACAGTGTGTGTACATTTCAAAGAGTTCACCACTGGGGAATTCAAACGCATCCCTATTGTTGGCTATGGGTCATGTGACTCTTCCTCTAATTACTTATTCCACGGAGGGTCTGGGGAAGAGACCAGAGGCAGGAAACGGATGTATAGTCATTGGCGTGCAGCTCTGCTCACGGTTATTGGTACAATATTAACATCTTTTTATGTTTCTTGAGCACTGGCCCGACTGTGTTTTCTCAGCGGGGTGGATGGGAAAGTTGATGGGATCTCGAAGTGCCTGGCTGGACTTGGAGGTTGGAAGCAGCGATAAATGGCGATGTTTGTTTGGCTTGCTGGCTAATGAGTGGAAGATCGCCAAGAGTAATAAGGTTCCAGCAGCATTTCCTTAATGATTGGCACAGTTCATTAAGAGAAGAAACTAAACGCGACACACACTTGGGAGAGGTGAGGGAGTGGGGGGGGGAGATGGGATGGTCCAATCGTGGAGGTGGGGGGCCGTGGCTCAAGGGAATGTTGGCTTTCATACAATTAGGGATTTTGAAGGAAGACAGAGCCTGGACACAGTGGAATAACTCTGGCTGATTGAGATCTGCATGGGTCAGGGACCAGGGGTCCTGGGCCGAGGGAGGTGGGACAGTATCCACTCTGGATCCCCTGGGTGAATGGCAGCCCGTGTGTGTCTCAGGACACACACAACTGCCTCCCGGACATGGCACTGCTTTCATGGGAGACGGTCTTCCACCCTCATCCCAGGGTGGGTCTGAGGGCATCTAATTTACCGAGGGGGAGTCATATCTAATAAGTCTCTGCGGCCACCTCCCTGGGAGTGAGAACTAATGAGGCACCTGCATCTCCTGTTGTGTGTTTTCAGGGACACGGCCTCTGGATGACACACTTCTGAGACACAGACAGGCTTGCTGGCCTGGGACTGGGGTGTGAAACAGGCCGGCTGCTGTGTCCAGTGTAGAGGGTATGAATTTTGGTCTACAACTGGTACTCCACTGCTTGCTTTCTTTAAGCACCTATGTCCAGCTGCAAGCACCTCCCATACTCCTCTGTGGCTCTTGTTTTAGTCACTAAGTCGTGTCAGACTCTTTGTGACTCCGTGAACTGTGGCTGCTAGACTCCTCTGTCCGTGGGATCTTCCAGGCAAGAATACTGCAGTGGGTTGCCATTTTCTCCTCCCGGGGATCTTTCCAAACCAGGGATCAAACTCACATCTCTTGTGTCTCCTGCCCTGGCAGGTGGGTTCTTTACCACTGAGACACCAGGGTAGCCCCCCATCGTCCTCTAGTGATGGGAAATTGATGCGTAGTCATTGGAGATGCACTGTCTCTTGGGCAGGGCTAAGGTGCCAGCAGGGACACTGCCAGGCCATATGGCACTTTTGTGGATGCTGGGAAAGGGCAGCTCTTCTTGGAGGAGGTACACCTGTGCCATGGGGTGTAACTTGGTGAGGTGAGTGAAGGCTGAAATCCAGCTACTTCTTGCCACCATGGCCAGGAAACTTTGTGTAGGACACAGATCACACAGGTATGCACGGTGGCCCTGGATACCTGGTTGGAAACAGCATCAAAATGTAGAAAAGCCCCTAGACCCAGGGACCACCAGTCCCCCTGAGATGTCCACTGTCTCTGCCCCCAAGTTTCCTGTGGGTCCTATGGCCAGAGTCCTTCTGTACCTCACAGGTGTCCCCTCTGAGCTCTGGCCTCCTCCATGGAAAACCACAGAGACCAAGATCCAGGTCCGGACAGAAGCCACATGCCTCTTCCTAAGGAGGACCCAGCACCTGTTGCTCCCATCTTGCTGTCCTAAAGGCACTCCCCGTCTCCATCACTCTTTTCAGACCCCTAGCTTAATCTCATCAACTAATTTAGGCTTCATCAACGATAAGAAACATAGCTCTAGATTTTCCACTTTCTAAAACCCGTGAAGGCAAAACACAACACTGGCTACCAGTTAGAAGTGGGAAGGAAAAAAAAATCTATAGAGAGAAAATACAAATGCATGTATGCTGTCCTGCTATGGCGACCCCCACACACTCGACTTCCCTGAAGGGAGGGACACTGCGTCCTCGAGACATCTGGGCAGATGGTGGCCTTCTGAGATGCTCTGGCCTCACACAGATTTTGAAGAATCAACAAATTTACCAATTTTTAAAAAATTTCCTAAGATGGATCAGGACTGTTTTTGTGATTGTTTAAAGCGTCATCTGGGGCTCCTTCAATAATTCAACAACGACTGAGTTCCTTTAGTTTGAGTGGATGGAGGGAGGACGCACAGCACATGGCTCTTGTCATTGACCTCATGTGACCTTGGGCAGACTCCTCCGAGAAGATCAGGTTGGGCTGGAACTGGGAAATTTTCTAGGTACATCTCATCATTGCTATCTGTTAAACTATTGTCACAGGGAACTTGTTGTTTGTTAAGGAGAAGAGGTAAGGCAGATAAAATATCCCAGTACTCTTGCCTGGAAAATCCCATGGACGGAGAAGCCTGGTAGGCTATAGTCGCGAAGAGTCGGACACGACTGAGCGACTTCACTTCAGTTCACTCGAGCCCATTACTCCTGTTTTTCTGTTACTCTCTTGTTCTTGCTCCTTCTTCCATTCATGTGTGTTGTTTCCTTCATCTTGTTCTCCTTCTTTTGCATACCCTTAATGTTGAAAATGATCAATATTTATTGAATTAAGCTTTATAAGCATTGGCCTTCAAGGCAGCCAAGTTGAATGTTTCACACATCTGTCTTAACAGACAAACAGTCTCACCAACATTGGGAATTGTTTTTAAAATGGTACATAATCCTCGAAGATGACTTTCTCTAAGCATCCCAGGAGAGAAAATGTTTCCCTCCTTGACCTGTACGGATGGCTTAGTTGGTAAAGAATCCACCTGCCATGAGGGAGACCTGGGTTTGATCCCTGGGTTGGGAAGGTCCTCTAGAGATGGGAAAGGCTACCCACTCCAGTATTCTGACCTGAAGAATTCCATAGACTGTATAGTCCATGAGGTAACAAAGAGTCAGACACGACTGAGCAACTTTCACTTTCACATTGGCCTGTACTAAAACTAGCCCGTGCAGAAAACGACCTTGTAGCCTTATTAACCTCAGAAAGGTATGCTCTACCGGAGAGGGTTGGGAGGCAGAGGACAAGGTTAGTCTTCGGGAAAAACCTCATTGCCTTGGTCTTCGATGTGACTTGCTAGTAGATGGACATATTATGAAAGTTATTCCAGGCTGATATGTTGCTGTGATTGCACATATGTTCGTAGGTAGATTAAAGTCAATTTGAGGTCATTAAAACATTAGGCAGCCCTGGAAGATGAGCTCAGCTCACTCAGAATTTCAGGTCCAGCAGGTTAGCTTTCTGTAGGTCAAAGAAAATTCTCAGATTGGCACCGAGCCGCCTTGGCTGCCCCACAGAAACTCTGTGACTTTGATACTCAGTGAAAAATGCACATCTGGAATGAAATCAGACCTCAGCCCTTTCAAGCTTCTGCTCCTTGGTATTTAATTATTATGACTTGGATGCAGCTCAGGGTAAAGGCTTTATTTTTAGCAGTGATTAGAACAGCTCTGATGAATAGATCAGGAATGCTGTTTATTTTTTTTAATTGGAGCATGTGACTAAATATATTTTTCAACTCTCGAGTGAACAAATCTGACACTTAAGAAAACACATTAAAAATCTTTGGAGCTTTGCATGAGGAGCAGTTTTGCAGACTGCTTTGTGTGGGTTGTCGTGTTTGTCGTCTGACGTTCTGATGAACCGTAGTTATTTATATGTTGGGTCTGACCTGGTATGATCATGATAAGAACGAGAAGGTTCCTCTGCTGTCATCTGGTTCTACCTTCTTTTGACAGTGGAGGAGATTAGATTCCATGGGCTGAAGCTCATTAAGGATTGTCCAAAGTGGACCTAGAAACTCTAGTTTATGACTTTGTTCCTGGCTGGTTCCTGAAACCATTTTAGATGGAGCAGGAGATTGGATTAAACAACAGAACCGCAGAGGGAGACACCCATTCCAACTCTATTTCTTGTCTTGATTGTGCCAAATGTATTCCAAATATTGTCTCAGACTCTGAGAACACGAGGATAAATCAGTGACAGCTCCTCCTTGAAATGAAATCCTTGCTGAAGAACTTATTCCTACAGATCAGTCTGAAGTTGAAGCTGTGATTATGTGTGTGTGTGTGTGTGTGTGTGTGTGTGTGTGTGGTATATTGTGTATGTGCACACACCTGCATGTATTTTGTCTGTCTCATTCGATTATGAGTATTTTCATAGCATCTTTCAATGCAAATATGTCTTAGGGAAAACATCTATGAGAAGCCAAACCCCCAGTATCTATTTCAAGTCACCATGGGAAGGAATTCTTATTGTTTTCTGATTCAATATTTGTATACATTGAGATATGCTCACCACAAGTCTAGTTAACATCCATCATGACACATGCTGAGGCTAGTCTTTAACCGGAATACCTGTTAATCTCCTGTAACGTAGAAATAGCAAATCTTAGGTTCACAGCCTTCATCAGGGAGCAGCCTACAAACAATTTGATAGCACTGGTTTGTTTCATTCTCTTGTTTATAGTAAGTATATTAGTATATTTACAGCTATGCAATAGAGTATGCAATTTCCTAAAGGAAATCAGTTCTGAATATTCATTGGAAGGACTGAAGCTGAAACTCCAATACTTTGGCCACCTGCTGTGAAGAGCTGACTCATTGGGAAAGACCCTGATGCTGGGAAAGATTGAAGGCAGGAGGAGAAGGGGATGACAGAGAATGGCATCACCAACTCAATGATCATGAGTTTGAGCAGGCTCCAGGTGAGGGACAGGGAAGTCTGGTGTGCTGCAGCCCATGGTGTCCCAAAGAGTGGGGCACGACTGAACTGAACTGATACAATAAAATATACCTAAACTTAGTGGACTGGAACAAGAATAAATGTATCATCTCACACAGTGTCTGCTGGAATTCTGGAATTCCGGAGTGTGTGAGTGGGTGTTTCTGACCCACTGTCTTTCTTGAAGCCGCAGTTTCAACATCAGCCAGGGCTGCGTTTATCTGAAGGTTTGCCTGGGCCTGGTGTTGCTTCTGCAGGGGCTCAGCGCCGTGGCGGTTGGCTGGTGGATCTCAGTTCCTCACCATGTGGATCTTTGCACAGGCCTGCTCGAACAGTCTCCCAGCACATCAGCTGGCTTCTCGCAGAGCGAGGAATCCAGGAGAGAGCAAAGCAGCATAGTAATGACCGTCCAGGGAGGCATGGCTTTACAACTGGACAGAAGACAGCCCATCAAAGAGCAGTCCAGGCCCAAGAAACAGAAAACACTTGTTCACTTGTTACGTATCTTTATACATAAATGTGTATCATATGTAGATTTTTTAATGTGTCAGGCATCACATTAGGGATACAATGATGAAAAAGAGACCCATGGTCCCTACTTTCTCACCTTTGAGGGAGGAAGACAGGCAAGTATTCAAGCAATGAAGACAGTGTGAAGAGGGACCTCCTGGTGGTCCAGTAGTTAAGAATCTGCCTTCCAGTGCAGGGGTGGTCGGTTCAGTCCTTGACCTGGGAACTAAGATCCCACATGCCTCACGACCAAAAATCCAAAACATAGAACAGAAGCGATATTATAACAAATTCAACAAAGGCTTTAAAAATGATCCACATTAAAAAAAAATCTTTAAAAAAGAAACATTCTCAAAATAAAATAAAAATGAAATAAAACAGTGTGAAACAATTATGAGAAAGTCTGGTGTCACATGCTTGCTTCGAATTAGAAGTTTGAATGCAATCTCCTTAAAAGACACTTTCAGAGAGGTAAATGGTATTTCAGGTATCTTGTGGGTGAAACTGGATTTTACTGACTAGCCTGGCCAAGAGCCCCACATCATGATACTTTTCAAAGAAATGCCTAATTTTCAGATGCCCAATCAGTCCTGAATGTTTTGGAGGCATTTTGGACTTGAAGAAATGGACTTAAAAACTGCACTTTTGGGTCAGAGTGCTTTAAAGTTTTGGCACCGCCTGTAATTTTGTGAATGGCCAAGCGTGGAGTTAAATTAGTACCAGATTTTGTCTTGTTGGGGATGGTTTCTCCCTGAAAGCCTTTGATCCTTTGGGCACTGATGCTGAGTTCAGTGTGTTTTTCACACTATAGCTTTGGGGAAGTCATTTAATGGTTTTGTGTGTGTGTGTGTGTTTGTGTGTTTCTCGTTCTTGTTTTTCTAATGCGTAAAAGGAGTTGAATGCTTCTTTGCTGATCATCTGGAGTAGCCTTATATGTGCCCCACCCAGAATACAATCAGAAATATCTTCCTTACCCTCACTCTGTGTGTGTGGGCTCAGTCATGTCCGACTCTTGTGACCCCTTGGACTGTGACCCACCAGGCTCCTCTGTCCATGGGATTTCCTGGGCCACAATACTGGAGTGGGTTGCCACTTCCTACTCCAGGGGAACTTCCTGATCCAGGGATCGAACCTGTGACTCCTGCATCTTGTGCATTAAGGTGGATCCTTTACCATGGAGCCACCAAAATAATAGGTAAAAGAGAAAATCTGAGGGTGGGCTCAGCTGTCTGTGTTTTAACAGGCATTCCAGGGGGTTCTAGTGCTCCCTAAAGTTTAAGAACTGTTCCTCAGAGAAGCACTTAGCAAACTTCAATGTGACTCAGAATTTTATGAAAATTCACATTTCGCAAGACTGAAAAAGATTCTGCATCTCTAACCAACTGCCAGGCGCTCTTAATGTGTCTGGTCCATGAGGTCCTGATGGACTGCTCAGAGGGTAGCAAGGCCAAGGAGGGACCAGCGGGGGAACTGGAGGCGCAGGGCCTAGAACCAGGTCAGCCACTAACTCAGTGGGGACCCACTGGTGGGGCCTGTTTCCCCAGGTCACATCTTCCCGACTCTGACATCATACACTTCTAATTTCATGAATGATTCTCAGGACACGGGATTCTCAGAGATTCTTGGGACAAAATAACGGAGTAAGACCTAAAGAAGAGGCACCCTGGGCTGGTTTAATACCGGCTGCCAATGTCCCAGGTGGCACTCGTGGTAAAGAGTGGTAAATCCCCTGCCAGTGAGGCAAGAAATGAGGGTTCCATCCCTGCATCTGGAAGATCCCCTGGAAAAGGAAATGGCAGCCCACTCCAGTATTCTTGCCTGGAGAATCCCTGGACAGAGGAGCCTGGGGGCTACAGTTCATGGTGTCTCAAAGTCGGACGTGACTGAGCATGCACACTTGCTTCAAAGGGTACAGCTGAGGGGCTGGGGTGTGTGGGTATGCAGGCTGGAATGCCCACATCTCAGCATCTGTTTCCTCCAGGCTTCTCAGCTCCAGGCTGGAAGCATTTCCTCTGCATGACTGTCTCTTTGTGCCCCAAGGCCACGAGTTCCTTTTCTCCAGAGGCACCCAGGCTACGGGGAGATGCCTCGGGTAGAGACTCTGACCTTGGCCGTGGAAATGGTCCACATTTAAGATGAATGGACCCCTTCCCCGTCCCTCCATGACTGCTTTACCCATCCTTTCATAAAGACTGGCACCACTCGTCGCACCTGGCACTTCAGAGATTTCCTTTCCCACATCTTACGGGCTTCCTCTACCTCCTGGGGAAACACATTCCCAGGTGTGCAAATTACTTGGGTTGTCACTATAAACCTTCCCAGCCCACAAGTTCAATTCTGCATTTTCCCTTTTCATTCCTCTGCCTACCGTGCATTCCCTCCCGCCTCCCAGAGACACACAGATGCTTGCTGAACTGATCCACAGCTGACCCCACAGGACACACCAGTGCTGACCTTGACTCTCCGTGAGTGTCAGTATTTATTCAGAGAAGAGTCTGCGGTGGGAGGCAGAAAGGGTGATAGAAGGGGTGGACCAGAGAAATTCTGTCTGAAAAGACATGGGCTCGTGCATCGTCCCTCAGTTGTGTCTGACTCTTTGATACTCCGTGGACTGTAAGCCCACCAGGCTTCTCGGTCCATGGGGATTCTCCAGGCAAGAATACTTGAATGGGTTGCCATGCCCTCCTCCAGGGGATCTTCCCAACCTAGGGATCAAACCCAGGTCTCCTGCATTATAGGCAAATTCTTTACCAGTTGAGCCACCAGGGAAGCCCAAGAATACTGGAATGGGTAGTCTATCCCTCCTCCAAGGGAACTTCTTCCCGGCCCAGGAATTGAACCTATGTCTCCTGCATTAGCAGGCAGATTCTTTACCATCTGAGCTACCAGGGAAGATGAGCACATTTCAGCTTGCAAATACTGCTTGCACTGGGCTTTAGACACTCACAATCTGAGATTGGACTCATATTTCTAGGTCTAAAACAGTGGCCATTGACATTGTTGAACCAGAGTTAGGGCTCCATCTAGCCTCTTTTTAAGTTTGTTTTCATCATTATTTTTATTAAGCACCTTTATTTCTTGAGAAAGTGAGAAAAAGAATTCAAAGTAATTACTGTAGAAAAAGTCACCTACAGAAAACTACTACTGATATTTTAGCAGATGGTCATCCAGGCATTTTTTTCCTTCCCATAATTCTCAAAAGGATGTATGAAAGTGAAAGTGTTAGTTGCTCAGGCTTTTCCAGCTCTTTGCAACTTCATGGATTGTAGCCCACCAGGCTTCTCTGTCCATGGGGACTCTCCAGGCTAGAATACTGGAGTGGGTTGCCATTGCCTTCTCCAGGAGATCTTTTCAACCCAGGGACCCAACCCAGGTTTTTTTGCATTGCAGGCAGATTCTTTACTGTCTGAGCCACCAGAGAATATATATATCCATAAATATTTATATTTCAATGTAAATGGGACCATAATGCAGTTATTTTTGCATAGCTTCACTTACAGAGTTACTACTATATTATATGCATGGGCTTTCCTGGTGACCCAGACAGTAAAGAATCTGCCTGCAATGCAGGAGACACAGGGTCTATTCCTGAGACGATCCCCTGGAGGAGGAGATGGAAACCCACTCCAGTACTCTTGCCTGCAGAATCCCATTGACAAAGGAGCCCAGTGGGCTACAGTCCATGGGGTCGCAAAGAGTTGGACACGACTGAGTGACTAACACTTTCACTTCACTTTCATACATTTTCACATGTCAATATATAAACGTCACTATCACAGTGTTAGAGACTGTATAGCATTCTATCACATGGGTGTATCAGGACAACAATTTTTACAATAGTCCTCTGTTTTTGTTTCTGTTTTTAACCTTTAGTCTGTTTGCAATTTTTCACTGATGTCAGCTGTGTTTGAGGAACCTCATGATATTTTCCTTGGCATAAATTTCACAGAGCACATTGGGATAAAGGGTACATACATTTTTCAAGGCATCTGGAACATCTTGTCAAAGTGAATCCAGAAAAGCTGTCACAATTTATACTTCCACTGGCAGTGTGTAAATATGTCTACTTATCTGTATACTTGCCAATTAGGGATCTTTATTCTTTAAATTTTTTTAAATCTTGCCAAGTTAACAGACAAAAATGGTGCTTCATTTAAACTCCTTCGTTTATAAATAAATTAAATGCCTTTCCACACCCATGGGCCAGTTGTATTTTTTTTTCTTTCTTGAGTAGCCTGTTCATATATTTTGCTCATTTCTTTTTCAAGTCTGGTACCTCCCTTTTCCTGAGTGAGATAGAAGGATGCTATAAATGTTTTGCTCATTGTATGTGTTGCAAATATTCGTCCCACTTCAGTGCCTGCTTTTCTTACAGGAGCTAAGGTTTTTGCAATGAGGAGATATTTAAAGGCTGTAGGCCTTTAAAGATGCAGGCCAATCTTACCAAGGAGCTCAGTGGTAAAGAATGCATTGGCAATGCAGCAGCCACAGGAGACGGATTCCATCCCTGGGCAGGAAGATCCCCTGGAGGAAGAAATGACAACCCGTTCCAGTGTTCTTGCCTGGGAAATCCCATAGACAGAGGAGCCTGGCAGGTTATAGTCCATGGAGTTGCAAAGAGCTGGATGTGACTGAGCACGGATGCGTGCATGCAAGCTGATCTAGCCATCTGCTCTGACATCTCTGTCTTCCGCTTCTGAGGTGTTTTAGGCACAGATGCTGGACCACACTTCCATTTTTCAGACCTTACATGGAACTGTTGAAAGTCAGAATTTAGAGCAAGAATCTTAACCGGATCTGCTTTGCTCTGAATGGAAACATGTGTTCCCTCCACCCTGGCTCCTTCACAGGTGTGTAGGCATTTTTGTTTGTCTGTAGTTGGAATTTCTGGTGTCGGGTATTTCTAAGGTCAAAGGTCCTGGAGTTGTTTTTTCTAGTGTTTTCTCAACTTCAGAAGAGAGGGGATATGTTAGTGGGGGTTCAGATTCATGGGCTTTCAGACCAGTGGCCTCACAAGACACAAGGAAAGAATGCCCTGTCCTCATTCAGAAGTCCATAATGAAAGTCTCATGAAAAGAGTGAAGTTTTGATCCATGTGACACAGGGATGGACTTCAAAAACATTATGCTAAAGGAAAGAAGCCAAAGATCACATGTATGATTCCACAGATAGGGAAATATCTAGAATAGGATCTCTGTAGATTCAAAAGACACTGATGGTGGCCAGGGGCTGGGTGTTGGTGAATGGAATTTCCTTTTCAGTTCAGTTCAATCACTCAGTCGTATCCAATTCTTTGCAACCTCATGGACTGTAGCATGCCAGGCTTCCCTGTCCATTGCCAACTCTGGGAGCTTGCTCAAACTCATGCCCATTGAGTCAGTGATGCCATCCAACCATCTTATTCTCTGTTGTCCCCTTCTCCTCCTGCCCTCAATCTTTCCCAGCATCAGGGTCTTTTCAAATGAGTCAGTTTTCACATCAGGTGGCCAAAGTATTGGAGTTGCAGCTTCAGTATCAGTCCTTCCAATGAATATTCAGGACTGATTTCCTTTAGGATTGACTGATCGGATCTCCTTGCATTTCAAGGGACTCTCAAAAGTCTTCTCCTTTCCCAGTACAAGGTAGTATTTTTAAAAAGATGTTGAGCTTGAGATCATTAATCCAGCTACAGGGAAAGGGAACTCCTAAAGTCTGTTCTCTGCTCTATTGAAATGAAGATTTGCAATCTCAGTGACTTTGTTTTGTAACCTGGATGGAGGCTTTTCTGGAAGTTCTGCTTCCTAACACTGTTCTGCTAAATCCCTGGCTGACTACTGGCTTTTGGGGTTGAAGGTAGCTTTGCTGAGTCTATTTGAACAGGTCAAGCTAAAGATGTACATTAAGTGAGTGTAAAACATATGCTCCCTTTGTGAGGAGTTGTGAAGGAGAGGAAGAGGGCTTTGTATGCGCCTCCACCTATTAAAGCCTTCAGTTCTGATGTTCTTCTTGAGATTACTCAAGAGACATTTATTGAGCACCTGCAGTGTGAAGCTAAAGCTCCTATACTTTGGCCACCTGATGCAAAGTGTTGACTCATTGGAAAAGACCCTGATGCTGGGAAAGATTGAAGGCAGGAGGAGAAGGGGATGACAGGGGATGAGATGGTTGGATGGCATCCTCGACCCTATGGACATGAGTTTAAGTAAACTCCAGAAGTTGGTGATGAACAGTGAAGCCTGGCATGCTGCAGTCCATAGAGTTGCAAAGAGTCAGACACGACTGAGCGACTGAACTGAACTGAATTGAACAGTGCACCAGCCACTGTGATACTAATAGGCGTTTCATGATGTCTCCATGAGGTGCAATTTCTGCCATTCAGGAGTCTACTTTTTCTTTATTCCAAAAGATGTAATAATTTTTAAGCTCTCAACTGTGAAAGCTGTGGGTTAAAGCGATCTTGGTTTTCTTGTCAGTAATAAAGACCCTCAGCCTCCCACTTCCCTATTTTCTTTGCTCACATTTATTTTCCATCAGGGATTTTCAAGGCTCATAGCCTCTGAACTGGTTCTGGGGACAAGACCTGGAAAGAAAGGGAGTGTGGCCCCATTTGACTGCCCTTTCCAGCTCTAAAATTCTCCAGGAGCACACATGTGGGCAGGAGGTGAGGGCTTCAGGTGGGAGGTGACCCTTCCATTATGATGGGCAGTCTGGAATGCCCTGGACTCATCCAGGGCTCGCCCAGGGTGGGCTTGCCTGGCTCTGACAAGGAGGACCCTTCTGACATATGCAATGGAGTAAAGCCCAGCACTTGAGAGGGAGCCCTCCCCAAGTGGGGACCGAGGGCTGCCGCGCATATGGCTGCCTTTGAAAGCCTTCCAAGACCGCAGGCTGCGTGTGTGCACAGCATGTTGCTGCCATGTTCGCTTAGGGACCTCAGAGCAGCCAGAGCTCAGGCAAAGCAGCTCCCCCTCCATGGTTTGAAGGATGCAGAGCCAGCTAGCTCATCTTCCCTCTCCTTCTTCTGTGAAGGCTCCATTTCCAGGCACCTTCCAGCATCTCCAGCCCTGCCTCTTCACAGTGTCCAGTCCAAGGGGAGAAAGCCTGCTTCGCTGGTGCCTCAAAGGCCCAGGATAGAGGTCCACAGGCTCTGACTGGCCTCGCTTGAACCAGTTGCCATGGTCAGATAGTATAAAAGTGCTGACTAGCACAGTTCAGTCTAGGTCTGGGGTTGGCAAGTAGTGCCATTTTCGCAAATAAAGATTTTGGAACCCAGCTGTGCTCGTTTGTTTATGGCAAGGCTGTGGCTGTTCTGTGCTGCGGTGGAAGGTTTAAATAGTTGCATTGGAGACTTTATGGCCTGAAAATCCTAAAATATTTACTATCTGGCCCTCTGGAGAAAAAAATTTGCCAACTGGCCCTTTTCAAAATAATGGATTCTACACTTGAAAAGTAGAGTTGGAGTCAACTCCACCCACAGCACATGGGCTGAGGGAAGTAAATGTTCCCCAAAGGGTCTCCCAAAGCACGCTGACTCACCACAGGAAGGGCACGAGGTGGGTGAGCACTTGTTTGACAAGGGTCTCAATGGTGTGTAGTAGGGTAGGCATCCTGCATGTTGTCATTGGCTAGGAGTTTGTTGGACTCTATTTCTGTAAAAGCCAGCATGGTTTAAACTCCTTGGGAAGATTTGCTTTCTGGATCATGAGAAAGATATTAATATCACTGGGCTGTAGATGGCTAGCTGGATGCTGTTTTGAATTTTAAGCCCTTATTAGGAGGAAGTATATTGGTGATCTAAAGTAGGTCTAGGCACAGATGGCCATGGAGATGATGTAGAAGACAGATCAAGAAGTAAGCATGCCAGAAAATATGCAGCTAAGCAATTGATTGGGGCCTCCCCAGGTGGCACAGGTAAAGAATCTACCTGCCATCGCAGGTGACAAGAGATGCAGGTTCGATCCAGGGTCAGGAAGATTCCCTGGAGTTGAAAATAGCTATCCATCCCAGTATTCTTGCCTGGAAAATCCCATGGACAGAGGAGCCTTGTGGGTTTCAGTCCATGAGTCACAAAGAGTTGGACACAACTGAACGACTGAGCATGCAGTTGGTTAATCATCTGTATTGTCAAACTATTACTGAATTAGTCAGTGCTTACCTAGAGGACATTCCCTAGTGGCTAACATGGGGACAAGGTAAGGCCTTGTCCCCTTCAGTATTTTAAGCATTTTGGTTGAAAAAAAAAAAAGCCTGCTTATGAAACCTGTTGGGCATAGCAAATATACTGGATGATGACATGAAATTTTATGTTTTCTGGTCAGCAAAAATAATAGGTTGAAAGGAATAAATGGAGACTTGTTAGGAATAAACATCAAACTCCCTGTTTAGGTAAAATAAACAAACATAAATATAAAACACTTGTACAATATACACAGGATGGCAGAGATCCGGTTTAATGTGGTCCACGTGAAAAGCACCTGTACTGTATGGCTGACCACAAATTCAACATGAGTCAGCAGAATGAAAATTAAAAAATAATGGTGAGGAAAGGCGGTCTTTCAAAATATGGTGCTGGGTCAATTGAGTAACTATATGGAAAAAAACGATCTTGACCCCTAACTCACACCATACACAAAATCAGTTCCAGATGGACTGCAGATAGTGTGAAAGGTAAAACAATAATGCTTTGAGGAAAGGGCAACTCAAGAGAACACCTTTATGACCCTGGTATAGAAAAACATACTTATTTTACCAGAATACAACAAGTACTAGCCCTGGAAGGGAAAAAAAAAAAAAGAACTATTTTAAAAATTAGAACTTAAAAAAAGAAACCAAAAATAATGAGAAGGCAACTTAACAGAGTGAGAGAAAATTCTATTTGTCATCCCTGGCCCTATTTGTCCACCCAATGAATGACTTTTGGCCATTAAAAGAATAAGTTCTACAAATCATTAAGAAAAGAAAACCCAATTAAAAAATGGGCAAAAGACTTGGTCATACAGTTCTTAAGAGAGAATATTTAAATGTCCACTAAGTATATAAAAGATGCTTCTCTTCATTAGTCTAAAGGAAAATGCAGATAAAAATTGTTATGTGTTATGGTCATAGCACCCCCTCCAGGTTTGCTAAAACCAAAAGGACTGACAACGCCAAGTGTTGGCAAGAACAGGCAGCAACACAGCTACTTGATTTGATGCAATGGCTTTGTAAAGTGTTTCATAGTCTCAAATGAAGCACAGAGTCTATAACTTAGTAATTGGATCCATAAGAACACACTCAACAGGAATGCAGACAGGATTATTGGTAATAGTCAAAATGTATTAATATAAATAGCAAAGTCTGCCTACCATGGAATGGGTCTAGAAATTGTGCAATATTTATACAACAGGATACTATAGAGCAATGAGATTGGACCATTGACAAACGGCCAAATCTTGCAAACATCATGTTAGTGAAATAAGCCAGACTCAAAAGCAGACATGCTGAGTGTTCCAGCTACATAAAGCACAAAAGAGGCAGAAAGAATCCAGGCACAAGAACTCATGCTATGGCTTCCCTGGTGGCTCAGTGGTAAAGAATCTGCCTGCCAATGCAAGAGATGTGGGTTCGATCTGAAAAGATCCCACATGACTCGGAGCAGCTAAACCTGTGCTCCACAACTGTGGAGCCTGTGCTCCAGAGCCTGAGAACCGGAACTACTGAAGCCCCTGAGCCTAGAGCCTGTGCTCTGCACCTGCAGAGTAGCCCCTGCTCACTGCAACTAGGGAGAAGCCCTCTGGCAGCAATGAAGATCCAGTGCAGGTCTAAGTAAATAAGTAGGTAAATAAATAAAATTTTTATAAAAGAAATAGAGCTTGTCCCCTGGGAGGGGGTGATAACTGGGAGGGGGTCTCAAAGGAGAACACTGGGATTCTGGAGAGCTCTGCTTCTTCATCTGGTGTATTAGCATGAGGGTTTTCAGTGCATGAAACTAAATTGAGCCATGCATTTATGACATATGCACCAACTGTACTTATACAACACACTCATCACTGTATCCTCAGGGGGCTGGTTCCAGGGCCTGCCTCTGGTACCAAATCTGCACACACTCAGGTCCTACACTCTGCCCTCTGTCTGTATCCAGTTTCTGTGTAAGTGCGCTTAACCAACCTCGGATCTTCAACACAGAGCATGATCCTTAGCTGGTTACATCTGTGAAGTGAAGCAGCGTGAGATGAAGCTAGAGAGAGGGGTGGGGACTGTGGGAGACTGGACAGCACACAGTAGGGCAGCAAGTGGCTGCTACTCAGCCACAGGCCTGAGCTGACATGTCAGAAGTGACTGCCATTGCCAGATCTTCCAATATTTCAAGGAAAAATGGATCTGATTTCCAGCTGAAATCATATTATGACTAGTTTTTAAAACTAAAGTACTTAATTTAGAAAACACCTATGTGGGGAAAGAGTCTGAAAAAAAATGAGTATAAGTATCACTTTGGAGACAAAGGTTCAACTAGTCAAAGCTATGGTTTTTGCAGGAGTCATGTATGGGTGTGAGAGTTGGACCATAAAGAAGGCTGAAGGCCAAAGAATTGATGCTTTCAGACTGTGGTGTTGGAGAAGACTCTTAAGAGTCCCTTGGACAACAAGGAGATCAAACCAATCAGTCCTAAAGTAAATCAATCCTGAATATTCATTGAAAGGACTGTTGCTGAAGCTGAAGCTCCAGTACTTTTGGCCAGCTGATGCAAAGAGTTGACTCATTGGAAAAGACCCTGATGCTGGGAAAGATTGAGTTCAGGAGAAGGAAGCGTAGAGGATAAGGTGGTTGGATGGTATCATCAACTCAATGAATGTGAATTTGAGTAAGCTCCAGGATATAGTGAAGACCAAGGAGCCTGGTGTGCTGCAGTCTATGGGGCTGCAAAGAGTTGGACACGACTGAGCGACTGAACAACACCTGAAGCTAACACAACATTGTAAATCAACTATTCTCCAATAAAAATTAAAACAAACAGACAAAATGTCTCTTGGACAGGTGGGGAGGGAAGTGTTCCTGGCAGAGTTAGTGGCTGGTGCAAAGGTCCTGGGGCAAGAGCAGCGGGGGCCCTGCTGTAGGAAGGGTGAGGAGAGAGGTCAGTGTGACCGGGGTGGGAGACAGTGACGGACAGGGAAGCCTGGCACACTGCAGTCCATGGGGTCGTAGGAAAGAGGTTCCTGGGCCAAGGCAGGTTAGGGAAACACGGGGTCTAATCTCTTGCAGACCTTGTTATACCAGACAGAGGCTTCGGAATTTCCAAGCATGTTGGGGTCCTCCGGTGGGATTTAGGTAGGAAGATGATGTCCAGTTTTCTCTTCCTTATGCTTTGCTGTTTCCTCTTTCCCTCCTTCTCTGACTGTGCCTCAGGGCTGCCAGGAATTATTCTGTCCCACGGAGGGCGCTTAAGGTCTAAGAGGTTGCGGACATCTGGAAGTACTTTTTCATTTGAAAATGACAACTCAGATGCCCATTCATCTGAATGGAAATAAATAGCTGAGAGTCAGTCATTTGTAAAATAATAGCAATAATATCTGTGCACACTCTTCTAAACAAACCAGTTTATTTGTCATCTGTGTTGTTTATTAGATAAAGAACGAATGAGGCACTCTTTTAAGGGATGTGGCGGCTTTGAAGGTACTATTTTCTGGAGAGATGATAAGAAGCTGGAGAGGAGAGATCTGATGAAAGGAACCATGTGAATAGAATTTTCCAGACCCACTTGCCTCATTATTTAGTATAGATGCCTCCTCAGGCCTTACATTCTGTTGCTTGTCAATTTGGGTTTATAGTACCTTGGCTTTCCTTCTTTCCCCTGCTTTAAAAGGCATTTTAATGGGAAACTGGAAACAATTTTAGACTGAAAGGCGGGGGCTTACTTCTAAAGAAATTTGTCCCTGGCATGTTAACCTGGTTAGCATCCTGAGGGCCAGGGTGATTCACAAGCATGGGGATGAAGCAGTTGAAGGGGGAACCCATGTAAACAAGTCTGAGCCAAAGAGCCCAGTTTCAGAGTGAGGACCACCCCGGACCAGAGGTTAATTGTAACAGAAATGGGATATCTGGAGCCTAGTTAAGGAAATGAAACTGCAACTAAGTTAATGAGACATCAGAATGTTACCAGGCACACGGGGCCCTGAGTCTTGTGTCTGAGGGAGGATGCTCTGCCTCTGGAGTGAAGAAACCTCCATGTAGCTGGAAGGAAACAGAGGTTCAGAGATAACGGACCCTCTGGCTTTTGTCAAGTCTCAGGATGGTGACCGGGGCAGGGCAGCCAGGCATCACGGTTTGAGGGTCCTGAATGAATTTAAACAGAATCCCATCTTCCAGTGATAGACTGAAAAGCAGTACAAATGGAGTGATGAGATAACAGTTCAGCTCTGCTGTCTTGTAATGGTGGGAACTCTGCCTCATTTCTTTTTTCTTCATCTCTTCAACAAATATTTATGGAGTGTCTACAATTTGATAAGCATGAGCCTGGGTCCATGTAAACAAATAATTAGAATCGTTGCAGACAAGTGTGAGAGGACTGAAGATATGGCCTGGGGAAATGCAGACTTGGATTTATCACTTATTTACACTTAGTTTCTTGTGACTGTGTAACAAAGGTAGTCTTTCCAAAAACCAAGAAATCGATTTTTCTCTTTGGTTCTTTCTGGGCATCTGTTTCCAATAAAACAGGAGGGTTTAACTTCTTAGGAAAGTCACCTGTGTGGCTGGCACCTGTTGGCATCTGGGAGATGGAGGCAGGGGAATTTGATAAGACTTTTGGCCAGAAGTATCCAGTTTTATAAAGGTATGACTTCAGTCTATCAGGGAAAAACAAATGGCAACGAGCTTCACGCATGGTGGTGATGATAGAGACCATTCCAAACAATGCCAGGGTGACTTCTTTGGACTTCAGTGGAGGTAACAGAAAAAGTCACACACTGGTTTTCTTTCTTTTTCTTTTGGCCTTGTGGCATGTGGGATCTGAGTTCCCCAACTAAGGATCGAATCTGTGCCTCCTGCAATGGAAGTTCAGAGTCCTAACCCCGGGTCACTTGGGGAGTCCCTACACACTGGCTTTCCTGAAGGAATCACACTGGCTTTCCTGAAGGAATCCGCAGTTCATCTTGACTTTTACCCAGGTCTTCTTCCATAAAGATGACTTGGTGCTTTTCTTTTCTTTTTTTCCCCAACACAAATAATTAGTAATGCATTGTCTATAAAACGCAGCTCAGAAGTTAATAAGTCACATTATCAATATCAAATATGGGCTTCCCAGGTGGAACGAGTGGTAAAAGAATGTGCCTGCAATGTAGAGACATAAGAGATGTGGGTTCGATCCCTGGGTCAGGAAGATCGCCTGGAGAAGGGCTCAGTAACCCACTCCAGTGTTCTTGCCTGAAGAATCCCATGGATAGAGGAGTCTGACAGGCTACAGTCCACAGGGTTACAAACAGTCGACACAACTGAAGCAACTTAGCATGCACGCATGCATCAATATCAAATAACTCCAGATAAATATTTTGGGACGGAAAAGTACCAGAATCTATTACAATTAATACGTGAATACATTCTTTTTCCGGAAAGACCCAAACACTGAAGCAAAGTAATGCACCAGCATCCCCCGATGCTAACCCAGCACAGGGCACGCACGCCTCCCTGCTGTTCTGCTTTTCTTGGTTATTCTTGACCGTTTTCTTTTCCTCGTGAACTTTAGATTTTGCTTGTTACATTCCATCAAGTTCCACTGTGGTTTACATAAGAATGATTTGAATTTGTGTATTAATTTGGGCAGCACTTAAATCTTCCCAATACAAAATGCTCTTGTGCAATAAATGACCCATTTCTCCATTTAATTCATCTTTTATGGCTTTTGGTGCTATTTTATAGCTTTATGCATCTGGGTGTTAGGCATTACTTTTAGGTATTTGATGTTCCCTGTGGTTGCGGTAAATAAAAATGTTTCTTCCCTAAAAGGTTTTCTAGCAAGTTACTGCTGTGTAGAATTGTTGTCTGTTGACAGTGAATCCATCTGCTCTGCTGAGCCCTTTTATGGACCTACTAGTTTGGGGCAGATTCTTCTAAATATGCTAAATAGATAATATTATCATTTGAAATTAGGGAAAGTTATTTTTCCTCTCTTCCCCAATATTTCAATGTTTTCCCTTCTGTAAATGCATTGATGTGACAGTACACTGATTTGCAATTGGTGACCATGAGAGCAGACATTCTAATTTTAATATGATTTTAAAGGAAACTTAATTTGATATTTTGCATAGGTTTCTGACGGTTACTCTTTATTAGATTAGGAAGCTTTTTTCATTACTAATTTACTGAGGATCTCCTCCCTCCCACCCTCCCTCCTTCTTTTCTTCCTTTTTTGTCATTTTCTTCCTTCCTTCCTTCTCAGTAACAGCTTTATCCCAGTCTTAGCTGTCTGGTGCTGCCCTGATGGCTCATTGGGGGAAAGAATCTGCCTGCGATGCAGGAGAAGCAGGCGGTGCAGGTTCATTCCCTGGGTCAGAAAGATCCCCGGAAGGAGGAAATGACAACCCATTCCAGTACTCTTAACTGAAAAATCCCATGGACAGAAGAGCATGGTGGGTTACAGTTTACAGGGTCACAGCTTTAACAAGATCAACTTCACACACCACACCATGCTCGGATTCAAAGTGATCATTTCAATGGCTTCTAGTATATTCATGGAGTTTTGTAGCCATACCACCATCAACTTCAGAACATTTTCAGTTCAGTTCAGTTCAGTTCAGTTCAGTCGCTCATTCATGTCTGACTCTTTGCAACCCCATGGACTGCAGCATGCCAGGCTTTCCTGTCCCTCACCAACTCCTAGAGCTTGCTCAAACTCATGTCCATTGAGTTAGTAATGCCATCCAACCATGTCATCCTCTGAGGTGCCCTTCTCCTCCTACCTTCAAGCATTCCCAGCATCAGGGTCTTTTCAAATGAGTCAGTTCTTCACATCAGGTGGCCAAAGTATTGGAGTTTCAGCTTCAGCATCAGTCCTTCCAATGAATATTCAGGACTGATTTCCTTTAGGATGGACTGGTTGGATCGCCTTGCATTCCAAGGGACTCTCAAGAGTCTTCTCCAATACCACAGTTCAAAAGCATCAGTTATTTGGCACTCAGGTTTCTCCATAGTCCAACTCTCACATCCATACGTGACTACTGGAAAAAACAAATCTTTGACTAGATTGACCTTTGTTGGCAAAGTAATGTCTCTGTTTTTTAATATGCTGTCTAGGTTGGTCATAAGTTTTCTTTCAAGGAGCATGCATCTTTTAATTTCATGGCTGCAGTACCATCTGCAGTGATTTTAGAGCCCCGCCCCCCAAATAGTCTCTCACTGTTTCCATTGTTTCCCCATCTATTTTCTATGAAGTGATGGGACTGGATGCCATGGTATTAGTTTTCTGAATGTTGCGTTTTAAGCCAACTTTTTCACTTTGCTCTTTCACTTTCAACAAGAGGCTCTTTTGTTCCTCTTTACTTTCTGCCATAAGGGTGGTGTCATCTGCATATCTGAGGTTATTGATATTTTTCCTCCCAGTCTTGATTCCAGCTTGTGCTTCATCCAGTCCAGCATTTCTCATGATGTACTCTGCATATAAGTTGAATAAGCAGGGTGACAATATACAGCCTTGACTTACTCCTTTCCCAATTTGGAACCAGTCTGTTGTTCCTTGTGCCGTTCTAAGTGTTGCTTCTTGACCTGCATACAGATTTCTCAGGAGGCAGGTCAGGTGGTCTAGTATTCCCATCTCTTTCAGAATTTTCCACAGTTTATTGTGATCCACACAGTCAAAGGTTTTGGCATGGTCAATAAAGCAGAAATAGATGTTTTTCTGAAACTCTCTCACATATTTTATGATCCAACAGATGTTGGCAATTTGATCTCTGGTTCCTCTGGCTTTTTAAAATTCAGCTTGAACATCTGGGAGTTCACGGTTTACATACTGTTGAAACCTGGCTTGGAGAATTTTGAGCATTATTTTGCTAGCACGTGAGATGAGTGCAATTGTGTGGTAGTTTGAGCATTCTTTGTCATTGCCTTTCTTTGGGACTGAAATGAAAACTGACCTTTTCCAGTCCTGTGGCCACTGCTGAGTTTTCCAAATTTGTTGGCATATTGTGTGCAGCACTTTCACAGCATCATCTCTTAGGATTTGAAATAGCTCAACTGGAATTCCATCACCTCCACTAGCTTTCCTCGTGGTGATACTTCCAAAGGCCCACTTGACTTTGCTTTCTAGGATGTCTGGCTCTAGGTGAGTGATCACACCATTGTGATTATCTGGGTCATACAGATCTTTTTTGTATAGTTCTTTTGTGTATTCTTGCCACCTCTTCTTAATATCGTCTGCTTCTGTTAGGTCCATACCATTTCTGTCCTTTTTGAGCCCATCTTTGCATGAAATGTTCCCTTGGTATCTCTAATTTTCTTGAAGAGATCTCTAGTCTTTCCCATTCCATTGTTTTCCTCTATTTCTTTGCATTGATCACCAAGGAAAGCTTTCTTATCTCTCCAAGCTATTCTTTGGAATTCTGCATTCAAATGGATGTATCTCTCCTTTTCTCCTTTCCCTTCTGCTTCTCTTCTTTTCCCAGCTATTTGTAAGGCCTCCTCAGACAAACATTTTTGCCTCTGTGCATTTCTTTTCTTGAGGATGGTGTTGATCACTGCCTCCTATACAATGTCATGAACCTCCACCCATAATTCTTCAGGCACTCTATCAGATCTACTCCCTTGAATTTGTCACTTCCATTGTATAATCTTAAGGGATTTGATTTAGGTCATACCTGAATGGTCTAGTGATTTTCCCTACTTTCTTCAATTTAAGTCTGAATTTGGCAATAAGGAGTTTATAATCTGAGCCACAGTCAGCTCCCAGTCTTGTTTTTGCTAACTGTATAGAGCTTCTCCATCTTTGGCTGCAAAGAATATAATCAATCTGATTTCAGTATTGACCATCTGGTGATTTCCATGTGTTGAGTCTTCTCTTGTGTTGTTGAAGAGGATATTTGCTATGACCAGTGAATTCTCTTGGCAAAGCTCTGTTAGCCTTTGCCCTGCTTCATTCTGTACTCCAAGGGCAAATTTGCCTGTTACTCTAGGTATTTCTTGACTTCCTACTTTTGCATTCCAGTCCCCTATAATGGAAAGGACATCTTTTTGAGTGTTAGTTCTACAAGGTCTTGTAGAACCATTTAACTTCTACTTCTTCAGCATTACTGGTCAGGACATAGCCTTGGATTACTGTGATATTGAATGGTTTGTCTTGGAAATGAACAGAGATCATTCTGTTATTTATGAGACTGCATCCAAGTACAGCATTTTGGACTCTTGTTGACTATGATGGCTACTCCATTTCTTCTAAGGGATTCTTGCCCAAAGTTGTAGGTATAACATTTTCATCACTCCTCAAAAAGAAACCCCACATCCTTTAACCTCCACCCCCAGCATTGCCAGGAAGGTCAATGATGGTAGTGTCTCCTGGGGCTATTGTATTTGGGGTTTTGCATTGTATTTCTGTCCCTGACACACTTACCACGGCTACCTTCTGATGAGCACACAAGGGGAAGGTGGAAGAGAAATTGCCCCGAATGCAGCTGTGAATGCACATGCCTCCTTAGACAACTCTGGATCTCCTTCTTCTCATGGCCCATGGCCCAGAGTCCTTCAGAACTACCTCATCTCCTGAATGAGGCTCCTTCTGTGTATATTCTGTGCTGTGGTTTTCTCCTTTGGTGGTGGTGGTTGTTTCTGTATGTCAGATCTGATTCTATCTGCTCTGTGTCATTTTAGAATTCCTAAACCTCTCTGGTCTTCTGATTCACTGGTGACTCCCTATCTTCCCCAACATTGTTAACACGGACTTTTTGTTGTTTTCTCCTCCTCTGTTGAAATTTCACCTGGGGCTTCCCTGGTGGCTCAGTGGTAAAGAATCTGCCTGCCAATGGAGGAGATGTGGGTTCGATCCCCTGGTCTGGGAGGATCCCACATGCTGTAGAGCAACTAAACCTGTGCACCACAACTATTGAGCCTGTGCTCTAGAGCTTGGGAGCTGCAACGACTGAAGCTGGTGCACCTTAGATCCTGTGCTCACAGCAAGAGAAGCCACTGCAATGAGAAGCCCAAATGCTGCAACTGGAGAGCGGCCCCTGCTCACTGCAACTAGAGAAAAGCCTGAACAGCAACAAAGATCCGGCACAGCCAGAAATAAAGATAAAGTAAATAAATAAATAAGAAAGAAATTTCTCCTTCACCAGGAACTGGGGAATCATGGATGGTCTTGACACCTTGCCATCAGTTCACAGCTAGTTGACTTTCTGCAAAACTGAGTTTTTAAATTGCAAACTCCCATCGGTTGATTTTTCAGCAGTATTTGCAGAAAAGCGGATTTCCCATATTTCTTCACCAACTTTGACTGATCCTTCTCTCATGCTTCCGCTGTACTTGCCAAGAGCATAATCGAGGAATGTCTCTCCTGATTTTAATTTTGTAGCGTCGGCGTCTTCTTGTAAGGGTGCTGTAAAGAAGAGAGAACACCAGTTATCAACAAGCACACACTGAGGACAGTTTTCAGGCTGCTGCGTCCATCTGGGCTTGGAGGACCACAGTAATGTGGGAGATATTCTCACAGGCACTGAAGTATTGATGGCAGAGGAGAATATCTTGCCTTACAGCCAACTGGTATTTCCTGAGTTGAGACATCAATCCACAGATGTGGTGATGGGGCCAGATGCCGTGGAGTCTCTTGATCTTAGGTTTATTAAGTGCTTTTTTCATTTTGTAGGGTGATTAGAGCGCCAGCTCCAAAGCACTTGGCGAATAAGTCCTACAGGGAGTTTAATGATTTCTTCCAAAGTGTTTCCTAGTCATTGCACATGCTCTTAACTTAGTCTCCACCTAATACACCCCCTTTCTGATCTGGTACCATTTGTTAGGAAGCAAGCATGTCAGAATGGGCTTCTGCTCCGATGAAGTAAAGGTGGGTATTTCAGAACTGCAAATGTCCTTAGGTAACAGGGCTTCCTTTGCGGCTCTGCCTGCAATTCGGGAGACCTGGGTTTGATCCCTGGATTGGGAAGATCCCCTGGAGAAGGGAACAGCTACCCACCCCAGTATTCTGGCCTGGAGAATTCCATGGACTGTATAGTCCATGGGGTCACAAAGAGTCGGACATGACTGAGCAAACTTCACTTTACTTCACTTCAATAAGGGACTGGCTTATGCGTCGATGTCCCTGTGTTCTCTCACTTCTTAGAATTGTTTTTCCTTTAGCATCTAAACACCAGTAGACAGTGCCAATCCCAACAGACAGTGTGAAGTTCCGTCTAACTAGCTGTGGGGTCTCCTGACAAAAGGAGCCATTTCACAAATCCATCGTTACTGTCCTCTCCCACCTGACCTCAGTCAGAGCCCCATGTGCTTTGTTTTTGTCAAATCATGACTAGGCTTTTGGCTGCTTTCTTATCCCCATCTCCTGTCTCCTAATTCCTTACGTGAGTGCTAAGTTGCTTCAGCCCTGTCCAAGTCTATGCAACCCTATGGACTGTAGCCACCAGTCTCCTCTGGAATTCAATTCCATAGAATTGTCCATGGAATTCTCCAGGTAAGAATATTGGAGTGGGTTGTCATTTCCTCGTCCAAGGGATCTTCCCAACCCAGGGATTGAACCTGCATCTCTTATGTCTCCTGCATTTACAGGTGGGTTCGTTACCACTAGCTCCACCTGGGAAGCAGGCATAGTTAAAATCGTCAATCACATTAAATAAAACTTTGTCAAAGATGTGAGTCAGAGACTGCTTGTTTTCCAAGATATTTATTCTTTCTTTCTCACTGGAGTTACAAAATCACAAGTGTTGACTGGACGCACCATCGGAAGTTAAACTTTATTTCCTGACCTTGCTTTTGGTTTCATTCTGGCCAGGATAATTTAAGCAGAAGTGATAGAGTAGTGTATGCAACTTCCAAGCTGTGATCGTGAAAGAAAAGGAAAGATTTCTCTTCCTTCTTTACTTTCTCAGTTTGCTGGCATATATGGATGTGTTGGCTGCTGTTGGAGATGCCATCTTGGAGAACAAGTTGGAGTCTGTATGTGAACTGAGGTCTGAGTTCTGAAAACTGAATTCTCCAAAATTCTGGGGTCACTATATCAGCCTTGGATGCTTAAATTTGAAAGCAATGAGAGAGAACTAAATCTCAGCTGGGTTTTAGATGTGGGTCTTTTGGCCTTTGTTGAAAAAGAACCATAAATATTGGGATAATGAAAAGGAATAACAGAAGAACATTTAAAGCTTGTTAGTAGTTTTTCTTTTAAAGATGGAAAAGTAAGGAAAATGTGGGGCCTTTACTAATAGTCTTGGTAAGTGAATAGTATCAGAGTTAAGCATTAGGAATTCTGAGTTCTTTGTGATTAACCACAAAGAAAGGGGTTTCTGATCTCCTTCTATATGCTAGCTCTCATCAGGGTCACATACAGACTGTAATAGTAGTAATAAAATATTTTAAAGCAAACATTCCAGAATTTAAACATTCAAATTGCTACAACACAGGCATTATTAAAAAGAAAAGTTTTGAAACTGCCTTAAGACCATATGTATAAGCCATACAATAAAGTTCGCCTTACTAATTAAAAGTCACACCTCATTTTGACATATATTGATATTGCCAAACTTGATCCCCCTCCTAAATCATCAGGTTTAGCCCTGGATAACCCTTGGCTCTTTCTAAAATTCAAATCTATCCTCCAAGGATACAGTTGTAAGTCTATTTGAACGATCAAGCCACAGTTCTGAAAATAACGTCAAAGAGAATTTCAGACGTTGTAGAGCCACAGCCTCCCTAAAGGAAGTATATATCTTTTCAAGACAAGACAAAGGGGTCTGGGAATGGTCTTAAGTGATCATGAAAGTTTGGTAAATTTTAATCTGTTCGCCAATAACCAGTTACATTGGCATCACAGCCAGATCGTATTGTAAATTCTACTTTGGTATCAACCTGATATCATTGATAAAAGCTATGGTGCTACAAACAAGCTTAGGTCTGGTTGCACTTGGAATTGAGGATTCAGCAGGTGGCCAACGGGCAGAGACATTTCACACCGAACCTGAATTAGCCTGTAACTCTGCCTTAGAAAGCAGCTTGCCTATAAATATTTCACTCCGCGTCAGACAAAAGCTGCAGGGATGTGAAGCCACTTCAGACAAAAAAGCAGATAAATTCCTGCTTAACGTCTACCTGATGCTTTATGATTTCTGCCTAGGTTCAGATTTCCTGGATCAAATGTTCCCAAGGCCCGTGAGGTCATGTGGTTTCAGAGACATAAGCTAAGCTCGGTGTGTATTACAGAGAAGCCATCGCATCCGGGTGTGACCATTCTGAAGGTAAGTGTTAATCCCAATCTGATTTCATGTGTGTGCAACAGCTGCTGGGAACATTAGGGTCTGCCATCTGTGTCCAATGGAGCGATTTCCTACCACTCAGACTCATCTGGCTCCAAAGTTAATTTAGTGCATATTGGGAAATTCCTGAAACAACATGAGACTTAACACCATTTTCCCATCAAATCCTTGGAGTTTTTGTTGATGTTGAGAGAGCCCGTTGGAGGTGTGAAACTGTAGGACTGGGGAATGGAATGGTTCACTCATAAAATCTGGGACCCTTATCGGGACGGGGGGAGTCTTTCCTCAAGTTAAACACATGTGTTTTTCTAAGAATAAACTCAGTGCCATACACACTTGGAGTAAAACGGTCCCGGAGCATTATGACCCAAACCCTGTGTTCCTAATGATTATTTTCTGTACCAACTTGGTAATCCAAAGGATCTCTCAGATTCAACTTCCTTCTGCAGATGACTTGGATTTATGGTCGACAGTTTTACTCATGAAAGATAAAACTAAACAATTCAAGGCAACCATGAGTTAGAGTTGGCATTTTCTTACCTTTTTAGGGCAGGGCCCATTTCTCGAAAACTGCTTTCTTTATTTTCCTTAGTTCTTCATCCCATTCCTTTAGCATAAAGGAAACATCTGATTGAGCCAATTTATATCCATGTATGAGTAAAGGAGAGCTGATTTTAGCTGTAAACCACACTGAACTTGTGAATTTGCCTTTTTAAAAGTGATATTTGGTACCCAGTCTGAGTTTAGTTCATTGACTGGACCCTGTCTTCCAAGCAGCTGCTGAAATATCCATTCTCCAAGTCTTCAGAAGGATTAGGACAGATTAGAGCTGGTGACCACCTGCATTTAACTTTCTTCTTTTTTTTGGGGGGTGGGGTGGGGAGGTATTTTTATCTTATAATTTTTTACTGGAGCATTATTGCTTTATAGTGTTGCATTCAGCTTTCCTCTTTGATTGATCCAAGTGTTTTTTTCTGAACATAAATATTGTTGATGCCACCTATATCAATTGACACTTATTTAATAAAACTTGAGAGGCGTTCTAGCATAGCATTCAGGGTACAAACTGAGGGGTAGTAGCCAAGCTCTTGCACCTTATAAACATGTCATCGTGGGCAAGTTACATGGCTCTACTTCAGTCTCCTACTTCTAACTAGAATATCCGTGCTTAACTCCTAGGGTTGTTGTGAGAATTAATGCTGTGAACTCATGTTATGTGCATAACACTGCTGAGTACATGGCAAGTGTTCATAAATGTCGGTCATCGTTGTAACAAAATTTAATATCCAAACAGTCCTGGTGTCACACATTTTAATAAATTGATTAAACTTTCCAAACACCCATTTGCACATCTACAGAATAAGAATGTAACACATACCTACCAACATTATGGGACTTCCCAAGGGGCTCAGTGGTAAAGACTCAGACTGCCTCTGTCAATGCAGGATTCATAAGAGACACTGGTTTGATCTCTGGGTTGGGAAGATCCTCTGGAGTAGGAAATGGCAACCCACGCCAGTATTCTTGTCTGGAACATTCCATGGACAGAGGAGCTTTGTGGGCTGCAGTTCATGGGGTCACAGAGAGTCGAAATGACTGAGAATGCATGCATCTACATTACAGGAATGCCATAGTTCCCATAAGACTAGTTGTATAGAAGCGTTTTATCAACAGTGATGCCTTATATACTTCAGAGTTATTTTCATTATGCTAAACTCTTAAAAGATCTCTGTAATGAAACTTGTTTGTTCAATTCCTTGGGTTATGCCTTCTGAGTAGAAACATAGAAAAGAAAAGTAGACTCAACTCCTTGGCAGAGCAGAGAGAAATTCTTGATGGTGATGATATTAGGAAGAGATGTGGATGCTAGACCGCAAAACACAGTAAATCTTTATGAGGAGGGATGAAGGCAGGCATGTGATCCAGACTAGGCCAAACTGGAGGCTCCTTCAGTGGAATTTAATTCTCGGGTAGAGAAACCAGGAAATTGGAAACAGTCACGTTCCATCCACTGCAGCCTCCTGAGCACTGAGCCCCTGCTACAGGCAGACGTCAAGGTCTCTAAACCCTGATCCTTCTAGGACTGCTCTCTCTCCTTCATCTCCCAGCCTGCTCTCCTGCCCTCTTGTCTATTTTGAGAAGCTCTTGATCCTTTCCAATAAATTACTTTTAGCCTAAGTCAGATTAATTTCTGTTGCTTGCAACACAGGAGCTCTAACTGATACCTGCCCTACCCTGTCTTATAAGGGTGCACCAAAATACCTGCTCTTTTTCTAGCCCCTTCCACGCCCTGTGTGTTCTGCTGTGTGCATGAGCCCCTGTGGCTCTTACAACTGCTCTTTTACCAGATCAGTGTCTTAGACATCGGTTATTCATTCTTCCATCAAATATTAACTGAATGTCTAGGCACTGTTTGGGGTGCTGGAGATACATCACTGAAAAAACTAGGCAAAATCCTGTGCCCTCATGAGTTTACATCCTCATGGGGGAAGACAGAAGAATAAGGAAGAACAAATCTGACTCCATATTATTAATAGTCCTATCGCCCGTGCTGAGTCATGTTTGCTCTGCACCTTTTGTAAAAGAATGTCGTCTGCATCCTGAAATGTACAGGATAGCCTATTCCTAGGGCTCTGACCTCTAAGAATCCATTCATATAGAGATAAAAACTTTCAGAACAGAGAATAGCATTTGTCTTGCTGGAAGTTTACAGGAACACTGTGATCTGACCTGTGTGGATAGCTGCAAGAACAAAGGATTCCAACACGGAGAAGTTTGCAACAGCTCGCCACGACCCTCCCTCACCTGGCCTTTAAAAGTGCTTTGCTGAAACCCTTTTGGAGTTTTTGCGGGGCACACGGCACTCCAGTTCTCCTTGCATGGCCCTGCAATAAACCTTTCTCTGCTCCACACTTTATTTAGCCTCACCGTAAGTCGGGCACACAAATGTGCATTCGGTAACAACAATAAACAGTGTGTGTGTGTGTGTGTGTGTGTGTGTGTGTGTATGTGTATGTATAGTCAGATAATGAAGTGCGTCAGGGAAGTAATGAACTTGAGAAAGAGGACAGAAAGAAGCCAAGATGAGGAGCAGTTGCAATTGTAAGGTAATTAGGAAAGGCTGACTGACAGAGGACGTTTATGTGAAAGACATAGTAGAGAGATAGAAAGCCAGTGGATATCAGCAAGAAGAGCATTTCTTTTTTAAAGTATTTTTGATGTATCACACACTGTTTTAAAATCTTTTATCTATTTATTTTAGTTTTGGTTGGGCTGGGTCTTCGTTGCTGCACCCAGGCTTTGTCTTGTTGTGGCAACAGGTAGATCCACTCTCTTGCTGTGGTGCCTGGGCTTCTCCTGTGGAACACAGGCTCTAAGCATGCAGGCTTCCGTAGTTGCCACTCTCAGGCTTTAGAGTGGGGGGCTTAGTAGCTGTGGCACACGGGTTTAGTTGTTCCACCACGTGTGGGATCTTCTTGGCCCAAGGATCAAACCTTATCTTGCAAAGTGGATGGATTCTTAACCACTGGACCACCAGGGAAGCCAAGGAAGAGCATTTTTGGTGGAAGGAACAGATAATGCAAAATTGTCCTGATGAAATGTTGCCTCCAGTATTGCAGGGACAAGAAAGCTCATCTAGATGGAATGGAATGAACAAAGGAGAAAGCAGTAGGTGTTGAGATAAGGTAAGTAATAGGGTATTTGCAGCAGACAAGCTAGGATCATTGGTAGGATTTTGGTGGGTTTTTGTTGTTGTTTTGTTTTTTACTGCGAGTGAGTTGGGAAAACATTGCAGGGTAGTACAGGCAAACGACACATGGTTACTTGTATGTTTCTCTTCTGCACCAGCATCTGTTGGTTTTCAAGGACTTTCGCCATGTGAAGGTGACCTACCACCATGACCCATGTGTTCCGTGCCTGGCTTTAATACTCTGCTCTAAGCAGACCTCTCTCTTCCCTCCACCCTGGACACTATATATTTCCACACCTTAATCTACTCTCTACCCAAAGCCCAGCGTCTATGTGGTGCTGTTTCCAATCCCATCTCCTCCCTGACTTTTCCCTCTATTTAGCCAGGCCACAACAATCAGAATCTTCCGTGAGCTAACCTCTACACCCTCCAGCTGAGTTTCAGCACATAGCCCCTTCTGTTTCACTGACTATTTCATGTGTGCCTGCCTTGTCTATCCAAAAACTATAGATTGTAAACTTTTGGAACAAAGGCACCATGTCTTGCCCGTCTTTGTCGCCCCTCGAGAGCACGATGAAAAGGAGTTTCGTGTTACTGGAAACAATCTTTGAGGCTCTCAGCATGTCTGGGTTCTGTTTCAAAGGTTTACAATGGCCCCTTCTTTCCTAGGGGGTCTCAAAAAGTTACAAACGAATGTGTAACTACATGGTTTGCTCAAGTAACAGAACAGAGTTACCGTGTAAGGCCAATCATCACAGTCCATTAAGTCTGAGTTGTTCAGGAAAAGGGACGTCACGGGCCTTGGTTGAGTAATCAAGGGACTCAAGGCCATGCAAGCCAGGTCCAGGGGCTTTGTCCAGCCGGGGAACAAGCTGTGATTGTCCACCTAACCCCAGTATACGTGCCGGCAGGGACTAGCATTCTTTAAATTTGCAGCTGAATAGTGCACACAGCCTTGTGATCCCAGATCCTGTGCAAGGTTAACTAGCCTTCTATAAACATTAACACCCATGGGAATGGCGTGCTGTGATTACCCTGGCCCCTAAGTACTTGGCAGTTTACAGAAGGCACTCTACAGGCTGGAGTGCAAATGTAATTTGCGTTGCAATGTTTATTGCAGTCACAGTTCTGTAAACATGCTGCCTGGGCCGAGGACACTGGGTTTGTGTCTTAGTGGGCATGCACCTGCAGAACCAGGGTGAAGAAGCTTCCCCAGACAGACCCCGGGACTCAGGACCCCTCCAGACCCTTTGTATTATCTTTCCCCTGTTGCTCACGTGAATGCCAGGGATGCAAATGAAAAACATCACACTTTGGGTGAAAAAAAAAAAACCCAAAGCAAAATCACATTGCACATCTCTTATTTCCCCTGATGTCAGAGGCAAGATATATGCCTATTTCTCAAATTTTTGTATTAGTACTTACTAGAGTCAGATGACTCCAGTTGAGTCATATCTATGCCATTAAATGGGCTTCCCTGGTGGCACAGATGGTAAAGAATCTGCCCGCAATGCAGGAGACCTGCTTTCAACCCCCTGGGTCTGTAAGATCTCCTGAAGAAGGCAATAGCTACCCACTCTAGTATTCTTGCCTGAGAAATCCCATGGACAGAGGAGCCTGGGGGTTATGGTCCACAGGGTCACAAAGAGTCAGACACGACTGATCAACCAACACAGGTGCCATTAAGTAACTGTGCAATGTTGGCTAACTCTTAGTGTCTGAATTTGGGCAGGAGCTGGGTGAGATGGCCAATTTCCCTGTTTGTTTTCACATTCTAAGTCTATGTGTTTCTTTGGGTCCTAGCAAACTATCTGTCTTATAATAAAGAAATGGTGATTCCTAATCCTGGTCTCTAGAGCAGAATAAGAAATTTAAACATAATCTATTCTATTCATTTTTTTCTTATTGTAACAGTAAGACATCATTTCCAGCGTCTGTGAATCTCTTCTTAAAGTCACAGCCACTTATAGACCTGAGACACACACCCTCATCCTTTGGCCTTTAACACAGAATCTTCCCATTATAGTCCAAGCTTTTTTAAGTGCCTTGTCTAAAAGATTTAAACTGACACTTCACAAAGAAGCTATCTGAATGATCAGTAAAAGCATTTTTAAGTGCTCAGAATCATTAAGCATCAAGAAAACACAACTTTAGTTAAAAGGAAGAAAAGACAATACCAAGTGTTGATGAGCACAGGGAGCAACTGGAATGCTCCTCTGTTGCTGGTGGGGATGTACCTGGTATAGCCATCATGGAGAAGAGTCATCGATTCTTACAAAGTCAAGCATGCACTTAGCGTATGACCCAGTGATTCTGTTTTGGTGGTTATCCAAGAAATGTGAGAATGTGTGCACTGAGACTTGCATGTGAATGATCAGAGTGGCTGTATTCAGTAACAGTTGGGCTTCCTTGTTGGTTCAGCTGGTAAAGAACCTACCTGCAATGCAGGGGACCCTGGTTTGAGTCCTGGATGGGGACAGTTCCCTGGAGGAGGGCATGGCAACCCACTCCAGTATTCTCAGGTTCCCCTGGTGGCTCAGACAGTAAAGAATCCGCCTGCAATGTGGGAAACCTGGGTTTGATCCCCAGATTGTGAAGATCCCCTGGAAGAGAGCATAGCAACTCATTCCATTATTCTTGCCTGGAGAATCCCCATGGAGAAGAGAAGCCTGCTGGCCTACAGTCCATGGGGTCACAAAGAGTCGGACATGACTGAGTGACTAAACATATTCAATAAGACATCTAGACTGGAAACATCCTAAATAGACATCGATGGGCAAAAATTCTGGTACACCCATCCCATGAGAAACTACTTAGGATTAAAACAGGAAGCAAACAGGTGCTTCCTGGTGGTCCAGTGGTTAAGACGCCACTGCAGAGGGGACAGGTTTGATCCCTGACCAGGAAAGTTCCACATGCTGTCTTGTACAGCCAAAAACTAAAAAATAAAATGGAAAACATACTGTTACAAGCAAGAACACAGGTAAATATAATAGTAATTAGTAATGTAATATAGTAATAATATAATCATGACTATAATAAGCTAAAAAGTTAGACATTAAGCAGTACATACTGGAGCATCCTCATTGCATGGATTTTTAGAAAAGGCAGATATCATGATTGCTCAAGGCTGGAGCTGAGCTGGGAGGGAGGACAGGAAAGGGCATGAGGCATCATGTGGGCCCTGTAAATGTCCTCTACTTGGATTATGGGGCTGGTAACACAGAACTTCCTGATGTTCAAGCTGGTTTTAGAAAAAGCAGAGAAACCAGAGATCAAATTGCCAACATCCATTGGATCATGGAAAAAGCAGCAGAGTTCCAGAAAAACATCTATTTCTGTTTTATTGACTATACCAAACTTTTGACTGTGTGGATCACAATAAATTGTGGAAAATTCTGAAAGAGATGGGAATACCAGACCACCTGACCTGCCTCTTGAGAAATCTGTATGCAGGTCAGGAAGCAACAGTAGAATTGGACATGGAACAACAGACTGGTTCCAAATAGGAAAAGGAGTACATCAAGGCTGTGTATTGTTACCCTGCTTATTTAACTTCTCTGCAGAGTATATCATGAGAAATGCTGGACTGGAAGAAACACAAGCTGGAATCAAGATTGCCGGGAGAAATATCAGTCACCTCAGATAAGCAGATGACACCACCCTTATGGCAGAAAGTGAAGAGAAACTAAAAGCCTCTTGATGAAAGTGAAAGAGGAGAGTGAAAAAAGTTGGCTTAAAGCTCAACATTCAGAAAATGAAGATTATGGCATCTGGTCCCATCACTCCATGGGAAATAGATAGAGAAACAGTGGAAACGGTGTCAGACTTTATTTTTGGGCTCCAAAATCACTGCAGATGGTGACTGCAGTCATGAAATTAAAGATGCTTACTCCTTGGAAGAAAAGTTATGACCAACCTAGATAGTATATTCAAAAGCAGAGACATTACCTTGCCGACTAAGGTCCATCTAGTCAAGGCTATGGTTTTCCTGTGGTCATGTATGGATGTGAGAGTTGGACTGTGAAGAAGGCTGAGCACCGAAGAATTGATGCTTTTGAAGTGTGGTGTTGGAGAAGACTCTTGAGAATCCCTTGGACTGCAAGGAGATCCAACCAGTCCATTCTGAAGGAGATCAACCCGGGATTTCTTTGGAAGGAATGATGCTAAAGCTGAAACTCCAGTACTTTGGCCACCTCATGGGAAGGGTTGACTCATTGGAAAAGACTCTGATGCTGGGAGGGATTGGGGGCAGGAGAAGAAGGGGACAACTGAGGATGAGATGGCTGGATGGCATCACGGACTCGATGGACGTGAGTCTGAGTGAACTCTGGGAGTTGGTGATGGACAGGGAGGCCTGGTGTGCTGCGATTCATGGGGTTGCAAAGAGTCGGACACGACTGAGCAACTGAACTGAACTGAACACAGGCGTACATTTGTCAAAACACCCCGTTGCATTCTTAACATTTGTTCTTGTTGTTGTTGAGTCACTAAGTCATTTCCGACTCTCTGTGACTCCATGGACTGCAACATGCCAGGCTCCCCTGTCCTTCACCATCTCCTGAAGTTTGCTCAGATTCATGTCCATTGGGTCAGTATACTGAACATAGGTATATTCTTTTTAAACTGTTGAGTTGCTTGGCTGTGCTGGGTCTTAGTTGTAGCCTGTGGAATCTGGTTCCCTGACCAGGGATGGAACCTGGGCCCTCTGTTTTGGGAGCATGGAGTCTTAGCCACTGACCACCAGGGAAGTCCCAACATGGGATATTCTATTGTATGTAAATTATACCTCAATAAAGTTGTCAAAATAAAACAGTGATTTCCTATTGTCACAGGGCAGGCGACAGGCAGACTGGATGACATGTCCTGCTCTCCTTGCTGTCCTCACAGGCCCCCCACGCCCTCCAGACCCAGCTTGGCCCCCACTTTCACATGTCCCTTAGACTAGAGCTGGCCCCAAGCCAGGGAGGAGGTGGAAAAATCACTTTACCACATTTATCTCATGTGGAAAGCCTTGTTCAGCTCACCCGAGACGTGTTTATAAATCCATGTTCTATTCCAATTTAGATTTCATTTTAAAGGAAGTGAGCTCTTCAGGGAGCATATGCTCCAAGAGGAGACTGGGTGGACCCAATAGCCGGCAAATTTGGGGTGTATATCTCAGGGAGGTGGAGAGATCCCCATAAGGACTGAAATTCCCTGAGGCTGGGGATTGAGGCGATGGCGAGGTGAAGCGAGAAGGCAGTTACTGTGATTCTTCTCATGCTGCAAATACTGCCTTGACCTTGAATCTCTGTTGGTTTCTGACTGTGGAAGAAAGAGGCTCTTTAATAAAATGTAAGTGATATGCACCAAGCATCCAGGTTTGTAAATCAATGCGCCAGATGCTCAGGGATGCGAAAGTTTTCTTGGAGGAAGTTCAGGGTCTGGTCTAAAGAGAAGTCTGTACAGTAACCATGATTCAACCCCTGCTGTATGCCTCTTTTGTGGAGCTGGAGCCCTCGGAGGGTTCGTAAAGCCCAGGCGCTACCCCCCAACCTGCCTCAGCCCTCCTGGCTCCAACACCCGACTTCTCCCAGGCACAGACTTGCCCCTGCCCCAGCCAGACCAGCCAGCTCACAGGCTCTCCTTCCCCTGGACAAGGACAGGAATGGACGGATGCTGAGGGTGGACTAGATGCCTCTGTTTCCAAATTGAAACTCTAGAATACTGTGAATAGTGAATAGGACCCATTTTCAGTGTCATCCCAGATATGTAATACTGAGTGCTCAAAAGTACAACCAAAGTATGGAAATGGGGTAAAGCAAACACAGTCATTCCTGACGTTAGCATCATATGGGTCATATCTTTATGACAAAGTGGATTATCAGGTGAGTCATATTTCTAAAGCATCCTCTCTATCATTTACTCCCCTTCTCAAGAATCTTCAGTAACTCCCTATTGGCCTCTTGGAGATAAGGGAAATCTCAGCTCCGTCCCTGCGCAGAGCATCGGGATCCAGGGTAGTATGGCCCTGAGATGGCCTGAGCCTTACATAGCTCACCCCACACCTCGTGAGAGCCACACCTGTGACCTGGATGCCCCAGTGACCTAGACCTGCCAGAACCATCAGTCCCAACAGATCCTTTTCAATTCCCTCTCCCACCAAAGAGGACCTTTCAGAATCCTCTTTATACATGAAAAGAATAAGTAATGTACATGAATCACTGAAGCTAACACTAATAATGCCAATCAGCTATACTCCAATAAAAATAAAAATTAAAGAAAAGAATCCACTTTATCTACATCACCCCTCTCCACCCCCATCTCTACACATGCAGGGTAATTTACTAATTTTCCCCCAAGTGATGTAGCTCTCCTTGCCTGGCAAATGAATAGATTCAGCCTCAATATCAGTTATCTTTTGGTCTTCTGTTATTCAACTACACTGATTTTCAAAAATTTCCCAACCTTACCCGACAAACCTAATAACCCAGTATTGTCCTACATGTGACCACAGCCAAAACTCATGAATCCTTGTTGGTTGATCACTGACTTGCTTTTCATTTACAGAACATTATTTGAATATTACCACTTCCTTGAGATCCTCTGACATCTGCTCACCAGTTTTAATCACTGCTCTATGAGTCAAAAACTGCCCCAAGTGATGGGATTAAGTTACAGTTAATTCAGCTCTGCTTGTATGTTGATGTCTCCTCTGACATGTGGCTGGAGCTGCCTCTGGCTGGCAGGTGTACGAGCATGGGGACCACATTTTAGGGGGGTGTTTTATGGTGAAGCCATTGTTGGTTGGCACTGCTTCTTGTTTCCAGGATCTGCTTTGTTTTTAGGCCATGCGATTGCTGTAAAGTTCACTAGGGTGAAAAAAAAAAGTTTGATCTTTTCTTCCCGTTCTGCTTTGGTCTTAGTACTTCCTGGAATTAGTTCATTAGTAAAATACCAAATCCTAGGGCCATGCTGCCCTTGACCCCTTATGTTCTGTGCAGAGGAATTAGACTCAGGAAGTCAGAGATTAGAGTCAGATTGACATCTGAAAAACCACGCTAATCCTGGAGACATTTAAATGGAAATAAAGCTAGCTCAGTCTGTAGAGCATGAGATTCTTAATCTCGGGGTTGTGGGTTTGAGTCCCACATTGGGCAAGGTTTGGGGCTTTCCAGGTGGCTCAAGTGATAAAGAATCCTCTTGCCAATGTAGGAGATGTGGGTTTGTTCCCTGGGTCAGGAAGATTCCCTGGAGGAAGAAACTGAAACCCAGTCCAGTATTCTTGCCTGGAGAATCTCAAAGACAGAGGAGCCTGGTGGGCTATAATCCATGGAGTTGCAAAGAGTCAGACACAAGTGAGCATCTGAGAACATCAACAAAGCTTCTAGAGAATGCAGAGTACATAGTAAGAATTCTAAATATACTTCTGATACTTAGAATTCTATATTGCACTAATTGATTGATTTGTCATATTGGTTTGGCTCCTCCCTTACAGCAATTGTCCACATGTTTACATGTTGTCTTCTGAGAAGTACATGGGCTCCAGGGGGACAGGGTTTCTGTCTTTCCATCTCTGTGTCCACAGAGATCTTGACTTCAGGGATAAACCAAAGCAAATATTCACCCAGGTGCCAGGAGAAAGAGCCAATATGATTTTTTTCTTGTTCCTTCTGGGTCTTGCCATGAATTTAAGGGAACATTTGTTAAATCAATTTATCCACATAATCTAAACATGTCAAACTCTCTCATGCCAGCCATCACACTTGCTAACCTTAAGATGGCAAAGAATAAATAAGTTTCCACCCTCGTATATTTAGCTCCTTATACTCTGCTGAAAACAAGTATAGGGACTTCCCTAGTGGTGCAGTGGTTAAGAATTCACCTTCCAATGCAGGCCACAAGGGTTCAGTTACTGGTCTGGGAACAGAGCTCCCACATGGCCCAGAGCAACTAAGATATGATGAAGCCAAATAAATAAATATATTAAAAAAATTTTTTAAGACAGACATAAAACCATGCAGGAAACAACTTACAGATGTAGGCAAGTTCATTGCAGTGTTATTTATACCAGAAAAAAATTTAGAAATGTCCTTAATGTCCAACAGTAAAAAATAATAAATAAATTATAGACCATTCATGAGATGGAAAATAGACATGATGATACTGAAGAATATTCAGGAATGATGAAATGTTGCTGCTGCTGCTGCTAAGTTGCTTCAGTCATGTCCGACTCTGTGCGACCCCAGAGACGGCAGCCCACCAGGCTCCCCCGTCCCTGGGATTCTCCAGGCAAGAACACTGGAGTGGGTTGCCATTTCCTTCTCCAATGCATGAAAGTGAAAAGCGAAAGTGAAGTCACTCAGTTGTGTCCGACCCTCAGTGACCCCATAGACTGCAGCCTTCCAGGCTCCTCCATCCATGGGATTTTCCAAACAAGAGTACTGGAGTGGGGTGCCATTGCCTTCTCCAGATGAAATGGTAGTATACCAATAATTTTGTTATTTGTCCCAGACAAATAATAAAAACATATTGAACAGAATTTCAATTTTGGAAAAATGTGTGTCAGCAATGACACCACCCTTATGGCAGAAAGTGAAGAGGAACTAAAAGCCTCTTGATGAAAGTGAAAGAGGGGAGTGAAAAAGTTGGCTTAAAGCTCAGCATTCAGAAAACTAAGATCATGGCATCCGGTCCCATCACTTCATGGGAAATAGATGGAGAAACAGTGGAAACAGTGTCAGACTTTATTTTGGGGGCTCCAAAATCACTGCAGATGGTGACTGCAGCCATGAAATTAAAAGACGCTTACTCCTTGGAAGGAAAGTTATGACCAACCTAGATAGTATATTCAAAAGCAGAGACATTACCTTGCCGACTAAGGTCCGTCTAGTCAAGGCTATGGTTTTTCCTGTGGTCATGTATGGATGTGAGAGTTGGACTGTGAAGAAGGCTGAGCGCTGAAGAATTGATGCTTTTGAAATGTGGTGTTAGAGAAGACTCTTGAGAATCCCTTGGACTGCAAGGAGATCCAACCAGTCCATTCTGAAGGAGATCAACCCTGGGATTTCTTTGGAAGGAATGATGCTAAAGCTGAAACTCCAGTACTTTGGCCACCTCACGCAAAGAGTTGACTCATTGGAAAAGACTCTGATGCTGGGAGGGATTGGGGGCAGGAGAAGAAGGGGATGACCGAGGATGAGATGGCTGGATGGCATGACGGACTCGATGGACGTGAGTCTGAGTGAACTCCGGGAGATGGTAATGAATAGGGAGGCCTGGGCGTGCTGCGATTTATGGGGTTGCAGAGTCGAACACAACTGAGCAATTGAACTGAACTGAATATTAGTGCTTACTGCCAGTATTTGGCATTATACATGAGTTTTATTTTCCTTTCTATAATTCTTAGTGTTGTTTGCTTTCCAGTTTGTTGCTATTGCTACTGCTTAATAGTTTCCTTTTCTTTGGTATCTTTCTGTTGTATTGTTGCTGTTGATGGTGGAGTTTTCGTTGTCATTTGTTTGCTTTATTTAATTTCTCTTTGTGTGGTATATCCTTTCACTCTTTTATTTGAGAACTTCAAATACAGTGCTTTGTTTCCAACTTTCATCCTCCCATCTTTCATATAATTGTTATCTAGTACTTTATTTCTAGTTTGTTTTATAACAAATAATAGTAATAATCCATATAGTAATAATATATCTCTATGTACATTTCCTGTCCATGATTATTTAAATTTTCTAATTTGATTTGTAGTGTTTTTTATTCACCATTAAATTCATATTTTACTCTTTCCATCATTTTTTTTTAACTAAAAGGCACAAGTCCATGTATATCAACGAGGGTCTCTAGATTATAAATTCTCAGTGTTTGCAGACTGGAAAAATGTCTTTATTTTGCTCTTATTCTTTTCAAAGTAATTTTGGATTATGAAAAATATTAAAGACACAGAGAAGTACAAACAATAATATAACTGAATTTAAGAGTTAACATTCTGTCATTTTTGCTTCATAAATTTTTAAAGTCTGTAAAATAGATTGAAAATCTCACTTCCCATTTTCTCTCTAAGGATAACCACTATTTTGATATGAACGTATGTCATATTTTTATACATTAACTACATACCTGTGTTTCCTTAAACAGTGTATAGTATTGTTTTGTGTCCTAATATGTCTAACCTTGTTGCATTTTTTTTCATTCACATGTCTTTGAAATTTTCCCTGTTGACACACACAGGTCTAGTTTATTTATTTTACTTGCTGTATAATAAAATCATGATATAAATAAACCACCATTTAATCATAGATTTTTTTTCAATGAAAGGCCGCTGGCCTGTTTGCAATTTTCATTATTACAATAACATGGCAGCCCATTTTGTTGTGTTTCCTTGGACATGTAACTAACAATTTCTTTAGGGTAGATCATTATCAGTTCAATCACTCAGTCGTGTCCGACTCTTTGCGACCCCATGAATCCCAGCACGCCAGGCCTCCCTGTCCATCACCAACTCCCGGAGTACACCCAAATCCATGTCCATGGAGTTGGTGATGCCATCCAACCATCTCATCCTCTGTCATCCCCTTCTCCTCCTGCCCTCAATCTTTCCCAGCATCAGGGTCTTTTCAATGAGTTAGGTCTTCACGTGAGGTGGCCAAAGTATTGCAGTTTCAGCTTCAACATCAGTCCTTCCAATTAACATCCAGGACTGATCTCCTTTAGGATGGACTGGTTGGATCTCCTTGCAGTCCAAGGGACTCTCAAGAATCTTCTCCAATACCCCAGTTCAAAAGCATCAATTCTTCAGCACTCAGTTTTCTTTATAGTCCAACTCACATCCATATATGACCACAGGAAAAACCATAGCCTTGACTAGACGGACCTTTGTTGGCAAAGAAATGTCTCTGCTTTTCAATATGCTATCTAGGTTGGTCATAACTTTCCTTCCAAGGAGTAATCATCTTTTAATTTCATGGCTGCAGTCACCATCTGCAGTGATTTTGGAGCCCAAAAGTAAAGTCTGACCCTGTTTCCACTGTTTCCCCGTCTTTTTTTCATGAAGTGATGGGACCGGATGCCATGATCTTCGTTTTCTGAATGTTGATCTTTAATCCAACTTTTTCACTCTCTTCTTTCACTTTCATCAAGAGGCTCTTTAGTTCCTCTTCACTTTCTGCCATAAGAGTGGTGTCATCTGCATATCTGAGGTATCGATATTTCTTCTGGCAATCTTGATTCCAGCTTGTGCTTCCTCCAGCCCAGTGTTTCTCATGATATACTCTGCATATGAGTTAAGTAAGCAGAGTGACAATATACAGCCTTCACATACTCCTTTTTCTATTTGGAACCAGTCTGTTGTTCCATGTCCAGTTCTAACTGTTGCTTCCTGACCTGCATACAGATTTCTCTAGAGGCAGGTCAGGTGGTCTGGTATTCCCATCTCTTTCAGAATTTTCCACAGTTTATTGTGATCCACACAGTTAAAAGTTTTGGCATAGTCAATAAAGCAGAAATAGATGTTTTTCTGGAATTCTCTTGCTTTTTTGATGATCCAGTGGATGTTGACAATTTGATCTCTGGTTCCTCTGCCTTTTCTAAAACCAGCTTGAAAATCAGGAAGTTCTCGGTTCACGTATTGCTGAAGCCTGCTTGGAGAATTTTGAGCATTACTTTACTAGTGAGTGAGATGAGTGCAGTGGTGTGGTAGTTTGAGAATTCTTTGGCATTGCCTTTCTTTGGGATTGAAATGAAAACTGACCTTTTCCAGTCCTGTGGCCACTGCTGAGGTTTCCAAATTTGCTGGCATATTGAGTGCAGCACTTTCACAGCATCATCTTTCAGGGTTTGAAATAGCTCAACTGGAATTCCATCACCTCCACTAGCTTTGTTCGTAGTGATGCTTTCTAAGGCCCACTTGACTTCACATTCCAGAATGTCTGGCTCTAGGTGAGTAATCACACCATCATGATTATCTGGGTCGTGAAGATCTTTTTGTATAGTTCTTCTGTGTATTCTTGCTACCTCTTCTTAATATCTTCTGCTTCTGTTAGGTCTCTACCATTTCTTTATTTAGGGTAGAAACAATTTTTGTGTACTGCAGGGTGCATATCAGTAGTTAGATCAGTTAATGTCAGAATTAATTGTTCCAAATTATACTCTTACCTGAAATGTATAAAAGTTGCCATTTTCTGACACTTGATGTTATCAGTGGATTTAATTATTCCCCATCTAATGAGTAAGATATAATAACTAATTACTGTTTTCAACTGATTTTTCTTGATTACTAATGGGCTTCAGTATCTTCCCATATGTTAATTAATCCTTTGGATCTTTTTTTTTTTAGTGAGCTGCTTCTCAGTAGCCTTAGCCCATTTTTTTTCCTTTTGCTTCTCTATATTTTATTCATTTTTATGAGTTCTTTGTACATTTTAAGTACTGGAAACTTCCTGGAGAGCATCTCTCTGAATATTGCTTCTGTCTCATTATTTCTCATGTGTTTTTGAGAGTGAATGTATACTGTATTATTGCTTTCTCTTGTCCAGTTCCCCCAACTTTCTTTCTTTCGTTTTCAGTGTCTTCTCTCTTTGTATGTCTTCTGTATGATTTTTTTTAGTTCTATCTTTTAACTCACTAATTCCCCTCTCTGCCATTTCTATTTTGCCCACTTATTTGTTTATTCACTCATTCACGTACAAATATTTATTGTTTGCCTATGTGTACAAGATACTATTCGAAGTGCTAGGGCTTAAACAATAAACAAAACCTCAGAAACTCTGCCTTCAGGTATGTTATATTCTATTAGGTAAAATTCTACTGACCTTTAAATTATATGGGTTATCTTTTTCATTTTCAGGATTACTACTTTGTTTATTTAAAACTATTTCTCAAATAGTCATTTCTTATTATTGCATGGAAAATTCACTTCTTTATTGCTTTCAACAATTTTAATATATTGCTTCAATATTTTGTTTTAGATTGTGTCTAGTTCCTAGAGTATATGATATGTTTTCTTCTCCACTGCCTGTCCTTTAGGATTGAGTGTCTCCTTGTGTGTTTTTATCATGTGCTCATCTTCAGCAGAAGTCCAACCTGTGAACTAGATTACCAAAATATGGTGGGTTAGGGGTTTAAGGAAGTGTTACAAAGTTGTCTACTTCAGCCTTGGGAGGTCACTAGGTCCACACCCATGTTTAAGCTGTTTCACAGCGCAAAAAGTTCAAGTCAAGTCTCTGCATGGCATAGCTCAGAGTCAGCTCCTGCAGGTAACTGTGTCAACCCATGCTGTGGGGTGTGGCTCATTTCCAGGTCCAGATCCTGAACCAGTGGATAGAGATTTATGGATCTCCTTTTAGGACTGAGCAAGTTTTATCTTTAATCCCAGAAGAGGGGAGAAAGCTGATTCAACATTCTGCCTTCTCTTCTCACCACTTCCAGAACTGTTCTTCCTCCTAGACTCCTTAATTTGGTGCCTCTGCCAGCCCGTTGATCATATCCCAAGCTTGAAAGTCAACCCACCCTTTTCTGTGCTCCTCATTCTGACTCTGAGTTTGGGTGCCAAATCCCTGTGATGCCTCGCCTACCTTTCTTGACCCCTCCCTTTCTTTCATCCTGACCACCACAGATCTGTGGTTGTAGTAGGTGAGCCCCATCATCTGTCACCTGGGTGGGGGCCACAGCCTCATCACTGGTCTCTGTCTCTAGCTGCCCACAGGGCAAGCACCTCCATTGCATTTAAGTTGAGCCCTATAATTAGTACTGGCCAGCAAAGAGTCATGCATTGGAGAAGGAAATGGCAACCCACTCCAGTATTCTTGCCTGGAGAATCCCATAAACAGAGGAGCCTGGTGGGCTACAGTCCGTGGGATTGCAAAGATTAGAACATGACTAGCAACTGAACAACAACAAATCGAACTTGATAAGATGCCTCGCAGCTCATTCACACACATTTGTTACACTTAAACCTTTTGTGTGTGTGTCCTTGTAACTGACATATAACCTCTGGAAGGGAAGGGACATGTGTTTCTCTCAAATATCCCAACATGGAGCTCAGAGTGAGGCTGGCAGGTGCTCAAGATGTATTTACTGAGTCAAATTGAGTGTGAGGTCATGTGGATGAAGACTTGAGAATAAAGAGGGAACGTGTGAAAGCTGGCTGAGGAAGATGCCAAAGAAGACGGTCTGCTCCGCGGTCTGGGGTTTGGCAGACTCAGCGCCATAAACTGCACGTGGCCTCCGAGAAAAACATTTTTGAGTGGTACTGCCTTGTGTTTAGCTGAAGGATGGGGATCCAGGCAGGCTAGCTGGCATTAAGCAGGATGGGAGTGCAAAGCCAGAGGGAGGGGTAGGTTAAGCCCTGTGACTTAGCTGTTTACCTGTAAATCGCTCATAGTAAAATACTCTTAACTCTAAATCACTGCTGACTTAGCAGGACGCAAATGACTAAAAGAGGGCAGAACCCACGCTGTGCTTTCACACTCGCCTTCTAACAAGGAAAAGCAACCCGGGGAGGAGGTGCTTATGGTAGAATTGATGAGCAGTGAGTGAGTGGTCTCCTTCCCCATAAAGGCATCCTTGCTCATCTTACTGAGGGGCTTGCATAGTGTCTCATTTCTATTTTTTTATTGTTGGTAAAAATAAGGAAATTCCAGACAGACCATCAAAACACCATGGTCAGTAAGTGATGGACTCCAGCCTACAGCTCAATGGCTGGTCACTCCCCTGGTGGTCCCAGCAGACCACAGAACCTAGAGTTGGCCAGTGGCCAGAGAAACAACACTAATTTAACCCATGTACAAAGTGACATTTTCGAGGTTCAGTTCCTCAATAGACAAAATACATCTCCCAGTTTCTGTCTGTATGTTGCCAAACTATTTATGCAACTGACACTAAACTGTTTCATTCCAATGGACTTCTTTTCCCCCACTGAATAATTAGAAATAAACATTTATGTTGGTTTTGTATAATTATGGGACTTGCAGTAATGCAAGATGCCACTCGATTTGGCCTAAGTGACAAGAAATGTAAAGCTCACATGACTGTAAGCCTCACAGCAGGGAATGGCACTTAGGATTGGGTAAATCCAGAAGTTTAGCAGCGTCATCAGGAGCACAGGTTCTGATGGTCCTTTCCTCGATGGTTTAGTCACTAAGTCACATCCGATTCTGCGACCCCAGTGGACTGTAGCCCATGAGGCTCCTCTGCCCATGGGACTTTTCTAGCAAGAATATTGGAATGGGTTCCCATTTCCTATTCCAAGGAATCTTTCAGACCTTTCCTTTGTCATCCATAGTTCTGGATTCTGCCTCAGGCTGAAGCCAGAGCCCCACCCCCAACCCCCTGCCTGTAATTGTAGGATCAAGTGGTGAGAAGAAAAACAGCCTACTCCCAAGTCATGAAGTAAAATCCCTCTCTTCCTTCTAATGGTCATGTGTGGGCTCTGCACCAATAGCTGTTACTAGGAGATTGCCATACACTGACTGGTTTCAGGGCAGGCTCTTCAAAGAATCTGATGGGGTTAACATGTTTGGCTTTGAGGAATCAATACTCATCTCGTTCCTGGAGCTGGAGTTACTTCCTAAAGCACCATGGATGCTATAAAAAGGAGGGAGAGCAGAAAGCATGTTGGGGAATTGAACACAATGTCCGCCATATTGTTTAAAAGCATCAGTTAAAAGGGATGGAGCGGAGAAGGGAGAGAGAAAATAGGAAGCCAAGCTGGACTGAGTATTTTTTGGCACCATGAACCCTAGACTCAGTGGTGCAATAGAAAATATCCAGGCTGATATTTAATTGATAAGGAGACGACACCTTTTATCTACCTCTTGGCTGAACACCAACCAGAATGAGCAAAACGAGTAGAATAATTTCAGCTCTGTTTTCTTTTCTTCTTCTTCCCTTCCTTCCCCCATCTTTCTCTCTCTTCTTTTCTTCCACTTCCTTTCATTCTCTCCCTCCTCCTTCCTTTTGGCTCTTTTCTTTGTTTCTTAAAGAAATCATGACTCCTCCCCTCCTCCCTCAACTCCAAAGACCACCTTTTGGTCCCTCAAAGAGCAAAGCATTATAACTAGAAAAAAAAGCAAAACTGTTTCTCAGGCAAATCACATGTTTGGAACAGCCTCAAACTACTGCTTACTCACTACCACGAGCCTCTCATCTTGCTTTGAAAAATACATTCCTGCTAGAACCTAAGAGCTTAGGAAAGTGAGCGAGTTAAGCCCAAACACATACCAGAATAAATTAAATAACAGAGTCGAGGAATTCAACTGTGGCACAGTTTTGCAGAAGAGGTAAATTGCATTTTAAGGTAGAAGTGCTGGCTTAAAGCTATTTGTTTGGAAGTAACCTTGGAAAGTGAGCAGGACTCCAAGGAAGACTTTTTAAAAGCAAGGAAAGGATGAATTTGGTACTTTTGGATTAAGTAGCACACAGGAAGGCTTTTAGCAGATGGAGCTTTTTTAACCTGGAATGTTATAGAGGGTGTGTGCATAATGTACTTTACAACGATGTTCAGATAAGGGTTATTTAAATTACTGTATGGGAAACTCCGATGAAATATTTTGATAAGAGACAGTGAGATGAATAGACAGCTACAAGTGATATGTCCAAAAAGGTAAATTACCATGTCATCTAGCTTGAGGGAAGGAAAAAGGTTTGTGGCTTTTGGTATTAGATTTTAGCTTTGGTTTATCTGCAAGTCTTCTGCAGACTCTGGCAAGTTTGGTGTTCTAGGTAGACTGCACTTTTCTCCTGGGGGTGATATTTGTGATGTATCCGGGCAAGATTCCATAAGCCTTCTTGAGAGTGATCTTGGTTGGTGTCTCTGGCACCTGCAGGGCGTGGTGTGACATTCTCCTCACCCAGCCCAGAGTTTCTTGCTGGGCCTTTTAAAAATGGTAGAGATTGTCTGAAAGTATATCTAGGGCACACAAAGTCTGTAGCCACTTTGACCTTGTGCCCAACCCTCAGAACCCTCTCTGTTTCTCTACTCCCAATAGATATATATGGCAAGAGCATAAACTATAAGGACAGTCTTGCCAATTTATTGAGGAACTAAGAGTGTTAGTTAAACAGTTTCTAACTGTTAAACACTTAGAACTGGACATGGAACAACGGACTGGTTCCAAATAGGAAAAGGAGTACATCAAGGCTGTATATTGTCACCCTGCTTATTTAACTTCCATGCAGAGTACATCATGAGAAACACTGGGCTGGAAGAAGCACAAGCTGGAATCAAGATTGCCAGGAGAAATATCAATCACCTCAGATATGCGAATGATATCACACTTATGGCAGAAAGTGAAGAGAAAATAAAAAGCCTTCTGATGAAAGTGAAAGTGGAGAGTGAAAAAGTTGGCTTAAAGTTCAACATTCAGAAAACTAAGATCATGGCATCTGGTCCCATCACTTCATGGGAAATAGACGGGAAAACAGTGGAAACAGTGTCAGACTTTATTTTGGGGGCTCCAAAATCACTGCAGATGGTAACTGCACCCATGAAATTAAAAGACACTTACTCTTTGGAAGGAAAGTTATGACCAACCTAGACAGCATATTAAAAAGCAGAGACATTCATTACTTTGCCAACAAAGGTCTGTCTAGCCAAGGCTATGGTTTTTCCTGTGGTCATGTATGGATGTGAGAGTTGGACTGTGAAGAAAGCTGAGTGCTGAAGAACTGATGCTTTTGAAGTGTGGTATTGGAGAAGACTCTTGAGAGTCCCTTGGACTGCAAGGAGATCCAACCAGTCCATCCTAAAGAAGATCAGTCCTAGGTGTTCATTGGAAGGACTGATGCTGAGGCTGAAACTCCAATATTTTCGTCACCTCATGTGAAGAGCTGACTCATTGGAAAAGACCCTGAGCTGGGAGGGATTGGGGGCAGGAAGAGAAGGGGACGAGAGAGGATGAGATGGCTGTATGGCATCACCGACTCAATGCACATGAGTTTGGGTGAACTCTGGGAGTTGGTGAAGGACAGGGAGGCCTGGCGTGCTTTGATTCATGAGGTCGCAAAGAGTCAGACACGACTGAGCGACTGAGCTGAACTGACTGAACGGTGCAGGGCACCCAATGAGTGATGCCGTTTTCTTCTCCCACCAGGTCACCCTCTTTTGCCTTTGTCCTCATCCAGGCTTAGACACAAGAGGTCACATGACCTCAAAAATATATTTATCAGAAGGTGAATATTTCATGCCCTACTAAATAGCTAAACCATTGAGATTTTATCAAGATCTTCTATTACTTAGTAAGAACTGGATGTTGTTAAAACTGTGAGACTTATTTTTAAGTCCACATTATGTTTCTATATTCTCATTTTAAAATGTATTTCAATAACGCCATGCCATTTAAAAATTATTTTTAGGAAGTTATAGCTTTTAATTCTCACTTGATATTTTAAGCTATATTCAAATAAATTTTCTACTTCACCATTGTTGATACATGGTAAAATTATTACATTTTGTATATTTCTTTTATCTTTGTTCATCTTACTGAATTCTTTTCTAGTTTTCATGATTTTTAGTGTATTCTCTTAGATTCTCTGGGTTCTTACTGTCTACAAATTAGATTAGAATTCTTATAACATTTTTTTGTTTATTGCATTGGCTGGTGCTTTAGAATTCTGTCACGAGATGTTCCTATAACCGTATTTCAGCACAAAAGAATATCTGACTGGTGATTTATGATGGGTATTCCTTTAGTGAGAAATGGATGTTAAATTTGATCCTATTTCTTGGGGACACTTTCAATGATGAATATTTTGGCTTCTTGGACCTATAAACATTATGAACTTTTACAGAATTTTTAACAAAGGCTATCAATTGCATTCCTGAAGTAAAGTTTACTTAGACAAGGAGCATCTTTTAAAATCTTCAGGAATGGGTTAAACTTTGCTATGAAGTATGAAAATACCGCAACCAGTCATCATCTATTTTCTTTGCAAGTATTTCTTGAGTTCCAAGAGTATATGATCTATTTCCTGCCACCTCAGTGTTTAAAGATTGGGAAATCACAATTTAATATTATTACCAGATGGTTAAGCCTGGGGAGAGGAGGGCAGAGTGTTGGAAAGTGGTCTGTGGCAGGGGGTGTCTGTCGTCTGGGTCACATTTCTTCAGTTGGGTGCTGAGTACATGGGTCAGCACTGGCTCACTTGCCCACAACTTTCTTACCATCAGGCTTGGACCTTCACCTGCAGCTGTAAGACTCTTATATTCAGGTGTGTGAGTTCCCCAGGCTGCAGGAAGTGGGGAGTGACACACTCAGAGAGAGCGGTGCCCAGCTGTGAGGAACGCTTCTTTTCTGGGTGTAGTGTGGTCTCCTCTGGTGACTGAGTCCCTGCCACATCCTCCAATGGGCACAGCCTCCCTTCTTAGAAGTTGCTCTGGTCATATTTCTGCACATTGTCCTTACCACTCACCAAGGACAGACTGGGAGAGTCACCTTGTCTAGAGTTCTGTGTGTGTGTATATGGCATAAAATTTACTATTTAAAATATATTTTTGGTAGCATTAATTTCATTCACATTTCTGCACCATCTTTACCACCATTCATCTCCAGAACATTTTCATCCACTCAAACTTTGGCTTCCCCAGTGGCTCAGATGGTAAAGAATCTGCCCATAATGTAAGAGACCCAGGTTCGAGCCCTGGGTCAGGAATGGCTACCCACTACAGTATTCATGCCTGGAGAATTCCATGGACAGAGGAGCCTGGTGGGCCACAGTGCAAGGGGTCTCCAAGAGTCAGCTGGACACAACTTAGTGACTGAGCACGCATAGGCAAATAAGTTCATTTGCATCATTTTTAAAAAAATTTAGATTCCACATAAAAGTGATAGTATATATTTGTCTTTTTCTTATTTAGTTCACTTAGTATGATAACCTCTAGGTCCATCCATGTTGGTGAAGATGGCATCATTTCATTCTTACTTGATCCACAGTCTTTTTAAGAGCCTAAAACTTGCATTTTCCTTCAGTCCTTACAGTGTGGAGCTTGAAGACACTTGGAGATTATTCTAGACCAGAGGTTCTCAAACATCACTGTGTATCCCCAGAAGGGCTAATTAAAACACAGATTACTGGGCCTCATCCATTCAAACTAATTGAACTTCTGATTCAGTTAGGTGCGGGGCGGGGTGGGGGGCCAGTGGAGGCAACTGGGAATTTGCATTTCTAACAAGTTCCCAGTTGGTGCAGATAATGCTGGTTCAGGGACCACACTTTGGATAACGACTCTTCTAGAGATTCAGTTCATTTCTTTTGCAACCGCTACTCACCATGTATTGTAGGGCCTGTTACCCACCCACATACTCTCAGGGGGAATCCAACCACGCAGTCCTTGTGGTCCTAAAGGGCCAGGTGTTGACCTAAAAGGTCATCCATCAGTAATCTGGCCACTGACCTTTGACATGGGTGACCACCAACCCCTTTGGGAATTTGAATGAGGTGACGTGGAGGGCAGTTGACCAGCAGAGGTGGTGCTAGTGTGACAGGGCTGAAATCCAGAAATCTCCCAGTTGAGGAAACAGTAGACACTCACCCAGAAGCAGCAACCCCACTGCCCACCTTTTGTGAAGCTTTCTGCCTCCACACTGCTTTCTCCTTGCCCCCTAAGCCTATCCCCTCTCCCAGAAAGAACTGGCCCCCGGGGCTTGAATTTCAGTGAAGCCGTGAACGGAAAATGCACCATGAAATTACATGGCTCCTGAGAAAGAGGCTGCCATCTGCTTTTCTTTAGGCCTTTCCCCAACACTCAGCCTTGGAAACCATTACTATCTGGTGTTGCTTCCCCTTTCTGGGGTTAGCATACTTATTTAAGAAAAAGAAAGCCTTTATTTAAAGAAAACAGAACGCAAGACTGTCAGCACTGGTCAATTCCCCAAGGCATTTGTGGATGCGCTACTGTTTTCTGAATATCCGTGTTAATAATTTGCTCACTTCACTGTTTCTAATTTCCCGGGTGCCCATTTGGGAATGGGAATAGTGCCTTTGCTACATTTCTATAAACTGTCCTGTTATATGGTGACTTGGGTGGGAGGGATTTTGGGGAAGAATGGATACTTGTACAAATATGGCTGAGTCCCTTCACTGTCCACTTGAAACTACCACAACATTGTTTATTGGCTATACCCCAATACAAAATTAGAAGTTAAAATAAAGATTTATACAAGATTTGCTTCAAAATTTACACAGTTGCAAAATGCTTTTTGTCACATTTCTGAGCCTTGTGGAAAATCTTATTTCTTCTTTTCTTGGTGAAGAATGCAAAGTAGTGTGTGTGCTGAGTCGTGTCCAACTCTTTGCGACCCCACGGACTGTTGCCCACCAGGCTCCTCTGCCCGTGGGATTCTCCAGGCAAGAATTCTGGATTGGGTTGCCATTTCCTCCTTCATGGGATCTTCCTGACCCAGTGATTGAGCCCCTGTCTCTTGCAGTCCTGCATTGCAGGTGGATTCTTTACCAAAGTTTGAGCCACCGGGAATCCCAAAAATCTCCCCATGTCCCTGAGAGGCCTTCATTAAGCCCCAAGGTTACACAAAGTCCCTTTGGAAGGGCTATGATCCCTGGACTGGGTGAGCCTCAGCTGCTCACTTGGCTTCTTTGAGATTTTTGAGAGTTGAGTTTTACGGTATCAGCTCCGCATCTATGCCCAAGCCCAGAGTGTGTGGTGTGAGTGGCAGGCAGCACGTCCCTGCTTTTCTTCCTGAGGGCAGCAGGGAGGCACACAGCACATTCACCTCATCAAACAACCGTCTCCCAAATAACAGACAGCCTAAGTGTGCATCTGGCAAGGGCTGGGCCATCACAGTGAATAATTCCTCAATAGCTGTGCCAGCGTCTTGCTGAGGGGGAGGACAGCCTGTTTTAGCTGCCAGCCCCAGAGGGGCAAGGCCTTCTTTCTGCTGAGATATTTATGGTGGGTCTTTAGTGCAAGCTGGGGGCCAGAGTAGGAACCGGGGCTGCCAGCTACATCACCCACGTGACCGCCTACAATTTACTAAATATCTCTGAGCGAGACTGATCACTTCCATCCATCCCAGAAGTAGGAGAGAGCTGAGGAACTAAGTCCTGGGGAAAGTTCTTTCCCAGTGCATGCAACAGGTATGCATTAAGCACCTACTGTATACGGGCCTGGATGCTGGGTGCTGAGAACCCAGAAGCAAAAAGGATTTCTTTCCCCTCAAGGTGCACCCCGCCCAAGTTCTGGTGGCACATGAAGATCTCAGTCCAAGCATCCTGGATGGTGCTATTGCATCTAATTTAGGAAAATTTTAAATTTGGCTTGCACAGGATATTTAGTGTTAAGAGAGGCTTTATTCTAAAAAGATTGCTGGAATGATTAACTGAAAAAGTCCCCTAAAAAATCTGAACGGATAATAATTGCAGCTGAGATACATGTATACTAGATCCTTGAGAACTGAGTTTTTGTTGACTTGTTTCTCCTAGCAGAAACCTGCCAACAATAAATCAGGATACTCCTAATGGTCGTACTGTCTCTGATTTAAAGCCTCCTTCGTCTTTAGGAAGGTGAAGGTCATGAGTCTCCCTTCCTGCCAAACCAGGAAATCGAGAGGCTGGAGCAGGACCTTCAGGAATCAGACTTGGGTTGACCCCCTCCCCCAACAGTAATTTACTTAGAGTCGCCAAGATGCCATTTCTTCATTTTTAAGGAGGGTGTAAGGATTGCTTTGGCTTCATGTATCAGCTGCTCTGTAAAATCAGCAAACCGATGCCTGTGAACATCTTGGTCCAAACTTGGCTCATAGTAGGTGTTCAAAAGTGGCGCTCCACTGCTCAGCCACAGCTTCTAACTTTCTTCAAATGGAAATACTGCCACCTGCCCTGTAGGGGTTTTGAGCAAAGAGATGATTTGAAATAAGGTCTCTGCTGGGCTGACTACTGGGCTCTGCCTGAGGGGGACATTTGTGGATGACAGCAGGTCTCAGAAGGAGGCTGGACATGTCACCAAGTATCCATCCAGGGACCAGCTGAAGGAGGTGCATTTACCTGCACCAGGAAGTCTGTAGGTCCTCTGGGGGAGGTTACCCAACGAACCGATGAAACACAGTGGACGACAAAGAGGCTGTGTCACTCCCTGCGGTCGCCAGAAGAGAGGGACAGAGGGTTAACTGGCGTCCAGCAATAAAGACTTTTAGTGGCCATCACAGAGAAAGCGATGGCACCCCACTCCAGCACTCTTGCCTGGAAAATCCATGGACAGAGGAGCCTGGTGGGCTGCAGTCCGTGGGGTCGCAAAGAGTCGGGCACAACTGAGTGACTTCACTTTCACTTTCCACTTTCACGCATTGGAGAAGGAAATGGCAACCCCCTCCAGTTTTCTTGCCTGGAGAATCCTGGGGACAGGGGAGCATGGTGGGCTGCCGTCTATGGGGTCGCACAGAGTGGGACACGGCTGAAGCGACTTAGCAGCAGCAGCAGCAGCATCAGTGCCCATCATCTTTTCTTCCTCCCGTGTTCCACGCTCAGAAGATAGCCTTGCAGAGGAAGAAACTGTGGGAATAAAGAAAAGGCCAGCATGCTCTCCTGCCATTAAAGCCTGTAACTAGGCTATAAAGAGCCCCCAGTCACCTATAGATGGCTTCCCTGGTGGCTCAGTGGTAGAGAATCCACCTGCCAATGCAGGAGAGGCAGGAGATGAGGGTTTGATCCCTGGGTGGTGACGATCCCCTGGAGGAGGAAATGGCAACCCACTCCAGTGATCTTGGAGAATCCCATGGACAGAAGAGCCTGGCTGGTGGAATCCAGAGGGCCACGAAGACTCGAACATGACGGAGCACTCACGCACACACCTACGGGTAGACACACCCGGGGAACAGCAGACTCTAGTAATAACATGCATACAGTGCCCAGACCAGAGCCTGGCTCCTAGCAAGGACTGAGGAACGGGGTCTTCTTTTCACCTTGATTTTTCTCATCATTCTAAGAACTATAACAGTTTTCAAGGGAAACAGTGAAAAAGGGAAAGAGATGCTGTTGGCTCGTTTGATCCCATTGAGTAGGCGGACACAGTAAGTTTCTCAGCAGCTTGCCAAGGGTCATCTCATGCATCTTTCCTTCCTTTCGGCATTGTCTGGTCCACAGCAAGGACGTACTTGTTAAATGTCATTGATGCAGGTTCTGGAGGAGGTTCGCAAGCTGACATCTACATAAAGGTTTTATTCTGTTCAGCAGTGTCCTGTTACTGGAATTAAACTCCTGCTAAGTTTTGCCAAATTGTCTCCCAGAGACAGTTTTAATTTATCTCCTTTCTGGCATTGAATGTGGAGAAAGAAGTGGCAGCCCACTCCGGTACTCTTGCCTGCAAAATCCTATGGACAGAGGAGCCTGGTAGGCTACAGTCCATGGGGTAGCAAAGAGTCAGACACAACTGAGCGACTTCACTTGGCATTGAATGATGCTATTGAAAAAGGAGCCTCTTTAGCAGGTGAAACAAGGTCTGTTACTGTGTAATTTTGCATTTCTTTGTTATTAGGAAGAAAGAATACTTTCCTTATTAGAGTTTCCATCAAGAAGAAGTAAACAGGGCTTCTCTGGTGGCTCAGTGGTGAAGAATCCACCTGCCAGTGCAGGAGACACAGGTTCAATCCCTGGTCTGGGAATATCCCACATGCCTGGGAGCAACTAAGGTCTAGAGCCAAGGAACCACAACTACTGAGGCCACTTGCTGCAGCTCCTAAAGCTCACGTGCCCTAGAGCCCATGCTCCACAAGAGAAGCCACTGCAATGAGAAAACTGAGCCCCACAACTAGGGAATAGTCCTTGTACACCAGCACTACAGAGAACCCTGCGAAACATCAAACATCCAGCACAGCTAAAAAGAAAATTTTTTTGAAAAGAATAAATATACAAATTTGGGTCAGGTTATAGCTCACATCTTAGCAGGATGTAAGCTTAAGGTGGTCCATTACAAGAATTAATAGCGGATTCTTTGGGGTGAAAAACCACCTCCTCCATAGTGACAGAAGTACTTGGAATGACATTGCAAATAAGATGCTGATTTTTCTAAGTGTGGGGGTACTCTTCCATCCTCCTGGACCTCCAAATGCCCAGTGATGGAGCTGGAACCCTACAGAACTCAACTTCCTCCCATCATTGCCCACCTCCCACTTCCTGGCCACCCCTACCCCCGTTTTAGACGTTAATCTATTCAATCTTACAGATGCTAAGGTCGCTCACCTTCCACCCACACATCTGGTGAGAGGAGTGTTTCCCTGACTGGCTTGCATATTACCAGCATCTGTCAACCTTATTTAGGCTTTAATTGCTCTTGGGGCATTTGCAGGAAAAGCCTGCCTTGGGATCCACACACTCATATGAAAACAGTGCAAAGCACTCCCAGGCTGGAGTGTGCATTTGGAAAAAGTGGTTAAAGTTGACTTTTTATTATTTATTGCTGAGCTGTGGAGTCATCATAAAATCAGCGTCCAGCTGAGTCTCCCTTTGGTCCTGTTCAGCCAGCTGTCCCCCTGGTGGAGCATGTGGTGCCTGGTGGGGCGGACACATCTGAAGAAATCAGAAAAAAAATATATAAGGGAGGCTACCAAGCCCCCTCTGGAGGCCACTGATTCATTTTATGATGCAGACACCTGTCTTGTTTTGTATTAGCTGCCTTGTGACTGTTGCACTTCAAAACAAAAGCGTCATTTGCGACACCCCAGGTGCAAAGGCACTGAAAGGATCTGAATACAGCACCAGAGACAGAACAGCTATAAGTTACTGAAGACTGACTTCGATTCCCAGCGGGTGGAAAAATAGAGATTCTTCCCAGAGATGGGTGGGTTGTGGGCACCAGTCTTTAACTCTCCCCACCCACCAAATAAATGATCCAGACAAACAGGCACCATGAAATCTCTGCACTGGCAGATGGCATAAAGCTCCTGAGAAAGTGCCTGGCCAGGCTGATGGGGGATACACTGCAGGCAAAGCTTCGGAGTCTGCATTAATGGGTGGGAAGGTGGTGGATGAGTTTCAATGAGGTGAAGTATCTGGTAATGAAATAAGGCAGAAAGAATCCACTCGTGGCAGGCAGATGGACTCTGGGTATTGGTTACAGCCTGAGAAAGCGATCTGGCAGTATCGGGCTGGGGTTTTAGAAATGATCTACTATATGCCGTAGGGACTATCATGAAAATGTTGGCCGACACCAAGATGAGTATTGGCGACAAGGTAGAGAATATTATTCTGCCCTTAAAAGCTACAATGTTGTGGGCAGCTGTATTTGCCCCATTTCCACGAAGGCCTCACTCTCCAGGGATGTGAATAACTCTTGTCTTGAGTCAGCAAGCAGTGACTTTACATCTGAGCCTCTTTCTGAATTACATTGTGACCAAGCCTTCTCAATCAGCAGAGGGTAGAAGTCGGCTCTCCCGACCCCTCCAGCCTTTGGACACAGAGCTGACCTTTTCCCCTGTTTGTTTCCAAGGATTTTCTGGGTCTTGGCTAGAAGGTCTCTGGGTACCAGTTCCTCCCTACCCTGTGCCTACGGAAGCAACACTGTAGCAGAAGTTAGACACAACAGTGAAGTGATATCCTAGTGGAGATCACTTCACCCATTGCCTCTCGCCCCCTTCCTATTGGGACCTCACATTTCAAAGCCATATGACTTCAGGTGGGCTTGATCCACCCTCAGCACTCAGGTGGCTACAATCCCCTCATCCAGTTCTGGCTGCTGTATTTGGTTCAGTGATGAACAATTCATTTTAGGCCAAGGAACTGAAAGGAACACTTGCTAAGACCATCTGGGAAAGAACGTTCTTTTGTTTCCTCAAAGGAGTTGCAATCCACTATTTTCCCCATAAGAGGGGAGCCAACCTCTGAGGGAAGATGACTTGGTAAAAAGCAAAGAGAAGTGAGAGATAAATAGAAGCTGGAATCTAGAAGACATTTCTGAGCTGCTGGATCAGTTGGTACCTGAAGTCCACATACCACCAGGCTTTTGGTTTTTATGTTGAAGCATATGAAATTGCCAGTACCTATCATCCTAAGACACAAGGCAGCAAGCACATCCCAAGAAATTCTCTAAGATGAGACTCCTAACCTTTCGTATCCACATCAGCTCTTCACTTTGCACCTTGACCTTTCAAACAGCTACACAGCTAGGTTTCCTAACCTTCACTTAGTCCGGTGACTTAGCACAGCACAGCAGCACACTGTGTATTAATTTTGCTTTAACACTGCATTTTCCACACTTGCGTTTCAAACCAACAGTAGTGCTTTAGGGCTTTCTGTGTCAAGTATAAACACATTTGCCTGGCCTTCCTCCAATAAGCTTTTCTAATCTTATTTTCCACAACTACCAAATAGAAGAACCCTCCATTCCGCTCAAACTAGACTTCATTCTGACCATAGGCCATGCCACATCCTGCCATGAGCCTATAATTAATGTTCTTTCTGTTTATACCTCTTTGTCTCTCTGTGTGTATGTCTCTCGCATCCCCGTCCCAGTATATTTAAGGCTATCTTGAAGGTAGCTTACATTTAATGAGTCCTTTAATCAGATCTTTATTTCCAGTGGAGTCCTATTACTCTTGAAATTGTGCCACACAATCAATAATTGATTACATATTTATGGCTTCACACCTACAAACCCTACCTTCTAAAGTTACTTGGACCACAGACTATATCTGTTTCATAAACTTTCTAACTGGCACAATTCCGTACACACAGAGGAACAAAGACATAAATGTTGAATGACTGACATTTTCCAGACTTAACATTTAGGCCATTCAATTTAGCACTAGATACAAATGAGACCAGGAGCCTATCGATGAGGGCTTATCCAAGCTTATGTTCTGAACTTGAGACTTCTGCATATTTTTTAGCAAAGATCATTTATCTGACATCAGCTCTAACATACTTTCCTATGTTCAAACAAACCTATGGGTTTCAGCCCAGACAATGAGAAGGAAGCACCGATGCTTTAATACAAATGCTGCTTAAGAAGCCTTGCAGAGTTCAGTCTCTGGTCTCGTTTCCTGGGTCGAGGACAGGACTGAACCAAAGCCTTTTGCAGCCTGGCTTCTGTTTCATGCTGACTGAAGGCAAACCCTTGGTGGAGAGACAACTTCCTTTGAATCTCACAAGGCATCTTGGACACTGAACAGACTTATAAACTCACTAAACGAGTGAAGCATCCACGGACCCAGAAACACCAAACCTATGTTTTTCTTAAAATAAACAAACATAAAGCATTTAGACGAGGAAGTTCTCAGGGGCAAACCACAGTTGGATTTTAGCAGATCTGAAAACACTTGAAAAATAGTCAAAAGACTCTTGCTAATCCCCAAGACATTTGCAAAATGGCTCAACCTTTTTGTGACCTCTTGGTTATTCCAGAGCTCCATGAATGCACCTGTCCAGCCTCAGACAATCCCCGCAGCCACACAACACAAGTAAACAAATCAAGGAAACCTAAGGGTGGACAATGGACAGCCCAGGTGGGTACTTGGAACAGCTATTAATTGTAAATATCCTTATTTATATTTTTCCACCATCAGGGATGACGGTGAACAGATACTTTTCTGTCTTACACTTTGTATTCTCAAAAGAATGAAGAGTAATTCATCCATTGGTAGTCTGCTTTAGAGTTCCGTAAACCTCAAGTTGCCAGGAGGTTTGCTTCTTTCTTGAAATCTCTTCAGATCCCACTGGCTCTTACTCTGCATCATAATTCTTTGAATATCTGAAATCTGAAATGTTGAAGTCTTCTCTTTTAAAGGGCTTAAGTCACCATAATTGTCTTTCTCCCAGTTATGATTTTCTAACATTGTCATCTTTTTTTTTTTTCCAGTTTCCTCTATTGCTTCTTGGAAGGAAAGCTATGACAAACCTAGAGAGCATATTTAAAAAGAGACATCAATTTTCTCACAAAGGTCCATATAGTCAAAGCTGTGGTTTTTCCAGTAGTCACATATGGATGTGAGAGTTGGATGTAAAGAAGGCCAAGCACCTAAGAACTGATGCTTTTAACTATAGTGCTGGATAAGACTCTTGAAAATCCTTTGGACTGCAAGGAGATCAAACCAGTTAATCCTAAGGAAATCAACTCTGAATATTCACTGGAAAGACTGATGCTGAAGCTGAAACTCCAATATTTTGGCCACCTGATGCAAACAGGCAACTCACTGGAAAAGATCCTTATGCTGGGATAAACTTAGGGCAGGAGGAGAAAAGGGTGACAGAGGATGAGATGGTTGGATGGCATCACTGACTCAATGGAAATGAGTTTGAGCAAACTCCAGGAGATAGTGAAGGACTAAGAAGTGTGGGGTACTGCAGTCCATGGGTCCAAAGAGTAGTGCAGGACTGAGCAACAGAACAGTGAACAACAGCAACCTCTATTTTTGTTTCCTGAGGGGCTTCCTTTGCAATAGAAAGCAAGTTTAATCCGCTAACACCGATTTCCCTCTGAGTTTCAACTTTAGGGGGTTTCTGAGCAATACTTCCCAAGGTAACTCTTGGAGCCCACCCTTTCTCTGCAGCTTGGGAGAATTCCTGAATCTCCTTCCTTCATTCAGCCATCCTTGGTAAGACTCCACTAAGACAATCTTATTAATTGAAACATCTGAAAGTAGATTGAATTTTAGTTTAACTGGAATATTCTGTATAATCCACAGAAATAAGACAACTTTTATTTGGTACCTTTTTATAGTTCCTAGATCTCATTTTAAAAAATGGTGGCCAGATAAAACAATGGAGGTTTTAAATCAAATGAAAGCTGAATGTGGACACGACCAAGGTTTCTTGCCTATCGCTAACTTCCATGAATAAGAGAGAAAATTTCCTTCACTCTGTTAAACAGAATATTATGCTGGAAAACTATTAATTTTAGGTGCTGAAAATCAGGTATTTCCTGTAACATACACTAGTCTATACTTTTTTCCCCACACACAACTGTTATTCTTTCGATTACAAAAGTCACACAAGTTCATTCTGGAAACATTTTTTTAAAAAAGAAGCAAAATGAAGAAAATTCAAAATCACTCAAACCTCATTACATGGAGAAATGGAATGAATAAATATCTAGTAATTTAATGATTAATCACATGTATAATTGTCTAGCATTTTACCTCTGTTTTTTCTTATTCTCTCTTGAAAAAACTAAAAATTGATATCATATGAGACATTATGCTTTATAACTTACTTTTTCCATGTTAGAGGCTATCCCTAAATAGGATCTTTTTCTGGTTAAGATATAGGGTTATATTCTAGTCTGCATAATTTTTTTTCTACCATAAAAAACATCCTTGGATCAAAATCTTTTGCCTAAAACATGTCTTTCCCTATGAGGCATTGCTGGAAGAGAAATTGCTGGGTCAAAGAAGCAAAATTGTAAGGCCTTTGGGTACGTATTGCCAAGCTGCCTTCCAGAAAGATTAAATCATTTTGCACACCCACCAGCAAGGTATAGCTGTTTCCTCATATAAATTTTGGATATTTTAATTAAAAATCCAGATAGCTACAAAATAATAGCTCATTATTTTTATTTGGTTATTAATGAGCTTAACTATTTTTATATAAAATACTGCCATTATATCCATATTATATTACATCCCAGTAAGATGTAATTTAAAATTAGCTAATTTAATTTTTATATAATAATTATAGCAACTCCTTGTTTTCTCTCATATGTTGAATATTTTCAACATAACAACAAGGTCCTACTGTATAGCACAGAGAACTATATTCAGTTTTTATGGAAACCATAATGGAAAAGAATATTAAAAAAGAGTATGTATTATAACTGAATCACTTTGCTGTACAGCAGAAATTAACACAACAGTGTAAATCAACTATCTTTAAATTTTTTATTAAAAAAATTTTTTAATTAAAAAAGAAAAAATGTTCCTTTCAATCTAATAGCAGCTGGGCTAGTAAACAAAGCACAGGTTGCTGGGTAAGAACAAAGCATCTCCTTCTGTTTAATCAGAGGCCGTTTGCCCTGTAACAGTCTCCTGCACAGAGGCTCATGACCAAGATGGGTTTGGACTAGGCTGTTCCTGAGTTCTCTCTCATACCTGACATTCCTCGTCCTTTTTCACTCTCAGAAGAAAAGCATCCGTGGTCCAGCAGGATGAGGCTCAGAGTGGAGGAGGGGCATGGGGTCAGGTGGCCCTGCAAGCCGGGCTGTGGCAAAATGACTCCTCATCTATTCGGTTCTACTCTGTGTGTCCACGTGCCCGCCAAGTCCCTGCCACGTGCAGCACAACCACCATCTTCCTTCCTATAATGCTTGTATTTTTAAGGTACATGGAACCTACAGCCAGAAACTGGGTTCTTGCACCGGGGCTTGTGGCTTTCCTCTGGCTGTAACAAAGAGCCAACGTGCGTGTGTGCCAGGTCTCTTCAGTCATGTCTGACTCTCTGCGAGCTCACGAACTATAGCCCGCCAAGCTCTATAGCCCGCCAAGCTCTTCGGTCTATGGGATTCTCCAGGCAAGAGTACTGGAGTGAGATGCCATTTCCTTCTCCAAGGGACCTTCCCAACCCAGGGATTGAACCCATGTCTCTTACATGTGTCTCCTGCATTGGCAGGAGGGTTCTTTACCACTAATGCCACTTGAGAAGCCCAACGAAGAGCCGCCAATTGGCTTCAAACAATGGACATTTAATCTTTCTTAGTTCTGAAGGCTAGAAGTTCTCCATCAAGGTGTCACTGGGGCCATGGTCCCCTGGGGACCCCGAGAAGTGTCCTTGCTCACCTCTTCCCAGCATCCAGTGGTGGTTGCAGCTCCTTACGTCACCGACCAGGGTTCTTGACTTTCCCCCAATCAATAGAAATAAAATGAAGACCACACAGGGCTTCCCTGGTGGCTCAGATGGTAAAGAATCTGCCTGCCACGTGAGAGAGCCGGATTCAATCCCTGAGTTGGGAAGATACCCTAGAGAAGGGAATAGTTACCCACTCCAGTATTCTTGCCTGGAGAATTCCACAGACAGAGGAGCCTGTCAGGCTACAGTTCATGGGATCACAAAGAGCTGGATACGACTGAAAAACTTTCAATTCACAAAGCCCAGATAAAGGTTTCCTGGGCCTCTGCTGCAGCAGGAGGGTGTGAGAACAAACAACAGGTTCCTTTCTTGCTCCAGGATGGGGGTGGAGGTGGGGCAGGAGGGGTGAGCCTGTTTCTTATATGGGGTGAGGGTAGGTAAGGGTGAGTCCATGAGTTGGGCCAGGGAGGTGGCTTAGGTGGCTGGCCCACCCTTCTGGTATGCTGGGTGCAGGGGACATGCTCAGCACCCTGCTTTTGTTCCCCACACCCTGATTTTGCTCCAGGCTCTTCAAAATTGGCGGTTGGGTTTTTTGGTCTCTTTGCCTCTTTGGTCCAGAATTTGCCCCAGATGTACATGCGTACAGTTCCTTGTAGTCCCTTACGGTTTCTCCGTATTTTGTTGCTGGAGGAGAGGTGTGTCCAGGTGCAGGCATCGCAGCACTGCAGTACAGGGTTCTGGGTCCCAGCCTGTGTCACTTGGCGCTCTTTTCCTGCAGCTCCATCACTCCCGCCTCTGACTGCATCATCACAGGGCATTCTCTCCCTGCATCTTCTCCTCCCTTGTCAGAGCTTCCATGTCTTCTGGATCATGAGCACCTAATGTCAGGGTCCCTCTCATATTCATTTCTCTAGCCCCAGACGCACCCAGTAGTCCATACACAGAGGGAGTGCTTGGAATGCATCATAAAGGGACATGTATCAACTCTATGGCTTCTCTTTAGAGCCTATGTCTTGAATTCTGGATATTTTATTGTCAGCTCTTCCTCTGAATACCCCTCATGTACCGAATATACTCCCCCAAGTGGAATTTCTCCAGGATTTTCTTCTCCACTTTCCTTTATTCTTGCTATGTCCCCTTCTCAAGTTTGTCCTGTTACTTGTTTTCACTCCAGGCTCCTCAAACACTGCAGTTGGATTGTTTTGGTCTTTTTGTGTGGGTCGTCTCATAACTCTACCTTCCTTGGCTCAATCCTTTCATTGATCTCAGAGCTACATATATAACTTCCCACCACAGCAAATAGAAACTTTGCTGAAACTCTAAAGCCAATATGCCTAAAACCACACCTCTGCCTCCCCTGGTTCCGTTCTTCTTGCTTTCTGATGTCCCCAGCACAAATTAGAAGCAGCACCTATTGGCCAGTAATTCTAGAGACCTGGGCCATGTCATGTGTGTGAGTCCATGCTGGAGTGGCATTTGTCACCCCTTGTTTTCTGTGCATTTCTGCCATTGCTCCACTCAAGATCTTGGGGTCTTTCACCCATCTTTGTGGCAGTGTCCTGACAGGTCTTCCTCGCTTCCGGTCTCCTGCTCAGCTAACCATCTTTCTGCAGAATGGTCTTGAGAGGAGGATTGATTGGCACAATTCTCTTGGTTGAATGCCCCTCCTCTTGCATTCAAGGTCTCCTCCTTTCGGGATGGGAATGGATATTGGCTGGGAGCCTGGGAAGTGGAGTGACGCTGCAGTTTGCTCAGCTTGATTTGCTGTGTTAGACAGACCTTGCTCAGCTTCTCAGGGATTGCCCTGTGTCATCACAGTTCTCAGGCCCCAGGTCCCAAGTTTGTCAGGAGGTGCCAGAGCTTGGCCGGCCATGCCTATGAGAGAGAGGTCATCGTCTTGACCTCATGATTATTGTGCAAGCTCACGAAGGGCAAAGATCAACTCCTTTGTCAGCTGCATTTACTTCTCAGCTGTGTTCAGGGTAACATGGGGCCTCAGGGGCCTCTGAGGAAACCCTTCTCAAAGAACTGGTGTGAGGAGGATAAATAAACAGCAGAGGCCCCTAGGCTGATGCAGCAGAGCTGGGTGGGTCTCTGGGGCTACAGACGCTGCCAGGAGCTTGGCTGAAGAAGTGCCTGGTCTGTGATTGATGGATGCAGTGTGCATCTGGGCTTCCAACCAGAAGGGCCGCTCCTCACCTTGCGGAATGTAGAATCAAAGGTCCCCACTGCTTCGTGAGGCCAGGGCTTTCCCAGGACAGGGCAGCCTTGCGTGCTGCTTACTGAATGGGAGATTTTCTCCTGCCCTGAGGATCTGCTTTGGACCCGGTGGGATGTGTCCAGGGAAGACCATGGATGTCCTGGTTGTGAGTTCCTGCTCACCGAGGCATCCAACCAGCAGTGTGGACCCGGCCCCTCCCCCTCTCCATTGCTCATGGTTTTCAGGTGTTTGGGGGCTGTTCTCAAGGCCCTCACCCCCAGCCTCTGTTCAGCAGAGCTATAAAAGCAGAGATCCTTTCATCTCTTCGCCAGCCACAACCCTCCCTGCTCCCTTGATCGTCAGGCAAACTCGCCTCTGAACTCGGTCCAAACTGTCTGTCTCCTCAGGGTTCCACGTCTCCTCGACCGAGATCAGCCTCCAGGCGTGGTGGGTGATCAGCACGAAGGAAGGAGCTCTGTAGACTGCGACTAGAGCAGCGATAACAAACCGCAGTGCCAATAAGAACGAGAGCCTGGCGCTGACAGAGCACCTGGGCTGCAGCAAGCACGGAAGATGCTCTTTCAGCCCCAGGAGCCCAGCTTCATTCTCTTTATTTTAACACTTCCGGTTCTTCCTCTCATTCCAACAGCTATCTGTGTTCACTGTGCAAAGTGCGCAAAATCCAGGAAGACAGAAATAATTCAAGATATGCTACCCATACTCCTGCCTCGAAGAGGTAACCGCTGTTAATATGTGGGTGTTTTTGGTCCAGATTTATTTGATATGCACACTCTGAGGTTCACACATGTAAATACATTGCTAGAGGCAGGTTTCATGCTGTGCATAAAATTGTGTGGCACCAAAGGTCAAATGTGGGAGAGGGGAGGGATAAATTAAGAGACTGAGATAAACACACATTCTACTATATATAAAATAGATAACCAGAAAGGAGATAACCAAAAGGACCTATTGTATAGCACAGGGAACTCTATTCAGTATTCTGTAATAACCTATATGGGAAAAGAATCAGAAAACAAATAAATATATGTATCAGTTCAGTTCAGTTCAGTTCAGTTGCTCAGTCGTGTCCGACTCTTTGCGACCCCACGAATCGCAGCACGCCAGGCCTCCCTGTTCATCACCAACTCTCGGAGTTCACTCAGACTCACATCCATCGAGTCGGTAATGCCATCCAGGCATCTCATCCTCTGTCATCCCCTTCTCCTCCTGCCCCCAATCCCTCCCAGCATCAGTCTTTTCCAGTGAGTCAACTTTTCGCATGAGGTGGCCAAAGTACTGGAGTATGTATAGGCATGACTGAATCCCTTTGCTACACACCTGAAATTAATACAACACGTTACGTCAACTTTATACTTCAATAAAAAAATTAATTGAACAGTTAAATTAAAAAAATAAATAAATAAAATTGTGTGTCCTCTTTTTCCCTTAACGTGCTAGCACACAGACTTTTCTAGGTCTGAGATCATCTTCTGCAGTGTATTTTTTGATGGTTTTATAGAAATCAATATTTGATGATGTGTTTAGCCATTTTCTTATAATTGAGTCTATGGGTGGTTTCAGAGCTGTGTGGTTATGAAAATACAACAGAGTAAGGGACAGGATACATAAGGTGACCTGCAGAAACCATCTAGAGTAAATCTGATGGAAATTTGCTTCCCACGTTCTGTGTTCTTACTCACCAGAAAAATGGGGATTGTTCAGTATGGAGCCAGTCGGAGGGGGCAAGAGGAATAGCTCTTTGAGTGGGGAAAGAGATTTGGAACAACTTTTCATGTTATATCTTAATTCCTTAGTAGGACAGATAGAGTTGTCCTGGAGATGGAATGAGAGAAGGGACACAGCCAGAAGCATTAGTGGTCTTGCCCACCTGGCCCTGGGAAGTCAGGAAGAAGACCCACTCGCATCTCAAAGGTTAAGTGGAGTCACTATCCCGGGGCGAATGACCCATGCCCCACTCCCTGGGAGATAAACCAACATGGCAAGCAAATTACCTTCACAGGTGCAAAATGTTCTTTGGAGAAAAAGAATGTCGCAGGTCAAAACTCTTGCAATATATATTAAAAAATAGCTGCTTCTGTTTTACTTTTTTTTTTAGCTGGATTAGAAAAATCCAAGCCCGCCTCAGGATCTGGGATGAGGATTAACTCAAAAGGCACATGAAGGATCTTTGGGATGAAAATGCCCTGAAACTGACTGTGGTGATGGTTACACCTATCAGAAATGTTGCTAAGAAATCATAAAATTGTACACTTGAAATGGGTGGATTTTATGATAAGTAACATACACTTCCATTAAAATGATTTAAAAAAATAAAATTTGGGACTTCCCTGGTGGTCCAGTGGTTAAGACTCCACATGTCCACTGCAGGGGACACAAACTCAGTTCCTGGTCGGAGGACTAAGATTCTTCATGCCTGGAGGTGCAGTCAAAAAAAAAAAAAAAAATTAAAAGCCCTACCCCCAAAAATAAAGTTTAGTGTGAAAACCAAGACAAGAGACTTTTTAAAGGGCTGACTAGGAAAAGATTCGGAGAAGGCAATGGCACCCCACTCCAGTACTTTTGCCTGGAAAATCTCATGGGCAGAGGAGCCTGGTGGGCTGCAGTCCATGGGGTCGTGAAGAATCAACACAACTGAGTGACTTCACTTTGACTTTTCACTTTCATGCATTGGAGAAGGCAATGGCAACCCACTCCAGTGTTCTTGCCTGGAGAATCCCAGAGATGGCGGAGCCTGGTGGGCTGCCATCTATGGGGTCTCACAGCGTTGGACACGGCTGAAGCGACTTAATAGCAGCAGGAATAGACTGGGAAACTGCATGGGAAGCAAGATGGCGGGATGCATGGTGAACACGGTCCCATGTGGCTCCAAGAAGCAAAGGCTATACCACAGCCAACCAAATACAGCAGCAGAGAGGCCCTCGGGTTTGCTTTTTATCCGCTCTGTCATTCCTAGCAGCCGTCTTCCAACTTTGAGAGTCACTGAATCTCCAGGTAGAAAGACTGCCTGTCTGGAATTGGAAAAGTCTTTGACCTTCGCTGGCTGTGTGACTTTGGGTAAATCATTTCACCTTCCGGGGACTTGGGTGCCACATGTGGAGAATGAAGGATGATGTCTAGCTCGTGAAGGCCTGTTGAGTTGTAACAGTCTTCTAATGCCATGATTCATGCTTTATAAATGGTTATAAACAAATCCTAGAGCCAATTTTCCAGTTTCTCCTGTGCCCAAGGACAAACATAAATCATATTTAACTGGTGAGAACTCTAGCTAACTCACAGGCATAGCACAAGATTAAATGAAATAATAGACCTGAAAGGAATTTGATAAAGAAAAAAAAAAACCTAAAACTTGACGGGGATGTACACTATTATCAAAGGACATCATTCTGCTTCCTTCTCGAATCAGCCTTTGGTATGAGTCGGACGACAATGGAGAAGCGATTTTCATTTGCTGCCCTTGGGCTGAATTTCTAATCTGTTGGTTTGCCTTAATCTTTAAAAGGGAAGTTCTGTCCAAAAACAGTGGCATTTATAATATCCTCATTGCAAAATAGGAGGAAATGCCAACAAAGAGAAGTATCTTAGTAGAGCATTTTAAAAGGGCAAGGAATTCTGGAGTGCAAATGGATGGTGAAGACAAGTGGTCTTGTCACGGTGTTTCTGCTCTTTCATAAACTTGTAAAACGGGTGACAACAGAACAGACCTCAGACACCTCGTGTGTCAAGGAAACCCTCCGAGAATGGACGTGAGTTGGCCAGACATGTGGGTTCTCAGAGCTGGTTTTCACACTGACAATGGGAAGAAGCACTGATTGTTGTTGTTCAGTTGCTAAATCGTGTCTGACTCTTGGTGACCCCATAAGGACTGCAGTGCGCCAGGCTCCCCTGTCCTTCACTGTCTCCTGGAGTTTGCTCAGATTCATGTCCATTGAGTCATGATGCTATCTATCCATCTTATCCTCTACCACCCCCTTCTCCTTTTGCCTTCAGTCTTTCCCAGCACTGATGGACATCAGTAAAGATGGGATCCAGGTCTCACCAGCCAACATGAGATACAATAAGACATCTCTTGGAGCTCTGTAAATATAGGTAAATTGATTCAATTTTTAAATATTTTAAATTATTTATCTTTAAGATTTTTTTTTTTTGGTGTGCACCATTTTTAAAGTCTTTATTGAATCGGATACAATATCGCTTCTGTTTGATGTTTTAGTTTTTGGCCACTATGCATGTGGGATCTTAGCTCCCTGATCGAACTTTTGGAAGGTGACTTCTTAACCACTGGACCACCAGGGAAGTCCCAATGTATTAGATTTTAACACCACTCTGAAATAACAGTTGGACCCTCCAACGTATGTTGTTGACAGTTGGCCAGTTGCCAAGTCTTTGCTTTGTGCTACCTAGACAGAGCCTGAGAATATCCCTTCCCCCTCCATCCCCACCCTGATGAGCACTGGCTCTTGTTTGCACAATAAAGCTCAACATCTCATTATAACAGCCTTTCTGGCAGCTTCCCCACAGCCCTTGTTGGGGGAGAGCTGGCAGGGTAGCCCAGAATATTCCTGAAACGTTAACCTCAAAACATGGAATTTAGTTCCAGGTGGGGTGGGTTTCTTTGGGGGACAGGTGAGTCTGAAAGGCAAAAACGAAATCACTACTTCCCCTTTCTCCACTCCTCCGCCTCTTCCCCTGGGGCCTATGAGTGGAGATGTTTTCCAGATTCAGAATGATTCCATGCCACAGTCAGCTGTTGCAACACATTGGTTCACGGTGACTCACTCCTCTATCCACACACTTACCCACACGTTCCTCTCTTCATTTCTTCATTTTCTGACACTTACTGTCACAAACACTTGTTGATTGCCTCTCCATATCCAGATCTATTAATAAATTTGTTTCCAATGATGCAAAAATGAATGAGATGTGATCTTTTCTTCCAAGACACTCACTAAAGGCAAACAGAAATAGAAACCCAGACTTGCAGCCTAGTGGGTTAAGGGGGTTTCATGGAGGCTTGTGGTGAGTGATTTGAAGCCTGGATTTATTAGTCCTGCTCTGAGACCCTCATAGATGTCCATATCAGGTGAAAACTTTAATTTTCTTGACCACTGAATGAATTGATTATTTTAGCATCCTTACACACATAGCTTTTCTGTCTCATAGCATTTGGCTTTAGAAGGAAAATGCAGTTTTGATGAGTTCTAAGCATATACATGGGCTTTCCAGGTGGCCCACTGGTAAAGAATCTGCCTGCCAAGCAGGAGACAGGTTCAGTCCCTGGGTCGGGAAGACTCCCTGGAGAAGGGAATGACAACCCACTCCAGTATTCTTGCCTGGGGAATCCTATGGACAAAGGAACCTGGAAGACTATAGTCCATAGTATTGCAACATGACTGAGCACACGCACAGTTTATAAAGAAACTTGATTTTCCAAGGTGCCTGTCAATGTGTTCCTCCTCTCTTCCTCAGCTGTTCTGTCTGTCCAGGTAATTTTGATGACCTGGTGTGAAGGACTGTGGGTAGGTGCATTTTTCTGCACGTAGCATCTGTGTTCTTAAGAGACTGGGACCCAAAGTGCATGTGACTTTTACATTTGTCAATCATTTAGGAGACATTGTCTGAAAAGCTCAGCAAAGGGATCCAACTATGAGAGAGTTTTTTGGTTTTGTTTTGCCTTTTTTCATCAAGAAGCCACTAGGGACCTCCCTGGCGGTCCAGTGGTTATGACTCTGTACTCCAGTGCAGGGGGTGCAGGCTCAGTCCCCAGTTGGGGAGCTGAGATCCCACGTGTCACATGTGGTACAGCCAAAAATAAACAAAGAAAAAGAAACCCCTGGTGTTGTCCTTAACAAGGAACCATGGGTTCATTCCTTGGCTCAATCCCACTTTTCTCATTCAGCCCTTTAACGAATGTTCTTCAGGTACCTGACACGCGCCTGCACTGAGCTAAGCTGTGAACACATTCGACTAACTCTTAGGTGGTGCAGCAAGAGGAATGCTGGTCTCTGCGTTCAACTGGAGTTCTGTTTGCTCCAACCTATCCCCTTTCTCCCTGCCTTTCCTACTCCCATCATTTTCATCAGCACTCCAGGCATACAAGGGGCTCCCCAAAGGCATCTTCATCGATTGACTCTCTGCTCTAATCGGATCAATCACTAATCACTCTGCCTTTAGGAGTTCCCCTGCAGGGGCCCTAAATAATGTAGGGATTCAGGTTGCTTTAAAAGCAGCTTAGCAGCACCCAGCTGTGCAGCTGCAACACCTCCTGAAAATTTACAAAGTATTCATGCTTTCCAGCCCGATTCATCCCTGTCCCCAGGCGAGTGAAGAGTGCAGTCCAGGACCAGAGAGGAGCAGGGGAAAATGGAAGCTTACCTTCTCCTCTGACAGTCAGATTTGATAGACTTGATGTGTTCCATTGCTTTTTCCCTGAGTGACTGAATGCAAGACATGGAAGCTGCCTCAGAGGTCCCCCAGAAGAGGCCCCTGAAGAAAGTTGGAGGGAGGGGACAAGGGAGGGGACAACTAGGTCCCAGGATGTGTCAGGCATGTGGTCAGTAGACTGAAGGTCCTGAACTCCAAGGGCAGACATTGAGTTTCTGCCTTTGGTTTTGTGTGACCATGAGTAGCTGAGCCTCACTCTCCTCTGCTCCAGAAAGGCTGCTGGGCTCACAGGCACCACTCCGAAATAATGCTCCTGAGGCTGGACAGAATCTTTGGAAGGTTTAAACATGAAAATTATCATGGAGCCATGCTTTTCCCCCACCCTTCTGCACCTTGAACCCACTCAAAATGCAAAGTGTTCCAAACTGTAAGACAATTGCAAGAAATTTCAACAGTTAGTAATATAATTTTTTGATGAGGAATGTTTGGAGCACATTGCAAAATATGTAATTACTTCCACTATTATTGTTACTGTTGTTGTTTGTGATCCCCTCACTTTGCTGAGTCCCTTTGCTGGGAACCTAATGGTTCAGATGGTAAAGAATTTGCCTGCAGTGCAGGAGACCCATGTTTGATTCCTGGGTCGGGAAGATTCCCTGGAGAAAGGAATGGCTAAACACTCCAATACTCTTGTCTCCTCCTCCTCCAAGGACAGGAAAGCCTGGTGGGCTACAGTCTGTGGGGTCAGACAAGACTGAACAGCTACCACTTTCAAGTACATACTAAGGTTGCTCAATAGATATACTAGAATTTTTTTAAAGTCCTTTATTATTGAAATTCCTATATAAAATGTTAATGTCAGTCTGAAACCCCCTGCTAATTCTTTTTTGTCCCATGTAAACAGTTTTCATAAAGCATTAATTGACAATTGATTTTTAGATACATAGCTGATTTGTTATCATAGAGCTGCATGCACGCATGTGCACTAAGTCACTTCAGTCGTGCCTGACTGTTTGTGACCCTGTAGACTGTAGCCTGCCAGGCTCCTCTGTCCATGGGATTTTCCAGGCAAGAATAGTGGAGTGGGTAGACCTTCCCTTCACCAGGGGATCTTCCCAGTCCAGGGATCAAACCCACATTTCTGAGAGCTGATAGAGTCTTTTTCTTTATTAATGCATTTTTAATAGCAATAAATATTCCCCAACTCTGTTCTAATCATACAACTAAATATTCTTTTCCTCATATTCTACACTACTTCCTTTCCTGGGCAGGTGGATGGGAGGAAATCAAGCCAGCCATAAACCAATTAACCAAAGCCCAGGGAAGTCCTTCTTCTCTGGGTGACTGGAGGTGATGGGCTCTGAGGGACTGACCTGTTGGAACTAAAAGCACACAAGACTCAGAAACACACCCCAGAATGCAAATCTAGTAATTTACAGAGACAGGCTGTTGTCACAAAGGCTGAAAAACTCAAAGTTTGTTTAATCAGCACCTTTTCTCCTTGTAAGAAAACCCAAACGCAATCAGATCAAGTTGTCTGATCAATCAGAAGAAACCAGTCGACCCTAGAGGAAATCAACCCTGAATATTCATTGGAGGACTGGTGCTGAAGCTGAAGCTCCAATACTTTGGCCATTTGATTCAAAATACCAACTCATTGAAAGGACCTGATGCTGGGGAAAAGACTGGAGGCAAGAAAAGAAGTGGGTGACAGAGGATGAGATGGTTGGATGGCATCACTGACTCAATGGACATGAGTTTGAGCAAAGTCTGGAAGATGATGAAGAACAGGGAAGCCTGCATGCTGCAGTCCTTTGGGTCTCAAAGAGCCAGACACAACCAAGGGACTGAACAACAGTGAAGAATCAGAAGGCTGCTTGCCCAGTGTGGAGCCCAAACCGGGAAAGCTGATGAATCAGATTTTAAAGGCATCTGATTATCCAGTGCTGCCATGGGCAAGGCCAGTATACACCTACAGGTCTCTCCTTTTGTTGTATTTTCAAGGCTGACCAAAAACACTGCACCCTGGACACCATTTACGCATGGAAATATATTCAAACAAATTATGAATTGCTAGAAGCTATTCTCTCTGCCGCAGAAGATTTTACATCTGGGAATCAATCCACTGTGTGTTAATCTTAAGATGTGATCCTCACAGGCAACTTATTTCCTTCACTTCACTTCCTGATTTTTTTTTTTTTTTTTGGCTGGGGTGGGGGAGGGGTTGGGGGAGGCGGGGTGATGTTTTGGAGAGGAGGGTAGTGAAGAAGAGGGAATGAAAATTTATTGTAATTCCCAAGACAGAGTACATTTGTTCTTATTTCCAGAGAAGAAAACAGATACAGTTACACAATTACAGTCAGATAATTTGCGACCTAGCTGGGAATGAGATCTAAATATTATTGTGTTCATTCAGTCATCCCATGTTAATCGAGCACCCATTGTATGATGGTATTGTTCCAGGCCTGGGAGAACAGGATAATAACATTCTTGCCTTGATGGAGCATAGGACAATGTAGAAAGAAATACACTGGAATTCCAGACAGAGTCAAACCAACAGGATATGATGGTGACAGTGCCAAGGTATATTTCAAGGACTTTCTCTTTGAGAAGGTGACATTTGAGTGATGAGAAAGACAAAGTCCTTTGGTTAGTCCAGGTAGAGCATCCCAAGGAAATGGAACCAGATGGGGGCAAGGATAAGAAAGAGAGATTAAGAGAAAGACTGGATTATAAAAGCAGCTGGAAGTCCCTCAGGCAGATGGGTGGTGTCCTCTCTGATTTGTGACTGAAGGGGATCAGGCTCAACGCTCTGCAGAATATGGATTGAATGCAATTAAAAGTGGAAGCTGATCTAGGTCTTGATTTCCAACCTCAGGGCTTTTTCTCTGTATCATCTCATGCACCTGCCTTATCAGACCAGCATTATCCTAATAGGCATTACAACCTGCTCTAAATTACTTCTATTTATTGAGGAAAAGGGGCTTTCCAGGTGATGCTAGTGGTAAAGAACCCACCTACCAGTGAAAGATACTATGCAAGAGACTCTGGTTCAATCCCTGGTTCAGGAAGATCCCATGGAGGAGGGCATGGCACCCCCACTCTAGTATTCTTGCCTAGAGAATCCCATGGACAGAGGAGCTTGGTGGGCTACAGTCCTTGGGATTGCAAAGAGTTGGACACAACTGAGCAACTAACAATGGAAGATGGCTTAGCTGAATCTGTGAGATTTAAGTTTACAATCTGAGGAATGAAGGACCAATGGACAAAAATTCTATTCACTCTCTGAAGGTTTCTATATATCTTATAAGTTGTCTTCCTACTTCTAGTTGTCTTCAAAAATTGTGACAGATAACATTCTTCTTTTATATCCACTCTAGGATTTTAGGCCAAGCTGGAAGCCGAATGGATGTCCTAAACAGCCACCAGCCAAGGGTTTTCTGCCAGTTTTAGGAAGCATCAAAATAGGAAATCAAAGACGGCATTAGATCATCTAGGTAGATTCCTATTGGTGTCCACAGATCTCAGATAGAGATGAAAATATCCACTGACATCAGCTTTTGCTCAGAAGAGTCTGTTTCCTCACGTTCCTTCTATCTGACCCTCAAACTGTATGTAGGGGTTCATGATTTATTCCCTCCTTGGGAATATCAAAGATTCAGAGTGATTTTTACCAATCATTTCCCCATAGGCTTTACAAGGATTTGGGCTGTTTAGTTTCCTATCCAGTTGAACCGAGATTGTTAAGAAGGTTCTCCTAAATTCAGAGATAGATATGTAATCCTCAGGGAGGTCTCCTTGGCTCTGGGTTGCCCCACCACTTTTTCTACCCTGGAAGACCATTTAAAGTGGATCATAGTTCATGGGAACATTGTTTCAAATGGACTCCTTTGAGGGTTAGCACAAAGATCCAGGGGACCAGAGCTACAGTAATCTAATCTGGCCATTGGGGAAAAATAAATCACTGCTCTCTGTCATGTACATGACCTTCACCCCAGTTATATTTTTGAAATAATTATAAGACAGTCTGTCGGTGGTGTCTATATGAGAGTTAAAACAGAATTTACAATTGAGTGGTCCGTTCACCCTTGGATGTAGTTCACTGTCTTAGAGATAAATTTACAGTTCAAATAAGAACAAGTCTGAGATTCTTCCAAAGCTATCAGTTCATTCAGAAAAGTCATTAAATGGTGTCTAACCATCTAGCTGAGCTGCTGACTGAGTTTTCATATGATGGCTAAATATTTTGATTTGATACATCTAGCCTGCATTGAATACTTGGCTAATTTTATTTATGAAATGATGTATCATTTCAGCTGAACAGTAGAGTCTATAGTTTATTTTCAGTTCATTCTGGACACTGATGAGTACAACAGATTATTATTTTGGTCCAATGTGGATCCAATCTTACATCATTTTTTTGTGCTGATAAAGCTTTTTGGCAGCTCTCCACTGAGAGATCCTAAGTAGAAAAAGAAGGCCAACTTTGTTGCATTTTTAAACTGAAAATTTATCTTTGTCAGTGTTCTTAGGACCAATGAGATACAGTTGTCTCTAAACTGGATAGCTACAGACCCAACTGTATACTGCTTATAAGAGATGCACATTACATATAACCTTTGGGGAACCTCCTTGGTGGCCCAGTGGTTAAGAATCCATCTTCCAATGCTGGGGACATGGGTTGGATCCCTGGTCAGGGAACTGGGATTCCACATGCCTTGGGACACAACAAAGGATCCTGCACACTGTAACTAAAATCCAGTGCAGCCAAAATTAAAATAAATAAAATATACAATATTGGGTTAGATTAAAATCAATAAATAAAGGGGAACCTTCTGGAAGCATCTTAAAAAATATAACCCAAGCAACCAATAATTGTAAGAAAGCATGAGTCACTTTATCAGCCTCAGAAAAAATAAACTTCAAGTAGATGCATCTATACATATGGCTGAGTCCCTTCACTGTTCACCTGAAACTATCATAACATTGTTAACCACCGACTAGACCCCAATACAAAACAAGAAGATTTTAAAAATAAAAATCTTGAAATCAAAAAGAAAAGAGAAGCTTCAAGACAAGGAGAGTTATCAGAGATAATTTGTAATGATAAAAACAAAATCTGATAGAATTAAGGAGAGAAATAGACACATGGACAATTTTAGCTGGCAATTTTAATATTTAATATATTCTTTCAATAATTGATAGAATAAGTAGATGGTATAAGAATTGAATACAGAAGATCTGAACAACACTATCACTCAGTTTGGGCTCCTTGGTGGCTCAATAGTAAAGAATCCACCTGCCAATGTAGGAGTCGAGGGTTCCATCCCTGGATCAGGAAGAGCCCCTGGAGAAGGATATGGCAACCCACTCCAGTATTCTTGCCTGGAGAATCCCATGGACAGAGTAGCCTACAGGGTTATAGTCCATGGGATCTCAAAGAGTTGGACACAATTTACAGACTAAATAACAGCAATCATTCAACTTCATCAAACACACACAACCAAGCAGAATACACGTTCTTTCTCGGTGGATGTGGAACATTCACCAAGATAGGCCAGATGCTGGGCCATAAAGCAAGTCTGAATAAATATCGAAGTATTTGATCATGCAGAATATCTTCTCTGACTACAGTGGAATTAAATTAGAAATAAAAAAATATCTGGAAAATCATCAGTTATTTAGAAAATAGACATAAACTCCTGAATAATCCTTAGAAAGAGAGGGCATAAGGAAATGTTTCCAACTAAATGATAAAGGCTAACACAATATATTAAAAAGTCGAGGGATGTAGCAATTTGAATACTGCTACATATAATCATACAAGCTCTGAATGCTTACATGATGAAAGAAGAATGGTTTAAAATCAATCACCTAAGCTTCCATGTTAAAGTATTAGGGGAAAAGAAGAGAGCAAATTAGAACCAGATTAACAGGAATGAAGGAAATAATAAAGATAAGAGCAGAAACCAGTGGAATACAAAATGAACAAACAATAGAGCAAGATCAGTAATACCAAAGGCTGGTTCTTTAAAAGATCAATAAAACTGAAAAAATTCTGGTTGAACAACTGACAAATTAATACGGATAAAGGTGAAAGCAAATACAAATGACTAACTCAGGAACTAAGAGGAACACTAGTCTTGATTCTATAGTTATTAAAAAGATAATAAGGGAATACTGTAAGTAAGTTTATATCCTTAAGTGTAGCAATTTAACTGATGTGGAAAAATTCCTAAGAAGACACAACTTGCCAAAACAGACACACAAAGAAACAGAAAAGTGCATAGCTCAAAATATGTCTAATTAGTTTAATTCCTAATAAAATCTTCACTCAAAGAAAATTTCATGAAAGATGGCTTTCCTAGGAAATTCTATGAAATAGTTAAGAAAGAAATAAAAGCAATTTTCTACAAACTCTGTCCAAAAACGAGAGGCCAGTCTAACCCTGATTCCCAAACCAGATAAGAACATTATCCTGACCACAGACCAATATCACTCCTGAACAGACATCAATATCCTCAACAAAATATCAACAAATTGAATTCAGAAAAACATATATCAATAAAAATGATAAAATATCATGAGACAGGGAGGGGTTTTTTATCCTTATAATGTGAAACTGGTTTACCATTCACAAACTAGTGTATTTCACTGCAGTAACAAAGGAAAACGTTTCATGATCAACTCATCCACTCAGAAAAGTTTGAATACAACGTCAAACCCACGCATGATAGAAACTCTGAGCAAACTAAGAATAGAAAGCAACTTACCCTGATAGTGAGTAACCATGAATAGTCAGCAGCTAACATTGTAGTAAATGGCAATTATAAGAAACTCCACATTTTGCCTCAAGATGTGGCACAAAAAGAGAGGTTCCCCCATCCTAGATTTTGAACTTATTCTGATACTTCTTCTTTATGTGTATGTATGGTTTTTTTAAATTGTTCCTTTTTATCAAGCTTTATATCCCAGAGACCAGACAGTTCTGAGATTTGCTTCTTCTCAATTACTGCTTCCTTCTCAGACCACTTAGCTTTATTCATTCATTTTCTCTGCATTTTATTTCACTGTGTGAACATATCACAATATATCCAGTAGCCTCAAGGTGTTTAATTCATTTGGGGGTGGGTTTTTTGTTTGTTTGTTTTTGTTTCATTTTCATCTCACCACTCTTCGAAATAAAATAGAAAATATTTTTGCACTATAGTGTGCTCAGTTATGTCTGACTCTTTGTGAGCCCATTTACTGTAGCTCACCAAGCTCCTCTGTTCATGGGATTCTCTAGACAAGAATACTGGAGTGGGTTGCCATTTCTTTCACCAAGGGATCTTCCTGACCCAGGGATGGAGCCCATATCTCCTGCATTACAGGTGGATTTTTTACCACTGAGCCACCTGGCAAGCCTGAATTTCTTGGTATGAGCTGGCAATTTAAATAGTATTTAAAAACAGAAATTTAAAAAAATACAGAAATTCACTGAAGATTATCAACTCCGAACTTTTCCAGGTTTATGACTTTCACTTTGATAGCCTCCCTTGGGCTCAGGGGTTGTAGAACCATAATATGCATGTTTTATTTTCTCCCAGACTTCTCTGCTGGTAACTCAAGGTCAGGTGCAAACTCTCCAGGTCATTGGACCTGATGCTTGGGGGCCTTCATGTGGCCTTGCCGGTAGCCCGGAGTGACCAAAACTTTTGGTGACATCCTCACATCCCATGCAGGAAGCAGGTGCCAGAAATGGCCCGTCCTACACAGAATGTACAGTAGAATTATCCAGTGTCAGACATGTATGGATTTTTACACATACAGAAGATTCTTTCTAACCAATGAAGAAACCAGGTCTTGAGAGAAAATAGCAACATCATAAACGTTATTATAGGCATAGCAAACACCCTAGCATCTTTGGGGTGAGGAACAGTCTCAGGACACCCAATTAGCAAGCAAATGAGTAACATTAGAGAGAGAACTCGTGAACCTGCCAGGATCATTAATGCATTAATGGAATTACCTTTATTAGATTGACTCCCTGTTACCTAGCAGAGAGGGGGCCCAAGGGAAGGGGTTACCAGAAGGGTCAGTTTTGTCTATTTCTCTAGCAGGTTCTATTGTCTGGGGATGGCAGCAGGGAGTTCCTAGATTGTGCCTTAAGGGTGGGTCCCCAGGAGGTAAATAGAATTGCTGGCTCCTTTGGAGACTGAGGCTGAAGATGGAGCAGAGGGCAGGGGTCAGCACCCACAAAGCAGAGATAAGGATGTTGAGAGGCTGTGAGTCTGTTTCTGTGTGAAGAGAGAGAAAGGGCTAGCTCACGTTTCTGTTCAGGACTGGCTATGATTATCACCAGCTGGGTCCCTAAAGACCCCTTGAGTTCTCTATTTCCTTATTCCCTGTGTCTCTTCTTCACTGTCATCTGTCTTCACGTTGGTCTGTTCCTCCTCATTCCCAACACCTCTGTCCCCTTCAAAGCCTCCACCTGGTCCATGCTGGATTTTGAGAAATTTTGTAACTAGTCCACTCCCCTTGCCCTTCTCAAACCTGGAACCTGCCCATTGCGGCACGTTCTCTCCACCTGTTGTCCCAAATCCTTCCCTGGGCCTTCCTCATCATAGAACCATTCAAAGTGCCTCTGCTTCTCAGGCGAAATATATGTCTATCTATTTCCAGTGAGAGCACTCAGCTCACCCACGCATAGGTTTATGGCTTTGTAAAGTGAGTTCCCATCAGACTCCCTCTGACCTACGAGCCCTCTCCTCCCCTGATCAGCTCCAAACCACAGTTGAGGCCAGCTGGTATCCTGAGGCCTTATCTCCCAAGCCCGCCAGCCCCATCAGCCATATCACCTCTGGGAGATGCTCTCAGATTATGCTCCTAGTGAAGCAGAGAGCCACGCGGATTCTCCCGGCCCCAGCTGGCCCAGCCTGGCTCAAGGCCTGTTTTGTCAGCTGGATCTTTGTTGACATTTCTGATGATGAGGTACTTTCAGTTTTGCCTTCTAAAGACAATGATAATTAATTAAACAAAACAATACTGCTATTTATTGAGTGCCATGGAATGCAGGCACCACGCTAAGAGCTTTCCTGTCATCTTCTCTCATGTAAGCGCCTAACAATCTGCTGAGCGAGGCTCTATTATCATCATCCCTTTTCGCAGAGAAGAAAACCATAAATGCAGAGGGGGCATCAGAGTGGACTCTGGCCACTGCTGTGAGTGGCCTCTCTTTTCGTGACCTGTGTTCATTTCAGCCCACCCCACTCATTTCCCTCGTGATGTTTCATTCTCTCAGTGGGATCTGAAAACCAAGCTTAGCAGCTGTATTCTTCCCTGTAGTCCCCAAAGTGCCCACCCAGCACAATACAGGCTGGTTCCCTGTGCTTGTTCATGAAGTGAAAAGTCTTAGCTCCTCAGCTGTGTCTGACTCTTTGGGACCCCATGCACTGTAGCCCACCAGGTTCTTCTGTCCATGGGATTCTCCAGGCCGGAATACCGGAGTGGGTTGCCATTTCCTTCTCCAGAACATCTTCCTGACTTAAGGATGGAACCTGGGTCTCCCAAGTTGGAGGAGTATTCTTTAACGCACTTCAGTTCCACAGTATTTATCAGAGATGCTGCCTTAATTCTTTTAAGAAATGAGATGGAGTTAGATAAATAAGTACAATGCATTCACACTAAGAAACCAGTCATTTATCCTGCAGCCTATGGATGATTTTAACAGGACTTTAACAAAGTCCAATTTATTTTTGTTTCTTTTTTAGAAATTGACCACTGATAATGCTGTTGAGGGTGGATTAATTAGACTGGGGAAGAATTGAGACCAGACTGATAGCTACTGCAACTCGGTCGGCTCTCAACACATTAATTATAGATATAAAAATCATATATGCTACTGTATATATAATATATAATATTTATATTTAATATTGTATTTATATTTTATATTTATATTTCACATACACATAACCTTAGACTTTATCATTTTTCTTACATTGTTTTTGCTCCATAAAATTATTTTTGCTAGCCAGTTTTTTGGACTTTCTGGTACATTTGTTGCTGTTTGTTGTTTAGTCTCTCAGTCATGTCTGACTCTTTGCGACCCCATGGACTATGGCCCTCCAGTCTCCCTCTGTTCATGGGATTTCCCAGGCAAGAATACTGGGGTGGATTGCCATTTCCTCATCCAGGGGATCTTCTCGACCCAGGGGTTGAAGTTGTGTCTTCTGCATCAGCAGGAGGATTCTCTATCAGAGCCACCTTGTACATAGTAGGCACTTTTATGAACAAGAATTAAAGAATGCAGCAGTAACAAACCCTGAAAGTTCAGAGATTCATAGATGGCAGTTTTTTTTTTTTAATTGAAGTCTAGTTAATTTGCAGTGTTAATTTCTGCTATACTGCAAAGTGTTTCAGTTACATACACACACACACGTACGCACATATATAATATATAACGTATAAATAAAACTAACTTCGTACAACATTAGTCTATAGGTTCTTTATTATCCCTGAAATAACCAAAGAATGAATCAACAAAAGACGCTTTATGAGAGCTGAAGATGCTGCTGGAATCTCATCCTGGACACTCAGTGGAGGTTTTCAGGGCTCCGTTTGTAGCGGAAAAGTTGTTCACAGCGGAATGAGCAGGCAGCCCTGAGCTCACATGGCATCAGAGTTCCCAATGCTCACTTCTCATACCCAGGTCAGTGAGGGAAGAAGACGCATTTGCCTGTGTGGACACTGCAAGTGTAGAGCTGCTCCTCTAAGCCAGGGACTTGAAAGGACTGGAAAATAATAATGCGTATCCAATTAAGAGGTGATAATTTACGGTATCTTCATTTTGCATCCAATTTCCCTTCCAAAAGCCACTAGCATTTCACATTTCATAATCGACTGGCTTTAAACATACAAAACAAAGTCTTAGTATTCTTTTGTTTTCCTGCTGTTGTTCATTGTGACACCTTTTAGTTGAATCAGAAATTGCCTTCAAGAAAAACAAGGGTAGAAACTTCAGAAGTTGAGGATGACATGCCATGGAAAACATTCAAAGGGAGTCTGTTTAGAGCAATTTAGGAACCCAGAAAGGGATGAGATAAGCAGAAATCAATTTTTCCCCCCATTCCCGGGGTCATTTGCATGGAAACTACCTTACTAATTGGTTTAACTTGGCACTTCCAATATGTACATTTTGTCTTGTCTTCATCTTCAAAGTGTTCCATGAACAATGGGACTGATTCTTCCACAAAGTTCCCACTAAGTTTTTCCAGACAGTGAGCAGAGGTGTCCCAAAGCTGTGTTCCCCTGCAGCATGGAGTTGGTGGCTCGGGGCAAGGCTCCTCTGCTCTTAGCCTATTGCCCAGAAGGCAGGGTTCCAGGCTTCAAGAGGGGCAGGGCTCTAGCCTGGAGAAGAAGCTCACGCAAGGATGAACAACAAGGATGTAGAAAACACCCTGAAAGTGAAGGCTACCAAAGCCAAGACCAGGAGAACATTTAGGGTGAGCTTGAAACCAAGGAGGGCCTCCTTGATGGCTAAGAGGGCAAAGAATTGCCTACAGTGTGGGAGACACAGGATAGGGGAGCCTGCTGAACTACAGTCCATGGTGTGGCAAAGAGTTAACTTTCTGCAACCAAGGAAATGGGGTCAGCCTGGAAACTGCTTGGGCTTCCTAGTGAGGCCCATGGATTTCATCCCATCTTGTTTCTCCAGCAGGACTTTGGAAAAATGTGTCAACTCCTGAGTTTCCCCTGTGTGGTACCTAAAATCCTGCCAAGGTTATGAGTCAGGTCCTTGTTTTAAAATCCAGATCAAAGACAGATATCTTAGTATATACATTGCTGTTACTGTTTGGTTGCTAAGTCATATCTGACTCTTTGCAACCCCATGCACTGTAGCCCATCAGGCTTCTCTGTCCATGGAATTGTCCGGGCAAGAATACTCGAGTGGATTGTCATTTCCTTCTCCAGCAGGTCTTCCTGACCCAGGGATCAAACCCAGGTCTCTTGCATTGCAGGTAGATTTTTTACCACTAAGCCAACCAGGAAGCCTGATATATACTCACAACAGAATATTATTCAGCCTTCAAAAGGATGGAAATCTGACCCATGCTGCAGCACAGATGGAACTTGAGGACATTCTGCTCAAAGACTAATAATTCAGGCAAAATAGAGAACTAATAAGGACCTACTGTCTAGCACGGAGAAGGCAATGGCACCCCCACTCCAGTACTCTTGCCTGGAAAATCCCATGGACAAAGAGGCTGGTAGGCTGCAGTCCATGGGGTTGCTAACAGTTGGACATGACTGAGCGACTTCACTTTCACTCATTGGAGAAGGAAATGGCAACCCACTCTAGTGTTCTTGCCTGGAGAATCCCAGGAACAGCAGAGCCTGGTGGGCTGCCGGCTATGGGGTCACACAGAGTTGGACATGACTGAAGCGACTTAGCAGTATAGCACAAGGAACTCTACTCTGTAACGACCGAGATGGGAAAATAATTTAAAAAGAATGGCTACATGATATGAATAACTGATTCACTTTGCTGTATATCGGAAACTAACATAATATCGTAAATCAACTAGGCTCCAAATCATTTTTTTAAAAGAATGACATACATAAGGAAAAAAATAAGCCAGACATAAAAGGACAAATACTATATGGTTTCACTCAAGGTTCCCAGAATTGTCAGATTCACAGAGACAGAGAATAGAGTGGTGATTGCTGGGGTGGAGAGAACGGATGAGGGTTAGTGTTCAATGGGGACAGAATTTCAGCTGTGCATGAGAGAATGGGAATGCCACCGAGTTTCAGAATAAACATGGATTTTATTACAGTCTCTGGCATTTACTAAGCTGTGTGGCCTTGAGAAAGTTCCTCAAAGTCTTGCAAAATGGTAATAAGAAAATGACTTGCCTCCTTACCTTAGAGGTTTCTGTGAGGTTTAGGCTGGCTAAAAGATGTGAAAATGCCCTACCAAGCTAAGTGGCAAGGCATACGCTCAGTTCTAGAACAGGTGAACAATGCAATTTGCCTGAATGATAGTCTCTGATATCAAAATAAATCAGATCTCTCTGGTCTATAGGGACTTCTCTGGTGACCCAGAGGTAAACAGTCTGTCTGCAATGCAGGAGACATGGTTTCAATCCCTGGGTCAGAAAGAAGGAAACGGCAATCCACCCCAGTATTCTTGCCTGGGAAATCCCATGGACAGAGGTGTCTGTTGGGCTATTGTCTGTTGTGTCTATGGAGTCACAAAGAGCTGGACATGACTTAGTAACTAAACAACAACAGCTCTGGTCTATAAGTGGAGTTCCAGCCACGGAGCTGTTCAAGGGCCAGGACCATCCGCACTACGTTGAAAGTTGCAATCAGGAGCAGACCCACTCTCCAAGGGAGAGGGTGCACAAGACGGGACAGAACACAAAAAAGGAGACTCTGCTGATTTATCAGCATTAAGCACCTGAGAACAATTCCCACTGAGGAAGGATGGCCTCTTCTGGGAGTTCTTTCCCAGGAGGGCACCATTTTGAAACACTGAATTCCCCCAAAGCCTCCGACAGAGACAGCGCGAATTTCCTGCGTCTGATTTTGGAGTGATGGACCCCAGTTGAGGGCTCCAGATCTGAGCTAATGGAAGATGCAGCACACCCTCATTATTTATTCATCAGTTTTTAGTGGCGTCAGACTGGCTGAAATCGGTTATAGTTTCTTCTATTTATATTTTGCAAACCACCAACCATTTTTAACCAGTGAGCCCAGTAAACGTTTGTGGCTGTTTGGGTCTTGAGTTCCTTCTAGAAAATAAGTACATTGAGATGTAGCAGAAAATGGAAAAAAGAAGAAGAAGAAGGAAAAAAAAAAGCTAATCCTGTTGGATGGAAGAGGTTGTTCGCATAAAAATAATAAACAGATGCCTGACTTCATCGCAACTTCCAAGCAACCCTTTAAAGTCCTAACTCAGAAACTTTGTTCTTGGACATATTAGATGTCTAACAGGATTTCAGTGAGTGAATCAAAATACGTGTCCTACATTCCTGCGTTCTTCATTTTCCTTTGCCATCTATGGATTCATTGGTTGTGGCAAAGATTGTTCAGATGTGGCTTCCCAAGTTAACTAGTTACTTTCTACTCAGTGTATATTTCCTCTAACATGTAACTTTCAATGAGGGTAGAGCATATTTGTGAATCCTTTTAAAATTTTTATGTAATTTATGAAAATTTTCAATTTTACAGCTTCATAAACACTGTTTTCATATGCTTTGGAAAAATCTGGAAGAGATGTTTTGGAACCGACTTGTATGGTTTCTTGTTCATCTGCTATCTCTCTAGCTTTTCACCTTCAGATCTACTTCATGTGCTGTTAGCTTTGGGTCATGTGGAGTACTTCTGTTTTCATTTAACCAAAACATGTCTATTTATTGTCCCACTCATGTCTGATTTTATTCTGTCCTCTTTTTTCTTTCCTCGATCTCTCCTGTTTTTTTTTTTTTTTCTATTTTTGCTGAATTGTTTATGTCACATCCTGTTCCTATTTCTACTAGAGGGTATTTTATGTAAACCCTTCTTCAGCTTATATTTTTCTAATGATTTGTATCAAAATGGCAACATTTCTCATTACCCTCTAATGAAAAATGGACTTGTCGAATGCTTTCACTCAACCTTATCTTGTCTGCAGTTCTTCCCTGACTTTTGAGGCCAGATTTTATGACTTTCAGCACAGAGAATCACTCTTAAATCATTGTGTACCCTTATGGGGTAAGTAAGTAAGTAAGTAAGCCTGATGTGTTCATTTGTAAATCATTTTGCATTTGTAGTCTAGTTTTAGTTCTCAATTTTACTGGTTTCAAAATTCTCCCACCAGGGCTGCAACACCACAGTGTTCTCATTCTTGAATTCTATATTTTAGTGCATCAACAGATTATTGATTTACAAGAGTCTGGGTGGGTTTTTAAAGCAATAGTACGTGGATGATACTTTCTTCCTATCCTTCAGTATCTTCTGTTAACATCTAGTCCACATGATTAATTCTTGGGTCACAAGCTTTCCTCCAGATAAATCTGAGAACGTTACCCTCATTTTCTTCTACTGTTTAATATTATATAGAAGACATTTCAGATCATATATTTAAAAATAGATGACTCTCAGTTATGAACGTTTTTTCTGATTTCAACTGAAACTAGAAGTTCCAAATCCACTCCTCAAATGAATGTTATTAATAGCTGAGTCTTAGAATTCTTACCACATCACTTAACCATCTTGAGGAACAGGTTTAGTGCCAGATTCCATTGGTTTCCAACCCAACAGCCATTCCCAGTCTTCTCCACAACCCTTAATTTTGAGGGGGGTTACTTTCCCAGACTCCCCTGTAGCTAGAATTGACCCAAATCTGGACAATATCAGAGGAATTTGATATTAGGGGTTCTGGTGAAGATTCTTCTCTGTAATAAGAGGAGAGAAATACAGAGAGGAATTTGTGATCTTCTTCCCTCCATTTCTGTATTAGAGTTTCTTTTCAAAAAAATAGACTTTATTTAAGTGTAGATTTAGATTTATGGAAAAATTGATCTCAGTACAAAGAATTCCATGTATCACCCAATCACCAACCTTGACATGCACTTTCCCTTATTATTAATATCTTACATTACTACTGTACCTATATTATACTTCAGTTCAGTTCAGTCGCTCAGTCGTGTCTGACTACTTGCAACCCTATGAATCGCAGCACGCCAGGCCTCCCTGTCCATCACCAACTCCCAGAGTGGGCTAATAGTGATAGAGTTTTATTAAAGCCCACAGTGTACATCAGGGTTCACTCTTGGTGTTGTACATTCCATGGATTTTGACAAATGCATAATGTATTGTATCCACCACTGCATAATCATACAGAATATTTTCACTGATCCAGAAGGCCCCTGTCTCCACCTATTTGTAACTCTTGACCACAACCAAACTTTCAACTGTTTCCATGGTCTTGCCTGTTTCAGAATGTCACATAGTTAGAATTATACCACATGTAGCCTTTATGGACTGGCTCTTTTCACTTAACAACATGCATTCCAGTTCCTCTCTGTCCTTTCTTAGCTTCATAGCTCATTTCATCACTGAACAATATTCCATTGTATGGATACACCACAGTTTGTTCATCCATTTGCCTATTGAAGGACACTCTAATTGCTCTCAGCTTTAGGTAATAATGAACAAAGCCACTACAAATATTCATGTGCAGTCTGTGATGTCCTTTTGTGAAGAGGTGATGGTTGGTGCAGTGGCAGCCATCTTTCCACCATGAGGTGACATGTGAAGAAGAAAACAAAGATGCTGAGAACAAAAGTGGAAGGAAAGGGAAAAGTGGTATCCTGACGATATGTTTGAGCCAGTGGGCCAATCCTAGGACTCTTTGCTAAGTTAGCACTAAGTGTCTCCATGAAATAAACCACTATGAGTTGAATTTTCTATGAGCTGTGTGTTGCTAAAGCACTGAAAGGAACTAACCCATGCCATGCTTTATCCACTTGGGGTACTTTAGTTTCTGTAGCGCATTTTAATTTATCTTTTTAGGTAGAAAAAGACTTTACCATTAAATTTTTGAAGTAAAAATTTCCTGGCATTTCTGTAGAATGTGAGTCACATTTAATTATTTTACTCTAAATTTTCATAGGCAGCATTTGTGCATGGGCTTCCCTGGTGGCTCAGAGGTAAAGAATCCACCTGTCAATGCAGGAGATGTGGGTTTGATCCCTGGATCAAGGAGATCTCCTGAAGAAGGAAATGGCAACCCACTCCAGTATTCTTACCTGGAGAATCCCATGGACAGAGAAGCCTGGCAGGGTTCCCCATGAAGTCCATGGGGCTGCAAAAGAGCCAGACACAATTAAGCAACAGCAAAACTCATGCATAGTACACATTAAATGTCAGCAACAAATAAGGGATTCACATTCCAATGCTTGCAGTAGTTCTTAAGAATGCTGCTTTTCGTGCGTCTAGATGCCCAGGCCTCTTTTCCTTTCAAGTGCAGCCTCTTTATTCCAGGCCTCTTGAAAGAAAGGTGATTATCTCACTCACCCCTGCAAGCTCTGCTTGAGAGGCTGCAAAGCAGACAGTGATCCCCTTGAAAATGTTAGGGCACACCAAATTCATTAGGAATTGCCATCCAGAAGGTCGAGGGAGAGAGTCTTCTGTGATGGAGGAAGAAAATCAGACTTGGAACTGCTGCCTGATTAGCAATCTGATCTTAAAAGCATCAACATTTTATAAACCTTTATCTCAACACTAATCTCCACTCTGAAGAGTCTAAATCTGTTAAGGCCTTGGCTTTGTTAGCCTTTTTTTTTTTTTTTTTTTTTGCCATCTCCAAGCTATATCCATTTCCTAGGGCTGAGGCACCCAGCTTGCCTCTATATAGAGGCCAGACCTCCACTGTTCACTGTCATCCCCTGGATCAACACTCACCAAGCCATCCTCTCTTCTGCCTACCAGGATTTCAGGTACTTAAAGATCTTTGTATGCCTTAAGTCATTTCCTAAGGTTAAATGTCCCTTGTCTCTTTCATTGCTGTTCTTAAGTAATCACTTCCAGTCCCTTTTTTCCTCTGGGTCTCTCCAACTGGATGCAACCTCTCCCCATCAATATCCTCCACTCACTGCAGTACCTGCAATTCCACACGGTGGTGTCTTAGGCTGGCATTCCCAGAAGCAGACCCTCAGATGAAGACTGAAATGCAGGTGAAATATACCACAGGGAAATATATTCAATATCTTATAATGGCAAAGAATCTGAAAAAAAGCATACATATCTATTCAGCTATATGACTAAATCACTTTGCTGAATCACTTAAAGTAACTCATAAATTAACTGTGTGCGCATGCTCAGTCACTCAGTGCTGTCTGACTCTGCAACCCCATGGACTGTAGCCCACCAGGTATCTCTGCCCATGGGATTCTCCAGGCAAGAATACTGGAGTGGGTTGCCATTTCCTTCTCCAGGGATTTTTCCAACACAGAGATCCAGCCTGAGTTTCCTGTGTCTCCTGCTTTGGCAGAAGAATTTTTTCCATCTTAAAAAGAATACTAATTAAAGAGAGAGAGAGAGAGAGAGAAATGAGCATATTACTGGGTAGGCAACAGGGGGATCTTTTCTGCTTTTAATCTCCTGGATACAATCTAGAAGTGACTCTCAGAGCTTCCCCACCTATGGGTGAAGAAGCTGGGTATCTCCCATCCATGATTAGTATTTTCTTAATAGGTGTTAATAGGTATGTTCTGATAAGCATAAATTATCATAAACACTCACTGCCTTTGTTAAGAGTCTGAAAGTGAAACTCACTCAGTCATGTTTGACTCTTTGAGACCCCAGGGACTATATAGTCCGTGGACTTCTCCAGGCCAGAATATTGTTAGCTTATTCGTTCTCCAGGGGATCTACCCAACCCAGGAATCAAACCCAGGTCTCCCCCATTGCAGGTGGATTCTTTACCAGCTGAGCCACAAGGGAAGCCCTTGGTTAAGAGTCTAGGATTCTTTTTATTCTTTTTATTGGTCATACTACGTGGGATCTAGCTCCCTGGCTGGGGCTAGGACCTGTGGCCTCTGCAGTGGAAGTAGGGGTGCTAACCACTGGACCACCAGGGAAGTTCCTTGTTTGTTTGTTTGTTTATTTTGAAGCAGCTGAATATATCTTTGAATCCTTTAAAATTGGTTACACATCAAAGCCTGATAGGCAAATTTTGGCTCTGATAGCCAAAGTCTTTGTCCACTTGTATGTGAACAAACATACTGTATTTGATGAGTTGGGGGTACCTATCTGTGGTACCCTGCATGTAATTTGTGTTTGTGCTCAGTTGCTCAGTCATGTCCGACCATTTGCAGCCCCTTGAACTGTAGCCCTCCAGACTCCTCTGTCCATGGGATTTCCCAGGCAAGAATACTGGAGTGGGCTGCTATTTTCTCCTCCAGGGGATCTTCCTGACACAGGGATCGAACTCACGCCTCTTGCATCTCTTGCATTGGCAGATGGGTTCTTCACCACTAGCACCCCTGGGAAGCCACCTTGCGTCTCTCTTATTTGGTTAGTTTAGATGAAAGATGCAAACCTGTGAAGACAATCTACCTGCAGGAGCCCTGCTTCCAGACTGTTTTTTGAAGGAAGTGCAACCCACTCCAGTCTTCCTGCCTGGAAAATCCCATGGACAGAGGAGCATGGCGGGCTGCAAAGGAGTTGGATGTGTCTGAGCAACTGAGCACACACTGGCATGAGGTGGGGTGGCAGGGGGGAAGGCAGGGACCTGTCCTAACATCTCTTCCTGCCCAGTGAGCCCTTCTCAGCTCTCAGATACCTGTCCTGCCACCAAATAGTTAATAGCTCACATTACTCCCTGATGAATCCCTGCATGTTGAAAAAAAAGATAAGTTACACAGCCATCACAGATAAAACCAGGAAAATGGTTATCTACTTAAAAATCATCACAACCTAAAAGCTGAAAGTTAGGTTTTATTCGGTGGGAATTTTTAGGACCACAAACCCAGGAGGCAGCATCTCAAGTGACCCTGAAATAACTGCTTGGAGGAGGTAAGCAAGGGGAGGAGCCAGGTTATCTAGGAGTTTTACAACAAAGGACAGGTAGTCTGAACATCAAAAAAGCATTGTTAGTTAAAGAAAACCAAGTATCTCAAGTTAAGGCATTTAGCGCTTTTCTGTGTATGGGAAGGTACAAGAGTCTGGGCTCACTGAAACATTCCTTTCACATGCATCTCAGCTGTCTGGAGTCAGTGTCTTGTGTGTTCACATCCTGAACTCCCTTGGGCTCATCGCAGGAAGTGGCTGCAATCTGATGGCTGTTCAGTTCAGTTAGATCACAGGTATTTTCTTTCCTGAGAGCCTTGGAGGGCTGAAATTGCTGATGGTTGTGACATCCTTGTTTACTGATATGGCAGGAAATATTCCATTTCTCATTTGAAAAAATGAAGTTACACAGCCCTCCCAGATGAAACCAGGAAAATGGTGCAGCTATTCTGCCTTCTAGTTAAGGAACGCAAGGGAACTGGGTTTTCTCTGTGAATGCATATGACTAACTCTAAATTTTCCATGGAAAGTAATTCAATTAGTATGTGTGGTGAACTTGCAAATTTATTTGCACCGTACTTAGCCATGCACAGACATTTTAACTTTTCTATTTTCTGTCATGTATCTGCTTTTTCTCAGAATCCCCTCAGCATGCTGGGAAGAAGAGGAAAAATTTAACTTTCATTTTGCTGGGGTTTGGTATCATAGTGGGTTTCCCAGGTGGCTCATTGGTAAAGAATCTGCCTGCTAAAGCAGGAGCCACAGGACACAAGGGTTCGATCCCTGAGTCGGGGAAGATCCTGGGAGGAGGAAATGGCAACCCACTCCAGCATCCTTGCCTGGGAAATCCCATGGAGAGAGGAGCCTGGAGGGCTACACTACAGTTGACGGGATCACAAAGAGTCAGACAGGACTGAGAAACTAAGCACTGTATCACAGAGGCTTCCAATCTAAGGAGGCTTTCAGGTGACTCAGTCTCTTGAGAAAATGCTGCCTTTTGTATGTTTTTCTCCTCACTGACTCTTTTCCTGAATGATGTCTCTGTGCAGAGTTGAGGTTGGAGGGGCGGGCAGTGCAGACCTGCCTCTGGATGAGAGATGATGGATGTCGTGTCTGCAGCTGCATCTAGAATCGATGGTCTGGACCACTGGCTTCTGGCTGTAGACACCCTGCACACTGCAGCATCTTTGTCTTGCTCCTCCGTCTTGGTTGTTCCACCTGCCTTTCCCCTATCTCTGCATCCCCTCAGCTGAACATCCAGCCTGGCCACGTTCATAGCAGCATCTCCAGGCTACAGTCTGGCTCTCCTGACGCTCTTGGGTTTGCCCACACCTGTCTAGCTTTTTCTACTGTTTCCTTTTTCTGAGGCTCCATGTCCCTGGGCGTGGCGGGAGCATGCCCCCCCGCCAGCCGTGCCCCCACCCCCCCTACCCCCGACCCCCGCCCCCGGCATGGCGGGGCGCATGCCCGGGCCTCCCGGCGACCGCCGGAATGCCCTCTGCTTGCCATGCCCCCGGGCATGTCGGGGCGCTTGCCCCCCGCCAGCCGTGCCCCCGAGCGTGGAGGGGCACAAGCCCCTCCCCCTCCTTTTTGTAGATCAAATATTCCATCCCACTCTCTCATGGTTCTTTTGGATCACGTGACTATTTGGGGCCAATTACACCTTGAGGGTGATAAGGCTGGGTGAGAGCAGATGTATTTCCACTGTTTCTTTTCATGCTGTGACAGACCACCAGAAGCCACAGAATTAAGGAGGAGGCAGGATGCTTGCCCCATTTCCAACTTTGAAAGAACAAGAAACAAACCTTTGCTGGGATAAGCCCCTGCAATGTTGGAGTTTGCTGCTCTGTGCAGAAGTGATCACTCTCCACAGCATACCCTTTCCCAGGCTGCAGGATCAGGTCGGGGTTGAAGACTTTGCCACTTTGAATGTATTTATTTCTTTCATTAACCTGAGTTGCAACAGCCCTGTGCCATAGCTGGGAATTATTAAAATCCTCACCACTATTTTTGTTATTGTTGTTTGCTAAAGAGAAAACAAAATTCAGAAAGCTTACTGTTTCTTGCTTTTGTTAAGTAAGTCATTTGATCGAGGACTTAGGATCTGCCAACATTCACAATCGCTGCTTTGAGTTGTTTTTAACTCTGAATAAATCTTAGTGATAAGTCCCACCCCTTCCTCCCAGAATGAGTATGATTCTGGCTTGCCTTCATGAGAGTCCTGAGCTGTCTCTACCACGAGTCCAGCTTTCACAGCTCCCAGTGTCCTTCACAAATGTGCAGATGTACAGAGAAAACAAGAAAACCCCACTTCAACAGGCCTCGCTGAAGACTGCATGAATAATGGCAAATCTACTAAATCTATTTGCATCTCACACCCAATAATCTCAGACGCCATCTCTAAAAACCTCTGCCTTAAATGAAGTCACGTGACTGTTCAGCCCAGCATTTGCCTAACTGCCATGAGTGTGAAGGCTGGAAAAATGCAAAGAACAGGCCATCCCTGGAAGGAGAGGAACAGCCATTTGCGGGTCTTGATTCTCCTCTTTGGATTAAATAAACACTCAGGGCCTCTTGGCATTGCTCTGTTCTGGGCCCATGGACACTGGCCTGATGGCAAGGGGTTGGGGACTGAGCTCGCCAATTCTCCACATCACATGTCACATTCTCAGAACGTAACTCGTAAAGTTTCTCAAAGGAATGACGTTCAGGGTGCCCTCTGGTTCCAGGCAAGAGCTTGCTGTCTTGCAGGAGCCATAAATTATTTTTGTGCCGCAGAGCAACCGTTTGAGCTTTGAATGGTAGGCTCATAAAGTCATGATTTATAATTAAATTAGACCTCAGAAAAAATGTCCCGAGTTATATCTATCTGGCTTTCTCTGGGTTTTTGAAGGTCCCACAAACAGACGGAATGGAAATTTCACTTAAGAAATAGTTGTCATAAAATTTTATGGGACCATCTCAGTGGTTAGGGCACTGTTAAACATCCCTGCAGGGGGAAAAACAAACACAATTAGACACAGGCTAGTGGCTGTGTTTGGAGGGTGAAAACCAAAGTCACAGTGGAAATGCCCTGTTTGTAGTAGAAGCAGAACACTCGGCCCCGGCTGGATTTTCTGATGCAAGATTATCGTAAAAGTTCTGTCAGCTTCTAACTTTCTGGTTTGTTTTTCTTTCCTCCTCTTTCTCACCATGTCTTCTTTTTTAAAAACAGACTTTATTTATTTTTTTAGAGCATTTTTAGGTTGACAAGCAACACTGAACAGAGAGTTCCTATATACCACCCGCCCCCAGCACCACGCACACGGTGTCCCCACCAGTTTCCCCCACCGGAGTGGTCCATCTGTTACAAGTGATGAGTCTAGAGTCCATGACACATCATAACTGACACATCGTAATCGCCTCGAGTCCAGGCTTACATTTGGGTTCATGCTCAGGGTTACGTATTTTGTGGATTTTGACAAATAAATGATGGCATTTTTTGGTACCACACAGAGCAGTTTTGCTGCCCAAAAAAATCATCTGTGCTCCACTCATTTATCTCTCTCTCCCCCTTAATCCCTAGCAACCACCAATCTTTTCAATGCCTGCAGAGTTTTCCTTTCCCAGAATGCCATAGATTAGGAATTATACAATATGCAGCCTTTACATGAAACATTTGTTATACTCATAGCTCAGACAGTAAAGAATCTATCTGGAGTGCAAGAGACTGAGTTGGATTTCTGGGTTGGAAAGATCCCCTGGAGAAAGGAATGCAACCCACTCCAGTATTCTGCTTGGAAAATCCCAAGGACAGAGGAGCCTGGTGGGCTCCAGTCCATAAGGTTGCAAAGAGTCGGACACGACTGGTCGACTAGGACTCGCTTATTTTCTCATTTTCAGTCACTGTCTTCTCTGCTTAATCTTAAGAAGGCACCAGGGAAGGGCACTCAGCTGGTCCTGGGCTCTCAGGGACAAAGATGTAAGCATTCCATGAGCTGTTTGAGGGAAGGAGTCTCTAGAGTAAGTCTTATTGGAGCAGAGGTCCTTGAGGACGGATCCAGGAGCCCCAGGGACCCATGGATGCGATTCAAGGGCTCCAGGAATCTTTGACATCATAAGCATTTGGTGTGGCAAGTGTGGTTTTCTCAGCACTTGGCCAAATACATATTTTTAAAAATTTGCTTGGTGGTAGTAACTCACCAAAAGCAGGGATTCTGAAAGAAGGCTCAGTGGTGACTGTTCACAGCCTTTCCACTTTAAGCCACTTCAGTCAACTGGGGGAAAGTAGAGGCAGGAAGAGAGGGATTTAAGATGGAGCATTGATTGGGTCATTTGTAGAGACATGGATGGACCTAGAGTCTGTCATACAGAGTGAAGTAAGTCAGAAAGAGAAAAACAAATATCATCTATTAAAGCATATATATGGAAACTAGAAAAATGGTACTGACAAACCCATTTGCAGGGCAGGAATAGAGACACAGACATAAAGAACCAACTTCTGGACACAGAGAGGTGGAAGGGGAGGGTGGGATGAATTGGGAGAGAAGGACTGACATATACACACTACTGTGTGTAAAATAGCTGGCTAGTGGGACGCTGCTATATATTACCGGGTGCTCTGTGATGACCTAGAGGGGTGGGGTGGAGCAGTGGGTGGGAGGGTCAGGACGGACAGGGTGTATACATATAGCTGATTCACGTCATTGTACAGCAGAAACTAACACAACATTGTAAAGCAATTATAGCCCAGTAAAAATTAAAAAAATAAAATGGGGCATTAAATGCTGTTCTCACCAGCTGTGTTTTTCTCCTTTCCTCTCATGCCCTGCAAGACCCAGTCTCCACTCTTCTCTGCACCCTGGGATTCTGAGCCTGAAGAATCTCACAGGCTTGTTTGCGGACTGGCGCCTGGCTGGGTTTGGTCCACAGGAGGCAGAGGAGATAGAAGACAAGAAGAGGGTGAGACCCATGAATTCCTCCTCTGCCTGCTCCCTGCTTTGTGGTCAGGGTCTGGAAGTGACTGGTGGCATTTCTTCCTGATCAAGGCTCTTCTGGGGCGCCCCTAGGGTGATACCAGTTTCCCTGTGGCTGGTCTCTGGGTACCTTGACATCCCTTTCTGGTTCTTCCTCCCTGCTCACACCTCTGAACCTAGACCTTCATGACACTCCCTCTGAACCATTTGGGGTGAATGTTTCCCACCAGGACACTAAATGAGTCCCTGTCACATGCTGGGACATTTTGTTGCAAGACAGGTAACTGAGCATGAAACCCATGCTCCAGAATCAATCAGTCAGCTCTCATGACACCCGTATCCAGATGTAACTTCCCTCCACAACTTAGGTCCTCCCTCCTGCAACTGTCACGAGTCTCAGGACCCTCTATCTTAAGTCAGAAGCCTCCTTCCCTTGGGGAAAAAGCAGACACAGCCCAGAATAAAGAAGTCTGTTTAGTTTCAGAGTATTTATACAAATCAGTAATAGAGACACGGTCTTGGAAGTAGGGGCGCTCTGTGGCAAGAGCTGGGCTTTTTAGGGAGTGCCTCTTGAGCCCTGAAAGACTCAAGATCTGGTAAAGTTGGAGGATAGAGTTTCTTCCATCAACCATGGTGCACAGTGATGTAAGAGAACTTTGCCAGACCTAACGCAGACACAGGGTAGTGGCAGAAGGGGACAGCAGAGCGTGTGATAGGCAGATGAGTGCTGGTCAGCTCCAGGAAGGGATCACAGGTAAGCCTCTGAGCTGAATCAAGCCCCAGAGGAGAACCCAGAATCCTGAGAGAATGCTCTCAAACCACAGAGAAAAGCAGCTAACTCCTTATGTTTCAGGCAGAGTCCAAGAAGCCAGGAGCCCTCCAATGGATCTTCTTCAAGCTTGTGCAACCGAATCTCATGAAACAGGAATTACGAAGTGGTGGCTTCCTTAGGAAGAGAGCATCCCATGTAAATACTCCCCTCTGGTGACATCAAGGGACGTGAGAGTTTCCTGCCCCTCCAGGAGGGGCATGGCGGGGAGGAGGGCAGGTCAGGAGGCCTGGAGAGACCTCACTGTTGGGATCAGGTCATATAGAGCAGAGCTGGCACTGGAGAGGTGAAGACACTCAGTCGTGTGTGTGGTAGGACTGGGGACCATGCACAAAGCCCAGATGGGAGGACCCGAGTTAGCCTGGGATTCCTGGATGGGCTGAGACGAATGGGGGCATTTTGGAGACACTCTCCTCCCATCAACTCCTGATACCAGATCACTGTGGCCAGACTGGGTATTTTCCAAAAGTGATTATACACAATCTAGAAGCAACTTCAAGAGACGGAATGGCTCCATCTTTCTACCATCATCCGAATGGTTGCAGCCTGGGGTGCTTCAGTCCATGGGGTCACAAAAAGGTCAGACACGACCGAGTGGCCGAACTGACTGAACTCAATCCGAATGGGAGGTTGACAGCTTTGTCAAGTTCCTCTGTAGAGAAACTCAGTTATTGTTGTGCTGGAGTTGATGACTGTGACATTGGTACAGAGGGTTTGTCCAACTTTACCTGCAAAATCGGCACAATGAAAGCTTCTCTCTCCTTTCCCTCTGGGCCTCTAAATAGGCAGATCTAGAAGGGGTCATACCTGAGTGTGCACTTCAGCATAACGTCTTCAGTTTCACACCAAACCAGCATCTCACCTATGGCTAAATTTTATGTTGTTTTTGTCTCAGTTACTTCACTAGATGCCAATCATCAAAATTTGATGATTTAAAGACTTGAACTGGTTCAAGAGGGAGGAATATGTGTATGCACACAGCTGATTCACTTTGATGCACAGCAGAAACTAACACTTTACAGTTGTAAAGCAATTATACTCCAGAAAAATTAAAAGACATGAATTTCAAAGTGCTGCCAAAAGGAGGTTGCCCCCCCAATTAAATATTTTTGGCTTCTTTGGTGCCTCTGATGGTAAAGAATCTGCCTGCGATGTAGGAGACTCAGAATCTATCCCTGGGTTGGGAAGATCCCCTGGAGAAAGGCATCCACTCCAGTATTCTTGCCTGAAGAATCCCATGGACAGAGGAACTAGGCAGGCTACAGCCCATGGGGTCGCAAATAGTCGGATATGAGTAAGCGACTAACACACACACAACCATAATCTTCACCTCTCCTAAATCCAGTCCTCCGTATGGGCACACTTTAGTGGTTCCCAAATGGAAGAAAAGCAAGTGAAATTCTTATCTGGGTTTATGCGGTGGTATTTGCCACCTAACTCCATAACTTCTGCAAAGACCGAAGAAGCTCTAGCTTGGAATGTCCTTCCTGTCTTTTCCAAGCATCTGAATTCTGTAGTCCTCAGCACTACAGAGGAGCCCTCCTCGACTCCCAGTAGGAGGAAATCTCATCCCTCCCAGCACTTCCATAGCATGTTGACTGTCTAGCACACATTTCATCATGCCTGTGCTCTTTCAGGCCTAGTCTTCCCCACAAGATCGCACATCTCTCAACGGCATTTTCATCTTTATATTCCTCCCAGGGTCCTTGATATGAGGCCTTTTCATTGGCAGGTGGTGGATTATTTGAGGAGAAAACATGAACAAATCCACCACACTGCCCCGTTCTTCCTCTGTTCAGTGTGTGTGCGCTCAGTCATGTCCGACTCTTTGTGACCCCAGGGACTGTAGCGCACCAGGCTCCCCGTCCATGTGATTTCCCAGGCAAGAATACTGGAGTGGGTTGCCATTTCCATCTCCAGGGGATCTTTGCGACCCAGGGAGGGAGGCCACGTCTCTCCAGTCTGCTGCATCAGCAGGCAGTTCTTTACCCCTAGTGCCACCTGGGAAGCCCTGTTTCTTTGCTTCTCCCTGTTGGACTGAAGCAAAAACTGTGGACCCTTGTCAGAGCAGGAGGAAACTCTAAAGAGAAGGAATAAGCTAGATACTTAACCCTTCAGAATCGTTTCCATTTAAGTGAGTTTCAACAGGATGAACTTGCTAGTCTTCCTTCCAGAAAGGTTTTTTTTTTTTTTTTTTTTTGCTCCCACTGAAAGTGCCATTATCTGCTTTAAAATCAACATGTAAGTTTTGAAAAGGGTCAAAGTGGAATCTCTGGATTTATACTACAAGCTCTTAGAGAACCAAAACTGTCTCTTCTTCCCCCTGATGCATTTGGCCTCATCTCAGGCAATTGTGGGTCTTCTGTAAATATTTGATGAAGTTTCCCAAAAATGAAGGGAAGAATTCATTTTAATGCATATTTCACTCCATATGAAGCCAACATATCAATGACTAAAATTTTACTTAACTATTAGTATAGGTTCAATCTAGAGGATAAAAGACACAGAACTGGAAAATGGTCATTTTGGTTACTTTAAGCTAGTAGGTTAGAATTATAACAATGGCAGTATTGAGAAAATAAACTAACAAAATGTGGTTGATTCTGTGGCCTTATATAGACACAGCTGAGTAGAATTGTTCTAGTGAATGATGGTTGGTGGGTGATGACCATCTACTGTTTAATGGTTTCCAAACTAATGCTTAGAAGGAAAAGAGTGGTTTGGACCAGAATCCAAATAATAGAGTTCTCAGCCAATGGTACATAAACATGTTGATCTTGGATTAGTGATGCTGGGATATTAACAAGAAGGCTGAAAGATTATACTATCTCTGTGGGTTACATAAATAGATTTACACAGCTAATCTTTTTTTTTTTTTTTTTAGAATAGTTACAGTAATGTTATCTATATTGACCCTAAGGAAGGCATCATACTTGGAGTTGAGAGACCGGAATCGTTTTCTCAACTGGCTCATCCTCTGGGGACCTGCAGTTTTGTCCACCCTTCTATTGCTGTGTTTGCAGTGATAGTTAATCATATAAACATTTTTATTCCATTACCTCTTCTAGGTCTGAGGCTGTCTTATTTATCTTTGACTTCCCAGGGCTTAACAGAGTGCCTGGCAGTGCAAATGCCCAATACATTTTCAAGGAATGTGTTGAAATGAAGAGGGGTGGATAAGATCATCAATTTCTGCTTCTGAGGTTGAGATCCTCAAGATCAGAGAAATTCAACTTCCATACAGTCTAAATTATGGATTCAAATACATGTTTTGGTGGGAAACCAGAGAGGGCATTTAGTCTAAGTCCACCCCGTGGGGGAAGAGCGTAACAAATCAGTCTATAAGTCTTACCACCAGATGGGAACTCTTGTAGGTTTCCAGTGTGAAAGGTATCAGTCTCAACCAAGCAGTACTCATCTCATCATCTTTTCCATAGGTTCTGGTACCTCCTCCTGTGGCTTTCCTAACCTCTCTTCATGACTCTCCTATTTCTCTTGTTTCTTAAGATTCTCTTTCTCAACTTGAGCTTTTATCTTTGTTTTTACTTTAAACCATCCTAATATCTCTCCCACTTTAGAAAAACAAACAAACAAACACAAACCAGACATCTTTTGGAGTCCCATATTTCTGTCTATCTTGGCCAAACTTCTTGAAAGTGTGGTCCATACTCATCGTCTCTGTTTCCTCTCATTTCCCTCTCTTTACTCACCCACAACTATCATTCATCTCCATCACATCAGACATCAGAATAGAAGCACCTGATAAGCCTACAAGGGACTTGATCCTGAAACTAACAGAATTCTGGCTGCTCTCTCCCAGTTTCCTTCCCAGACTCAACCTCCTCCATAAAGTCTTAAAACTTGGCAATTCCTTAAAGCCCCAACGCTAAGTCCAGTTCTCTTCCCACTCTTGGGTGACCTTCATCAAGTGCCTCCCCTCAAGAGGCTGGATTTCCTTGTTAAAACTGAGTAAGAAAGATGTTTCAGCAGCCTCTAGAGTCTTAAGACTGTGCATTTGGGACATATTTTGTAGCCATAACCCAAAGACCATGCCCTTTTTAAAAGTATTGAATTAGTAGCCAACATGTAAAAACTGGGAGATTTCACATAAACACCTAAATTTCTGGATTCTTTAAAAACAGATTTGACAATATGAGGTGAGTATCCCCACATGGCAACAATAGGTTGTTGCACAGCTGCATGGCTGTGCCAATGGACAAGATCTGTGTCCTCAGGTGCCCCACACCTGCCCTGCCCCCCCTTTTGTAAAGCTGTTTGGCTCCTATGGACACTGAGTGTCTGGCTGTGGCTTTCAGTATAATAGTTCCTTGTGCTATTTCTTAGCCTGAACTACGATTCGTGTATTGTTGTTTAATGATTTATGAATTAATGGCTTGTTTCCCCAGGGACCCTATAATTACCTTGAGGCCAAGGTTCGTATCTTATAATAACGGTAGTTAACACTTTAGAGCTCTTACCATATGCCAGGCACCATAACAAGCACTTTACATGTATTGATTCATTTAGTTGAACTTCTTTATTCCCCACAGCAGCTAGGAAAATGTACTGCATGTGGCTGCTGCCAAATGTAATTGTGGATGATTTCACGAACTATTTGGCAAGGAGTCAGGTTGGAAAGTTGGACCATAAAGAAGAACTGATGCCGAAAGGATTGATGCTTTCAAACGGTGGTGCTGGAGAAGACTCTTGAGAGTCCCTTGGACTGTAAGGACATCAAACCAGTCAATCACTGGAAGGGCTGATGCTCAAGCTGAAGCTCTAATGCTTTGGCCACCTGATATGAAGAGCCAACTTGTTGGAAAAGACCTCGATGCTGGGAAAGACTGAGGGCAGAGGAGAAGGGGGCAACAGAGGATGAGATAGTTAAATGGCATCAACGACTCAATGGACATGCTGTTGCTGCTGCTGCTAAGTTGCTTCAGTTGTGTCCAACTCTGAGCGACCCCATAGACGGCAGCCCACCAGGCTCCCCGTCCCTGGGACTCTCCGGGCAAGAACACTGGAGTGGGTTGCCATTTCCTTCTCTAATGTGTGAAAATGAAAAGTGAAAGTGAAGTCACTCAGCCCTGTCCGACTCTCTGCCACCCCATGGACCGCAGCCCACCAGGCTCCTCCGTCCATGGGATTTTCCAGGCAAGAGTATTGATGCCACCGCCTCCGCAAAGGACATGAGTTTGCGCAAACTCTGAAAGACCATGAAGGACAGGGAAGCTGACACGCTACAGTCGCAAAGAGTTGGACACGACTGAGCAACTGAACAACAACAACGACAAAGTGAGAATTCCCTCCTGTTCCTTTCCAATAAATAGCTACCTTTTAAAAAATGTATACCAGTATAAGCTAGTTTTACTTGTTTTAGAACTTTATATAAATAGATCATACACTGATTTTTATATTTCATATTTATATATTTTTCTCAATGTTTTTGAGATTCATCTATGTTGTAATACATAGTAGTGGCTCATCCTTTTTTTTTTTTTATCATTGAGTAATATTCCCTTGCATGAATATACCACAATTTATCCATCTGCTGGTAGACATCTGGATTATTTCCAGTTTGGGGCTGCTATAAATAAGCCTCTAGGAATATTTCAGTGTAAATATTTTTGGTGAATATATAATTTTACCTTTAAGTAAATAAAGTAATAAGTTAAGTCGCTCAGTCGTGTCCGACTCTTTGCGACCCCGTGGACTATAGCCCACCAGGCTCCTCCATCCATGGGATTCTCCAGGCAAGAATACTGGAGTGAGTTGCCATTTTCTTCTACAGGAGATCTTCCCAACCCAGGGATTGAACCCAGGTCTCCCGTATTAGAGGCAGATGCTTTAACCTCTGAGACACCAGGGAAGCAATATCTAACCTCTTAGCATCTTCCAAGGATAAAATGAAAACATGCATGTGAAGCCATAACATTAGCCTCAGCACATAATCAATTCTGACAATCAATTTTATCTATTATTGTTTTACAGGTAACTAAATCATGACTTTACTATGTATATAGAAAGAGTTAAGGTATTAACTCTTTGCTTTGTCCGCAAACAAAAATTAAAGTGCATGATTTCAGACTATTCTTTTCTTGAGACCATTTGAACTATTCAGATACTTACATCTGAATTATCTGGATAACATCTGCAGCTCAGATTCAAAGGGTATTCCAGTTTGACTTAAACTCAAGTCACGCAAACACATGCAGAGTTGAAGGGCATGCAAAACCAGTCATTGAAAGAACTTGTTTATAAGAAGAACTAATACCAGTCTCATACCAGAAGCTCAGATAATTTTCTGGACTTAAAATGAATCTTACAGGATAATGTTTTGATAAGTTGAGTAGAAGTGAATTAGGACCATGTGGGAGTATATTTTTTGTAAAAGGGATTTGAATGTTTAAATATAATGGAAAAAAGATGCTTGGGGCAAATGCATTGAAGGCTTTGAGATATTCACAACTTGTCACAGTTGCATAAAGGCCAATACTGTTCAGTTTCCCTACCAGTGACTAGAATGTCCTGCCCCACCTGCCACTTTGCTCATGCAGACACAACAAAAACACACTTGCTATGTTGGTGGAAGAACAAAGTATGACATATTTCACTCTGTAAGTAACTCATCAGACACTTGCTTCTGTCCTTGGATCATCTACTTTTCTGCTGAACTTTTAATATTCCCATGTACTCTTTATTCTAGCAGGTTCTCTGAGGCGGGCAGCCTAATAGGCAACACAGGTCACCAGTCCTTTACCTGCTTTTGGAATGACCTTGTTGAAAGAATTATAGAAACTTACATTGTTCAATTTACTATATGTCCATTACCTTGTTCTGACTATTGTAATTACCAGAAATACCTATTCTACATATATGTGGCTGAATGGGTTAAGTGGGGTCTAATATAAGTAATTTCTTTTTTAATAAAAAATCTGTTGTATACTTAATACAGAAATGATATTACTTAAAGATAGATTTTTGCCCTCTCAGAACTTACTATTTAAAAGAGGAACTAACCACTTATTTAGTTTTGTGACTTATTTAATTTTTCTGAGCATAGCATGTCTTCATGTAAATTAGGGCAATAACAAAAATAATAATAAAAATTCTCACTCACAAAAAAGTCACATAAATATAAACATTATTAACCTAAGACATAATAGATGAAATTATGTTTAAGATTTTCCTTTTTCTTCATACCCATTGCTAAAAGTTCATGTTTTTATAGATTTCCTCAAATTCCTATTTTTCTGTGAAATTTTCATATATCAATATTTTAGATCAACCATATTATGCCTACTTTCACTGAATACACACTTTCTGATGCAATTGAAACTCTTTCAAATATGATTTTTAATGACTATATGCCATGTATCCAGGTTTCCCTGGTGGCTCAGAGGTTAAAGCATCTGCCTCTAATACAGGAGACCTGGGTTCGATCCCTGGGTCGAGAAGATCCCCTGGAGAAGGAAATGGCAACCCACTCCAGTATTCTTGCCTGGAGAATCCCATGGACGGAGGAGCCTGGTGGGCTACAGTCCATGGGGTCGCAAAGAGTCGGACACGACTGAGTAACTTAACTTATACGTATCCACCAGGTCTTCTTTAAATATTTCACTATATTGAGTATTTAGGTTTGTTTTCTAGATTTCATTATTATTCATAAGGATCTTCTGCAATGTAGAAGACCCCCGTTCAATTCCTGGGTCAGGGAAAATCCACTGGAGAAGGGATAGGCTACCCACTCCAGTATTTGGGGGCTTCGCTTGTGGCTCAGCTGGTAAAGAATCCACTTGCAATGAATCGCAAAGAGTCAGACATAACTGAGCAACTTTCACTTTCACTTTTCATCTTCACGATACAGTATTTCTGTGTTTTATGTTATATCTTTAGTCTCGTATCTCAGAGATATAATTAGGGGACTCAGATTGTCTGAGCATGTCAAGGCTGTTGGCATGCATACCAACTAGCTGTAAATGCTTACAGCAATATTCACTTCTGTAAGTGAAAGTGCATGATGGAAACCACATCCTCATAGGCAACAGCTGTAAGCGCAGAAAAGTCTTGGCTGGGCTTCCCTGGTTGTCCGGAAATTAAGACTTCTCGTTTCTACTGCAGGGGGCGCAGGTTTGATCTCTGGTCAGAGAACTAAGAGCCCACATGACTTGCAGCGTGACCAAAATAAATAAAGACAATTTTTTTTTAATTAAAAAAAGTCCTGGTGAATTTGATAATTGGAAAATGGTTTTGCATTGTTTAGAGTTTATAGTTCTCTGATGAGGTAGTTGAATGAACTAGTTTAGTTCATCATGAATGAACTACTAGAATGCAGTCTGATGAACCAGATGAATAAAATTTAATAGTTTACTGGCCATCTCACATATGCTGCTATCATTTAGAAGGTCACCAATAGTTCAACAGGTGTGAATGAAAATATTACTCTGATAGCCAGAGAACAATGTAAATGTCCATGAATGGATATGAATAAACAAAACATGCTTCATCCATACAATAGAATATTATCATTCATTCATAAAAAGGAATGAGGTATTGATATACACTACAGCATGGGTGAGTATTGTAAACATCATGCCAAATGAAGAAGCCAGTAACAAAAGGTCACATACTATATGATTCTATTTAGAAAAAATATGCAGAATGGTTCAATCCATAGAAACAGATTGTAAACTAGTAACTTCCGTGGGCTAGGGTGAAGAGAGGAATGGGAAGTTACAGAAAGTGGATACAGGTGGCTTTTTCCTGAAAGATGATGCTGTGAAAATGTTGCACTCAATATGCCAGCAAATTTGGAAAACTCAGCAGTGGCCACAGGACTGGAAAAGGTCAGTTTTCATTCCAGTCTCAAAGAAAGGCAATGCCAAAGAATGCTCAAACTACCACACAATTGCACTCATCTCACACGCTAGTAAAGTAATGCTCAAAATTCTTCAAGCCAGGCTTTAGCAATACGTGAACCGTGAACTTCCGATGTTCAAGCTGGCTTTAGAAAAGGCAGAGGAACCAGAAATCAAATTGCCAACATCCGCTGGATCATGGAAAAGGGGAGAGTTCCAGAAAAACATCTATTTCTGCTTTATTGACTATGCCAAAGCCTTTGACTGTGTGGATCACAATAAACTGTGGAAAATTCTGAAAGAGATGGGAATACCAGACCACCTGACCTGCCTCTTGAGAAATCTGTATGCAGGTCAGGAAGCAACAGTTAGAACTGGACATGGAACAAGAGACTGGTTCCAAATAGGAAAGGGAGTACGTCAAGGCTGTATATTGTCACTCTGCTTATTTAAGTTATATGCAGAGTACATCATGAGAAATGCTGGGCTGGAAGAAGCACAAGCTGGAATCAAGATTGCCGGGAGAAATATTAATCACTTCAGATATGCAGACGATACCACCCTTATGGCAGAAAATGAAGAGGAACTAAAAAGCCTCTTGATGAAAGTGAAAGAGAAGAGTGAAAAAGTTGGCTTAAAGCTCAACATTCAGAAAACGAAGATCATGGCATCTGGTCCCATCACTTCATGGGAAATAGATGGGGAAACAGTGGAAACTGTCAGACTTTATTTTGGGGGCTCCAAAATCACTGCAGATGGTGACTGTAGCCATGAAATTAAAAGATGCTTACTCCTTGGAAGAAAAGTTATGACCAACCTAGATAGCATATTCAAAAGCAGAGGCATTACTTTGCTGACTAAGGTCTGTCTACTCAAGGCTATGGTTTTTCCAGTAGTCATGTATGGATTTGAGAGTTGGACTGTGAAGAAGGCTGAGTGCTGAAGAATTGATGCTTTTGAAGTGTGGTGTTGGAGAAGACTCTTGAGAGTCCCTTGGACTGCAAGGAGATCCAACCAGTCCATTCTGAAGGAGATCAGCCCTCGGATTTCTTTGGAAGGAATGACGCTAAAGCTGCAACTCCAGTACTTTGGCCAAATCATGTGAAGAGTTGACTCAATGGAAAAACTTTGATGCTGGGAGGGATTGGGGGCAGGAGGAGAAGGGGACGACGGAGGATGAGATGGCTGGATGGCATCACAGACTTGATGGATGTGAGTCTGAGTGAACTCCGGGAGTTGGTGATGGACAAGGAGGCCTGACGTGCTGCGATTCATGGGGCTGCAAAGAGTCGGACATGACTGAGCGACTGAACTGAACTGATAGTAGGTAGGTTTAGTCCTCACTCATGTCCGACTCTTGCAATCTCATGGACTGTAGCCCGCCAGTCTCCTCTGTCCATGGGAATTTCCAGGAAAGAATATTGGCTTGGGTTCCCATTTCCTCCTCTAAAGGATCTTCCTAACCCAAGGATCAAAGCTGGGTCCCCTGCATTGCAGGCAGACTCTTTACTGACTGAGTCACCAGGGAAGCCCCCAGGTTTCTTTAAGGGGTTATGGAAATGTTCTGAAATTTGGATAGTGGTGACTGTTGTATAATTTGTGAATATATGTCTTATTAAAACCACTGGCTTGTACACGTTCAAACATGAATTTCATAATGTGTGAATTATATACATCAATTTTTAAAAAATTATTATGCGCCAGGCATTAAGCTAGTTGTTGGGGATAACAGGAGGATAACACAGAACCTATAGTTTAGTGGAACAAGATACTCAGTTATCTAAGTGCACATTGTAGATGCACATAACTAGGTCTTGCACTATTTTAAAAACCAAAAAACCTCCTCAGACTAGCATGTGGAAGAACCATCACAGGTAGGACTGTCCTCTGTGGATTTTTCATGGATTCTGTGATTTGGGTTTTTAAAAAATTTTTAAAATTCAAATCCCTTTCAGTTATTCAAGCAGGGTGGTAGAGAATAAGATAAGGAAAGAAAATTATTTTCTCTTGTTTCTCAAACCATTATTGGTTATTACCTTCTTGGTTATGGCTAAAGAAGAATATTGCACTGAACTCATTTACTTAATTTTTATTTATTTTTTTTTCATTTACTTAATTTTAAAAAAATATTTATTGGAGTATAGTTGCTTCGGTGGCTCAGCAGTAAAGAATCTGCCTGCAATGCAGGAGAGTCAGGTTTGATACCTGGGTTGGGAAGATCCCCTGGAGGAGGAAATGGCGACCCAAGCCAGTACTCTTGCCTGAAAAATCCCACGGACAGAGGAGCCTAGCAGGCTACAGTCCATGGGGTCACAAAGATTCAGACACAGCTTAGCGACTTAACCACCACCCATAGCTGCTTTACAGTGTTGTCTGTTTCTGCTGTACAGCAAAGTGAATCAACAGTACATAAACATATATCCCCTCTTTTTGGATTTCCTTTCCATTTAGGTCACCAAAGAGCACTGAGTAGAGATTCATGTGCCTATATAGCAGGTTCTCATTAGTTATCCATTTTATCATTCACTTAAATTACACAGTAAAATCTGTAGGAAAACAGTGATTCTCATTTCTGGAGGATTGATCATGTGTTGGGCTGATTTAGCTGAATGTACTGCAGCGAGGCGGTGCTGTAACCTCCAGGCAGAGCACATCTCATTATTTTGTAGTGCCCCACAAAGGTTTTCTGGAAAATGAGGTTGAGTTATGACTGGTCCTGGAAGGCAGTGTAATTTTCATTCGCTGTCAGCAAGTGCTGGAGAATGAAGAGACACAAGGGCGCTATATTTTTTGTCCTACGAGATTGCCCTGCGATAAATGATCACCACAGAGCCATGGCAGACGGAACCAGTCAGTCACTGGAGACTGGTATTGACAAGCGCCCATCGCCCTGAAGCAGGGAGAGGGCTACAGTAACCTGTGCTTTACAGCTCCTTTTAAGAACAGACCATTACCTTGTGATGGAAGTAGAGGAGATAAGAGTAACCACCACCACTATGGAAACTTGCTGGGTGACCTGACATCAAGGAACATTTCTTAGCCTGTTTGTGGAAAATACATCCCATGATACATCCTACCACCACAAGGAGTTGGTTACACAAATTAGGAATAGGGCTGAAAACATCTGGCTTCTTTGCCTGACTGTGAGGAGGTGGGTTTATTAGACAGAGAGCAGAGGTTCTGGGCTGCCTGTTTAGAAGAAGTCTTATTCACTTAGTTTCTCAAAACCATTAGGAGATCCTCCCTGGAGGTATGAGTTTTCTTAAAGGATGCTGTCCCAATGCCAGCTGGCTCCACGGGTATTGTACTTCCCACTTCTTTCTGCTGGGAATGTGATCCAGAATCACAAGCATTTCAGACTTTTTTGATCTACAACATAACCACCCTTTCTATACTTGGTTGGTGCTTGAGATTCTTCCATGAAAAAAGTCATTTATTTGTTCAAAAACAAACTTAACGGTTACCAAAGGGGAAATGTTGGGAGGAGATAAATCAGGAGCTTGGGGTGAACATGCCCACACATTACTATATGTAAGACAGGTAATCAACAAGGATGTGCTCTATAGTACAGGGAACTCTACTCAATAGCCTATATGAGAAAAGAATCTAAAAAGAACAACTATATATGTATGTATAACTGGATCACTTTGCTGTACAACACTGTAAATCAACTATAAATACTCCAACAAAATTTTATACTCCAATAAAATTAAAATATTTCAAAAAGTCATTTATTTGTGAATATCATTTCTCTGATCTTCTCTCAAAATGCAAATATTAATAATTTAACAAGAATGAAGTTTTCAGACCCCTTTACTTAAAGCAAGTGTGCTCTGTTGCTCAGTCGTGTTTGACTCTTTGTGACCCTATGGACTGTAGCCTGCCAGGCTCCTCTGACCACCGGATTCTCTAGGCAAGAATACAGGAGTGGATTGCCATTTCCTCCTTCAGGGGATCTTCCGGATCCAGGGATCAAACCTAATCTGGCAGGTTCAAACCTGCATTGGCAGGTAGATTTGAGGAATCTGAGGTCTAGAAAGCAATGAACATGAAGATGGAGGGAAGGTGTAGGAGGGAAGGAGGGGTGAAGCGCCCCAAAGGAATGAGGCTTTGTTTCCATTCCTTTGGCTGAGCACCCCCACATTCCTTCCACTTGGAAGAAGATGGATGGACAGGTGTGACTTTCCCGGGGTGGAAGGAGAAGTGGGTGGAGACCTGGGCAGTTCCTACTTTCCCAGCCACACCTCGGGAAGGACTGCGGGCAGGTTCCAGCTGGCCTCATCTTCTCTACAGGCTGGGTCTAGATCCACCCAGAAAATGTTGAAAGGAGGGCCCCTATGGATCAAAGGGAACCTCCCTTGTTTGTTTTCACCTAAGGTAATGGAGCAGTTCCCACACCCTTTCCCAGAGCTATTGTGAATTCTTAATTCCTTCACCAGCTCAGATAATCATCCATTTGACCCCCTTTCAAGGATTAGAACCAACGAGATGAAAGTCTTTCCGCGTTTCAGAATGAGTTGTCATCAGGGAGACTGGTTTCATTCTTGCTTTAGTTTTACTACCTAAAACGTGTATTCACTTTACACACACTACAAACAAAACGAACATCAGCTAAACGGATGAAAATACCATCACTTTGAGATAAATATGATTGACATTTTGAAGCAAAACTTTAAGACTATTTTTCTAGGCACACATACATTGTCTCAGAATGAAATGGTTTATAGATTACTTTGCAACATCATTCGCTCAGCTTTTTATGGACGTATTTGATGTGAAATACATATCAACATCATCTTATTAAGAGATATCTATTGTACTTTGATTTAAATGTATTTAACCAATTCCATACTGGTGGATGGGACTTCCCTCGTGACTCAGTCAGTAAAGAGTCTGTCTGCAATGCAGAAGACCTGGGGTTCGATCCCTGCATCGGGAAGATCCCCTGGAGAAGGAAATGGCAACCCACTCCAGTATTCTTGCCTGGGAAACCCCATGGACAGAGGAGCCTGGCAGCCTACAGTCCATGGGGTCGCAAGAGTTGGACACAACTGAGTGACTAAACTTACCTACTTACCCATACTGCTGAATAATTAGGTTTCCTTTCTCTGCTTCTCTTCCTCCCTCCTTTCCTTCCTTCCCTCTTTCCAGTTACCTATTTATGTATCTACATATCTGTGTATCTATCTATTATCTTGTTGTTCAGTTGCTAAACTGTGTCCGACTCTTCTGAGACCCCGTGAACTGTAACCTACCAGCCTCCTTTGTCCATGGGGTTCTCCAGGCAAGAATACAGGAGTGGGTTGCCATTTCCTCCTCCAGGGAATCTTCCCAACCCAGGGATCAAAGCTGTGCCACCTGCATTGATATTCTTTACCACTGAGCCACCTGGGAAGCCCCACTTAACTTCTATCTATCATCTGTCTATTTCTATTGCTATTATAAATTGAGCTGCAAAAAGCATTCTTGAACATAAATTATATGGCCACATCATTACTATTTCCCTAGAAATGAGATTTCTAGATAAAATGATGCATTGAAGGCCCTTAATGTATTCTACATCTTTTACCTGCTCTTCATCAGAGTACAAGTATCCCCTTTCTCACTGTTTAGGACAGTGGTTTTTAATCCTCATTACTCACTGAAATCATCTGGGGAAATTTCAGAAAAATGACAAATGCCTGGGCTGTACCACAGAGGAATTAGAGCAAAGTCTCCAGGTGAGGGGTCTTAGCATCCATATTCTTAAAAGGCTCTCACTAGGTAATTCTCATGCACAGCCAGGGTTAAGGAGGTGACTGGTCCAGGGGCTTTTCTTTCTCCTGCTCTGTATCCATAGCAGACATCACCAACAGAAAGACTCTTTCTTCTGAGCTCATGACTCCCATCCTGCTCAGCACATGGCCACTAACAAATGACAGACTTCCAGCCGAGAAGGAGTTGTTCAGGTTTTCTCTGACTTCACTGATTTTTGTCTAGTTATCCCATCAACAGTTATGTCCCTGAAGGACATAAGATTGAAGGCCAGAGGACAAGGGGATGACAGAGATGAGATGGTTGGATGGCATCATCGACTCATTGGACATGTGGCTGCTAAGTCACTTCAGTCGGGTCTGACTCTGTGCGACCCCATAGACAGCAGCCCACCAGGCTAGCCCGTCCCAGGGATTCTCCAGGCAAGAACACTGGAGTGGGGTGCCACTTCCTTCTCCAATGCATCAAAGTGAAAACTAAAAGTGAAGTCACCCAGTCATGTCCAACCCTCAGCGACCCCATGGACTGCAGCCTTCCAGGCTCCCGTATCCATGGGACTTTCCAGGCAAGAGTACTGGAGTGGGGTGTCATTGCCTCTGGGAGCTGGTGAAGGACAGGGAAGCCCGGCGTGCTGTCGTCCATGGGATCACAAAGAGTCGGACACAACCTAGCAACTGAACAACAGCAATCCCATCTGTTGCTGAGAGCAGAGGATGTTAAAACTTCCTAGGCATGACTATGGAATTATCTGTTTCTCCTTTAATTTGATTCTGTCACTTTATTTTTGTAACTTTAAGCTCAATCATTAGGTACATACTCATTAATGAGTCATGTTTTCCTGATAAATTTACTCTTTTTTATTACAGAATATTTCTCTTAATCACTTGCTATTTTCCCAGTTTGATTTCTCTGTATGATTTATTTTATGCCATGCCTTCCCCAAATTGATTTGTTTTTATTCATTATTAATTTAGCTGGATAGGATGGGTAGGTAGAGTAGGGAAGATATAGAGTGCCTTTGAGGGCTTCCATTGCTGCGATTTCTCATTTCTTCCACATGGATGATAGCTTTTAATTGATGAAACAATTCTTTAGCTACCATCTCAACCTCACTACCTTATGGAATATAGCACAGGGGAGGAAAACTTTTATAATAATCACTTTTCCTCTGTAGATTTCCCTCCCCCACTCTAGATCCTGGAGATAGTATCCTACCATTCTTCTTTTTAAATTATTTATTTTATTTTTTTGCTGTGGTGGATCCTCCCTGCTCTGTGCAGCCTTCCTCCAGTTGCGGGGGCTGGAGGCTATTCTTCAAAGTGCACATGGGCTTCTCATTGTGGTGGCTTCAAAAGCCAGCTCTAGGGTGCACGGGCTCATGGGCTTAGTAGCTCCATGACATGTTGAATCTTCCGAAACCAGGGATGAAACCTGTGTCCTCTGCACTGGCAGGTGGGTTCTTATTCACTGAACAATCAGGGAAGTCCCTATCCTATCATTCTTGAAATAAGGACTTTTACTATAGGGTCTCTGTGTGGCTGTCTTCTTATACATTTTTTTAAATTACTATTTTCTAAGACCTTGTTCTCTGAAGCTGCAAGTCTACTTTAGCATGGGAACACTTGCTTCTCTAATTCCTTGGATGACATTTAAAAGGGAGTTCTAATAGAATGGATCATGTATTTGCGTTGGCTCTTCTTGTCTATAAAGTGAAAACCTCAGTTGACACTAGTTTGAGTTTTTACTCTATTTGCTGAAAAACCAAAGATCGTGATGATGACAACGAGCCCCCACATAGACCGTCTCCCCACTGTGGTCCTTTTTTAATGTTGCAACATTGTTTCTGAGGCATTAAGGTCTGCCGGTTTCAACAGCACCCTAGGCAAAAAGAGTGATGTTAAATCAGGTGAGCTCCATTTCTTCATCTGAGGACCTGCAGGCATCAAGTACCAAGGAACCCTGTGTAAATGGGACACTTAAGAAACTTTGGCTTTTTCTCTGAGTCATTGCTAATGACTGTGCTAATCCCTTCACCTCCCTGTGGTTAGTTTCACATCAGTTGGGAAGATGAGACCATATCAAAACTCCCCATTGAGTTTTGACAAATGTTTACACTTATGTAACCACCAGGTTTCCCAGGTGGTGCCAGTGGTAGCATCTGCCAATGCAGGAGACATAAGAGGTGCAGGTTCGATCCCTGGGTCAGGAAGATCCCCTAGAGAAGGAAATGGCAGCCCACTCCAGTATTTCTTGCCTGAAAAATTCCGTGGACACAGGAGCCTGGTGGGCTACAGTCCAAGGGGTCACGAGAGTCGGACACGACTGGGTGACGAAGCATGCAAAGCAACTTAGAGCACAACCACCAACTCAATCAAGATAGAGACTATTCCATTATTCTATAAAGTTTTCTTCATGCTCATTCCAAGTCAGTATCCTAGGTACCCCTCACTCCTCTCCCAAGACAGCCGTAATCTGCTGCAGTTCATTATAGCTGTAGTTTGCCTTTTCTGTTACAGAACTTGATTTAAGGAGACTGATACAGTATGTTTACCTTTGGGCATATGCGGATGTCTGGTCCCTGGTTCTGTGTGGGTTTGAGGGGGCAATCATTCATGCTGTTTTCTTTATTGTTACCCCTTCTGCTTCTGCCGGGTAATGTTCCACTGGGCTTCCCACGTGGAGCTTGTGGTAAAGAGCCTGGCTGACAATGCAAGAGACCTAAGAGATGCAGGTTCAACCCCTGGGGAGGCTGGTGGGCTGCAGTCCATAGGGTCGCAAAGAGTTGGACACAACCGAAGGGACTTGGCACACACACTAGACTCCAGACTCCAGTGTTCATTGTGTGAATATGCCATTCATTTGTTTACATTATTTATTTACTGATACTTTTAACTTTATTTACATAGAGAACATAGGAATGTCTTCTACATTTGTGAGCTCCCCAAAGGCAGCCATTGCACCTCACATTGTGCATAGAAGATAATGATTGCTCAGTAAATGTGTTTTGAACAAATGAATGAATGGAAATGGGGACAGCTTAGGGGACAATCGTCTGCATCTCTGTTGGTCACAACTGTGGAGATGCACAGAAGAGGTGGATCTAGAAAACAGCAGTCCACAGAGACAGTGCCAGGTGGATGTAACTGTTGATGTTATTTCTTCTCCTTTTGGGCAGAGCCCTCAAATGGACCTAGCCTTTTCCTGAGTTGGAATCTGGGGTGCAGGAAGGAAATGTGGAGAGAGATGAGATGAACTGGTGGAAATAAGGGAATGAGATAAAAACCAGAGGGAGCATCTGATGAGGAAATCATTGTAGATGTAAGCCCAAGTCTCAGATCCAGTTCTTCATACTCATGTCACCTTGATTGAGTGATTTAGTCACCACAGAACTCCACTTACTCCTACATAAACACAGAAGATTGGAGGAGATGAGCTCTAAGAGTCCTTCCAGTTCTAAGACGCTATAAAACTTACTTTATATGGATGAACAAGAGAAAGAAGCTGACCATATACTTTCAAAGCTCTACCAACAGGACAAGGATAACTGTTTCTTGTGAAAGGAGTTGGTTTTAGTGGGCATGTCCCAAGATTCCTAATCTTAGGGTCTCTGTCTGAGGCTCTGACCCTGGGCTGTTGTTCATCTGGCATTGGTTTGGGTGAGGCGAGATGTTCAGTGTTGGGCAATGCTGGGTCAAAACTGGAGGTCAGAGTCCATAGGTCGGGACACAGGAGAGTGAGCCAGGTAGGCAGACTCCTGTCTTGGATACAAGGAGAGTTTGTTTTTGCAGAGGTGCAGAAAGAGGGTGATTGCAAGACAAAGAAATTACCTGGCTGGTTTACATTCTGTTCAGTTCTGTCTGATGAGAATTAGGTTTTCCCTTAACGAAGTGCAGTATCTGATCCCTAGTCCTCATTTCTCAGTTTTATAGAACATCCATTGCTGGATGTGGACACTAATAAAAGCCTCTGGCAAACGCAGGTGTTTATTATGGGAATTGTATTTAAATCTGATTGAAATTGAGACAACAGGACACTTTTTCCTCTGTGCCTTGTTACCTCTCAGGTAGCATTCCAAGGGCATATGGGAGGATCTTAGTAACAAGGGGTCATTCCTGCCATTTCAATTAGTACTTATCTAATTCCAGCCCCGGTTTCCTTCCCAGGAGGGAAAAAAAAAAATTGTGATTTGGTCTCAAAGAGTCTGTCAGGGCTTCCCAGGTGGCGCTAGTGGTAAAGAATCCGCTTGCCACTTCAGGAGATGCGACAAAGTTCAATCCTTGGGTTGGGAAGGAGGAGGAAATGGCACCCCCTCCAGTATTCTTGCCTAGAAAATCCCATGGACAGAGGAGCCTGGTAGGTTACAGTCCAGGGGGCCAAAAAGAGTTGGACAGGACTGAGCAAGTGAGTGTGCATGCACGCACGTGCACACACACACACACACACACACACACAGAAACACAGAGTCTATAGACTCTAGCGTCAGAGTTGGTTGCATCCTTGTGGACAGCAGAGCCTGCATTTTGTGGGGCTTGGCTGCTTCTGAGGGTCAGAAGTCCTTGATGTGGTTGGTGGAATTTCACCCAGTCTGTGGGCTACTCTTCGATCTGTTATTACATCTCAGGAAATTTCATAGAAAGCTGTGTCTGTGGTATTTGCAGTTTTTCCTCTTTTTTTTTTTTTTTTTGGACTATGGTTAATACCCTTGAGAGTCATAAAATATTTTTTTTAAATGCACCTTCAGAATGGACTAAATGAATTATGCATGCTAAGTCGCTTCAGTTGTGTCTGACTCTTTGTGACCCCATGAGCTGTAGTCTGCCAGGCTCCTTGTCCATGGGCTTCTCTAGGGCAAGAGTACTGGAGTGGGTTGCCGTGTCCTCCTCCAGGGGATCTTCCTGACATGGGGATTGAACCTGCGTCTCCTGCGGCTCCTGCATTGCAGGTGGATTCTTTACGGCTGAGCCACTGGGGAAGCCCGAGTGAATCACTTAATAATAGCTTATTAATGTTTTTACAGTACTGAACTTGCTGCAACAATGGACTGAATACCGAATTCTAAGTATCCATGTGAATGTAGGCATTTGGTCTTCAGAGGACTTCTGGAGCAGGAGGCACTGACACCCACCACTGACAGGCTGTGTGCCATCCCTTAGCTTCTCTGTGCTCTAGGCTCCTTGTCTGTAAAGTGAAGGGGTTGGAGGCCATTGTTTTGAGGCTTCAGCTCTGTGTCTAGCCAAGACGCTGGGCTCAAACAACTGCAGGATCTCTGTGCCAATAGTAATCTTGGAGAGAACAAAAAAGGAGAATACAAAGACGAAGAGGAAGCCGCCATAAATTCTGGGAAGCTAAGGGGTGTGTGTGTGTTTGTGTAGCAAGTTGGCGGGAAAAGACTAAAACAGGAAATAATTACTGAAGTTCTTTCTCTTCTTTTTGCCTTTGCCTTGGGACAGACAAGTACCTTCCTCTCACCTGCTGTATCTTGATTTCTGCTCTAGGAGTCCTCAGGAGTCAAATTAGGGAAACATTTAAGTCCAGTACTCATGAAAGACCAAGAAGAACAGATGCGTGCTAGTTCACAACCACAGGAATTCAGCCAAAACTATTAAAAAAATTTTTTTAAGTGTTAGGTGATCACTCCTAGCTACATGTTAGCAACAGGAAAAGAAAAAGGAACAAGAGAACATAGAAAGAAGCTAAGAAGAAATATTCAATGTGAAAATGAAATAGTTGAAATAAGGCAAGCAACAGATTAAACAAATAGCAGAGGGACTTCGCTGGGGATTCAGGGTTGAGAATCTGCCTTCCAATGCAGAGGACCCCAGTTTAACCCCTGGGGCAAGGAACTAAGCTCCAACTCCAGCTCTGTAAATTTTCGTCCAACTCCAGCTCTGTGCAGGACTCTTACTCCCATCTTATACATGGAGAAACTGAAACTTTCTGTTCCTTGAATATAAATTTTCCCATGTGTATGTGAGCACGCTCAGTCGTGTCTGACTCTTTGTGATCCCATGGCCAGGCTGCTCTGCCCATGGAATTTTCCAGGCAAAAATACTGGAGTGGATTGTCATTTTCTTCGCCAGGGTATCTTCCCAACCCAGGGTTTGAATCCACATCTCCATTGGCAGGCTATTCTTTACCTGGGAAGCCCTAAGATCCCACATGCCATGGGACAATTAAACCCATGTGCCATAACTAGAGAAGCCCCATGTGCCACAGAGAAAACCTCACATGCTCCAATGCAGCCAAACCAATGTGTTGCTGCTGTTCAGTCACTCAGTCATGTCTGACTCTTTGTGATGCCATGGACTGTAGCACACCAGGCTTCCCTGTCCTCCAATGTCTCTTGGAGCCAAAGGAATAAATATTAAAAAACAGGAAGCACCGATGTCTCTAGGGCATCAGGTATGTGACTAATCACCGTAATGGTGCATCACCGGCCTCTGTTTAGGAAACACTCACAAGAACAGATTATTTCTTGTGTGAAGAAAAACCAGACCCTCCATGATCAGTGTTCTCGCCTGACTCTATCTTTCCCCTCTCTTCTGTCTCTTCTTTCCTTTCCCTCCTTGACTGTTTGACCGTGCACACGTGCCCAGCTGTGTCTGTCTCTTTGCAACCCCATGGATTATAGCCCACCAGTCTCCTCTATCCATGGGGTTCTCCAAGCAGGAATACTGAGTGGGTTGCCATGCCCTCCTCCAGGGGATCTTCCCAACCCAGGAATTGAGCCCATGCTTCCTATGGCTCCTGCATGGCAGGGGGATTCTTTACTTACTGGGCCATCTGGATCCCCCCCTTTCCCTTCTTACCTCCCTCCCAAACCTCCAGACTCTGCTTGCTACTGCTGCTCGCAGGGTGCCATCGTGGAGAATCCCCTTAGGGAAAAGGAAATTATTCAGTCTTTGTTCCAGGGATATCATGTTGCATTTTGTTTGGGTAATTTATATTTTAGAGCACACGTGTGAGTTTTCTATGTGGAATTTAAGAACCCAACTGAGCACCTTCCCTCGGAGCCAAATTGGCATTATTTCCTGCTTTCTGAAGGGGTTTCTGGGCTTGAGGATGGGGGACCTCTCCCAGATGGCAGTGCTTGGATTTAAAAGAATTTTCTTCCAAGAGATCAGTTCCAGACTTGCCCGACTATTAGAGCTCACGGGGAGCAAGGAGCGGAAGGTGGTAATTTGCTAAGAAAGGAAGGAAAAACAATAATATTTATTTGATTACATTTTCTCATGTTCTAGTGGGGGGTAAATTACAGGCCTAATGACTTCAGTGTTGAGGGTTTGCCATGAACAAAGCTTCCTAAGGTGGTGAGGGCTTTGGAGTTAAGGGGGAACTCAGCGGAGAGGAAATACTGTCCCCACTAGTGTGTCACACAAGAAGAGCATTTCCAATAACACTTTTGGGCTCCAAGCACCCTTTTCCTGCTCTCCTAACACTGACTACAAATGAATGATAGAAAAGGTGGGGGGACATTTGTGGGTTTTTAATGAGAGGGATGGGGGCTTTCCAGGTAGGACAGTTGGCAAAGAATCCACCTGCCAATGCCAGAGACTCAAGAGATGAGGGCTCGATCTCTGGGTTGGGAAGATCCTGTGGAAGAGGAAATGGCACCTCACTCCAGTATTTTTGCCTGGAAAATCCCATGGACAGAGTCTGATGGGTGATGGGGTCATCAAGTCAGGCAGGACTGAAAAGGCACAAAGGCAATGAGGGGAATAATAACACAATTCAATCGTGTTTCAGAGACCTTTCATTATTGGTAAATTTTCATTCAACTCCAGCTCTGTGCAGGATACTTACTCCCATCTTATATGTGGAGAAACTGAGGCATTCTGTTCCTTGAATATAAATTTATTCTTTTTTTTTCCCAACTTGAACTTGGTACAAGTGTCTCCTATTATTTTCCAAAGACAGAATTCCCTTGCCTTGCCAAAATAGTTCCACACCCTGTAAGAAAACGCCGCGGGAAGAAAAAGCCACCTCTAGGACCCGTTAGTAAAAGGCCTTTATTTGGGCGGGCAGTCGCTCCCGGGCAGAATCCCCAGGGGCAAGCGAGCAGGGGAACAAAGGGAGTCTGCGAGGCGGGCAGGGGTGCGGGAAAGTTTTATCTTGAGGGCTGGCAGCCGGTCCTGGCAGCTGGTCCAAGGTCGTTTCCCATTTAGGTAGCATTTGCAGACTACAGCGGTGATTGGTGTCTATGGTTTCCGTGTTGTCCCTGATTGGATCGGGGCTTCAGGACTCGCCTGTCACGTACCGCAAGTTCGTGGGGGATCTGGTGCTGCTGCTGGATCGGGGGCTTCAAGGCCGGCCCCCTTTCCGGCCATGTTCGGACAGCTCGCCCTTTCATCCCGGCCTTTTGATATAGGATAAGGGGCGCCGAATCTTTCTGGCTACTTCCTGCTGAACAGGGGCGATGGGGGGGGTGGCCGAGATGCTCTAGGGCAGCTGTCAGGCTTGTCTGAGGACGCTCGGAGGGGAGTCTCGGTATGGTTGTCACAATACCATTAGCTGGAGTGCGTGGGGTTTTGGCCTCAGTTGGCACATGTTTAGGGGTATGTTTGACAGACAATTAAGAATACACGGCCCGAAGAGGAGGAGAGCTAATATAACCAGGATAAATATAAAAATAGGTTTTCACCAGCCAAATTTAAACCAGGAGGCAATTTTGGTCAGAAGGGAAGGTGAACTTTCTCCCCAGTCGGGAGATGCTGTCCCGCACCTCAGTAAGGGCATTGGTAACATTCTGCGAAAGATCTGGAATATATACACAGCACTCTGTTTTTATAATGGCACAGGTTTCCCCTTGGGCGGCTGTGAGGATGTCGAGGGCCATCCTGTTTTGCAACACGGCCTTGTGCATTTGCTTTTGTTTTTCATTTAGGGCTTTGAGAGCTTTAGTGGTTTTTAACAAAGACTGTTTGGTGAAATTTGTGAGGGAGTCGACACGGGTCATGATGTCTAAATTTTTAACCGAAGGCACAAACGCAGCGGCCAGGTAGTTGTACCAGTGAAAGAGTGACCTGGCCCATCTGGCTCTGACAAGGGGCAAGTTTGCTGGTGTGGGCATCTTTCCCGTGTGAATTTGTCTGGGGGCGAAGACAAATCTTAGAGTGCATTTGCCTACCCACCCAACAGGAAGCCATGGCCACACATTATTACCACATATCCACTTAGTGCCATTGGGCGCCACCCAACGAATACCCGAGTTGTTTGTCTAATCAGATCCTGGCCATACATTGGCCTTATCTACATTAAAAGTCACATCAAAAACCGTTTTACATAGAGTTTGGGACAGTATCCCCACATGCTTTAACAAATTGCTTGGTAAATCTGTCTGTCCATATCGAGGTTGGTGCTCTCTCTGTTTTCAGCATAGATCAGCCGATCTAATGAGCTGCCCCGCTTCCGGTGTCATCCAGAAGTACTCGTCCCAGATCTGATAGTAGTCTCCGAGGAAACGCGATGATTTTTGAGCTCGGTCTTTGTTTTGGGAGTTGTTGGCATAACCTGTGAATGCAGAAACTATGACCTGGTGACTGACGGTAACGTTGAAACGGACATTGGAACTGGAGGTAGTATTTCTGCACGAAGGAAAGTTAGAATATTTATACGTAAGGCCCGAGTAAAATCGCTTTTGCTGTTTCAAGAAGCCACATAGAGACTTTATAGCATCATCGCCTATTGGCATGGCCCACCACGGCAGCCTGCTCTGGACCGAAAGGGGCATGGCAGTGTAGACCCAGCATGTGGAGGTATTATAGTAATTAGCATAGTAGTGTGTCCAAGAGATAAAAACAGTAGCCTGAGCCCGAGGAGAGTCAGGACTTAGGCCGAGCATGACACCTGTCAGGCAGAATGCCCACAACTTGGGGGCCTGCCATGATGACAAGCCCAGTCTGTGAGATGAGAAACGCGTTGAATCTTTTATTTGGGCGGCGGCCTTGTAGCAGACCCAATTTGGGGAACGTGTAACAGGTTGTCTCTTCCTGGGCTGGCCGGTAAGTTTTTGTGAATCTAATCTGCACTGCTCCTTTAGCCAGGGTCCTGTAGGGACCTGTGGACCCTGGACAGAGTCAATGGAAAAGAGCACCGCCCAATCTGGGCTCCTCATGGGAATAGCACCTTAGAGGTAAGGAACAGCAATTTCAGTAAATGACAGGAGGCAATGTCTTTGGTTATTCTGGAATTGGGGGAAGAGGAGTCCGGGTGATAGTTAGCTTAGTTGGTCCAGTAAGGACAGAGTGGTAGGATCTTTTTTTCTTTAAGGTCAGGGTCAGGAAAACCTGGGGGTGTGAGCTTAAGTCGGGTCAGGTGGTACCAGGGCTCGTGTCTCAGGAGTTTGGCTGCCGTAGGAGTGGTGAGGATTACCATATGGGGTCCCGTCCAGCGGGGTTGCAGCAGGTGGGGGTTAAGAACTTTTAGCAGTACCTGATCTCCTGGGGCCAGAGGCCGGATCGGCTCGTTGTTGTCTGCCGGTCGTGGCAAAGCACGGTCAGCGTATTTTTTCAGCGAGGACCGTAGGAGGGAAAAGAGAGGAGGTACCCCACGAGTGGGGAGTCTCTCTCTCCGGGAGGTAGGTTAGGAGATAAGGCTTTCCGTAAAGCAGCTCGAAGGGGGTTAAACCTGTCTTTGTGTGAGGCGTGGTGCGCACACGGGTGAGCGCCAGAGGAAGGAGGTCGACCCAGGACAATCGCACTTTTGAAGCAAGTTTGGTCAGGTGTGTCTCGATGATGCCGTTTACTCGCTCTTTGAGGGATGTGGAGATGCCAGGCGATGTCCAAGGCTGCAGCCACCTGCTGGGAAATCTTGGTGGGGGAAGACAGCGGCCCTGTGGGAGTTTTTGCTGCAGCATACAGAGGCTTGGCCAGGGTGGTGTAATTTGGGACCCAGTGTCGGAAAAGTCCTGTCAGCCCTAAAAGGACAATATCTGCTCTCCATTGGCTGGAGGACAGATGGACCGGAGGAGGCTACACCGATCTGCTGTCAGGGCTTTAGTGGTGGGAGTGATTTGGAGACCTAGATAGACAACAGAGGTCTGGGTCAGTTGAGCCTTGGATTGTGAGGCTCTGTAGCCCAGGGAACCAAGGAAATTAAGAAGAGTTGCAGTGTGTTGTCTAGAAGTCTCTTCCGAGGGGCTACAAAGCAGTAAGTCATCTACGTATTGGAGGAGAGTGCTGGGATGAAGTGAACATCTGGCTAGGTCTCGGGATAGGGCTTGCCCAAAGTAATGGGGGGCTGTCTCTAAATCCCTGCGGGAGGACGGTCCAGGTGAGCTGAGTGGTCAGGTGGGTGTCAGGATCTGTCCAGGTGAAAGCGAAAAGAAACTGACAATCGGGATGAAGCGGGATAGTAAAGAAGGCATCTTTGAGGTCAATGACAGTGAAATGAGAAGTTTGGGGAGGGATAGAGGAGAGGAGGGTGTAAGGGTTAGGGACAAGCAGATGGGCGGGGACCACCGCTGCATTGATCAGGCGGAGATCCTGCACCAGCTGGTAGCCACCAGAAGCCTTCCGGACAGGAAGGACGGGCGTGTTACAAGGGGAGGTCGTGGGGATCAGGAGACCCTGTCCCATGAGGCGGTCGATGATGGGCTTTAGTCCCCTGAGGCTCTGGGTCGACAAGGGGAATTGAGGCCGAGCTGGAAAAGAGGTGGGATCCTTTAGTCGAATAAGAACTGGAGGGTGGCGTCTAGCCACCACCGGAACCCGAGTATTCCAGACCTCAGGGCTAACAGAGGGGGTCAGGGACTCTGCGAGTAGCATCAGGAAGGCCCCGATGTGGGAGCCGACCCTGGGGTCAGGTGGAAGGTGGCTTTTAGCTTAGCGAGTATGTCCCTCCCCAAGAGTGGGGTAGGGCAGGAGGGTATGACTAAAAAGGAATGTGTGAACATGGATGAATCCAGCTGACAAGACAGAGGTTGTGTCTGGAGAGGACACGAGGGTCGGCCGTCAATTCCCATAACCGAAATCTGAGAAGGATGCAAAATGCCCCCAAAGGAAGGAAGAACCGAATAGGTAGCCCCCGTATCAACCAGGAAGTTGATAAACTTACCCGCTACCTGGAGCGTTACCCTGGGCTCGGCTTGGGTGATCGGGGTCCCCGAGTCTGGGCGGCATCAGTCTTCGTCGAAGCTCAGCAGCTCCAAAGCCGGAGTAGGGCAGGAAGTCTCCCTGGGGCGCTCTGGTCCCCGGCCCCTAGAGGTTGGGGCCCGAGAGGCCTGGGGACAGTCGCTGGCCCAATGTCCTCGTTGTTTGCACAGTGGACATGGCTTGGATGGAGGGCGCGGGTTAGGGCATGCTTTGGCCCAGTGTCCTTCTTGGCCGCACTTGAAGCAGGCCCCCGGAGGGGGCTTCTGGGACCCCGAACCCGCAGCCGGCCACAGGGCCGCCACCAAGGCTTGGGTTTGCTAGTTAAAGAGACTTGCTTGCTGGTTGAGGAGGCTAGCCTGAAATTCGGCCTTTTGTTTAAGCCTTGCCTTTTGGCTGGCCTCGGCTGCTTCCTCCCGGGCATTGTAAACTTTGAAGGCCATTTTTACCAGATCTCGGATAGGGGTTTGAGGACCATCCTTGGCCTTGGCCAGCTTTTTCCGGATATCAAGAGCTGACTGAGAGATAAAACGACTGGCCAAGGTGGCTGCCCCCACGGGAGACTCAGGGGACAGTCTAGTGTATTGAATAAGGGCCTCAGTAAGCCGATTGAGGAACATAGCTGGATTTTCATCAGGCCCCTGAGTCACCTCGTCCAGCTTAAGGAAATTTACAACCTTATGAGAGGAAACTTCCATTCCATCGATAAGGCATTCTATCATATAGCGTACTCGCTGTTGGCCGCCACCCCCCTCCTGATAATTTCAGTCAGGATCGGTGTCAGGCACTGCCTGGGCCCCTGGGGGGCATTCCGGAGAGGGGTTAGCAAAATGCCGTTGGTCGGCCTGAGCTTTAGCTGCAGTCCATATAGCCTGCCTTTCTTCTGGGGTGGTGGAGGACCCCAGAATAACATAGATGTCTTGCCAGGTCAGAGCATAGGCGCGAGTTAAGCCCGTGAACTGTTTAATGTATTGAGTAGGATTGGAAGAAAAAGAGCCCAGTTTGGCTTCAATCTGTGCCAGGTCCTGAAGAGAAAAGGGGACATGGACCTGGGCTAGGCCCTCGGTTCCGGCCACCTGCCGCAAAGGAAGCAGTGGAGCCGCGGCTGAGGGAGCCGGAACGGACGGAGGAGGTTCCTGTAGGTTGTCGTGAGAATGAGTGTGAGAGCTGACCGGGGAAGGCAGCGGAGTTAGCGGGGAAGAGGGGGATAAAGAACAGGAGCAGGCGTTGTCGGGGCCAGATCCGGGGGTGAAATCTCCTGGGCTGACGTGGAAGCCGGGGAGGGCGAAGTAGGAGGAGTGGAAGGAGTGGAGATTGAGGCCGTAGAAGACGCATATGGAGGAGGAGCAGTCAGTTCTTCCGGAGGGACAGTGAAAGCAGAAGACTCGGGAGAAGTAGGGAGGGGCTTGGCCTGAGGGGAGGGAGCCGGAGGAGGCATGGTTAAGAGGATCTGGCCGGGGGAGCATGCAGCACATAGGATGGGGCGGGAGCGCAACGCCCAAAAGGCCTGGACGTAGGGGACCTCAGACCATTTTCCCGTTCTCCGGCAGTAATTATCTAAATCACGGAGGACGTCAAAGTCCAATGTCCCTGCAGCCGGCCACTGCGAGCCATTATCCAGAGAATATTGAGGCCAGGCCTGTGAGCATAAAAAAGTAAGCTGTTTGGTGCGGACATGTCCCTTTAGTCCTAAGGTCCGCAAATTAGCCAATAAGCATTTCAAAGGGGTTAAATCTTGGAGTTCGGGTTCGGGTTTGGAGACTGTCGATCCCATAGCGACCACCAACAGCGGAGGCAGACCCCGGTATCCAAACGTCTTTGGACACGCTGGGGAAGCCGGAGGTCCAGGCAGCCGATCAGAACGTCTCCCTCACGAACTGGCGACCTGGGGAGGGGGGCCGAAGCCGGGAGGCCGAAGCCGGAGGGAGGCCGAAGCCGGAGGTCTATCAGTCGATTAGGGACGTCTCCCCCTCACGAACTGATGACCAGGAGGGCCCAGTAAGTGCGCACCCATTACAGGGCCCTAGGAAGTGGTCGCCAGGGAGTACAGACCCCAAAGCCGAAGGGACTTACCCTGTATCCTGCCATCCGGGAGGTTGGTCAGCCGCCTGGGTCTGGGGCTACCGCGGTGATGGAGCTCGACGGAGCCTCAACGGCGGGTGCCGGAGGCCCTCACCTCGAGCCCCACGTTGGGCGCCAGATGTAAGAAAACGCCGCGGGAAGAAAAAGCCACCTCTAGGACCCGTTAGTAAAAGGCCTTTATTTGGGCGGGCAGTCGCTCCCGGGCAGAATCCCCAGGGGGCAAGCGAGCAGGGGAACAAAGGGAGTCTGCGAGGCGGGCAGGGGTGCGGGAAAGTTTTATCTTGAGGGCTGGCAGCTGGTCCTGGCAGCCGGTCCAAGGTCGTTTCCCATTTAGGTAGCATTTGCAGACTACAGCGGTGATTGGTGTCTATGGTTTCCGTGTTGTCCCTGATTGGATCGGGGCTTCAGGACTCGCCCGTCACGTACCGCACGTTCGTGGGGACCTGGTGCTGCTGCTGGATCAGGGGCTTCAAGGCCAGCCCCCTTTCCGGCCATGTTCGGACAGCTCGCCCTTTCACACCCCTCTTTAAAAAGACTCTCCAGGCCCATGAAGGCAGGAGGCACCCTGAGGCTCAAGCCAGTCTGGGCATCCAGGAAGGCCACTGGCCAAGGGGGCTAACAGGGTCCCCAGAGCTTGGCTCACCCTCCCAGACCTTCCCGCCCTGCCCTGCCTGCTGACTCAGCAGACTTTTGAGACGTGGCCAATTGGGGTTTGAACCGAAATCATCTCCCAGCACAATGATCTCAAGAGAGATTATTCCCCACTTCAAAATTTTCATCCCTCACCCTTCACATAAGGCAAATTGCTTCTCCCTGGCTGTGTTTGTGGTATACCCCAGCTCCCAGCCCACAGGGGAGCACGTGAATTTATCTTAATGAACAACTAGATTTCTCACTTTTTTTTTTTTTTAAGAATAAAGATGAGAGCTAGAACAGACTCACTAAGATCAGGGTAGCATAGGTTGGAATTTCCTCCTCGGCGGAAGGAAGGTCTCTCCTTTTCTGCAAAGCCAAATCCTGCACCATGTTAATGATCCAGGGAGGTAAATACAATAGCAGAAAGAATGCTGGATTAAAAAAAAAAAATTCCTTGTGGCTCAAAATCTCAACTCCACCACTTAATATCTGTGTGACCCTGAGACGTTCACTTGGCCGCTGAGTCATGTAAATACTACCTTTTCTGCCTCCTTCCTGGTGTTGAAAGAATTGAAAGGAAGCCAGACATTTAAAAAAAAGAAAAAGATTTTTAAAGTAGACAACAGCCTCTAACATAAAGCTGTATTATCTCTGCTGTTGTCATCATTAAGACTCTATTCAACAACATACATTTCTCTCTAAATTTCCTTAAGGAGATTAATACTTAAAATCTTTTGAAAATTGCTTCTTTGTCAGTAGCAGCTCCCACCTCCATGACTCCCTGGCAGCCTCTGTACTCAGGACTATCAGAGGGGTCTTTATCCCTGGGAGATTTGGGGGGGTTCTAATTTGTGGGACTAACCAAGAATAAGATCAGAGGCTTCTTCCTTCTCAGCAGGAGGCACACGCTCTGCTAGCCCAGCCAACAACCTTCAGATGAATCGGTCCTGGTGACCAGGTATTTGTGAGAGGTTAATTGAAGATACATTCCATATTTTCACCGATTCTCAACCCAGGGACTTGATTGCACTTGGCTCAAGCCTCCAAGTTTTCATCTCCCATCTGCTTGCGCTCATCAGATGATAAAATGCCATCCCGCTATTACTGGCATTCGACCTTTAAATGGCAAAGAGCTGCTTTGTCATCAGAGAGAGTCGTGAAGAGCCATAAAGGAGATGGCGTTAGAATGCTAACACGTCTAATGCCGGTGCATTGCAAAGCCTCATGGACCCAACGTCTCCTGACGGGGAACATGCACCTTTCCCTCTGAAGCCCTTTGCTGCAGTGCTGTGCCATTTATTGAGAGCTGGCTGTGGGGCCACCCATTCACAAGCTTCCTGCTTTCCAATTTAGACATAAAACTTCCTTTGCCTTATGATTCCATCCCCTTCCTCGGTTCGAGATGTAAACACTAATCATTTATAGCTGATTGCCAGTTGCACAGTACATGCATGGTGCTGCCTCCTTGGGTTATTTGAAATGTCCCCGATCATGGACACCGAACATTCTCTGGTGCGTGAACGTTCTCAGTAAGATCCGTCAGCCAGGAGTTAAAAGCACATCTCAGTCAGCAAATCACTGGGCAACCTTGCCAAACCACTTAACCTTTCTGAGTCTCTGCTTCCAGAGCCATCAAGTGGAAAGGGTTTAAGAGCATCACCTCACCTTATAATGGAAGTGTTCTCAAGGAACCACTAATGCTGCTGCTGCTAAGTCGCTTCAGTCGTGTTCGACTCTGTGCGACCCCACAGACGGCAGCCCACCAGGCTCCGCCATCCCTGGGATTCTCCAGGCAAGAATACTGGAGTGGGTTGCCATTTCCTTCTCCAGTGCATGAATGTGAAAAGTGAAAGTGAAGTCGCTCAGTCGTGCCTGATTCTTCGCTACCCCATGGATTGCAGCCCACCAGGCTCCTCCATCCATGGGATTTTCCAGGCTTCCAGGCAAGAGTACTGGAGTGGGGTGCCACTAATGCTATGCCTTATAAAACAAGTAGAAAACTAGGAAGCATGATGTGCAGCCTTGATCTTAAGTTTCCCTCCAGGGCAATGGGGAGGAGTGGAAGAGGCGGGAGAAGGAGGAAGAAGTGAGCTCTCAAGGAAGGCTGGAGGGACCCAGGATTTCTGTGTTCCACTTCAAACAACAGAAACCTTTTACAGGTTTGCATGCCAGAAATCAATAGGTAGCATTTCCAGCATGAAAGGCAACAGGAAAGGAGACAGACTAAGCAATTCTAGCCTTCCTGATTCAAGCCAGGTTCCCCGAGATCTCCGGATTCAGAGTGACACTGCTGCTCATTATTTGTCAACCCATCTTCCTGTCCTTGGTCACCATCACCGCCCTCCTGCCACACTCCCCGCTAATCCTTCCATGACAAGCGTTGTCACTAAGGGGGCATCTTTAGGAGACAGTGAGTTCATTGTCATCAAGACAGCACCTTTAGAAACTTTGCTTGAGGCCCCGGTGTTTAATTTAAACCTGTCTTTAAATTTACCACAGTGAAATTAATTTAACCTTCAATTGTTAAATGAATGCATAAAAATGCACTTACTAAATATGTACAAGTTAGGAAGGTAGGAGATAAAAAGCTGTAAGAAGTGACCTATACAAAGAACAACTTGTGACTGCCAAGGGGGAAGATGGGTGGGGAAGGCAAGGATTAGGAGTTTGGAATTAGCAGATACGAACTATTATATAAAAGATGGATAAACAACAAGGTCCTACTGTAGAGCACAGGAAACTATATTTAATATCCTGTGATAAACCAGAATGGAAAAGAATATGAAAAAGGAATACATATGTGTATAACTGAGTCATTTTGCTATAGAGCAGAAATTAGGCACAGCATTGTAAATCAACTATACTTCAAGAAAAAAAAAAAAAATCTTAAGAAGAAAAAAGAGCAAGGCTACCAGGCAGAAAACAATTCAGACATTTTAGCTGAAATCCTGCAGAAGTTCAGGCGGTCACAAAAAGTTGGCCATGACTGAGTATACACACACACACTACGTAAGTCAAGACTGACTTCTATGGCACAGACTGTTAACCTGCAGGGTTTTAGAGAAGATGTGGGAGAGTTGGCAAGACAGCTTTTGCAAGTAACTGAGAACTGAAGCAAGCCTTCTGGATGGAGAAAAATGGGATGGGGCAGGTGGGGGAGGGACTGAAGAAGTCATTACTGGGTGGGCAGGGTGGCCATAGGTGCAGAGAAGACAGGGGGCTGGTGTGCATTGGTGGGGACACTGAGGCAGATGAAGATGGAGGGAAAATGGTACTGCTTGGTGATCTGGACCCAAGGTTACAGGGAACTTGAAAGTAAAACTGACTGCCTTATTTTACATAAAATGTTTTGTCCAAGAGGTTGAAGGCAAGTGCCACCTCTTTTTCATGGACTAAAAATTTGTGAACATGGTGACAGCTATTTACAACTCAAAATACTTTTCCTTTTCTAAACTTCCTAATACAGTTTTGTATTTTTGGAGGCTGAAAATAACCAAAGTCGAACTTTCAGACCAGTGAGCTTTGATTCGCATCCTTGCGGGGTCAGCCCCATACCATCATCATTTCAAGCAAACTATTGCATCTGGAAGTACTCTCAAAGGGGCATGAAGACGTGAAATAACAAGAACAGAGAACAGGGGAAAGCCCAAATCCTGCAGGCTGACAGGATCTGCTTCACCTTTAGCAGAGCAGGCAAATGCCTATTGGTAGTGTGATTTCTGGGATTTTGGAAAACTGCCCCAAGTTCGAAAAAGAAAATTCCCCCCCACCTCTAGCTGCCTGAAATTCCACCCACAGTACTTAATCCCTTCAGTTTAAGGCGTTGATCCCTGTTAAAATGTCTATATCCATGGAAGCGGTAAGAGTTTAAGCTGCCCCCTCAAGCTACTATCCCATTCTTTGCTTCCCTTCACTGTAAACTTCTTAATTAAGTGGTCTGCACCCCCGGAGCCCCCATTTCCTTACCACCCACTTTCTCCTTAATCTCATAAAATCCAGCTTCTGTCCACATCTCTTGACAGAAACCATTCTCTCCAAGGTCACCAAAGATCTCATCACCAACGTTTTCACATCACTCTTAACTCACGAGGGTGCTCTCTCCCTTGACGCTCTCCATCCTCAGCCTCTGAGACTCGATGTGCTGTGGTCCTCATGGTTTTTTAATTTGTTTATTGGCTGTGCTGAGTCTTCATTGTTTTACGCAGGCTTTCTCTAGTTGCAGCGAATGGCGGCTACTTTTCTTTGTGGTTCGAGGGCTTCTCATTGTAGTGGCTTCTCTTGTTGCAGAGTGTAGGTTCTAGGGTACACAGGCTTCAGCAGGTGCAGCTCCCAGGCTCTAGAGCACACACTCAGTAGTTGTGGTGCATGGGCTTAGTTGCCCCATGTGTGGGATGTGGGATCTTCCTGGACCAGGGTTGGATCCCATGTCCTCTGCATTGGCAGGTGGATTCTTAACCACTGGACCACTAGGGAAGTCCAATCCTAGTGATTTTTCCATGCAACCTTTCATGGTTCATTTCTAACACCATTGCTGCGCAGCTCTCACTCCGATTGTAAAATTAGCAACTGCTACTTATATGCAGAGTACATCATGAGAAACACTGGGCTGGAAGAAGCACAAGCTGGAATCAAGATTGCCGGGAAAAATATCAATAACCTCAGATACGCAGATGACACCACCCTTATGCCAGAAAGTGAAGAGGAACTAAAAAGCCTCTTGATGAAAGTGAAAGAGGAGAGTGAAAAAATTGGCTTAAAGCTCAACATTCAGAAGATGAAGATCATGGCATCTGGTCCCATTACTTCATGGGAAATAGATGGGGAAACAGTGGAAACAGTGTCAGACTTTATTTTTGGGCTCCAAAATCACTGCAGATGGTGACTGCAGCCATGAAATTAAAAGATGCTTACTCCTTGGAAGAAAAGTTATGACCAACCTAGATAGTATATTCAAAAGCAGAGACATTTCTTTGCCAACAAAGGTCTGTCTAGTCAAGGCTATGGTTTTTCCAGTGGTCATGTATGGATGTGAGAGTTGGACTGTGAAGAAGACTGAGTGCTGAAGAATTGATAATTTGGAACTGTGGTGTTGGAGAAAACTCTTGAGAGTCCCTTGGACTGCAAGGAGATCCAACCGTCCATTCTGAAGGAGATCAGCCCTGGATGTTCTTTGGAAGAAATGATGCTAAAGCTGAAACTCCAGTACTTTGTCCACCTCACGCGAAGAGTTGACTCACTGGAGAAGACTCTGATGCTGGGAGGAACTGGGGGCAGGAGCAGAAGGGGACGACAGAGGATGACCTGGCTGGATGGCATCACGGACTTGATGGACGTGAGTCTGAGTGAACTCCGGGAGTTGGTGATGGACAAGGAGGCCTGGCATGCTGTGATTCATGGGGTCGCAAAGAGTCAGACATGACTAAACGACTGGACTGAACTGAACAGAACACTGAATAAATACCTTAATAAAATCTTCCTTTCTTAAAATCAGCTGTAAGCCTCTACAGGCCATCTTTCCATGACTTAACCACATAGGCATTCCTAGTTATGGGAATTGATGTCTAGAGTGTCCAGAGACAGTTGAAAGAATTGGTGTATGTGATCATAAGTGTACATCCTCCGTATTCTGAGGCATTTGAAAATGTTGAAAGAAGCTCCTGTTGGCAAGCATCACTGCTCATCAGCAAGGTTATTGTGCTTATCTAAAGACTGAGGGTAATTTGAGGAGTTTCCCTGGTGGCCAGACTTCCTCGGTACCCCAGTGGTAAAGAACCTGCCTACCAATGCAGAAGATTTGGGTTTGATCCCTGAGTCAGGAAGATCCCCTAGAGGAGGAAATGGCAACTCACTGCAGTATTTTTGCCTGGATAATCTCATGGACAGAGGAGCTTGGCGGGCTACAGTCCATGGGGTCCCAAAGAGTTGGACACAGCTGAGAAACTGAGCACAAAGAGAGAGAGAGGTATCAGCTCTGATGCAAAGGCTGCCTACAAGTGTAATGGTATCCTGGGAGCTGTATAAGACATTAAAGCAGCTGGGTTCACCTCAAAGACTTGGAAGCATAGTCTATTTCCTTTTCTGATATCCTGGAAAGGATCCACATACCTCCTTTAGTATTTCTACCTTTAGAATCATTATTTTGGCTCATAAGGATTTTTTGAGTTTTTGTTTATCTTTTTCTTTTTTGTCATCTACACATCTCTGTTAGTAAGGGTGTCACTAATGTTTCCATAACAGGGCTCCCAATATGTGTTTGTATATACCAGGCAGTTCTAATTCCACTTCCGTTAAACACTTGACATAATTATAGGGGAAAGGGAAATGTAGATCTTCAAAATATTATCACAGATGGCTCTTCTTCTCCTTTTGTCATTCCTATGTGCATGCGTGTGTGTGTGTGTGTGTGTGTGTGTGTGTGTGTGTGTGTTTGTGAATTGCTCAGTTGTGTCCAACTCTCTGTGACCCCATGTACTGTAGCCCACCAGGCTTCTCTGCCCGTGGAATTTTACAGGCAAGGATACTGGAGTGGGTTGCCATGCCCTTCTAAAGGGGATCTTCCCAAACCAGAGATCAAACCTGGGTTTCTTTACCACCGAGCCACCAGGGAAGGCCTTTTGTCATTTCTGCATTCATCCAAATTCTAGAAACAGCCAAGTCATTTAAACTTATATTCTTGGGAGGTGAATTTTAGGAGAGATTTTCCAATAGGTAAGAAAAAGAACATTAGTAAGAAGGCTAGAAGTAAAAATGAAAGGACATTGTCTTGAAAAACACACATGCCTAGGCCAATCGTAGAGAAATGAGGATATCCAGGTACAAATAGGGAGCTTTCTCCTTGATCTTTAAGTGGCCTGCATTAGTGTTAAAATCCTTTGTGGCCGCTCTGGGTCCCTCTGGTTCCTCTCAGTCAGAATCACCTAGTGTTGTCTCTCTCTGGTTCTCTTTTCCTCTCTGATTCCTCAGGAGCATCCATCCACCGTGTCAGCTTTTCTCTTTCATGCAGCTTGGCAGAAGCCCCAGTAGACTGAAGATCATGGTCTTTTTTCTGTATTGGTGTGTGAATATTTATAATTATATTCTCAATCAGAAAGGAGTAATTTTCTTTACATCTAAGCCTCCACTAAAATTCACAACTTGCTTCTGACTAACCTGCGTTAAGGTACTAACTTACTAAACTGTAAGCCTACAAGAACATAATTACCTTCAAAGCTTATTTAGTCTGAATATACATACAGGTACTAAAAAAGGAAGTTGAGGTGTTTGCCCACACAGTTTTATTCCATTCTATCAGTAAAAAGAATGAAAGTGAATTCCATATATTTTTAGCATCCCTGAATTACAAATCTGCCAAGAGGGGTTTGTGTTAAATTCCTTTTGGTTTCTTGAATCAGTATCAAATTTTGTATTTAAAAAAGGAAACAGTGATAATTCAACAAAATTTGAGCACAACTCTCTGAGGTCCTGTCATTGGCATCAGAAGGAAAAGAAACATAAATACAATACAGTTCAATAATATTTGAGGATTTCTCTGGTGGTTCAGACAATAAAGAAGCTGCCTGCAATGCGGGAGACCCAGGTTCAGTTCCTGGGTCAGGAAGATCCCCTGGGAAAGGAAATGGCAACCCACTCCAGTACTCTTGCCTGGGAAATCCTATGGACAGAGGAGCCTGGTGGGCTACAGTCCATGAGGTCACAAAGAGTCAGACACGACTGAGTGACTAACACTTTCTTTTTTCGAGTCTACTAGGACAGGGCAAGTGAAACCCAAACCATTGAGTTACAAAGCAGAATGTAAAAGAAATAAGTAAAAGACTGGGGGAACTCAGCAAAAAAAAGCCGATTTAGTCTGTACAGTAAACCACAGAGACGTCAGTGAACAGAAGTGATGGACAGGCATTCTGGCTGCAGCAGAAATGTGAAGATGATCAAGACCTAAAAATCCCAGTCAGTCATGGTCTAAAAGAGTTAAAACATTTTATTTCACTAGAGCAAGATTGGAGTGAAGTCCAGAGGGAAGGATGAATCTGAAAACCTAGCTTGGAGTCATTTAAAAGGGGACTTGAATGATGTACTTTGAACTTTCTTCTTTGTCAATAAGAAACCACTGAAATTTTCAGAAGCAATTTGGTAGCAATTCGTTGGCAATCAAAGGTTCCATATCACCTTTGGTGTAGAATCTTGTCAGAATATGATTGGCGCCTTCCCTCCGAGGATGGAGGAGGCCTTTTAAGCTTACAAAGAAAGCAAGCATGAAGAGAAAGAGATGAATAAATTGGTGGTTGCCAAGAGGGAGGGAGTTGGGGGGAGAGGTAGAGTGAGAGTTGAGGATGAGCAGATAGAAACTATTACATATAGAATGGCTAAACAACAAGGTCCTACTGTACAGCACAGAGAGCTAAACTCAGCATCCTATGATAAACCGTAGTAGAAAATAATATCTTTAAAAGACTGTATATTATATTTATATATATATGCATGTGTGTGTGTGTGTGTCTCTGTGTGTGTAGGTATAACTGAATCACTTTGCTATACAGCAGAAATTATACAACATTGTAAATCAACTGTCTTCAATCAAAAAATAGTAAATAAAAAGGAGATCAGTGATGCGCAGAGAGAGCAGAACCAGGCCTTCCTGGTGGGTACGAATGTTCTGTTTCACAGTGCTGGGTGCCAACTGCCTCTAGCATTGTCACGATGGATACTCAGAGCCTGATGTGGGATTGGGTGCTAGGTGATGTATTCCAGAGGCTTTTCATTCTCTATATGGCTTTGCCATCCATGGGGAAATATGTGGCCTCTCCTAAAACTCTGAGCATCATCTTTACAGGCATTCTGTCGGCATAACAGCAGACGGTTACTGTACAAACAGTCATTAACCACAGGCTGCGGGCAAAGCTAATCCTGAGTGTGTTGCAACCATTGGAACCAGGAAATCTGAGCTGCTGCTAATAGGGTTCCAGCAGCTGAATCCTTAGCTGGTTTTGGCCCAGCTCCCCAGCCATGATCACAGGGCTCCATACTTGCCTATGCCCTGTTGTTTGGTTTCTGTTCAAGGATTTTTCACTGGGTGAAAGACAAATCATGGGTTGACTTTTGTTTTCCTTTTTCTGAAAGTGCAGTGTCAGAGCTGGACAGGGATCTTTAAGAAAGATCTCACTATTCAGCCATCATTCCTAGGTGGACCCAGAGGTCCCAAAGAAGGAGGGCGGCTCTCACAAAGTGATGCAGTGATTTCTGAGTATCTCCTCTTTGATGAATACCACTCCTCCCAGCTTCTCATGTCTGATAGATCTAGAAGCAGCAGTTCTTTCTGTTTTTAATTCATATCCTTCCATCTTACACCTTCACTCAAAGACATCTAACCTTCCTAAAGATTTCAGTTGGTTCTTATCCTTCTCTGTAATATCTCCAGAACAAAGCCCTTCATGGATCACTTGATAAACTGAGTATCAGGAGGAAGAAAAGGGCTGATGGATATGAGGGATTCGAATCATTGGATCTTTGGAGAATGATAAGCATACATGGAATCACTGACTTGATGGACGTGAGTCTGAGTGAACTCCGAGAGTTGGTGATGGACAGGGAGGCTTGGCGTGCTGTGATTCATAGGGTCGCAAAGAGTCGGACGTAACTGAGTGACTGAACTGAACTGAACTGAAGCATATGACAGCCACTTAGCCCAGTGGATGTCAAGGACCAGCTATGGAATATCTGTCATTTTCAAAGCCATACAGAAAGCAACTCTGGACATCTGACTTCAACATGCATTTGTCCATTGACTAAACAAAATAGGAAGGCTCCCAACACTTGTGAAGTGTTGAGCTGGCTGCAGAGATAGGCCATCCTTTCTTTGGTCTAAGAAGGTCATATTTCTACGACATAGAACCTGAGTCATAGATCTGAATCCTAGTTGCAAATTACTTATAACCAGGACTCATTATGGAGCAAAATTCTATAGAGACAAGAATGGGGGTTGGATGTTGGGTAGCCAAAGAGAACAATAACCATACCATGCAGATGGGAACATTTATTATAAAAATGCCAGTGATGGCATTGCATACTGACAGTGGCAGAGACCTCAGGACCCAGGACATACATGAGAATACTGCAGGTCAGAGGTGAACAAGAGGAAACATTCTGAGAACTGCTTTTGTCCTAACAACCAAATCTTCAGAAAGGAGAGGGACTAGGAACATGGATGTTCTACACATAATGATCAGATGAAATGATAATGACAGGATCATCCCCTTGTAATGAGAAAAATGCACCATATGAGACATGTTATAAGCTGTGGAACAGATCCAGAGACACATGTTTATGTGGGTTTGGACCTTTGTCATGAATCTCGGCATGAAGATAAGACAACTGATGATCATTATTTTGTGTTGGTGTGTATAGTGGCCTTAGTGGTAAAGAACCTGCCTACCAGTGCAGGAGATAGAAGAGACACAAGTTTGATTCCTGGGACAGGAAGATCCCCTGAAGAAGGAAACGGCAACCCGCTCCAGTATTCTTGCCTGGGAAATCCCATAGACATAGGAGTCTGGTGGGCTACAATCCATGAGGTCTCAAGGAGTCAGACACAAACAATTCAACAAGCACAAAGGCACGTGCATGTTATTAGAAGGACAGGAGTGAATGCAGGACCTTAAAAATTAGGGGTAATCCTCCTCTCTAGGATTAAATCTTTTTTTAATTTACTCTTCCATCTTAAAAAGTTGGGAAAATTCAGTATTCTAAGAAAACCATAGACTAGTCTCTAACTGGTCAGCAGGTACCCTTTATTACTTATTAAAATTCCCTTTGTCAAATCCTGTGAAATGCTACTCAACATTCAATTCAGAAATCAACTACACATTCAGCTTTTGGCCAAAAGGGAGACCACATAACAGGAATGGATCAGGCTTTGAGAATGGTTTGGAGTTCTCAGTGACAGGGCTGGAGACACAAAAAACTTTCTCCTGCAACCACATAATTGATCTTTCTGGGGAAACTGGGCAATTGTTCTGATAGTTGGGAGATGTTCTGACTCATTCAGTTTTCTTACTTGAGACAGAAATTGTGGCTATAAACAATTGCATCTCTTCACTTACTTGGGAGCAGGGAAGAGCTCATGAAAATATGCAAGCACGATTTCCAAAGAATTTAAATATAGAAATTATAGATATGACCTATTCTTCTTGGTTGCGGCTATGAAGCCCATTTTCTGTAAAGAGGACTCAAAGTTTGCCCAGCTCGCTTAATAATAATACATAACTTCTTGTCTATAAATCCACTTGTTTTCCAGAAGAAGGATAATTTTGTGGAAATGGTAAAGAGTCTTGATCTCCAAAAGGGCATTTTTTGGTTGATCTCTGTTTGGTTATGAGAGTAGTTGGGGAAGAGTGTTGTGCTTAGTCATTCAGTATGTCTGACTCTTTGCTACCCTTTGGACTGTAGGCCATCAGGCTCCTCTGTCCATGGGATTTTTCAGGTAAGGAATACGGGACTGGGTTGCCATTTCCTTCTCCAAGGAATCATCTCAACCCAGGGATCAAACCCACATCTCCTGTGTCTCCTGCATTGCAGGTAGATTCTTTACCACTGAGGCATGAGGGGGAATAAGACAGACATTCAAGCATCAAATATATGATTTCTAGAAATCTAGTAATGCTTTCATTTTTGGAAATATGAAAGACGAGCAATCCTGAAATCCTCTCATTGCCAAATACAAACCCCAGAGAAAATATTTATTAGAAACCTTTTAAATTCAAAGATGAAATTGTAAGACAGCAAGGATATTCTTCTGAAGGCAGGAAAAACGTGGGCACATGGACCCACAACGCTAAGAGAGCCTTCGTGTCACCACCATTCCTAGGGCATCTATTGATAAGAGAGGCCTAGGGCTTCTGCTTTAATGACTGTGTGCACATTGGGTCAGAAGGCAGAACCTTCAGCCTTGGCAGGGTAAGGACCAGATCAGAGAACCTAACATACATCAGGGGCACATGAGAGTGTACACCTTCAAAAGGGAGACGAATGGTATCTTCTCAGCTAAATATCACTCAGTTTAGTAATACATTTCCTGAAACACCCTAGCTGCCCAACTTCTTAGCCCTTTGGATAAATCCCTCTCCCCTGTTAAGACCATTTCCCCTCACTCTCTGCAAATACAAAAGAGACCACCCAAATCTAAAACAATATATATTTCCCCTCTTTCCCATTTGTCTAAGATTATGGAAATTTCCTCCCTTTTCCACATATACATTTTCTAATATTTCACAAGGATCACAGATCTCTTTTTAAGAGAGAAGGGGAGCTCAGTTCTGCCACAAGAATCACTTTGTTTTCCTTCTGCCCTGAGCCTCTCCCTCCACTGGACATGACAAAGGATGGTTTATGCTTGTTAAAATACAAAACTTGGCACCCTTGAAGTTTCAAAGGACAGAATTTAATTTGTCCTTTGTAGTTCCTCTCTTCTATCCTTTTGGTACCATTTCATTAACTCTGTGCTTTTCTCAAAAGTCACAGAGTATTATTCTTTGTTTTTGAAAAAACAAAACAAAACAAAGCAAAACCCAAAGCTAACAGCCCCCTTGACAAAGAACAATAGGAAATGAATCGCCAAGGCTCCCAGCGATGATTATTATTATGAATCTTTGTGAGAAAATGTCATTGGGACTCAGCCATGGAATTGAATTCCTCTTCCCCATTTTATTGGCACTTATTGGGCCTGACAGTTTGATGAGAGAATTGCGGATTATTTAGACGCTCTTCCATCACTGAACCGGTCAAGTTTGATAAAAAGCATTTATTGAGTGTTAGTTACAACCTCAGTTACTATGAGAAGGAAGGAGAAAAATTAATTTGCTGCCTTCCCTATAGGAGTGGAGGAAAGGGGAAATTCATGAAAGACATTCATCTTTTTATTCATTTAACCAAGATTTAGTCCTCATTTACTTCTTACGCAGCCAAAGAAAGAGAGGTACCAAAGACTGTAACACAGAATTATTTAAACAGAATTTCTGTTTAAAGGAGAAGTGGTAAAACCAGGTGAGGATCATCGAGAAACTCTTTGTTGGGGATTAAACTGTGCAGGATCGTGGAGGAAGAATGTGGAAATGTAAGTTAGAAGAGTCACGTCTATGGTTATGGCATCAAAGCTAAAAGTCAGAAGATGTACATCTATTTCCTTCCTTGAATATCTCAATTTTTAAAGAAAACATTTCAATACACAGCTTAAAAAATAAAAATACTGGTGGAAAAGTGTGTGAGATCTAATGCCATTGCCTGTATTTGAATCCCAACTCTATCCCTTCCAAGCTATGTGGCTTTGGACACATTAGTTGATCTTTGAAAGCATTTTTTTCAAAATGGAGCCATGAAGGAGTATGCTTATTTTAGGAGAGACAAGAAATTCTGTGGATTACATTGTAGATTTCCTTGGGTGGAGATGCCCCTGACAAAGCAGGTGGGGTTTACTCCTTAGAAAGTGTTTTTGACCATAAGAAGCAGCAAAGAGATTCTCTTATAGGTTAGGGAATCACTTGATTACATATATGATTTTGAAAAAGTCATTTCAGCAGAACTGAGGAGGATTGACCAAAAGTCCAGTGACGCTAGAGAATGCTCTAGTTGGGAAGGTCTCTTAGCAATTCGGCAACTGGATGAAAGTTTGATGGGAAATTCTGTACTTTCTCAATAGAAGTCCATCTTCAGGCCTTTCCCATCAAAGTCAATAAACAAGGGGATTGGAGAGTGAGGACTGGTGTGGGGATGAGAGGAACCTTCAGACACTTCATTGAAGTGGTCTGATGATACTGGGTTCATTGTGCAAGTCTCCCTTCTCCAGATGGGACTCAAATTCATATTAAATTGGACAACAATCTAGATAATTTACAGACCAGTCCAGGGCAAACACATGCTAGCTGCTTTCGTGCTTTTGTTTTTCTTCCCCTTAAACACTCAGCAAACAAGCATTCATTTTGAATTTGTTTTTATCTCTGACTAGTATTCAGTGAGAAGTTCTGAATCTTTTACTACCAAGGGAAACCAGAACCAGAGCTTCAAGTCTGGGGGAGACCTGATGGGGCGGGGCGGGGGGTGGGGGGGTGTTGTTAGGTGGATAAGGAAGGAGGCTGCAATTAGAAAAGAGACTCCCAGAAGAAAAGCTGTGTGTAAGACCAACTTCAGAAGTCAACAGAGTGCTTCCTGCAGCTCTCCACCCCACTGTAGTTTTCACACATGGACAATAATATTCAGTAGTCATTTTGATCAGTTGCTGAGGCTTCAAAATGTGCCTTTGAAACACCAGACAGCATCTGGAAAACGACTTCCAGTCCACCCAGAGACCCCCAGATCGAAGGAGCTCAGCTCTGGAGCTGGGTGTCCTAACTGGCTACTTCACTGCCTCGCTCGATTCTCTAGGGTGAGCCTTCGCGAAGCATCTGGCCTCGGATTTCCCGGAAGATGGCGTCTATCTGCGCAGACTTTGTTGCACAGAGGTGGGTGTGCTTTGTGTGTTTTTGCACCAGGCTTTCTGGATTTAATTAAGGGGATGCGAGGTGTCAGGGACAAATTAAATAACTCCTCAGCACCATTTCAGCTTTCCCAAGTCCTCTCTTCCCTCCCCTGCCCACTCACCTTTGCATAAGGCAGGGCTCCTCCAGGGATCCCTTATGTAAATGAGGTAGCTTCTTATGTAAATGAGGCAGTCAGCTCCAGGGCTCTGAGGTAAGTCCTAGAAGTCACTAGTAGACCCTGTTCTTGGTCCATAATTTCTATGATCCTGTTACTGGTCAGAGTTCTTCAGTTCAGTTCAGTTCAGTCGCTCAGTCTTGTCCGACTCTTTGCGACCCCATGAGTCGCAGCACGCCAGGCCTCCCTGTCCATCACCAACTCCCAGAGTTCACTCAGACTCACATTCATCAATTCAGTGATGCCATCCAGCCGTCTCATCCTCGGTTGTCCTCTTTTCCAATGAGTCAGCTCTTCGCATGAGGTGGCCAAAGTACTGGAGTTTCAGCTTTAGCATCATTCCTTCCAAAGAACACCCAGGGTTGATCTCCTTCAGAATGGACTGGTTGGATCTCCTTGCAGTCCAAGGGACTCTCAAGAGTCTTCTCCAACACCACAGTTCCAAAGCATCAATTCTTCGGCACTCAGCCTTCTTCACAGTCCAACTCTCACATCCATACATGACCACTGGAAAAACCATAGCCTTTACTAGACGAACCTTAGTTGGCAAAGTAATGTCTCTGCTTTTGAATATGCTGTCTAGGTTGGTCATAACTTTTCTTCCAAGGAGTAAGCGTCTTTTAATTTCATGGCTTCAATCACCATCTGCAGTGATTGGCCTTCCTTAATCAATAGACATTGAGAAGAGTCCAGACAAGAAATTCAGGCAATGTTTTATTGGAGCCCCTGCTGTATCCATGGGATGGGGTGGGGCAAGAACAAGTTCCCTTGCTCACTTGTTCACCAAGAGAGATTGAGCTGGTTTTAAAACCCAGATGAGGGTAGGGCTGTGCCCAGGGGGTGGGGTGGTTTTGGTGTTAGTCCACCCCTTTGATGATGCTGGGTGCAGGGGGCATGTGCAATACTCTACTTTTGCTCTGGGCTTTTCAGAAGTGGTAGTTGGGTTTTTGGTCTTTTTGTATCTTTTGTCCCTAATTTGCCCCAACTGCACATGCATGCAGTTATTTTTCATCCCTCATAGTTGTTTTGTATTCCGTTGCTCTGAGGACACATTTGTCCATGTGCAATTATTGAAGCAAAGAGTTCTAGATCTATCTCAGATCCCAGCCTGTGTCAATGAGACCTTGCTCTCATGATCAAAGATAAAGGCCCAAACTCCAACCATCATATCTGAGCTCCAAGTATCAAAATGGAAGAAGAGAAAAATCAACCATACTTCAATAAAATAGTAAATAATTTGTTTTAAAGTAGACTGACAAAAAATAAAAGAAAAATAAAAATCAGCTGAACATAAAAAGAATAGAGTATTAGAGCATAATTTAATAGGCGGGGAGGCGGGAAGAGGGAAGAATAGACAAAAACAAAAAGGGCAAAATCACATGTCAGCAATCATGTAGAGACATTTCTTGAAACTTGCATCCTTCACATATCATCAACCAGAATTCAAATATGCTATGCATAACCATAAGAAAATTGGGAAATGAAAGCCTAGCCAAAATCTGAGGGTTTTAAACTAAGGAAGAAAGAGAGAACAGAAACTGACTTCCTGGCATTGTTGAGCATTTTGGCTGATCGACCAAAGTTATATGATGCACACAACACATTCACATTCCTCCCTAAGGGGTAAAAACAAAGTTTCAACTATTTCTGCTTCTTAGCAAAGTCCAGAGTCTATAGCCTCTATATCCATCTCCAGGTGCTGTTTCTTATAGTCTGGAAATTTGGGGGAAAAGAAAAGGCTTGACTTACATCATGAGAAATGCTGGACTGGAAGAAACACAAGCTGGAATCAAGATTGCCGGGAGAAATATCAATAACCTCAGATATGCAGATGACACCACCCTTATGGCGGAAAGTGAAGAGAAACTCAAAAGCCTCTTGTTGAAAGTGAAAGAGGAGAGTGAAAAAGTTGGCTTAAAGCTCAACATTCAGAAAATGAAGATCATGGCATCTGGTCCCATTACTTCATGGGAAATAGATGGGGAAACAGAGGAAACAGTGTCAGACTTTATTTTTGGGCTCCAAAATCACTGCAGATGGTGACTGCAGCCATGAAATTAAAAGATGCTTACTCCTTGGAAGAAAAGTTATGACCAACCTAGATAGTATATTCAAAAGCAGAGACATTACTTTGCCAAATAAGGTCCGTCTAGTCAAGGCTATGGTTTTTCCTGTGGTCATGTGTGGATGTGAGAGTTGGACTGTGAAGAAGGCTGAGTGCCGAAGAATTGATGCTTTGGAACTGTGGTGTTGAAGAAGACTCTTGAGAGTCCCTTGGACTGCAAGGAGATCCAACCAGTCCATTCTGAAGGAGATCAACCCTGGGTGTTCTTTGGAAGGAATGATGCTAAAGCTGAAACTCCAGTACTTTGGCCACCTCATTGGAAGAGTTGACTCATTGGAAAAGACTCTGATGCTTGGAGGGATTGGGGGCAGGAGGAGAAGGGGACGACTGAGGATGAGATGGCTGGATGGCATCACGGACTCGATGGACGTGAGTCTGAGTGAACTCCGGGAGATGCTGATGAACAGGGAGGCCTGGCATGCTGCAATTCATGGGGTCGCAAAGAGTCGGACAAGACTGAGCGACTGAACTGAACTGAACTGAACTGAACTCAAACCTATGAAAAAGTTCTCTGCTTCACTGGTGATCAGGGAAATAGGTATTAAAACATCAACAATTTCATGCCCAGCAGATTGGCAAAAGTAATTTTGAGACTGGTAAGATCAAGAGTTTGGTAAACTGTGAAGGGAAGATAAATCCAAGAATACAATTTTTAAAATTCTAGAAAAAAATTGTTTGCAGTAGATTGCAAAAACAAGCAATCCAAACCTGGCTGAAAGTTCAAGGGCTCTGAGAATAATGTCAAAAAGAACTTTAATTCCCCATAAAAACTAAAATGAACAAGCTGGGTGATTTCACTTAGAGGATGAAAATATTGTAATAGTAACTTTTAAAACATGCAATGCACAGGTCAATTTGATCGCTCAATGTCTATATCCTTTAGGTGACACCCAGAATGACACTGGATTAGAGTTTACTTCATAAACTAAACCCACTACTTGATTCCATAGCAAATGATATTTAGACAGTCTTATAGATTACATGTGAATTGTTGTTGTTTAGTCACTAAGTCGTGTCTGATTCTTTTGCAACCCCATGGACCATAGCCCACCAAGCTCCTCTGTCCATGGGATTCTCCAGGCAAGGATACTGGAGTGGATTGCCATTTCCTTCTCCAAGGGATCTTCCCAATCCAGGGTTTGAACCTGAGTCTCTTGCAATTCCTGCAGGTGGATTGTTTCCCATAGTGGACAGAGGAGCCTGGTGGGCCACAGTCCATGGGGTTGCAAAGAGATGGACACTGACAGGACCATATAGTTATGTATCCTGCTTTTTCACACATCATGAGTATGTACCATTTCAAAGTCCCAAAGCTATGAGTATCTTGATAACCAGGAATATATTATACCAACTCAATCTGGAAGGGAAAAACTGTAGTCCCTTCACTGAAGAATTGTCTCATAATTCCCATCACTGTCCTCTGTGTTTTCTTGTTCTCCACCAGTTTGACTCTGTTCCCACCACCCCTGGACACTCAGTAAGCAGGCAGCTTGAACGGAGGTGGAGGGTTAATGACCTGAGTCCCCTGCTAACTCCGGATGACTTTTCTCTGATTCAAACTCCTTGCAGTGTGTCTACCTACCTCTCCTAGTCAGCTGGACTCTGGGATTCGGATGCTCCTTTCTCGCCCTGCTCACCAAGTAAAACCCTGCTGCTCTTACCTGCCTAGATATCCATCTTCAAGCACAAGCAAGGACACATCATCTTCTGAATGCCTTCTCGCCATCTTAACATGAAAACATCTATTTTATAAGCCCCTTTTTGATCATTTGCAGGGCCCTACTTTATTCACACATGGGACTGCTTTCATTGGCCCCTAGCTGGTCCCTTACTTCTTCTGTTTGCCATGTTGGTCCTTATTGTCCTTTTTCGCTCTGTGTCTATCTCAGAACCCCACACCTAGCAGGCACCAGGAGAAATGAGCTCTTAGGAGGACATGGGTTGGGACTTCCTGGTGGTCCAGTGGTTAAGACTCCACCTTGCAATACAGAGGCTACAGGTTCAACCCGGGGCAGGGAAGTAGGATCCCACGTGCCACAGGGCAACTAAGGCCAAGAGCTGCAAATACTGAGCCCACACACTCTGGAGCCTACGAGCCACAATGAGAGATTCTGCATGATGCAACCAAATAAATAAGTATTTTTAAAAAAGAATAAGGTGGGTAAACTAAAGATACCTAAGAAAGAAATATGTGTTCCTAAGGTGCTTACTGGCTTTGAATCCCATCCTCATATCAGGGTAGATCAAGATGTGTCTGGGTGATTTCACACACTGTCTTTTTGGCCTTTTGTATCCTCAAGGGCAACTGAAGACTGGCTTTACCAGCCTGTAGATCAGCAGCAGCTATAAAACACTGCTGTCCTCAGCAACGACTTTCCCCTTGTGGGATTCTTTACAACCATGGAACATGCCCAAAATGTTAACGACACAAGTTCATTACTCTAAGTGCACATTCTGATGGACACACTGAAGAGCTGTCAGAAGAGGTGTGTGTGGATCAGACTCTGTTTCCAGCTAGCTCGGGGGACTAGACAGGTGATCAAATCTGCCTCCACCCTCAGATTTTTAATGAATGAGTTTTGGTGAAGCTGCCTCCCAGCATTTCTTAGCATTTCCAGGGTCTGAAAAGACAGTGGTACCTGGAGATTTGAAATGATGAAGATCGACTGGACTCCCAGGTCAAGCCCCTTGAATCACTTCACAAAAGGTGTGCTCAGTTGCTTAGTCATATCCCACTCTTTGCAGCCCTTTGTTCTATAGACCATCAGGCTCCTCTGTCCGTGGGATTCTCCAGGCAAGAATACTAGAGTGGGTTGCCATTTCCTTTTCCAGGGGATCTACCTGATTCAGGGATCAAAGTCGCATCTCTTGTGTCTCCTGCACTGGTAGACGGATTCTTCACCACTATGCTACCTGGGAAGCCCATCACAAAAGGAACACTGGTCAGTTAGTGCAAACCCTGTGCTACTTCCATGTTTTATACATTTCTGCTTCTGTTGGTAACGCATTTTAATGTTTTAATTTTAACAATAATCAGAGGATATTAAAATGAAGGAATGGGCCTTTCCAATCTAACTTTTTTTTTTTGACATGTTTCTCTTTCCAATTCTAGTTGTTTTACGGAAGTTAGTTCACCTCATCATAATCAACTAGGGCTGAAATGTACCATTACCTATTGATTTACCTAAGGGCAGGGATAAAAAATAAAGGTTATTCTGTCTCATATTATATATCTAGTACAAGTTGGCTGGGGACCCTACTCCATGCCTTTACCCACTTTGGGCCCCAGGTCAATGGAGCAACTGTGGGGCTGGTAATTGGTAATTGCCACAGAAGGGCTTCCCAGGTGGTACAGTGGTAAAGAATCTGTCTGCCAGTGCAGGGGACATAAGAGATGCGGGCCACAGTCCATAGGGTTGCAAAGAGTCAGACACGACTGAAGGGACTTAGCATGCGCACACACACACACAATGACCACAGAGGCGGAGGAGAGGGTACCATGATCCATGGTGCACTGGCTCCTCATGCTTCTGAGTGGAGGTAGCCTGCCTCGCATCCACTGGTACTTCACTGCTCAAACTGAGTGCCATGCCCATGCCGGAGGGTGCGATCGTGGAGGAAAGAGAGAATCTATTATCTTCAAGAGGCTTGGTGACTTTCACAGGGACTCTTCAAACTTCAAGACCACCTAAGAGAAATATGGTGAAAGAGAAGTGTGGTTTATACAGCTTGCATCCCATTGCCTCCATGCCGCTGCTTCATTCTTATCCTTCTCTGCTACCCCATCCCCCACCAAGAAACTTTACTTGATATGACTGACATCTTCCAGTTCCTGGGCCCTCCTTGGTAACAGCCGTGGAAGTGGGGGGATACCTGTCAACTGTTCATCCGGGCACCCCAGTACCCACAGACCTGCCCCGCTGTCCTCTCTGCAGAGTCTTGAGCCAAAATCAAAGAATAAACAAAACGAGGCAGAGGGTTACCCTTCGCTCACCAGTCCCAGAGCTTAACAAGGGATCTCTTTATCCTTTTAAAATGAGCTAAAAATTAGAAAACGGCATACCTCCTAATCAGCTAATTAACTCGATGATTCTTGTGGCTAGAGCTAGTTGTAGGTTTAATCTCTGCTTAAAGAGGCTCTGAAACAATCAGGGAATTAAGTTATGGGTGCGTACAGGGAAATGATGACTCTGCATTCGCTTCCTAGGCTTATGAGACTTTAAGACTCACAGTTCAACTCTCAACTCGACTGGTTTTTCTTCCACACGCTATGCTCGCCCACTCCTCCCCAAACATACCATCTTCCCTGGTTGACTTTTTTTTTTTTAGCATGCATTATGTGTTTGTTTGTTTGTTTGTTTGTTAAATTGGAGGCTAATTACTTTATAATATTGTGGTGGTTTTTGACATACATTCACACGAATCAGCCATGGGTGTATATGTGTTCCCCATCCTGAACCTCCTTCCCACCTCCCTCCCCATCCCATCCCTCAGGGTCATTTCCTGGCTGACTTTTTTTAAAGAAAAAGATATTTTCACATGGACCCTGGATGGACCTCATTTGAATTAACTGACCATGTCAGACTGTAGAGGTTAAGCCCTGTGGCCAGGACACTTGCCATCTGTGATTAGCAGGAACATGAACACCCAGGGATATTTCTGACTCCCCAGCTTGTTTTGGCTTTTCTAATGACAGTATTTCCTGGAAGAGGGGCCTTACGCAAATCTCATGGCAGGCTGGCACAGTCTATAAACTGTCATCTTGACTAATAGAAGAATAACTGATCAAAGCTGTTTGACAACTTATGCTTGCCCATGGACTTGTCTGAATGGTAGCTCCAAGCTCAAGATCCAACTGGTTTGATGTGCGGGCATCTTTTTGCTCTTTACACCTAAAGTGAAGTGGGATATAAGGATAATAATATGGGTCATTTGTTTCAGGTTATTCAGAAAAGGGATTCCACTCTCCGCTTGGCCTTACCTGATGAGATGGTATTAAGCATTTCCCAGGAAAACACAAAGAATTCCACCAATGTCATTGGCTTGTGACCCCAGGAGACATTATTCAATTCTAAGCAGAATCGTGCAAAACCTAGGCAGAGGGAATGAACAGAATGTGGGGATTAGTTTAAGAGAATGATTTCCTGCACAGAATATTATTATCCACAATTTTCTGGCCTTTGCAAATAGCACTTATGGTCATTTTGAGCCCATTAAAATGCTTTTTAGGCATGAGGCTGAGCTAAAAAGTAGTCATTGCTGCAAATCCCAGAGATGAGCTGATGGCATTACTACGCAAATTACAGGCTTTGGCAAACTATTTGCTCAGAATCCTTGTAACATTGGTCGTGGAATAGAACTTCAGGAGCTTTAATTTAATTATGATTAAAGCAAATTCCTTCGTGAAATGAGAGTGTGAGGGTGGAGAATGTGTTGGTTTTGTTTGAACAAGGAAAAAGAACTCTGAAAACTTCATTGATTCAGTAAATCGAGGAGAGTAAATACAGAAGTCAGCGATACAACACTTGGAGTTAGAGAGCTGAAGGGATTCATTACGCTGCTGGCTTATCTTTTCAAGTTCTCTCTTTAAGGATTACTGAGGAAGGAAGGGGAAGATCAAAAATTACCCTCCTTTAATGAATTAGGCAAGACTTGACTATAAATTGAAATTTTATTAAGAGCAATTAATTTCATTCCGTTAAAAAGTCAATTGAGTCCAAATGTGTGAAATCATTTATAAGAACAATTTATAAGAACAATTCTCGAACAATTGGGGAAAATGTTACTTTTGGCATCATTTTATGCTTGAACATGTTGAATTGTGCTATTCATCACTCTTCTATAAGTTCAGTGACCACTTGAGAACATTGACTTAGAAATGGAAAAAATAAAACACAGCACACTATGACCTGAAAGCACACAGGCCCTGGTGGACTCCTGCCCAAAAGCCGACTCCACCCGTGAAAATCAAGGGGGCAAGAGATTTTATAGACAGAAGGAGGGGGCTCCACGCAGCAGCACAGTCAGCTCTGCCGGTCATCTTGAAATTGGTTATCAGTGGTCTGACCAGCATCATCTTGATTGCTTTAGGTACAGTTAGTCTTCAGTTCCAGGGTCGGTTTATTCCCATTTCCTTGAGGCCTGTTCTCAGAATTGTGGCATCTTGAAACTCAAAGTCACTCAGTCATGTCCGACTCTTTGTGACCCCGTGGATTATAGAGTCCATGGAATTCTCCAGGCCAGAATACTGGAGCGGGTAGCCTTTCCCTTCTCCAGGAGATCTTTCCAACCCAGGGATCCAAACCCCAGGTCTCCCAAATTGCAGATGGATTCTTTATCAGCTGAGCCACAAAGGAAACCCAAGAATACTGGAGTGGGTAGCCTATCCCTTCTCCAGGGGATCTTCCCAACCCAGGAACTGAACTGGGGCCTCCTATGGCAGTTTATGTCATGGCAAACTGTGGGAGACAGTGAAGGACATGGAAGCCTGGCGTCTTGCAGTCCACGGGGTCGCAAAGAGTCGGACATGACTTAGCAACTGAACAACAGCAACATCATGGCTGCAGCCTGGGCATCATGTAGTAAACGTCTTCCACCTGGTGGGGGTCTTAGTATCTACACTAATAGCTTACAGGATATGGCTCAGAATATTATCTACTGCCCTTGAGAAGGAATGAAAGGTCTTTGACTTTGCTTAATGACTAAACTATCATTATTTTGTCCTATTTGACTGCTTCCCTTTGCATCTGCACTTTCCCACCCCTCTGATTAAATTTATTCTTTGAAGTTTTTCTACAGACAAGAGTCTCAGAGGACAGGGAAGTGGGGGGAAGGACCATAGCGTCCTCTTGTTCCATTTCAAAATGATCACATTTTTACCACAATCAAAATGATGTGGCTTTAAACAACAGAAGTGTTGTCTCTCCCAGTTGTGGAGGCTAGAGTTCTGAAATCAAGGTGTGGGCAGGACCACTCTCCCTCTGAAGATTCTAAGAAAGAGTCCTACTTTTCTTCCTTCCAGATTCTGGGGGTTGCTGGCATTACTTGGCTGGTGGCTGCATCCCTCCCATTTCTGCCCCCCCACCCTGCCCACTTGGCCTTCTCCCTGTGAGTATGGCTGTCCGTGTCCTTACATGGTCTTCTTATAAGGACAGCAGTCATTGTGTTGAGGGCTGGCCCTAATCTGGTGTGGCCTCATCTTAACTAATGATGTCTGCAAGGTTCTAGGTGGACATGACTTTGAGAGGGAGTTACACTCTACAACTCAGTACGGGAATCTTTTTATAAATGAGAAGATGTGTGTGGAGACGTAAATGCCCTAAGTCAACAGGACCCATGAATGATAACTATGACCCAGGAAAGGCTTCCCAAAGTTTTGGTCCTCTGTGTGTGTGTGTTAGTCACTCGGTCATGCCCGACTCTTTGTAATCCCATGGACTGTAGCTCACCAGGCTCCTCTGTCCATGGGATTTTTCAGGCAAGAATACTGGAGTGGATTGCCATTTCCTACTCCAAGGGATCATCCCACCAGGGATCGAACCTAGGTCTCTTGTATTGCAGGTGGATTCTTTACTGTCTGAGTCACCAGGGAAGCCCACTGACTCCCTTCACAGTCAAGTTCTATGACAAACAATGTGCTTTTTCAACCTCTCTTTCTCAGCCGTGCTGTCTCAGTTCTCTTCCTTCTAGATAATAGCTGTTCCCACAGTTCTTTGCACCTGTTCTCTTGAAACTCACTTCAGTAAATAACAGATGAAGTTGGCCAATGAACTGAATTGGCAAATTTTCTATCTTTTCCTAGGACAAAGGTCCATATAATCAAAGCTATGGTTTTCCAATAGTCAAGCACAGATGTAAGAGTTGGATCATAAAGAAGGCTGAATGCCAAAGAATTGATGCTTTTGAATTGTGGTGCTGGAGAAGACACTTCAGAGTCCCTTGGACTGCAAGAAGATCAAAATCAATCCTAAAAGAAATCAACCCTGAATATTCATTGGAAGGACTGATGCTAAAGCTGAAGCTTCAATACTTTGTCCACCTGATGCAAAGAGCCAACTCATTGGAAAAGACCCTAATGCTGGGAAAGATTGAGGGCAGGAAGAGAAGGGGACAACAGGGGATGAAATGATTGGATGGCATCACTGACTCAGTGGACATGAGTTTGAACAAATTCTGGGAGATAGTGAAGGACAGGGAAGCCTAGTGTGCTGCAGTCCATGAGGTCTCAAAGAGTTGGACACAACTGAGCAACTGAACAACAACAAAATTTAAAACTTTGTAAAGTGTTTGATGTATTTTTAAAACAAATTATGTTCTCTTGGGTGTGCTGCTGCTAAGTCACTTCAGTCGTGTCCAACTCTGTGCAACCCCATAGATGGCAGCCCACCAGGCTCCCCAGTCCCTGGGATTCTCCAGGCAAGAACACGGAGTGGGTTGCCATTTCCTTCTCCAATGCATGAAAGTGAAACGTGAAAGGGAAGTCGCTCAGTCATGTCCGACTCTTGGGAGTAAATGATATATAAACATATTTGATAAAATAACCTTATTAGTTGTATTATTCAAATCATGTCTGTCATGTATTTGTAATCCAACAGTTTAGTCCAATGATCACAGTTTTGCTTTTGATCATGCATATTATTTGTACAGCTAATAATAAGCTTTATTTGTAAACTTCAATTCTACGTTCCTTGAATTATATAGGCTCGTAACCATGATTACCTTATTGTGGCTTATTTCTTTCTTCCTTTTTAAAAATGCAGTTTTGTTATGAATCCTGTCATTCTTGATGTCAGTTTTGCTGGTCTTTTCTTTCTCCTTCCTTCTTTCCACCCCTTCTTTTTCAAATTTTATTTAAAGTTTCTTTATAAACTACAAAAAGTTTGTATTTTATAATATAAAGACAATTCTCATTTTTGTTCTAACTTACTATTTTTTCCCTTGGGTCTTCTGAAATTAAAATTTGTTTAATTTCTATATCTAATATGAGAAACTTTTTCGTCAATATGGATGCTTATTCATCTATATTTAATGTTACAAATACCATAATTTCTTCTGTTATTTTGCTTTATGCTTTCAGTTTTTATGTGCCTTTTTTCTATGCTGCTCATTTTCCTTCTTATGTACTCCCTGCTCCCCCAACTTGTATAACACTTCAAAACAAACTTGGGCAAAATAACAGTTTGATGGGAAGCTAATGGATGCTCTGGGGGAAAAAAATATGTTAGACATTCTGTGATGAAGCAAGGCAGGAAAACGTTTAGGGATCATCTAGGGGGACCACAATAAATACTTAAAATGTAGAGTTTCTGAGAATCTCAGCTATTAAAGCAATCTGTTTAACAATGCTTAATCAAAGCCCACAACCTTATTTGAACTCAGAATGTATTTTGTTGTTAAGATATCTAGTGACATGCTAGATGGTTTGTGCTAGATAGGTAGATAGAACTATAGTTTGTGGTGTGCTTCCCATCAGTTTGGGAAGTGTGCTCCTAACGATTTGGAACTCACCTCTCCTACTCTGGCTCAGATGGTAAAGCGTCTGTCGATCCCTGGGTTGGAAGATCCCCTGGAGAAGGAAATGGCAATACACTCCAGTACTATTGCCTGGAAAATCTCATGGACAGAGGAGCCTGGTAGGCCACAGTCTATGGGGTCGCAAAGAGTCGGACACGACTGAGCAACTTCACTTTCACTTTTCTCCTACTTTGGGGCTTCTCGGTGACTCAGATGTTAAAGAGGCTGCCTGCAGTGCGGGAGACTCAGGTTCGATCCTGGATCAGGAAGACCCCTGGAGAAGGCAACCCACTCCAGTATTCTTGTCTGGAAAATCCCATGGACAGAGGAACCTGGTCAGCTACTGTCCATGGGGTCGCAAAGAGTTGGACACGACTGAGTGACTTCTCTCTTCTCTTTTCTACTTTAGGAAGTCATTGCTCGCCTTCAAGTCTTCTAACACTCTATGTTGAACCTATGTTCCAGCCCTCCTTTTGAGCTGATCTTCTGCTTTGTGTGTCTGTGTCTTTTCATCCAGATTCTTCGACTGATTCTTTGGATTTACTGCTGCACACGACCTGGTTTCATGGTGTAATTCTATCACTGTTAGAGTTTGCCAGCTGAGACATTTTATTAGCCAGTGATTCAACTGAGCTATTGCAAGAGAAATTTACAGTGACAACTACGGCTTGGCCTCAGGTACATGTTCAGATCTCAACATCTAATAATGGATGATAAGAGAAACACTGAGGATCTGAAACCTGCGTGAAGCTGGACCAGAGATTATCACCTAAAATGTGGAACTCAGCTTTAAAAGCGCCAGTGCCACCACACTATGCCGACACTTTTATTCCAAGGAGTTCACAGAACTTCAAAGGCTCCAAGGAGAAAGTATTTTATTACAGCCAAAAAGTAACATATTTGGCTTTGAAATAATCATCGATGGTTTCATGGTTTCCTAGTTTTCAAAGAAAAGAGTAGACAGTCTGCAAGTGGAAACTGCATGTAAGAGGGAGAAAGAGATTCTCTTTGGTCATCCTTTTAGACATCTCCTTACGTGTGTTTGAGAGCTAATCTTGGGGAATATTGGTTACAGTTTATTAGGGGATTATGAAACAAATCAAGTCATTACCAAAATTTTTGAAGAAACATGATAAGAGTATATAGTAAAAAAATAGAAATGTGTCTCACATGTAATTAAGGGTCACGAATGCTGTATGAAATGATGTCATATTTTATTTACAACTGTGCATGTATCTGTGTGCAAGTTGTCCTGTAAAAGGTACTTTCTACTGTGGGCTCTTTAAAAACAGTTTTAAATTCACTAGACTGAGTAGTACCTAGCGATGGATTTGATGAGTTACATACTGTGACTCAGGAAGTGTGGCAAGCTTTTTCTCTGCAGTAGGGGTATCAACTTACAGGCTCATCATCACATCTGAAAATCTGAATATTCATGAACACCTTTTTTCAGAAGTGCTATTTTTTCCAGGCTAAAGGGTTTGCCATTAAACAGCTTACCATTTTCACTTTTTGATTGCTACCAAAGTTGAAATTTTCATGGATCTACTGGCCATTTGAGTTTTCTCTTTTTTATTTTTTCACATCTTTTGTCTACCTTTGCATTTTTTTTTATCCTTTCTTGACTTATAGGAGATTGAAAATATATTCTGGACACTTGATGAGTTAGACACACTGCTAATTTTTTTTTCATTAAGAAATGCAATACTTGATGATATCTTGAGATTCAGAGATCTTAATATTTAATATGGTTAAATCTGTCAGTCCCTTCTTTGTGATTTGTACTTTTTGGGTCTTGTTTAGGAAATTCTTCCCTCTTCCAAGTTCATAAAAACATGCTTCTATGTATTCTTCTCACCATTTTCATGTTTTGCTTTAAAGATTTGTCTTTATTCAACTGGAGAGGGGTTTTGTGCCTTGTGTGAGGCAGGGATCTACTTTTTTCAATATGGAGAGCCAATTTTCTCAACAACATTTATTAAGTCATTTATTCTTTATCCAATCATCAAGTGACCTCTCTCCTACACCAAGCTCCCAGATACACATAGCTGTGTTTTTGTTATAAAAGTGATTGATATCTTACAAAGCTGATCTTATTTGCCATTAGACACTCCCCAATAACTCCTTGAAATAGCTGAGAGGAAATGATTTTGTGGAGGACTGTAGCTTTGTATCAATATTTGAAGCGTTTCCACTGGCAAGAAACAGGAAGTGCCAGTTACACACAAGAAATAACATTAAAATATATTGGTGTCTCCTAGCAGGAGGCCTTCTGTTATGAACCAGTGATAAAGATGTAAATATGACTGTTCCCCTTGAATGATAGGAAGATCTTCAAGGAAGTTATGGTCTGCTATAGTAGCTCTTACCTCTGTCAGACCCAGCACTTTCTTCTTCATAACATTTTGTAATCACTCCTATTACTCTCCTGAATTTTATTTATCCAAGTAATAAAATCTATCGTCCCGTGTATCAAAGAAATCAATAGAACACCTTTTCGTAATAGAAATGAAAAAATGAAAGTGCTGCATGAGAAATATGTATTTCAACATGTAAATACTCAAGCATGACCCGCCATAATATAGTCATCAAATGCCTGCCCTCTGTATAGGATCAGCTTGACCAGGACAGTTGCAACGGTAGGCTCATATTTTTTGTTGTTAAATCAATTGTCATGAAAACCATTGTCACTGAAATAATGAACAATTAACTAGTTCTTTAAAAGAAAATTATGATCTTTCCTTGACTTACCTAGTAGTTCTTTCCCTAGAGAATGCAGGATATATGCAGGTGTGGCAATCTACCTTGTCTATAATGTGGAGTTAGATTCTAAGCTCAGAGAAGTTTAAACTGGGCTTTCATCAAATGTAAATGTCCAGCTAAACATTAAAAAACTGAGAGATGAGGAACTATCCTTTTTGTGGGTTCATTCCTTGCATTACAAGAAGGTACATCTCCTAACCCTCCAGATCACTGTGACAATCAAAAATAACCTCTTCCTCAACAACAATTCCCCAAATTCACCATGCACCCCAGAAAAGTAACACCCCAAAGGAACCACACTTGTTTAGAAGGGCAAGAAATATCAAAAATGCTGCAGCATTAATAAATGCTTAGGCTGGAGGCATGGGGGAAGGGCTGGTGCCATTGCAGCGGGGTGAGGAATGGTGAGCAGGGCTGACAGAGGACAGGAACTGAGCTCTCAATGATAAATAGACTTCCTAGACTGGCCAAGGCTGCAAAGTAGTGGTAAAAGCATTTCCATTTCTCTATAAAGGAAACCTCTACAAAGGAAGAAAAAAATAGAGACACAGATGGAGAGAACAAACTTACAGATGCCAAGGAGGGACGGTGGGGGTGGGATGAATTGGGAGATTGGGACTGACATATATATGTCTATTGCTGACCCTATGTATAAAGTAGATAGCAAATGAGAACTAACTGTATAATGCAGGCTATTCCACTCAGTGCTCTATGGTGACCTAAATGGGAAGGAAGGCTGAAAAGGGAGGTATACGTATATGTATTCACTTTGCTGCACAGCAGAAACTAATTTTTAAAATATACCCTAAGAAAGCTTCCCCTTTTGTATCATTAGGGAGAGATTACAATGTAAGTTACAAACAATGAGGTTGTACCCACAAAAATGTCCCCAAAGCCAGACCTGACACCCCTACACCCTGAAAGGATTCAAAACATTCTTCGTCTTAATGAGGTTACAGACTCAGAAAAAAAAAGGTTTGTCATTTTTAAAAATGAGGAAACAATTTGGTTTTTTCCTCTCTTTTAAACTCATCCGCCGAGATACCCCTGAATTTCTTTCGTCTGAAATCCTTGTCTTGCTCCACTGTCTACAGAACAAGCAGTTTCACCTCAATCATATCTCTTACGAGTCTGTTTTGTTAACATATCTCTCCTTTGAACTGATATCTGCAAAGGGAAAGATTTAAAAAGTGGAGAAATCTTTAATCTTTGAAGGAGCTTACTCCTTATTTGACCCTTTAAAGGTCATTTCTCCCCCAATACATTCATTTTAGCATCAATAAGCAAGTGATGGAAGAGAAATAGAAGACTAGCTGAATTATCATGAAGAATATTCTCTGTATAAATTAGTGTAACCAGGAAATTCACAGATGGCATAGGCTGTATCAAATAACACATACCTCTTCCTCTTGTTCCCTCTTGTTTTATCACTAAACAAGACAGTTCTTGCTGATAGCAAATTGTCCAGTTGCTGATTATAACTCCATTCACATTGTTTTTTTTTTTAATGTCCTGCCATTGCTGGACATGAATTCTGGATTCTATTTATCCTGGGGCATGTTTAAGAGCATCATGTCCTTAAAACTCTCATTTGAAAAGACACAAGAACCCCTATGTTCATAGAACACTGTTCACAGTAACGAAGATGGGGAAATATCCTAAATGTCCATCAATAGATGAACGGATAAAGATGTGGTACATATATGCAGTGGACTAGTACTCAGCCATAAAAAGAATGAAATAATGTCATCTGCAGCAACACCAAAGCACCTAGAGATTATCATATGAAGCAAAGTAAGTCAGAGAGACAAATGCTATATGATGTCACTTACATGTGGGATCTGAACGAGGACACAAATGAACTTGTGCACAAAGCAGAAACAGATTCACACAGAGAACAGACTCAGGGTTACCAAGGGAAGAGAGGTGAGGGAGGAATGGGGGTTTGGAATTAGCAGATGCAAGCTATTATATATAGGATGGATAAACAACGTTGTACTGTGTAGCACAGGGAACTATATTCAATATCCAGCTTTCTTGGCTCAGATGGTAAAGAATCTGCCTGTAATGCAGGAGCCCTGGGTTCAGTCCCTAGGTTGTGAGGATCCCTGGAGAAAGGAAAGGCTATCACCTTCAGTATTCTTGCCTGGAGAATCCCATGGAGAATCCCATGGATAGAGGAGCCTGGCAGGATACAGCCCATGGGGTCACAAAGAGTTGGACTTGACTGAGCAACTAACACAAACCATAATGGAAAAGAATAAAGAAAAAGTGTATATATATATGTATACATTCACATATATGTATGTATATGTGTGCATGTATAACTGAATCACGCTGTACAGCAGAAATCAATACAATATTGTAAATCAACTATTCTTCAATAAAAAGAATAATAAAAAGAGAGCATCATGTCCTCAACACCAGCCCTGTACTTGCTATAGTGAATAGTTGCTGAATTAAAGGTTAAATAATTGAATGAAAGATTAACGTCAAGAAACCACATGAGCATGTACACTCAATTCATTCATCCTGCTGTTGCCATTTCAGCACTCCGTGTTATCCAGACCCCTACATTTCATCATTTAAATCCATAAGGCAGACCCAGAGAGATCTTCAAACAAGAAGCCCTCAAGCTAAGAAAAATTAGGAAATCCACCTAACAATCAATGATCAGTTGAGAGCAGTATGCAGCACTCAGAATTTCCATTCATGTTTTTCTCCAGCCTGCTCACTCCTGTCCTGGGCTACAAGGCAACTTGGAATTGAGAAGTGTTGATAAAATATAGAGGCGAGTCAATACCATTTAATACTCTTACCTACCTGAAAAGACTCCTGCATTGATTTCATCAACTAATGACATTCAAAGTACTGTATTTCTTAGGCTCATGTGCCAAACACAAGCTGATATGTTTAGAACATGAATACAGCAGAACATAGCTTCTATCCTGAAAGAGCCGACTACCTAGTGCAAATACTACCATAAAAATTTACTGTACTTTCAGGACAAAAATAAGGCTCATTAAGAGATTTCCATAAAGGGACTGTAGTCTATTCAGCCGTAGCATCTAAGCATCTAATACATGGAAGATGTAGCATCTCAGGGATTTATGAGACAATCAAAGGATTTGGTAATGACCAGTGGGCATAAATTCTGGAAAGAATTGCACGCGGTTTACTGTATATTTATATACAATGAATTCTGAAGGGTAGATGGTGGGTTCAGAGACCAAGTTCTGTTCTCACAAAGGAGCTGGTTGTAACTGGTGGCTAGGCCAATCGCGTGTGCAGGTTTGGCTTAGTCACCTTTCTTATTCTGTTTTCTTCTTGTCTGGAATGCCCACTTCTTGCTACAGGGCCCTTATTGGAAAGCTTTAATCTTTGCTTCAAGACTTAACTAAAAATGCAGAATGTTTCATAATCAAATTCTCTCAAAGTCTTTGCTTCCCTTTATTACCTTCAGCACATATTAACTACAGCCTTTCAGTTCTCTCTCATCTGAATGTTGCCTGTTTGTGACCTTTTGGGGCAATGAGTTTCTGATAAATGTATCTTTTAATAATTCCTTTGTCAATGTGGAAGGGAGGGATGTTTAATTGATTTCAAACTGAGGAAGAACTAGCTCAGTCTGCAGTTTTCTGTTTCAAGAAAAGGAAAATACCATACAGGCTGGGAACTCTCAGAAAACGGCTTCTTTCTACCTTGAGCATCTTCTGGGAATAACCATCAATTTGGAGTTAGTCCAACCACAGCTGCAGAGAGCACACCAATGTCTCTCATGGGAAAGGTGGGTACTGAAGTCAGTGTTGGGCTGTGGGGCTGGAGGGCTTGGTAGCCTTGGAATTGGAGCTGCTGTCTGGGGGCATGGCCATCATCATGAGGGAGCAGGGAACCCGATCTGCAGAGAGACAAGAATAGACAGGTGAGATGTAGTGAAAAAATGTCCACAAGGAAAAGTACTGTGTGTGCTGGCACGTGTTGGAGGCAAGGGCTTGTGACTTGGACTGCGCTGGACATGGATTTCAGATCCACCTTCTCATTGTGGAACTGACTAGTCCCCATGACCTCTGCAGTGATGCTGTCCTTTGCCTGTGACTTCCAATGTCTGCAGCTGGTGAAACCGTGCCCTGGGCTGTCCCACATCCATCAACAACAGGCTTACCTTACCTATTCATCTTCCTCCAGAGGCCTAGGAGGACCCTCTGCCTGGCTGCCAGTCCACACATCTGGAAGAAATTCTCCCAGTGCTGGATTGTCTGTGTTGGATTTGGAATCACTGCCACTCCTTTCTAAGATTTAATCTGAAGATGCATACACTAGGCACGACATCCTCTAAAAATCCCTCTTCCCATGACGGTCCAGGGGAGAGTCTGCTAGTGAGACACACTCATGGGACGTTTGGAAGACGGATGAGAAGGGAAGGCATTCCTCTCCAGGCGGAGCTGCAGCCAGATAAATGGACAGACAATGCACAGTGCTCTCCTGGTCTGCTCCAAGAAACTCCCTCATTGACGTTCGGGGCTGGAATCAGTGGGGTTATCTCATCTTTCATTCACACTTCCAGCTCTTCCAATGGTTGTATAAGGCCCTAAATCTCTATACAAAGGTACTTCATACCCTTAATACAAGAGTACCTATTTTCTTGACCTAATCCTGAAAAATCGATATGTGTATTCTCTTCCTAGAGACCCAGTGGAAATCGAGTGAATATCCTTCTGCTTTGGGTTTCCTTGCCCTCCTGCACAACCTCCATTTCCCCTGGGATTTTGTTCAGAAGGGGGAAGCTGGCTTATGCATCTCATCACTTCTCTTCTCCCGGTGTCTTCTCCCTTCCCTCCTCACTGAGTATTGGGTAGGAAGGAGCGAGCTGTTATTTACTACACATAATACTATGTAATCACAGTAAATTACTTTGTTCAGTACTGAAGATATCAAAATAGTAAACAGAGAGTCAGTGAATGGAGCTAGAAACAACAACGCAAGAGGAACAGAGGTGGGAGATAAAGGAGGTGGTGAAGTTTCCAGCTATGAAGATCAAGACAGAGAAGAATGTCTAAAACTGCTGCTGCTGCTGCTAAGTCGCTTCAGTCTAAAACTGACAGATCACAAAAAAGAATATGAATATGTCATTGAGAAATGTCGAGTTACCCACCAGAGTCCTTACATGAAAAGGGTTTAAAGTGATTGGCTCTGGAGATGAAGACTAGGAGACCCAGAGAGATGGAGACAGAGAAGGTTACTCTTCATTTTAAGTCTTTTCATAACTTTTTTTTGAGGTGACATGCCATTGGAAGGCTGGGCAGTTGGCTGCCTTTGCAGTTAACCTCTGCCCTTTGCAGTAAATATTACCGCACATTTCCTTTAAGAAACATGCTACACAAGAGGCAAGACGTATCTTGCACATTTACAATTTCAAGAATGGGGGCTTCCCTGGTGGCCCAGTGGTTAGCACTTTGCCTTCCAATGCAGGGGGTGCCAGTTGGATCCTGGGTCAGGAAGCAAAGATCCCACATGCCTTACAGCAAAAACCAAACAAACATAAAACAGAAACAACATTGTAACAGATTCAATAAAGACTTCAAAAATGGTCCACATCAAAAGAAAAAAAAACTTAATTTAAGAATGTTTAACTCATAGAATCTGAGTATATTTTGTTCCATGTGTTTTTGCATCCACTGGGAGCAAATTTCTTTCTTTCTTTCTTTAATTGAGGTGCAGTTGATTTACAATGTTATCTGAGTTTCAGGTATACAGCATTGTGATTCAGTATTTTTATAGATTTTTACCCTATTAAAAGTTATTACGAGATAATGGCTATAATTCCCTGTGCTATATAATATATCCTTGTTGCTTATCTACTTTATACATAGTACTTTGTATCACTTAATCCTATAACCCTAATTTGTAGAAGCAACTTTTTAACACAAAAAATACTAAAGATTTTTAAAACCATTACATCCTTTTGACTTACATTTTTTCCCATAGTATGAGAACCAGGTATGTTAAAGTCACTTCATGATCGCATGAGTGAAATGAGGCAGGACTCTGTGATGCTTCCCCACCGTCTCCTCTGCCTGCCTTTGGTCTGTGGAAAATCCTCAGCCAAAAAACAAGTTTACTTAGAGAAATGAGAAAATGCAGAAACAAAGAAAACAATCCAACAGGACAAAACAGTAATAGTTTAGTCATTAGGCAAAGTCAAGGATCTTTATTATATAATTTTATATTATATTATATTATCTATAGCTCTTGAGGAGGAACTAGGGATATAGATTATTATATGATATTGAGTAAACTATCACTGTTTTGCCCTGTTTATTGTTTTCTTTGTTTCTGCATTTTCTCACTCATCTAATTAGCTTTGTTCTATAATATAATATAAATAATATTCTGAGCCATAGCCTATGTGTGTCTTCTAGATACTCAGCCCTCATCAGGTAGAAGTTAACTACATGATGACCAGACTTTAGCCATGACATAAGCTGCCACAATTCTGAGAACTGACCTCAAAAAATGGAAACAAATTGACTCTGGAACTGAAGATTTGTTATTGTTTTTCAGTCACTAAGTTGTGTCCGACTCTTGTAACCCATGGACTACAGCACACTAGGCTTCCCTGTCCTTCACTATCTCCCAGAGTCTGCTCAGATTCATGTCCATTGAGTGAGTGAAGACTGTTTTAAGTACAGTTAATCTTTCGGGAATACCAGACCACCTGACCTGCCTCTTGAGAAACCTATGTGCAAGTCAGGAAGCAACAGTTAGAACTGGACATGGAACAACAGACTGGTTCCAAATAGGAAAAGGAGTAGGTCAAGGCTGTATATTGTCACCCTGCTTATTTAACTTATATGCACAGTACATCATGAGAAATGCTGGGCTGGAAGAAGCACAAGCTGGAATCAAGATTGTCGGGAGAAATATCAGTCACCTCAGATATGCAGATGATGCCACCCTTATGGCGGAAAGTGAAGAGGAATTAAAAGCCTCTTGATGAAAGTGAAAGTGGAGAGTGAAAGAGTTGGCTTAAAGCTCAACATTCAGAAAATGAAGATCATGGCATCTGGTCCCATCAGTTCATGGGAAATGGGGAAACAGTGGAAATAGTGTCAGACTTTATTTTGGGGGCTCCAAAATCACTGCAGATGGTGACTGCAGCCATGGAATTAAAAGATGCTTACTTCTTGGAAGGAAAGTTATGACCAACCTAGATGGCATATTGAAAAGCAGAGACATTACTTTGCCAACAAAAGTCCATCTAGCCAAGGCTATGATTTTCCCAGTGGTCATGTATGGATGTGAGAGTTGGACTGTGAAGAAAGCTGAGTGCCGAAGAATTGCTGCTTTTGAACTATGATGTTGGACAAAACTCTTGAGAGTCCCTTGGACTGCAAGGAGATCCAACCAGTCCATTCTGAAGGAGATTAGCCCTGGGTGTTCTTTGGAAGGAATGATACTAAAGCCGAAACTCCAGTACTTTGGCCACCTCATGAGAAGAGTTGACTCACTGGAGAAGACCCTGAGCTGGGAGGGATTGGGGGCAGGAGGAGAAGGGGACAACAGAGGATGAGATGGCTGGATGGCATCACCGACTCGATGGAATAAGTTTGAGTGAACTCCGGGAGATGGTGATGGACAGGGAGGCCTGGCGTGCTGCGATTCATGGGGTAGCAAAGAGTCGGACACCACTGAGCGACTGAACTGAACTAAACTGAACTGAATCTTTTGCTCACAGTAAAAAACAATCAAGATGATGCTGATCAGACTACTGATGACCAATTTCAAAAAAAAGTGTCAAGCTGACTGTGCTATTTCTAGATGGAAGCCCCCTCTCTGCCAGTAAAATCTCTTGCCCACTGGCTGTCAGTGCCAGGCGGTGGGTTTCAGCCTTTGGACAGGAGTCCACCCTCCCCTTCCTCTAACTGCCTCCCCCACATCGATTGCTGGCATCCAAAATAAAGCAAACTTTCCTTCCCACCAATCTTGCCTCTTCACTCTTTATTGGCTCTAGAGCAGACAGACCTCACTTTCAGTAACCTGAGAACTCAGATGACCAAATGCTTAATTCATCCAGAACTTCCTCTTCACCTTAGAACTGTGTGTCCTCTCTGCTTTGAGCAAGCAGGCAACATCCAGGCAAAACAGCAGCATTCTGTGAACAATCTTGCTGCTGACATCCTGTGAAATGTTAACAAAAGCAATGCATAATTTTAAGCCTAGAATTTGTACTTATTTAGACTATCATCAAGGTGACAAAAAGCACTATCTTTTTTTCTATGAAAATATATAAATTAGACCAGATTGAAGAAAATTAGGGAAATAATTCTGCCTTTTACTTTGGGCCACAATGTCAAATGGAAACACCATCAGAATGATAGCTTGGGCACTTCCCTGGTAGTCTAGTGGTTAAGACTCTGCCTTCCAATGCAGAGTCTGCAGGCTGGATCCCTGGTCTGGGAGCTAAGATCCCACATGCCTCTCAACCAAAAAATCAAAGCATAGGACAGAAGCCACATTGTAACAAATTCAGTAAAGATTTTAAAAATGGTCTACACACACACACACGCACGCACACACACACGCACACACACACAAATACTTTTAAAATATGATACCTTGTTGCTTTGAAAACTTGAGCTAAGACTGAGATTTTTTCTCAGACTTTGCAAAAGAACTAAATTTTTTTTGGCTTTTGTTGACATCGGTTTATCAAATTTTTGACAGAGAGAGCAAGAACAGATGCTTTTTAAATGATCTAGTCTTTTGGATATTTTTTTAAAAAGAGACAGCAATGAAATGAGTTTTATCTGACATTTATTTTAATTCTCACCTGACATTTTGATAAAGGATTTTGAGGGTCTTTTCTGCATTTCAGTTTCTCAGTAAGTCATTTTGTTGCTTCCTTCCCTGGACAGAGTCACATTTCGTTTGCAAAACCCTTCAGGAAGCTAAAGCTATCTTGAGGGTTTTTGGTTTCAAATAATAGAAAAATATATCCAACCTTTCTTTAAAAGGGGGATTTATGATAAAGAAGAGCTTCCCCGGTGGCTCAGTGGTAAAGAATCTGCCTGCCAATGCAGGGAACACACGAGACACAGGTTCACTCCCTGTGCCCAGAAGATGACAACCTGCTCCAGCATTCTTGCTTGGGAAATCCCATGGGCCAAGGAGCCTGGCAGGCTACGTCCATGGGACTGCCAACAGTTGGACATGGCTGAGCGTGTCCAAACTTTATAATGAAATGGGAATTTTACCCCTCCCAAATGTGGGAAAGGCTAGCCCAACCTCACTGGCTTTGGAAAAGAGTTGACCTCAAACTAGAGAGATATTCTTCCTTGCCTGTTCCACGAGGACCACCACAAACCTTGGACCATCCATCATCATGGTCTTCTCAAGGAAATCCCCAAATGGCATGATTTCACTGAATTTCACGATTGTGAAAAACGCTAACTGCTCACCAGATTGTTGCAGGAACCAAGGAGCTGACTTATCTGCTGGACAACTGAAAATGAGCCGGTGTTAGAGGAAAATAGTGCTTTCTCCCTTTTTAAGACAAAGAAAACAAGATCAAAATCTGAAAGAACAGGAAATTGCTCCTGAAGGCTTTTCCAGTTAGTGATAAAAATGCCATTTTATCGCCATTAATATATCTGGACCACCTGGCAGCCTGCCTGCAAATAGGTAAGGGCATGTTAGAAAACGGAAAAAGATAACAGCCACCAACAAGTTTCCAAAGCTGTGCTCCTTCTCAGTGGTCATTAAAAACTGCACATTTCAACGGAAGACTTGGGGACAGCAGTCTGGCTACAAGGAGCAAGCCTCTAGATGGCTATGTTCTCCAACAGAATTTCAGATGAATAATAAGCTGATTCTAGAGAGACAAATAAAGTGAGTAGGTACTCAAAGAAAAGGACCCTGCAGCATTCCTTGTAAGAGTGAAAAATTGAAAGTGATCTAAATGAATCTCCTGGGAGAGTATTCAGTAACCCCTTTCCATGAAAGTCCATACAGCCGTTTAAAAAGATCTCAGAGAAATATATTCTTCACATGAACATATGTTCATGTCTAAGTTAAGTGAAAAAAATAGGTTATTAAATAATAGTTAAATGTGATTTTATTCTTGTCCAAAGTAAGTATGTCATTGGCTATGCAAAGAAGGCAACGTTTGCAGTGTTTATCTCTGAGTGGTGGGTTATAGGGAATTTATTCTACTTTTTAAAAACTAGTATTTTCTACTTTCTTTCTATAACGTACAAGTTAAATTTTTACAAATACAGTGAACATGCTCATCAGTGGAAGAATCCTTTTGTAATGCAAACAATCACACTTCTGTTTCTTGTTGTTCAGTCACTCAGTCGTATCCAGCTTTTTGCGACCCATGTACTGCAGTATGCCAGCCTTCCCTGTCCTTCACCATCTCCCAGAGCTTGCTCAGACTCATGTCCATTGAGTCAGTGATGCCATCCAACCATGCCATCCTCTGTTATCCCCTTCTCCTGCCCTCAATCTTTCCCAGCATCAGGTGGCCAAAGTACTAGAACTTTAGCTTCAGCATCAGTCCTTCCAATGAATATTCAGAGCTGATTCCCTTTAGGATGGATTGTGGCTTGATCTGTTTCTTATTGTGAGGCATATTTGCTCCCTCTAGAGAGCCCTTTACTTCTAGATGGAGAATTAGCACTTTCTACCATTTCTTGGTGAGCTTTTCTACAATCTTGTCCTCAAGGAGAGTTAAACTTTAAGTAGATTTTGTGTTTCTGCAGTAGAGAACCTTCCCCTTTCACCCACGTTCCTTTCCCTGATTCAGTCACTGGGATGTCTTCTGGACTTTTTTTTCTGTTTTGAGAAGTTGGAGCCCAGGGGAAAGTGAGCCAGGCTGAACCTGAGTTCTGCAGCAGAGGGTGCAGACCCCCACCATGAGCAGGGGGGGCTCCTGGGAAGGAGAGAGACTTGGCTGCCCTCCACTCCCTAGCCATCAGTGTGCCCCTGCCCAGTTGTATTTCTCCTGAATACTCCCAGACTCTGAAAAGAGTGCATTGGAAGCATTTCTTTAAAGGTCCGTCCTTCTATTCTTGACAGGTGAACTTGTACTGACCTCCGTGGGATTCTGCTTCTGGACGCTGGGCTAAGGCTGGCTTCTACAAAAACAGAGGATTGTTTCATTAATGATACTGAAAGAGGCATCACTCTGATGCCTGACGTGCTAACGAGCGTTGGTTCTTGAAGGTGTTAATTTTCAAACTTCAGAGTGGAAAATGTGTTCATTTCCCCCAGAGACTCAACATTAGCCTTTTTTTTTTTTTCCTTTGCTAATCCTGATCTCAGTTCACATGTGGACTTTGGTCTAAATGAGTAAATTAGCAATATATATATTTAAAAGTAAATACATGCTTGATACTTCCCCTAGATTTTAATACTATATATTAAATACAATATATATCAATATTAATACTATATAATATATATTGCACAAAATAGGTTTTTGATCTTAAAAACAGTGTCCTCTCTTTCATCTGTGAACAATAATAGCATGAACAGCTTTTATCACGTGTATAAATGCCTTTTTATTTTAGGGTGAATTTGGTTTTTATTTACAATGTGCTGGTCTTCATTGCTAATGTGTCCACACTTTAAAAATATATATATTCTTTATTTTAAAACAAAGATTAAAAAAAAGAAGATATGTAAATATGGACTTTTCCTTATTTAATTCTTGGGTGCATTGTGGTTGCCTTGAGTTACACTCAAACAGGAATTTCTTGACATCACACCTCTATCTGTCAAGCATCTACTCTTCCAAAGGCAGCTGATTACTTCAAGTTCTTTTATAAAAGCTAGGATATTCACTGGAAAGACTGATGCTGAAGCTCCAATACTTTGGCCATCTGATGTGAAGAGCTGATTCACTGGAAAAGACCCTGATGCTGGGAAAGATTGAGGAAGGAGGAGAAGCGGATGACAGAGGACAAGATGATTGGATGGCATCACCAATTCAATGGATATGATTTTGAGCAAACTCTAGGAGATAGTGAAGGAGAGGGAAGCCTGGTGTGCTGCAGTCCATGGGGTCCCAAAGAACTGGACACAACTGAGCTACTGAACAACTTTTAAGATAAGGGGGGAAGATGGGTAGTAACAGTTGGGGCAGATGGGGAGAAAAGTGATAGGATTAGGAATTTCAGAGCTTCCTCCAAGGGTTGTCAACTACAAATTGGCACTTGCTATCTGCCTCTACAAGAATCAAATCAAGTGCTGCTGCAGTTGCTGATTTTCAGCATCCCCTGAAAGGACTTCAGAGTGGAGCAGAAATGAGGCACTCTGTGATCAGCAGGAGTGAGGTGGCAGGGGAGGGGGTGTTGAGAGTCGGGGGAGCTGGGTGATGACCGGCAGGACAGGTCTTCAGATAGATATTATCAGGAGCTGTTTTTTGTGAGGCCAATTCTTGTATCACCTCTTATCTAGAAAACCACTAAAACCCTTCATGGTGACAATTGCTCCTCATGACTAGCAGATACCTTCTGGGATGATACGCGCTTGATTACTGACTTTCCTCCCTGACTCTTTGAAACAGTTTCTCAGAGCCACCTGAAGTGCTCTCTCTTGGATTGCAGTCCTTATTTTGCTCCAAATAAAGCTTAACTTGAAACTCTCATGTTGTGCATATTTTTAAGTCAACAGGGAGCAAAAGGAAGAAGTTTTGACAAATAAAAGTAAAGAAATTAAAACAAGAAGGAATGTTGGTGGTCAGGTGTCCCCATCTCATTTTAGCATGTTGGACACTGAGGATCAAAGAGTTGATTCTTCCTCCAATGTTCCTCCAATGTTCCAATTGGTGATCATCCAATCTGGAGTTCTTTGCACTATTTCAAAGCTTTGCCCCCACCTCCCACCACCACCCTGTTTGGTTAGAATATGTCCCTGGAGCTGCTGGGTATTCCTGCTGCTCACAACCCAGTTGAGTTCAATCTTGTCCAGTAATCACAGACTCAGTCTTATCGTGGTGTTCTTAGTGCAGAGGGTGGGGGTTAGGCCAGTGGAAAGAATCAAGGCTTCAGACCAGCCAGATTCCACAGCTCACATCCCATTCCTAACTGCCAACTGTTGAATCTTGGCCACTTTTTAACCTCATGGTTTAGCCTCGGTCTTCATCTGGAATATGGGGATGGTCATCCTGCTGTCCTGAAGGGCTACAGAGGGGATTAGAATGAACATAAACAAATTGCTTAGCTCTCTGTGGTTACTCAATAAATAGTAGCTGCAACTACTATTATTTCCACCTCTAAGATGAAATAAAACAAAGTCCTTGCCCTTCTAGGGAGCTTCCCTGATGGCTCAGTGGTAAAGAATCTGCCTGCAATGCAGAAGAGGCAGGTTCGATTCTTGGGTCGGGAAGATCCCCTGGAGAAGGAAATGACAACCTGCTCCATTACTCTTGCCTGGGAAATCCTCTGGACAGAGGAGCCTGGCGGGCTACAATGGGTCGCAAAAGTGTCTGACACGACTGGGCAACTAAACAGCAAGACAACAACTGCCCTTCTAGGGCTGAGAACCAAGAGAGAAGGCTTTGGGCAAAATGGCCCTAGGACGTCTGCTCCTGGGTTCCTGGGCCAGTCACCTGATTCGTTTGCAACTGGATTAGTTACAGCAGTCTTCTCAACCTAGTCTGTGGTAAGGAAATTACCTACACTTCCTATCAGAGACCCCAGGAGTGAAGAAGAGAGGAAAGAAGAGCCTGGAAATGTTGTAAATTGGACTTGATGCACCCCAAATTTGTCTCATTAACCTGTAATCTGGTAGCTAGGAAAGCCCACTTATAAAACATAAGACATTTTTCCTGCTAATTCATGAACAAACCTCAAAATGGCAGAGATCCATCTGGAGCTTAGCAAGAATGTAACTACTTCCTCAAAACCTTTGTGTTGTGTGTATATCTTCCTGCTGTGCAAACACTCTGTTGAAAAAGCTAAATCATACTAAGAGTTTTCTTTTATATGACATACAGAACAATGCTTGATTTTTTTTTTTTTTTTGGCTATAACTTGGATGGAAATGACAGGGAACTAATTTACAGTGGTTGAATTGGTCCCCAGTATACATATGTTCCTGCCTAGAGCATAAAGCAAAGAAAAACCACTTTTGTGCTTTTCACATTTTTAGTCTTCCCAACCATTTTCTTACTCTATGCTCTGTGTGCTTGGTCGTGTCTGACTCTTTGCGATCCCTTGGACTGTAGCCCCCAGGCTCCTCTGTCCAGGGATTTCCCAGGCAAGCATACTGGAGTGGATTGCCATCTCCTTCTCCAGGGGATCTTCCTGGACCAGGGATGGAACCCACATTTCCTACACTGGCATGTAGAGTCTTTACCACTATGCCACCAGGGATGCCCACTTCCTTTTAGTATTTGCCCAGTATTTCGTGGGTAGATCATCTTCCTGCCTGGCTGCAATGTCCACGCAATATTTACTGCCTTTAAGGTTCACATCCTGGGTTTCTTAAGATCATCAGGAAGTTATGATCTGGTAGGTTTTAGAGACCACAGTGGTGATCCTTCTGAACCTGAACATGGCCAAGAGTCACTTTTTCATTGTGTTCCTGGGAAGAAAGCTACCTAATGTTGAATACGGCAGACTCATGCCATGAATTACCTTGAAGTCATCTGTTGGCCTTCCAGGAGGAGGACAGGCTGAAATGGAACACAAGCTCAGAGAAGGATTGTTTCACTTCTCCCAGGACCCTTCCTGCTTTTCACACGGGTGGACAGCCTTGGGCTACTATCACTCTTGGTTTCCCAGGGACTAGCTCTTATCTGAGATTGTTTTTCTTCTCCTAATTCCTGACCTTTCCAATTGACTTGAAGTTGTTTCCCTTCTCAACCTCACAACCACCCTCAGCCTTTTGAGGAGCACTCACTAGGAAATGTTTGCTTTTCATTAACTTGTTCCTCTCTATTAGAGTCAACAGAAGGCAGAGGAGTGCAGGACACAGGGATGTCTGTTCAGCCAACCTAAGCAGAATTCCCACTCCAGACTCTGGGCAGCTTCCATCAGTGATGATATAGAGAGTTAGAGTCATCTTACGGCAGTGAAATCATCACCACCGTTGCATCACAAATCACGATGCAATGAGCATAATGTAAACAATGGGGATATGAAGACAGAGAACAGAGGCCAACTCTTAAGTCAATATATTTCTGACAAATAAAACAAGTACAATAGAATGAGTAATTAAACGTATATACAAAAATATCTTATTTAGATTTTATTTTTATTCTTCTACAGAAGCTCTGAAGATTGGAAGAATTCACTACACTACATTGAACAAAAATATGAAAGGGAGTCCAACACCTAGAAATACCAAAACCAACTTTTCCTCATAAAGAAAAAGAATAATTTTATAAATAGCCATTAAAAACTGGGTGAAGAAAGCAAAGAAATATGAATCTAGTGGGTTTTAGATTTCTTCTGTTTCTGTCAAACAGCAAAAAAAAAAAAAAAGAAAGAAAGAAAGAAAGAATTGGGAAAAAAGAAAACAGTTTGATAACCCAACATTGTAAAACAACTCTACTTTGATTTAAAAAAAAAAAAAAATATTGAGGCAAAAGAATTGTGTTAAAACAATGGCAAACTCTGCCATTTTTTTTCTTTTATATGTGAAAGCAATAGAAATATCACTGATTATCTAAAGACTTAATATATTCCCAAGATATATTTCTTGAGAAATAGTACTTGAAAATTCATCCCACATGAAAAGTGGAACAAAATTAAAGACTCAAGGTGAGGAAATTCTGTATAAAAAAATTGTTTCTGAGCATTGAAACAGTTGAACATGGAACTAATTAAAAATACTTGTTGAAATAATACTTTAAAACCAACATTTACTTAGCATTGACTATGTGCCAGGCACTGTGCTAAGTATTTTCTACATGTTTGTTCATAAAACTTAATGCATATGTCAAAAATTCCTCTTTCTTTCTTTCTTTTTTTTAATTGAAGTACACTTTGTGTACAGTGTAGTGTTAGTTTCAGGTGTATGCAAAATGAATAATGAATATAGTTCCCTGTGCTACACAGTAGGTCCTGGTTGCTTGAAAATTACTCTACTAATAAATGATTTTTAATTTCAAAATAATGACATAATAATGTAATCTGAGTCTAAGTATTCAGATTTTATAACTGAAACCAGTCAGTGAGTGAAGAAAAGAATAAATATGATCAATTCTGAAGACAAATATGATCAACTCTTGATATGGGAAAGACATGGATTCATAAGATACTGTCCTTTTTTACTGACTTTGATCATTAATGGTATATTCAGCAACAAAATTAGAAAAAAATTGTAAAGAAAATGAAAAATTGGTTAGTGTTTTTTTTTTCTGGCAAAAATGGCAGAAAAAAATGATTAGTGTATTAAATGTCTTTATAAATCAAAAAAAGAAAACCAACAAATACATAGAAATAAAACAGGCAGATCTGAACAGGAAATTGACAGCTCTCATGTAAAAAATGTTAACCTCATAAGTAATTTCAAAAGCACAAATTAAAACAGCAGTGTCATGCCTCCTATGTTAAACCCATCAAATTGGCGAAAACTCAAAAGAAAGCTAATCCCTGGTGTTAGCAGGATTGAGGGAGCAGGCCTTTAATATACCGCCAGCAGAAGTGTAAATGGGTAAATTGGTACTCTTGCGGAGGGGAATTTGGCAGCAGACATCAAAAGCTTTCTAAACACAGATACCTTTGGACTCAAGAATTCCATTTCCAAAGGACGTGCTCAGAGGTGGCCACAGAGATTTAACTCCAAAGATGGGAAAGCTGTCCTCGTGCATGGAGCTTCTCCTTTGAAAGGAAGGATGATACTCAAGCCAGAACCAGGAAGAGGATGATGGCCAAAGATGAAAAGGCTGAGACTTTATGAGTGTTCCATCCTCTGTGGGGATGTAGCCCAGTGGCGCCTGGGAACCACTCACTTCTGCTAAGCTTGGGCCCTGGATGTTGCAGTGTATCTGTTATCACCCCCTGAGTCTTTTTAAAAGCCTTGTTTCATCATTTCAAGTCATCTCCATCTCACTCCAGGCAACTAAGGGAGTTACAACCCCACAGACTGTAGCCCACCAGGAATTCTCCAGGCAAGAATACCGGAGTGGGGTGTCATTCCCTTCTCCAGGGGATCTTCCCTTCCCCAGGGATCCAACCCAGGTATCTCGCATTGCAGGCACACTCTACCATCTGAGCCACCAGGAAGCCAGCATTCTCATAGGCCAGACCTCAGTAAGTAATATTTCTAGTATGTACAAGATTGGGAAGGAGCTCGGGGTGACTTTCTCCGTGACTTTTTGTGTGTGTGTGCAATTGTGTCAGGGGCGGTGGGGAAGAGGAAGCCAAGCACAGCTAATCCAGGGAGGTAAGGCTACCTGGGTCTGGGTTGTCTTGTAAGAGGGGGTGGGGGGCGGGGGCAGGCAGGTATCACAGTTCAGGCTGTCACATTTTCCTTCTGTGATCACAGAGGGCCTCTGGGGACTCCGTCCAGCCAAGAGATGACAATGCATCCAGACACAGGTCACTTTACAAGAAACACCTCTGACCAGGAGGTTAGCTTGGAGCTTTGTGTTATGAGTATGAATTTGCTGGTTTGACCTCAGGAAGGCCTGCCATGGTCTCAGGGCCATGGGCGGTGGGCTCATAGGTCAACTGTCTTTCCAGGGACAAACCCTGGACATGTGGAGTGCCAGGTATGGGGACACAGGGATTCAGCCTGGATGCAGCCCTCACGCTGGGGGAACAGATCCAATGATGATAGCTCAGGATGGTGGTTGTCCAGCCCTGGAGAATCACCTCAGTGCCTCAGTTGTTGTCACAAGTATGGAAGTGTGCATCCCTCCTGGAGTGCCGGCCAAATGCCTGTGAACTTGAAAATACCTCTTGAGCACCCAAATAGCAGATAAAGTCAAACTTGAGATTGTCTTACCAAATAAAATAGTAAAAATGCAAGTTACCCATGTCTGTCTAGCTTTAGTTGTTTAACTGCCAATTGTGTGAAAAGCAAATCCACTTCTGCATTTTCTCAGTACCGCCTTTCTGCAATTTACTGGGAATAGAATTCGGAGAGGGCTTTCTTACCCCCTCATCTCAGGAAGGGAGGGTTTCTTTCCTCCCCAAAACAAAGGCTCCCCCAGGAAGTGCCACTATTGTTCGTGCATTCTCTAATGGATGTGGGACAAGCCACTGCCTTTCTGACTCAGCTACTTTCAAAGAGAAGGAGAGGATGAGCTGGAAAAATTTTTGTGTATATATCCTTCTACTGCACCATCCTTAATGGCTAAATATTACGATGCTACAAGGTTGTACAAATGCTGAGAATGGAACCTAATCTTGGAGTCTTTGTTCTCAAAGTTGGGTGAGCAACAGCATCCTATGGGACATTTTAAATACAGATCACTGGACCTCAGCCCCAGAATGTCTTACTCAGAAGCTCTGGAATGAGACCCTTGAATCTTCATTTCTAACCAAGTTCCTCTAGTATTCTGGCCTGGAGAATTCCATGGACTGTATAGCCCATGGGGTCACAAAGAATTAGACAAGACTAAATGAATTTCACTTTCCCAGGTGATGTTGATGATATTGGTTTGGGGGCCACACATTTTAATGTATCTTTTAGAGACAGACAGGAATTAAGAGAGAAGGTCTGTGATTTTTAAATAGAGACACTTCAAGAATCCCGGCTTCTCAGGTGTCTCAGTGGTAAAATATCTGCCTGCCAAAGCAAGAGACGGGGGTTCTATCCCTGGATCTGGAAGATGCCCCGGAGAAGGAAATGGCAACCCATTCCAGTGTTCTTACCTGGGAAATCCCATGGACACAGGAGCCTGAGGGGCTACAGTCCATGGGGTCGCAAAGAGTCAGTCAGGACCGAGCTTCTGAAATGACAGTTAGAGTTCAGACTGAGCGACTGAACAGCAGGAGGCTGCCCCAATGCCAAAGAATCTAACTGTGTGTCTCTGGTGTCTGCCTGACTTTAGCACCAAGGAGATGACCTCCTTAGCTCCTTAAATGCTACTGCTGTGCTCTCCAGCAGGCAAAACTGCTATGACCAGGTGCAACACATCGCAGCAGCAGGCTGAGGCTACCGACATGGTCAGAAAGGAAGCAGAGACAGTCGGTAGTGGCCATGTCAGTTTCACACCCTCCCCGTGCAGAGCCAAGAGTGTGGCTTGACAGACTAGGAGTCAGGTGGCCAAAACCCTGAGCATGTGTGCTAAGTCGCTTCAGTCATGTCCACCTCTTTGTGACCCCTGGACTAAAGCCCGCCAGGCTCCTCTGTCCATGGGGACTCTCCAGGCAAAAATACTGGAATGGGCTGCCACGCCCTTCTCTGGGGGTATTCCCAAGCCAGGGATAGACCCCTCTCACTTACGTCCCCTGCATTGGCAAGCTGTCACTGTTTGCAAATCATATGGAGAATGTTTTTCTTTCCATACAGGGGAGAAACAGAGCCAAGGTCATCTGAGCAACAGCTGTAAGGAGAGGGGTGCAGAGGGTCTGAGAAAAGGGGGTGAGAACAAGCAGAGGGGTTTCCAGGCTTCTCCAGGCCCCAGGGCATGAGTCCCTGGTCCCCACCCCCCCAGCTCACTGGAAAGTCATCTTTCTAAGTGGGCTCTTGGATGACCCCACGTGCCATCCGTCTGTACCTCTGAAGTGAAGGCAGGGTGACTATAGCTGGGTCTCCCTGAACCCTGTTCTGCTCGTCCATTTGCTGGTCAGAGCAAAGCCTCTCCCCTCCAGTCATTCTGCAAAATTCACAAGGCTGAACCTGCCCTGCTCTCGGCGTTCCATCCCTTTGCACACATTATTCTCTTTGCCTAAGTGCCCCTCCATTTTCTGTCTGATAAGCACCTATTTACCCTTCAAAATTCAGCTTAAGCTTTGCAAAAGGGCCCTCCATCTCTTCCCATTCGCCCTTCATACCTAGGGTAAGCCAACTAAAAGCTGTTGCTTACCATGAAGAAGAATGAAGCCACTGGCCACTGCACTCTCTGACCTTCAACAGCCCCTGAAAGGAAATCAGAGTGGAGATTAGGAATGGGGTGCTCTGTGCTCTGGGAAAAACTGGCAGAACAGACCCTCAGACAGTATTTTCAGGAGGAGGTTTTATGAGCTGAATTTCTTGCATCTCCCTTATCTAGAAAAGATTAAAATCACTCACAGTGACATCCGCTCCTCACAACAGCAGCCAGTCTCTGCCAATGTGTGTGCTTGACTGCATTTACCCTCTTTACTTAAATTATATATATACTGACCTCCCCCCCCAGCTCACTGGAGCAGTTCCTCAGAGCTCTCTGAGTGGCAGTCTCCCAGGCTATATTCCTCACTTTGCCCCCAATAAAACTCAACTCAGAACTCTCACATTGTGCTTCATTTTTTTTTTCCAGTTGATAAGTAGTCCTCTGCACCTCTACATGCTTCATATTTTGATTTTGTTTATTTATCTCATCTTCCAGACTTGTCTCCTCCTCTTTCATTTCTTGGCCTTAGGGTGTCTACTAGACTGGCAGGCACACAGTAGATACTCAACAATTTTTAAGGATTTAAATGCATCATAACGAATCTCTGTGATTATTATACCCAGTGAAAGACAAGGCCATTTTCTTTCTGGAAGAAAGTATAGATCTGAGAGGACTGCTGCTGCTGCTGCGAAGTTGCTTCAGTCGTGTCCGACTCTGTGCGACCCCAGAGACGGCAGCCCACCAGGCTTTTGCCCGCCTCCTTTTTTTTTTTTTTTTTTTTTTTCTGTTTTTTTGGCCATACCAGGTGACATGCATGATCTTAGTTCCCCTACCAGGGACTGAACTCCTGTCCCCTTCAGTGGAAGCATGGTGTCTTAACCACTGGACCACCAGGAAAATCCCCTGGTTTTAGTCTTAATGTGTCTCATGTCACACATACAGGGATGAACAGGGTAGGGTTTTGAAGCCTTAGTTACAGCAGCAGATTTCCATCGGTGCAAAGACTGAAAACTGTCTCCCATGTGTCACCTGGCACTTCAGCCTTTACCGGGACCACAACCATACCCCATATGAAAAGACATTGAGGAATCGAATCCCATAATTGCCCTTAAGGGAAATGTGGGGTTTTGAAAGCTTTGAAAGCAAATCAGAGCTCCCAGGCAGCAACACCATCATGGGCTGCTTCACCCAGATCCCGAGACAGGGGTGTAAGTGTAAGTGTACCCTACATGACCCAGGACATGCCGGCAGGGGAGGAAGGGCAGTGAGTGAGGCCAGCAAGGCAGGGAAGCCAGTGCAGAAGGAGCTGATGAGTGGGCTCCTAAACAGCCAACCTGCACTTAGTCCCACGAGGACCTCAGGGAGGCGGTGGGGGGCCACACTTCAGGCTTGAACGACACCGCAGACAAGAAAGTGGGGTGCCCACTCTCACAACGGCTCCACGCATTCACCAGTGGGCACGTGCTTGTTTCCAGCTTCAGGTGACGTGAATGAAGCTGCTTTGAAAGGTCGTGGGCTTGTGAAGACATGAGCATTTCTCCTGGCCACATGCCTAGGAGAGGAATGGATGGGAGGGGTGTTAGGTAGTATGTTTAACTTCACAAGAGACTGTTTTCCAAAAGCCAGCCCCTCCCTCTACTTTACATTCCTATCATCCACCTTGGAGGGTCCAAATGTTACTGCAAAAGTGAGCCTGTGATTTGCCTTGAGATTTTCTTCACTGTGTGTTTTGAAGAACAATAGCTTTAAATGGTGAAGGTCATGTGTCTTTTCCTCTGCGATTTGTGCTTTTTGTGTCAAAGGTTTTCTCTCTTCTTTTTTTCCCCTCAAGTTTTGTCTTTAGCTCTTTCGTTGCGTACTATGATCCAGTTGGAGTTCATTTTTAAGTATGCTTGAAGTAAGGACTGATATTTATCTATCTGCCTATCAACAATCTAGCCATTCCTCAATCTACCTACTTGTTTATTGGAATGAGTGCATGCCCGCTAAGTCACTTCGCTCCTGTCTGGCTCTGCACAACTCTATGGACTGCAGCCCGTCAGCCTCCACTGTCCATGGGATTTTCCAGGCAAGAATACTGGAGTGGTTGCCGTGCCTTCCTTCAGGGGATCTTTCCGACCCAGGGATCGAACCCAGGTCTTATACGGCTCCTGCACTGGCAAGCAGCTTGTTTACCACTAGCGCCACCTGGGAAGCCCATTTTTCGGCATATGGGTAGCTAATTGTTTCAGCACCATTTATTGAGAAAATTATTTTCCCCTATGAGTTACCTAGTTGATTTTACTTATAATCAGTGGGCCACCTCTGCTGGAGTCTATTTCGGATACGCCTCTGTTTCACTGGTCTCTAATTCTACCCTTGCTGCAATACCACAGTCTTGGCCACGGTAGCTTGAGAATCAATGTGGAAATCTAATAGTTTCTGTCCTCCAGTTATGTTATTTCTGAACATTTTCTAGGCTATTCTAAGTCCTCTACGTTGTCATATAAAATTAAAATCAGCTTGTCAATTGCCACCAAAACTGCCTGCTGTCAGTGTGCTTGAAATGGTATAAAGTCTCTATATCAGTTTTGGTATCACTACGGTCTGAATAATATTGAGTCTTCTAACTCATGTCTTTCTCTCAGAAATGTTTTGTATTTTTTAATAATTGTTAACTTTTATTTTTAGTTTTTGGCCTCATTATGCAGCATGGGAAACCAGGGATCAAACTCGCTTCTAATTCCACCTGAATTAGAAACATAGAGTCTTAACCACTGAAACACCAAAGAAGTCACAATGTTTTGTATTTTTAAATGTAGAAGTTTTTCACATAATTCATTAAGTTTTCCTATCTTTCGCCTATTGCAAATGGCATTGCTTTTCATTTCAGTCTTAAATTTGACTGATATATTTTTAAATGTATTCATATACATATGATTATTACATGTATTTCTCTGTTAGTAAATGCATTCATGTCTTGCTCCAGAAAGGCTTTAGGGAAGCTCACAAGAATGTATGAAATCAAATCAAGACTTAGGAGAAGAAGAGATGGAAAAGGAACATCGAGTGGAGCCAGTTCAGTTCAGTTCAGTCTCAGTCATGTCCGACTCTTTGTAACTCCATGGACTGCAGCATGCCAGGCCTCCCTGTCCACCACCAATTCCCAGAGTTTACCCAAACTCATGCCCATTGAATCGGTGATGCCATCCAACTGCGTATCCTCTGTCGTCCCCTTCTCCTCACTCTCTCCATCTTTCCCAGCATCAGGGTCTTTTCCAATGAGTCAGTTCTTGGCATCAGGTGGCCAAAGGATTGGAGTTTCAGCTTCAGCATCAGTCCTTCCAGTGGATAATCAGGACTGATTTCCTTTAAGATTGACTGGTTGGATCTCCTTGCAGGCCAAGGGACTCTTGAGACTCTTCTCCAATACCATAGTTCAAAAGCATCAATTTTTTGGCGCTCAGCTTTCTTTATAGTCCCTCATATGCATACATGACTACTGGAAAAACCATAGCTTTGACTAGGCGGACCTTTGTTGGCAGAGTAATGTCTCTGCTTTTTAAATACTGTCTAGGTTGGTCATAACTTTTCTTCCAAGGAACAAGTGCCTTTTAACTTCATGGCTACAGTCACCATCTGCAATGATTTTGGACCCCCAAAATAAAGTCTCTCACTGTTTCCACTGTTTCCCCATCTATTTCCCATGAAGTGATGGGACCAGATGCCATGATCTTAGTTTTTGGAAACTGAGTTTTGAAACAACTTTTTCACTCTTCTCTTTCAATTTCAACAGACTGTTTAGTTCTTCATTTTCTGCCATAAGGTGGTGTCATCTGCATATCTGAGGTTATTGATATTTCTCCCAGCAATTTTGATTTGAGCTTGTGTTTCATCCAGCCCAGCATTTCACATGATGTACTCTGCATATAAGTTAAATAAGCAGGGTGACAATATACAGCCTTGACATACTCCTTTTCCTATTTGGAACCAGTCTGTTGTTCCATGTCCAGTTCTAACTGTTGCTTCCTGACCTGCATACAGATTTCTCAAGAGGCAGGTCAAGTGGTCTGGTATTCCCATCTCTTTCAGAACTTTCCACAGTTTGTTGTGATCCACACAGTCAAAGGCTTTGGCGTAGTCAATAAAGCAAAAGTAGATGTTTTTCTGGAGCTCTCTTGCTTTTTCCATGATCCAGTGGATGTTGGCAATTTGATCTATGATTCCTCTGCCTTTTCTAAATCCAGCTTGAACATCTGGAAGTTCACAGGCATGAAGCTAATATGCATATGTGTTATACTGTATCAGTTCAGTTCAGTTCAGTCGCTCAGTCGTGTCTGACTCTTTGCGACCCCATGAATACTGTATAACAGTATGGTATATTTGCTTTGGTGTATTTGTTTGTTCCAAAAGGAAAGGTGAATCTGATTATTGCATACTTTAGAGCATTCTTAAGTAGTACTCTTGAACCAACTATCCCCAGGAAGGACAACCATTTCCTACACCTTTCTCCAATAGGCCCTCAAAGGCAGGATAGAACACATTTAATAGAACAAATGGAACCCTCAACATTGTCGTCTGGAAAGCATGCTGAGTTTTGATGCGCCATCCTTATGTCACTCAAAATACAGCCTCGCAATGCTGAAACCGACCCTCTCCAAGACAATTCCTTTTGTGTGCAACCACACCTAACTGAATTCATCGTGGCCTCCTTACTCTCAGAAACCACCTGAGATCATGAATATTTGCTGTTTGAAGTTTGGGCAGTTTACTGTGCATCAGTAGATAATGAATACAGATTTTGCTCCCAAGCTCCCATTTAGTGCTTACTTCATGTCGGGCATTTTACTAAGCACTGTGTATATTACCTAATTAAAAAACAACTTTTAATTGTATATTGGATTAGGACAGAGGAGCCTGGTGGGATAGAGTCCATGGGGCCTCGAAGAGTCGAACACAACTAAGCAACTAAGCATGGCTGCACAGCCGATTAACAATGTTGTGATAGTTTCAGGTGGACAGCAAAGGGACTCAGCCATACATATACATGTACTCATTCTTCCCCGAATTCCCCTCCTATCCAGGCTGCCGCACAACACTGAGCAGAGTTCCCTGTGCTATACAGTAGTTCTTATTCTTATCCATTTCAGACATAGTAGTGTATACATGTCGATCCCAAACTCCCCTACATTCCTTTCTCCTCATTCTTCTCCCCTGGCAACCATACATTCATTCTCTACATCTGCGAGGCTGTTTCTGTTTTGTAAATAATTTCTAAATATTACCTAACTTAATCCTTACGTAACACGATGAGGAACGACCCATCATTGGACCAGTTTCAGTTCACAAGTCAGGAAATTGAGGACCAGAAGTATTTGTGCTAAGTCAACCCAGGATGTTTGAGTCCATACTTTGAGGTCTTATTAACTATTCTGCCTTCTCACTTATCTCTTCCAACTGGATCTTACCAGTGGGTCCTTGATGGTATCTTTCTCAATGGGGACCATATTGCCTCCCAGAGGAGGAAAATAGGTTCTTGCAAAGTATGAAAATAATCATAAATACCTCAGTGATCTGTGGTTCTTCAAACTTTCAACCTCCTTCGTGAAATTTTGTTCCTTACACAATTTAATTTCTTTTGGTGGGGGGAATGTAAATAAAAACTTTTCTTCTTAAGGGATCAATAAGGATAAAAAGACCCTGATGCTGGGAGGGATTGGGGGCAGGAGAAGGGGACGACAGAGGATGAGATGGCCTGATAGCATCACTGCCTCGATGGACATGAGTTTGAGTGAACACCGGGTGTTGGTGATGGACAGGGAGGACTAGCATGCTGCAATTCATGGGGTTGCAAAGAGTCAGACACGACTGAGCAACTGAACTGAACTGAAGGACAAAAAGATTGAGAAAGCCTGCCTCATGACAAAGACCACCTCAGACAACTTCTCAAGGGCCCATAGCCTCAGAATAAAAACCTTCCTTGCACACAGCAGATTCTTAGTTAACACTGTTTGATGGGTGGATTCTCGCATGCACGAGGCAAATCTACTTTGAAAATAACCACTACAGAAATAATACAAGCCAGAGGGATGCTCTGGACGTCATAGTAAGGCAAGTTCTCAGCAAAGACCAAAGGTACAGACACCCTTGTAGACAACACTTCTGGGAGTGAGGTTCAGAGCTAGCCAAGGTGAGTACCACCTGTCAGGAACTGTGAGGGAGAGTATTAGTCTGCTCTTTTCGATTCCCTGGTGACTGACCTTATTATGCCTGGGCAACATGGCTGACTGCACTTGCTAATCTGTGGATTTCTAAAAGCAGATAATGAGTCCAGACAGCTGGAGCTCAAAATGAAACAAGCCTTTCGGTTTTCAGGAATTGCAGCAGGCGTTTAACGAGTCCTCAATGGGGACCTGGCTCACTCTTGCTGTGTCCGGGGTACAGCCCATGTGCTCAGTCTGACTGGTCCATGGGCACATTCACCCATTTACTCCCAAACCAAGGGCCATTTCCTTGGCAACCCTCCAGTCTGAGGTAAGACAGGAAACTGATGGCTAAGGTTCACGGGTCCCTTCCCATCCTTCCCTCCTAAGCACATGGGTAAGTTCAGGGTTACAGAAATCTTAGAAGGATGCTAACAGAGGCTCAGCAAGGCTGACACCACTGCCCTGCGGGGCTCAGCTGGTCTGTAACAGAGATGGACCAGGGGCCCCAGGGACTGACACTCGACCCAGGGAGTTTCCCATCAGCCCGCGCTGTCTCCCCAGGAAGTCTGCTCTCTGCAGCTCATCTCTGGAGCCCTGAGCATGAAGGAAAACAATTATTTTCTCCTGGAAAGTTCATGGCTTCTCCCTCATTCTCTCTCCCCCTTCCCCACCCAAATTCTGTCTGGTTTGAGTTTACTGTCAAAACACACCCAGTCAAATTACTTGTCTGCAGACGGTTCTGCTGGCCTTGGTGTATCCACAGGAGAGCTGCTAACGACCGTCCTTCCTGCCTGGGCTTTGCTCGTCCTCAGAAGGAACTGCTCATTATCCTGCTCTGACGGCAGCCTGGACGTCTGGAAGCAGTCAGTCAGGATTCCGGCTGCAGAGCTACAGTCCCAGCACCTTCCGTTGGGTCAGATCTCCCCAAGAGCAGCTCTCAGCTCTCGGGGGCCTGTGGACCTGTGGTCCTTCAAGCCAGGCTCCTCGGAGCTTGTGTTGGGGCAGGGAGTAGGTGGGAGACACTTCTGTCCATAGATGACTTCCCACCAGAGCCAGCGACAAAATTTTTAGAGTCCTGTCCAAAATAAAAATTGGGGGCCCTTTGTTCAAAAAAAAAAAAAAAAAAGGCCTTTCTCCTGAAGTATCTCTCTTGATTTGTCAGTGTGATTGGCTATTTGTTATTTACTCGCTAAGTCATGTCTGATTCTTTGTGACCCCATGGACTGTAGCCTGCCAGGCTCCTCTGTCCATGGGATTCTCACTGCACTCCCCCACCGCCTGCCGCCCATCTCATCTCCATGGCCACCACTCATCCCAGACTTCCAGCCTCTCTCTCCTGGGTCACTGCAATAACCTCTCACTGGGCTCCTTGCTTCCAGGCTTCCTCCCGCCCCCAATATTCTTGAGCACCATAGTGAGAGTGATGCAGTTTTCAAATATAAAGAAACACACCGCTCCTCTGTTTAAAATCCTCCAGTGATGATTTCCAGGAGCCCACGGGCTTTCTATGACCTGCAAGACCCTGCGTGGTCTGACACCATGTGCCCTTCACCACCATCCCCCACCAGCCCATCTCCCAACAGTCTCCTCCTTCCCTTGGCTCCAGCTACACTGGCAACCTTGCTGTCTATCAATTATGCCTGACACCCCTGCTCAAGGACCTTCACAGTGGCTATTGACTACATAAATCCCCCTTCCCTTTGCCCTCCCAACACCTCTTTCACATCTTTGCTCACATAGCACCATCTCAAAGAGACCTGGTTATTTTTCCTAAAATTGCAGTCTGCCAGCTCCCCTACCCACCTGGTCTGTGCCTTTTCCCTCAACTGCTCCACTATTTCCCATCTCCAACATACTGTATACTTAACTTACTTAACATTTTAACTCCTTATTATCTGTTTCCCTCCTTTAGAGTGTCAGCTCCATGGGGGCAGGGATTTTCCCAAACACCCGTGTGCCTGGCACACAGTCCATCCTTCATCCTTCTTGATGTGTCAGGGAGTATTTGAAAGCTCCTGCTGACAGAAAATGTTGTAAAGGAAAAAATGGTGGAGGGCTCCTGGGAGCGTGTGCTTCTCTCTCTCTCTCTTGATTAAACTTGCCTTTGGGCAATCTGGCTGCTCCACAGTCAAGGATAATTGATACACCCCACTTCAACGCCTGAGGGTGTGACTTCAGATCATATTTCTTCCTTGTCCAGATTACGACTCCCAGCGCTTATACCACAAATTGAAAGAAGGGCATTTTTTTTCTCCCTCCCCCATGGTTAAGTCCCCAAACCATGAAGAAATCTGCCTGCCATAGAGGACTCTGTGCTGCTCACAAACGCCTCATTGGTAAGAAACCCAGGCCTGGTCTGGGAGGCCCGTGGAGAGGAAGGGTCCTATCTCTGGCTGGTGCAGAGCTGCTGCTCTCAGGGTTTGGTGAAGAGTTGCACACATTTTGGGTGGATTCTCAGGAGCTGATCTAGGCTTCCAACACTGCAGCTCTTTTATAATATAAGGCATAAATGCAAGCAAGTGCCAAAAAAAAAGGCACATGCTTCCCCAAAGGCATAGTCTTTATTCCAGGAAGCCAAGTGAAGTGAAAGTGTTTGTCCCTCAGTCGTATCTGATTCTTTGTGACCTCATGGACTATAGAGCCTACCAGGCTCCTCTGTCCATGAGATTTCCCAGGCAAGAATGCTGGAGTGGGTGGCATTCCCTTCTCCAAGGGATCTTCTCAACCCAGGTCTCCTGCCCTGCAGGCAGATTCTTTAACATCTGAGCCACTATGGAAGCCCAGAGCAGAAGATATTTCACCATGACACCTGAGCCTTCTTCTTAGGGTCATCTAGATCCCTACTATTAAGCTAGGGGTCACTAGACAAGAGTGTCCTCTCTTACGATAATTTCTCTTCCAAGACCATGAGCACATTTTCTGACAACTGGCCCCAGTAGGACAACCTCAGCCCATTGAATGGGTTATAATAACTTTGGACCTCACATCAAAAGAGCTAAGAGCATCCCCTTTCCCCTCCCCAAAAGTCCTCTTACTAGGGTAGGGATGGTTCTATTCACCCACAAGAATGGGACACCTCCAGCCAGCCCAGCCAAAATATTCTGTAATTGATTGCCCGGGTATCCTGGTAACCTCTGCAGTACAAAAGAGACTAGTCAAGGCGTCTTACTGTCTCTGCACCCTTACAAAGGGGAACTATCTCATAAGAGGTAAAGTTTTTCAACCCTGGATTCATTCTCCTAAGCTTATGGCCAGAGAGGAAAGACATATTAGGTTGTCAGCAACTAGAATTTAATTCTCCTATGTGCTGGGTCCCAGGGGCTGGTTCAATAACACACCTATTTCCACTGAATTCATGTCTTTTTTTTTTTAACCCCAAATAAATATGAACTCTCTTGGTCTCTATCAATCTAAAAGGCACCAATTGCATCTAAAATACTATTTTCTATCCATGATTTGGTGCAGTTGCCAAACGGAAGGGTTTTTGTGTGTGTGTGTGTTTTTTTTTTTTGCCCAGAGCCATTTTGCTCACTCATCAGGATGACAGGAAAAGGGGAACATTCCAGGGCACAAACCTTAAATCCCTTGAGAGCATCTCAGAGTGTGCCATGCCAGCCTTTGCTGGGATCTGATGAGCTCCTTGCATGCAACGTTCAGGCACTTTTAAACACCCAAGTTGAAATGATCCCACCCCAGCAGGCTGCTTGAGCAATTTTTACATCAGCACTTTAGGCACTGCTTCTCCGCCTAACCTCAGCCCTGGGACAGAGACCACATTCTCTTTTAGGACCGCATCCCCTGCCACAAATCTTTTTCAGAACTCCAATAAAGATCTTTTTTTTCTTATTTATTTTTATTGAAGCATAATTTATTTACGGGCTTCCCAAGTGGCACTAGTGGTAAAGAACCCACCTGCGAATGTAGGAGATATAAGAGACTTGGATTCGATCCCTGGGTCAGCAAGATTCCCTGGTGGAGGAAATGGCAAGCCACTCCAGTATTCTTGCCTGGAGAATCCCACGGACAAAGGAGCCTGGTGGGCTATAGTCCATGGACTCGAAGAGTCAAACACGACTGAGCAACTGAGCACAGCACAGTGCGTGGATAGTTGATTTACAATGTTGTTAATTCCTGTTATACAGCAAAGCGATTTGGTTATACATTTGTTACATTTTTTTCTTAATATTCTCTTCCATTTTGGTTTATCATAGGATTTTTCTTTCTCATCACAACTGTCATTTAATACATTAATTTAAAATTACATCTATTACTACACTGTGGGGCTTCCCCTGGTAGCTCAGACAGTAAAGGGACTGCCTGCAAGGCAGGAGACCTGACTTTGATCCCTGGGTCAGGAAGATCCCCTGGAGGAGGGCATGGCAACCCACTCCAGTATCCTCACCTGGAGAATTCCATGGCCAGAGGAGCCTGGTGGGCTATATATAGTTCACTGGGATAAAGAGTTGGACATGACTGAACAACTGCACAGCGTTGCAGCTTTTAAAATAGTGACAGTATCCATACTATTGAAATTTATTGTATGTTTTAATCTTATCTATTTTATTTTACATCTCTAAAAATACTCTTCTGATAAAGAGTGCATGGACCTTGAAGCACTGAGAAAACAGGGATGGTGTTTTGTTTCTAGCATGACTCAGTTCCAAGGATGGGTATCGACAGAAGCTGTTGAGCTACTATTTGTCAGAAGAATAAATGGCTGAATGGCTCTGCTATCTTAATTTTTCAAGGCTGAAAATTAATCTAAAAGTTGAAAGTTGTTGGAAACATAGAGTAGCTAAAGCAGGTTTTAAAAAGCCTGAGACAAGACCATATGTTACCACTTCCTGCATTTTGACTTGCCAGCATCATAGAATTTCTTCACAATGTTGTGTTAGTTTCTGTTGTACAGCAAAGTGAATCAGCTATAAGTATACACCTGTCTCCTCCCTCTGGAGCTTCCCTCCCACCTACCTGCCATCCAACCCCTCTGAGTCATCACAGAGCACTATGCTGAGCTCCTATGTGATACAGCAAAAGGGACTTTGAACTGGTTTCTTTTCTCTAATTCTTCTTCATCCTCAGTGAGAAGAGGGAAGGAGCAAGTCAGAGGGACCCAAAGGTGCCCTATAATTCCCAAATGGCAATTTGCTCACTCTAAAACCCAGGAGCAAAGGTGTGGCTTGCTCCCTAAAAGGACCCAGGGCACCTCTGGATTTTTAAATGCAGATGCCTACCCTAAAGGAGCTTATTCTCAGCGAGGGAAGCAGACCATACATAGGACAAATGACATAGCTGGAAGTTTCACTAGCAACAGGTACCAAAGTGAAATGAAAGTGAAAGTCGCTCAGTCTGTAATCCATACCAGTTTTATAGACTATAGAGTTCATGCAATTCTCCAGGCCAGAACACTGGAGTGGGTAGCCGTTCCCTTCTCCAGGTGATCTTCCCAATGCAAGGATTAAACCCAGGTCTTCCGAATTGCAGGCGGATTCTTTACCAGCTTAGCCACAAAGGAAACCCAAGAATACTGGAGTGGGGAGCCTATCCCTTCTCCAGGGAATCTTCCAGACCCAGGAATCGAACTGGCGTCTCCTGCATTGCAGGCGGATTCTTTACCAACTGAGCTATCAGGAAAGCTCCAAGACATAGATATAAGACAGAGAATAAAACATTAGGATTTGAACCCCAGTTTTCAGACAAATACTAATGATTCAATGATGAATTTCCTTAAGAATGTTTTTCTAACTTTCAAAAGATATTTTTTCCCTCCTTAACCCTGGATGACACACAATATACCCTCTTCTCCTTTCTCCAGATTTTGACACCATCATTCCATCCCACGCTGAGCTACAGTAGGAGATTTGCTGGGGCAAATTCAACTCTGGAACATTCTTTGCCACAAATCACAGCTGCCACCAGGACTGCCCCTGCCAACTCCCCTGGGCTCCCCTATAACAACATTCCATCTTCAGGACCCTGCCAGAACAGTGCCAATCAAGAGTGGAAAGATGTACCAAGAAATATTGGAGACACAACAGGAAAACAGGTGTTCCCAAACTTCCCCCTCGAGCCTGCACTGAGGCGGATCGAACGACCCAGGGAAAAACACATGGGATAAAGGGTCATTTGTTAAAACCTGGCCATAAATCCCACAGGACAATGCCACATTGTCAGGCTGCCCCCTCATAACAATTTCCCGCTGATAACACTGGTATGTATGTGGCTTGGAGAAGCCCCAGTGAAGACAACCCTGGTGCCCTGGAATATTCAGCGAGCTCAGGCTTGCCAAGTCTATCCTAAGAGGTGAGTCATAATGCTCGACAGCTTAATTCTTTTACTCCCTGCAGCCAGGATTGTGTCAGCTCTAGTGTAAGCCTAGGAGCATCTCTTGTGGTCTGATTTGAGGGGACTATGAGCTTCATCCAAGTCCTCTCCTCCATCTTCTCATGCCCTTCCATCGGAGCAGACGGATGACCTAATTAAAATCAGAATCCTACGAGAACAGGAATATTCATGGAAGTTATCACCCAAAAATGCTAGGCTTAGAAAAGACTCTGGGAATTATCCAGCATAAACATCACTAAGCACAGATAAGCAAGGAGACCTGTGGTTGGTTCTTTATGTCCCTCGCCTCCCTTATCCATGCCCTTTGACCCCAAAGCTGACCTGTGTATCCTAGAGGATGCTGTAGAAATAGGGATGTGTGACTTCTGAGGTCTAGCCAAGAAAGACCTCACAGCTTGGCCGAGGTTCCTCGGGTCACTCGCACTCGAGGAATCTGGTCCCCATGTCCTGAGGACACTCTGGCAGCCCCAGAGAGGACTTCACATAGCTGAGGACTGAGATCTTTGACCGTGAGCAGCGCCAGTCACAGGAGTGAGCTGCCTGGAGAAGACGTCTTCCAGCCCCCATGGAGCCTTTCAGTGAGCAGAGTTGGAGACCCTGGGATGGACTGCCCAGTGAGGGCCTCTGAATTCCTGAGCCCAGAGATTTTGAGATCATACACGATCATTATTTTAAGGCACTAAGCCTGGAGAAATTTGTAACACAGCCATACTTAATAAACACCCAGAGCAGGGACAGGACAGGTACAAAATAACGACAGTAAAGGATTATCTTTCTGATTAAAGTGCATCCTTGTTTCCAAGGCCCACAAGGCTTCACATCGACGCAGACCGTCAGCTCAGTGCACACCAGCTGGTTGCCTCCTATTAATTTCCCAAGTGCTCCCCACGTTCTCCCTCTTCCAAAGATGTTTATCATCCCACTTTAGAGTCTGATTGGCACTCTGCCGCCCTGTGCTAAGTCACATCAGATGTGTCTGACTCTTCTCGACCCCATGGACTGTAGCCTGCCAGGCTTCCCTGTCCATGGGATTCTCCAGGCGAGAGTACTGGAGTGGGGTGCCACACCCTCTTCCAGGGGATCTTCCAGACCGAGGGATCAAACCTGCATCTCTTACATCTCCTACATCGGCAGGCGGGTTCTTTACTACTAGTACCACCTGGGAAGCCCCAGGCCTCTCTGCCCCCAGCACTTCACAAAGGTGAATGCTTCTTGCTGGTCAACTCTCAGCTCAAAAGTCACTTCAGAGAGGTTACCAGGTCACCAATCCCGAGGAAGTCCCTCCTTCTCCCCCTCCCCGCATTGTTACCCTCTCTCTGCCGAGAGGATGCTCTTCCCAGCAAGGCCACGCTCTGAGTTTATCTCACACACTCCTGTGATAACTTGGTTGTGGTATTTCCTCAACAGATAGAAGTTTCACAAAAGTGCTGTGTTCATCTTATTTTCTTCTGAATCCCTAGAAGTCAGAAAGGGAAAAACAAATTGCATATTATGCATTTACATGGAATCTAGAAAGATGGTATTCATGAACCTATTTGCAGGGCAGCAATGAAGATGCAGACTTAGAGAACAGACTGTGGATTCAGTGGGGGAAGGAAAGGGTGGGACGAACTGAGAGATGAGCATTGAAACATACACATTACCATATGTAAAATAGACAGCCAGAGGGAATTCGCTGTATGACCCAGAGAGCTCAGATCCGAGGCTCTGTGACAACCTAGAGGGGGTGGGATGGGATAGAGGGCTGGGAGGGAGGCTCAAGAGGGAGGTGACATATGTATACCTATGGCTGATTCATGTTGATATATGACAGAGATCAAGACAAAATTATAAAGTGATTATCCTCCAATTAACAATAAACAAAATTTTAAAATATTAATAAAAAACCATTTTAAAAGGTGTTGCTAAAGCATTCAACAATATTTGTAGAAAGAGGAATAAAGACTAGACATTGAGAAAGGAGAAAGACAAGAGGAGAAAGGGGGAAGGAAGGAGGGACAGAGGAATGACAGGAAGGAAGCTGAAGGAGTGAGCCATGTCTTTGAAATCTTTACGAAAAATAGTAGTCCCTCTTCTAATTAACATACCTGAAATGAACACCCACTTTGCACAGACAAGTCTTGTGCAAGCTGCTCTGGACGGAAAGTAGCCACACGCCTTGCCCTTCAAGGAGAACTTGACCTTGAATTAACATATCAGAGTCCCTTTCAGTGGCTTGGAAGTCGAAAGCCAAGGAACGGGAGAAATCTGAAAGGGGAGGTGCACAGGGGTGGTAGCGGTGGGCGGGACTTTGGGGGGCGGGGCGTCTCCAGCCTGGTTGCCAGGAGTTGAGAAAAGTACTGAGGGAAGAGCCCAGAAAGAGTTCTGGCCAGATTTGCAAATGATTTCCCAATTTTCTGTAGAACCAGCCAGAGCACAGAGTTGAGCTAAGCACCTATAGTCTTTGCTTCATGGGCACCTCTGAAAAATGAGACCTTTTGTTTTTAGTCTCTGAACAGGGGCTGAAAAGGCCACATCCTCTGAGTCCTCAGTAAGAACGTGCTTCCGCTCACAGCCCCTAAGAGCCCCTGATTCCCTAACAGCCTTCTTCATCCTTGGATGGAACCAGGTGGTGTTGGTACAGAAGGAGGTGGCAGAGCAAGGAGAAGAGGTGCTTCTAAGTGGCGTGTCAAGTCCTTCTGAAGGGAACAGAGCAAGTTACATTGTTTGAATCATAAGAAAATCTAGAGAAAATCTCAGTAGGACCTTTGGCCCACAGCACCTCAGAGTTCTGGGTCAGTATCACCCACTCGTTTGCCTCTGTGATTGTTTCTATAATTATTTCACTTATTTGTGTAACAGCAGGAAGGAAAGATCTGGTCCACTTGGACTTGCTTCTCGCCCTGGGCAGGCTTGTATATCTCACTTACTAGAGAACCAGTCCTACAAAATGCATCTTTAGGGTCTAAATCCCAGAAGGGATAGGCTGCCTTGGAAAAGAGACCTGAAGAACCGAAGTCCTGAAATGAATTTCAAGAAAGGAAACTTTGGGCCAAAGATGAAAGGCCTTCTTAACTGGGAAAATCTATTAGAATATGTAATACTCTCTCAGGAACAGAAGCCCCTTTCCTTACATTATTTAACACAAGGGAGAACAAAGGGCTGGAGAACGTACATTGATCCTCCTTCAGCCCCTGAGAGCATAGGAAAGATGACCTAATGGTGATTTCCTATTGCTAACTGACACAATCATTTGAATCTGAAAACATTAGAAAGTAATGAACCGGACTGTCTCCATGGCAGAAGGGCAAGTGGGCGGTGCCTTTAGAATTTCTGAAGCTCTTGGCAGAGGAAAAAGGACATCTAAGCAATTCCACATGCCACTGGATGGGCTCAAGCTCGGACATAGCCACGGTGTCCAGAAGAGTGTCCTTGTGCCCAAGTGCCAGAGCCCAGAGCCAGCCCACAGCTCTTCCTAAATGCAGTCAGACTCAGAGCGCCTAAGAAACGAATCTTCCCAAAGATAAGAAAACAGAAGGGGGAATGTTTAGTCTTGTCTTTCCAAAAACCACCAATCCAAGCTTTGTTCTGTCCCGGGGGCAGAGCTAAAGTGGCATTCGACAGCAGACACACATGCCATGGGATTATGGCACAGCCAGGGACTTCTCCGGAGTCACGGAATCTCAGGCCTGGAGAGAGCCTCCAGCTTTACCTAACAATGCACCTCCTCCTCGCTTGACGGAAAGCCAGAATCCAGGGGGCTTTTGTGAACAGCATCAGAGCCGGGTTCTGGTGCTCACCTGAGGCTGGAGTTTAGTGAAAGAAAGGGCCTCAAAAATGTCGGGAAGGAAGAAGAAAGCACCGCAAATATTAGCAGAATCTGAACATGAGACTCCTGTAAAACATTCCTCATTTGTATGTAGACTGCATCACACTTCTTCTAGCCCAAGACTAAAGTAGATGCACTCTGAAGGTTGAGTTCCTCTGTGGGGTGAAGAAGACCTGGGAGGCACAATCTGGAGCGGGGGGCGGGGGGGCGGGGGTGGGGGAGTTACAATCTGGGACCATACATTTTCCATCTGAAAATGGAGACAGAGTACCAACCTGCAAAGTTTAAAGAGTGGATGTGAATGAGGGCTTTCATGGCATAAGGTGGGGACGGAGACCCTGGTCCCCTTGGTAGCAGTGGTGATAATCCATACCTATCAGATAGAAGCCACCTTCCTTCTGCTTTGGGTCCTCAGAGGGGCAGGGCTGCCTCGGTCAGCAAGGGGAGAGTGACTGGCCCAAGTGCTCAGGCCAGCAGAGTAAGAGCTGGGCTTTTGCTTGGGTGGAAGGAATCACAAATGCTGGACTTCCCTGATGGCTCAGACAGTAAAGAATCTGCCTTCAATGCAAGAGACCCAGCTTCGATCTCTGGGTTGGGAAGATCCCCTGGAGAAGGAAACCCACTCCAGTATTCTTGCCTGGGAAATCCCATGGACAGAGGAGCCTGGTGAGCTACTGTCCATGGGGTCACAAAGAGTCAGACGCGACTGAACTAACACTTTCACTTTGACTTGGAGGCTGAGGCCTGCACAGCAGCATTAGACCTCCTCAGGCTCCCTGCCCCTCCAGGGTTTGCTCATTTTCACCAAAAAGCAGGAACCACTGAGGGTCCTCTTGCAGGCCCAGGGCACCAGGCTGAGCCTCCCAGGCATCTCTGTTGGAGCCAGGGCCGCCTCTGGGCTGCATGCTTTGAAGGGAGGCAGGGCGGGTGCAGGAAGATCTCCTTCCTTCAGAGGCTTCAGCAGGGGGAGGGGGTGTGGACCAAGGCTCCCCCCTCCCTCGCCCAGGGGGATTAAGGATGCTCCATTGTTCTCGGCCCCCTGGCCCCAGCATTTGCATACATCAAGTCCTGAGCTGGCCCGGTGATGCAGGCTGCACCTGCTGCCTGGGGTTCCCAAGCTGCTCCCAGTCAGACCGCAGGTGATCCCTTTGGATCCTTACAGATTGGGGTCCAGGCTTGGGGTGGAAAAGTGATGGAGAAGGGAAGCTGACACACGGTACATGCATGTCCCTCCGGACGGCTGCAAGTGGTCAGGGGTCTGGGAAAGCCTGGGCTTTGAATCAGGGGAGCTCTTTTCAACAGGCCTTTATGTGAAGAGCCCTCCAACCTCCTAAGCCTCATTGAACTTGAAAAGCTACAAGCTCCCTTTCTTTCCGGAGACCCTCTGGCCTCTTCCCTTATCTCTTTCATCGAAGCCATTGTTAGGGGCTGCATTAGTGGGAATTGGGATCCCCCCTCCCCATCCTAAGAAGGCGCGTATCATATCCCAGATGTAAGAGCTGTAGAACAAAGGTCTGAGCCATCCGGAGAGGGTGGGGGAGCCCAGGTCACGACTCAGGGGATTCAGGTCCCCACCAGTGCTTTCCCATGTAAATAACATTTTTCAGATAACAAACCACTTAAAAATACAGGAAGTACATTATTGCTCAGAACGGCAATTTCCATTTGACGGGTGATGAAACTGAAGCTGGTCAACAATGTCCACCATGGGTATGTCCTGGACCAAAGCCCCAGAATTCAGACTCTGGGTCCCGCATTCTCCTGCCACGTGTCACTGTGTGTGCAAACACCAGGAAAAAGAATTTTAGGACAAAATCGCATCTGGTTTGGCACTGAAACAGGACTCAGTCCACCTGTGACGTATCATTTGTTCTCAGAATATTTTTCTAGCAAATCAAGGAAAAGAATTTAATGAGCAGGGGAGGTATGTGAGGCTGGGGGCTGGACACCAGGGCTCCCAGTAAGCTGCTCCCAAAGAATCATTAGCAAATGAATGGCTTATTCAAGTGCCCCTAGGGACTGGATTGGGGCCTGCCGGGTCTCCCAAGGAAGCCCCACCAGCTGGCCCCCAGCCTGTCCCCTCCCTTCCCCCACTCTCTCTTTCCTTCTGGAGCCCCAGGCACTCCACCATCCTTAACATTTGTTCTCCAAAATCAGGAAGGGTCAGAACACCAACTGCTGGCAGTTGTTGGCCAATTGACCTCATTTTAATGTCATTGGCTTTTAGCCCGCTCTTATCTCTCACAATGATTTGCATTCGAAATTAAAAAAAAAAAATCTAGTTAATTTACATAGAGCAAATTCACCCTTAAAGGTTTCCCTGGTGGCTCAGCAATAAAGACTCCGCCTTCAGTGCAGGAGCCTCTGGAGATGTGGGTTCGATCCCGGGAAGATCCCCTGGAGGAAGGCATGGCAACCCATTCCAGTATTCTTGCCTGGAGAATCCCATGGACAGAGGAGCCTGGCGGGCTACAGTCCATGAGGTCCCAGAGAGTTGGATACGACTGAAGAGACTGAACATGCACACATGCACCCTTTTAAAATGGACAGTTCTAGGAGTTTCAAGACATCATACCATGTTGTAACCAGCACCACCATCAAGACGCAGAACACCTCCATCACCCCCTAAAATTCCTCCCTACCCATTGGCAGTCTACCCCACTCCCACCCACTGGGACCATTCTTTTGTCTTTTCAAGAATGTCGTAAAAATGGAGTCACATTGATGCAGGCTATAAAGTCAGGCTGCTTCTGTTTTTAGCATGATGCTTGGGAGATTTACCATGCCCCTGTGTGGATCAAATGTGCATTCCTTTTTTCTTGGTGAATAAAATGCCATTGCATGAAAAGACTATTGTTCAGTAGCTAAGTCATGTCTGACTCTACGACCCCATGGACTGAAGCACTCCAGGCTCCCCCGTCCTTCACTATCTCCCGGAGTTTGGTCAAACTCATGTCCATTGAGTCAGCGATGCTATCTAACCATCTCATCCTCCGTTGCTCCTCCTTCTCCTTTTGCCTTCAGTCTTTCCCAGAATAGGGTTTTTTCCAGTGAGAATTCCTTTCCAATGGAAGGACAATATGTGGTTATTCATTCATCAGTTGAAGGACATTTGGATTGTTACCAGTTTTGAGAAATTTTGAGTCAAGGGTCTGTAGACATTTGCATACAGGTTTTTGTGTGAACATGTATTTATTTCTCTTGGGTAAATGCCCAGATTTGGGATTGCTCATCATAAGGTTGGTGTATGTTTAACTTTACAGAAACTGCCAAGTTCCATCTCCGAGGGCCTGTGTAACACTGTAGCACTCCTGCAGTGCCGTGAGTTCCAGTTGCTCCACAATCTAGGCTTGTCCTTTATTATTATTGTTTGCCCACCTAATAGGTGTGCGATAGTATCTCATTGTGGTTTTAATGTGTATTTCTCTAATGACCAATGATATTGTGTTGTGTGTGTCTGTGTATTTTAAGATCTTACCTATCTTATCAGAGTAGTTTAGGTTCACAGCACAATTGAGAAGTTACAGAGATTTTGCACACACCCCCTGTTCCTACCCTCTTCTCTCAACATCCCCCAACAGAGTGGCACATTTGTTAAATTTGCTACAGTTGGTGAACCTACAATGACCCGACACTGTCTCTCAAAGTCTGCAGTTTACAGTAGAGTTCATGCCTGGTGCTGTATATTCTGCAGGTTTGGACAAATGCATTAAGTGCCATTCATAGTGTTTTCACAGCCCTGAGCATCCTCTGGGCTCCGTCTCCATAACTGTGCCTTTTTCAGACTGTCATGTAGTTGGAATTAAACATACACAGCCTTTTCAGACTGGTTTCTTACACTTAGTGACATGCACTTCAAGTTCCTCCATGTTTTTCATGGTTTGATAGCTCATTTCTTTTTAGTGCTAAATAACATTTCACTGTCTGCATGGGCCACAGCTTATTTATCTTTTTGCCCACCCCATCTAAGAATATCTTGGCTGCTTCCAAATTTTTCTTAAGCTTTCATTATGGAAATTTTTGAGCAAATCAAAAAGTAGACAGAAGACTATAGTGACTTACTTACTGTATCTATCACCTAACTTCAAAAATTATCAATACATGGCCAATCTTGTTTCATCTTTACCCCTATTCATTTCTCCCCAGCCTCAGAACAATTTGAAGCAAATTCTAGACAGGAGTCATTTATAAATATTTCAGTATCTACCTCCAGAGAAAACATTTTTTAAAGCATAATCATAATACCACTTTCAGTTTTAAAAATGCACAGTAAATCCTTAATATATCAAAGGTTTTATAGCATTCATTTTTTTTTTTCAATTGTCTTGTACAGCTTTTAAAAGTGAAGTCTGAATGTTGGTCCATTTGGTTGATTTGTCTACCTAGGTTCAACGATTCTCCTTTCAAATCTTTCTTTCTTCTCACAGACTTGGATTGAAGAGACTAGGGTATTTAACGTATACAATTTCCCCTAGTCTGGATTTTTGCAGTTTCAGGCACTTTGGAATTTCCTATAGTGTCTTTAACAGGAAGCATGCATTTTGTGTAAACAGGCAGTTAGATCCAGAGGGAGTAAATTTAAACTGCACCCACATTAATTCGTAGGTGTTTGCAAAATGGTGACAGTCAAATTCTCCATTCATTCATTAGCTGAAATACTTCTTAACATATCACTGCTTCCTTAGTGCTTCATATCATATGGGCTTCCCATGTGGCACTAGTGGGAAAGACCCTACCTGCTGATGCAGGAGACAGAAGAGATGCAGGTTCGATCCCTGGGTCAGGAAGATCCCCTGGAGGAAGGCATGGCAACCCACTCCAGTATTCTGGCCTGGGATATCCCATGGACAGAGGAGCCTGGTGGGCTACAGTCCATAGGGTCGCAAGGAATCCAACACAACTGAAATGACTTAGCATGCCTGTATACACAGGCTCTTCTATGAGGTCTTCGGATGTCCTGATGCTCCGCCCACAAGCTTGAGAGCCCGGGCATCAGAAGCTCAACAGAAAAACCCTTACATGACACTGTCTACAGGCAGCCAGCAGAGGGGAGAAGGTGACGCTAAGTAAGAGGGAGAGAGGTTTCACTCTGTAACCTGAACCAACAGGTTGACCTGAACCAATAGGTGACCTGACAGGACTAATAGGTGGATAGTAATATCCACAGTGGTTGTAGTGGGTTGCCATTTCCTTCTTCAGAGGATCTTCCCGACCCAGGGATTGAACCTGGGTCTCCCACGTGGTAGGCAGATGCTTTACCATCTGAGCCACCAGATAAGTCCAATATCACGATGGTGTGATCACTCACCTAGAGCCAGACATCCTGGAATGTGAGGTCAAGTAGGCCTTAGGAAGTATCACTACAAACAAAACTAGTGGAGGTGATGAAATTCCAGTTGAGCTGTTTCAAATCCTGAAAGATGATGCTCTGAAAGTGCTACACTCAATAAACCAGCAAATTTGGAAAACTCAGTAGTGGCCACAGGACTGGAAAAGGTCAGTTTTCATTCCAGTCCCGAAGAAAGGCAATGCCAAAGAATGCTCAAACTACTGCACAATTGCACTCATCTCACAAGCTAGGAAAGTAATGTTCAAAATTCTCCAAGTCAGGCTTCAACAGTAAGTGAACTGTGAACTTCCAGATATTCAAGCTGGATTTAGAAAAGGCAGAGGAACCAGAGATCAAATTGCCAACATCTGCTGGATCATTGAAAAAGCAAGAGAGTTCCGGAAAAACATCTATTTCTGCTTTATTGACTATGCCAAAGCCTTTGACTGTGTGGATCACAACAAACCATGGAAAATTCTTCAAGAGATGGGAATACCAGACCACCTGATCTGCCTCCTGAGAAATCTGCAGGCATGTCAAGAAGCAACAGTTAGAACTGGACATGGAACAACAGACTGGTTCCAAATAGGAAAGGGAGTACATCAAGGCTGTATATCGTCACCCTGCTTATTTAACTTATATGCAGAGTGCATCGTGATGGACTGGATGAAGCACAAACTGGAATCAAGATTGCTGGGAGAAATATCAATAACCTCAGATATGCAAATGATACCACACTTATGGCAGAAAGTGAAGAGGAATTAAAGAACCTTCTGATGAAAGTGAAAGGAGAGTGAAAAAATTGTATTAAAACTCAACATTCAGAAAACTAAGATTATAGCATTTGGTCCCATCACTTCATGGCAAATAGATGGGGAAACAGTGGAAACGGTTGTCAGACTTTATTTTTGGGGGTCCAAAGTCACTGCAGGTATTGGCTGAAGCCATAAAATTAAAAGACACTTGCCCCTTGGAAGAAAAGCTATGACCAACCTAGATAGTATATTAAAAAGCAGAGACATTACTTTGCTGACAAAAGTCTGTCTAGTCAAAGCTTTGATTTTCCAGTAGTCATGTATGGATGTGAGAGTTGGACTATAAAGAAAGCTGAGTGCCGAAGAATTGATGCTTTTGAACTGTGGTTTTGGAGAAGACTCTTGAGAGTCCCTTGGGTTGCAAGGAGCTCCAACCTATCCATCCTAAAGGAAATCAGTACTGAATATTCATTGGAAGAACTGATGCTGAAGCTGAAACTCCAATATTTCAGCCACCTGATGTGAAGAACTGACTCATTTGAAAACACCCTGATGCTGGAAAAAATTGAAGGCAGGAGGAGATGTGAACAACAGAGGGTAAGATGGTTGGATGGCATCAACGACTCAATGGGCATGAGTTTGAGTAAGCTCTGGGAGTTTGTGATGGACAGGGAAGCCCAGCGTACTGCAGTTCATGGTGTCACAAAGAGTCAGACACAACTCAGTGACCAAACTGAACTGAACTAAATAGATGACCTGAGTTCATACCCCCTAGTCTTGAGGAGTTAAGAATACTCTCCCATTCTGACTGAAGGCACCCCAACAGGATCCATTTCAGAGAATAACAAAGCTTGGAGATGTTAAGTGTTTCTTCCTCCCCATCATAGAAGCTCCCTGCTTCCTGGGAAAAACTGAAATTTCTGCAGTGGACAGGGTGTCTCAGCCCAGAAGGTGCCTTCCTTGTTAATTCCCGCTTTTCTTCCCCCAAATCTCCAGCAAGCGCTACTGCTTTGTCCTTCAGGACCCTAAGGGAATGGTGACATGAATTGTCTGTCTGATGCCTGCTTGTCTCTGAAACACCGGCGTGGAGCTTAACACTAACATTGCTAATGTGCACCTGTGCACACACCCACGTCACACTTGTGCGTGCACACCTGTGCACTGGGTGGATTCTCACCTGTTTCTGAGTCCTGCATCAGGCCATGGGCTCTGACGTGCTGTCTGTATTCCTTTACCTTGAACATTCTTTTCGGTCCCTTTCAAGACAATCTACTCAAAGCCTCCTTGCTCTGCTGACAGCCGATCTGCCTCCGTGCCCCTTCTTGTACCTGGAAGGTCTTCCCGGACACACACCTTCTCGTTCTCTAGCTGCTGTTTTGAAGCACCACCTCCTCCAGGAAGCCTTCTTCTCCTAATCACAAGAATGGTATGTGAGCCCTGAGCTTCACCCCCTGCCGGGTCTTGGCCAAACTGGAAACTTCTATTCATTTCTTTAATTTTGCCTCACTGGACCAGCCCAGACTTCATAAACTCCTGTCACCAGTTAGAGAAATGAGGTGTCTCACGTACGCCTTTCAGCAAGAACTCAGGATTTGTTCAAATCGGACCATTAAAACAAGGTCATTCAAAAAAAAAAAAAAAGATCTTCAGGTGTTGAAGCAAACCATTTCCGGCCACAGAGTCAACTATAGCTGTTCAGGTATAAATGATGCCAGATTCTGTTCAAACTCGTGGAAAATTTTTTATTCTGTAGGATTTTTTAAATCTTTTTTTTTTTTTTTTTTGCACTGCAGTTCAAGGGCAGGGGGACGAGGGGAAAAGAAGAAAAACACAGGAAATGTAAAGGATCCTGGAATTTGAAATGTACAGAGAAGACAAGTAACTTCGCCAAATCAAAGCAGAAGGTAGTGGCTGGAAGTTCAATTAAATGGACCACCTGCAGCAAACGGGGACCAAAGGAAAAACAGCCCATTGGCACAAAGAGAAACTGCACATTTCTAAAAGCTTCCGTCAGTGGGTCGTTAAACCTGCGGTGTCGCTGCATTTCAGGTTTGGCTGTTTTGGCAATGGGGGCGGGAAAGACGCCAAAGCATGTGCACCCAGGCTGAATGCTCACTGTGCAATTCCTGGCAGACACTTCACTCGCACGCAGAAGGTCAGGGGAGTGTTGGGAAGAAGCACTTGTGTCGAAGCAAGGGAAGCCAGTGGCACTTCCCCAGCTAAGCTGCTCACACACATTGGTTCAATTTCAGATCGCCCAGAGCAGTCTCCACGCCAGTCAAAATATTCTCAAGATGAAAGAGAAACAGGACCAACCATTGGCTATTTCCATCCGGAAGCAAAAATGATCTATGCTTCCTGGTTTATGATATGGTTCCTGTCTTGTGTTCACACTTGGGGGTGGATATTATCCTTATTCTACAAGGGAGGCAGCAGAACCTCCCAGAGATGAGTTGTTTTCCAATGAATGACAGTTAAAAAATAATAATGTCTAGTGTTTATTCAATGCTTTCTATATACCTGACACTCTGCTAAGAACTTAATCTATGTGGTGTCATTTGTTAGTCATGAAATTGCCCTCTTGGTCCTTGAATCCCCTTCCTCAGCTCCCTGGCCATCACAGGACCGCTGGCCAACCTCTTGGGTGGTTTCTGTTCACGCTTCAAATAAAAGCCAAAGCCCAAAGTTTGCCATCATCGTGACTTCCAGCTCTTACCTGTTCCAGGGACTCTGTATTTTGATTCTTCCTCTCTTCTCAAACACACTAACCCCATCATGCTAACTGCTAGTACTAACTACCAACTGCTACACACTACCTACTAACTGCTATCAAATCTGCTTCTGTATGTCGGAATAAACACTGCTTCTTTACAGAGGCCTTTCCTAACCATCCTGTCTAAATCAGGGCTCTCTTTTGTAGTGTAGTGTTAGTTGCTCAGTTGTGTCCTATTCTTTGCAATGCTGTGGACTATAGCCCATAAGCTATAGACCATGGAATTTCCTAGGCAAGAATATGGGAGTGTGTTGCCATTTCCTTCTCCAGGGCATCCTCCTGACCCAGGGATCAAGCCTGGCTCTTTTATGTCTCTTGTACTGGGAGGCGAATTCTTTACCACTGCACCACCTGGGAAGCCCACAGATCTGTGAATAAAGAACCAGTGTTTGATGGAAGAGTCTTGACTACTCCAGAGTCCTTCTGCCTGGCATGCTGTACCCCCAATCCTTCTTTTCCTGCTTTGCTCATTCCCTCACACCATCATTTCTGGTGGTCATCTTGAGAGGAACACTGACCTTTGTCAAGGTCAAAAGCCAGCTGAGGAAGCCACTCAATCAATCCCTTCTCTTTCTTCTTGTCTTGCCTGCCTGTAATTGCCCACTGGCTACACCCAGTCAGAAGACAGTGATGTAGCCTATATCAACCAGACTCCAGGGACAGAAATGCGAGTGTATAATGGTAGAGAAAATGCATCTGGAAGGGTAGGGGATAGGCTGCTTGTAAGCATAGCCCCAATTCTCCACTCTGTGTATCTCTACTCTTTGTAATTTGATTTTGCAGCTCTGCCCATCAAAATGTTGAGTCTATTTCTTTATTTCTTGGATCTGGGCTAATTTGATTTCTTTTGACCCTAAGATATGATGGAAGGGATGCTGTGTCATTTCCATGCCTAAGAGACCTCACACTCCCACATGCTCTCTCAGATCACTGCCTGTCACTTGAGAACCAGCCTTGATAAGTAGCTGGGAGATGGAAGACTGTTTCCCATTGTGTGCATGCATGCATGCTAATTCACTTCATGCGTGTCCAATTCTTTGCCAACCCTTTCACTGTAGCCCACCAGACTCCTCTATCTGTGGAATTCTCCAAGCAAAAATACTGGAATAGGTTGCCATTCCCTTGGGATGTTCCCTACCCAGGGATTGAAGCAAAGTTTCTTACATCTCCTGCATTGACAGGCAGCGTCTTTACCACTAGCACCATCTGGGAAGCCCCACTGGAGGTTGTCAAAGATGCGCTGATCCCAGCTCACAAGACAACTGCCCACACTTGCATAAGTGACCCCAGCCAAGACTAGAACCGCCCACCCAAGCCCAGCTCAGACTACTGCCCTTCAGAATCACGTGCTAAATACTGATTTCATTAAACGCTGGGTTTGGGGTAGTTTGTTATTTAGCAGGATAGTCCTAGATTACTTATCAGGCACACTGGCACAGGAATCAAAGAATAGTTGTTAAATTCATGAGTGGCCTTTCTTCATTTCCTATCTTGACATAATTTTACAATATTTACTTTCACCAAAAAATACAACCATATTAGGCTTCACCATGATGTCATTTTTTGTGGGTGTTTGAAAATTATTTTAATAGTGGCAATGCTTTCCCTACAAGGACATGAAGACAAGGTTCAGAGTCTGAACTTATAAGGTACATTCCCCTCCTCCCTCTACACTTACAATGAGATGATTACTGATTTATAGAAATAGATATATTTCTGAAGATGATAAATAAGAATTCTAGATAAGGAAATGAGCTTTGAGGCATGCTTGCAGATAATTTCACAGAGAGAGCAGAAAGAGGAATGACCACAGGAGAGAGATGGCTTTCAGATGTTTGTTCCTTTTTATCTGTTGCTTTGACTCACCTAGTGTCTGGGCTGAAGGGATCTTCCTGTTGACTTCATTACTCACTCCATTTCCTAGGGACTGGCAGAATCTAGCATCCTGAATCTTACTTACATTCAGACGGAGAGATGAAAGCAGAGAACTGAAGGGATGGCATGAAATGTATCTGGCCCTCTTATCTATAAGAAATCTCAGCTTTAATCTTTGCATGGAAAAAAGAGCTCAGAATCCATACTTTCCTCTCAGTCTTCACTTCAGGTCCTCTCATGCATGAGTGTAAGATTCTCTCCCAGGTCTGGAGAGAGAGGTTGCCTCTGAACCCAGCCAAAATGTCTAGATGAAAAATGAAACAACTGAGTCAATCATTCACAAGCTGGGTCTCCATGCCAAACATCTGGACGTTTGGAACATCTGGGCAATTAACCATTGTTTGGTTTTCATCGAGAAATGCTAGCAGATGAAGCCCCGACCAAAGACGTGGAGAGGCTGCGGATGAATTTGTCATTACACTTTTCTGGAGTCCAACCTCAGAAGGTCTGTGGTTGGACTTCAGTGTTCAGCTTGAAAAGAAACTCACATGTGAGTAAGTCTTTTAATTTACAGATGAAGAAGCAGAAGTCCAGAATAGGAAGGTGTCTTGGCTCAGAGCATACAGCTATTTGAATCTCCCAGAGGGAGACTCCAGACATCTGGATGTCCTCTGTACTTACCTTTGTTTCTCTACTTTACACCTTGTTGAGAGACAAGAAAAAAGCTTTAACCTGTATGCATGCTCAGTTGCTCAGTCGTGTCCAACTCTCTGTGACCACATGAACTGTAGCCCACCAGGCTCCTCTGTCCATGGGATTCTCCAGGCAAGAATACTGGAATGGGCTACCATTTCCTACTCCAAGGTATCTTCCCAACCCAGGGACCCAGCCCACGTCTCCTGTGTCTCCTGTGCCTGCAGGCAGATTCTTTACCACTGAGCCACCTACAAAGCCCGTAACAACAGTACCTATGGCAAACAGAGCAGCTCACTGTATCAACTACACATGAAATTAAGTGATGCAGATGACAAAGCTGGCACCTTTCTCTGCATTTGTTCTTTCAAACATTTATTGAGCGCCACCTGCATGCCAGATACTGAACTAGGAACATATGTGTACCAATATGTTTCCATTCCAACTGTAGATACATCTCCTCTACATTAGTCAGCTTTAGCTAAATCATGCTGCAATAACAAAACAACCACAAGTAACCATGGCTTGAAACACAAAGATTTCATTTCCACTCATGTTACATATCCCAGCTCTGTTCTGTGCCATCCTCCTCACTTCAGGATCCAGGATAATAAAGTAACCACGGGCAATATGTCCTGTTGTTCAGCCACTAACTTGTGTCCGACTCTTTGACCTCATGGACGGCAGCATGCCAGGCTTCCCTGTCCTTCATTATCCCCTGGAGTTTGCTCAAACTCATGTCCATTGAGTTGATGATGCCACCCAACTATCTCATCCTCTGTTGCCCTCTTCTCCTGCCTTCAGTCTTTTCCAGCATCGGGGGCTTTCCCAGTGAGTTGGCTCTTCCCATCAGGTGGCCAAAGGATTGTGTGTCCTGTACACAGTGTTTACGTGATAGCCACTATAACAGGCCCTAGAGATCTGAGTTCTTGGGAAAAGTGGAAACAAGAATAGTATGGAAAGAGTAACCCAGAGACGGAAAGGGAAGCCATTGTTAAGAGCTCTGCAAAGATGATTTCATTAGTTACAACTGTAGGACCAGAAAAGTGACAGGCTTGCATTTCAAACAAGGGAAAAAAGAACCATTGTTTTGCAGGAGCCGGGCTGGGTATTGGATTCTGAATTCTTTGTTATATCCTCTGGCAAGAATTCAGCTGGCCTCTTACTTCTTCCTGTCAAACCCTGAAATGGACTACAGCCTTTGAACTAAAATGCCGTCCACCCAACCAAAGACTCAGACAGCTCCGAAAATGTTCACTGTTCAGCCTGCCCATTTTAAATCGCTCTTGCCCTTGGCTATTTTAAATCATCTCTCCACCATCACCCTGGAATACATTAGACAACTTTATTGCCACATTCCTTGCCAATTTAATTTTTGTAAATCATATTCTAGTGCTTAAATTTCCTCATGGAACTGAGTGATTTTTTTTTTTTTTTTTTTTTATGTGAGCTGTTGAATCAAACAGTTGGGTCCAGGGCTCACAGGAATTGCTGCACTGCATCCTTAAAAGGAGACAGGAACCGTTGTTAGCTGATCTCGTTGGAGCATTTTTGCCTTTGGACAATGCTCATAATCACAGCTTGTGTGATGATCTGACATAGGTGATTCCGTGGAATCTGAAACACTGCATGTCCAGAGTCTGTCCAGGGACCTTCCCAGGTGGTGCTAGTGGTAAAGAAACCGCCTGCCAATGCAAGAGATTTAAGAGATGCAACTTCAACCCTGGGTTGGGCAGATTCCCTGGAGGAAGGCATGGCAACCCACTTCAATATTCTTGCCTGGAGACTCCCATGGACAGAGGAGCCTGGTGGGCTACAGTCCATGGGGTCGCAAAGAATCAGACACGACTGAAGTGACTTAGCACAGCACAGCACAATGTCTGTCCAAACAAAAACAGAGAAACTGGCAAAGAGGGATGAGTGAGAATATTTTTGCTCACTCTAATGTAATGTTAGAACCATTTGAGCAGAGTTGTTTTTAACTCCCAAATGCAGGGTGAATTCTCATTGAAGATCTCTCTCCAATTTATACTTTTATTTCAAAATGGTCTTTGAAAAATTATAAAAGCCATGGTAAGTATGGTAAATGCTGAACATGAAAGACGTTATAAATGTAGAAAAATCATAAAAAGAAAAAATTCAAAACCCTATTATCTAATAATAACCTCTTAGGTATACACGGTTGCCCAGTCGTGTCCAAGTCCTTCTGATCTTATGGACTGTAGCTCCCCAGGCTTCTCTGTCCATGGGATACTCCAGACAAGAATACTGGAGTAGGTTGCCATTCCCTTCTCCAGGGGATCTTCCCAACCCAGGAATCGAACCCTTGTCTCCTGTGTTTCTTGCATTGCTGGCAGATTCTTTACTGCTGTGCCACCATTGTGACTCTTAGGTATAATTACCTCAAGTTAGTCACTCTCTCTATATATGTATACATGCATTTTTAATATTTCTTTTTCATAGCCTTGCCACCTTGCCCTGCTTTCTCCCCTAATTTTGCTTCTTAAAAAATTCTTCTGGCCAAGAGAAGGAAATGGCAATTTACTCCAATATTCTTGCCTAAGAAATTCCATGGATAGAGTCTGAGCCTGACTGGTTACAGTCCGTGGGGTCAAAAGATCCAGACAAAACTGAACATCTGACAACACGCAGGCCAGGGGAAGGAGTGGTAGCTCTAGTTATCTGCTGGCTTTTCTTCCCCTGGATTATCCCTCATTCCACTCCCAGGGCAACTGCTTGGCCCTGGCTCATTTGTGCACCAAAAGTCTTATTTTCTTGCTCTGGCGAGAAATTTTAACCTCTTCCTGTCTCCCACGCTGTCGACTTGACTAGTTAAGAGTTTTTAGGAGACTCCTATGGAATGCCAGCAGCCATTTCATTTGCACCTACAACGGTCGTAAAAATGTTTGTTTGGAGAAGCATGTGATAAATATAGTAAATAGCAGAGGATTGAAAGAAAAGGAATGGAGATAATTAAGTGACTTGGTGTGAGGTATTGATTCATGAAGGGCGATTGAAAATATTAATACAAACCACATTGCTTTCCTGAAGACCAAGTGAAAGAGGAGGATTGATGAAGCGATAACTGCTAATAGAACAAACAACCAAAAAGAAAGACATCTGTGGGTGGTACCAAGGGTATAATTCCAAATTTTCAGATGGAATTTAATAAAGAAACACATAGGATAAATATCAAGAGGAAGTTCTAGTTGGTGGGAGGCCTGGAGAATGACTCTTGAAGGCGTGGGTCAGCTGCCACTGACCTGAAATTCTGGGAGTGAATGCTTATGACATAGTGTCACACAGAGACCAAGCATGTGTGATGTATCAGTGGATACGTGCTCAGTCGTGTCCAACTCTTTGTGACCCCATGGATGGTGACCTGCCAGGCTCCTCCATCTAGGGTATCTCCCAGTCAAGAATGCTGGAGTGGGTTGCCATTTCCTTCTCCAAGGAATCTCCCCAACCCAGGGATTGAACCCGTGTCTCTTTTGTCTGCTGTATCATAGTCAGATCCTTTACCACTGGGCCACTGGGAAGCCCCAGCATATGTGAGGCATTCTCGAGCTATTTCTCTCACCTTGCTTTTCATTCACAGTGGCTCTGAATAAAGAAACAAGGAAAAATGAATGATGGAAGAAAAGGTGAAAATGGGATTTTTCTGATGCATGCAAACAATGTCAGCCCTTTGTTTTCGTCTTTAAGAAATACCAGTCTTAGAAAAAAAGAAAAGAAAAAGAAATACCAGTCTATAGAGAACAGTGCCTAGAGCTCACAAAGGGCTGGAAGTTTCTGGTCTCTGTCTCCACCAGACAGACCAAAAACAAACAAACAAAAATCATAATTCACAGGGCAATAGGTAATAAACTCAGGAAGTTGCCTCAGTCATTGAGAATAATTCCATGGAGCCCTACTCTAGACCTGCAAAGTAAATCTTAAAAGGATCAGTGTTTGTATCCTTATATTTAAATTCGTTGGATCCCAGAACAAAGCTCAAAAATATTTACAGAAACATGAAGCTATATATCTAACAAGGTAAAGTTTCAGTATTTGGGTGTCCAGTCAATTAATGCACGGGTTTAGCAACCTTGCAGAGCATAATATAATACATGAAAATAAATTGTATTTGTATTTACAAAAAATCAGTCTAGAGGGTTAGAAATAAACTAGTATTTTAGTTTATTAAAGACTTAACTAGGGTGGCAGAAACAGGGAGAGGCTGCTCAAGAGTATATCTTTTTTAAAATAATTTTTAAGCTGATATATTCTATTTTCATTTTTATTTGGTTCAATAATTTTTTTTTTTTTTTGGCCTAAGGGCATATGGGATCTTAACTCCACACCCTCTCCAGTGGAAGTTTGGAATCTTATCCACTGGACCATCAGGGAAGTCGTCTGAGAATATGTTAAATGTTCCCACCACAGAAAAGAAATGGCAACTATATGACATGATAGAGGTGATAGCTAATGCTATAGTGATCATCATTTTGCAATATATAAATGCATCAAGTCATCATACTGCGCATCTTAAACTTACACAATGTTGAATGTCAAATATATCTCAATAAACCTGGAGGGAAAAAAAGGTTAAGCTAGTGATCATCATAAATCTATGGTACTGTTTTATTGGTGAATAGAGATAGTGAGAGTCATGATAGGTAGTCACAAAGATGGCAATTAGACCCAGAGCACTGGTAGCAGTTAAAACAGTGAATCAGCCTTCAAGAGTCACAGAATCTTTAGTTCCTCCTTGAAGGACATAGATAAAAGTATCTAATGCACATTCCTAAGTTGTTTTACCTGTACTAAAACTGCCACCTAATGGAAAAAAGGTGATGACTAGACTGTAGCCATGACAGGAACCCGCTCTATCTTACACAACTCTGAGACCTGGCCGCAAGGAAATATGAGCAAACCGGCCCTGGAACTGAAGATTAGGTATTGTTAGTTGCTCAGTCATGTCCAGCTCTGCAGCCCCATGAACTGTAACCCACCAGGCTCTTCTGTCCATGAAATTCTCAAAGCAAGAATACTGGAATGAATTGCCATTCCCTTCTCCAAGAGGTCTTCCCAAACCAGGGATCAAATCTCAGTCTCCCACATTGTTAGTGAAGTGAGGGAAGTCGCTCAGTCGTGTCCGCCTCTTTGCGACCCCATGGACTGTAGCCTAGCAAGCTCCTCTGTCCATGGGATTTTCCAGGCAATAGTACTGGAGTGGATTGCCATTTCCTTCTCCAGGGATCTTCCCAACCCAGGGTTCAAACCCGGGTCTCCTGCATTACAGACAGACGCTTTACCCTCTGAGCCACCAGGGAATGGGCAGCATCTTTACTGGCTAAGCCCCCAGGGAATTGAAGATTAACACTGCTTAAAACAATCAACACTGATCAGACCACCACATGACCAGTTCCAAGATAATTGTCGGAGCTGACCCTGCTGTTTTGCACATAGCACTCCCGCTTGTAGACCCCTGAAATGCTCCTTTAAAACATTTTGTTCCCTGATGGACAACAAGGAGTTGGTTCTTTGGGACATAAATCCACCTTTTTTCCAAGATTGCCAGCTTCCTCAATAAAGCTTTCTCTCCTTTTGCCCACCACCTGTCTCTCTGTACTGTATTCTTAAGCAATAAACAGCCCAACCTGAGTTCAGTAACATTTTCTCCACAGGATTTGCCAATTTATTTTTTATAAAAAGTTTATTCATCTTCTCATTTGGTCACTGCATTACACATGCTTCACAAATGCAGAATTTTTGGTCAATTTTCATTTTTCACTGCTGTATAACTGATGTCTGGACCCATGCTTGGCATATAGCAAGCCTTGGTAATAGTAGTTAGATATACATTTGAAAATGCATGGCCGTGTCTGGTAACTCATTTGCCAAATTAGTCCATGATTCATTGCAACTCAAGTCAAATTTCAAATATCGTCCGTCACTGAAGTTAAGAAGTGGATGCTAAGACACATATGGACAAGTAAAGCAGCACAGCCAGCAGAGATTTGGGAGCTCTGGGAAGGAGCTTAATCATTGATTAAGATTCATTATAAAGTTATGTTAATAAAGTCATGGTAGTAATCTAGGAACAGGTAAAGCAGTGGGGTAGAGATCACAGAAACAAGGCAACCACACGTGAATGTGACAAAAGGCAGAGGGATTGCACAACAAATGGGTAAGAAAACGATTCAATGTTCAATAAGCAGCACCAAAAAACTGGCCATTTATCAGCAAGAAAATGAAATTACTTCATGCGGTGCACAAAATTAAATTCCAGCTGAACAGATGAATGAAACATGACAATGTAAATGATAAAATGTTTCAAAGGAAAAATAAGAGAATATCATCATAGCTTTTAGGATAGAGCAGGGTTCCTCAATTAAGAGGAACTATCACAAACCATGAAAGGAAATACTTTGATTAACTTCATTACATTTAAATGTAAGTATTTCCATATGATAATAGGCAAAAAGAAATACAATGTAACAAATGTGTATTGTTTACAGATTAGGCAAATATATTTCAACCCATGTAACTGACAAAGAAGGATTGTCCAGAAAATATATTTTTAATTCTACAAATTAATTTTAAAATGCCAAAAAATACAAAAATGAAATGAACATTTAACAGAAGAGAAAAATCTAAATGGTCAACAAGCATATGAAAAAAATACCACTGGCACTTATAAACAAGAGAATGAAAGCTAAAACAAGCAAAATTGATGTACTATTTCACCCCAATAGAAAGGCACAAATTAGAATGTGTGAAATTCTAATTGACAAAGACATGGGAAAACACAGATCCTGCTACTTTGCTGATAGAGGTATGTCATAAATTTGTAAAACTACTTTGAAGAACCATTTGGCAATGTCTATGAAGACTAAAGCTCTAAGTCTGTGAGATTTAGAGAATTAACTTATGGTTGCAGTGTTGAGGGTGGTGGATTGAGGAACAGAAAGTTAGGGAGTCTGGGATGGACATGTACACACTGCTATATTTAAAACCAACAAGAACCTACCGTCTAGCACAAGGAACTCTGCTAACTGTTATGGGCAGCCTAGATGGGAAGGGGTGTTTGGGGGAGAATGGATACGTGTATATATATGGCTGAGTCTCTTGACTGTGCACCAGAAACTATCACAACATTGTTAACTGGCTATACCTCCAAACAAAATAAAAAGTGTTTTTTTTTACCAAAGGTGTATAATCCCTAAGACTCTGTGATTTCATTACCTACAAAACTCTAGAGCAGAGGTACCTGGAAATAAAGAATATTTGTAGCAGTGTTGTCCATAAAAGCAGAAAGTGAAAATACCTGAATGTACATCAGTGGAAGAATTGATCAGTTGTGTTACATCCACAGAACCCCATGTAGCAACCTGATTTAGTTCTATAAACACAGTATGAGGTGGAGAGACCAACTCAGGGAGGGAGATACCAAATGACATTTTTACAGGCAGCTAAATCCACACACACTAGTATATATTATCTATGGAAATTTACACGTACAGTAACAGGAATGAGGAGGGCAGGCGTTGTGTCTGGTAGAGGAAGGTTGGGAAGATGTATAGGACAAGAGTACAGGGAAGGCTCCAGCAGTATTTACAACATTCCATTTCTTAAAAGTAATAACGTGAAGCAAATGTGACAAAATGTAGACACATTAAGTTTGGATACTGGTTATCTATGTGCTTGTTCGTTTCCATATTGCATAATAAAAATATATTTGCCAAAAATGGTATCATTATTTTCCATTTTCCCCTGAAGCATGCCAATTTAATACTCATATCTTCATAAAATTTAATGTGCCTTATAGAAGCTCTTTTTTTTTTTTTTGCCTATGCCTCATCACTTCTTCTCTGTGCTCATTAAGATGTGGTTGCCAAGTGAGTCAGTAAGGTTGGAAAAATCAAATGTTAATGTGGCACTGAAAAAACTTGCACCTTTTTTTTTTTTTTACTGGTTTTCTGCTGTGCTAGCATGCACCTTCCACAAAAAGACTAGTTATTGCTAAGCACTTTAATCAGTATGTAAATGAATAGTCATGCTATTAAACAAAGTTTAAAGAAATAAAAGCACGTAAGTAGAGATTACTATCTTCTGCCATATTTTAACTTCTCGTGGATTGTGCTTCTCCCCCTGTCCCCTCCCCTTTTCCTTCTCTCTCAAATATAAAAGCAGAACTGTTCTTCCCTCACTTGGGTTTTTATTTATTTTTTAATTTTTTTTATTGAAGTAGAGTCAATTTGCAATGCTACGTTAATTCCTGCTGTACAGCAGTGACTCAGATATATATACACACACTCTGTTTATATTCTTTTCCACTATGGTTTATCACAGGACGTTGGATATAGTTCCCTGTGCTATCTACACAGTAGGACGTTTTTGTTTGTCCATCCTATATATAATAGCTTGCCTCCACTAACTCCGAACTCCTAATCCTTCCCTCCTCCAGCCCCCTCCCTCTTGGCAACCTCACATCTGCTGTCTGTCTGTGAGTCTGTTTCTTAAATAAGTTCATTTGTGTCCTATGTTGGAGTCCACATATAAGTAATATCATATGGCATTTGTCTCTGTCTTTCTGACTTAATTCACTTAGTATGATAATCTCTAGGTCCATCCGTGTTGCTGCTAAAGGCATTATTTTGTTCTTTTCACGGCTGAGCGCTATTTCATTGTGTATATGTACCACGTCTTCCTTATCATTCGTCTGTTGATGGACATTTAGGTTGTTTATACATCATTTCTGCTCCTCACCTGGGTTTTTAAAGGCTTACATTCTCTTTCTGTCTCTCCCATCAACCCCACATCTCTGCAACCAAGCCCTTGGCCAAAACTTTCCTTGCAATCATTTCTGGTTTAAATCACAAAGGTTTAGCTTCCTATTAGGTGTAACTGATGCTTTGCTCTCTTTTCTTTAAGTGTTCATGTATTTAATTGCAATCAATATGAAGACATTTATATACAGATAACTCTAATATTGCTACCCACTGCAGCTCAGACTGTAAAGATATTCCCCAAAGTAGATTTTTTCTTCAAATTTTTATTGCTAATGATTGTTTCCAATCAGATTTTTTAAAGTTACTTATTCAATGTGTTAATATTTTCCTCATTCTTTTTGAAAAAATATTACACAAAATCAAAAAGAATCTGACAGCTATTTTTTAAAACTATATCTTTAAGATATTTCCCCAATTTTTATCCGTCCACACTCAGTCATTTCAGTCGCGTCCAACTCTTTGCGATCCCATGGACTGTGGCCCACTAGGTTCCTTTGTCCATGGGATTTCCCAGGCAAGAATACTGGAGTGGATTGCCGTGCCCTCCTCCAGAGGATCTTCCTGACCCAGGGATCGAACTTGCATCCCCTGCATTGGCAGGTGGAGTCTTTACCACTGAGCCACTGGGGAAGCCTATCGGTAAAGTTTTTTTCAACTTAAACCCCAATAATGTTCATCACAAAAAGACTGGAAAACACAAAAAGAAAAATCTTCTCTAGGAACAGCTATCTACTGTTGATAGTTTCTGATGTATTTCCTTTCACTTTAATATATATCTTGTACCTTTTTTTCAAATATAATTTAGATTATCTAAGGCAGACCTCACTTATATCAATAATTTTAAAACTATGTTTTCTCTTTACAAAAGTAATACAAGCTAACTGTCAAAATATGAGACAAGAAAAATACAAAGAAAAAATAATCACACATATACCTACTAAAGAAAACCATCTAGCTGTCAGGTTTATGTGTAGCCTTTTAAAAAAATTTTGCCATGTGTGTGTGTGTGTGTGTGTGTTTGCTAGTGGAGATCCTGTTGCCTGTAATAACTGCTATATGCAGATGAGAGGAATGGTTACAGTTCCTAGACAAGACACGGAAAGAACTCTTTACAGATGTCTGCCTTTGGGAGGTTTCTGACTCATTCCTAATTTTAAAAAACCTCAGTGACTCATTATTCAATATGGGTTTCTTTGATTAACTGCTTTTAATTAAAAATTAATATCACATCTAAAAAAATCAAAACACAAAATGTATACAAAATAATGTGAGTTTCTTATACATGAATTTCCTTAGTCCCTTTCCCAGAAGTTACCACACTGGTCAACTTAAGTCTCCCGGAAACTCTTCGCATACAGTAGAACAGACATTTATTATCATCCATGTACTATGTGGATATATGCTATGATTTTTAATAATATCCATATTATTGTCCATTTTTTTCACAAAGGGGGCCATGTTGTCTATACCATGCCACACTGTGATTTTTCTGTTGTTGTTGAAACATTTGAAAATTTTTTTTATATATTGGTTCATAAGTATTAATCTGCTTCCTGTTCATGGCTGCATACAAGTATAATGTATTTATTTGCCCAGCCCCTTAATGGACATAAAGTTGTCTCCTATTTTTGCAATGACAAGCCATGTGGCAATGAACACTTGAGTATAAATCTCTCCAAACCCAAGTGCAGGCTGTTATGACATGCAGAATCGCTGGGGCAATGATTTTAAACTTATATATATCAGCAAGTTGGGCTTCAAACTGGTTACAATTTACCAGCCTTTTGGGAGAGGGACCATTTCTTTACAGGAACCCATATACTCCATTACAAAGCTTTATGTACATTTGTCAACATCGTAGGTGGAAAATAGTTTTTCATTTCTAAAGATGTGAATTTCTAAACTGTGTCTAATCAAGAATGATTATCTCCTCACCCCTTTAATCATCGAAAAGACTGATGCTGAAGCTGAAGCTCCAATACTTTGGCCACGTGATGTGAAGAGTCAACTCACTGGAAAAGACCCTGATGCTGGGAAAGATTGAGGAGGGGGAGGAGAAGGATGAGATGGTTGGATGGCATCACCAACTCGTTGGACATGAGTTTGAGCAAACTCCAGGAGAGAGTAAAGGATAGGGAAGCCTGATGTGCTGCAGTCGACGGAGTCACAAAGAGTCAGACATGATTAAAGGACGGGACAACAAAATTTATCAGCTATCAGTCTTTCTTTCTTTGTGACTATTCTGTTTAGACTCTCTCCCAATTTCTTCCTGTTGAACAGTGGATAACTTTTCTTTGTTCATAAGAATTACTTGTACATTTAGGAAATTTAACCTCTGTAATATTTGTCACAAAACCTTTTGCAGGAGCTGATTGCTTTTAACTTTGCCTTTGATTATTTTTTCATTCAAAAACATTTCTTTTCATACATCCAGCTTTACTAATCTTTTTCAAAGTTTATGGATTTCACATTGCTTAAAAAGCCTTCTTCATTACATTATTATTTTTGAATTTTCATTATTCAGAATTTTATTATTTTAAATTTTTTCCATCAAGACAGATAATTTTTCTTCCCCCTCCTCCGTTTTTAAATTCTTATTTTATATCGGCACATTGCTAATTAACAATGTTGTACTCATGTCTGGTGTATTGCAAAGTGATTCAGTTACACATGTACATGTATATGGCCCATTTGTCAGGAAAAGGTCATACACAGTTGTTAACAAATACTGACTGATTAAACAAGGGACCGTGGGGACAGTTGTGGCGATGAATAGTGGCAGACTGGTTTTTGTGTGTGTTTGTTTATTTTGGTGTGTGTGCTTGTGTGTGTTGACTTATCTTGTGCATGGATCACAAAGATGTTCGGGATACATGATGTATCGACTTTCTCAGAATCCCCTTGTGCAAGCTGCGTGTTGTGTGCATGGCTCCCTGGCTCAGGTTCTTGTATTAAATGGGGCCCCAAAGGCCCCAGACAGAGCAGGAATGTTGAGTCTCAGGCCACATACTCACCATCATCGGCTTTCCTGCTCACAAACTCAGTTTGTGTGAGAGGCATCCTGAGTTCACAGCAGACCTACTCCCTTGGTGTGAACTTCATACACACGTCACAGCCCACCCTCCCACCAAGCTGTGGACTGAGGATGACTCCCCCTTTTACACCGTCAGTCTTGGAGAGGTAAAGTAGCTCCTTCAAGCCACATGGCTGGTAGATGGTGGAATGAATATATAACCTCTAGTGTTTTAACTCTGAAAACCACAAGCATTCCACTGAAATGTTACCCATAATTAAAGCAGCCCTGATTCTTACTCTTCCAGGCTGAATATGTAAGTAGCACAGATTCTCCAGAAAATCCAGGGACAACCTCCTCCTCGGGGACACACTTTTTAGTAGATGCAAAACAACATAGAATAAAGCGTCTCTCCTGCTGTGGAATCTTCACAGATAAAAGCCATCCTCCAACCCACGAACCCAACCTGCACAGACCATGCTGCTTGTGTTCAGGCCAGCTCTGGGCTGCGAATTCCTCTCTAAACTTCACTCACAGCTGCAGCCCTTGAATGTATTCAGAAGCACACCACCTATTCAAAAGTTCGGCCTCACTGTGTCGTGTGTCCTGCATCGGGACCCATGAGCTCAAGCAAGCAGCTCATTGCACAAAGAGGCCAAATGTAGAGATTCAATACCTGAGAAGGCTGACAAGCACCAAGAGGAGAACGTGGCCCCCTGAGCTTAAGAGAAGTGTTTCCCAAAGTGTGGTCCCTGGACCAGCAGTGTCAGGATCACCTGGGAACTTGTACAAAACGGAGAGTCTACGAACCTGACCAAGACCTGCTAATCAAAAATTCTGGGGGTGAAGCCCAGCAATCTGGGGTTTTCTAAGCCCTCCAGCTGAGCCTGACACATGTTCAAGTTAGAGAACTACTAATGTCAAGTATATTTGTCACAAGGTGCATAATGGGGCAGGAGGAAGTGTGGTTAGTGTGTCAGTGCTCTATTCTAGGAGGAAAAAAATCACACAAATATCCAGGCTTCTTTTCTCATGAAGCATCATTGCTACACATGAATCAATGCTGCATTGCTGTTTTAAATAATTTTTAAATAAAAATACAATTTTTATTTTATAAAATAAACTAGAATAAAATCATATGTCATATTTTGTTGTCATTTAGTTGATAAGTCATGTCTGACTCTTCTGTGATCCCACGGACCATAGTCCTGCCAAGATCCTCTGTGCGTGGGATTCTCCAGGCAAGAATACTGAAGTGGGTTGCCACTTCCTCCTCCAGGGGGTCTTCCTGAGCCAGGGATTGAACTCCCATCTCCTGTGTCTCCTGCATTACCTGGGAAGTCCAACATAATATTTAAATATCTAATTAATTAAAAATTTTAATGCTTCCCAAAGAAAGGAAAATCAACTTATATGGATAGGGAGGCCATTTCAGCCCAAGGTGGGATTCTTGAGAGGTGAAGAGTTTTCTAATGATGTTGAGTCACCCAAGACTGGAAAACCACTGCCTCATCTTGTTTCAAAAACTGCTGGAAGGTTCTAGGGACTTGACATCATTGCTTTCTGGACCACAGAATGAGACTTAAGAATAGGTGGGAGCAATGAGGCTGAGGTCCATTCTAACAGGAACCTCAGCCCCAAGAAGACTGGCAGATCCAGCAAGTAGCCCCCTGTCTATTTCATGAACCCCTGGAGAGAGCCAGCCTACGGACACACACAGCTCCCCACACGAAGATGTAAACCAAGAGCCATCCGCCTGGCTCTTGTCACCGACGGATCTGACAGTTTTATATCCTCAGTGGAGGGGGTGAGCTGAAAGGAGGTGCCATGAGTGTATTTAGGTGACAAGGAGGGAAGATGGATATTTTTATAGAGGAAGAGATACACTGAACAAGGGAAATGAGATGGGAAGACCATAAAGGTCTCAGGTTGGCAAAACCAATTAGTAGATGTTTACAGAAGATAACCCCCGAGGTCAGATAGGATGTGCTTTGATGTCAATACTCTTGAGTTTGAAAAATGGATTAGCATCCTCCACACCACGTGCAGTAGAGAGACCCAGTTCCCTTCTGCTGGAGCCCCTAGCCAGCTGTGCCCCCTCGGGCAAGTGATTTAAAGTCTCAGGCATTTTTTCCTAATCTGTGAAAGGAGAGGATTATGTGAGATCACCCTAAAGGTCCCTTCCAGCTCTGACATGCCAAGAAATCCTCTTTGACTTCTGGAAATTTGTGGGGCCATTTCGGTCTATTATCGATAATTCATTTACTTGGGATTTTCTGTGCAGTCTACAAAACTCCTTCACTGAGTTTGGAGGGAAAGAGTTTCTCCTCTTTTCTACATCTAGTCTGCTTCAGCCACTGGGAAACAGAAGTCATTTAAATCTAAATGACAACGGACTCCAGGAAATCTCCTTCAGGGATGTTCCCAGCTGTCTGATGAGATCTGCCTTAAAGTGAGCCACTGGTCCAAAAACCAAAATCCAGAAGCTGTGATGTCAGGTCCAAAGTATTGTTATCTGATTGATGGGTTTTCAAAATTTTTTAGTGTGTTCTCGTGGATGCTCTTGTCAAAAGTACATTAGATGAGAATTTGGGGACATCCAGGGAGATTAAAAAGGGATTCTGGAGGGAGCAAAGGAGGACATTGATATCTTGAACCCCTCTGCAATAAAATGGAGTCCAGGTAAACCAATATTGTAAGATACAGACAGATCAAGTAAACTTACCCAAAGTGACACAAAAGTGGAGCTGGGGTCTGCCTATAGACAAAGGAAGGACTGTTTCTATAACATCCACTTTTTTTGCTGTGATTAAAATCAGCAGCTCTCATTCACTCAACCCCTCCCATGTCCCAGTCACTATGCCAGCCAGTGATGTAACCTATTTCAACAACTGTCAACAACTGTGAATGGATGCCTTCAGGGCTGGTTTAACACTCAGCCCTTCATGTATGTTTATATGTAAATATGCAAGCAGAAATGACCACTTTCAAGCCACCAGTATTACATCACTGAGTGCTGAGTTAGGAAAAGTGTTAGTCATTCAGTCATCTCCAACTCTTTTCAACTCCATGGACAGTAGCCTGTCAGGCTCCTCTGTCCATTGGATTCTCAAGGCAAGAATACTGCAGTGGATTGCCATTTCCTCCTCCAGGGGATCTTCCAAACCCAGGGATCGAATCCCAGTCTCCTGCATTGCAGGCAGATTCTTTACCATCTGATTTACCTGGGAAGCCCATTATGTGGAAAGTATCTATCAAACTTATTTATTTTTTAAGTCACTATCTAAAAAAATTATTTATTCATTTATTTTGGCTGTACTGGGTCTTCTTTGTGGCATTCAGCCTTAGTTGCCCTTCAGCATGTGGGATCTTAGCTTCCCAATCAGGGACTGAACCTGTGTCCCTGCACTGAGAGGCAAATCTTAACCACTGAACCACCAGGGAAGTCCCATGTATCAAATTAAAATGTCTGGGCTCACATACGAAAGAACTACATTGAAATTCATATTGATAGAAGCCACAAAACTAAAACCTTTCACTTACATAAATATGGATGTTATTCGTATAAAATGCCATGTTAACTAATTTTTTTAAAAGAAGAGTCAATTTTATTTAAATCTCAGAATTTAAGATGTTAGTACAATAAATACAGTCTTTCATTTTTCTCTATGAAAATCATAATACCAAAACACTGCAGTATTAGGATTATAAACATAAGAATATATTTAATATTATTACTTGATATTTTCCCTGAGATTTGTCTTTTATTTTAAAAAGATTTAATTTACACTGTTTCATGCCTTAGAAAGGGGAAATCATAATATCTTGGAAAACATTGTGTAAAGTTCATTGTTTTATGATTATTCAATTTAATTTTGCCAAAAAATAGATCATTTTCAGGAAAAAATCATAAAAATTAAAAAAATAAAATAAATATTTATGCACAGCTCATACTAAGCAACAGATCTACTTTGTAATTTCTTTTCTTTAGCTATTAATATATTAAGGATTTCTATCAGACAGTTTAAAATTTGTATATGATAGGCCATTTCAGACTTCTTAAACATAATGGAAGGAAATCAAAAAGTATAGCAACTTTATTTCAATAAGACAAAAATCACTCAAAAACGGCTAAAAAGGAAGAAAGGACAAGTAAATAAAACACAGAAGTTCATAAGAGAAAGGAAATGCCTCTGGTGATATAAATATACAATTTGCAGGCCTTCGTACCCATGGAGGCACGGACAATAAATCAGCTGAACTCAATATTTTCAAAACATGTCAACCAAATGAATCATTGACTCATACTTTTTCATTAAAGTCACAGTAGTTCTGGTTCATGGCACAGCGGTTTTTAAAAAAATACATTCTCAAAGGTTAAAGATAAGAATTTGGTGGGAATTACTGAGGTTTCTCATTTTCATTTCCTGGCAAAACAGAGCAGTATCATTTTAGAAATGGAGAAAACGTACTCAAGCGTGGTTCTCAAATTTTAGCAGCATGAGAGTCAAACTCGGACAGCTGGGCCCCAGCCAGGAAGAGTCTCTGACGCAGAGGGTCTGGGCAGGGTCCCCAGTGTGCATCTCTTTAACAAGGTTCGGGGGGCGATGTGGGCGCTGCTGGCCTGGGACCACACTCTGAGAACTGCTGCTCTGGAGCCCCTCCTTCTGATCAGTGAGCATCCCCCAGGGCCAAATTTGATGCGGGAACCTGACTCCCAGCCTGACTTCATCTTGCTTCTTCTACCAGCAGAAATTGTCTGTGAGGATCAGTCTTTGGAACTTAAGCCTTGCTAATGATGAGAAGCTCCTCTAGACGCCCCTGTGCAAAAGAAAAATATACATTCACTAATTAGCTGTAATTGGATGGACCTGTTAGCAATAAAGTCTGCACTAGGAGATTTAAAGAAAATCTGACTTTTTTAAAATTTGACCAACACAAGCAAACTGGAATATAGCCCAAGAAAGTCTTCAAAATTAGAATCAGAAAATAAGTTAAATTTGACACTTGACAAAATTTTTAAATCATTTAATCTAAGTAGTTAGCCAAAACAGTGTAAGGCAATAATAGGCCTTTCTTATAAATCACATTGCTTTACCATGTATAGAGCATGTTTAATTATCAAAAGCTTCCACAGTGCTTACAATGGCCAGACATCATCCAAAATGCTCTGCAGAGGAAACCTGACTGAATTCTCTATGAAAGAGGCATTATTCTTCTTGGCACAGAGAAGTGAGTTGCCAAGAGCACACAGCTGGTTAGGAGCAACCCAGGGATTTGAACCCAGATAGTATGAGTCCAGCATTTATGTTCTTAGGCACCAAGCTCTCTGATCCTTGATAACTGACACATATTAAGACAATCATGAAGGCAGGAGAAGGGAGCCACAGAGGATGAGATGGTTGGATGGCATCATCGACTCAATGGATATGAGTCTGAGCAAACTCTGGGAGATGGTGAAAGACAGGGAAGCCTTGTGTGCTGCAGTCCATGGAGTCGCAGAGTCAGAACAACTGAGCGACTGAATAGCAGCAAAGGCAATCTTATGTTTAAAAACTGGCTAAACCTCAGACTCACCTTCAGTTCAGTTTAGTTCAGTCACTCAGTCGTGTTCGACTCTTTGTGACCCCATGAATCCCAGCACGCCAGGCCTCCCTGTCCATCACCAACTCCCGGAGTTCACCCAGATTCACGTCCATCGAGTCAGTGATGCCATCCAGCCATCTCATCCTCCGTCGTCCCCTTCTCCTCCTGCCCCCAATCCCTCCCAGCATCAGAGTCTTTTTCAATGGGTCAACTCTTCACATGAAGTGGCCAAAGTACCAGAGTTCCAGCTTTAGCATCATTCCTTCCAAAGAAATCCTAGGGCTGATCTCCTTCAGAATGGATTGGTTGGATCTCCTTGTAGTCCAAGGGACTCTCAAGAGTCTTCTCCAACACCACACTTCAAAAGCATCAATTCTTCAGCACTCAGCCTTCTTTACAGTCCAACTCTCACATCCATACATGACCACAGGAAAAACTATAGCCTTGGCTAGACGGACTTTAGTTGTCAAAGTAGTGTCTCTGCTTTTGAATATGCTATCTAGGTTAGTCATAACTTTTCTTCCAAGGAGTAAGCGTCTTATAATTTCACGGCTGCAGTCACCATCCGCAGTGATTTTTGGAGCCCCCAAAATAAAGTCTGACACTGTTTCCACTGTTTCCCCATCTATTTCCCATAAAGTGATGGGATCAGATGCCATGATCTTCATTTTCTGAATGTTGAGCTTTAAGCCAACTTTTTCACTCTCCTCTTTCACTTTCATCAAGAGGCTTTTTAGTTCCTCTTCACTTTCTGCCATAAGGGTGGTGTCATCTGCACATCTGAGGTTATTGATATTTCTCCTGGCAATCTTGATTCCAGCTTGTATTTCTTCCAGTCCAGCGTTTCTCATGATGTACTCTGCATATAAGTTAAATAAGCAGGGTGACAATATACAGCCCTGACACACTCCTTTCCCTATTTGGAACCAGTCTGTTGTTCCATGTCCAGTTCTAACTGTTGCTTCCTGACCTGCATACAGATTTCTCAAGAGGCAGGTCAGGTAATCTGATATTCCCATCTCTTTCAGAATTTTCCACAGTTTATTGTGATCCACACAGTCAAAGGCTTTGTCATAGTCAATAAAGCAGAAGTAGATGTTTTTCTGGAACTCTCTTGCTTTTTCCATGATCCAGTGGATGTTGGCAATTTGATCTCTGGTTCCTCTGCCTTTTCTAAAAACAGCTTGAACATCTGGAAGTTCATGGTTCACAAATTGCTGAAGCTTTGTTTGGAGAATTTTGAGCATTACTTTCCTAGCTTGTGAGATGAGTGCAATTGTGCAGTAGTTTGAGCATTCTTTGGCATTGCCTTTCTTTGGAATTGGAATGAAAACTGACCTTTCCCAGTCCTGTGGCCACTGCTGAGTTTTCCAAATTTGCTGGCATACTGAGTGCAGCACTTTCAGAGCATCATCTTTCAGGATTTGAAATAGTTCAACTGGAATTCCATCACCTCCACTAGCTTTGTTCGTAGTGATGATTTCTAAGGACCACTTGGATGTCACATTCCAAGATGTCTGGCTCTAGCTGAGTGATCACACCATCATGATTATCCGGGTCGTGAAGATCTTTTTGTACAGTTCTTCTGTGTATTCTTGCCACCTCTTCTTAATATCTTCTGCTTCTGTTAGGCCCATACCATTTCTGTCCTTTATCGAGCCCATCTTTGCATGAAATGTTCCCTTGGTATCTCTAATTTTCTTGAAGAGATCTCTAGTCTTTCCCATTCTGTTGTTTTCCTCTATTTCTTTGCATTGATCGCTCAAGAAGGCTTTCTCATCTCTCCTTTCTCTTCTTTGGAATTCTGCATTCAGATGCTTATATCTTTCCTTTTCTCCTTTGTTTTTCGCCTCTCTTCTTTTCACAGCTATTTGTAAGGCCTCCCCAGACAGCCATTTTGCTTTTTTGCCTTTCTTTTCCATGGGGATGGTCTTGATCCCTGTCTCCTATACAATGTCACGAACCTCATTCCATAGTTCATCAGGCACTCTGTCTATCAGATCTAGGCCCTTAAATCTATTTCTCATTTCCACTGTATAATCATAAGGGATTTGATTTAGGTCATACCTGAATGGTCTAGTGGTTTTCCCTACTTTCTTCAATTTGAGTCTGAATTTGGTAATAAGGAGTTCATGATCTGAGCCACAGTCAGCACCTGGTCTTGTTTTTTTGACTGTATAGAGCTTCTCCATTTTTGGCTACAAAGAATATAATCAATCTGATTTCGGTGTTGACCATCTGGTGATGTCCATGTGTAGAGTCTTCTCTTGTGTTGTTGGAAGAGGGTGTTTGCTATGACTCACCTTGGGAGCATCTAAAACATGCTAATACCTGGAGCTTCCTCAATCAATTGAATCAAAATCTTTGCAGGTGGGGCCCAAGCACTGGTAGGTTTTAAAGGCACCCTCAGATGATGCTAGAAACAGCCAGGACTGAGTATATTTCGATATAATGGCAGCTGATAGTGCTTGTCCCTCATGTCTGCTTTTTCTTAGGAAGCAGCTGGGAGGATGGCATCTCTGAAGGCTGTTCAATATGCCCCAGGGAGGGGAACACCAAAGAGGGTTGAGACCTAATGCTTTTCTACAGGGATGTGGCTCCAAAATACCAGACCTAAGAAAGACACAGTAAACTATTGTTCTATGAGTTCTATTAAGACTCTGGATTAGTCTCCCTGTGGCTTTGGGATACTGTTGATTAGACGTCGTTGTACTGACAGCCATTCTCACCCTGTGCTTTTAGTTGATATTCCTTCTCCTTTAGTTGATATTCCTAATGTTCTACATTAGAAATCAACTTCGTGGCTCAGATGGTAAAGAATCTGCCGGCAGTGCAGGAGACGCAGGTTGGATCCCTGGGTTTGGAAGATCCCCTGGAGGAGGCAGTGGCAACCCACTCCAGTATTCTTGCCTGGAGAATCCCATGGACAGAAGAACCTGGTGGGGCACAAATGCCATGGGGACGCAAAGAATTGAACACGACTTAGTGACTAAGACTTTGTCACACACATCTCGATTTTTTTGCCTTGGAACTTCGGCCCTAAACCCTCCTGCCTAAACTCTGTGCCTTGGGTGTCACCTGGTGGGGGAGCATCTGTCCCTTAAGATTTCAGGGAAAACTCAAGACAAAGGATAGTACAACCAGCCAGCCTGGTGAGGATTTGAGACTCACATCTAGAAAAAACTGTGATTGACACTGATAGGAGGAAAAGGCTGGCCTCCGGGTTACATAGCTTCCCTTTGAAACGTCCTTCCTGTTTTCTTTAAGCATGTGATGGCGCCAGATCCACATTAAAACGAAAGTAACCACAGGGCTTTAATACCAATTAAGTGAGATTACGGAGGAAATGATTACTAAGAATTAAATAGTCAAAAAAAATGGCAATGCTAATAGTGCCGTATTGGCACAAATTAGCACTCAGTAATTGCCCATAAGGGCAGCCTGATCCGAGTGGGTAACAGCAGCAGCTCTTGTCATCACATGTAGACGTGCCCACCTCATCTCACCCTCCCAGCCACTGCCAATCATCCTGTTTATCATCAAAGGAGATGAACCTGGGAGCCAAGGATCTCCCTCCAGCACACGGCATGAAGCAAGGGCATGATTTGATCCCAGCTCTAATGCTAAATCAGGACCAGATATATAACTTATGGGGCCCCTTGTTTAAAAAATGAATGAAGAACTTCAAAATGTCAGCAGAAGAGCATTAAGCCAGGCTCGGTCCTTCAAAGTATGGAATCTGTGACTGCTCCTTGCTGCTCAAAGTGCATTCAGAGCCAACAGAGCCAGCATCCAGATTGTTAACTAGAGATGCAGATGCTTAGCAGCCCACCACCCCAAGGACCCACTGAATAACAGTCTGCATCTTGATTAGACTCTTCTGGGGGATCTGAGTGCCCTTTAAACTTGAAGAGGAATCGCTGAGCCCTCCCCACCCCTTGCTTGCCTTCAAGGCAAGTTTCCAGAGCACTGGAGTCAGGTGGTCCTGGAGGAGGGCATGACAGCCCACTCCAGTATTCTTGCCTGGAGAATCCCATGGACAGAGGACCTGACGGGCTACAGTCCATGGGGTCACAAAGGGTCAGACACAACTGAAGTGAATTAGCACGCACACATGGAGTCAGGTGGAATATCTCCCCATCACCACTCCAGGGTGCACATATGACCATGTCTTTTATTTCTCCAGGTACTTGAACGTATACCATCTGCACAGGAACCCATGCTTCTCCTTCCTGAGTTCCCTTCCACCTCGGGAAAGTCTGTCTGGCTCCCAAGAGCCCTCAGTGCTGACAGGTAAAACCCTCTGGAGGAGGCAGGTCCACAGCTGCACGGATGTTCCTGTGGGTTTATATCCCTAGTGGATCCCAAGTTAGGCTCATTGAGTTGTTCTTTTTGTTCCTGGGCCCCTGATCAAAACCTTGCCCAAGGTGAACTGCCAAGCAGCCCTCATAGACACCCTTTCCTCCCCAGGGCAGCATCCTGTGGGTCCCCAGCATGCTTTGCTGGCAGTAAACTTATGTAGCATCATCGTAATCCACCAGTGGGGCTTCCCAGGAGGCTCAGCAGTAAAGAATCCTCCTGCCATTAATTCAGTCCCTGGGTGGGGACAATCCCCTGGAGAAGAGAATGGCTACCCACTCCAGTATTCTTGCCTGAGGAATCCCATAGACAGAGGAGCCTGGTGGACTACAGTTCATGGGGTCGCAAAAGTCCACATGATTGAGCAACTGAACAACAATCCACCAGTGAGATTCTGGCAACACTGAATATCCAAATGTTAGGAATCTTGATCCATTTTCTCCCAGTAAGTTCCTGTGACAAGCAGAAAAAGACCCCCAAGGAAGTCCACATGCTTGTCCCTCAAACCTGTGACTATGTTATCCCATGGTCCAAGCCACAGTCTGCTGGGCTGCCCTGCATGCAGGGGGATCTCTGCCAAGAAGCTCTTGGCCCAAGCCTGCCCTGCCGTCTTCCCAACCTGCCCACCCTGTGTTCACTGATCGTTGATGGGCTTCCGGAAGGAAGGGCAGGAAATGGGTGTCAAAACACCCACGGTCTAGGCTTGGTGCAGGGCAGGGGGCAGACATTTGTCTACAGGAATGGCCAGCACCTCACAGCTTCCACACAAGGACGATCAGTGATGTAGATGCTGTACCTGGATTTGATCATGGGTGATTGAAATGGTTACAGCACTTGGATTTAGATCTTGTTCCAAAGGTAGTAAATCTCACCTGGCATGATGCTCCTCTTCTTCAAGCATCCCCAGAGGGAGGACTATTTTATGAGAGGGTAGCACGCAGCGGAGGATGGATACAAGCTCTTCTCTGGAGCAGCGGGTCTCCCATCTGTTAATCTCAGAGTCTCCTCATGGACTCTGTCCAGAAAGTTTACAGCCCAAGGTGGCCCTTGTTTAAGGGCTCCAGAGGATGACTCCATTCCCAGAGGGGCTTTGTGTCCAGCAGCCCCAGATAGAAGACAAGGTTTGGAGAGGGATGAAGAGAGTCTAGGAAGCAGACAAGGAGAGGGAGTGCTGCCTGTCCCCACAAAGCCCAGATTGCAGCCTGCAGGGGACTCATGGGACTAGATAGCAGGAGCTCTGCTATTTCCTTTCCGGGGCTATGTGCTGGGGGCAGAAGAAATATCCTGGAAGAGATTAGCCAGAGGGATTCTCTCCTTGCAGGAGAGGGTGTACAAGCTTCAGAGAGTGGGGTGCTCCAAGAAGAGCAGCCAAAAGAGAGCTTTTCTGGAAATCTAGGACTCTGAGATGCTTCTGTGTTCCTTCTGTAAACACCATGAGGATCTTCTCTTCATGTAAAGTCTGTGTGTGTGTGTGTGTGTGTGTGTGTGTGTGTGTGCTCAGTCACTCAGTCATGTCCGATCCTTTGTGACCCCATGGACTGCAGCCTGCCAGGCTCCTCTGTCCATTGGATTCTCCTGGCAAGAATACTGGTGTGGGTTGCCACTTCCTTCTCCAGAGGAATCTTCCCAACTCAGAGACCAATCCCGCATCTCTTATATCTCCTGCATTGGCAGGTGGATTCTTTACCACTAGTGCCACTTAGGATGTTTAATCTATACATGCACAGCAGGAAAAGCTTAACTTTTGAAAACCACTGATTCTGTGGCACAGTCACAAAAGTATGAGAGATGAGACAGTCGAGTGGTTGGGGAAAAAAAGAAAAAAACACCATAGGACATATTTTCAGACTGGAAAGGAGCTATGAGGTTTGAGATGAATGCTCCTGACCTCACAGCAAGAACCCTGATCCTCTTGACAGAAATGGGAAAATTAGGAAACTGGTGCAGGAAAAATCTCCCATCCCTAACAGGTTGAGTCAAGTTAAAGTCAAGGTGAATTTCCTGAGCATTTCTCTCATGGAAGATGTCTGACAGAGAGCAAACATAAGACACCTGTGGGCGTTCAAAGGAGAAAACGTTTTTTGAGGTCAAGGCATCATTCACGGCACATAGGACAGCCTTCTCCCACTGGGCTTTGTCAGGTGGCATTACCCGGCGATTTTGAACGTTCAAGTTCAAGGTTGGGGCTCCCAGTCTTGCAGTGTCGGAAACTTTCAGCATCCTGAGGTTGAGGAGCAGATGCCTGGATCAAGTTCACATCTTTCCCTCTAATCAGAGCTTTTCTTCACAGTTTATGATGCTCAAACAGTTTATGGCTGAAACAGACTCCTTCCAAATCCTCTTCACATTGCACTTTAGCCAGAAATTACAAGAGGGTATCAATCCTCTTAAGAAACTATTGAATGATTTTCTGTTGTTGTTTAGTCATTAGGTTGTGTTTGACTCTGTAGCCTGCAAGGATACTCGGTCCATTTTATAAGAATACTGGAGTGGGTTGCCATATCCTCCTCCAGGGGATCTTCCCGACCCAGGGATCGAACCCGTGTCTCCTGGCTTGGCAGGTGGATGCCTTACACCAAGCCACTATGAACTATTGAGTGACTTACTTCTGATGAAATAGTAGGTTTACACCAGAATATGTAGGGGGGTAGCTGACCGTCTTGGAACAAAAATTCCCATTTAAACACCAATTTAAGATACATTATTTTTAAACAAAAATGACCAAGCGCCAGGGACCTCTGCAATTTGAATAAAGATTCCACGTTTATCTCAAAGGATACAACACTCTTGAAGAAGCAGTGACAGTTCAGTTTAGTTCAGTTCAGTCGTTCAGTCGTGTCTGACTCTTTGCAACCCCATGAATCGCAGCACGCCAGGCCTCCCTATCCATCACCAACTCCCGGAGTTCACTGAGTCAACTCGTCGCATGAGGTGGCCAAAGTACTGGAGTTTCAGCTTTAGCATCATTCCTTCCAAAGAAATCCCAGGGTTGATCTCCTTCAGAATGGACTTGTTGGATCTCCTTGCAGTCCAAGGGACTCTCAAGAGTCTTCTCCAACACCACAGTTCAAAAGCAGAAAAGTCAGACCTAGGAGAGAGTTTCAAAAAAAAATATTGTTTTAAAAAATAACTGTTTCCTAGAAGAGATTGTCTCTCTAAAATTCTCTTAAATAATGGTCGCCTACCATTTCCACTGAATTTTTTCCTCCCTAATTTGAAATATTACAGCTTGGAAATACCCAGTAAAGCACCCAACATGGGCTTCAGGTCATGAATTTAATGATGCCTTCAACATTCCTCTACTAGCTGCCCAATAATGAGAAATGGATGATGCCCATGACAAGTAACATGCTGGGGAAAAAAAAGTGAGGGGTAGACGGGAAGAGAAAAGGGTCTAAATCTCACAAGAAATTCTAGAACATTTGCGAAGCATTTTGTTCCAAAGCCTTTTTTGTTTTTTGGCTGTGCTAGGTCTTCACTGCTGCGTGGCTAGTTTCTAGCTGAGGCGAGTGGGGCTACGCTCTGGTTGTGGTGTGCAGGCTTCTCATCGCGTTGGTGTCTCTTATTGCAGAGCATGGGCTCTAGGGCACGAGGTCTCAGTAGCTGTGGTTCCCAGACTCTAGAGCACAGGCTCAGTAGTTGTGGTATATGGACTTCCGTTGCTCTGGGGCATGTGTGATCTTCCCAGACCAGGGATCGAACCCATGTCTCCTGCACTGGCAGGTGGATTTTCTTTTTTTTAAACCACTGAACCACCAGGAAAGTTCTCTTCCAAAGTCTTGAACTCTGTTGCCCCCAGCATCACAGGATCATTAATATTGTGCTAAGGGTTACCTCTCCCTTAGAAAGAAAAAGGATGCATTGAAACATGAAAATTTAAAAAATAAATATATAAAAGTGATTCTCCCTTAGGAAATCAGATTCAGGGTTGGAACATTCCTTTGGCTTAGCACATAAGCAGTTATCCTTTTAGCCCTAAAATGAACACCAGTGAAGTTAGGAAGTGCCTGAATTCCACAGCAGACTAAACAGGATAAGAGATTTTTGAAAAGTTAAAGGAAAAAAAAAACAAAAAACAGAAAGCCTGAAAAGGAGAGAGAAGAATGGACAGCAAATCCCTCAAGTTGACTAATTCCTCACTACTTGAGCTCAGATAGGCGCCCTGGCCTTCACATGTTACACGGGACAGCAGAGTGAGTCAGGTGGCTGACTATGAGCTCCTTCAAGCTTTCTTTTTAAAATTATCATCTTCATTTTAAAAAGCAAATGGAAAAATGTCTATTTCGATGAGCCATGGCATTATATTTTTGAAAGTCAGCTGAAGAATGGTTAGACAGTACTGTAAATGCTGCTAAAGGCACTGAACCCTAGAATGTGGTTTGTGTTGCTTTCTTTTCTGTGTGGGCCTTTAGTTTTGGTTTTGAGAGACTTTGCTTGTTTGGAGGAATGAGCATCATTGTTTTATTCTCGAGGGAAGATCTTGACAGCATCTGATGGTGTTTCTTCCCAACTCCCAAACTGACTTAGATATTAAGATTTGGTGCTTTTGAGTTTATGCAAATGAATGTTGTTCAGTTGCTAAGTAGAGTCTGACTCTTTGCAACCCCATCAACTGCAGCACATAGAATACATCATAGAATCACACTCAGATCTCACAGTTTTCCATCTCATCTCAGACCCAAGACAGCTCAGGCAGACAAAAATATGACTTCCCCAGTCATGTTTCCTGGCATGTCTGGGATCCGCTGGCAGAATTTTATTCCGTAGGTTTGGATGGAAGTTTGAAGTATAGAAGACTGGGTCGCGAAGATCCTCTGGAGAAGGAAATGACTACTCACTCCAGGATTCTTGCCTGGAGAACCCCATGGACAGAGGAACCTGGCGGGATACAGCCCATGGGGTCACATAGAGTCGGACAAAATTTAGCGGCTGAGTATGCAAGATAAGTTTTATAAACAGGCAAGTTCAGGGAGCACTGGGCTGCAACTTAACTCTCACTGTAGCTGCAGTTACTGGATGATACATGCGCAGCTCATTACCAGAAACCCAGGTGGTGTGGTTGTACAGCCTGAACGTTTAAGATCCTCTCCCAAATGGAAGGCATTATTTTTGGTCCACAGCCCAACCCGGGAGCACACACTAATCTCCCCAAATAATTAGGAGAATGACTAGTCAAGTTCCCATCCTGCCTTGGAGAAACGGGAATCAGGCACCGACTTGTTGGGGGGAATTGTATCCATGCTGGGGTGCTGGCTCGCTGCCTTTCCCCCCTCGACTGATTCCAGAAGAAAGGAGCCTGTTGCCACAAGCAGACAGTTCAGGGACCAGCTGCTCCTGGGGACTGGCAGAGGCAAAAGCGACCTCATTATGCAATTATCCATAATTAGGTGCTCATTATTATTTTATCATCCAGGAGCCAGCACCCACCTGCACAGGGCTGTCGCGGGGACTGGCAAAGCAGTGAAAACAGAGCCTTGCTTTTTCTCTAAGGACGTGACATCTAAAATCAGCAGTTCCAACCTGCCCAGGGGGTGAGTTTGCACTGACACGAAGACCAATGCAGACAGTACGGGCCAACAGCTTCAGTTATACACACATCGTCATCCTTGAGTCGTGTGGGTGGCAGATAGATGATACAAATGAGGGTGAATGGAAACTAGCATCTATTAGCCTCTTTAAGTTAGAAATGAGGACTTGGGTGCAGACAAGTCTGACATTCAGACTTGGTCACTTTCTCTGTAAAAGAAATCCTCTAAAGTACCTCCCAGACCTATATTCAGAGTGAGGACTCTTTCTTTATCATTTTACCTCCCGGCACCCAGTGCCTGGGAAACCCTGGGATTGTTCTGCATGGACTGATAGAAAAGGTTCTTAGCTATATTTTGAGCAAGACCAGATGACGTATGGGATTCTCATATAGGATAGGGATGAACTTGTTTATGTTTTCAAAAGGTACACACACATCTATAAGTATGAAATGAAGAAAAGAGTGAATGTTCCTTAGTGCGTCTATATGATGGTGGCTCAAGTGGGAAAGAGTCTGCTGCTAGTGCAAGAGATGCAGGAGATGTGGGTTCGGTCCTAGTATGGGAAGATCCCCTGGAGGAGGAAACAGCAACCCACTCCAGTATTCTTGCCTAGAGAATCCCATGGACAGAGGGGCCTGGCGGGCTCCAGTCCATGGTGTCACGAAGAGTCGGACGCGACTGAGCAAGGAACGCTCTTTATTTCTGTTATTATTACACCAGCTCCACCTCAGATCTTCAGGCACTCAATTTTGGAGGCTGGGAAACCCCCGCTTTAGGTGTTACCTCATTGGGTGAAATAGAGTGGAATGAGTAGTGTGGTGATGTTCTTTCCTTGAGAGGCGAGGACATTGGACCTCAGAGGCGCTGTCAGAGGCAATGTGTATACAGAGGTGTTGATGGAATGAACCAAGTCTGTGGGAATAGAAAAGAGCAAACAGTCCCCAAGGTGCTGAGGCTTTAATACCCCCGGGTGCTCCATCTGCCCTTTGCCATAAAAACAACAGAGTTGGTGAAGGGTCTGCACCCCTTGTTAGCTGTTAGCAATAACAACAATGATGAAAGACCTCAAAGGCAATTTTTGTCACAGAGAACTGAATTTATCTCCCTCCGCTGAAGCTTAAATTCATCATTAATGGCTGGCAAGTTCTGAACCAACGAGATCATGTTTCCAGTCAACATTTCCTGAAGCCATGAGATATCAGTGGTTTCCCCACATAAATCTGGAAGCTGGAGTCCAACAGGTCTAATGGGTGGAGGCAGAATCCATGGTCCATCACACTATCTCCAGTTTATCTTTTAGAAGCAGATGTAGGCTGCAAGCTCACCTCTCATAACTACCCAACAGGATGCAATACAAGCAGAGCTCATCTATGGGAGCTTTAGCAGGGAAAATCCTGTTGGTTTCTGATCTTCTCCTCTTCCAGAAATTCTGACAGTTGCTGGAAACCATTATCTACTTACCAGGGTTTTAATGTTGCTTAGATCTCCTAGGTTACTTTTAAGCTAAGATCCAGTTAAAAAGAGAGAACAAAGGAAGTTTGTTTGTTCCAAACAAAGAAATTGGTTGGAATAGTCCTAAAAGACCCTAAGTGTTTACTTTTGGTCAAGGGAAGGCCTTTAACTCCAGCTCCTGCTTCTAAAATTCTCAGTGTAGGTAGTACTTTTCTAAATAGTCTGCTTATTGTGCTGCCTTTTAACAGCACAGCAGTAGTTTGTAGAGAGCAATAGAGACTGAGAAAGAATACTAACATTTATTGAGTACCACTTGTTTCCAGCATACTGTGCTTTTTCACGTGGATTGCAATTTAACTCTCAGCAACCCTGTTTGGCAGAAATTGCTCCCATTTTACAGAAAAAATCATCGCCTACAAGTGCTGGCACCAGCAGCATCATTATAAACTGATCTGGAGACCCTCAACTTGAGAACCATTGACTAAGACCTTGCTCAAGTCTTTGATGGTTCTGGTTGGTATGCCTTCATACCTTCATTCAATTTATTCATTCAACAGATATTGATTGAGTTTTCCGTCTATTTTAAGCACTGTGTTAAGTTTCAAATACAGCCATTATCAAGAAATCCATTTCTTGCTCTTACAGGACGTTCCATCTTTGGGAGAGAGACGAATATTAAACATGTTTATATGAATACATAAATCATTTTAAAATTGTGATAAATGTTATGAAGGGTTTCAGGGTGCAACAAAACTCAACAAGAGAGAGTTTTCATCTGCGTCCCCAAGGCTGAGAAGTGGAACATGGAGAGAGATGCTGAGAGAGGGCTGACATGAGAAGAGAGAAGGCCAGTGGGTCCTATCCCTGGGTCAGGATGACCCCCTGGAGGAGGGCATGGAGACCCACTTCAGTACTTTTGCCTAGGAAATCCCATAGACAGAAGAGCCTGGTGGCTACAGTTCACTGGGTCTCAAAGCATCGGACATAACTAAAGTGACTTAGCACGCACCTCAAATGCTTTACTGAAACTAAAGAACAGAACCAGAATGGCTTGAAGTATCAGTTTGCCATCCTGGTGATGGCAGGGCTAGCTGGGAGCTGGTGCTGCCCTGGCCACCATCAAGAGAAAGGATTATACCGCATATGACCAGCCCAGGAAAAATTCAAAATTCAAGGCACAGTTTCTGCTGAATGAGTATCACTTTTGCACCATCTTAGAGGAGAAAAATGTAAGCTGAACCACTGCGAGTTGAGGCATTCTGTATTCTGAACACAGGCACAGGAGTCTGTTTCATAGAGGTTCTAGATTTTTGTTTAAACTGCCCCTTATGTATGAAAGGACTTCCCTGGTGGCTCAGACGGTAAAGAATCTGCCTGCAATGCAGGAGACCAGGGTTCCATCCCTGGGTTAAGAAGATCCCCTGGAACAGGGAATGGCTATCCACTTCAGTATGCTTGGCTGGAGAATCCCATGGACTAAGGAGCCTGATGGGCTACAGTTCATGGAATCACAGAGAGTCAAACAACAACTAAGTGACTAACACTTTCCCTTTCATTTATGAAAATCTAGATTCCCCCTTTAATCCTACTACTGTTGTCTGCAATTAACTTTCTGATAGTGTTTGCAGGAGTGTACAAATTCCAGTGACATGATCAGTCTCAATGAGGGAGTTACTGAGTCAGAGGATTTTCACTTCTAAAGCAGCTGCACTGCTGTCCAAAAAGATATACTATTACCAGAATTAAAAACATATCTGTTTCCTTGCATCTTTGATAACACTGGGAATTATTAAGCTTATAAATTTGTGCCAATCTGATAGGAGAAGTATAACAGCTCGTTGTTCAATGTTATATTTATTCCACTGAGTGGGCAGTTTCCCATTGATCACTCCCCCTATAAATTGCTGCTTTATATCTCTTGCCCATTTTTCCACAGGGTCATTATTCAGCTTCTGATTGAGTTATATGACTATTTTATGCATTAAGGAAATTAGCTCTTTATCATGCATTTTTTTTTCTTTTACTTTCATATGCTTAGAAATTTTCTTGGAACGTATTTGAGGAACTTAACATGAGAGAGCAAAATGCAGAGAAAGAAGGTAATTCGTTTTTCACTCTTCATCATTGTTACTATAATTTTTAAATCCTATAACTGAATTACTCTTATAATTAAAAAGGCCACATCCCTTACTCTCTCTCTCTTGAGATATTTTACACCAATGAACAGAACACACAATTTTTAACCAGAAATGCAGTGGTCTCCTCTTTTTTTCCCCATCTCTCTTCTTGTTGCTTTAAGCTCCGAAGTTGTGAGTTGAGAGCTCTTTAGAGATGGGAAAATGTAGTAAAATTCTTCCTCGGGCCACGCCGATATTAATGGGTAACATTCGGGGCAGAGGCCTCCTCCGTTTCCACATCTGCAGCTTTGTACAGACCTCACCTCTGAGAGGCCTGAAAGTGTGAAGCCAGCCAAGGCTTAATGTGTATTAGCAACACAAAGAGCACACAAGAGGAGACGCGGGGATGAGCTGCAATTTACTGAAGATTTACTAGGCCTCATGAAACTGCCCACCCATTTTTCTATCTCATCTGCCCACGTCTAAAGAGGATGGCTTTGTGCACGGGTGATGGTCATTTAGAATCATCCAGCAACAAATCTTGCTGGTTAAAAAGTCGTACTGACAGGAAGCAACACGTTGGAGAGAGTCTGGGCTCTGGATGCAGAACCTCAGATCTGGAAATATGTGAACGTGGGGGTGGGTCTCCAGCCACTCCTGGCACCTCCCCTGGACTTTCGTTTGTGTTCTAAGTCCTTTGGTGAGGGGCTTGTTTACTGAAGGAGCAAGGCTCCAGGGAAGGTGTGGTGCCTTCACAGAGCAGCCTGGGCTGTGCAAGGGTGCTTCAGGATGTTGCATGAACTGCATTTTGGAAGACTGTTGCCCAAACTTTCAGACCCAACGGAGAGACTTTCCTGGTAGTCCAGTAGTTAAGAATCCACCTCGCCATGCAGAGGACACAGGTTCATTCCCTGGTCAGGAAACTAAGATCCCACATGCCTCTGGGCAACTAAGCCCGCATGCCCCTGGAGAGACCATGCACTGCAATGAAAGAGGCTGCAGGCCCCAAACTGAGGCCCAACACAGCTAAGTAAATAAATAAATAGCCGGAATTTCTCAGAGGTGATCTTTAAAGAAAAAGAGAAAACTCGATGGAGCATGTCCAGTAGCACTTCAAATCTTGTTTCAGGAGCACGAGATCTCTCTGGGGCTACACAACCCTCAACATAGCTTCTTCCTACTGTGCATGAAAAATAAAAGCTATCGGGGCTTAGTTTTCATTTAACCAGAGACTTGCAGCTCATTAATAGGATGTCAGAAAATTCTCCTGGATTTCATTACTAGGAACTTCCCTCTGGGCTGCTTTATGTTGCTGGTTTTCTTGAGTCTCTGTTTGCCCTTCTGTACAATAGGTTGATGCCGAAACCTCAGGACAAAATAAGACATTGAAGGGAGTAAGAAGTAGAGGCTTACGAATGTCCCCCATGGAAAATGATCTCATTTCTCCCAACTCAACTTTGGAACTAAAAGTATGTGAAGGGAGGGCTTCGTCCACCTTCATGAATTTCTCATCCTGCTTAGTGCAGATGTAATGTCAAACAAACACACACACACACACACACACACACACACACACACACACACACATTCCTAAACTTAACAAGAAGAGGGAGGAATTACGTCTTCTGCCAGTTTTACAAGTAGTAAGTGGGATTAATGGGATGCAATCAGACAAGGCAGGCCACAGCAGGAATGTCCACAGTCAGGCCCCTTGAAATCAACACCAGGATAGAAGAGGAATATACGCAGAGCCTATAGGATAGCCCATCTTCCCAAGGGCAGTGCTTTCTTGGCCTTTGATGAAGGGGTGTGGATGAAGCAGGAAGACAGGCAAACACCCTTTAAAGCCATGCCTGGTGGTTCTGGTGAATATCTAGGGCCAGCAGTAAAGGGTTTGAAAACATATAGGGGACTTCCCTGGTGGTCCAGTGGTTAAATCCACCTTGCAATGCAGGGGATACAGGTTCCATTCCTGGTCAGGGAACTAGGGTCCACATGTTTCGGGGCAACTAATCCCGCACCCCGCAACAAAGACCCAGTGCCACCAAGATTAATTAAGTAATTAGTAAAGTGAAATATGTGCTCAGTTGCTCCATGGACTCTTTGAGATCCCATGGACTGTGGCCCACCAAGCTCCTCTTCCATGGGATTTTTCAGGCAAGGATACTGGAGTGGGTTCTCATTTTCTCCTCCAGGGAATCTTTCCAACCCAGGAGACGCATCTCTTGCGTCTCTTACATTGACAGGTGGATTCATTACTACTTGAGCCACCTGGGAATATAAAATGAGGTCACCTCTATTTGCAAATAAAGTGTTTGTTCTTCAGAAAAGAAAAAAACCCACATATTCAGGCTGTTTGTTTTCCCATCAGTGTCATCATCATTCGTTTGACTGTGGATTACAGACACACATCGGTCTTCATTTGTCATTGCCGAAATCTCTTTCTACTCAATGGGATCCTCCTCCATTCATGCAAATTTAACCACAGCCACCTTGTCTGTAATTGTCTCAACTGGCAAAGAGCCTTTCTTTGGTGAGAAGAGCCATCCCAAACTCCTTGCTCTGTCTATCCCTGAGGGCCTGGTACATGCTCCGTGCTTTATCTCTTTCTTGTGGCTTTTATTCTCACAACATTAAAGAGACCTCTCTCCTTTATGCAGGCAAATAAAAAGTAGATTTAGAGAACAAAGATGAAAAGGATACATTCTACCAATGGCATACTTCAGAATCCAGCAGCCTGGTTGTCAGATGCTGGCTGAGTTAAAAGTTGTGCTGGGTCCTTGACGTCAGAAATTCAGATGAAAACATGAAATTGAGCATGTGCCCGTAAGGACTTGTAGTACATTAACATGAAGCTGTGTCATTGGCAGCTCTTGAAAAGGGATCCCCAGGCCTGCCTTTTAGCCCTGGTTAATGGGAAGAGGAGCCCAGAGCCACAGGCTTGCCGTTCACCCTTAATCTGTTTCCACTTAAAGAATATTTTCTCTGAAGCTGAAAGCAGGTAACAGAGCCTCCGCTGCACCATTCCTCTGGAAGATCAACTCTCCTCTCACCCGGGTCCACACTCTCAGGAGATGTGTTTCAAGGGAAACTTCGGGGGTTGTGCTTTTTAAGATCTCCTGGAGGAGGAAATGGCAACCCACTCCCGTATTCTTGCCCAGGGAGCCCATGAACAGAGGAGACTGGCGGGCCGCAGTCCGTGGGGTCACTAAGAGCCCATTTGGACATGACTGAAGCAACTTAGCATGAGCCCTCCAAGTGAGAAGCACTGAGGGAGGGAGGGATGGAGTGCTTTTCAGAATAAGCCTGACTTCAGAAGAGTCCCGACGTGGAAGGGAGGCAACAGGTCTGTTCCAGGATGGCCCCAGGTGCGAGCTGTGCATCAGAGGAGGGGCTCTGAGACATAGCCCCCCGTTACACTCTGGACTGCATAGAAGTAGCTCCTTCCATTGTTAGTGGAGAAGACAACGCACCTGGATTCAGGTGATAGCCCAACCCTAGCTCCACTCTACAGCTTCCCTGCAGCTCAGATGGTTAAGAATCTGCCTGCAATGCAGGAGACCTGGGTTTGATCCCTGGGTATCATCTCTAGATTGGGAAGATCCTCTGGAGAAGGGAATGGCAACCATTCCAGTATTCTTGCCTGGAGAATGCTACGGACAGAGGAGCCTCATGGGCTACAGTCCATGGGGATGCACAGAGTCGGACACGACTGAGTGAATAAAAACTCTACTAGCTCCACTCTAGTCTCACAAGCAATTGCACTGACACTTTCTTTCTCATCACAGACACGTGCTTTCCTAGACTCCATAACCATGTGCCCTGCATCCCCTTAAAGTGAGTGACAACTGCCTGGCCCAAGCAGAGACCTCTGGCCTTGATTCCAACAAATTTACTTTTTTCTGCTCTTCCCGCCACCCTTTCTCGTCCTCCCAACATGGGCAACATTTCACTTCATCCTCTCCTATATTCCCCATGACCTCACACTAACACTAGAACCTGACTAATCTTGGGAGTAAACCCCTCTTCAGGCATCTGCTAATCCAATAAAACCAAGTCCACTGATTCTCCTGATGCCTTGCATCCTTCCTCCAAAGTCCCAAGTGATGTAAACACAGCAACCTGCCCAGAATGTCACTGTGCAGCGGGCATAGCACGGACTTTGGAGAAGATGACCCTGAGCTTAAACCCTAGCTCTGTCACTTAGCAGCTTCTGGGCTTTATTTTCCCCTTATATTACCATAAAGGAGGTGAGAATGAAAAAAAAAATAGTACAGAGGACCTGGGCTATTTTGCTAACAGCTACCAAGAGGATCCTCAGTCATCCTCACCACTCAGTAGTCCTGAATACTCGTTGGAAGGACTGATGCTGAAGCTGAAGCTCCAATACTTGGGCCACCTGATGCGAAGAGCCAACTCTTTGGAAAAGACCCTGATGCTAGAAAGGATTGAAGGCAGGAGGAGAAGGGGATGACAGGGGATGAGATGGTTGGATGGCATCACCAACTCAGTGGACAGGAGTTTGAGCAAACTCCAGGAGATGGTGAAGGACAGAGAAGTGTGGTGTACTGTAGTCCATGGGTTCACGAAGAGTCAGACAAAACTTAGCAACTGAACAACAATAGCAACAACAAATTCTTATGTAATCTTCTTCTGCTCTGAATCAGGGCTAGTGTTCAATGGCCACAAAAGTGTGAAGGAGGTCATGGTATATGATTTCTAAGGGGAGTTAAGAAAGGGCATTACAGTCTCTGCTCCACATTTTATCCCAGGCTACCAACTCCAGACCCCTTAATTTGGTCCTCCTCTCCCTTCTCGCCCCTGCCCTTTGCAGAGGCCCTTTGCAGAGGTCCTGGGTGCCTGGAAGACACAGACAGTGACATGTCCATCACCAGGAGGCCTCTCCCATCTATAGCACCTCCTCCTTTTGTTTGCTGAAATGCATTGTTCACATTGATTTGATTGCAGTCCAAACAAGGAGTACCAAAAGGCAACAGACTCGAGTCACTGAGCATCTGAGCAAGCAGGGCATTATCCAAAAGCCTGCCCTTCCTATTTTGAGATCGAGCTTGAAGAGCCACTTAGAAAGAGAATAAGTAGATCTCTTGACACAATGAATGAAGTCCAAACCAAACAAATTCTTCCCTCAGTGAAGTCTGGACTCTGAACCTTCTTTGACAGAGGGGAAACTGTGACGGATCCTTGAGACCAGCCCCGCAGACATAGCTGGTTTTCATTTCACATGGCTCCCCTTCTTCTAAACGATATTTGTTCCATTTTTATCTATTTACAAACTTTTATTTCTTCTGCTCCTAAGAAAAAGAAAATAAAAATGCATCGTCAAGAGAAAAACTCTGTGAGCATTGCTGGACTTTCATGAGTGTGTCTGTCTATAAAACCAGGTTTTAAGATGGATTTTTAATTTATCAAGAAGCTCTTCTTTGAACATCCAGTATCCATCTGCCACAGCTTAATAGCTCCTTGGTATTTATACGGGGATTCTCTGACCTTTGTAACCAGTTCATACTGTTGGGAATGCAAATGGTTTCCAAATTTTCACCGTGCAAACCAACTAGCGTGAACATTCCTGAACTAAATTTGTTCTGTGTAGTGACAGTTCCAATTTCCTGAAGTAGAATTACTGGGTCAGGGAAAGGACGTTTGAAAGACTTTTGGAATATCTGTCAAACTGCCCCCTGGGTAAGTCGTTGCAGTTTCACCCCACCAGCCTTACATGTACTCTTTTAAGTATAACAGCATTTAAATTATGTGTCAAGTGACAGACTCAATGAATTCTCAGTGTTTACACAACTGTCTTTGATGATGAATAAGCATCTTTTCACATCTTGGTCCTTCTATCTATGAGGGTGTGTGTTTTTCACTGCTTATCTGCATACCTAGACTGACCTGGTTTTTTAACTGGGTGATGTTTAAACTCATTTGTAAGGGTTAGGGTTAACTCTTATGGATTAATGTTAACAATATTGGCTCTACGTCTAGTTCTGTTGCAAATGTATTCAGTAGGTCATTTGTTTCAGTTTTGTCTATGGTTACTAGTGAAAGATAGGGAAGCCTGGCGTGCTGCAGTCCATGGGGTTGCAAAGACTTAGCGACTGAACAACAATGGTTACTTTGCTTAGATGATCAAATAAATGTCCTTTTTTTTTTTTTTTTGGTTATGAGTTTTGTTGATTGAGGGCCTCTGTTTTGAAGAAAATGGCAGAGGTTGAAGGAAGTGATGGGCCACTTGGGGACAGTCCCACCGTTGACGTGAGGCCCCATTACCTCTGCTCTCTGGTCAGCTGTCTCTGAACATATTGATCCAAAAAGGGAAGAGGGTCTCTGGGAAAGGTGTTTCTAGACCAAGTTACCCCCCTCCATTTTGTGCCTCCAAATTAGAAAGTGGTAGTGGTTTTCTGCCAAGATTATCTTTAGTTATTTCCCAAAGTGCTACACTTCTTTTGCATGATGAAGAATGATCATTTAACTTTGGGTAACTCATTAAACCTGGTTTTATCTGGTCTTTATGGCAAATTCCTCAGAGTTTGGGCCATAAGCCATACCTCTCTAATTTCATACATATGTATATGACTTTGTCGAGTCTTAATTGTGGCTTGTGGGATCTAGCTCTCTGACCAAGGATCGAACCTGGGCCCCCTGCATTGGGAGTGTGGAGTCTTAGCCACTAGACCACCGAGGAAGTCCCATACCTCCCTAGGTTCAATGTTGATTAAGGTTTTGTGGTGTTTAGCTTGCTTTGGGCCATTTCAGACAGGTATTAGTACTGCTTCTGGCGGCTCCATCTTCTCAGAAATATTATTTTGCTTGTCATGTTACCTATTATAAATGCATTTTCCCATGGTTTTCTCCCTTTTATATGGCTAAGATATGGAAGAAGTATTGACTTTTTTTTTTTAAACAGGAAACCTCACTGTAACAGGTTCCCAGTGGCCCTTGGATTACCTGGATAGACAATTAAATCATGTGAAAATAATACTTCTGTCTCCTTCTAGTATTTACACAGTTTTGTCTTCATGGACCTAACTTTATACCATAGACAAAAATTAATTCAAAGTGGATTAAAGGCCTATATGTAAGAACTAACACTATAAAAGTCTTAAAAGAAATGTGTAAATCTGTGTGACCTTGAATTAGGCATTAGATAAGAACCATAAGCAACAACAACAGGAGGAAAATAAATCAGGCGTCATCAAAGTTAAACGCTTTGGTGCTTGAAAGGATATCATCAAGACAGTGAAAAGCTAAACTTCCAGATGGGAGAAGATATTTTCAAATCATTTCTGAATAAAGGGCTTGTACCTGAAATATATAAAGAACCTCCATGACTCAATGATAAGATGATAGCTCAATTTAAAAACAGGAAAGGATCTGAATAGACATTTCTCCAAAAAAGATATACACATAGCCAATATACACAGGAACCATGGTGCTCTCTCTCTCTTCCCTCCCCTTTTCTCTCCTGCTCTCTCACTTTCTCTGGAGTCAACTTCACAGAATTTATGTAGATTTTTGTCCAGTCTCCCGACAACAATTTTCTCCAGTCTCCTGTGAACTTAAAAAAAATTTATGCAGGTTTGTCAGCCATCACTGTTACTGAAATCCAGGACTGAATATACTGAAAAGCATTAGGATCATTCTCAAATAAGAAATCTATGAAATAGAAGCTGTAATGATTTGTCCATTTGGGGAAGAATGACTCATAGCTTATGCAATGTACTTTTAAATAATTTTTTTTTTCTTCTCTGTCTTACCAACCGGATCTATAAAACTTAGAGGAGAATTAATAAATGGTTTCAAGTTAAGCCTTTTGAATTCTCCAGGCAAGAATACTGGAGTGGGTTGCCATTTCCTGCTCCAGGAGATCTTCCCAACCCAGAGAATGTCTCCTGTGTTACAGGCAGATTCTTTACCATCTGAGCCTCTAGGGAAGCCCTAAAATGACTAGATGTCACATTTATTTTCGTTTGGCACTCTGTGGGCACTTTTAGTAGAGAGTTGTCATAAGATTTTTAATGAAAAGATAGGTAAAGAAGGCCTGTTCTATTTGCCAACTCTACAATAATAGTATGTTGGTCAGAACCACCAGATGGGGGAAAACCATTCACCATCACTCTGGATTCATCTACCATAAATGACAAAATGCGTGTGACAGCATGTTTCCTGTGCTAGCACAGAGTCGGCACTCTGGGTTTACTCCTTCACATCTTCACTCATCTGGGATGGAATCTCCTTACTCAGAGCCGCAGATAGGTTCTTTCCCGGGAGTTACATCACTGCATCCTCACATCCCTGGTGTTCTGACCCACGTATGCCTCCACATCACTGCATGCTTTACTTTCGCTCCATACATTCTGGATACATTTTAGTAGAACAATGTCCTCCCATCAATCATCCTTAAATCAAATATTAACCTTAGTCTTCAAGAGACACACTGTCCTAAAATAAACTCCGAGAGAAGGGCTTTTTAAGAAATGGGTCTGCCAAGTTGTCAGCATCAACCTTGACCTGGGTCATGAACTGTTCTGGCCAAATGGCAGGCAGGACCTGAGATCTGGCTTTTTCAGTCCTCCCATAAAACAGGATAATAAAATGAATGTTTGGTGAGAAAAAATGCTTTTATGGAAACTTGTGTAATTCAAACTTTTTGCTGGTGGTTTAACGTCAGGTTTTACAACAGGGTAGTTTAATAGTTGGCTGAATGTTTTAAAGGTCTGGGGAATTTTAAAGCAGAAAGTATACTCTTTGTAGTTGATCAGTCTAGAGGACAAGGAGAGCAGCTAGGAACCTCCGCTTCAGGTTTCCCACTGTAGGACTTCTGGGCGTCTTTCTCTGGATAATCATCCCCTGCCTCGTAATCTGCTGCAGATTAAATAAAAGAGGATGAACACAGCATGTGCTTCAGAGAGGCTGTTGTTTCTCCAGGAGAGGAGTAAACTAACCCTGAGTCCTCCACACACCAGTAAGGTCATTCGTAGTCACACATTTGAGACGAAGACCTAAGTCTCCAACTGTGAACAGAATGAAACGCATTCTGGAGGCTCACACCCACAATCCTCACAGTTCAGTGTCACAACAGACAGAGGAATGGATAAAGAAGATGTGGTACATATATGCGATGGAATATTATTTAGTCAAATCATGCCATTTGCAGCAACATGGATGGACCTGTGTATTGGCATACTGAGTGAAGTAAGTCAGGCAGAGAAAGATCTTCTGACATCCCTTATGTGTGAAAATTTAAAGGAAATGATACAAACAAACTTACTAACAAAACAGGAACAGACTCACAGGCCTAGAGAACGCACTGATGGTTGCCAGTGGGGAAAGAATGGGGTGAAGAGATAGAGAGTTTGGGATGGAAAGGTAGACACTGCTATGTTTAAAATGCATAACCAACAAGGACCTTCTGTAGAGCAGAGGAAACTCTGCTCAATGTTATGTGGCAGCCTGGGTGGGAGGGATGTTTGTGGGAGAATGGATACATGTGTCTCTATGGCTGTGGCCCTTCAATTTCACCTGAAACTTTCACAACACTGTTAATTGCCTATGTTGTTGTGTTAGTTGTTCAGTCGTGTCCCACTCTTTGCGGCCCCATGGACTGTAGCCCTCCAGGCTCCTCTGTCCAGGCAAGAATACTGGAGTGGGTAGGCATTCCCTTCTACCCCAAAACAGAACAAAAAGTTTTAAAAAAATAAGGGTTTACATTGGTTAATGTAATAAAACTAGCAGCAAAGATGAAACTAGCCCGATAGAATTTCACTGTTTAATGGTTCTCAGAGTCAGAATCCTATCACTTCTAATAAAGAAACATTTAAGAAAAATAAGCTATTTATTTACAGGGGAAAAAAAAAAAGAAACTGACTAAGCTTCCTCTGACAACCATTCTTTTATGAATGCTGCTCAGATGACATCCTTGGTCCCTGCTGGGACCTGTAGGCATATTCCCACCCCAGCAATATCCTCCTGCTTCCCCAGAGCCATAGACATGCTCCCCAGCCCAGCACCCTCTTCCAGCCTCGCTGAAGCAGCAGGCATGCCCCACCACCAGCGTTCCTCACCTCCATCACTGAACCCACCCGTACCTGCCTTCAGCAATCTCCTGCAGTCTCCCTGAAGCCAGAGGGCAAGTGCAGTACACACGCGATGTCGAGTCAGTTTTATTCTAATGGTTAGGTTTTATTCTCAAGGCACAGGCTTTGTTGCTGTTTCAGCTAGATGTGCTTTGCTGTGCTCAGTCACTTCAGTCATGTCCGACTCTCTGCAACTCCATGGGACTGTAGCCCACCAGGCTCCTCTGTCCATGGGATTCCCCAGGCAAGAATACTGGAGTGGGTTGCCTATGCCCTCTTCCAGGGGATCTTCCCCACCCAGGGATCGAACCCCGGTCTCCTGCATTGCAAGTAGATTCTTTACTGCCTGAGCCACCAGGGAAGCTCCTTCAGGTAGATGCCAAGGTATTAATGAAACATTAAGGAGATCTCTTTGCTCTGTTAGAGTCATAAATCTCTCTGGCACTGCTCTTCCCCAGCACTGCTTGACCTCCAGAACCTATTCTATCTTAGACCCCAACTCAGCTGCTGTTAAGCCCAGGATGGGCGGCTGTCTTATGAGTAGCATGATGCTCAGCAAGACTCGTGGAAAGCCTCCTGCACAACCTTCTGGGGCTGACTCTACAGAGCATCATCCCCTCTTACTCTGTCCCGTAGATTCCACCCACTTCAGCTGCTCTGAACACTGCTGGCTTCTTCCCGAGCTCAGCAAGACAACCAGGTTCTGCTCAGAGGCAGAAAAAGTGTCCTAAGGGGAAAAGCTAGGTGATTAAAGAGCTCAGCCTATGATTTCCGTTTTCTCAACAAAGTCTCATTTATTTTTAGCAATTTTATAGTTGCTTAATTGAAGGAAGACTACTCCAGTACTAGTTACAAAATTGTGTCTAGAGGCATAAACCATCCCACAAAATTTTTATTATAAGATGAAAGATAGTAAGGAGCCTAATACTATCTCTGCATCAGCAATGAGAGCAGCCAGAGATGTGCCTCTGAACGTATCACAACTGTAACAGCTCATTTATATAAAAGCAAGGTAAAAGACATTAAGGATATCATACACGATAAATCAGAATTAGAAGTACTCAGAAATGAGGTGCCAAAACTCAGGCAAGATTTATAAATTAAAAAAGAAATAAATACTTAAAATAGTGATAACACAGAGTAAACAAAAATAGTGCCCTAAGGAAAATAAAAGGTAGAAAGGAGGAAAATTTTAGTAGTCAAAAACTTAAAGAACAAAAATAGTAAATAATAATATTGAGGCAAATATCACAGGCTATTGTTCTGCTCTTGAGTTCTTTAAGATATATTTGATAGCTAATGGTAAAAATTATAACTTTGTCTGGCGAAGTTTTCAATAAATGATATAGTACAAGAGAGAACTTCTACATAAAAATGAGAGAGGAAAGAGACCTAAGTGGTGGTCAGATTTCTACATTACATTTGAAGTGGTAAATACGGATTCTAAATATACTCTGATATGTGTCTTTTAATCTCTAGAGCACCTGGTTAAAAAATAGAGATGTAGATAGATAGATGATAGATACATATATAGATACTAGATAGATAATAGACAATAGATGATTGATAGAAAAGAGATGATAGGTGATAAATATTGATAGATAATACATAGATATAGATAGCTAGATGATAGCTAGATAAAAGATGGTTGATAAATCATAGATAGATCATAGATGATACATAGTGGAAGAGATACACACATACATAAAACAAAAATTTTTTTCAAAGGAATCATCACAGATTATCCCAAGTCTATCATCCCCTGTATCCTCTTGAACCATGATTCTGTTTTGATAAAAGAAGGTAGCTGTGTAATAATAATAATAAAAACATAAAGCACAAGGATTTCTTTAAAAAGCAACAACCATGTAGACTCAAATTTGAATTGTACATTTTAATATGAACCTATGGGTATTTTGGAGAAGGCAATGGCAACCCACTCCACTACTCTTGCCTGGAAAATCCCATGGACGGAGGAGCCTCGTAGGCTGCAGTCCATGGGGTAGCTAAGAGCGGACACGACTGAGTGACCTCACTTTCACCTTTCACTTTCATGCATTGGAGAAGGAAATGGTAACCCACTCCAGTGTTCTTGCCTGGAAAATCCCAGGGACGGGGGAGCCTGGTGGGCTTCTGTCTATGAGGTCGCACAGAGTCGGACACAACTGAAGCGACTTAGCAGCAGCAGCAGCAGCATGGATATTTTATGTTCTATATAATATATACATTTTCCCCTAGTTTGTCTATTGAAGAGATTGGTCACCAACCCAGTACCAGATATCATCCTTAACGACCCTGAAATGCCATTTCCTACCAAAAGAAATGCTCTGTTTTGTTTGTAAGAAATGGACTATTCTATACCTATGTTGATTCCCTTTACCCAGAGTTAATTTGAGAGATGAAGTTCCAGTACTTTGGCCAACTGCTTCAGCATCAGCATATTCCTTCCAATGAACAGTCAGGGTTGATTTCCTTTAGGATTGACTGGTTTGATCTCCTTGCTATTTACAGGACTCTCAAGAGTCTTCTCCAGCACCACAGTTCAAAAGCATCCATTCTTTGGCTCTCAGTCTTCTTTATGGTTCAACTCTCACATCCATACATGACTACTAAAAAAATCATAGCTTTGATTATATGGGCCTTTGTCAGCAAAGTAATGTCTCTGCTTTTTGATATGCTGTCTAGGTTTGTCATAACTTTTCTTCCAAGGAGCTAACCTCTTTTAATTTCATGGCTGCAGTCACTGGGTATTGTTAGAACATACATTTTGACATGGCCCATATTTGCAACATGAACCCAATTCACAGCAAAATCAGTGGCGCCAGAATGATCCTTGTGCCAATACCACTGGACCTCAGAAATTTCACAGGGGCCTCAGTGCTTTCAGAGTGGGAGCATCAATCATCCATGCAGTAATGTGGGATTAATTCACACGTTCAAAAGCATCTGGTCCTGACAAACCGTGCGCCTTCCGAGGGCAACTTCTTGTTTGAAGCTCATCCTCCAGTGAGGCTTATTGAGATCAATAAATGTCCCAAAGCTCTGAGGACTCACTTGTCTCTTTTATGTTTTCCTTTGCATAATGACAAAAACAAATCTAGGGGCATTTGGAGCACTTGTCTCTACACTGAAATGATCTTTGGGGACCCTGTCAGTCAATGCCTTAAAGAGGAAAGCTTTCAATGTCCAGAAGATGAGATAACTTTCATTTTAAGGATCAGATATGAAAACAGAAACCACAGAGAGAAAAATCCATTGACTTTAAAATCCTTAAAAGAAAATTTTGGCAAGAAAACAATATCTCAGATTATGGAGTCACTATCACTTCTAGCAGCGCAGCATAAATATGTATTATTTTCTCAAAATAATGCCCTTAAGGATTTTTATTAATCATTCAGAATACAACACCAGTCAAGCTGTTTTTTGAAATGACTTATTCTTTAACTAAATTGACCAATAAATGTAACCAGAAAGATATTTACTGTGTGTGCACATGCACGTGGGCACACACTTGTGCATAGCCCATATGTTTGTAGACTAACACTCTGAAAGTAATTTCCAAAACCTTCAAAGTTTTGTGGAATCCATTTGAACCATCAAGTAAATCTTTAATTTGGGGGTCATTTAGGAGTCGTTAACTTTATCCACATTAGATTTTTGCTTTAGCAACTATAGATGGAGATTTTTTTTCTACCAAAAGAAATAAGATGGATTAAAAACTTTTTTTTTTTTTTTGCTCACAGTAGTTCACCAGGATCAGGAATACAAACATGTGCTTATAGAAGTAAGTCTGTGTGCAAGGCATTAGAAAACCATTTCCTGTTAACCTTCAGTCCTATGCTATAAAGTCAACCCTTTATAGCAAGGTTAAAAGGTGAAAATTTAATGGAAGTCCACAAAAAATAACCTACAGTTATAGGAAAGACTGGGTGTTTGTGTTATGTTAAACTGGGTAAACCAGAATTAGATGTGTGACATACAAATTCCTGTGCCTACAGTCTTGCTAAGATTCTAGAGTCTATCTATGATGATCTGCAGTTGAAATCTTTGTTAAACCTAACAAAGCCAGTGATGAGAAGTGGGGGGAAAGTAGTTGATTCAGACGAACTACAGTGTTGAGAATGAACTACTATCTGTATTTGATCTTTTGGGGAATTAATATTTTCAAGGACCGATTAGACTTAAGCTCCACCTTTTCAATTCTCCAAGGACTCGCTTTCCTGCTCACACTTCACTATTCCATGCCTCTCATTACATAGAAAGAAGTGTCTGAATTCTTACATAAGATACATTCTGTAAGAAAGGACTAGAGAGCTATCACAATTGTCCCTAAATTCAGAGCTAGGACTAAAGGAGGAAATATTTTTTGTTTGGATTTTGCATTTTTGGCAAGGTGGTGCTGGTGGTGCTTAGGTGTCTGAGTTTTGGGGGAACTTCAGTCCTCTGCTTGAGCCATGACTGGCAGTGATCCTCAGAGTGCTCATTACACTCCATGAACAGCAACGTCCCCTGCTTATTGCAATCAGTGTGTCCATCAGTTGGAGAACCAAGCAGATATCATGGCTGATGAATTACATTTTATGATGCAAATGATGACCCTGGGAGGAATTGTGTTCTGTGTATCCCAGATCCTTTTAAAAACCTCAGTTTCAATGTCTTGCATGTAACATGTAAAAAGTTATTTTTATTGTTTTTGTGTCTTTAGAGAGAAGCCTTATTGTCAGCGTAGAGAAACTTGCATGACCAAATTACGAAAGAGATTTAGTTCTAAGAAGTAACCAAAGAAAATGAAGGAATCTTTTTAAAGTTTACCATTAGTTTGGAGGAGAAAAAATACAAAAGATTTCATTAGACTACATGACCCAAAGAGTGCTCAATGAGGAAAAAAAATTCTTTGAATACAGCCCTAGTAACTAAATTAATATTTTCAAAGGTTATAATGTCTATAACTGCCAGTTATTATGAGAAATGACTTACTATGAGCCTGTCAGGTGTGAAGAAAAATCGATAAAGTGACTATATGGGAGAGAATGATAGAGCTTAAAATAACGTGAAAAAAGACTGTTTCTTTTCCATTTTGTCAGATTATCTCAATGCTATTGATTCTTTGATAAGAAATCTAGTTTGGTTTTTTTTCATGCCAAAGTTTGTGGCACAAAATGCATGATGGCTGTGTTGTCTCATTCAAGGTCATTTCTATGCATCCTCCCAGGATCTATGTATACATCCCACTGTACAATTTAGGTGACTATCTCTACACAGCAAGCATCTTAACATTGTCCCTGAGTACACAGATATCCAATAAGTCCTCAGAGAACTCTCTGTCTCATTACTAGTGGATGAAAAAACAGTTTTTAGAAGGTTTCTTTCTCTACCCTTCATTCTCCTGTCTTATCATTTTATACACTCATCTTATAAGCAGCTCCTTGTTTTTAAACTTCTCCTCCCTAGGTTCCTTTCAGTTCAGTTCAGTCGCTCAGTCTTGTCTAACTCTGCAACCCCATGAATCGCAGCACGCCAGGCCTCCCTGTCCATCACCAACTCCTGGAGTTCATTCAAACTCACGTCCATCAAGTCGGTGATGCCATCCAGCCATCTCATCCTCTGTTGTCCCCTTCTCCTCCTGCCCCCAATCCCTCCCAGCATCAGAGTTTTTCCAGTGAGTCAACTCTTCACATGAGGTGGCCAAAGTATTGGAGTTTCAGCTTCAGCATCATTCCTTCCAATGAACACCCAGGGGATCTCCTTCAGAATGAACTGAGAGTCCAAGGGACTCTCAAGAGTCTTTTCCAAAACCACAGTTCAAAAGCATCAATTCTTCGGGGCTCAGCTTTCTTCAGTCCAACTTTCACATCCATACATGACCAATGGAAAAACCATAGCCTTGACTAGACGGACTTTTGTTGGCAAAGTAATGTCTCTGCTTTTCAATATGCTATCTAGGTTGGTAATAACTTTCCTTCCAAGGAGTAAGTGTCTTTTAATTTCATGGCTGCAGTCACCATCTGCAGTGATTTTGGAGCCCCCCAAAAATAAAGTCTGACACTGTTTCCACTGTTTCGCCATCTATTTCCCATGAAGTGATGGCACCAGATGCCATGATCTCAGTTTTCTGAATGTTGAGCTTTAAGGAACAACAGACTGGTTCCAAATAGGAAAAGGAGTATGTCAAGGCTGTATATTGTCACCCTGCTTATTTAACTTATATGCAGAGTACATCATGAGAAATGCTGGGCTGGAAGAAGCACAAGCTGGATTCAAGATTTCTGGGAGAAATATCAGTCACCTCAGATATGCAGATGACACCACCCTTATGGCAAAAAGTGAAGAGGAACTAAAAAGCCTCTTGATGCAAGTGAAAGAGGAGAGTGAAAAAGTTGGCTTACTCCATTTGGTAAACCAGCCATTCACCTGTTTCATGTACCTGCTCTGTCATAGAATAAGCTACAGTGAAACAAAATATGTCCTTTTTACTCTTACTATAAGAGCAGCAGCTTCACCTTCTCCCGCCTCCACTTTTCCAAAATTTGCTATCCTATAGCTGTTTCTACTGCCTCTCTCCATCACCCACAGATAACAGAGATGGCTCCGGGTTCGTAGCACTGAGATTTTCTGTGTCAGTTACATGGATGCTGTCTGCCCCTAAATTCTCCCATCCTTCACCTGTCATATACCTTCAAGATCCAGCACCTCCCAGGATGGACTGCTCACTTTCATATCCCCTTTCACATCCACCACATAGTCGAGTTAATAGAGAACTAAGCAAATAATGCTAACCACTTTTATAACTAAACAACTGTTCTTTCTTGATTTCACTATCCATATTATGAGCTCACTCAATCCCAGACTCTCCATAATTTGGACTCTGCTGATAGTCTTGCAAGCAATGGACCTGACCCCTCCCACCTCATTTGTTGGCAATTAGAGGAGCAAATGCATGATAACTAAGAAGCTGAAGTCATTTGATACCACACTTTTCTTGGTGTCACCAGCTTGAGGTTTTATGTGCACGTTTGGACTAACCCAGATCCTGGCTGTTCCTCTCAAGGGACCAAAAGCTGATGGGAAAGAAACAGACAATCCAGAAGTCAAGGGAGGAAACAAGTTCTGACTGAGAAATAATCTTAGGTATTGAGTTGTGCAAAGAAAAACTAGACATGGTACCTGTCATTGTTCCACCTGTATGTGAAGTATAACTTGAGTTGAAGCCCCATAGTTAAATAATAAAATAGTCTCCATACTCTAAATGGTGAGTGAAGTATGAAATGGATGAATAAACAGATCCTCAAGAGCTTGAAAATCCACACCATGGTTTCACAGTTTTAAAGCTCTCTTTTTAATGAATTAGATGGGCCACAAAAGTATGGAGGTCTTACTGGCCAACAAAGATTCATTGATCAGGTTAGCAGTTTTTAACTCGAGAACTATGGACTTTCTCTGGTGATCTAGTGGTTAAGAATCTGCCTTCCAGTACAATGGACACAGAGTCGATCCATAGATTGGAGCCACTAAGCCCAGGCGGCAACTACCGAGGCCACGCATCACAGCTAGAGAGTTCATGCGCTGTGGCGAAAGATCCCAAGTGATGCCACGAAGATCTCGAATGCTGTCACTAAGACCTGACACAGCCAAATACATGAATAAATATTTTTTAAAAGAAAACTATTAGCAAGTCATATCTTGATGCGTGTTTGTCAGGATGGGCATGAAAAAATTAGACACACAAATGAGCTGAAGAAAGCAGGTCTCAAAGGTACCCACAGGGGATCAGGCTGAGGATTTGGGGTAACTCAAGGACATGGAGTTCAGGGAAGGATGGACCCAATGAGAAAGCTTCCTGAAGTCACTGTTACAAGAACTGTATGAAAATACAGTTACAAATAAACAGACTCTCTCACAGACTTTATTTTGTAAGGACAAATGCTTTTCATCTGTGGCACAGTTTTGAGACAACAAGCTCTGACTGTCACCCAATATGGAGCCAAAGGGAAATAGAAGGAGATGCACCATAGTTTTCCTCTAGCAGACAGCATGTCTATTGTGTGTGGGTCCTTTAAATGTCTGTGAATGGAATTTCACCTTTGGCACTAAGTTTCTTTAGTGTTTACATGACATATAAATACTGAGGTGACCTCTATTATGAAATCAGTCAAATAAGAATATAGCTTGATCCAGAGAGAAGTCAACCCCAGTGTGTGTGTGTGGGGGGGAGGTTCTGTGTGTTTCACAAGCTCATCAGAGAGCTATCCAGATTTATGGATGGATGACAATAAAATGCAGGGGCTTCCGGCAGGGGGTGGAGGGAGCTGGTATAATTCTGTTTCGCTGACATCTTCAGGGCTGCTCCTGTACCTTCAGGATTGCTGGTGTACGTTTCTTTGACTTCTGTCACCAGTAATAGGAAAGGACCACATGAAAAGCCATATTTATGTACATCCTGTCCAAATAGAATTTTTTGTGATACAGGCTCTTGGAATCCTGGAAGAAAGCCTATATGGGGAGATGTGAGAACTAATTCACTTTATGGCAAACAGAAGGGGGAAACGTGGAAGCAGTGACAAATCTTATTTTCTTGGGCTCCAAAATCTCTATAGGTGGTGACTGCAGCCATGAAATTAAAAGACACTCGCTCCTTGGAAGGAAAGTTATGACAAACCTAGACAGCATATTAAAAAGCAGAGACATCACTTTGACAGCAAAAGTCTGTCTAGTCAAGGCTATGGTTTTTCCATTGGTCATGTATGGATGTGAAAAGGCTGAGCACCAAAGAACTGGTGCTTTTAAACTGTGGTGCTGGAGAAGACTCTTAAGAGTCCCTTGGACTGCAAGGAGATCAAACCAGTCAATTCTAAAGGAAATCAATGCTAAATATTCATTGGAAGGACTGATGCTGAAATTGTCAAAATAATCCAATAGCCAAAATGTAGAAACAACCCAAATGTCCATTCAGTTCAGTTCAGTCACTCAGCTGTGTCTGACTCTTTGCGATCCCGTGAATCGTAGCACGCCTGGCCTCCCTGTCCATCACCAACTCCCGGAGTTCACTCAGACTCACATCCATCGAGTCCGTGATGCCATCCAGCCATCTCATCCTCTGTCGTCCCCTTCTCCTCCTGCCCCCAATCCCTCCCAGCATCAGACTCTTTTCCAATGAGTCAACTCTTCGCATGAGGTGGCCAAAGTACTGGAGTTTCAGCTTTAGCATCATTCCTTCCAAAGAAATCCCAGGGTTGATCTCCTTCAGAATGGACTGGCTGGATCTCCTTGCAGTCCAGGGACTCTCAGAAGTCTTCTCCAACACCACAGTTCCAAAGCATCAATTCTTTGGTGCTCAGCCTTCTTCACAGTCTGACTCTCACATCCATACATGACCACAGGAAAAACCACAGCCTTGACTAGATGGACCTTAGTCGGCAAAGTAATGTCTCTGCTTTTGAATATACTATCTAGGTTGGCCATAACTTTTCTTCCAAGGAGTAAGCGTCTTATAATTTCATGGCTGCAGTCACCATTTGCAGTGATTTTGGAACCCCAAAAATAAAGTCTGACACTGTTTCCACTGTTTTCCCGTCTATTTCCCATGAAGTGATGGGACCAGATGCCATGATCTTAGTTTTCTGAATGTTGAGCTTTAAGCCAACTTTTTCACTCTCCTCTTTCACTTTCATTAAGAGGCTTTTTAGCTCCTCTTCACTATCTGCTAAGGGTGGTGTCATCTGCATATCTGAGGTTATTGATATTTCTCCTGGCAATCTTGATTCCAGCTCGTGTTTCTTCCAGTCCAGCATTTCTCATGATGTACTCTGCATATAAGTTAAATAAGCAGGGTGACAATATACAGCCTTGACCTACTCCTTTTCCTATTTGGAACCAGTCTGTTGTTCCATGTCCAGTTCTAACTGTTGCTTCCTGAACTGCATACAGGGTTCTGAAGAGGCAGGTCAGGTGATCTGGTATTCCCATCTCTCACAATTTTCCACAGTTTATTGTGATCCACACAGTCAAAAGCTTTGTCATAGTCAATAAAGCAGAAATAGATGTTTTTCTGGAACTCTCTTGCTTTTTCAATGATCCAGTGGATGTTGGCAATTTGATCTCTGGTTCCTCTGCCTTTTCTAAAAACAGCTTGAACATCTGAAGCCTGGCTTGGAGAATTTTGAGCATTACTTTACTAGCATGTGAGATGAGTGCAATTGTGTGGTAGTTTGAGCATTCTTTGGCATTGCCTTTCTTTGGAATTGGAATGAAAACTGACCTTTTCCAGTCCTGTGGCCACTGCTGAGTTTTCCAAATTTGCTGGCATATTGAGTGCAGCACTTTCAGAGCATCATCTTTCAGGATTTGAAATAGCTCTACTGGAATTCCATCACCTCCACTAGCTTTGTTCGTAGTGACGCTTTCTAAGGCCCACTTGACTTCAGATTCCAAGATGTCTGGCTCTAGATTAATGATCACATCATCATGATTATCTGGGTCGTGAAGATCTTTTTGTACAGTTCTTCCATGTATTCTTGCCACCTCTTCTTAATATCTTCTGCTTCTGTTAGGTCCATACCATTTCTGTCCTTTATCGAGCCCATCTTTGCATGAAATGTTCTCTTGGTATCTCTGATTTTAACAGATGAACAAATAGATACATAAATTATGGGGTATTATTTGGCCATAGAAAGAAATGAAATACTGATACATCCTACAACATGGATGAATCTTGAAAGTATTATAAGTAAAAGAAACCAGAAACAAATGGTCACATATTATATGATTTCATTTATATGAAGTATTCATGTACGTCTTATATGAAGACTTCAAGTTGGCAATTGCCAAGATCTTGGAGGGTGGGTGGATAGTGAGAATTAACTGTTTACTGCATATGAGGTTTTATTTGGGGATGATGAAGATATCTGGGGACTAGATAGAGGTGTGGTTGCATAACATTGTGAATGGATTATACAGCACTGAATTGTTCTCTTTAAACAGTTAAATTTAGATTATGTGCCTTTCTCCTTAATTAAACCAAGACACCTCCTTCAATCTATAATTCATGTGCTGCATGCTGTCACTTCAGTTGTGACCAACTCTTTGTAACACCATGGACTGGAGCCTGCCTGGCTCCTCTGTCTATGGGATTCTCCAGGCAAGAATACTGGAGTGGGTTGCCATGCCTTCCTCCAGGGAATGTTCCCAACCCAGGGATCAGACCTGCATCTCTTATGTCTTCTGCATTGGCAAGTGGGTTCTTTACCACCTGCGCCACCACGGAAGCCCCAGTAATTCCTACTTTGCACAGATTCTCCCAGACATCACAAATCCTTGCCTCTGTCACTGCATACCTTCAGAGGTGACTCCTGGAGTCAGAGGCTACAGAGGTTACTGCTCGATGGCAGATTAAAGTGACTCTACTGAGAGTTACATACAAATGCAAATAAAATACTGCATTTGCTGAGTGAACTTTTCCTCCTCATTGAGACATGTGGAAAAACACAGAGGTACCCTCAGAGTTCTTTACCTGCTCCTCTTGTGCTCAGGGGAACGTTCTCATTACACTGGGTTTGAAGAGAGAAAACTAGTAAGAGAAAGGAAAACAAGAGCCAAATTAGTACAATCTCTTGTTCTGTAAGAATGCAATTCATCCCTAGCTCGCAGGCCATTTCCATTCCTGTGGGGCGGGAGTGGTCGAGAAGCATTTGATAATGAAAAGATGAGGAAAAGCATACAACCAAATATTTTTTCACAGTCAATGATGTCATCCTTCCTTGAAATCCGGCCTCAGCGGATCAAAGATAAACAGGACGAGGAGTGAGGAGACACTGTGAATAAAACACCCTCTGGAAAAGACAGACGTGTCCTTTCTCCCGCCTTCCAGAGCCTTCCATGTGGAATATAAATGTTTAAGACTTTTGATCATGACGAATGTAAAGGAGAGAAAAGGGCTTTCTTTGCAGTGGGGTTTCTTATCTGCACTGACCTGTCAGCTCCTTTGGATGGGGGTGTGGGCCCCCAGTTCTCAGGATTTTAGAAAAGAAATGTGTTGACATGGGGGTGGGTGTGGGCGAGAGGAAGCTGGAATGCCCAAGGATGGTTTAACATGCAAATGCGCGCACTTTCTTTTAGGTGGAGGATCAAGGTTTGGGTGTTTTCAATGTCTCTCCACTCCCCTTCTCTTCCCATCCCCGTTTAGTTTCCAGAGGCCGTAGATGTGACAAGGGCTTTGTGTAGGGAATTCAGGCGCATGAAAGGGCCAAGGAGACCCAGTTGAGGGAACAAACTTTTGGGGGTCAGTGGGGTCAGGGGAGAATAAATGTGAGGCTTTGTTGTCATTAAGGACATGCTCTCAGCGGGGTGTCCTGAGCTGGGCACACAGCGCACAGGCCTGTTTATTCAACACTGAAATACCTAAGGACGGGTCTTGGGGAGAAAAGGGAAACTTGAGCAGCAAAGGCCTGCACCTTCCAGGCTCGGAACATTCTCTCAAAACACAAAGACCCGCTTTTTTCTAATTACAGACTCGCAAGAGCCTGTGCATAACCCAAAATTAATTGATTAATTAACCAATGCATTAAAAGAAGAGCTCCCCTAGAATTTTTTTTTTTCCCTTTTTCTTTCCTCCCTCTCTCTCTCTCTCACTTTTTTTTCCCCCCTTCCACACATGGACAATCCAGGTCATTGAAAGCCTAAGATAGAAACAGTCTCTTAACAGTGTTTGAAAACAGCCTTTGTCTCCATGGAAGTGGCACAGGCCTGCTGTGGTTTCCTTCCAGAAAACATTTACCTACCTCAGAGGGTTTTTGTGTGTATGTGTGAGGATTAAATGGGAGAAAGTGCTTAACACAGTCTGAGCACATAGTTAGAGCTAAATAAATATTAGTTGTTGTTCGTATGTGCGGCTGTTACTGGGTTCCGTCCTGAAGAGGTCAGGGAAGGAAAGACGGGAAGGTATGGCCATCCCAGCTGAGCTGGAGATCAGATAAGTGAGGAAGGGCTGGGGTGGGGTGGGCTGAGATCACCACGTCACCACTGGGGAGAAGGGAATCCTTTAGGCAGTGGAAAGGTGGGTGGGACCATTTCCCAAACCAGAATTCAAGAGTGGCTCAAAAGATTAAAATAAGGAATACATTTCCCTAGTCTCCTCCTCCTAAGGCAGCTAATAAACAGGCTTCCTTGGTGGCTCAGACAGTAAAGAACTTACCTGCCGTGCAGGAGAGTTGGGTTTGATCCTTGGGTTGGGAAGTTCCCCTGGAGAAGGGAATGACAACCCACTCCAGTATTCTTGCCTGGAAAATTCTATGGAAAGAGGAGCCTGTCGGGCTACAGTCCATGGGGTCACAAAGAATTGGTCACGACTGAAGGACTAACACTTTCCCTGTAGAATCTCCTGCTCTGCATTCAAAGCCATGTGAATCCACCCACATCTGTCTTGGGGCAACAAGGCACTTGATAAATTTTGAAGAACTAGAGTTCTGAATTATGTTTTTTATACACTGTCAGAATTTTAGGGCATCAGAGGAGATCATGGGCAAGTTAACACAGGAACCTGATTCCAAAACAAGGAAGAGCAAAGGAAAGACATAATGTCAACAAGAGTTCAAAGAGAAGAGAAATTAGCACAGGTGGTGTGTCGGGAAGCAGCAGCGAAGGAAGGAGGGAGACACTGACTGGGCAGGAAGGAGCAGGGTGATACCATGAGAAAGCAGAGTTTCTGGAAGTTGTATTTGTGGGCAGAGTGTATCATGATTTGTGAAGAGTGTGCAGGTATGAGGCCTAGCTAAACCTGTGCAGCTATAATCCTTGTCCAAGGTGGCTGTGCCCATGGAGGTGTCATATGTATACAGGTGTATACGTGCTCATGAACCAGAGAAATTAAGAAAGGGTAAACCCGATGAAATTTCAAGAAAATCGATGACAGCCTAGTGGCTGTCTGGAACTGGGGGTTAAAGAAAAAGGAAGAGGCAGAGAAACTTAAGTTTTCCATCACAGGAAACTGTAGATAGTGACATCATTGGAAGAAAAGTGGAATTGGGGGAAAGTTCCTGTTTTGAGGGTGAAAAAAACCTGCAATTTGTTTATTTATTTTTAAATCTTTATTTATCTGGCTAAGTCCAGTCTCAGTTGTGGCACACGAGGGCTTTGATCTTTATTGAGACATGGGGATCTTGTAGTCGTGGCATGCAGGATCTTTAAGTCAAGAGACGTGGGATCTATTAATAGTTCCTTGACCACGGATTGAACCAGGGCCCCAGCATGGGGAGCGAAGAGTCCTAGCCACTGGACCCACAGGGAAGTCCTCCAAAATTGCAATTTAACTGATGTAGAAATAAGGTAATAAATGATGGCTTGAACTGTGCAGAAGATGAACCTGTTAAATCAGAGGAGGGAAAAAAATATCAAAGTTTGGATGATGGGAATAAAATAAATTGTTGGTAAACTTAAGAGGCTCAGAATCGAGTGTTAAAAAGACTTGCTAGAAAAGTCAAAATAGAAAGGAGGAAGCTGCAGAAGACTGAAGAAGACTCTTGTGGGGTTGACTTCTAGGACAGAGTTGGAACATGAACTCTTGGACCTGTTTTTAGCCAAAAGCCCCAGTGTGTGTGCATCACTCTGAGCTGCCCTTTCAATATCCCATCTTCTAGACAATGGTAAGACGATTCCCATGCAAGTGTGGTAAAGAGTCATGAGAGGGACTTCCCTAGTGGTCCAGTGGATAAGAATCACCTTGCAATGCAGGAGATGCAAGTTCGATCCTTGGTTGGGGAACTAAGATCCCACATGGTACAGAGCAACTAAGCCTGTAGGCCACAACTACTGAGGCTTCGAGCCAAAACTAGATCCTGTGTGCCACAACTAAGATCAGCCACAGTCAAATAAATAAAGAAGTATTTTTAAAAATATCCTGAGTCAGAGCAATCATGGTCCAGCTTGTTCCACCTCAGGGGAAGATGTTGAGGGGATTAGGGGAGAGATTTGAACCACAGACCAAAGATGAGATTGGGAAGAGGAGAATCTGAGTTCTGTACATATAAGGGGATAACTTCGTCCTGCTTAGCTACATCTGAACTATTATATATATATATATCTGTCCATGGGATTCTCCAGGCAAGAATACTGGAGTGGATTGCCATTTCCTTCTCCAGGGGATCTTCCCAACTCAGGGATTGAACCCAGGTCTCCTGCATCAAAGGCAGGCGCTTTAACCTCTGAGCCACCAGGGAAGCTATATATATTACAGACCTATTTTATTTTCTGTTGGTTTTGGTTATGGCCGCTCTAAAAATAAACTCCTGTACCTTTTTCTATCCATATCGCTTCATATGATGCTATCACTACAAGCCAAAAATTCGAGTAAGGAGGCTGAAAATTCAACCCAAGGGCCATGCGGTGAGTAGCTAGAAGCACCACAAGGGAACCAGAGGCAGAGATTAGAATGATGCCCCCTGAGGGCAGCGACTAAGCCTGGTCCCACATTCTGTCTACAGCCCAGCACAGAGCACACAGAAGGCATTCCGAATGTGAGCCAGCAGAGATTTAAAATTGGGATGTTGGCTCTGAATTGAGCGATATGAAGAAGAGATGTGTTGCCAGGCTGCCACTGTGAGGGCGGCGTGTGCAGGTGCACCAGAGGATGGATTAGGGCACCAAAGAGGCTGATTCAGAGCCCAGAGTCACTTGCAAACTGTTTTCAGTCCATAGGAATCTATGGGGAGTGGGCCTCATTCATCCCCTTGGCTGTTGAGGATTGAGGGAGTGTAGGGAATTACAGAGGTTCAGGATAGAAGGTGAGCTACAATCTGACATTGGATGTCCCCCGTAGCCACCTCTGTCCAGAATATGGGGTCAAACATATGCGTTTTTTGTTGCTTTGTCACTGAGTTGTGTCCGACTCTTTGCAACCCCATGGACTATAGTCTGCCAGGCTCCTCTGTCTATGGGATTTCCCAGGTAAGAATACTGTAGTGAGTTGCCTTTTCCTTTACCGGGGGTCTTCGTGACCCAGGGATCTAACCTGGGTCTCGTGCATTGCAGGCAGATTCTTCACCACTAAGCCAGCATCAATGAATCAATAAGTCCTCCATCACCAACATTTCTTTCTTTCCTTTTTTTGCTGGCTGCACCATGCAACATGTGGGATCTTAGTCCCCACACCAGGGATCAAAGCTGCGCCCCCTGCAATGGAAGGGTGGACCCTTCCATTGGACCACCAGGGAAGCCCCGCACCTATAGTTCTTACCTCCAGCTCTCCCCCTGCAACTCCACTGCCTTGGCATCAATTCCTTCAGCTATCTAGCAAACATTGATTGTGCTCTGATGTGTCAGGAATGCAGCGCTAATGATACGATACAAATAAGATGCAGAACTTTTTGTATTATCTACAAATAAGTAGGCAGGCAGTGTAAATGCTCCGATTTAGAGAATCATAGGATGTTACGGGAGCCCCCAGAGCTGTGTCATCACCCCCACTCCAACCCTTCCTCTCACCATCTTTATCTCTACATTTTGGAAGCAGGTTGCTGCTGTGATGGTGGTGATGTCTGTTCTCCTGTTAGTGAGATAGGTGAGCCAGGCAAGGACCGATCTGGCAAGTGTCCCCCTCGGAGGAAAAGGACTGTGGAGCGAAAAGAGCCCTCACTCTGATTGACCTCCCTCTGCTGAAAACCCATGAAAAGAAGCAACAGGTAGAGTAACCTTCTGCTGACAATACAGCTGCTGGGGCTCAGCCAAGTCCCACCATGGGGGCTCAGCCAAGTCCCACCTTGGCTGCTCGGCCAAGTCCATGATTAATGATGTCATGGCCAACAAGATGAGCTCTCAATTGAGTAAGCCTTGGCTTTTCACAAAAGCTTTGACTAAGCAGTAAACTGACCAGAGGGATGGCCAATTATGGAGTGACCCAAACATCACTAACGGTGAGAGACTCAAAGAAGAGCATCCACGCAGGGTGATGAGCAGAAGCAGAATCTGATGGAGAGAAATGCAACATTATTTGGGGCTGTATAGGTCATTTCCTTCCCTGAATATGGAAAGTACATAGCTGGAGGGATCTCATGTTTCAAATGCAGAAACTAAGACCCAGAGGTTAAGGAGCTCGCCCTTAGACATAGGTAGATTGGTGGTAGAATCAGGGCTGGGTCCAAGGTCATCCTTACTCTGTCACACAATTTTCATAAAATTTGGCAAAATCTTATAACCAGCAAGAGCAAACATTTCCTAGTTCTGGAAACTCACCAGAGGCATAGGAGCCATCAGCTTCTCCATCATTGGTTGCTCAGTTTCATCAAGGAAGATTTTTTTTTTCCAAGTGAGAGTCAAGGGTAGAATACTTGATAAGTTTTTTCATGCTAGTGGAAGACTGTTTCCCAACTTTATTATTATTTTTTTAATTTTTAACTTAAAAGAAAAAAATTGCCACACTGCACAGCATGTTGGATTATAGTTCCCTGACCAGGGATCAAACCCACATCCCCTGCATTGGAAGCATGGAGTCTTAACCACTGGACCACCAGGAAGTCCCCACCTTTATCTGAACCACCCACTTGTACATAATATTATTGGATCATATTTTCTTCTCTTAGATTTGTAGACATGGCAACATTTTCTTACTGTGTTGAGTGTTCTTTGTGGAGAAGTCTGAGGTCAGTCTAACAATTTCCTGATTTGCAGATGGCATAATATTTTTTCCTAGATGCATCTTTCTAGATCCTTTTTCCTTTTAGCATCAAGTTCTGTCAGCCTAACCTGAATATGTCTACCGTTGGTTGCCTATGTCAAATTTTTCTTTGAAGGGATTTCTTCAATGCAGACTCAATTCTTTATTTCAATAAAACAACCATTTATATTGTTCTTATATACATTTTCCATTCCATTGCTTCAGGAACAGTAGTTATCCGCTTTCTCTAGTGTAAGTGGGAGGAGTGCTTTTCAGGTTTCAAGTATTTTTCCAGCTGTCAAGGAGCTCATTCACAGGAAGTCAATAATTACAATGATCCCTCTTAAGAACTCTCCAGAACCTAGCACAAAGTGCATGGGGAGTAGCCCAGGAGGCAGACTTGAACCCTATGTAAGGAGTAGCAAGCCTCATCTAACAATCAAAGGGACTTCCCTGGTAACTAGCTGGTAAAAAAAAAAAAAAAAAAAAAATCAACCTGCAGTGTAGAAGACCTGGGTTTGATCCCTGGGTTGGGAAGATCCCCTGGAGAAGGAAAGAGCAACCCCCTCCATTATTCTTGCCTGAAGAGTCCCCATGGACAGAGAAGCCTGGTGGGTTACAGTCTATGGGGTCACAAAAAGTCAGACACAACTGAGCGACTAAGCACAGCACAGCGGTGAAAAAGACTTCTCTATAACAAGCCTGGTGGGCTGCAGTCCATGGGGTGGCAAAGAGTCAGACACGACTGAGCGACTTCACTTTCACTTTTCACTTTCATGCATTAGAGAAGGAAATGGCAACCCACTCCAGTGTTCTTGCCTGGAGACTCCTCCCAGGGACGGGGGAGCCTGGTGGGCTGCCGTCTGTGGGGTCGCACAGAGTCGGACACGACTGATGTGACTTAGCAGCAGCAGCAGCATAACGTGTCAGCTCTTCTTCACTGGAAATACTCAAGAATAGACAGCCTGGGCTTCCTTGGTGGCTCAGTGGTCCATCGTCTGCCAAGGCAGAAGAGGGTTCAATCCCTGGTCTGGGAAGATCCCACCTGCCACGGAGCAACTAAGCCTGTGCACCCCAGCTATTGAGCCTGAGCTCTAGAGCGCGGGAGCCACAACTCCTCTCAACAAGGGAAGCCACTTCAACTAGAGTAGCCACTGCTCGCTGCAACTAGTGAGAAGCCCACATGAGCAGCAACAGAGATCCAGCATAGCCAAAAATAAATGAATACAGTTATTTTTTAAAAATAGCTAGGCTAGCCATCTTCCTGTGATCTTTAAAAAAATTGTTTTTGATGTGGCCCATTTTGTATGTCTTTATTGAATTTGTTACAATACTGTTTCACATTTTGGTTTTTTGACTGAGAGGCATGTGGGATCTTAGTTCCCTGAGGAGGAATTGAACCAGCACCCCTGCATTGGAAGCTCAATGTCTTAACCACTGGACTATCAGTGAAGTCCCTTGCTATGACCTTATAGTAAGCTGAACTAGCTGCAATCATCCCTTCCAGCTCTGTGACTCTAATATGTCAAGTGAACATCTTCTCATCAAAGTCTTTGGTGCAGGGCTAGTGGGTAAGTCACCCACCTGCTTTTCTCTCTATCAAAGGTCCCCCACCTCCAGGACAACCTTTTATGGTGACTGATACCAGAAAAAGTCGAAGAACAGAAGAGCCAGGGCCAACATGACCGCAGAAGCCATTTTTTAAATGACTTCCGCTAAGGATGAGACAGTTTAATGGCAAGCCAAGAAAAACCAAAACAAAACACAAGCATGGAATGTATTCCCTTTATTTATTTCCCTCCAATGAGAATCTTAAACTGTGAGCTCCCTAAGACGTGAGACAGTACAGTCCATGGGGCTGCAAAGAGTCACACACGACGGAGTGAATGTACAATGAGGACGACTAAGCTGTTGGCAGTGTCCAGAATCAAGCTTGACGCCCAACCTAAACACCTAATACTTGCTAAATAAATAAACAAATAAAAGAGGTCGTAATTGTGAACTAGTGTGTTTTCAAGCTAGAAAATAAAGAAACAAAGTGTATCCTATCACCAGGAAGCCCGTATCACCAACACTTTAACCAGAATGCAGACTCCAGCCTGGATGACGCACGTGTTTTTGTTTGTTTAAGTAAGTGTGAGAGCGCTAGTAACCCCCTAAGATTCTAGGGTTTCACAAACGTCTACAGAAAGAGGCATTCTGGGGGTTCACGGCTGTGCAGCGGGTGGAACAGATGGGAGCATCAGCGTGTTCGAGTTCCAGGTTTGACTCACGGCTTCACCGCCTCAGTGACGCCAGAGACATACCTGAACTTCTCTGAGGCTCCGTTCTCACCTGCCAAGTGGCTAAACTAACACTTCATAGGACTGTTGCGAGAATTAGGTAAAATCAGTTACAGGAAGCACTTAGGAGGGCCTCCAGCACAGGTTACTGTGAATTTAGTATGACGATTTCTATGGCCCTCGCCCTACCCAGAGACTCCAGTTTGTTTGTTTTTCCCTCTCCTTGGTGTGGAATGGGGAGAAGAGGCAGCGATCTCGATGAGCAGTAGAATTTCTGTCCGTTTCACTCCCCACCCCCACCCCAATAGCTCCCTGACGCCTAGTTTAGTCACACTCACCATCCCACAGGTAAGCCATGAAGCAGACAGAATGACGCTGCTCACTTTTCCAAATGATACAACTTCAGGTTTTATGTTAAGAGGGATGGATGGGATTTACTCACCTTGCCCTCCTAAAGGAGAACACATAGGTCCTGACTGCACTGTCTTTAAACCAGCGGGTGGATCTCATCTCACACCTCGGGTGCCCCAGTGCAGCTCACAGACCCATGAGACTAACGGATTCAGTTGCCTTTGCTCATCCCATTAATGTGGAATTTCCAGATTCCAACATCTCTGAAGTCTAACATCCCCACACCTCACCCACCACACCACTTATCTATGCCCCCATGACTCTGCTCCATAAAGAGTTGCATGATGGAGACAATTTTGATGAGGGAACCATTGTATCCTGCAGAAGAGGGGGCCAAAGCAAGGTGTCTGTCCCCAGCCAGTCCAGCTCACAGCCACCCTGCCCAAGTGCAACCCTAAGCTTGTGCAAAGAAAAGAAGCTTCCAAAGACCATGAAAATACATCTCTGACTGGCATTCCGCTGCCATTCGTTTTGAGTGCTGGTCACGAGTCAGAGCCTGGGGATGAAAGAGAGAACATGGCAGACGAGGTCCTGCCTTCACGGAACATAAATTCTAAGGGTAGAAATAAATGGGGAGACAAAGAAGTACAAAACTGGACTCCCCCCGCCAATCCAGTGATTCAGAATCTGCCTGCCAATGCAGGGGACGTGGGCTTGATCCCTGGTCAGGGAGGACCCCACGTGCCACAGAGCAACTAAGCCCATGAGCCACAACTGATGAAGTCCGCTTGCCCTTGAGCCTGTGCTCCACAACAGGAGAAGCCACCTAGAGAGTAGCTCCCACTCTCCGCAACTGAAGAAAGACCAGTACTGCAACAAAAACCCAGCACAGACAAAGATTAATAAAGAAATTATTTTCTAAAGGTGCAAAGTTGAGGACATTACCAGTAAGTTATGAGGGTGATGCAAATAATTACCACGAGGTGACGGAATGAAGAGTAGTTAGGCAGCTACTTATATCTACTGTTAAGGATGGCTGGATAGAAGAGGAGGAGAAAGACCCTGCCACGTGAAGATCAGAGAGAAGGGAATTGCAGCAGAGGGAACAGACAGTGCAAAAGCCTATGGCAGGGGTGGGCTTGAAGTGCTGATGGAGGGCTAGTGCCCGAGGAAAGGAAGAGGGTAGGCAGATGAATTCATTGCCAGTGGCCAGGTCATGGGATTTGGTGAACCTTGGGAAGAGCTATGAATTTCCCTTTTGAAATCTGGTCTCCAGGAGGCGGCTTGGGTAGAGAAGAATAGACGGTGATAGCCCAGAAGGAGGACAAAGACATAAATGACAATCCAGATGGTCAAATGTGTACACTGCTTTTGAACTGTGGTGCTGGAGAAGACGCTTGAGAGTCCCTTGGACATCTAGGATATCAAACCAGTCCATCCCAAAGGAAATCAGTCCTGAATATTCATTGGAAGGACTGATGCTGGAGCTGAAACTCCAATCCTTTGGCCACCTGATGCGAAGAAATGACTCATTGGAGAAGACCGTGATGCTGGGGGAGACTGAGGGCAGGAGGAGAAGGGGGAGGCAGAGGGTGAGACGGTTAGATGCCATCACTGACTCAATGGACATGAGTCTGAGCAAACTCCAAGACAGAGTGAAGGACAGGAAACCTGGTGTGTTGCAGTCCATGGGGTCTCAAAGAGTCAGACCCGACTTAGTGGATGAGCAACAATAGCAAATGTGTACGTTATAACTAGAGACAACCTAAACCACAGTTCTGAATTTATTCCAGTTCCATGCAGGTGAGTTCTCCTGGCTACAGGTGATTTTGGGGTCAGAAGTATTAAATGGGGGGGATCTTGAGAGGTGTGGTCAGCAGCTGGGTTTTAAAACATGTTCCTTTTCTTTTTTAATATTTATGTATTTATTTGTCTGCACTGGGTCTTAGTTGCAGCATGTGGTATTTATGTCAATCCCTGATCAGGGATTGAACCCGGGCCCCTGCATTGGGAGCTCAGCATCATAGCCACTGGACCACCAGGAAAGTCCCGATACCTTTTCTTCTCTTAACTACTTGGAGGACCATGGAAAACCCTTTGCTTCTTCGGTGTCAGTCTTCTCATCTGTATCCTGACTATTGTACTAAATAAACTTCAGAGTCTCTGCTAACAGTCTGGGGTTATATGGTTCCATGACATCTGGTATAAGCTCTCCAGACACGTTAAAGAAAATTCAGCATGTTTGATCTTTTCACATGCGAGACCTTGTAAATAGCTGAGAAGGCCACATGCCAGTGGCTGAATTGTTAGAGATGAACCAGGTAAATACTAAGCCAGGATGAACAACATCCTGCACGGAATTCACTCCAGACCTTGGGGGTACAAAAAAGCCCTGTTTCCCTCTCTCCTGCATCTTCCCCCAACCCTCAAATCCCTGCCACCACTTGTAACTCTTGCAGGGAGACATTCTTGTTTACACAATGCAAGACAATTGCAGAAATGAGAAGGAGCTTGGCACATTCTGCTACTAACTGGGAGCTCAGAAGTAAAAGGTAATAAAACCCCAAACCCATTAGGAAAGTCTCTTCCACCATTACTGATGGTCAGGCGCCCTCTGCTGGTGGACTTGACAGCGAGCCGCCAGAAGCCAAGGGAAGTTTTGGTTCTGGGATAGATGCCTGCTTCCCAGGATGATCTAGAATGCAGGTGTTTATCTTCAGGGATTTCCTAAAGGAAAATAAGCTTAAACGGGGCCATACCTCATTGGAGAGAAATTCTTTCATGCTTTTACAAATGGACATACTGGTTTTGAAATCTTCAGATGGGATAAAGCACACCCATTCAAAATGAATTCTGATTAGAATTTAAGACTATTCATCTTTCAGCATTATGGACGCTGAAGTTGTAGAAGTTTGGCATTCCCAGGGTAGGAGTGGAAAATGGCTTAGTGACCAAGGAACACATCTACAGCCAAAGAGTAACCACGCACTCTGTGACACTGAACAGACCCTGGAATGTCCTACTGGGTAGCGGGTAGGGTGTAAGATCTGATTAGATCTGGCTTTGAATCCTAGTTCCGCTGCTCATTGAAGAAATTATTGGGAAACCCCTGACTTCCCTTTTATGATAGTCTCTTATGTGTGTTAACAAAATATACGGTTAAGCCCACTAAATTCAATCTCAATCCATCAGAACCATTGTACACGTTTAATAGGGACCTAGAAGAAACATATGGCGTGGATGACAGAGTTCACCATCCAGTCTCTCATTTATTGTGTTGCCATGAGTGGCACAGCTGATAAAGAATTTGTCTGCCAATGCAAGAGACGCAAGAGACTGGGGTTCAATCTCTGAGATGGGAAGGTCCCCTGGAAATGGCACACCACTCCAGTATACTTGCCTGGAAAATTCCATGGACAGTCCCTGGATATGTCCCAGAATCTCCTGGTTTATAGTCTGTGGGAACTTGAATAGAATTTGTACCCTGCTGTTGTGTGAGCATTGTATAAATCTTCATTATGCTGAGTTGGTTAATAGTGCTTTCAGGTTTACTATATCCTTTTACTTTTCTGTCTATTCATTGTATTAATTTTTGAGAGTTTGATATTGAAAACTACAACTAAAAAGTCTTAATTTACTGTCTGAGCCACCAGGGAAACCCTTTAATTTGTTTACTTACACATAATGGAACTATATGTAACCTTGTTCTGTATTTTTCAAGTCTCCTGTTAATGGGTTATTATACTTTCATAATTTAAAAAATAAAATATATTTTTTAAATTTCACAAATAGAGGGGGCTAGTGGGCTATAGTCCAGGGGATCACAAAGAGTTGATCACAACTGACCAGCTCACACAAAGACACACACACACACACATGTGAGTACTCAGGACAGTGAACCAGATACAGGCCCTGCCCTCAAGGAGAAACAAGCCCAGGAGAAAAGATAAGACACAAAGACAAATAGAACAAGGCAGAAAAAGTCCCTGTGATGTAGGAGATACTTGTGATCAATGGGAATTCTCAATAGATAAGTTCTTTCAAGTTTTGAGGAACCAGGAAATGCTTTTCTTTCAGAATTACATCATTTCTATGATTCCTGAGCTTTCCTGAGCACCAGTCCTTTACCATGTGGAAAGATAAGATTCAGAGAAGTTTCAAAATTCTGTTAGCTTGGGAAGTAATAGTAATAAAGATTTATTTATTTATTTATTTATTTAAGAAGACATTTATTTCTTCGTAAGGCTCAAAGATCATAGCAGCAAAGGGAAAATGTGTCAAATTTGTTGAGTAGAGAAGCACTGAAGGAAAGCCTGCTAGAAACTACGTTTTGGAGAGTTAAGAAAAAGGAGAAATAAGTGATGCTACAAAAGGAATTAAATCCATGCAGAGGATATAGAGGGAACAGTCCAAAAGGAAATGATGAGAAGAGAAGTGACAGATATGAGGACTAAGAGCGACGATCAAAGGGAGAAAAGGCTGGAAGAAATGAAGCACAATCAATTATCAAAGAAAAAATACAAATCCATCTTCAACTCTCTAAAGTTAAAAAAAAAAATCTATAAATAGAATGCAAGCTTCCATGTTGTCCTAAGCAAAACAATATGAAAATGTTCACTTAATTCTGGAGTAAAGCTCTAAAGTAAAAAGATTCATAGATCTTAAATGTATTTCAGCAAATAAGAAAAGGTTACACATGAAAGAAAAAGAGAAGCTTCCCCAGTGACTCAGTCATGCGGAATCCACCTGCCAGTGCAGGAGATGCAGGAGACTCGGGTTCGATCCCTGGGTCAGGAAGATTCCCTGGAGGAGGGAAATGGCAACCCACTCATTTTCTTGCCTGGGGAATCCCCATGGTCAGAGGAAGCTGTGGGTGACAGTCCATGGGGTCACAAAGAGCTGGACACGACTGAAGGCTTAGCACGCACACATGCAAAAGAAAAAAAAATAACCAGACTGGCCGATAACATCTCATTTTCTTCTCTTAATGCTCCAAGACAGTGAAGAAACACCTATGGAACATTTTGGATGAAAATCATTGAGATGCAAGATACCGTTTACAAATGGTGGTGGTGGTGGTGGTGGTTTAGTCGCTAAGTCTTGTCTGACTCTTTGCGACCCCATGGACTGTAGTCCGCCAGGCTCCTCTATCCATAGGATTCTCCAAGCAAGAATACTGGAGCGGGTTGCCATTTCTTTCTCCAGGGCATCTTCCCAACCCAGGAATCGAACCCAAGTCTCCTGCATTGCAGGCAGATTCTTTCACCAATTGAGCCGCAAGGGAAGCAAATGGAGGCAATTAAAATATATTTTTATTAAACAAGAGCTTGAAAAAGATCCACAGAAAACAGTTACTTGAAAATTGTCCCCAACTAACTGGGGGATTCTAAGATATTTCAAGCTCAAAAGTGGGAGCATCATCTCCATAAATGCATGAGTTCAGTACTAAAAGCTATGGAGAAGTCTGGCCCATGTTTACCCAGCTCTCTCCAGGAGAAATGTAAATCAAGTTGTAAATGTGAGTCTAAAAGCAAAACATCTGTTCCTTTAAAAATAATGCAAAATTCATGATTTTGTGAAAAAAAAATCTGTTTAAAATATCAGCTAATATTAACAGAGACCGAGAAATGAGAGGAGAAAGAAGAGGAGAGGGATTGTACCCTCAAGAGACTGTTTCCTCAAATACAGATGATTAATACTGATTAGAAATAAACTGTGTTAGTTGTTTCTTTTGTTTTCTTCAAAATGTTCCTAAGCATGGATCTATACAAGTTTTACCTGGAGAAGGAAATGGCAACTCACTCCAGTATTCTTGCCTGGAGAATCCCATGGACAGAGGAGCCTGGCAGGCTAGTCCATAGGGCCATGAAGAGTCAGAAACAACTCAGTGACTAAACAGCAACATACAAGTTTCAGTTCTAAAACTAGATATAATAACTTCAAAGTGTTGGAGTAGCAAAAATTCTTCACCCCACTGTGATTAGAGCATGGCCATGCTGTTCATTTTAATACTTCTGATCTAAGGAGTAAGCACTGGCATTTGCCCTGCACATAAAGGAAAGAGCTTGGACTAAAAATCAATAATAGCAATTTTGAAAATCACTTTATATTGATGATATTCTATTTCCAGAATAAGACTTAGCCCACAATTTGAAACTTTATATTAACATGAAAACAGTTCACAATTGCTGTAATTTAGAATTTAACTCACATTTGGATTGAAATAGGAGGGGGAAAAAAATCCCTCCATTGAAAAAAAAAGAGAAGATTGTTTCCTTCTTAATTCTGAGAATGAGCTCACATGAAGCCAAAGAGGGCCCTTGACAAATCAAAAGGTAAACATCAAAGAAAGTAAACGCAAAGAAAACATGTCCCATAGAGCAAATAGGAGTAACAAATGAAACAGCACAAAACAATATTTAAAAGCAAAAAACTGTATGTCAGAACAGAAAATAGGCCTTTTGTGACAATAAACATTGACGTAAAGTGCCTCTCTTAAAAGGCAAAGACTCAGGCTGTTTTTCCAAAATCCAGCCAATCACTACATAAAACAGCAGACCCCAACGGTACACGGAATGTTGAAAGTAAAATATTAGAGGTTCTTTGGGCAAATTCAAACGAAAGCAGAGAAAGCCATAAGCCCAAATACCTGACACCAACTTTCAGACAAAAGTCACTGAAGGGAGCAAAAGTTCATTTCTTTTGACAAATGAGATCAACATTTATGAGATTAACAAAATAGTAAGACAAACTTAACAAAACCTCTCAGAAATGGGCACTCAATAGGCGGCTCAGTAATGAAGAATCTGTCTGCCAATGCAGGAGACCGAGGAGATGAGGGTTTGATCCCTGGGGTCAGGAAGATTCCCTGGAGAACAAAATGGCAACCCACTCCAGTATTCTCGATTAGGAAATCCCATGGACTGAGAAGCCTGGTGGGCTACAATCCATGGCGTCACAAAGAGTCAGACACAACTTAGCAACTAAAACAACAAACAATAGTAGTTAGAGACATTAATTTGTTTCTCGATGTATGACAGATCTCTGGTGGCTCAGCTGGTAAAGAATCCGCCTGCAGTGTGAGAGACCTGCTTTCGATCCTTGGATCAGGAAGATCCCCTGGAGAAGGGAAAGGCTACCCACTCTAGTATTCTGGCCTGGAGAATTTCATGGACTGTATAGTCCATGGGGTTGCAAAGAGTCAGACACGACTGAGCAACTCTCCCTTATAGAAATAACAAAATGTATTCAATAAGACACCATTGACACCTCTTTCAAATAACAATAAAAATTAACATTTAGCATTCTTAAAATATAGCTTTATTTAAAAATAGAACATTTCAGGTCACAAAAAGTCCCAAATTCTAGGAAAAAAAAAAAGTAGTACAGCATTCTCTCTTATGCCCTTTTCTGATTAGAATAAAATAAAATTGATTACAATATTAGGCCACATAAATAGAACATTTTTAAGTATTTGTTTAAATAACCTATGGACAAAAAAATAATTCATACCACAATTACAAATTATAAATACTATAAAGAGACTACTATGTATTACCCTCCAAGATTTTAAAGAACTATGTCAATTCTGATGCGTGTGTTTTCTGTCGAAAAAAGATTAGTAAGAAAGTGTTATGAGTAACTAGCATGGGTCATGTTTATTTTGTTTGTGTATGTGAATTTGCTTTTATGTATGCCTTGCTTTTTTGCAAAAAATGGGAACTTGGTAGAGTCCATATATTTGCACTTATTGAAGCTGAAAAACAATGGGAGGATTGCAAATTTTCATCATCTTTAAATTGGAAAATAGAAATTATCTTTAGAGAAGATACACCCCTCTAGCAGTACAGATTTGAAGCAAATATATGACCAATGTCCTCCTAACATCAGTGAGCTAATTGCATTGAGCAGCTTCGAAGGTGTTATGCAAATAAGCATATCATAACTTTTTTAGGGACAAGATTAAGCTAGCACTGGAAATTTATTTTCTTTAGACATAAACTGCTCCGTGTCTAAAATGTCTTACTTGTTCCTGAAAGTCAGAAAGTGATAGAAAGTGAAAGTGTTAGTCACTCAGTTGTGTCTGGCTCTTTGCCATCCCTTGAACTGTAGCCCGCCAGGTTCTTCTGTCCATGGGATTTCCCAGGCAAGAATATTGGAATGGGTTGCCATTTCCCTTCTCCAGGGGATCTTCTGACCCAGGGATAGACCTTGGGTCTCCTGTATTGCAGGCAGATTCTCTACCATCTGCGCCACCAGGAAACCCCATGACGAATGTTCTTATTCAGACTTCTGCTGTGCTCCTGGTCTTGCACTAATGGTCTCTCAGTAAATGTCCTGAGTTAATGTCTAGGGTATCAGGCCTCTGAATCTTCGAAGGGTCAAACTCCCTCTTTCTAAACTGTATGTATGTGCCCTACTGCTTCTTTCTCATCCACCTAGCTGACGTGATGTTAGCAACACAAGCTACTGTATGTTGTATGGGATACCCTTATAAACCAGATACTTTAAACAATCTAGTGACAGAGAGACAGAGAATTCACATCTCTGGGGCAAGAGCACGGGTGTCCACCACTATTCATCCCACATGAATGCAAACTGCTTCTGCCCTCCTGTTTGATGAGTATTGAAAAGAATGCATTTGCCAGATCAATAGCCTCATGCCACGTACCAGAGTCCCTAATACAGATGCCACTTTCAACACAGTAGATGAAGTTGGCTCTACTATTTGGTTAAGCTTGCAGTAATACACTATTATTTTCCGTGGTCTTTCTGGTTTTTACAGGACCACCACCACTGCATCCTTTAAATATCTGCATGCGTGTATCCTCAGTCACTCAGTCGTGTCTGACTCTTTGCGTTCCCATGGACTGTAGCCTGCCCAGCTCCTCTGTCCATGGAATTTTCCAGGCAAGAATACTAGAGTGAGTTGCCATTTCCTCCTCCAGGGGCTCTGCTGGACCCAGGGGTTGAATCCACATGTCTTACATTGGCAGACAGATTCTTTACCATTGAGCCACCTAAGAAAGCCCTTTAAATATTTGAGGGTGACAAAAATCTAGCATTTCTTCCAAAGATGTTTCCCCCGAATTGTTTTATATTGACTATTTTGGCTGGAGTAGGGGAGTTTCAACAGCTTCTCTCTGGCTTTTTAACCATTAATAACTGAGTTTAGGCCAATGAACCAACATGAGGGTTTTGCCAACAACTTATAAGTCCATTTCCATTATGTAGTCGGGATCTGGGTAAACAACTTCTGGGCATATCTGGATCCAGTGAATACCGTGAGATGGACCTGGATCAGTATTAGATTATTATGTTACACTGTTCTGTTCTATTGCCGGCCAGGATGGTGCTCTAGGCAGCTGGGTGTCAGTGTCAACTTGAGTCTTGTATCTAACAGCCCCCAAATGATATGCTGTTGTTATGCAGTCACTAAGTCATGTTTGACTCTTCGAGACCCTATGGACTGCAGCATGCCAGGCTCCCCTGTCCTCTACTGTCTCCTGGAGTTCACTCAGATTCATGTCCTTTGAGTCAGTGATGCTATCTAACCATCTCATCCTCTGCTGCCCCTTTCTCCATTTGTCAAATGATATAACCTGAGTAAATGGCCCATGATCTCTTTTGTAAAGAACTGGAGGAATGAAATCCATGTATATTTACCATGATGTTGGACAGACAAGGCTTTGTTTATGGGGATCTGGCATCCCCTTCAGCTTTCCTTGGGAGTAATAGACACAGGTCTTCTGTTCATCCATTGTTGATCTATTGATGACAACTTTTGGCTTCCCAGGTGGCTCAATGGTAATGAATCCACCTGCCAAACAGGAGATGAGGGTTCGATCCCTGGGTGGGGAAAAACCCTGGAGAAGGAAATGGCAACCTACTCCAATATTCTTGCCTGGGAAATCGCATGGACGGAGGAGCTTAGCAGGCTATGGTCCATGGAGTTGCAAAGAGTTATACATGACTGAGCAACTAAACAACAAAGGCATGACACCCTTATCTCACCCGTCTGTCTGTCTTGTCCTTAGGAATGCCATGATCTCCTAACTCTCTCCTGGGCTGATGTTCCAACCTTGCTGCCCTTTGGCTGATCATGTCCAGGTTCTCCTGATGATTGACAGCTGACTCTTGCTCTCTGCTCTTCTGGGTCCCTGTCATCTCCACAGCTGCCCAGGATCCCAGGTCTGAAATAACATCTCCTGCCATTAGCTCCTGTCTCCAGGGCTCCCCTGGGCTCCTCCGTCACCCTGATGCACTCAGACTAGGCATCCCATCAGGTGAGGTGATAAACCTTAGAGAATAGCTTGGCCTCTCATAGCTCAGACAGTCAAGAACCCGCCTGTAAATGCAGGAGACTCAGGTTCCATCCCTGGGTGGGGAAGACCCCATGGAGAAGGGAATGGCAACCCACTCCAGTATTCTTGCTGGAGAAGTCCATGGACGAAGGAGCCTGACAGGCTATAGTCCATGGGGTTGCAAAGAGTCAGACATGACTGAGCAGCTAACTCTTTCATTTTTCCCTTTTTTTCCTGAGTAGTCAGCCAGTGTATTTTCTGGGCTTGCAGAGTCACTCTAACAGGACTGTTCAGTCTCTGATTCCCTCCTGCATGATGGCAGACTGTTTTATTTCACAGAAGCTCTCCTTTGTTCCAAGCTTCCAAAAGTTAACCAGTCAGTGTCTTAAAATTTGCCCCCCACTGCAAAGACCTCCTTATTCAGTTTTATATTCTTCCTTTCTTAACCCAACACTCTCGAGATTTACTACCAGGTATATCTCCCCATTCCTGGCAGGAACTGTGACCCAGGTTCTGCAGCAACTTTGGCATCTCAGCCATTTCCCACTTCCTCACCAAGGTTGTCCTGGTCTGGCTGGTGGGACAGTGTGATTCCGTTTATAACGTGTTTTTAAAATAGACACACTGAAGTGTATTGTTTGAAGGTATTGTCATAGATGACAAAGTAGAACACGGAAATGTGTGCTGTGGGCTCCCTCTCTGAAATGAGGACAAGAAATGTTTGCTCTGAATGTGTCTTACGTCTTCAGCGGCATGTTTGCAGCCCCTAGTCTTTGCAGCAGAGGAGAAAGAAAGAAGTCTTTGCAGCAGAATTACTTTCCAGGTTGGAAGCTGGTGCAGCCAGAGGAATTTTCTTATGATTCTGGCCATGAGTACTTTATAGAAAGGTGCTTGTTGACATCAAATTTTACTTAAAATCATTTTTCAGAATGGTGATCAATCACTACCCATTCTCCATGGTACTGGAATTTCTGATCCTTAGGTTTTTAGTTCTCCGATATTCATTTTCCTCGCAATATCTGTTATTTGTCTGTGTGGCTCTTAAAAAAATTAAGCCACATATTGTTTAGACTAATGTCTAGACTGACTTCCCATCAATACAGTGTTCATCATCTTTCCAGTGAGGACCAAGGAAATTGGAGTCAGAAGATGCCTGTCAACTCAGTGCCTGTGGAATTGGTGCCTCATCTGAGTCAGCTGAATAAAAGATGAGATTGTTAAGCCAACAACGCAAGCCAAAAGCTCTGCTAATAACAACAGAATTAGAAATCTTGACCAATTCATTTTCTGGGAATCTTTACTTTGGGTAAACTTGGAATATTTTCATTTACAGAATAATCTCAACTTACTCTTTTCTATCAAAATAAAAAAGAATGTGGGTTAAAAACTCAATTGTGAAGTATCCTGGTTTGTATGAAAGCCCCAAGGTGATTCTATAGTTCCAATATTTTTATGTGGATCAATCAAGTTGCCTAAATATGTTGGTCTTGCCCCCAGGTAGCTTGGTCTGTACTGACTTGGCCTCTCTATATACAGTTTTTTTTTTTTTCAGGCCAGAAGGCAGGCAAAGGTGCTTTAGGAAGAGAAAACACAAGCAGAATAGGAAGCCCAAAATAACCCAATTTAGTTAATATTTAACACTGCGTTTTCTTGCAGCAGGTTGGAAAATTTAAGATCCATCAGTGGTCAGAAAAACCAACAATATTTCTTTAATATTTTAGTACTTGAAACCACTTAGCAGTAGAGGAAGGGGGCTGTTATGAAATATGTTTAATCATGGAGGATTAAATTTCCCCAAATGGCCAAATTTCCAGTGTCAGGAAAACCAGTCACCCACTTGGTATTCACAGGGACACAAGCCAAAACCACCAGGCTCGGAATTCAGCTCTGAAACTTACAGGAGTGATGACCCCAGTTCCCTTTTCTTTCCTGATCTTATTTATCAGTCAGGGAGCATCCAAACCCCTAAAGGCTGTTCCCTTCTTGTGCCTAAATCTCACTCCTGGGACCGAGATGGCTATTGATGGACTTTCAGGAGCCAGAGGCAGAGTGCTCCCCCCCGCAGGTGCAGGGTCTTATTCTGCCTCCTGCTCTGAGCTCTCACAACCCCCTTCTTAACACTTATCCTGCTGCCTCTCAAACTTCCTGACACCAAATCCTATGCCCGCATGAACTTGGACCCTTGGGTGGATCTGAATCAGCTAACTCTTGATGCCTTCAACGTGGTAGACTTTAAGCCAGGAACACCAAGATTTACAATCCATAACACACTACTTTCTGTCTCATCCTACCTCCCCAACACATTGTTCATGAGTTTTTTTCTTTTTGTTTTGTTTTTGCTTTTACCAGCTGTGGTTTAATAAAATATATGTTTTTGGTCTTTATCTCTGATTCTTGACACAGGCCTCCTAAAACCCTTGGGATTTCCTGAGGAATATGAGCATCTTTTCTCATTGATAAAAAGCCACTTTGCACCAGACCTGTGTTTGGGCTAATGAGGTGAGTCAAGATGCATTTCTAGATGGCTTTAGGATGGGAACTGGTGGCCAGAGAAACTAATCACATCATTAAAGGGATAGAACTACCAGCCACACTCACCTCTCTGAGGGGAGAGGGCTGGAGATTGAATTCAATCACTGATGGCTGATTAATTAATAATCATGCCTGAGTGGTGACATCTCCAGAAAACAACTCAAGAAGACGAAGGTTCGGGGAGCTTCCAGGTTGGTGAACATATCAAAGTGCTGTGAAGATGATGTGTGCAGAGAGGACACCACCTCCCTCCCTATAACCCACCCTATGCATCTCTTCCTTTGGGCTGTCTTTGAGTTGCATCCTTCAAAATGAACTGGTGTGATTGTGTTAGTTGTTCAGCCATGTCCAACTCTTTGCTACCCCATGGACTATAGCCCACCAGGCTCTTCTGTCAACGGAATTCTCCAGGCAAGATTGCTGGAGTGGGTTGCCATTTCCTTCTCCAGGGGATCTTCCCCACCCAGGGATCAAACCTGGGTTTCCTGCATTGCAGGTAAATCTTTACAATCTAAGTCACCAGTAAATGTAACTAAAGCAATTTCCTGAGTCTATGAGTCATCCTAGCAAATTGCCACGGATGAGGGACCTTGTAGGAATCTCTGATTTATAGTTGGCTGGACCAAAGTACAGGAAGCCTGGGAATCCCTTCTGTGGCTGGGATCAGGAGTAGGGGCAGTCTTACGGGACCCTCCCTGGACTTGTGGAGTCTACACTAACTCTGTGAATTGAATTGAACTGTAGGCTACCCAGTTGGTGTTAGAGAATTGGAGAATCCATGGTGAAACAAGGTATTTGAACCAGAATCCTTGTCTCTGCATAAGTGTGGGGGCTGGGAGGTCTCCCCTACTCACTGCCTTTGGAGTCTGGGTCCCTGCTCAGTTAGGGGAGGAATAAGGTCATCAACTAATAAAACAAGCCATTTCGGCCGTCTAAGGGGAATCACACTCAAAATTGGTTACTTGACCAAGTCATTGACTTGGAGTATCTACTTTGTGGGAAACCAGTGTAAGTACCAAGTTACTGCCCACATTCCTGGCTTTGTTTCAGAGAAAAATTATGCCTTGGAACAATGTCTAGTGTGTTCAGGCTGAGGTTAACTGAGGCTTGGTTATGACTTATGGGCTCTGTTGCTGCTTTGATGCTGTGATTCACTCATTGATCTTAGTCCATTCAACTACTTATATGCCAGTGTCAAAGTCACCCAGCATAACCACAAGAAGCTGTTGGCCTTCGTCCATAAAGCAGACACATGGAGATCAAGCAAGCCTTGCTAGTGATTTTATATAGGAGAGAAAGATACAATGACATGTAGAAGATTTATTGTGCTGATCCATAAGCCAGATGGGACCCCATATTCTGCAGAGAAAGGGTGTGTTTGGCTAGGAAAGCTGAGAGCTCTGTGGTCTACAAACACCCAACAGTGCCTCGTAGTTCTTCTAATTCCCAGGGACTTCCATGCTCATGGACTTGCATGGTGGCTCAAATGGTAAAGAATCTGCCTGCAATGCAGGACACCTCTTTTGGCCTTTCCCTCTCCCTTGACCACTGCCATCTCTCCAAACTCCTCTTCAGCTGGACCTCAGAGACTGTCCATATCCACTGCGATCATGTAATCTCAAAGGAATACTGTTAAGTGAAAGAAATTTAAAAAGAGAAACATGTACATATTATTCTACAGTTCATCTATTTTGGGGAAAAAAAGTGCATTCGCTTATTTTTTAAAATGAACTGTAGAAAACCATAAAAAAAACAGTTTTTAAAAACCCTAAAATACATTGAAAATGATGGTGGAGGAAGAGAACAGACTGGAGAAAGCCAGATTTATTTGAATATATCTCATGTTTTGGGTGCGACTCTAGAATAAAAGTAAATATTTTAAGTAATTATAGGCAAAACTAAATTAAAAAGCATTCTCTAGATACCAGAAGTAAAATAAATAAGCCTCAGTGTACAAACAGTGGCAGAACTGCTCAGTAAGAGACGATTCTGAGTTTGACAAATAGTCATTTTAAAATTTTGTCTTAGAGAGCCCAAGGACTGAAGCGAAAGTGAAAGTTGCTCAGTCATGTCCAACTTTTTGTGACTCCATGGGCTGTAGTCCATGGAATTCTCCAGGCCAGAATACTGGAGTGAGTAGCCTTTTCCTACTCCAGGGGATCATCCCAATCCAGAGATCAAACCCAGGTCCCCCTCATTGCAGGTGGATTCTTTAGCAGCTGAACCACAAAGGAAGCCCAAGAATACTGGAGTGGGTAGCCTATCCCTTCTCCAGTGGATCTTCCTGACCCAGGAATCAAATCAGGCTCTCCTGCATTACAGGTGGATTCTTCAACAACTGAGCTATCAAGGAAACCCCTTCAAGAACTTAAAGAACTAAAAAAAAAAAAAAAAAAAAAGCTTTTTAGGCATCAGTCCATTGGTAGTGAAGTTAGCATTACACTGAGACAACCAGACTGCAGAATGCATTAAATATATGGTTATGCTGGTGTCACTGAGGATTGGTAGTTATCAATATGGTTGAAAGGATATGAATGTCTAAGATTGACAAGGTTAAGTAAAAACCCTGTTGTTTAGAGTTTAAATTGGAAGCATGCTTCTGAAGTCATTATATAGTTTAACATAAGGAATAGGTATGATCTACCTCTGTCCACTGGAAAGGCCTAGAAACAGTGACCAGCCCATAGAAGTGAGCACCCAGACTGAGGTCTCAGAGTAGCATTTCCACTAAAAGATTCTTAGAGAAACAGCTGATTTCAGGACCAAGGCAGGAAAAATACTAGACAAGTGTGGAATAGTGTCATTCCAAAAAGCAAGAGAATTACCCAAGTCTACTAAGGTTGTAGCTTCCTGGTAGCTCAGATAGTAAAGTGTTTGCCTACAATGTGGGAGACCGGGTTCGATCCCTGGGTTGGGAAGATCCGCTGAAGAAGGAAATGGAAACCCACTCCAGTATTCTTGTCTGGGAAATCCCATGAACTGAGGAGCCTGGTAGGCTGCAGTCCATGGGGTCATGAAGAGTCGGACAAAACTAAGTGTTTTCACTTCACTTCACTTCTTCACTAAGGTTATATTCACAAGGACCCAATCTATGGTCTAGGCTCCCAGTCACTAAACAGAAGAGAACCTGAACCTTCAAAAGAGTAAGCATAACTGAGTTATTTAAAACACATCAGTTCAGTTCAATTCAGTCACTTAGTCATGTCTAACTCTTGGTGACCCCATGGAGTGCAGCATGCCAGGCCTCCCTGTCTATCACCAAGTCCCAGAGCTTGCTCAAACTCATGTACATTGCATTGGTGATGCTATCCAACCATCTCACCTTCTATTGTCCCCTTCTCCCACTTTCAACCATTACCAGCATCAGGATCTTTTCAAATGAGTCAGTTCTTTGCATCAGGTGGCCAAAGTATTGGAGTTTCAGCTTCAGCATCAGTCTTTCCAAAGAATATTCAGGACTGATCTCCTTTAGGATGGACTGGTTGGAGTTCCTTGCAGTCCAAGGCACTCTCAAGAGTCTTCTCCAACACCACAGTTCAAAAGCATCAGTTCTTCGGTGCTCAGCTTTCTTTATAGTCCAACTCTCACATCCATACATGACTACTAGAAAAATTATAGCTTTGACTAGATGGCCTTTTGTTGGCAAAGTAACGTCTCTGCTTTTTAATATGCTGTCTAGGTTGGTCATAACTTTTCTTCCAAGGAGCAAGCAAGGAGTGTCAGATATGTTTAAATTTGGGCCTTCCCAGGTTGTGCTAAAGAACCCACCTGCCAATGCAAGAGACATAAGAGAAGTAAGTTGGATCTCTGGATTGGGAAGATCCCTAGAGGAGGGCATGGCAACCCACTCCAGTATTCTTGCCTGGAGAATCCCATGGACCCAAGAGTTTGGCTGGCTACAGTCCATGGGATCACAGAGTTGGCCATGATTGAAGCAACTTAGTACACACGCACATGTTTAAATTTGTGAGTTTGTAACAATTCTCAGACAAGCAAAACAAATAAACAAAAACCACCTTACTGGACACCTTTAGAGGATGCTACAAAACAAACCCATTATTTTTAAAAGTTATAAAAAAAGAAAGAAAAATCAAATGTATATCCTGTATTTCCTATACAGTCTGTAGTACCCAAAAGTTACAAAGGGACTTCCTAAACAACAGAAGCATTGCAGCTGATAAGTGGGAAATAAATGACAAATTTTTAAAGTCACTGTCTTTTCCCAGGAATTTAATGAATCTAGATCAGGGGTCAACAAATATTTTCTGTGAAGAACTATAAAGTGAAATTTTCAGGCCTGTAGGACACAGGGTCTCTGCCACAATTATTCAGCTCTGCTGTTATGGTGCAAAAGCAGCCTAAGATGATACATAAACCAACACCAACGGGTATCCCAATAAAACTTCACTTGCAAACACAGGCAATGGACCAGATGTGCCTCTTGGGTTTGCCAATGCTTGATCTACACAATGATTATCATGGCTGCTAACATCACCACAAGAGGGACAAGACATCACTTACCTCCAGCCAAAGTATACCCCACCTCCCTGCAAGGAAGACTTGGGGGAACCTCACCAGTCTCTAGACTTAATGACAAAGCTTCAGGGAATTTGAGCCATCCTCCAATATCACAAGATGCAGTCAGAAAAATAGGATGAAGTTCAGTTATCCTGTTTTTCTATATGGCTTCCCTGGTGGCTCAGACAGTAAAGAATCTGCCTGCAATGCAGGAAACCTGGGTTCGATCCCTGGGTCAGGAAGATTCCCTGTAGAAGGGAATGGCAACCCACTCCAGTATTCTTATCTGGAGAATCTCATGGACAGAGAGCCTGGTGGGCTATAGTTCATGGGGTCACAAAGATTCAGACACAACTGAGTAACTAACATTTTCACTTTCTTGAACTTCTTAGGAAAAAGGACCTAGTATCCTCAACACAGAACTACAAGGGGGAAGAAAGACACAGGAGGATAATTGATAGGTTAATAGATTTAAGTGACATAACAGCCAATTAAAATATAAGTAAAAAGAACTGTCCTCAAAATTCCAAAATCTTGCCTAACCCATGTAGAACAATTTAACTTGCTTCACCACTGATCCTTAAGCCCATCAAGTTCCTCTCATAAGATCCAATCTTCTGTAGAAGGCAATTGGAAGCAATGTTTTATCCAGTTTCTCCAGGACACAGCAAAGAGATAATCCCAAATAGAGAAGGGTTAACATTGATCCAGTTTTTTTCAGTAACACTCCACTGTTTGTTTTATTTAACATGTAATTCTCTATTAAGAAGTACCAAAAATAGCTTTGCAGTTAGAGAAAATATGCATATTTTAACAATCTCTCACTGAACTAATGAGAACCTTGAAATCATCGGAAGAGCCTTTATTTCGTGTACAGCATTTGGTAAATTGGTTACTTAACTATTACTTTCTCTTCGGCTTTATTTTCTCATGAAATAATCATTGCTAGGCAGACTGTCCAATCATTTTCATATAGGATATACAATTCATAGGGCTATTAACTCCTTGGGAAAATGGCTGCTAATATACATGTTTTTTTCTTGTTTAGATTTACTTGCCACCAGAGAACCATAAAGTATCCCAATTAATTATGAATCTTAGTCCATAGTAAACAGGAATCTCCACAGTTCTCTTCAAGCTTGAAAGGTATTTTAGCCCTTTGGAGGCTAGAACTAAATTACTGTGTCAGTAATGAAAATAAGTTTGCTAATTAGTTCACTTAATCATATCTGACTTACCTCTTTCCCTGGCAGCAAATACCTGAAGGCTTTAAGACATCTGTTTCTTGGAGCTCATCACCTATGGCGACTTTGGCCATGTTTTTCCTCGGGAACAATTAGTCAGTTGCTTCCACGTCTTGGCAATTGTAAACATTGCTGTGATTAACACTGGGGTACATGTATCTTTTCATCTTGTAGTTTCCTCCAGATATATGTCCAGGAGTGGGATTGCTGGGTCATATGCTACATGCTAGGTCGCTTCAGTCATGTCCGACTCTTTGGACCCCATGGACTGTAGCCATGGGATTTGTCAATGGAATTCTCCAGGCATACTCCACAAATGCTGGAGCTCTATACAGTAGGTTCCCATTATCTATTTTATATATGTCTGTTAGTCACTCAATCATGTCCAACTCTTTGTGATCCTATGGAGTGTAGCCCGCCAGGTTCCTCTGTCCATGGAATTCTCCAAGCAAGAATAGTGGAGCGAGTAGCCATTCCCTTCTCTGTGGGATCTTCCCAATCCAGGGATCAAACCCAGGTCTCTGACATTGCAGGCAGATTCTTTGTCTTCTAAGCCACTGGGGAAGCCCCATTTTATATATAGTAGGGTGTATATGTCAACCCAATATCTCCTTGATGCTATAGCCCTGTTCCCTAGCATGGGTGAAGGGTGAACAGTTTATGGCCTGGGTGAACATGAAAGAAACATCTGGAGATAGAAGGCCATGGAGACAGTAATTGTTCTCAAATCCTCTGGCTTCCAAAGGGCAAGTTCAAGTTCCATAAGGCAACAAACTCAAAAGTGCCATTTCCTCTACTAAGAAAATCATCACAGGAAGTTCTTAATGTGTCTGCACCAGAAGCCACAAACTGGCCAGTTGTAACTTGCCTAGGAGTTGACTTTGGCCAACACAGCATTTCAAAGATTTGAACAGGAATATCTTTAGTCGGGACCATATGCTCCTTCCTTCACCACAACTCAAGCCTCTCCTTCTTCCCTTAAAATCAGCCAGGTTTTCCTCTGAAAGTGGTTTACCTAGCTCCCAAAGTCACTGGAACTTTCTGTATCTGCTTGTTTCTAGTTCCCGTTTCACCATCAAAAGAATGGAAACATGTGGGTCAAAAGGGAGGTCCACTCAGCCCAGGTAGGAGAAAGAGCACCAGAGTGAGGGTGTGAAAGTGTGCAGCTCAAGTGTCAGTTCTTCTTTCTGGAACAAGTCACTCTGAAGCTCTGGGTCTCAATTTGTTGTAGTTAGAGTGAGAGAATCAGATGAGCTGCTTTTCCCCTAAAAGCTGGCCTTTCTCTCCTCATGTGCTGCAATCTCTGGTAGCTCAGGTAGTAAAGAATCCACCTGCAATGCAGGAAACCTGGGTTTGATCTCTGAGATCCCCTGGAGAAGGGAATGGCAACCCACTCTAGTATTCTTGCTGGAAATCCCATGGACAGAGGAACCTGGCGGGCTACAGTCCATGGGGTCTCAAAGAGTGAGACACAACTGAACTAGTAAACAACAGCAACAAGGTCAGTGGGCTGATGGCAAAATGAGAAAATGCTGGACCAGGAATCAGGACCCCTTGAGCTCCAGTTTCTGCTTGGCAGCGAGTTCCCAATGTAGATTTGGAAGAAACTCTCTGTCTGTTCACATTATAAGGAAAAGAAAGGGCTGTGCTGGACGATCTTCAAAGACCCTGCCGCTCTGTTCGGTAATTCTGTTTTTCCGCCTATGCAGGAGAACACATCTTGCTAGTGACGATGGTTGTGCCTGAAGACAATCATTGTTCCATGACTCTGGTCTGGAATTTATTCTTCTTACAGATTTTGAAATGCTTCAGCCGGATTTATGCTCTTTTTTTCCTTTTTTTCTGGCTCAAGACTTTCTATGAAAAGCAGTTGCCTTTGGGACCAGCACGATCCATCCAGCATGTCTGGCAAAGCTTTGATATTCAGGCTCCTTCGCAAAGTGATGATAGAATTCTTCCTTGAACTGGAAGCTGTCATGCCTCCCCCCAGTGGCATCGGCAAAGGGGGTGTCCTCTAGATTCTAGAGTCAAGAATGAGCAGCATAGGTGAGGTGTCAGCTCTGTCGATGTGCTGTCCCCAGAAAGCCCTTGTTGTAAGGGGGCTGTTAGTCAGCAGGACACTGACCACCACACCCTCTGTAGACTACCACCTCCACCCAGCCACAAAGGACACTGACCCTTCTCTCCCTTCAAAATACCTGGTCCTCAGGGAAGCTCTGTACAATGTCTGAAGCCCCATCATGATGATACAACTTAGGAGAACTATGCCTTTCTGTGAGACAGGAACCCTGATCCCATTTGTTGTTGTTCAGTCACTAAGTCATGTCCAACTCTTTGCACCCTCGTGGACTGCATCACACCAGGATTCCCTGTCCACTATCTCTGGAGTTTGCTCAAACTCATGTCCATTGAGTCAGTGATGCTATCCAACCATCTCATCCTCTGTCACCCACTTGTCCTCATGCCCTCAGGCTCTCCCAGGATCAGGGTCTTTTCCAGTAAGTTGGTTCCTCCTCTTCAGGTGGCCAACATTGAAGCTCCAGCATCAGTCCTTCCAATAAATGTTCAGGATTTATTTCTTTTAGGATTGACTGATTCTAGCACCACAGTTTGAAAGAAGCCATTGTTTAGTGCTCAATCTTCTTTGTGGTCCAACTCTCACATCTATACATGACTACTGGAAAAACCACAGCTTTGATTAGATGGACCTTTGCCTGCAAAGTGGTGTCTCTGCTTTTTAGTATGCTGTCTAGGTTTGTCATAGCTTTCCTTCCAAGGAGTAATCGTCTTTTAATTTTGTGGCTGCAGTCACCATCCACAGTGATTTTGGAGTCCAAGAAAATAAAATTTCCCACTGTTTCCACTTTTTCCCCATCTATTTGCCATGAAGTGATGGGACCAGATGCTGCCATGGTTTTAGTTTTTTGAATGTTGAGTTTTAAGCCAAATTTGAAAGTCATAAAAGAAAATAGGTTTCCTCCTTCTATGGGAAGTGAAGGTTGGATTAGAGGTTTATTGTCAAGACAAAGTGGTTGTTATGAAGGGCATAGTATTACACCTGCTCACACACACACAGGCCTCCAACTCTGTTGTCATAAGTGGATGCTGGATCCCCAAGGGCTCATGTGTCTGTGTTTCTGAAGAAGGGAGAGCCAGACTGTCTGGGGGTCCTCTCCCCAGGGTCTCTAATGTAATGAGCCCAGCCATCCTTCCCACTTAACAAATGCTACAGGAAGAAACTCAGGCCATCCAGAAAGTGAAACAGTGTGTGTCAATGAAGCTTAGAGGATACAGTGTGTGTGTGTGTGTGTGTGTGTGTGTGTGTGTGTGTGTGTGTGTGTATGTCTACTAAGCCTTTTCTGGCAGTTTTCTCCAAGGGAAGATAATCGTGGAGGAGACTTAGTTTCCAGCTACACCATCTGCCCATCAGCTACCACTAAATATTGGGTTGGTCAAAAAGTACCTTTAGGTTTTCCTGTAAGATGTTGTGGAAAAACCCAAATGCACTTTTTGGCCTACCCATAATTTACAGGCTGCTCCAGGTGTCCTGGATGAAGGAGGAGGGCTTTGTTTCATGGATCTCTTGGGCCATAAGTGCCAGGCCTGCCATAGCTTAATAACCATGGTAGAGGTGGGACTCAGAATAATCGGAAAAGAAAAGAGAAGTAATGAGAAGAGTGGATATGGGTTCTGAACTCCCAGCAATCACTGGTTAGGCTTCAGGAGAAATGTTTAAGGATGGAAAGAGAGACTTGCCAAAGCATCAGGGAGGAGGAACAGCCTTCAGGCTGGTGGGACAGTTTCTAGGGTCTGGAGTTGTAGCAGACAGGGGCCCCATGTGCCACCTGGGTCATCAGGCTACTGATCAAAATAGAATAAACCCAAAGTCTGAGTATCATTCAACAGCTCCTCAATGAGCACATGTGATGTGCCAGACCCTGCTCTGGTCTCTGGAGATGAAGAAGTGAGTGAGAGGAGCCATGTCCCTGCTCTCAAGGACTTCGCATTCCACTGGAGAAGAGAGACAAATTACTCAAAGACCAATGAATGCATAAGATTGTTGCAGGCATCAGGGTGTGTGATGAAGACATCAGGGTAAATTAACTTGATGTAGAATGACTGAAGGGAAGGAAGGGCTGCTACCCTGAGTAATGATTCCATTTAGCAGCAGAGTCAACTTGATGAATTACTTAACTATGTGAGTCCTTGTCCCCATCTATAAAATTATGTTAATTAATAGTGTGTGTCTCAAAGGATGAATACAAAAGATTAACTGAGATAATACGCAGACCAATGGCTGACCAAGCTTCTCCAGCCCATGCTGTTATAGCTGCAGACATGTCTGATGGCAGCTGTGTGGATGACCTGAAGCCAGGACTGTCCATCCAAATCCTGCTTAGATGCCTGACTCACAGAAACCATGAGAGATAATAAAATCATCATTATTTGAAGCTACCAAATCGTAAGGTAATCTGTCATGCAGCAAAGGAGAATCAGAATAAATCCTTTCAGATGGAAAGAAAGAACCTTCCTTTTGTTGTTTTTCCCTAAAAGAGGAAAGCTCTTGCAGAAAGGTTTGATGTCATCAGAGCTTGTCCTAAAATATAGTATATTCATAGAAAACGTGAGGTTCAGTAAGGCCAGCAGATCAGGGGGAAAAATGCGATCAAAAAGAGAATTTATAGGACTTCCCTGGTGGCACAGTGGTTAAGATTTCACCTTACAATGCAGGGAGTGTGGGTTTGATCCCTAATCAGGGAGCTAAGATCCCACATGCCCTGTGGCCAAAGAAAAAAGCAAAACATAAGCAATATTGTAATAAATTCAATAAAGACTTTAAAAATGGTCCACATCAAAAAAATCTTAAAAAAAGAGAATTTGTCATTCACAGCTTTCAAGATGAGGGAACCTTTAGGGAAAGGCCACCTGGAGATGCCCCAGGACTGATCAGAAGCCAGAGGGAGAAGGATGGATTGTGGGCATGAGCCCTGATGCAGCTTCTGTGGGGAGGAACAGTCCAGGCAGATTTAGGACTGGCTAACTTGAATAGTTTCAGTGGACTCTGGGGCATAGGGACTGTCCCTGGTTGTCTGGTACCTGCCCTGGGATAATTAAGGAAGGAAATAGTGGCCTAAGTATGAGACCCCTTGGTCTCATATGGTGGTTGGTATGTGGGTCCTGGATTGGTAGGTTTCCATCTGAAAAGGGAGCCAATCGTTCACTCTCTCTTGTTGCTATTTAGTCACTAAGTCGTGTCTGATTCTTTGTGACCCCATGGACTGTAGCCCGCCAAGCTCCTGTCCATGGGATTTTTCAGAATACTGGAGTGGGTTGCCATTTCCTTCTTCAGAGGATCTTCCTGACCCAGGGATCGAACCCATATCTCCTGAGTCTCCTGTATTGGCAGGCAGATTCTTTACCACTGAGCCCTGGGAGAGGCAGTGCTTTCAGGGTCAGTAAGAGCCCACGTGCCAAACTATCAGAATACAGACCGTAAAAATAATAGACATGGTAGATACAGAGCCTCCCCCCATCCTGCCCCACAACCCTGCCCCCCGCTACAGGAGAAGACAGTGTCTGAATCTCACAACTGAGAACACTGGGGAATGGATTTATGATCAAGTTGTGGCTTCTGGACCCCAAAGGGAAATCTACCAGGAGAAAGAGGGAGCTTTGTTTACAAGAAGGAATTTCTGCTCTGATAGATGAGAGAGAGACTTGCTTACAGAGGAGCCCTCTGCCCCCACCCCCACTTTGAATACCTCCGAGTTTGGAGGTGACCCATTGCCTTGTGACCACCAGTGGATGACTAAAAGAGAAGACCAAGGGAATCACAGAGAGCGTGACCTGGCCTGCCACATCTGTGAGACCCCCACCGGCCCTGGATTCCTAGTGTTCAAGCAACATTTCTTCTGGTATTCGGTTACTCGCAGCCAGAGCATAGCTGACATACTATTTTGAATGCCATCATGATAAAATCACTTGCTTCTAATTCCTAGACACCCCTTCTAACTGCCTTGCTTGGAAGACAAAAGTTTGGTTACTTCGCCAAAATAGTAAAAAGTTGCATGAGATCTCAGGGTCAAAAGCTGCCGATCTTCTAAGTGTGAGGCAGAGCTTGGTCACATAAGGGCCTACTCAGGTGGGGAGAAGAGAGGTGGCTGGGGTACACAATGAGCCCTGAAAATAAGGATCCACTTCAAGACACTGGAGACCCGGGTTCAATCCCTGAATCGGGAAGATCTCCTGGAGAAGGAAATGGCAACCCACTCCAGTACTCTTGCCTGGAAAATCCCATGGACAGAGGAGCCTGGTATGCTACAGTCCATGGGGTCACAAAGAGTCGGACACGACTGAGGGACTCCACTCTCAAGACACTGTCTGAGGCAGGGCTGCCTGAGGTTGGCTGCACTGGGACATATGGAGACTGTGAGGAGGGCTTTCTTGTGGCCCAAGGATGCATTTCACATGGCTTAGTGGAAACATACGGGATTCATGTGGGCCTGCTTTGGGATGCTCTCAGCACCATCCACCAGAGGATCAGGGAGGAGCTAGGATAGCATGAAATAAGAACAAAAGGAAGGAAGATGATGGATGTGTCATTTTAATTGTTGAAATGAGGATATGGGACGTATGATTTCAGTCTACTGAAAAGAGGTGGGACACATGTTGTCTCGATCCTCTAGGCTTTGCCGAGTATGATTTTCTGATAGAACATCTCCAGTTACACGGATGTATTGAAAACCAGTGTTTTACATTAAGTGAAATATTCTTACCTTAAGGCTGCAATCTGTTGGCCAGTGGGGAAAGAATATCATAAAAGAAGGGGAAATAAAAGCAAAATGGGTAAAACTCCAGAGTGGTTGGCATGCCCTTGACTGGACCTTTGTCAGAATTCTTTAGAAATCTGTTGATTGTCTTCCAGGGGTCTGGAAGTGGGATGTATTTTTCCACCATGCTGGAGGATTCCCTTCCCATCTGTGCTGTTACATCTGTTTGGTTATTAATTATTTCATTCGTTTCTGTGTCTCTCCTCCTCTCCCCTCCTCTATGTTTATCTCTGATACATGCCACCTACAGGTGCTGTGGATACAGAGGTAGGTACAACAGGCATTGTCTCCAGCATGAAACCAAAATGCTGTTTGGGATCCCCAAGTGGCCAGTCGTTTGTTGCTGCTGTGTCGATAGACACACAGGCTATTGTGATCACTGGCACCAGTTGTAATAGCTTTGGCCATGGTCATGCAGTGAGACTGGACATGCAATGTCCAGTGAGTGGTCATGCAGTAAGACTGGAGCCTCATTGTATCCTGTACCTGTAAAGCAAATATAATCAAGAGAAGACTTTGAATCTTCTCTCAGTCCCATTATCCACTTCATTTCCCTGCACCCACTTTGCCATGTGGCTTAGTAATTGGGGTTGAGTCAATGCCAGCTCAAGAATGTTGTCTTAGAAACTCAGGGATCAAACCCAGATCTCCTACAATGCAAGCAAATTCTTTACCATCTGAGCCACCGAGGAAGCCCAAGTATTAGCTACTCAGTCACGTCTGACTCTTTGCGACCCATGGACTGCAGCCCACCAGGCTCCTTTGTCCACGGAATTCTCTAGGAAAGAAGACTTGAGTAAGTAGCCATTCCCTTCTCCAGGAGATCTTCCCGGCCCAGGAATAGAACCCAGGTCTCCTGCATTGCAAGCAGATTCTTTATCGTCTGAGCCACCAGGGAAGTCCAACTTCACAATGCCAGTTCAAGGATATGTCATATACCCCTGATGGAGAGCTGAAGAAGGTCCTCCAGAAGGTGCAGGGACGGGGACCACAGTGAGGGGACAAAGATGTGAGATTCCAGTGTTTTGGGTCCCTTTCCCTCCTGGGATAAACCCTGAGAAGAGAAGCAGGAATGGATGAAATATCAGTGTGAGTAACAGCCATGGAGGGCCGAGCCAGAGGACAGTCAGAGACACCTTGGAGGAACAACACACACTGACACAGGACACATCTGACACAGCATGGTCAGACAGAAGCTGAGAGATGAGTCTGGAGTATAGTAGAGAGATGGCTGAGGTAGTACTCACCACATCTTTATACACCATCACAAGGCCAGAGGCAGCTGAAAGGGAGCAGAGTGCCCCATCCCAAATCATGCTTCTGTGGCATTAGAATTATTTGGAGCTGATTGTGTTTAAGAAACAGCAGACACAAAAGCAGCTCTGAAGGATGGAAAAATCACACATTTCATTTGTTTAGACCTGTAATTTGGCATGCCTCTATTTAAACTGAAGAATAAGTCATTTACGATTAATGAGGAGAGAAGACCTTTGGGAACCAGATGATGAAGATGTACATGATTTTCTGGATATACAAGAAGGAATGGTTTACTCTGCATAGATTAAATAATTAGAAAAGTCTGTGTTAATTTCAGGCTTCCTTGGAAACACCACGGGGTGAAGTGCCCCAGTGAGTCAAGTCAGTGGAAAATGAACACATTGCTAGAGGGAGTGAGTGATATGGAAGAATGTAACTGATGTTACCTAAGGGCAATAGAAAGAGAAAAGTTTCAAACACAAGGCAATTTGTTATGAGGTAAAGCTGACTGCATGGGTGACAGTCTTCTCTCTAATAAACAATTGTGTCCCTGAAGGCACAAATTGGGAATTCATTTCAAAGATGATACACTGATTGTTTAAAATTATACATAGCATCGAGGGCTGCACAGGATCTGTCAGTGTGGGTCTACCATCCAAATAAAGTACAATTACTTCCTGTATATACAATGGAAGAATGAGTTAACCATTTAGGTAATGGCTTTGATTTTGTGTTTTGTTGTCACTGAGAGTATGATGCATATTAAAAAGCAGAGACATTACATTGCCAACAAAGGTCCATCTAGTCAAGGCTATGGTTTTTCCAGTAGTCATGTATGGATGTGAGAGTTGGACTATAAAGAAAGCTGAGCGCCAAAGACTTGATGCTTTTGAACTGTGGTGTTGGAGAAGACTTTTGAGAGTCCCTTGGACTGCAAAGAGATCCAATCAGTCCATCCATCCTTAAAGGAGATCAATCCTGGGTGTTCATTGGAAGGATTGATGTTGAAGCTGAAATTTCAATCCTTTGGCCACCTGATGCAAAGAACTGACTCATTTGAAAAGACCCAGATGCTGGGAAAGATTGAGGGCAGGAGGAGAAGGGGAAAACAGAGGATGAGATGGTTGGATGGCATCACTGACTCAATGTACATGAGTTTGAGTGAACTCCAGGAGTTAGTGATGGACAGGGAAGCCTGGCGTGCTGCAGTCCATGGGATCTCAAAGAGTCAGACATGACTGAGCAACCGAACTGAACTGAACTGAACTGAGAGTATGATTAAATATGAAAGCAATGAAGTAAATTGTTAATCAGTTAACCTGATCTAATCAATTAAGATAATTGGAATAACCACATTGTCCATTAACTATTTGCTGTACTCATCATCTCAATATCCAATTGGATCAATGTTTATTAATCCAATTCCTTGCTCAGGACTCTACAAATAAATAATGAAATGGACACCCCATCTCTCTCTACACTCTAGCTTTTTTCATCCCCATAAAAGACTCTGAGTCTCACAAAATCCATACAGTTGTAGAATATATATGAGGCATATTTGGTAAAAAAAAAAAAAGTTTACTTTGCTTGCCAGGATTGTGGTGTCAAATAACCAGCCATCACTACTATCTTTTAGCCCATAAAATTAATTTCAAGGTTAGCACTATCTATTAGGCTAAGAAAAAAATTATTTATCTAATGAGCCTTGACTTGTGAGAAAGAAAAAAAGTTGGCCCTGGCATCTGAGAGAAGGCTGGACTCTGCAGGCATTGAAGTTGTTATGAACTGCGCTGGCAACAAGAAATAATCCAACTAATTTGTCTGCAGAATGTTTCTGATGGGTCTATAGCTCATGGTATTAACACTATTTAGGTAGCCAATAAATAAAAATTCAAAGTGCCAAATATTTCTAAATCAATGTTTAAGACCTCAAGAGGGGGAAAAAAACACAACTGGATTTGGGAGAGAAAGTTTGCTGCAGCATCAGAGTAGTGAGGAATGGCTATCCTTGTGTAGTCTTTTAGATTTTCTAGCCATTTTGTAAAAGTGTCCACTTCTGAGCAGATTTTCATGGCCTTTCCCCAGTGGAATTCTTGGATGGCCATTCACTAATATTCTACAGGTCAACCAAGCTGGTTGATATGAGTCTATCCTAAGTGTTGAATTACCAAACAACCTGTTGAATGAATTCCTTAATCATGTCATCCTTTAGGGTCCTCAAAGACCATCTCATCCAATCATGTTACTTTATTCAAGATGGAGTAGAAAGTAGATGACAGGTCAAATGTATTTTCTGAAGTTACCAAGTAGTTAGCAACAGATCAGGGTCTTCAACTCAGTTCTCCTGTCTCCTAGTTCAGTGTTGAGAGTCCTCTCCATCGTCTTTCAACTGGTCAACTTTATCAGGTTATGTGGGCCATTTGATCAACATTACTTGATATATTACATAAAGCTAAATTTCAGAGAGTTGAGGCTTTCCATTAATATTCTAAATGTATGATTTATTTATTGTTCAACAAACATTTTAAATGAGTTGTCTCCTATATTTTTTTAATTCCCTCTTAAACTTTTTGACCTCCTGTACACTTTTTTCAATAAATATTAAAGAGATAACAACCTGGAAGTGAGCTCAAATGTGTACATAAATAATGATGCTAAATAAAACTTTTAAGAAGTGAGCTAGAATCTTTAAACAGTATGTTATAAGCAGCATGGGAGTTGGGAGCAGCTAAGAAAGGAAAGGTTATGGCCAGCTGGAAAATACAGGAAACCTCAAATGGAAGAGATGAAGAGGATTTGGAGGTTGAGAAGAGGAAGACCAATTCAGCTGAGGAAGAGTGGAAACTGAGTAGAGTCCCCTGAGCCATACAGTAGGACTTTGTTGTTTATCTCCATTTCATTAAATCAGAAGAAATGTGTGAACTTTTGCATTGCAGGCCTGTATCATGTTTAGGGGAGAGGAAAGATTTTAAAACCTGTAGAGGTTCAGAGAGGCTTCCCAGGTGGTTCAGACAGTAAAGAATCTGCTCGCAGTGCAGGAGATATGAGTTTGATCCCTGGGTTAGGAAGATCCCCTGGAGGTGGAAATGGCAACCTACTCCAGTATTCTTGCTGGGAAACCCCATGGACAGAGGAGCCTGGCGGGCTACAGTCCATGGGGTCACAAAGAGATGGGCATGACTAACCAGTAAGCACACTGTTCCCCATCACCCTGTCATCTCCCTGACCTTCATAAGAGGAAGGAGATTCCTGCGGACGTGGGTCACAGAGGCCACCAGAAACCCTGAGCCAGACACTGGAATTTAGGCAGTTGAAAATTAAAATCGGTGGTAACATGCTGGCTGTTTAGGATGATTTTGGTTCTTCCTTGTGGTTATGAAGACGGGACGCCAGGCACTAAAGGCAGCATAGGCAGATGTCGATTTGCTCTGGTGCAGAATCACTCAGTACTCCCAGGGCCCCAGGTACCCACCCCACCCCGGGTCCTTCTGACAGTAACCTGTGGTCCCAGAGCCCCGTGCATGCACCGCCCCAAAGACAAGAACAGGAGAGGCCACAGGAAAGGGCTTCTTCTCCCATTCACACCTAAGTGCTCCCCAGAAGAGAATGCAGTGTTCCCTGAAATTTTAGCAACAGCAAACAGGATCAGAGAGGAAGGGTAGCAGTCACTTTGGCCACGTTATTTTGGTTCTTTGCCACTTGCAAGTTCTGAAATGCTATATTTGTGGCCATGGCCCAGAGCATTTTTAGCTCAGTTTCACAATTTCTTTAAAAAAAAAAAAAAAAAAAAAAGCCCTACTCATGCCCCCCGTCCCTCGTCCCTTTGGACTCAAGGCTCTTTCCCCGCCTTGGCGGCTGCTGTGCTGAGATAAGACTGTGGTATTTTCCCTCCACCATCCCCCAATCGTACATTATCATAAGAAAGTGCCAGGCATCCATCAGCCCACAGCCCCTGATTTATGCTCAAAGTTGGGATTATCTTTTCTGCTCCAAATCCCTTCAAACGGCCAACCTGATCAAAGAGAATCATATCCACCAGATAAAATGCGAATATAGCTCCATGCCACAGAATGACAGGCAGGATTTTTTTTTTTAATCTCCAAATGGTTTCAACCTCCTCATTTTGTCAGGAATTGTTCTTTATCCACAGCGCAGGACCCACTGAGCACCCTGACTGTCGCTCTTGTATCTTCCCTGCTGGCTTCTGTGTGGGGAGCCGTGTATGGACTTTGCTCTGGGGGAACGGCATATTTGTCCTGCAGCAATGGTCTGCCTGCAGGGATGAAGTCTAGCTCAGCCCGGGGCCAGGTAGACATGAGACATCACAGTCCAGGAATGACACTTTCTTTACAACCAGTTGCTAAAAAGCAGCATATTCAATGCTGGGGCCATTTTGGTGATGAAATAAAATCCCATCATTCAGTCCACTCACTCAGCATGTGTTTATTGAATGTCTTATACCCACAAGCCTCCAGTGAATCAAAGGAATGCATCATCAAGGAGCTTGATATCTAAGGAGAAAAGATGTACCTGGGAACTAAACAAAAACTTGGCAGAGATGTGCAGTCCAAGAAAGGAATCTAAGCCCAACAAATTCAACCACCCCCTCCTCCCATTCCCAATTCCTCCTGAGTTGACCAAAGAGACTTTTATAAGATGGGACATGCAGCATCTTTATGTGCTAAACGGAATGAGCCAGTGGATGGGAAAAGCTGACAGTAAAGGAGATGGAAGAGAAGTCATAAAGCAGCCATGCTCATTAGAAGCAAAGAGGACCTGAAATCCAGTGGGTTCATGGAGGGAAAGACCTTTGATGGGAAGACAAATAGGGCATCCTCCAGAAGAACATGACGCTGTAACAGCTCGTCAGGGAGAAGGTAGAGACTTTGGGTCCGGGTGCAGATAGATGGGTGGAGTAGGTGGGAGAGCCATGAGGGGGTGGCATTTGGTTGCTTCTGTTCTCTGAGCAAGGCTTCCCAGGTGGCTCAATGGTAAAGGACCCACCTGTCAATTCAGGAGACCCCGGTTCCATCCCTGGGTCAGGAAGAGCCCCGTAGGAGGAAATGGCAACCCACTTCAGTGTGTTTGCTTGGAAAATCCCCGACAGAGGAGCCTGGCGGGCTATAGTCCATGGGGTCCCAAAGAGTTGGATGTAACTGAATGACTGAGCACACAACACATGTTCTCTGAGACCAAGGAGGAGACATGAGCATCTGAGGAAGGAAACGTGAGTCAGTCATATTGGAGGTTGGGAGCTAGAACAGACTAGGGGGCTGTATGGCCGTCAACCCACTCGACACTTAAGTTACACATTTCAGATGAAAAGAGTCAGCAGTGCTCCCCACCTCTCACCAGCTTTATGGGTCTGCACAGGACAGGCTTGACATCACGTCATAGCCAAAGGGAGAGGCTAACCAGCTTATCAGAGTCCCTTGAGTGGTGTGTGGCAGAATCTGGGTTTTCTAATTCCAGTTAGGCTATGCTTTGCTTTAGTAGTTAAGAACCATAGGAGCATTGTCCACATACTCCTTCCAGTTTTATTTCATTTCTTTTACTGCTTTGTGTCAGTAATTCAGTCATGTCAGACTCTTTGTGACCCCGAGGACTGTACCCACCAGGCTCCTCTGTCCATGGGATTCTTCAGGCAAGAATATAGAAGTGGGTTATCATTCTCCTTTCTCAATGGGATCCTCCTGACCCAGGGATTGAACCTAGGTTTCCTGCATTGCAGGCAGATTCTTTACCATCTAAGCCACCAGGGAAGCCGTACCCAATTTTCTTACCCAGAGAATAGAGAGCAAACTGACTGCTCAGAGGAATGGTGTTCTCTGTATCACAGACACTATTTCCAGTTTCATTTGGGATTGCTCTGTGCAGGGCAACGATAATATGAAGCACAAGCAAAAAGAGTCTGGGCATCATTTATAGCATGACTAAATTTCAAGTTCCAAATCACTGGCTTTGAAATAAACTGTTGGCATCGAATCGGAGGGTAAGTGATCTCCATATATGGAAATCCAGTTGAGCCCAAGTGCCCACTACACCCTGGGTCTGGCTCCCTTCCAATGTGCTATGTTCATCCACTCCAGTGCGCATGTCTCTTTCCATGTCTCCAAATTGTCCAGACTGGCCTTGGATCCAGACACCTGAGGCTATACCTGAGACCGTGTGAGACTGTTCTGTATGATTCCTTCATGGTCAGAAAGAAATCCCTTGCCTAACTGAGGCTGAACAGGCAATATGCATCTGAAAGTCATTAGCCATATTTGCACTGAACTTCATTCTTTCATTTTGAAAGAACTTATGTATATTCCCTCCTTCCCTGCAGCTTAAATGCAAAAAAAATATAACAGTTGTGCCTCTGTGTGTGCAGATTTTGCATCTTGAGGAATGTCGGTGTAGGTTCTGGGCGATGAGGGGAATGAGGAGGGTGCTCTAAACTACTAGCCTTCATCTTTTAATTGTTAAAAAAAAAAAAGACATGGGCTTCAGGGTAAACAGGTGGGATAAATGGCTTCTGAATAAAAATGTTCAGGATATCGCCTGCTTCAGGATAAAATGTAGAGGATGAAGGAGCATCTCTAAGCAACAAGGTACATGTCTTCCTCCCTTTGTTTTGCATCCCTAGAGCTCTCTCAGAGTCTTCCAGTTTAACCTGCTACAATGGAAATAGGCAGTGATCTGACCTCCAGACAGTGTTCATCAACTAAACAATGTATCTTTAATCATGTCCTTTTAATTTTTGATATACCACATTTATTTTCCTCCCCACCTACACCAGTAGAAAAATACTAATTGGCCAGTGATTTTAAAGGGAAGTAAAAGAGCAAGGGTGATTGGGAATGAATCTAGGTGGCAGGTAATAGCCGATCAGACTTTGAGGAGACAATGTTTTTTCATCTCACGAATAGGAGTTCACTCACTCTATCCCCTGGAATACGCCTATGAGCAGTTTTCAGAATTTTTCTTTTAGCAGCAAGAACTCTTTAAAATTAGATTTTACACAGATCTTCACTATATTAAACAGAAAAAGGCAGTATCTAATATTAGCTATTTGTAAGCGCAAACGTACACCACTAACTAATGACAGAAGGGGGCAATTTTGATAAATAGAAATATCTCAGAACTTCCCTGGCAGTCTAGTGGTTAAGACTTCACCTTCCAATGCAGGGGGTGTGGGTTCAATCCCTGAGTGGGGAGCTAAGATCCCACATACCTTGCAGTCAAAACACCAAAACATAAAACAGAAACAACATTGCAACAAATTCAATAAAGACTTTTAAAATGGTCCACAGCAAAAAATAAAAAGAGAGAGAATATCGTAAATCAGAGCTGAAGGTCCAAGAGTTGCTCTTACATATCAGCTTTAGCAATCCATTTGTTCTCCACGTTTTGGTTGGTTGTGCGGAAAAGTCAAAATTTCACAAGAAAATCACTGTAAATGATAGATTTGTTTGTTGTTTGCTTTTGATGTTCTTGGGTCAACAAATTCAAGAAGGGAAACTGTCCAGAGGCTGCTTGAGGAAGAGCAGAAAGTTGGATCACTAACAATATCTAATTTTTTTTTTTTTTTAAGTAAGAAACTTAGACAACAAACACCCAAAACCAACAATACAGGTTTGTCAGCACAGGACCTGTTATCACACAGCTGATCAGAGCATCACTATCAACACAGGCAGGTGTGACCCACAGGGTCCAGACATGCATTAACTTTTGCAATCTCACCTGAGTAGGCGTTTGTGGGTTGGACTCTTTTTCAGTTCCAGCGCTCAAGGTATCTTATCAGAGACACATCTCTAACATGTTCAGAAATATACAAAATGGTGATAGGAGCAGCCTCAGGCAGAGTCATGAGGAGACGGGAGCACAAATAACGCACTGATTCTATGTGGTTGGATTTGACATAAAATAGTTCTGAGCTGGTGAATGGCTTTCTTTCCCAAATAATCTGAAACAGGTCAATCATGGGGAAATGAAACCCAAATCCTACACTTTCAAAACAGGCTCCCTAAAACCCAGTTGGAAAGACCCTCGAGTGGGGGGTTTTGGAAGTGGAGCTGACACCCCAGGGCCAGACTCATCTCATCTCAGGTGCCATCAGCTGGAGGATGGAAGCCCTGTCTGGCCTCTGATGGGCACCACTTTCTCTGCCTCCCACCTCTGTGTACCATCTGAGCGCCTGTGAACAAGAACAAACCCAAGTTTACTAGGAAATGGGCATGAAGAGAAATGCCCTGGACTTGGCAGCTCCAAAGTGTTCCCATTCACAGGAAAACGAGAAGTCTTAAGTCAGACACAGAGAAATGTTTATCAACAAGTGAGGTGACTTTCAGGATGGGGCCTTAAGTGTGCTTCACCCGGGGAGTCAAAAGCTCTCTTTAACCAAAAGGAGAATCTCAGTTCTGACTCCTAATCTAATGTTCACACAGTAATTCTGGACAGGCAAGGTGGGGGAGCTTGTGTCTGTAACTCATCCTTTGGTGAATTTAAACACCCTCCTGTTTCAACTTTAGGTTCAATATAAGCAAACCCCAAGACAAGGTAGTCTGTATGGGAGGTGGCCGAGGAAGCAAGAATGATGGGGGAAGAAAAGTGACTTGGGGAAGAAGAAAAAAAGAAAAACACTATAGGGCCGGCAAGGGAGACTAATTCTTCAGGACCTCCTGAGATGCAGAGAAGCTTCTAGATACGGAGCACTTCTAGAGTGGGCCATCAGCAGAGCAATGCTGCAGCCTTTATCCACCAGGTCCAGCCCACCCCCCGTGGGTGGAGGGTCACCTCAGGAGATGTTGGCTTAGGTATTCTGTGGGTGCACGTGGCCAGACCCACCAGGTTCCCATGTATCAGAGAGGACTCCAGGGAAGAAGGGGAATGGTCCTCCCCATCACATATGAACAAGGTCAATGTGAGCTTGCCCAGGACTCAGGCTGAAATCAGAGCTGGACCCAGGATTGTGCTGGGAGCACCTAACATGCTTGTTCCATGTGATGCCAGAGAGAACCATGAGCAGAGAACCCTTTGTGCATCACTCACTCATCACCAAGTCTTTGCTGGTTCTTGACAGAAGCACGAATTCATCCATCCATTCATCCTTTCCTTAGTTATGTTTTGACTACCTACTATGTGCCTGGCACTGTTTGAGGCACAAAGGACCCAGCTGTCAATGAGACACAAATCCCCGTTGTGAAGGAAGACAGATAAAGAAACATCAAATGAAATACAGAGTTCGGAAGACCCCCTGGAGAAGGAAATGGCAACCCATTCCAGTATTTTTGCCTGGAGAATCCCATGGAAAGAGGAGCCTGGTGGGCTATAGTCCATGGGGTCGAAAGAGTTGGACATGACTTAGCAACTAAACCGCCACCACCATCTATAATATTAAGTGCTAGGAAAAAAAAGAAAGCAAAGAGGAGGTCAGGGTGTGCTTGCAGGGGCCCTCAGGAAGGCGGAAGACGGTGCTCCATCAAGTGCTAATCTATTTAGGTTGGCAAATCACCCCCACCTGGCCGCCTTTCAGAAAACCAATAAACAAGTTTATAGGAAAGTATAACTCTTGCTGTGTTGTCTCATTTAAAGATATTGACTTCTATTCAGGCAGAGTCTGCCCATGGGAACGGACAGCCCACCATGTGACTTTGAGGTGCAGATTTCCCAGGAGGGTCCAGGGGACTGACAGCCCCACATCTTCAATCACCAGAGACTTTTCTGCACTTTTCAAAGGAAGGTTTTCAGCTTCCTGCATGACTTTCTGGTGTCAAAGGTCATCCTGCTGAAAATAATGATGCCACATATTCATCTGTTATCAGTAAACACTGAGCTTCCATGCTGTGCTCAGGGCCAACCCTGTCGCTGTTCTCATGAAGGTCATGATTCAGTTCTGATTTTAGTTGTGATCAACACTTCCAAAATGACAGAATATGATGTAAAAGAGAACACAGTGTTGTTGTTGTTGTTGTTGTTGTTTGACGGGGGGGAGGTAGGGGCACCAAAGTAGATGCTAAACATTTTGGGGGAAAAAGGCAGATGATATAACTGTTGACTTGAAATCTTGGGAGCTTCAGGGTGAAATTGGAGCCTGGATTTCATACACAGAGGACAAGGAAACAGCAAAAAGATACAAAGCACGCTCCAGGTTGGTAGGTGGTAGGATGAATCAGCCAGGGAACTTAAATATCAGTTGTTATTTTTGTTGTTCAGTCACTAAGTCGTGTCTGACTCTTTGAGACCCCATGGACTGCAGCACACCAGGCTTCCCTGTCCTTCCCTATCTCCCAGAGTTTGCTCAGATTCGTGGCCATTGAATTGGTAATACTACCTAACCATCTTATCCTCTGCTGCCCCCCTTCTCCTTTTGCCTTCAGTCTTTCTAAGCATCAGGGTCTCTTCTAATGAGTCAGTTCTTTGCATCAGGTGCAGGTTTGTGTTTAAATCTGAAAGTTCATATGGAGGTCTTACCTGGGTTCGGCCAGGTATGCAGTCCAGGGGGTTTTAAGCAGACCCTTCTCTGACCTATTTCACTCAACATGAAAATCTCTTGGTCCATTTATATTGCTCACAACTGACATTATTCTGTTCTTTCAGATGATGATTTTAACTTGTTTATCACTGATAAAACAGAATACACCTTGGGAAAATTGCTTTATAAGCTCACCATCATGTTCTGTAAATGCATCTTCATCCCTAATGTCTGCTTCTCTGTCTTTCCTCCTCATGTTCAGGGGAAGAAGTGACTTCCTGTTGGTAGAAAGGCAAATGCTTCCTCCTACAGGTAGCTCTCCTTGCTCTGTGGCTCAACCTCTCCCCTCTATCAGATCCCTCCATAAACAAATCCCAGATACCACAACCCACTCCAATATCTGCCCTACCCCTCAGTTCTTTCACCACAAACAAAATATTTTAGGGGTTATCTACCCAAGCTTTCTCTATTCCAGCAATTCTAACCCACCCTTTAAAATAATCCTGAAAATATTCAAATGCAAATAAAGTGATAAATATGAATGTAGCAAGTCATGTTTTCAATACCCAGATTTGACACATGTTAACACTTACCTATATTTGTTCAAAGTCTATCTTTTTTTAAGAAAGAAAACATTACCTATATAATTGAACCCCTTTGGACACCATCCCAAGCCTATTACTCCTCATTCCCCAGAGGAAATTCTATTCTGAATGTGCAATGTATCATTCCTTCTGTGGCTGTATATTTTACTTTATCTGTGTGTCCATAAATGAAAGATAGTATTATATAGTGTGAATTTAAATTTAAATCCTGAGCCTTAAACCCAGCTTATATATTATTTTATGTAAATTTGTCGTTTATATCTTTGGTTGCTCCTTACACCCTGTTTAGTCCCTTGGTTTTATTTTTTTCATGCCAGACTCTGTTCTTTCTTAATTTTTTCAAGAAGAATCTGTGGGAATAAACTTTCTAATTTCTTGCATGTCATAAAGATTCTATACTGCCTGACACAACCAAATAAATAAGTAAGTAAAAATAAATATTTAGGTGGAAAAAAAAAGAAGGATGGATTCAGGAAGTCCAATGTCAACCTAACAGGAATTTCAGAAGAAAGGAATAGTGAAAATGCATGGGATGGAATTCTTAGCAATAATAGGGTATAATTTTCCCAAATGAAAGAAAGACACGTGTTCAAATTTAAAGGGGAAGACGTAAGTAAGAACTCTCAGCTGTACAGGGGGAATTTCAGAATGCCATGGACAACAAATTCTGATACAGAATATATTTTCAAGTTGTTTTCCTCAGATAATTAGGCTCATGGCTCATCTGCTCTTTCCATTTTGTGCAGCCAACGGCTCTCATCATTGATTCTAGTTTGCTTACAGCAGGAGCCTCCTCCCACCCCATCCCATACACAGTCGTGTGTTTTGTGTGCGTGTGTCTCTGTCTCAGGCTTAGAGATCTTCTCATTGTTCCTGGTGTGACAAAGCCAGCTGTGACAGTGGTCGGCCGTTTCAGATAATTCTGTTAATTCTGTGAATGACGAACACATATTATTAGGCCCCTCAGAACTTTTTAAGTCAAGAATATAAGTACATTCTATAAAATGTCTTTTGGAATTTATTGAAATGACTTTTTCCTTTTGGTTATTAACATGTTAAAATACATTCCTTATAAATCTAGAGAAAACCCACCTGGTCAAGTGATATATTTTATTTACTGATATGAGAAGATTTTTTTCTATTTATATTAATAAGAAAAGCTGACAGTATTTTGAGAGATACTCTGCAGTTTCACATTTAAGGTTATCTTCACTTTTAAAAGAAGATTAGATAACTTTCATTTTTTCTCTCCATGCAGAAGTGATTTAAATAGCAAAGAAGTTTTGTAAAGTCCTAGAAAGAACTTATCCATGAAATTCCTAGGCCTAGACATTGTGAAGAAATGGTTCTTCAACAACTTTTCAAAGTTTTCTCTTCATTATTTATCTAATTTTTCTTAGAGAAGGTTTGTAGTCTTTATAAGTTTCCCATTTCACCCAGATTTTAAAGATTATTAACATAGACTGGAATGTAAACTCTCATTTCTCAGTCTCCTCTATATGTGTAAATTTCTTCACCCACCCTTAACTTGTTCTTACCTCCCCTTGACTAATCTTCCCAGAGAAATGTCCATGTCATTAATATTTTCAAAGAAATCAGTTCTTACAGTTATTTTATCAACTATGTGGATTGTTTTTGTCTTAAATGTAGTAATTTCTGCTTACCTTCTTCTAATTGCCTCATTTAAGTCATTTTCGATTTCCTTGAGTTGAATATTTAATTTCATTCATTCTCCTTATTAATTAATTCATTTAAAGCTATGTATTTTCCTGTGATTACAGCCTTGACCATATCTTATATTTTGATATGCAGTGTATTTAATAGCTTCTTAAAATCCGAAACGTTTGCTACTTGTTTTATATGGTGGAAAATAACAGTTTTATTACTCTTATTTCTTGCTTTGTAATCCCCACATTTTTAATACAGACTTAAAATATCATCTATTATAAGGCCCTTAGCACTTTTGCCCTGAGAGTGAAGCAGAGCGAGCCTTTCTTGAATTCTTTTTCTTCTTCCCTTTATCTTCATCACATTATGCAGATCACATCCTGGTGTCCACTTCATGGGATATCAGTTAGGAGTCCTCCTGCCCTCATCTCCCAGCTCAGAGCTAGAGAATCCCCTAGAGAGTGATACCCAGAAACACACCTTTTTCTCATCGGTTACTCCTCAAATGTGCTGAAACCCACGATTAAAATAGGTTCTTTTTTTCTTTTTAGGTTTCAATACTCAATATTCTAAGAATGAAGTGACATCAGAGCTGTAATTGCTATAGTGCAAGATGCTGAAAAGGTGAATAATAAAAATCAGATGGGTTTTTGGAAGGAAACTAGTCCACAGTTCAAACACAAGGCCTGGGTGGAGACACAGAACCAGGGGAAAGATGAAGTTACGTGAGAGTTAAAGTTAATGGTCAGAACAGCTTCAGAAAATGAGGCTGAAGGATCAGAGAGCATAGGAGGCCAGCAAGACAGACCCACATGAAGGACAGAGCTTCACATTGGGATGGGCCCGTTAAAAGTCTGATGCTATTAAAAGGATTGGGATGGTATGATGTGTCCCGTTGAACCTGTTTGTTTTGTGATGCATTTTCTATTTTTATTATAGTTTCTCAGCCTTGGTCTTCATTATGCTTCCCTTACTGCTGGATGAGCTTGGAATCTATAAAAGCTGTGAGTGAAGGTTTTTCAAAGGAATGCAATAGTGCCCAGCTAATGCAATAGGCAGCCGTGTCCCTGAGCCAGAAAACACTGTCCCTTGGACGAGACATCTTTTACTTGGCGCTTTTGTGGTAGCTCCCTTCAAGTTGCCTCCATCAGTCCATCCCATTCCTGTACATGCATCTGCTTTTTCAGTCAGTAGGTGATCCCAGTTCCTTCTCCTAACCCTGGCTGGCCTTAGGGACTTGCTTAACCAGTAGACTGCAGCAGAAGCGGTAAGGCTGTCATAAGAAGCCCTGCAGCTTCCTCCACTTTGTTCTCTGCTTTTATGGTCCGCTTTTGGTATCTTGGATTCCTCACTCTTAGAATCCACCTGGGCTTCCCTAGTGGTTCAGATGATAAAGAACTGCAATGCACGAGTTGCAGGAGATGCAGGTTCGATACCTGGGTTGAGAAGATCCCCTGGAAAGGGGAATGGCTACCCACTCCATCATTCTTGCCTGGAGATCCCTTTGACAGAGGAGCCAGGTGAGCTACAGTCCACGGGGTCATAAAGAGTTGGATACAACTGGGCGACTTAGCATGCATGCACACAGAATCCATCCACAGTGTTGTAAGAATCCAGTGCCATGTGGAAAAGTCACATGTAGGTCTGTCTCAGCTGAGTTCCCAGCCAGCATCAACCGCCAGCCTTTGAGTGAGGCTTTTTGGCTTTTCAGTGCAAGTGGATCTTTAGTTGACCACAGCCTCTTCGGATATCCTCTGCAGCTCTCTGAGCCCCCAGGTGAGAAGCCAGTTGAGCCTAATCAGAACTGTGAGAAATAATAACATGCCGTCTTACACCATAAAGTTCTAGAGAGGTTTTTTTTTAAAGAGTAATAGATAACCAGAATAATCTCCTCTGTTGCAATGGCCCAAATACATGCCCTTCTGAAGATTTCTGGAATTCTTTACTATTTTAGATGCATTATTCTTTTTCTCAGGTTAAAGTCAAACCATGCTTGCTAGAAGCAAGTACACCTTTGATCCATTATTATGCTATTTATTGGTCAAAGAGGAATAACATTTCTTGGTTCTTATTGAGACACCTGGTTTCTGTCCCTATTAATCACCTACTGGTAATTACAGTAAATCTCCAGACTCTGATTTAAATAAAATGCTAAGTTTATTCAACTCGAGACATTTATCAACTCCCTTTTGTGTACTGTGACTAAGACTGTGGGAATGACAAAATAAATAAATTTCTGCTCTCAAGGATGCTTTAGTTGAAGAGCTAAGATAAGTAAAATGCAAAGACATTATAACTCAAGGAAGAAGGTTACATTCCTTGCTCTCCCTGCAAGAAGCACAAGTAAAGACACCCTCGGGCTCAGAAGGTGAGTATGTTTCACTGTAGGACAGAAGAAGACAGAGGCAGACCTAGTCTGAACCCTAGATCTGCCGCTGACATGGACAAGTTGCTTAACCTTCCGCTTTTACAAGGATAAACACACTTTATTAACCAACATTCTCTTAATTAGTTGTTTGTAGCAACTACTTTATAGGATGATGAGAACTGAGTAAAATGAGGAAAAGAAACTACTGCTTTACTGATGGTAGCTGGTATTATTATCATCATCATCACCGTCATCATTTAATTAGTGGGATCAGAAAAGACTTACTGGAGATAACAACATTCGAGCTGGGACTTTAAAAAATAATGCTCTGGGCTTCCCTGGTGGTCCAGCGGTTAAGAATCAGTCTGCCAATGCACGGACATGGGTTTTTCGATCTTTGGGCCAGGGATCAAAAGATGCAAGATGGAGAAAGTACAAAGACTCTGGCAAGACAGAATCCTGGAAAACACTTACCTTCCTTGTCAGTGAGACAGGCTGAATGATGTTGGCCTCCTTCTAGTAGGACTTTGTTTTACTGCTGTGATTGGTTTTGTGGGTGGTTTCTGGGTGGCTGGGCATCAGAGAGACGGATGTTCATTGAGTGTTTACTATGCATGAGGCACTCTGCTACGTTTTTTGAATATATGGTGTCTGACTTTCTCCCAACAACCCCATAAAGTTTATGTCACTTCTATTGCCTTTGGGATTTGAAACCAGATCTGTTTGGTTAATGATGTTGTCTACTTCCTATGGTTGTAAAGAATAAATGAGGCAACGTGTCTGAGACCCTGACCCCACATCTGACACTCTGAGGCAATCAGCAAATATTCATTTTCTTTCCTGAGACCTGCAGCCACTGGTCCCTCATGGCTGCTATTATTGTTCAGTCCTGTCCAGCTCTGTGTGACCCCATGGACTGTAGCCCTCCAGTCTCCTCTGTCCGTGGGATTCTCCAGGCAAGAATACTGGAGTGGGTTGCCATGCCCTCCTCCAGGGGATCTTCCCACCCCAGGGATCGAACTTGCATGTTTGGAGTCTCCTGAATTGGCAGGAGGATTCTTTACCACTGATCTGAGTTCGATCCCTGGGTTGAGAAGATACCCTGGAGAAGGAAATGGCAACCCACTCTGGTACTCCTGCCTGGAAAATTCCATGGACAGAGAAGTCTGGTAGGCTACAGTCCGTGGGGTCGCAAAGAGTCGGACATTCCTGAGTGACTTCACTTTCTTTTCTTTCTTTCTCCTGGGAAGCCCCAGGGCTGTTGACTGACATCTCAAAGCTGCGGTTTGAATTTTTAAGCAGCATCCCTCCCTCACCCACCTTTCCTTGGCATGAAAGCTGTTAAAAGTCCATCCCTCTGCCCCGGGCACCTTCCATGTCTGAGATAACTCACTCCTTTACATCTGTGTCTCGCATTGGCTTCTCTCCTGGCCCCATCCCACCAATGTCCCTTTGGGCTTTGCTGAACCAGTGGGGCTTGACTAATCATGAATGTGCACTGGACTTGAGGCTAGGGTTAAATGCTTGTTGGGAATTTGATGGAGGTCCACCCACCTCATGTAGAGCTGACGTCACTGGACTCGAGACTTCGAAAAACAGAAAGACGAGGCTCCGCGCCATCCTCACCAAGGATTCTCAAACATGAGAGGAGAAAACTGCAGAAGGTCCATCTCTGTGAGCTTTTACAACAATAAATTGTTGCTCATCAGAGCTAATTCCTCAAGCCATTTACTTTAATCTAAACCAGAGTTTCTCATCTCCCCTTTTACGATCCCATTTCAGGGCTCCGTGAAGAGGTTGGGCCATGTGTCCATATGTTATCGTTCTAATGAAAGCAATCAGAGCCTGGTGCTTAGGAATCACCTGGCCTTATCATCCGTTAACAGGAAAATCTTATTAACCAAAAGCTGCTGCTGCTGCTGCGTCAGTTCAGTAATGTCCGACGCTGTGCGACCCCATAGACGGCAGCCCACCAGGCTCCCCTATCCCTGGGATTCTCCAGGCAAGAACACTGGAGTGGGTTGCCATTTCCTTCTCCAATGCATGAGAGTGAAAAGTAAAAGTGAAGTCACTCACTCGTATCCGACTGTTCGAGACCCCATGGACTGCAGCCTACCAGGCACCTCCGTCCATGGGATTTTCCAGGCAAGAGTACTGGAGTGGGTTGCCATTGCCTTCTCTAAACCAAAAGGCATGGGTTTTGTTTCTGAATTCCAGAGATTAAAAACCCAGAGGAGCTGAGAGACATGAACTAAAAATTCAGTTGCCTCAGAATTTTGAAAATGAATTCTATCTCATCAGTAGCTTTTTTTATTGGAATATAATTGCTTTATAATGTTGTGCTAGTTTCTGTTGTACAGTGAAGTGAATCAGCTATATGTAAACAAATATCCCCTTCCTCTGGGAACTTCCTCCCACCCACCCCCAAGCCCATCCCTCTAGGTCACCGCAGAGCACCGAGCTGAGCTTCCTATGCTTTGTAGCAGGTCCCCACTATCTGCTTTACACATGGTAGTGCATATACCCTGAGAAAATCATAATTCAAAAGGACATGCACCCCAATGCCCACTGCAGCACGATTTACAATGGCCAGGATATGGAAACAACTTCAATGTCCAATGCCAGATGAAGGGGTAAAGAAGGTGTGGTGTGCTGTGTGCCAGGTCGCTTCAGTCATGTCTGACTCTGTGCTCCCCTGTGGACTGTAGCCCACCAGGCTTCTCTGGCCATGGGATTCTCCAGGCAAGAAGGCTGGAGTGTGTTCCATGCCCTCCTCCAGGGGATCTTTTCACCCCAGGGATTGACCCCACATCTCTTATGCCTCCTGCATTGGCACACAGATTCTTTAACACTAGTGCCACCTGGGAAGCCCAGAAGTTGAGCCAACTTCTTTAGTTAAAGCCTTACTTGAAGTTGGAAGAGGTTCCCAGGTGGCTCAGAGGTAAAAAATGAGCTAAATGTCTCCCAGTGAATTCTGTCACCTTAATAGGAATGGTTCATATGCAATGTGAAATGAAAATGCCCTGACAGCAAATCCCTTGTAATCAGACATCCAGAGAGACAGAGCCTATCTCTTAACAAATCAGGCTCTGCTCAGTTCCTCTTAACAGCCTTACAGGAGGGACTCAAGGAGCTGTAGGTGCTGCTGCTGCTAGGTCACTTTGACCAACCATCTATGCGGACTCACTTTTTTCCACCTATAAATCAGAGATAATGAAATTTGCCACTTCTCTGCTTTAAGGTCTGAATGGAAGTAGCATTGGGGGCCAGGGAGTAGTCTGCTGTATGCAGGCAATACATAGACTTGGGAGGGGACAAAGGGTCAATTCAGTTTTATCTAAGAGTCTTCTTTCTCCTCCACATTGGTCACTGAAAATGTTGGCAGCTGCTAAGCAAAAATTTGGTTGCTCTGAAAAAGGCACCAGAGACTTCAGGTCCAGATAGAGGTATGTCTGAGGACCTGAAAGCAGCAAAGACATTCAAGGTCAGGGTATATATTCCCCCAGATCCTCCTTGCAGGCTATGGTTTGGCAATGGCCAAACAAGTGAGCCCCTGCTTGTGGCCACGCATCTTATTGACTGGTCCCCTCCCCCCTGACTTTCCCTCTTTGATCCTGGGGGTGTTAATGGCCTTCTGCCCCTCAGAGTTTCTGACTCACTGCTTTCCTTGCTTGGTTCATTGTGCTCAGACAGGTCCTTCCTTAAATTCTTTCTGTTCATTTGAAACTTCATATGAATACATATTAATGACATAGAAATCATTGCAATTGATGCTAAAGTGTAAGATGTCAAAGAACTATCAATGGAATTTTCCCCACTGTCAAAACAGGTCCCAAATGTATATCTTCTCTACCTGTAGTCACCACTATCAAAGATTATTTCTCTCCATCCTATGCAGTTCTATTACCAACATGTCTGTGAGCACACTTGCACACACCTGCATTTTTCTCAATGAAAGCTGATTCCCAGCACCAGGTTTTCTGGGGCTCTGCCCACCTCTTTTGCTCTCATAACCCCACCAAGACAGAGCAAAGGCTCTGTCTATTCCTAATTTTCCCAAACGTTAGGTATACTTTCTGAGCACCCACCAAAGCTGCTCCATGATTTGCCTAGAAAGATCACACCTAAAGGTGTCAGGGCCCCAAAAGACCCCAGGCAGCAGAAACAACTGCGCCAGGGAACATGAACAGGGCAGCACTGGGACGAGCAGGGGGGCAAGGGAGACAGGAACTGCTGCTGCTGCTGCTGCTAAGTCGCTCAGTCATGTCCGACTCTGTGCGACCCCATAGACGGCGGCCCACCAGGCTCCCCCGTCCCTGGGATTCTCCAGGCAAGAACACTGGAGTAGGTTGCCATTTCCTTCTCCAATGCATGAAAGTGAAAAGTGAAAGGGAAATCGTTCAGTCATGTCCGACTCTTCGTGACCCCATGGACTGCAGCCCACCAGGCTCCTCTGTCCATGGGATTTTCCAGGCAAGAATACTTGAGTGGGGTGCCATTGCCTTCTCCAAGACAGGAACTAGAGTTGGATTAAAATGATGTCGATGGTCAAAGGAACAAGGGCCAGCACAGTTGCCTCTAAGGACTTTGAATGGCATCTAGGAGTTTAACAGCAGAAGAAAGGGAGAAAGCAAGATCTTGTTATAAAATGCAATGTCCAGATAGATTTACTATGGGAGGTCAGGAAGTCAGAAGCCATGGTCGCAAAGAAGAGAATAAGATGGGTGAGAAGTGCCTGCAGAGAAGTATCAGAATGAGGAGGCAGGATTTTGCTTCATATTGGAATCATCCCAGGTTTTAACATACTCACACCTGGGTCTCATCCCTCCCATCCATCCCCAGATTTTTATTTCATTTTGGACATCTGGAGTGTTCAAATCTTATCCTAGTTCATATCAATATGCAACCAAAGTTGAGAATCATTGCTTTAGAAAATGTCAACCAAACTTACTTGGACTTGTGGAATTAAGGGTTTCTTAGCCATGTCTGTGGGCTTCCCTGATGGCTCAGACAGTAAAGGAACTGCCTGCAATGCAGGAGACCCAGGTTCAATCCCTGGTTGGGGAGATCCTCTGGAGAAAGGAATGACAATCCACTCCAGTATTCTTGCCTGGAGAATTCCACGGACAGAGGAGCTAGTGGGCTACAGCCTGTGGGGTTGCAAAGAGGCAGACACAACTGAGCGAGTAACACTTCCACTTTCACTAGCTACGTCTGGCTACATGTGAATGAGAACAGACTCGACATAACCCTGGAGCTGGACATAGTGGCAAAGGGATCAGACTGAGGCTGTACCACAGAGGAAATACAGAAGTAATATCTGAAGAACAACCAGTGATACTCTATGTGTTTGGCTAGATTACTGGGTTTGTTGAGCAGTGGTTCCCAAACTGGAGCAGCATCAGAGTTATCTGATGCCTAGGCCTTGTGACAACCCAGACTGTTGATCCCGAGCCCGGGAGTTTCTGATTCAGTAGATTTGGTGGGGCCCTAGGATTTGCATTTTTGCATCATCACCAGATGTTGCTAATGCTACTGGTCCAGGGACTACATTGGGTGAAACATTGCTCCAGAGAAAGTTCCTCTCCGTTCATTTTCTTAGTCACCCGTGTTTTATGTGATTAAGAGAGTGGTTTCTTTACAGCCCCACAGGGAGCCTTCCCACTCTGTAACCACACACAGGGAAACACCAATCATCCCAAGCCAGAAAGGCCAGCAAATGCTCTCTGCTCCCCACCAGGTGCCTCAGCTACACAGCCGCCTGGGGCCAACACAAACGCTCATAGGGAACTTGGGTTTCGTTCTGCTGTCATTATAAAACTTGGAACCTACACAGCAAGGAACACCCATTTGTCAGCAAGGGCATTTCCTCCTATGATCACAAATGGTTTCCAGTCGTGAAGAAAACTTGGGAGACATGTGGGGAGAAAAATTGCCAAACCTATGGCTGTAGTCTCAGTTCATCCCAAAAATCAAATTGAAAGCTGGAGAAAGAATTTGGCTTCTCTCTACTCATTCTTCCACTGCTGTTTGGAATAAACAGATTTTTTTCCCCTTTATTTTCAATATTTGCAAAGAAATTATCCCTTGAGATGTAGCATCTCTAGAAAAGTTTCAAACACTTTTATTAGCATCTGAGATGTCATTGTTTTTCTTTTCTCCCAAATGCAAACATCTCACCGTTCATTTTAATTATTGCCTTTTCTTTCTTATGCTGAAACACATTTTAGAAGTGGAAAAATCAGTGCTGCCAGATTTCCTCAGCCTCAGAAGAAAGAAAACGTAACAGCTGGCACCAAAGCGTGAACTCTGCTGGATTCTTCTAAAGTCACCCCTGCATGAAGGCTCAGCTGAGGGACACTGGAACCTCAGTCCAGTCGAGGACCACCGTTCTCCTGTCTGTGTGTATCCCACATCCACCCAGAAGCTTTGGGGCTAGAGTGGTCTCAATCTCAAAGTCGTGCCATGCAAATGGCATCCTTGATTCCCCGAGGTATTCTGATCCCTACACTATATGCAGATACGCCTGGGATGCCCAGACCACTATGGATAACGGACATGGGACCACAGAGGACAGGCCCCTACCACCAGTTAAACTGACACCAGTAACCGTGATGAATTGGCCAGGTGTACCTTGTGTGATCAGCCGCTTCAATCGTGTCTGCCTCTTTTTGACCCTATGGACTGTAATCCACCAGGCTCCTCTCTCCATGGGATTCTCCAGGCAAGAATACTGGAGTGGGTTGCCATGCCCTCCTCCAGGGGATCTTCCCAATCCAGGGATCAAACCTGAGTCCCTGCGTCTCCTGCATTGCAGGCAGATTCTTTATACACTGAGCCACCTCGGAAGCCCTGGGACAATAATTCCATCATTTAGCCATGGACATACAATCTGGGGGAAAATGCATGGTGAATTTTCACAAACTTCCCCAGTGGCTCAGCAGTAAAGAATCCACTTGCAATGCAGGAGATAGAGAGGAGACATGAGTTCAAGCCCTGGAGTGGGAAGACCGCCTGGAGGAGGAAAAGATAACCCACTCCAGTATTCTCACCTGGGAAATCCCATGGACAGAGGAACCTGGCAGGTTGCAGTCCGTCAGGTCCCAAGGAGTCGGACACGATTGAGTGACTGAGTACACGCACACACATTATGAATTTTCAAGGAAAGACTTTATTGGCCCATAGGGTATATATTTGATTATAGGGAAAAAGTAAGGGAGCTTCCCTTGGGACATTCCTGAGGAATTGCTTTGGGGAATGAGAATTAGAAAATGTCTAGTCTCTTCTCATATAAATTCTACCCTCTGAGTCTCAGGTCTCTACTACATGGGAATGAGTCTAAACTAACCAACAAGACTCAGAGGTGAGGCTTAAGCCAACCATCTACCTATGAGCTAAGTAAGAAGCAAATTTTTGTGAAGCCTTTGAGTGTTCCTCCTGCTCTCTCTCCATCACCTCACTGGAGTAAGAAAGTGACTTAGTGTGAAAGAAAAACCAAGAGAAGACTCTAAAATAACTAAATTTCAACTTTTATAGGTTATTTTAGACATTTTCTTTCACTACTTCATATATAAAATATTTGGATTCAAATATTCTTGCCAACAGAAGTCTGCTTTGCCTGGCGATCCTTCCAAGAGGACAAAGCACCTTGGTGGAAATCACTTTTTCTTAAAGAACAGCAGCCAGTAAATTTTGTAAATGGATATTCAAACAGTGAGCCCAGAATCAGAAACCCTGTGACCTCTTCTACTAACTTCTCTCACTTGCTCTTTAAAAAAATTTTTATTGGAGTGTAGTTGCTTTACAAGGCTGTGTTGGTTTCTGCTGTACAGCAAAGTGAATCCATTGAATGTATAATAGATCGCTCTTTTTTGGATTTCCTTCCCATTAAGGTCACCATAGAGCACTGAGTAGAGTTCCCTGTGCTAAATAGCAGGTTCTCATTAGTATCTATTTTATACATACTGTCAATAGTTTCACTTGCTTCTTAGGCTATGAGACATACCGAATGTGGCACACTACCAAATCCAGCAGTATTCAATGTTTTTGGCTACTGGTGATGTTGTTTTCTAACATTTTAAATGCTCTAATGTTCCAAAACAGCATATTACGGTTACTTTACCTGTTACTTTAATTATTACCTGTTACTTTAATTATATATGCTATGATTTAATTTTATCCTTTGATATATTCACAGTAATGATATACTGATGAAATAAACATTGTCAATATTTCCCTTTCATAGATGAGAAAACCAGGTCTGAATGATGTTAAGTAATTATCCTAGGTTACACAATTAGTTACAAGCAGGACCAGAATTTGAGCCCAAACCATCTGAAATCAAAGCCTTTGTCCTTCCCGCCACTGTAAATTGCTACCTGTAATTATTGGAATAAGATTGAGAAAGAAAATTTGAATGCTAAAGATAATTCTTTATGTGAAACCTCAAAGTGCTTTCAAATAACCCATCATTTAAACCTGGAGAGGGTTGAATTCTTGTAATATCCAAACATGAAATTAACAGACTAAAAAGATAGAGGTTTCATAATCTGCAAATAATCATATCACACTGATGACAGATATTACAGCAAATAAATAGACAGCTCCAGAGATAAAAGTTCACAGTCCAAGGGGGCTGCAACGCCTCAAAGGTACACTGTGAGATGGACTCCAAGGTCTCCAAATCAGGGGGTTGTTTAAAAAAAATCACTGTAAAGAATCTTTAGCAATGTTTATTTCTGGGCCACCAAACTGATTTTAAAAAGAGAGAGAGCGAGAGAAAATTTTACAGTTTGGAAAATGCAATTAATCTTCAAGTATGATTTGCAAAGCTCATTTGTAGCAATTAACTTCATTATTCTACTTGAAAGATTTCTCTTTCTTTCTCTCTTTCTCTGTATTCCAACCTTCTTTTAAGTTTTAAATCCAAGCCATTTTTACAGCTTTATTTCTCGTTAAGATTGCAATAATTTGTCATTGGTGTGCAGACACTTTCTTTACTATTCCTGTGTTACAAATAAAAGAACAAATATTGCTCGGAGGTTATCTCTAGGGCCCTGCAAAGCCAAGCACTATAAAATGGTTAGACATTAAGATGGCGGGAAAACCCCATAAAACAACACATAAAAATGTGTCTTGCTTTGCCATTTATATGGAAAGATGGTGCTGTTCAATCTTTCAAGCCAAAGACTATTTTAGAATTAAAGTTTCAATCAGGACAGGAATGGAGAGAGGTTTCACTCTTTTCTTTTGACCTTTCTTTGCTTGTAAAACTGCCAGAGCAAAAATCATGTGCTGTGTTGGCTCTACTGCTGGCCTTTTGATCTCTCTCTCTTTCTGCTTTCCCCTCCCTCTCTGTCTCTCTTTGTCTCTGTCTCTCTCTCTCTCATGCACATATATAAACACACACACATACACATACACACACACACTGCAAGAGAAATCTGCTTCTTCCAGCTCAACAAAAACCTTTGGTAAATCAGACCTCAAATTCTTGGAGAAACAACTTTGACTTGTTTGTTTGAATAGGTTTTTTTTTTTTTTTTTAACTTGAGAAATGCAGCTCTGTCCATACTCACTGGAGGATCGTGCTGGTTGCCCACAGAAGAATGGGGTCACACTTCCTGGCTACAGTAGGAATTGTGCTGGCTATCTCCACGCTGATTTCACACAATCCTCAGCACATCTCTATGAAGCAACTCTTTTTATTTTCCATGTGTTTCAGAGAGGATATGTCTAGCCCCAGGTTACCCCGTCAAGTGATGGAGGTAGGGTCTGAATCCAGCTATAGCTTGTCTCAAAGACGGGGCTCTAAATAAACCTTAGGACACTCTTGAGAACCTCTATGTAAATTCTCTCCCAACTTATTACCCAACACTTGTTAATGTTCTCATGGGTCCTACCATTTGTATTCACAGAATCCATTATCTGGTCGATGGCTACCTAGCGCAAATTTGAGGCTTCTCTGGTGGCTCAGCTATAAAAATCTACTTGTCAATGTGGGAGACATGCATTCAATTCCTGGGTCAGGAAGATCCCTTGGAGGAGGAAAATGGCAGCCTCATTCCAGTATTCTTCCTAGGAAATCCCAAGGACAGAAGAGTCTGGCGGGCTACAGTACATGGGGTCACAAAAAGTCAGGTACAACTTAGCGACTAAACAATAAAAAGTGTGGATTTGAGGTTTTAATAACAAGGGGCTTTGTTTGGGAGGGAGCCCTGCTTGCATGGGGCTGCAGGTGTGCCTTCGTCCACTCGTGATCAATTGTACCTGTTCATAAGTTATGCTACATCCTCAGCATTTTGTGGGCAGGCTGGAGGGACAGCAAGGATCACCTAGTGTCAATGTAACTTGGGATCCTTCAGTTTCTAGAAGTTCTTTGAGGAGATTCAGGCTGGTGCTTTTGGCTGGAATCTCAGTGGTGTCCTTGTAAAACCCTATTGGAATCCTCCGTGGACACTTGTCTGGGCAAACCTCTGTGCAAAGGCAGAAGATTACAGTGTATCTTTGGGAACCGCCCTGGTGGTCCAGGAGCGAAGACTCTGTGTTCTAAATGCAGGGGCCTGGGTTCCGTCCCTGGTCAGGGAACTAGATTCCACATGCCTCAATTACTGGAGTGGGTAGCCATTCCCTCTCCAAGGGATTTTCCCAACCCAGGGAGTGAACCCAGGTCTCCTGCATGGCAGGCAGATTCTTCACCAGCTGAGACACTGGGGAAGCCCAAAAACACTGGAGTGGGTAGCCTATCCCTTCTCCAGCGGATCTTCTCGACTCAGGAATTGAAACAGGGTCTTCTGAATTGCAGATGGATTCTTTACCAGCTAAGCTGGTAAATTAACACTAGGCACAGCCAAACAAATAAATAAATAAATTTAAAAATGCATCTTGGAACAGCCATCCCTGCTTCCAACAGCTTTACTTTTTCTCACCATAACTGACAAGGATGGATCAACTCTGTCCTTAAATCTCTATAAAGAGATACCACAGGTTTTGTATTTTAGGAACATATTTTCAGGTTGAATTTACAGAAACATGTCAGTCTCCACATACCACCTGGAAACTAACCAACTGCAGCTCCAAGCTCCAGCTATTACAGTTCAGTTCAGTCACTCAGTTGTGTCCAACTCTCTGTGACCCCATGGACTTCAGCACACCAGGCTTCCCTGTCTATCACCAACTCACGAAGCCTGCTCAGACTCATGTCCATCCAATCGGTGATGCCATCCAAGCATCTCATCCTCTGTTGTCCCCTTCTCCCCCAGACTTCAATATTTCCCAGCATCAAGGTCTTTTCAAATCAGTCACTTCTTCCAAAGGATTGGAGTTTCAGCTTCAGCATCAGTCCTTCCAAGGAATATTCAGGACTGATTTCCTTTAGGATGGACTGGTTTGATCTCCTTGCAGTCCAAGGGACTCTGAAAAGCCTTCTCCAACACCACAGTTCAAAAGCATCAATTCTTCAGCACTCAGCTTTCTTTATAGTCCAACTCTCACATCTATACATGACTACTGGAAAAAACAGAGCTTTGACTAGACGGACCTTTGTCGGCAAAGCAATGTCTCTGCTTTTTAATATGCTGTCTAGGTTGGTCCTAGTTTTCTTCCAAGGAGTAAGCGTCTTATAATTTCATGGCTGCAGTCACCATCTGCAGTGATTTTGGAACCTAAGAAAATAAAGACTCTTGCTGTTTCCATTGTTTTCCCATCTATTTGCCATGAAGTGATGGGACCGGATACCTTGATCTTACTTTTCTGAATGTTGAATTTTAAGCCAGCTTTTTTCACTCTCCTCTTTCACTTTCATCCAGAGGCTTTTATAGTTCTTTGCTTTCTGCCATAAGGGAGGTGTCATCTGCGCATCTAAGGTTATTGATATTTCTCCTGGCAATCTTGACTCCAGCTTGTGCTTCTTTCAGCCCAGCATTTCACATGATATACTCTGCATATAAGTTAAATAAGCAGAGTGACAATATACAGCCTTGATGTACTCCTTTCCCTATTTGGAACCAGTCTGTTGTTCCATGTCCAGTTCTAACTGTTGCTTCTTGACCTGCATACAGATTTCTCAGGAGGCAGGTCAGGTGGTCTGGTATTCCCATCACTTAAAGAATTTTCCACAGTTTGTTGTGATCCACAGTCAAAGGCTTTGGCATAATCAGTAAAGCAGAGGTAGATGTTTTTCTGGAACTCTCGTGCTTTTTCAATGATCCAACGGATGATGGCAATTTGATGTCAGGTTCCTCTGCTTTTTCTAAATCCAGCTTGAATATCTGAAAGTTCACAGTTTACGTACTGTTGAAGCCTGGCTTGGAGAATTTTGAGCATTACTTTGTTACCGTGTGAGATGAGTGCAATTGCGCGGTAGTTTGAACATTCTTTGGCATTGCTTCTCTTTGGGACTGGAATGAAAACTGACCTTCTCTGGTCCCATGGCCACTGCTGAGTTTTCCAAATTTGCTAGCATATTGAGTGCAGCACTTTCATAGCATCATCTTTAAGGATTTGAAACAGCTCAACTGGAATTTCATCACCTCCACTAGCTTTGTTCATAGTAATGCTTCCTAAGGCCCACTTGACTTCGCATTCCAGGATTCTGGCTCTAGGCGAGTGATCACACCATTGTGGTTATCTGAGTCATGAAGATCTTTTTTGTACGGTTCTTCTATGTATTCTTGCCACCTCTTCTGAATATTTTCTGCTTCTGTTAGGTCCATACCATTTCTGTCCTTTATTATGCCCATCTTTGCATGAAATGTTCCCATGGTATCACTAATTTTCTTGAAGAGATCTCTAGTCTTTCCCATTCTATTGTTTTCCTCTATTTCTTTGCATTGATCACTGAGGAAGGCTTTTTTATCTCTCTGTGCTATTCTTTGGAACTCTGCATTCAAATGGGTATATCTTTCCTTTTCTCCTTTGCCTTTTGCTTCTCTTCTTTTCTCAGCTATTTGTAAGGTCTCCTCAGATAACCATTTTGCCTTTGTGCATTTCTTTTCTTGGGTACAGCATCATGAACCTCCATCCATAGTTCTTCAAGCACTCTATCAAATCTAATCTCTTGAATCTATTTGTCACTCCCACTGTATAATTGTAAGGGATTTGGTTTAGGTCATACCTGAATGATCTGGTGGTTTTCCCTACTTTTTTCAATTTCAATATGAATTTGGCAATAAGAAGTTCATGATCTGAGCCACAGTCAGCTCCTAGTCTTGTTTTTGCTGACTGTATAGAGCTTCTTCATCTTTGGCTTCAAAGAATATAATCAATCTGATTTTGGTATTGACCATCTAGTGATGTCCATGTGTAGAGTCTTCTCTTGTGTTGTTGTAAGAGAGTTGTTGCTATGACCAGTGTGTTCTCTTGGCAAAACTCTGTTAGCCTTTGACCTGCTTCATTTTGTACTCCAAGGCCAAATTTGCCTGTTAGTCCAGGTGTTTCTTAACTTCCTACTTTTGCATTCCAGTCCCCTATAATGAAAAAGGACATCTTTTGGGGTGTTAGTTCTAGAAGGTCTTGTAGGTCTTCATAAAACTGTTCAACTTCAGCATCTTCAGCATTAGTGGCTGGGGCATAGACTTGGATTACTGTGATACTGAATGATTTGCCTTGGAAACAAACAGAGATCATTCTGTCGTTTTTGAGATTGCACCCAAGTACTGCATTTCAGACTGTTGTTGACTAGGAGAGCTACTCCATTTCTTCTAAGGGATTCTTGCCAGCTATTACAAGTCCCTGCAAATCCCCTAGTGCTTCCCAGATGCCCCCATTCACTGTCTTGTTTATTTAAGGATCTCAAATTCCTTCCAAGTTTTATTATGTGCAATAATCAAGACAAATTGAGACGGCTCCCTAGCTCACAAGGACACCCCCACCCCCATAGTGAGTCACCCTTCTTGCCATGCTCACTCTTCTTTTAAAGGGTGGCAAACCCATAAGGTGGTAACCCACCCACAGAGTCCCAGCACTGGTTCCCCTGCCCTAGTTCAAGGACTGAATGGATGATATAGGCCTGGCCAATCAGAGTTCTTAGGGTGTTTTTCCTAATTAAACTAGAAGGATAAAAGCCTTTTCCTTTCTCCAGACATGGAGGTGTTAAGATACGCATCTGGATCTGCTGGGGTGTTCCCCTCCAGGCACTTGTGCGGCATTGTGATGACTAGCCATGAGCAGAGGGAAGCAGGGAATGAAACTGAGAAGTTCGGATGCTATTCATCCTTCCTTAAGAAGGCTTACTTCTCTGCTTTGGTGGTTCATGTGAGTCACTAAATTTGTCTTCAATCTTTAAAATGGTTTTAATCCTAACTAGATCCAACCTTTCATGGAATACCAAAAAAATAAATTAAAGAACAAGTAGAAACATTTCTATAAGATGAAACCGCATAACTGCGTAGGAACATTTTATGGTCAAGGGAAAGAACAGGGGAGCTTAAGGGCAGACACACAGTGTATACTCTGAGTGTTCACAGTAGCTATCCTGAATCTTTGCCAAAAATTTTATGTTCCGTAGACTCTATTTAAGTCAAGAATAAAATATCTTAGAAATATTGGGTGGGCCAAAAGATTTGTTAGGGTTTTCCATAAGACGTTATTAAAAGCCAAGTGATGTGTTTGGCCAATCCAATATTTAAATCCAAATGGAGAATTTTTTTTTTTAAACTCAGGTGTTTGAAAGACTGAATGCAGTTATTAAGAACCACAGGCTGAATTCCAGCTAAAGTATTTTTTAAAGTATCAACTATATCCGATTTACAATTTCTTCCCACACTGTGAAATTATTTTCTCCAGCCAATACCAGCTTCTATTTCAAATGCAAACACTTGAATGAACTTGGGTTTCTCTTCTCTCCTTTTGTGTTTCTTCTTGTTGTTCAAGTCCTTCTCTGTTTCATTGTCTGGGTTACCTGTACCTCACCTGCCCTACCTTCGGTGCTAACTGTATCCCTGTCCCCAGAAAGTAGAGTATTACAGAAGGTGCTTAGATTCAAGATGCAAGAACTCCACTTTCTAGCTTAGGTTCAAGATGCAAGGACTCTACTTTCTAGCAGTTTCTATTGGGTACTTTCCTTGAAGCAGGATTCCAGGTTGTACTAATATTAGGAAATAGAGAGGAAGGTCTGTGAGTTAACAGGATCTCCCATGAACCTAAAAGATGCTTGATCCCCTTAGGATGGAGGTGCAGCTATGCTCTTGATGGTTCCCTATAAGGAAGGAGTCCCTTTGGCAAATTCCAGTTGAGCAGCTGGAATCTTGCTTCCAGACTCCCTATGCCAACTCCATGATTCTCCAGTGATCACCTTCTTCAAACGGGTTCCTCTCCCACCCACCAGGCCACACTTGACAACGTTACTGGAACCCATTTACCAACTGCCCTCTCCAACTATGCTGTAAGACCCCACATGCCAAGTGTCTATCCTTATGCCCACGGCCTCCCCATTCTGCTAACCTCTGGCAACCCCTCTGGGTCCAGACTGCAGGCTCCCCATAGCGGCTGATATTCCCCTCACTTTATGTTATTTGTCTTCTTGATTCCATTCTCTGAGTTTTTCAAAACTGTGTCTCAGTGCACCATCTCCCAATCCCAAAGTAGGTATTTCTAATCTATACCCAGCCTCTTGTCTTCACTTATATTGCGGATTATAAACCCTCTTTTATTAGTATGATTTTCTGAGTACATGATTCTCACACACTTTGGCATGTGAATCTTCAAGGGTTTTTTTTCCCTCTAATTATTCTAAACTTTACATAGATTTTTCCAATAACCTGTAACGCATTTTATATTATATCTATCAACCCTAGATCATCACTCCCTACCATCTTCTTATTACATCTATCCATACTTGTGATTTTTATGTCATCTGTCTGGATAAAACTTTCTTTTTCCTCCTTTCAAATGTGGTTTTTCAGCATTCTGCCACTCTCACCACATCACTCATTTCATAATTCCACCTCCTTGGCAAAGGAGGACTCCTACTCTTCAGCGTTTCCTTTTAGGTTAATATTTATCATCGACTCAAAGGACATGAATTTGTCCTAACTCTGGTGGTAGTGGAGGACAGAGGAGCCTGGTGTGCTTTACTCCATGGGGTCTCAAAGAGTTAGATATGATTTAGTGATTGAACTGAGGTAATTTTCTGAGAATTGAAAATTTTACTGAGAATCTTACCCTTTTCTTTCAAGTCAAGCCACAATTTAATACAATGCAAGATATGTACTCATTTAGCACTTTCTCTTATTCCAGTGGTAGGCATGTGAATCACCTTCACACTATCTAACTCTTGTTATTTCATGAAATATTAGAGACAATCTTCATCCAGGAGAGCACCTAACTGACATCCAGAGAGGCAGCAGAATTTCTTGATTCAATTTGTCTGATACTGTTTTAAATCCTCCATATATGCATTATTCCTGCTCTTATTTTAATTTTCCATTTATTTTTTTCACACATACGAAAAGTAGAATCTTTATGCATATCAGATGCTAGCAGCTCCTGAATTTCCTGTTTTGTACATCCTCCCCATACAGCTTCTGGAGACTCTGTTAGGCACCTCTTTGCCCCACTCCTCTTGTCAGCCTCATCCTTCAGTGTGCTAAGTCACTTCAGTATTATCTAACTCTGTGATCCCATGGACTGTAGCGCCAGGTTCCTCCATCCATGGGATTCTCCAGGCAAGAATACTGGAGTGGGTTGCCATCCCCACCTCTGAAATATCCCTAAGGAGTTTCAGTTCACTTTCTAATAAGGGCCTCTGTTCTGAAACACCTAGTGCAACTCTTTTAATTCTAAATATTTGTATCTTTGTATCATATGACTACAAAGAAAAGGCCATTTTCCTTAAAGAAAACAGAAAAAACAATTTGAAAAGATAAACAGCAATAGAGAAATAATCAGAGACTGGGAAGAGATCACTGATTTAAAAATTCAAATGGACCATAAACATATGAAAAATATTCTCTCTCAAATTCAAAAGTGAAAATTAAGATTACAAGATGCCCCTTCCATCTATCAGATTGGCAAGATTAAATACATTCTCAGTGTTGGAATTGAGGAAACTTTCTAAGAAACTGCATTTTCATTGCTAGAAAAACCACTCTCTCCAGAAGGCAGCTCAACAAAGTCCACTGAAATTCTGAAATTATTAGTCAAATCCATGAAAAATTTTCTTAAAATTTAATTTCTTTGTTAAAGAAAATAAATAGCAACATGAGTAAACTTTTATCCATTTGTATAACAACATTATTTAAAACAGTATAAAAAGGAAAACAGAAAACATGTCCATCAACTCAGGATTGGCTGTATCAGTTCTAACACAACCATGTATGGAAACCACGATGCCGTTAGAAATCCCATCTTTAAATATGTGCTAAGTGAAATAAATCAAGTATGAAAATAATATCAGTTCAGTTCAGTTGCTCAGTTGTGTCCAACTCTTTGCGACCCCATAGACTGCAGCACACCAGGTTTTCCTGTCTATCACCAACTCCTGGAGCCTACTCAAACTCATGTCCATCGAGTTGTTGATGCCATCCAACCAGCTCATCCACTGTCATCCCCTTCTCCTCCCACCTTCAATCTTTTCCAGCATCAGAGTCTTTTCAAATCAGTCACTTCTTCGCATCAGGTGGCCAAAGGATTGGAGTTTCAGCTTCAACATCAGTCCTTCCAATTAATATTCAGGACTGAATTCCTTTAGGAAGGACTGGTTGGATCTCCTTGTAGTCCAAGGGACTCTCAAGAGTCTTCTCCAACACCACAGTTCAAAAGCATCAATTCTTCAGCACTCAGCTTTCTTTATAGTCCAACTCTCACATCCATGCATGACAACTGGAAAAACCATAGCTTTGACTAGACAGACATTTGTTGGCAAAGTAATGTCTCTGCTTTTTACTATGCTATCTAGGTTGGTCATAGCTTTTCTTCCAAGGAGCAAGCATCTTTTAATTTCATGGCTGCAGTCACCATTTGCAGTGATTTTGGAGCCCACTTGTATAATGTACTCTGCATGTAAGTTAAATAAGCAAGGTGACAGTATACAGCCTTGATGTATCCCTTTTCCAATTTGGAACCAGTCTGTTGTTGTTCCATGTCAGGTTCTAACTGTTGCTTCTTGACCTGCATACAGATTTCTCAGAAGGCAGGTCTGGTGGTTTGGTATTCCCACCTCTTGAAGAATTTTCCACAGTTTGTTGTGATCCACACAGTCAAAGGCTTTGGCATAGTCAATAAAGCAGAAGTAGATGTTTTTCTGGAACTCTCTTGCTTTTTTGATGAAAATAATAATGCATAGTTTAATCATAATTATTTTTGATCATTTGTAGAGAATTGAACCTATGCCTAAGACAAAATATCAAAAGATGACAAAATAAAAAGTATTTCTGGGTGGTCATATTTGGAGAGAATTTATTTTCTCTTTTGTGCTTTTCTATGTTTCCCAAATTACTTATAATAAATAAAACTAATGCCTTTGCCTTTTTGTACTGTATTTTTGTTGGTTTTTATTTTTCATTTTTTTATTGAAGTATAGTTGGTTAACAATGCTGTTAGTTTGGGTATACAGCAAAGTGATTCAATAATACATATACGTATATAATACATATATATTATTTTCTATTTTTTTCTCTTGTAGGTTATTACGAAATACTGAGTATAGCTCCCTACACTAAACAGTAAGACCTTGTTGTTTCTCTATTTTACATATAGTAGCGTGTGTCTGTTAATCCCAAACTCCTAAATTATCCCTCGCAACCTAGCTTTTTGAAGGTCAATATTTCATTGAAAACATCCTATCATTCAACATCAGTATCCATCTGTTTCCTCTTTTTCCTTAATTTGCCTTATTTTAATCAAACAGCAATAACTATGAGGGGGAAAATACCATTTTTTTTAATTTTGTAATTGATATTCCACAAGTATTGCTTTTTGTCCAATCGATGATTGAAACAGACTCAGCACCATGCCAATTACTAGAACCAACAATGATGATAGCAAAGGCTCACAATATGTGTACTGGGTTCCAGGAACCATTCTAAGGGGGATGTGTGTGTGTGTGCAATTCTCACACAACAGCTCCATGAACTAGATCTCAATATCATCCCCTTTCTGTGGACAAAGAAACTGAGAAGTTAGGTAACTAGCCCAAAGTCACGCAGCTGATGTCTGTCAAGCGCAGTCAGTCTGCCCCAGACACCACACCCCAAACCAATGGGTGGTATCATCTCTATAACAAAGGGTACTGGTGGCTCTTGTTTTCCACGTTCTTCACTGCAGCATGTCAACTGAGGCATGTGTCAAGTAAAAGTTAGGGGGGCTAGCTGGGGTCCCGGACCACCATTTATAATATTATTTGTATGGAAAATTCCTTGTGTATTCCAAACAACTGACCTACAAATGAAATTTCTGAATTGTCTATTTGCAAGTTGGGGGAAATTATACAGTATATCTCATAAGGAAATTATTGCCAAGGGAAAGACACATGTTTCCATCCAAAATAAATGTCTGGAAATTATTTGGCCTTTGAATAAACTCAGGCCATCCATCTCTGGCCAGGAATTTACTCTGAGGATTCTTCATCAAGTGCTTACAGTGCAAATAAAGACTCTTCAGAAGGCTGACTGCGACTGGCAGACATGGATAGGGGAGGCTTAGAGTTTTCACGTGGGCACACACGTGCTCCTGGGGGAGAGTCCTTCTCGGCTGCCTGGCTTCTTGAATAGACGAAACAGCACAAGCGCTGAAGCATTTTCTTGTCCTTTCAGTAGCCGATGGACGTCGCACTCTGTCCTCCCACAAAGATAAGATATCTAGGATGGGGAAAAGGCTGAAAATCAGGAGAACTTTATTTTTGAAATGTTTTAATCTCTCTCTTTTTCGCCATTATCAGACTTTTACTTTTTAAATTATTTATCTGAGTATAGTTGCTTTACCATATTGCGTTAGTTTCTGCTGTACAGCAAATTGAATCAGCTATTGTTGTGCAGTCACTAAGTCGTGTCTGACTCTTTGTGACCCCATGGACTGCAGCATGCCAGGCTTCCCTGTCCTTCACTGTCTCCCAGAATTTGCCCAGATGTTGACCCCTATACCATCTTGATTGCCTTAAACTTATCAGTCTGCAGTATCGATCTATTTACAATGACAGTTCAGGAATAGGAACAGTAGAGAACTGGAACCATCTCTTATGGGCTTCAAAGAGTCAACTGTGTGGTCCTCTTCCCAACTCTGGTTTCAGTGACATCACATCAGTAGTGTGAAAGCAGCCAAGGTGAGAGTATGCCATAGAAATCCAAATGCGACAATAAGGGATTTTTCCCCTTTTCTTTCTTCTTTCTCTCTTTTCTGAGAGAGACAGAGCACACAGAAGTTGTCACACACTCATCACACATTGTTGGGTGGGCATGACTTGATTTTGGTCCATGAGACTCTTGGAGATAGTTAATCAGGCTTTTAGGAAACCATTGATGACTCTATTCCTCTGGGTAAATTATAAAGAAATGAGATCCCAGACAACTGAAGCTACTTTGACCACCATAAGAAGACCCATCAGAGGATGAAGTTGACATACATGAAAGAATCAATGTGATCTGGAGTCAGGGTTCTGATGGTGTGGTCTTCTGAACCAACCCTTCTGTGACCTATATATTTTTTTACTCTTGACTTAAATGAGACAGTAGAGTTTCTATCTTAAACTAGTTTGAACTGGGATTTTTTTTTTTATCATCATCGATGGAAAGATCTTGAATTGATACCCAGAGTTATGACATATGGACAAGGCCACCCATATGGCACAACCCCAAGAGGATCACTCACATTGACATCATTGTGAAGAGCAGTCCTTAGAGTTGGGCAGGACATCACCTCTGCAGCCATGTGTGGTATATGAGGCAGTTGTGCCTAAGAAACAAGTTTACCCATTCCCTATAACTCAGCAAGAGCCAAAACCCCTTGCTCGATCCCCCTTGGTTCCATTTATTTTCCTTGCGCCATTGTGAGTAATCTCTTCTTATTCCCCTGCCACAAGTGAGACACCCACTGCCCTATTTTTATTTCTTTGCTTCATCCAACAGCCAAGCTTTACTGCCTTCTATCCTCATTTCAAGTTTTCTATGGCCTCTGGGAATTCCTAAAAAAGAATGAATAGACTCTTTAATGCTGGCCAGCTCCATTGATTAATCAAAGTTTTCCCACCAGTCTTGCAAACATTTATCCTGTTATTTTGATTTCCATTTCCCCCATATTGGCCAGAAGGACCTATTCATCATCCTCCAAATATGTCCAGCAAATCTGTGTTTCAGCACCTCTGTGTGCGTTGTTCTTGCCCTGAATTCCAAGGTGCCTTTATCTTTCCCTATTGAAATCTTATGTTTCCAGCAACTCCCAATTCAAATCCCTTCCCTTATGAGTAAGTCCAATATTATTACAAGAAACAGACCTCTTTAGCCAAAAGAACTAGTAGGTTGGATTTTAAAAATACACATGCACAGTGCTCACTCACAGAATGTAAGGACTTAAATATAGCCATGTCCCACATGACACCAGAGTCAGAGAAGTCAGAAAAATTAGGGGTGGAAATTACCCTCTCCATCTCTGGGGCCCCAGGTCTCCAGTTCTCTGGTCTTTTCTTTTTACGCTTTGTTGTTCTCATTCCTTCACACCGGTTCTCTGTATTTAGTGGGTCCAATGGCATATTTGTCCCATCAGTTCCAGAATTCAGTGGAAACAGTACATTCACCATATGTCCCCATTCCCCCAATTCCTTGGAGAGAGAAGACGAGTTCCAACTGAACCACAGAGTAGACTCCTTTCAGTCTGATGCCCACCCCTTGACCAGTCAATTGCATAGACAGGAAGAAAGAGCATGATTGTTAATACATGGAAACTTGGACTCTTCCTTCTAGAGATGTGGAAGAATCTGAGTCTTGAAGGAGGCGTTGTCCAGACATGGAAGAAATGACTGGCATCCCACAAATCATCACACATGGAGTGATCTGAACTCCCACCACCCCCCACTTCTTATTACCTGTGTCTTTTGTTTAGTCACTTAGTCCTGTCTGACTGTTTGTGACCCTATGCACTGCAGCACAGCAGGCTTCCCTGTCCTTTACTACCTCCCAGGGTTTGCTCAGATTCATATCCATAGAGTCAGTGATGCTATCCAACCATCTTATCCTCTGCCATCCCCTTCTCCTTTTCCCTTCAATCTTTCCCAGCATCAGGTCTTTTCCAGTGAGTCACTTCTTCACATCAGGTGGCCAAAGTATTGGAGCTTCAGCATCAGTCCTACCAATGAACATTCAGGACCGATTTCCTTTAGGACTGACTGGCTTGATCTCCTTGTAATCCAAGGGACTCTCAAGAGTCTTCTCCAACACCACAGTTCAAAAGCATCAATTCTTCAGCGCTCAGCCTTCTTCACAGTCCAACTCTCACATCCATGTATGACTACTAGAAAAATCATAGCTTTGACTGTATGAACATTTGTTGGCAATGTGCTGTCTCTGCTTTTTAATATACTACACGGCAGTAACTTTAGTCACGTCTCACTTCCTCCACTAGGGTACATGCCCTAGTTTATTTCATGTGCGTTTATGTGAGAACAACCATCGTAGTTGGGTCCTCCAGAAAGCAGAGTCTATAGTTTATGTTCAGGGTGTTTATTCAAGAATGACCTTGGTATCCAGATCTGTGAAGACAGAGGAAGGAAGCAGGACTGGGAAGAGGGCAATGATGAACTTTAGCAAAGGCTGGATGGCAACTTGGTCTAGTCTTTAGCCTGCTGTGGAGCTAGGAGATAACTTGAGCTTTGTCCTAGTTACTAGGGCTTTCCTGATAGCTCAGATAGTAAAGAAGCCGCCTGCAATGCAAGAGACCCCGATTCAATTCCTGGGTCAAGAAGATCTGCTGGAGAAGGGATAGGCTACCTGCTCTAGGATTCTTGGGTTGCCCTGGTGTCTCAGCTGGTAAATAATCCCTCTGCAATGAGAGAGACCTGGGTTTATCCCTGGGCTGGGAAGTTCTCCTGGACAAGGGAATAGCTACCCTCTCCAGTAATCTGGCCTAGAGAATTCCATGGACTTGTACAGTCCATGAGGTCACAAAGAGTCTGACACAACTGACAGATTTTCACTAGTTACATTGAGAGAACCAGGTCTCTGGACCCTGAATTTATCTGCCATTCGCTCTGAGGCTCTGCAGGAAAGGGCATGTATTTGTGAAGAGGAAGCTGTCTGCAGCTGAGGCACCCTGGAGGGACCAACAGCTGGGGGCTGTGTGCTGACAACATGCCCAGCAGCTGCAGCAAGTCCTTCATTAAAGTGGGAATCTGGATGGCAGGACTCGATGATCAAATGCAGTCACCATTGTGCATCACAGGAGACATGAGTGTGCATATCTGTTATCGGCTTCAAAGCAGAGAAGGAGCCAGGAGGGAGATGGGAAGAAGGGAGAGAGAACAAGAGAATAATTGTTGAATGGGAGAATAGATGGATGGATAAATACAAATGAGTCATTTTTCCACAGATTCTATGGGAAAAATAGAGGGGGGAAATCCTCATGTGTGAAGTTAGCCATGTGGGCTAATTCCAATGGCTTTACCCAGGTCATTAAGCATCTCTATTGCTTCTCTACTCTTCCATCTGATTAAAGCAAATACACTCCCTGATGTCTGTCCCTAATGTTTGCATGACCCAGAGAAGGACACAACTAGGGGTCCCCACCTTACAGAAGTGAGTTGCACCTCAACCCACACAATCAAGTCCTGCCCACACTCCCTTCTCCAACTCTGCTATGAGTAGCAGCCCCTTGGACAGCCATGAATCTAGAGGCATGACCACGAGGTGGGCCACCTTTGGGTGAACAGACCCATAACAGAGACCCTCAGGCTCTAAGGGGGTCCTAGAATGCTGGATTCCTGGAATTCTGAGAAAAGCTTAATTTAAATGGTGGCTTGGGCTTCCCTGGTGGCTCAGACGTAAAGCGTATGCCTGCAATGTGGGAGACCCGGGTTCGATTCCTGGGTCGGGAAGATCCCCTGGAGAAGGAAATGGCAGTCCACTCCAGCATTCTTGCCTGGAAAATCCCATGGATGGAGGAGCCTGATAGGCTACAGTCCGTGGGACCCGCAAAGAGTCGGACACGACTGAGCGACTTTACTTTACTTACTTTCATTTAATAAGAACCTATTCTGTAGCATAGAGAACTTTACTTAATGCTCTTTGGTGACCTAAATGGGGAAGGAAATCCAATAAAGAAGGGATATATATACATACAAACACACACACACACACACACATAGATGATTCACTTTGTTGTACTGGAAAAACTAACACAACATAATAAAGCAATTATACTCCAATAAAATTAAAAAAGAAAAAAAAAAAAAAACAGTTGCTCATGGAGGGGAATTTCTACCTAATAATCTGTAGATGACCTGCAGATCATTTTAGCCTTCTTGTGTGCAAACTGAAACTCCCCAGTCTGCTCTCATTAACTCCTCCCACACCATAGACCCTCTCAGGGGTGACTCAGTTGCCTGAGCCCACAGCCCAGGAGCACTCCAGGCTCTGCCCTGCCCCTCGTTTCGTTTACCACAGTCGACAAACAACAGACCTGCAGATTCTGCCTCCTTACTGCCTGTGTAGTTGGGGCTACCTCTCCCTGCGGTCACCTCCTTTGTTTCAGCCCCGGCGATCTCCACCCTGAAAGATTCCAGCAGCCACGTCTGCATCGGCTCTGCCTCCAGTCTCACCCACATCCAATCATTTGCTGCTCTGTGGCCAAAGAGATCACTCTGACAAGAAAATTCAATCATGTTACTTTCCCACCTGAAAGGCTTTCTGTTATTCCCCTCTGCCCTTGAGATGAAGTCCCAGCTCCCCAAGAGAGCATGAAAGACCTTTCATTTCTGCCTCCTTCTTACTACTGCAGCTTTTAAAAAATATGTCATGTGGGGTGGGAGGTGGGAGAGGAGCTTCGGCACTGGGAGATTGTGTTCACCTGTGGCTGATTCATGTCAATGTATGGCAAAACAAATACAGTATTGTAATTTTAAAACTAAATAAATAAGAAAAAAATATGTCATATACATATTTATGTATATAGTATATACCATATACAAATACAGAATATATACATATATGTACACGTATACAATGTGCGGGCTTCCCAGGTGGCCCAGTGGTAAAGAACCAGCCTGTCAGTTCAGGAGCCACAGGAAGTATGAGTTCAATCCCTGGGTCAGAAAGATCCCCTGGAGAAGGAAATGGCAATCCACTCCAGTATTCTTGCCTGGGAAATCCCATAGACAGAGAATCCTGGCAGGCTAACAGTCCATGGGGTCGAAAAAGAGATGGACACAACTTAGTGATGGAATATACACATACACATACATGTAATGTTTAGCCCACATATACACATACATACACACATGTATGTGCACATACAGAATATTGCCACATACAGTTAAGTACAAAGGAAATACAAAACAGATATAAGAGTGTAATGACTTACATGTAACAAACATTATCATTTTGTCCTATTTATTCCTGTAATTTTAGATACTATCTTAAAGTTTTGACAGATATACTCGAAAACGTACCCACCCTTTACCAAACCCAAACTTTGTCTCATAGAATTCACCTTTACTTCCCCCATCACCGCCAGCAAAGTCCATTAGCCCAGTATCCTTTAGTGAATGCTCTGTCCTTTGCACACATTTGCAAACACTCTTCTGTGTCTCTGTCCTGTATCAGCTGTTTCTCAACGCTCAGTTCTGTAATTCGCTTCTACTGGTTTGCCTCTCTCTCTCTCTCTGTCTCTCTCTCACACACACACAAAGGTTTTAATTTCTATATATTTAAAACAATTCAGAAAAAGATACTTGCCACTTACCAGTCCCATGTGCCTGAGCCACATAGCTCTAATGGAAAGAAAAAAGAATTCCAGCAAAAAGAGTATGAGAAATAAGAACACTTCAGGGATAGGTGCTGAGCTCCTCAAACATAGTTCTGGTGAATCTTCAGCTACATGTCTCAGTAACATTTCAGATATTAAGACAGCATCATCTCTGGGAGTGATTCTGTGAAAATTATCTGTGTCTCCAAATCAGCTTTGCTTTCTATGGGTTAGAAGAGAAAAAGGTACATTCAACCTAAGGTCAGCCCTCATTAAGAGAGAATAAACAGAATGCACTAATGGTTAGGTAAAGTGCTCCAAATATCCTTAACTTTCATAGCCAGGCCCTTTTTTAAAAAAACACTTTCTCAAATTTCCTAGGGAAGCATTTTTGACATTCCCTCCTGTTAAGACTGCAAGGAGATCAATCAAGTCAACCTAAAGGAAATCAACCCCGAATACTCCATTGGAAGGACTGATGCTGAAGCTGAAGCTCCCATACTTGGGCCACCTGATGCGGAGAGTCGACTTATTAGAAAAGACCCTGATGCTGGAAAAGACTGAGGGTAAGAGAAGAGGGCAACAGAGGATGAGATGATTGGACGGCATCACTGACTCAATGGACATGAGTCTGAGCAAGCTCCGGGAGTTGGTGATGGACAGGGAAGCCTATTGTGCTGCAGTCCATGGAGTCACAAAGAGTCAGACACAAGGTAGCAACTTGTGTTGCTACAGTTGAGAACAACAACCTGTTGAGACAGTTTCCTTTTGGTTGTTCTTAGGCAGAAACTTCAAGAAACTGTCTTTATTAAGCTCCTGCTGTCAGTGGCTTAGCTTCCCGGGATGTTATACCCCCTGGCAGCTACATCCCAAAAGCCATCAGTTAACCCTCTGGTCTGCCCTGTGTCCTCATGTCCTGTAGAGTAAATATGCAAATTCTCCCCTGGGGGCGAGTTTTCTCTCATTTTTAATTTTTTCAGTCTCTTCATCCATCTATATTCCTTTTGGCTATCAAGTCAAGGTGAGATTGACACATGCTGATAGTAGTTTCAGCTGCTGCTGGGCACTGGTTACCCTAGCAATGGAGAGAAAACAAACATATGAATTCCAAGGAGCCATAGGGACACCCCCCTCAGCTCTAGGCTTCTAAAAATTAGTGGAGTAACTGGATCGCAAGCCCTGCCCACATCTGTCTGGCTGAATTTACAAAACACAGAGGAAGAGCTGATTACTACCACCAGTTCTGAGGAGGAAACCTCCCTGCTTTTTCTTTCTTTTTTAAAACTTTTTATATTATATTGAGGTATAGCTGATGAACACTGTTGTGTTAGTTTCAGGTGAACAGCGAAGGGACTCAGCCATACATATGCATGTATCTATTCTTCCCCAAACTCCCCTCCCATCCAGGCTGCCACATAGCACTGAGCAGAGTTCCCTGTGCTTTCCTTGCTGGTTATCCACTCTAAATGTAGCAGTGCACTTTGATTTTTAGCTTGTGATCTTACAGGCAAGAGGACCCTATCCCCAAGTATTTTGTGTCCTGACCTGTGACAATAACCCTGATCCATCTCCCTTTATGCAGAGGTGTCTGAAACTTAGCAAGCTAAGGGTCTACCAAGGTCTTGAGGGGCAGGAACCAACCATTGTCTTTGGCTATCGGCACAGTCTTTGCAGTAGCAAAATTATTATTCCCATTAATGCAGTAGGGGAGGGACTTTCATCTTTTAATGAGAAAAATGGAGGATTGTTTTCATTTTTAATTGCAGGGGGCTAATTAAGGCCTGGGGCTCTGTGGCCGGGGACCCTTGTGGGTATGCATTCCCATCACCTTTGCAGAGCCTCCCCCAGCTGTGGGTAAGCCCCCTGCCCCAACTTCCTGCTGTAATTAGTAAGGGCTCTATTCCCGATTAAGTACTTTATTACAGAAGCTAATTATGAAGCCCAGAGCAGGCTAGCTGTGCCTTAGGAGAGATTTCCTTGTGCTTTGTGAGGGGAATTCTAATGGCAGCAAGGGTGTTGTTTCGACCTTTGAAGGACAAAGGTAGGAACTGGCACATCACACGGATGGTCAAATGTTCATCTATCCATGGAAAATGGACATATGTTAAAGCCACACCAGGAAAACCAAGCAAACAAAGCTCCTTTTCAACTGAGATTTCAGCTGGAGGTTAGAGAGTGCTATCGGCCACCAGCACCCACAGACTATTACAACAAAAGTTCCACCTTGGACCCCGAGCAAACCCGCAGAGTGAGGAATCTGTGTTTTGTCTAACGCACAAACCCAAGCCGAAATCGTGGCGTGAAAGGGTTTCAGTCGTAACTACATATTGTATCCTATAATTGTCTGTGCATTCATGTTTTCTCGGTGTCACCGTGGTATCTGGAGAAAAGACAAATAGTGAAGAAGAAGGAAACCGGGAAAGGTTGGGAATTTGTGATAGTCTTTTGTTGTTTTTACATCATTCATCTTAAAGCCCTTTGGATAAAGAGAGTTAAGAAAAAGCATGCTTTTTATTAGACATGTTTTTATAATTCTACATGGCTTCCTTACATTTCTAGGGAGATCCAGATATCTATACTTGTTGTTGTTTAGTTGTTAAGTTGTGTCTGACTCTTTTGCGACTCCGTGGACTACATCCCACCAGGCTCCTCTGTCCTTGGGATTTCCCAGGCAAGAATACTGGAGTGGGTTGCCATTTCCTTCTCCAGCAGATCCCCCTGACCTAGGGACCGTACCCTCATCTCCTGCATGCGGGTGGATTCTTCACCACTGAGCCACCAGGGTCTGGAAGCACATTTTGTTCATTCAAGATCCCCACTTCCCATCGAAAACTAGAGTGGCCTTCAAAGTGGAGAAGACCCTGCAGAACTTCACTGACACTTTCTACTTTGCAGGGGAAAGGCAGACAGTGGGGCTTCAACATGCAGAGTGCAGGCCAGGGTCCCTACCCGACCCGTTTAATCCACCACAAGTGTGTCCAGCAGCTTCAGCGAAGACAGACAAGAGATGTCCTTTTGTACAAAGTGAGTCTCCCAGCTGTGATTGCCTGGTCTTCCTCTAAGCATCAATTCAGCTACTGAATCCCTAACAAAAATGCAGACTCGTGTCCATGTTCCATCTTCCCCTCACACAGAACTGTAAAATTGACTAGGAACCCCCACTGATTTTTATAGAATATTATGATTTTTTTAGTTGAACATTTCAGTTTATTTCACTTAATAAGGTACTTTGTATGTGTTAATAACTCTCTACTTTGCTCCAAGTTATTTATGGGGCTTACAAAAATACATATAAAATAAAAAGAATCAATGGAGACAAAAAAAAGCATGTTAAAATGTTCAGTTCAGTTGCTCAGTCGTGTCTGACTCTTTGCAACCCCACGGACTTCAGCATGCCAAGCTTCCTTGTCCATCACCAACTCCCAGAGCTTACTCAAACTCATGTCCATAGAGTCGGTGATGCCATCCAACCATCTCATCCTCTGTCGTCCCCTCCCTTCTCCTGCCTTCAATCTTTCCCAGCATCAGGGTCTTTACCAGTGAGTCGGTGCTTCACATCAGGTGGCCAAAGGATTGGAGTTTCAGCTTCAGCATCAGTTCTTCCAATGAACATTCAGGACTGATCTCCTTTAGGATGGGTTGGTTGGATCTCCTTGCAGTCAAGGGACTCTTAGGAGTCTTCTCCAACACCACAGTTCAAAAGCATCAATTCTTCAGCAGTCAGCTTTCTTTATAGTCCAGCTCTCACATCCATACATGACTACTGGAAAAACCACAGCTTTTGGCTGTTGGTAAAGTAATGTCTCTGGGAGCTCCAAAATCACTGCAGATGGTGATTGCAGCCATGAAATTAAAAGACGCTTACTCCTTGGAAGGAAAGTTATAATCAACCTAGATAGCATATTCAAAAGCAGAGACATTACTTTGCCAACAAAGGTCCGTCTAGTCAAGGCTATGGTTTTTCCAGTGGCCATGTATGGATGTGAAAGTTGGACTGTGAAGAAAGATGAGCACCGAAGAACTGATGCTCTTGAACTGTGGTGTTGGAGAAGACTCTTGAGAGTCCCTTGGACTACAAGGAGATCCAACCAGTCCATTCTGAAGGAGATCAACCCTGGGATTTCTTTGGAAGGAATGATGCTAAAGCTGAAACTCCAGTACTTTGCCCACCTCATGAGAAGAGCTGACTCATTGGAAAAGACTCTGATGCTGGGAGGGATTGGGGGCAGGAGAAGAAGGGGACGACAGAGGATGAGATGGCTGGATGGCATCACGGACTCGATGGACGTGAGTTTGAGTGAACTCCGGTAGATGATGATAGACAGGGAGGCCTGGCGTGCTGTGATTCATGGGGTCACAAAGAGTCGGACACGACTAAGTGACTGAACTGAACTGCTTTTTTAATATGCTGTCTATGTTTTCTGGGTTTTTTTTGTTGTTGTTGTTGTTTTTCTGGTCTTGTTGTGATCAAATAATTGCTTGATGAAAGAAAGAGAGAATTGGCTTTGCTTAGACATTGCTTGTGCAATGGTCAGTAATGTAACTTTTCTGATGTTTAATTTGGCAATGTGTGCTTTGAAAGCCTTAAAAATGTTTATATTCTTCACCCCAGTAATAATGATTTTGTATTTTTAGAATGAAGAAATCATCAGAGCCGCACACCAAGATTTACATGGTTCTTAGTATAATTTATGATACAAAAATGGGAAAGAATCTATATATACCTTAAAAGTTTGGTTAAACACAATTGGATATGTAAGGCATTAAAAATGTATTTGAATAATTTTTGTGAATTTTTAAGGAACGGAAGAATGCCAAGTATATCTTAAGTGAAAGCTCAGCTTATATAGAGCATGACACAATTGTGTACAGATAAAGCAAAGATGAAACAAATTTATAAAGGGAAAGAAAGGCCAAATGCTGCAATTAACACTGTTTATCTTTGGGTTGTAATGTTACAGGGCATTATTATTATTATCCAAATGTTCTGCAATAAACATTTATTACTAGTGTAATCAGAAAAAAAATTCCTTTTCTAAAATTCTCATTCAAAATACTCTTTCCGCCTGGGAATGATTTGTGATTCTTTCCCTGGTAATATTAGCTTAGAAAAATAAAATATCCACACCTCAATTCGTTTGCTATTCACATCTCCAGCCAGATTGAGTGAAAGTGAAAGTCACTCAGTCGTGTCTGACTCTTTGAGACCATGGCTATACAGTCCAATCAATTCTCTAGGCCAGAATACTAGAGTGGGTAGCCTTTCCCCTTCTCCAGGGGATTTTCCCAACCCAGAGATCGAAGCCAGGTCTCTCGTTTTGCAGGCAGATTCTTTACCAGCTGAGCCACCAGGGAAGCCAGATCAAACCTGACCTCAAATCAACAACAAATTTGTGGGAATAAAATATCACCAACGTCTTCTCCCAGAGGGCCGGAGCTTTTAAAAGACCTTTTCAGACATTAGTAATGTCTTTTGGCCCATGCTTTCTTTTAAGAGGGCTTGAGGGGACTGTCCAGGAGTAGCAATCATGCCACGAATGGACTGTTGGTTAGAATAGATGCACCAGGAACAACCGATGAGAACGAGGTTATAGATGGTAACATTTGCCTACAGCTTCTATGCCAATCCAGTCAGAAATTTCCAACACAGGTGAGTATAAGGAAAGAAATTTATCATCATTGATGGATTTTTTTAAACAGATACCCATTCCATACTTTTGACAATGCATGTCATCTCTGGATAGTGCCTTTCTAAGTGACAGTGACCGAAAGTGGCAGATGGCCCAAGTGGATCTCTGAGGGCACGGTGTCACAACAAAGTCATCATTGATCTGCTAGGTGTGTGCAGTGACAGGCCCCCCAGCAACCAATCAGGATGAAAAATAAAATCCATTAGTGGACTTGTTAAGAATCTTTGGCTCTCTGTGGATGACAATCGAGTCTCTGCCTTTCTCTATAACAGTAAGTCATTCTCTTCAGGTAGTGACAGTGAGGAGACATCACACAATACAAGAAAAATCTCAACAGTGATTGCTTTATTTTGTAGATGACATTGAGAACACCAGAGGTGCTGGTTAGAAACACGCAGAGATTTTTTTTATGAGGTTTAAGCCTCAGGAATGATTTATAGGGCAACTCCTGAGACAAAGTAATAATTCACCACGGACCATGGAGCTGTGTCTCTGTTGTGAAGCCTCAAGAATACAAGATTCATCTTTTATTGTGTCTGTGATCATGAAAGTGAATGCTAAAAGTTAGCGATCAGTAGGAACTCTGTCACAGTGATGTATAGACTTGCCACTTTCAAAATTAATACTCCTTCAACCTGTGCGTCTAGAGGTTCCTGAACTCACCTATCTCGACTTCCTCATACCACGCATCATATGTATTAATAGCTGAAAACATCATTTTGTATTGGATGAAAAAGATGAATGTGGTCCTTCTAGTAATTAACTTAGTGCCACTGATCCTTGTGACAAACAGAGGGTGAATCAAGCAGCATCAGGAAAGGAAACTCGCAGGCAATCAGTGGGCACAGAGTTAGCCAAGCTGAGATGATGTTTGACTATGACTGAGAGACCTCCGCTCAGACGAAGGGAAATGCATTTATCACTTGTCAGAGCTTCGGTCTCCACATGCGCTATCTCCGGACACATGTGTTTATGATAACCTTGTAGATCTGTGTCTCTTAAAGCAGCAGTCCCCAACCTTTCTGGCACCAGGGACCAATATCATGGAAGACAAATTTTTTTCCACAGACTAGGGACAGGAATGCTTTCAGGATGATTCAAGTGCTTTCTCATATATTGTGCACTTTATTATTATTATTATATCAGCTCCACCTCAGGTCATCAGGCTAAGTTAGATTGCAGGGGTTGGGGTCCCCTGTCTTAAAGTAAGGATGTGATTCCTGGTTTTAATTAATCCAGTAGTCCTTGTATTATTCAGGTATTCCAGGTAGAAAAAAAAATAATACCATTTTGGTCACAGATTTCACAAATCAGTTTCACAAATACAACCATCTAATGATGATTTCCTCCAAATCTCTCCATGTTCCCAATCATCCATTATTTTGATAAAGGTTGCACAGTGACTTCATTGATTGGGCTTGGCCCATCCCACCCCACCCCCACCCTCTCCATAAGCCTTATCCCTTCACTTACAGGTTATTACTGATTTTTGTTAAGTGTGCATTTCTAGTTCTGATGATTGGACTGCGTTATAATCGTAAGCCACGGAAAAGGGAAAAAAAGTCAGCCGTTGATCATGAAAACAGTGCTGCCTGCAAAGACCACTATTACTCTGCCTTTTGAGATTACTCGGGTCACATACAAGAATTCTTTCTCCTGCCAAGTCTAGATTTCACTATTTGTTCTCAGATAAGGACCCTTGCTTTTTCCACCCTCAACACAGCTAAATTTACAATTTGAGGTTGCAAATATGCCTACCCAGGGCTCAGAGTGTAATCTCTTAGTCCTGGTCATGGTAGATCTCTGCTTGCATTTCAGGGTTTTATTCTGAGTACTCACCCAGTGCAAAAACTGTTCACTTCCCACTGGGGAGGAGAAGGCATGTCTGTGGTGTGAAGGTAGTCTTGTGAATGCAGGGGGAGACATTTGAGAGAGAATGCTAAGTCACTTCAGTCATGTCCAATTCTTTGCAACCCCATGGTCTGTAGTGCACAGGGCTCCCAGGTCTATGGGATTCTCCAGGCAAAAATACTGGAGTGGGTTACCCTTCCCTTCTCCAGGGGATCTTCCCAACCCAGGGATTAAATCCATGTCTTTTATGTCTCCTACATCGGCAGATGGGTTCTCTACTAGTGCCAAGTATAGGATGTAAATCAAACTACTAATAGTCATGAACATTGAGGAGTGGGGCCAGGAGAGAGTGGAGTGAAAAGAGGAAAAACTCATCTTTTACTCTGTGCATGTTTGTTCCAATTCATCCATAGATCTTTGCAGAGCCCATTGCTCTGGGAGGGTGTGTCAACAGGAAATGTGGGGTCCCTGCTCTCAGGGAGCTTGCCTTTGTAGAGGAAAAGCCTAATTAGTAAATATATAATCATGGAAATATAATAAATACACATTGGATCATGGCATCCAGTTCCATCCCTTCATGGGAAGTAAAAGGGGGAAAGGTGGAAGCAGTGACAGGTTTTATTTCTTGGGCTCTAAAATCACTGCTGACAGAGACGGCAGCCTTGAAAATAGAAAGATGCTTGCTTTTTGGAAGGAAAGCTATGACAAACCTCGACAACGTATTAAAAAGCAGCGACATCACTTTCCTGACAAAGGTACGTGTAGTCAAAGCTATGGTTTTTTCAGTAGTCATGTACAAATGTGAGAGTTGGACATAAGGAAGGCTGAGCCCAGAAGAACTGATGCTTTCGTACTGTGGTGCTGGAGAAGACTCTTGTGAGTCCCTTGAACTGAAAGGAGATCAAATCAGTCAATCCTAAAGGAAATCAATCATAAATATTTATTGGAAGGACTGATCCTGAAGCTGAAGCTCCGATGCAAAGAGCTGACTCACTGGAAAAGACCCTGATGCTGGGAAAGATTGAGGGCAAAAGGAGAAGGGGGCAGCAGAGGATGAGATAGTTAGATAGCATCACCGACTCAATGGACATGAATCTGAGCAAACTCCAGGAGAAAGTGGAGGAAATGGAAGCCTGGCATGCTGCAGTCTATGAGGTCACAAAAGTTGAACATGACTTAGCAACTGAACAACAACAGCAGCATAGGGAAGAAAATGAACAGCTCAGGGAGATCTGCCTCGAAGGCAAGGAGGGGGCCTAAGAAGCTGACCACACACATCCCTTGGGAAGCACTCACAGTTGGAACTGTATTCAAGGTCACATACTTCCTTTAAAGAAACGCTTTTGAAGAAAACAAAAGCAGAGCAAGCCACGCAGCCCCTCAGTGAGATTTTTGACTTGAAGTTTTGATGTCTGCCCTCCTCTCCTTCGGCAGTGAAATTTGCTGGGATGAATGGGAGGAGGGCACATGAAGGCTAGACAGAGGCTTCGCTGAAGCAGAAGCAGAGCGTTGTCAAAGGCGCAGGCCATGGAACACGAGACCCAGAGCCACCATCCATTTTCTGAAACCCAAGGACAGGCTTCAGCGGGTGATGGCAATGTGGCCCCTCCAGCTCAAAGGACTGGCAGGTCCATCCATCTGTGCAGTTGCTGTTTCTGATGCAGTAGGTGCTTAACAAATGCTACCTTAGAAAAACACAACTAGTTCTAGGACTTTCTCACCTATTCAGGGATGTAAAGAGGTCCATTGTGATGCAGACCCCAACTGGAAGGGAAATTCATCAATTTTTGCAAAGCATTCCTGAGCACTCGGAGTTCTATAATCTTCCAACTGCTTATAACCCTCTTCCCCATAAATGTGCTTGGAGCCACCAAATATCTGGGCCAATTTCCTATCCATCTATTCACTGAGTGAGACACAGCTGAATGGGGAAACCAAAAGCCAATCCCACTGGAGGAGACTGGAAGGGCACTGGAGCTGGAACGAGACACTAGTCACCACGGGAAAGATTGGCATTCCAGGTAGATTCACCACCAGGCATGGAAGGCTGGAGCAAACTTCTTCATCTCTGCTCCATGGTACCTCCCCCAGGTGAAGGCAGAAGAGGACCTGGCCCCAGGGCAGCCTCCCCCTCCACCCACAAAAGAACCCTAGGTGGTCAGAGGCAAGCAGAGCGAGCACATTTCCATCTCACACAATGAAGAATCTAACCCAGTGGAGACCAGCAGAGCCAGCCAGCAGGTGCCACCACCCACATCAATGAATGCAAACGGAAAATAAAGGAAATGCCCGTTCTCCCCACTGAAGTTGAGTGTAAAATTCCAAAGGGAAAGTCAACTCTTCTAATCAAGCTGGGGAGAGTTAGAAACTTTGCTCCACCATCCCTACCTGCTCTGCTGGGCTTTATGTCACTGTGCGAAGTTCTGCCGGGTATGAATTTATGCAAGTCGCTAAAACACTTGGAGCATCAGATTCTTAATAAACCTTGACCAAGAAAAAGACTCCTAAAATCCAGAAGTGTGAGATCTCAGGAAAGCCCCTTGACCACTATTTTCCACCTAAGATTCTTATGCAAAGAGAGGAGAACCTAGGATCAGACCATTCCTAAGCCCTTTTAGGGCTTCCCTGGTGGTTCAGTGGTAAAGAATCTGCTTGCCAATGCATGAGCTGTAGGAGACACAGGTTTGATCCCTGGATCGGGAAAATTACCTGGAGAAGGGAATGCTCACCCACTCCAGTATCCTTGCCTGGAGAATTCTGTGGGCAAAGGAGCCTAGGGGGTTACAGTCCATGGGGTTGCAAAGGGTCAGAAACAACTGAAATCACTTAGCATGCATGCATGCATGCAAGGTTCTTTCTGCCACTGCCCGGGGAAAATAATGGCAAGATCTAGAATCGTCTTTGTCCCCTTTTAACTGAGTGAACTTCGGAGCTCAAAGCAAAGAATGAAATCCAGCAGCTGGGAAGTTCTGGAGGAAGGGTGCAGAAAGCCATTCTTCCAATAGCATTATGTCTGGAAAAGAAATTCTGTAAAAATGATACCTTAGATTTTCCCTATTTATTTTTTTCTCAAAGATTTTCATATCCAACAGAACAAAAGAAATAAACTCACCACCATTTGTTAAGGTAGTTCCAAAGCAGATTATCTACGGGTGCCTCAACTTTAAGGACCAGATGTAACTACAAGTCTATCAGTGTAAAAGCTAAGTCAGTGAGCATTGTGTGTAAAAATCACGTGCCTATGATGCTGATCTGCTTCCAAACATGGCTTGAGTGTGTGCAGCAGACAGGGGAAGAGTTTCTTCATCACTGCTGGGAAAGGTTGCTACTTTCTAATTCACAACGAGAAAATAACCCCTCTCCCTAAGGGCCCTCTGGGAAGAGACGGGAGATAAACACAAAAACTTTCCTGGAGCCCGGTCATTACATCTGGAGAGTCAGAAAGGGCTGAAACATGATTCTGTCCCCAAAAGGCTCATTGCAGATGTGCAGACAGGGAGAACAGAAAATTCCAATGGGAGGGACAACAAGTGGACTAGAGGAGATTGCATGAAGCCAGGTAAATGCAGCAAAGGTGTGTCTAGACGATCCCGAACGCCAAGTTACAACACTGGTGATGCAGCCCTGACATCAGTTGCACCTCATTTCTGCCAAACACAGGCAATGAATGGCTGATTTGATGCCTCCAAAAAGAGATTGATGGGGCCAAAGAGTACAGTTTAGCAGCATATTAAACATTTGCAGATGAATGAAATGGAGCAGTTGACAACCTGCACTAGATCAGCATTACGCACAGTGCCCTTGGCAATGGCTTCACCAGGGTGGCCTTAACATTCTTTGGTCTCATGTGAAACATTCCTTTTTAGTTCTGATTTTCTGTAATCCTTATACAAAACCCTGGCAATCCTATTGCACCCTTCCTTCCTCCTATGGAAGATAGATTTTATTATTCTTCTTTGTCTCCTTCTCAGCTGCTTCTGATAAGAAAATGGAAACTTTTTAAAAGTACAATTCAGAAGAGCTGGGGAAGTGAGCCTATTATGGGAATCACAAATCGTTCCAAATTGGAAGTGATCTGAGCGAAAGCGCTAACTCCATCAGGAGGTTCAGTTCAGTTCAGTTGCTCAGTCGTGTCCGACTCTTTGCGACCCCATGAATCACAGCACGCCAGGCTAGGAGGTTGCAATAAGCTCTATATAAAGTCACCACATAGAGTTTAAAGAGAAGAACCTAGAAAAAGGGCACTGAGGGAAGCTTTGGGATCCATTCCTACAAAATCTGGTGCAATGTAGCCGGGAATATTCCAGAAGATGTAGGAAGATGATTGATTTAAAATAAGACACAGTTTCAGGGTGCAGTCAAGACAGGAGGAACTGTAGTGTGAGAAGATCAAACCTGAATACAATTTAAAGAAAAATAAAACTCCAAGACTATGAAAACTGAGTCTCAGATGAGATCTGTGTTAAGAGTGGATGTGCTGAACAGCCATCTGTTAGGTATGGTGAGAAACTAGCACTTTGTTGCTTTTTGCCCAGGAGATCAAGGGTCAACATGCACTGGTGGAAGCCGAGGGTACACTCAGATGCAGAGCTGACTTGAGAAACCGTCCAAAGACACCCCATAGTTCTTGGGAAGCGGGATTTGGAGGGTCAAGCATGCCGTACAGTCACTTGCTGCCAAGTTCTCTTCTCTGTGACTGGGGGCCTTTAGCTTAAAGGTCTTGGAGTCTGTGGGTTCCCCAGCTCCCCTGACCTCACTGGCACAGAGGGTCTCATCTTTCCTATGAACTTAACACTAGTATTGCTAATACCATTTCTATTCATTCACTCATCAACTACGTATTGAATGTCTTACTGGGCTTACAAGACATTGGGGATAAAACAAGGAACCGCTCCTGCTCTCTTGATTCTTATGATCGGTGGGGAAGATCCTGTTATTTACAGCCTTGTCATGGTGAAGAGGCTTGCATAACTCAAGGAAGCTATGAGCCATACTGGGCAGGGCTCCCCAAGATGGACAGGGGTCATAGTGAAGGGTTCTGACAAAATAGGGTCCACTGGAGGAGGGATGGCAAACCAGTCCAGTATTCATGCCATGAGAACCTCATGAACAGTATGAAAAGATAAGGAAGATAGGCATTCATTAATTCATAAAAATGTAAAGATAAAACTATGGTCAATGTCTCCAAAGTAAAGAATTCAGTGAGGGAATTCAGTCTAAAAGAAGCGCCTATCTCAGTGAGAGAGTATCAGGAATTCAGCTGAGTGGAAAAAGATGAGCAAGAGTAACCAGGTGAAGAGCAGAGTGAGGGATGTGCCAGGCAAGAAGGAACAGCATGTGCAAAGGCTCAGAGGGAGGTGGTTGCTGCTGTTCAGTCACTAAGTTGTGTCGGATTCTTCTGCAACCCCATGGACTGCGGCCCACCAGGTTCAGAAGCATGTAACGAGGGACTAAAGAAAAAAGCAGTATAACCGGAAGAGAGAGAAGGAAGAATTTTGAAAATCTAGTGGAACCACGGCAGCTGAGAACTAATGTAGCAACAGTAGATTTGAAGAAAAGGGGGCAATTGGAGAGAAAACAGAAGGGATTTGATGATAGTTTGGGCATCAGTTCAGTTCAGTTCAGTTCAGTCGCTCAGTCATGTCCGACTCTTTGCGACCCCATGAATCGCAGCACGCCAGGCCTCCCTGTTCATCACTATATCCCCGGAGTTCACTCAGACTCACGTCCATAGAGTCCGTGATACCATCCAGCCATCTCTTCCTCGGTCATCCCCTTCTCCTCCTGTCCCCAATCCCTCCCAGCATCAGAGTCTTTTCCAGTGAGTCAACTCTTCCCATGAGGGAAAGTACTGGAGTTTCAGCTTTAGCATCATTCCTTCCAAAGAAATCTCAGGGTTGATCTCCTTCAGAATGGACTGGTTGGATCTCCTTGCAGTCCAAGGGATTCTCAAGAGTCTTCTCCAACACCACACTTCAAAAGCATCAATTCTTCAGCGCTCAGCCTTCTTCACAGTCCAACTCTCACATCCATACATGACCCCAGGGAAAACCATAGCCTTGACTAGACGGACCTTAGTTGGCAAAGTAATGTCTCTGCTTTTGAATATACTATCTAGGTTGGTCATAACTTTCCCTCCAAAGAGTAAGTGTCTTTTAATTTCATGGCTGCAGTCACCATCTGCAGTGATTTGGGAGCCAAAAAAATAAAGCCTGACACTGTTTCCACTGTTTCCCCATCTATTTCCCATGAAGTGATGGGATCAGATGCCAGGATCTTCGTTTGGGCATCAGTTGAGAGAAAAGGAAAAATCAAAAATGACTCCTATGCTTTCAAGTTGAACCCGTTAAGTGGTTCAGGAAAGTCTTGTGACTGTGTCATGTTGGGGGAAGATGTGTGGTGCAGGGAGACTGTGTGTCATGTTGGGAGTTTGAGGGGCTTTTTGGGAGGAGGAACATCAGGAATTTTGTTTGGGTTGCACTAAGTTCAACTGTTCTCTGTGACATCCTAATGAATAAATCAGGGAGTTAAAGTGGATCTGGACTCAGAAGAAAGGCCTGGGCTTTAGAGAAATTTGAAATGACCACATCAAAATGGTACTTAAACAGAGAAGAACAGAGACACTCACCTAGGAGAAAGTTAATATCTAAGCCTCAAGGAACCTCAACAGGTTCGAAATTTAGTAAAGGAGGAGGGCTTCCCTGGTGGCTCAGTGGTAAAGAATCCGCCTGCAGTGCAAGAGACCAAGAGATGTATGTTACATCCCTGGGTCAGGAAGATCCCTGGGCGGAGGGCATGGCAACCCATTCCAGTATTCCTGCCCGGAAAATGCCAGGGACAGAGGAGCCTGTCGGGCTACAGCTCTAAGGGTCACAAAAGAGTCGGACACGGCTTAGCAACTAAACAACAAAGAAGGAGGAGTGAGCCTAAGGGACTAAGAAAGAAAGATCCAGTCTGAAAGTGAAAGTCGCTCAGTCATATCCAACTCTTTGTAACCCCATGAATTCTCTAGGCCAGAATATTGGAAGGGGTAGCCTTTCCCTTCTCCAGGAGATTTTCCCAACCCAGGGATCGAACCTGCATCTCTCGTGTCTCCTGCATTGCAGTCGGATTCTTTACCACTGAGCCACAAGGGAAGCCCAAGAACACTGGAATGGGTAGCCTTTCCCTTCTCCAGGGGATCTTCCCCATCCAGGAATCAAACCTGCATCTATCTCGTGTCATAAGGGTTTAAGAAAAAAAGATCCAGTTGAGAAAAGAAGAAAAAAATCTTTGAATTATGAGCCAAGTATAAAAATGTTCCAAGAAGGATGTAGCCATCATTAATGCCAAAAGCATCTAAGAACATTTTTTATTTGATATGTTGGATAAAGACAAAGGGATATCCACTTGTTGAGGAAGCAAGAGGTCCCCAGAGCCCTTGGCAAGGTGTTTCAGATGCGTATTAGGGGCAAAAGCTCTAATGTGGGAAGTTGAAGGATAAATTTGGTGGGGTAGAGGGTGGTAGCATAGAGACCACCCCTTAGGAGATGCTTGGCTGTTAAGGTTAAGGAGGAGGATTTGGACCCAGGAAAGTTTGGGGTTTGTTTATTTTTAATGAGTTATATTTATTTGTTTTTATCAGTGGTGCACTGGTAAATGTTTAACCACTGGCTCTCTGGAGTCAAACTTTGGTCTGTAGTACAGCACTGGCCGATTTCTGCAGCATAAAGGCTCTCATGGGGATTGATTTCCAGCTACCCATGTGATATCACTGTACGCAGAGATGGAAAGAAATGCTTAGAACTGGCCTTTACTAACCTGTGGCTCTGGCTCTAGTACAGCTCTGCTTTTCTCGTGTTTGCATTTTGAAAACATCTAGTTCAGAGTGAAGGATGCACAATGCAAGATAGGAGAGCAAAGAAACAAAATCTTTACAAAGGAGAGAGGGAGAGACTTGAGAACAAGAAGGAAGCTGGCCTTTACCAAGAAGAGGAATAGTCCTCTGTTGTAACAGGAGATAAGAAGAAAACAAGTGTAAATGAAAATGTTGGGGGAATTCGCCTCTGTCTTTTCTCTAGGTGCTAGGCACCAGGAACCTTCAAGCGCTTTACATAGATTATCTGATTTAATCCTCACAGTCACCAGAAGAGAGACACTTTATTAGGAGAATTTTTCACAGGCTGAGGCTTGCAAAGGAAAGGTAACTTGGTTAAAGTCACCTGATTAGTAAGATTAGAATCCAGGTGATCCTAACCACAGAACCCATGCTCCTGCCCACAAAATCCAAGTTCATAGGCTGGAGCTTCTGCAGCTATTTTGTCACTAAGAGGAAAGAGCCTGCCTGAGGAAAAACATCAACCAAACCAAATCCCACGAACAAGCAAGGGGAGAAATCAAGTTCTGATCATTTCGTTTGAACCTACAGATTAAACCATGCATCAAGCTAAAACTACCTCTGGGCTAAGAGAAGTACACCAGTAACATTCTCTCTCTCAGCATCTACAGATTTGATCTCCTTATTACTGGCAACAGAACAAAACAAACAGTTATTGCTGTTGTTCAGTCACTCAGTCCTATCTGACTCTTTGCAACCCGATGGACTGCAGCATGCCAGGCTTCCCTGTCCTTCACCATCTCCCAGACTTTGCTCAAATTCATGTCCATTGAGTCGGTGATGTCATCCAACCATCTCATCTTCTGTCCCCTTCTCCTCCTAACTACAACCTTTTCCAGCATCAGGGGACAGAGTAAACACAGTTTTTTAAAATGCAAATATTTCAGACTAAAACTTTAGAAATTCTATGCCAGAGTACATTGCAGAGTCAGGAATCAATATTGTGTGGACCAGTACCCAAGTACAGCTAATCCATGTATGTGGATTACAGCTGTTAAACGTACAGCTCATGGATGTGAGCTTGGTGCTTTCTTTTTAACATTATCTAAGTTATGCTAGAGTCAAAGGACCATTTTTAAAAAGAACAATGTATTATAAATAATGATCAACCAGCACAATCAACCAGGTTGTTTCGGTTATCAGTGAAACTTCATTTCCAGGATCCTAAACCTGCTCCTTTGTTTTGGTAAAAGACATCCTGCAACTGAGATGTGGGGCTGCGGGCTTATAAAATAGAGCAAAGATCACCACTCCCCAATAGAATGTGGTGCTTCCAAAGAGAGATGACCTCCCGGAAAGAACACTGCCATGGTAATGCCCTCACAGAAACAGGAGACAGGGGACATCATGGTTGTTACAAAGGGTTCTCTTCTCCATATTAAATGGAGTCCCTGACTGGGGTATCAAGGATTAACAGGAAGTGAAAATAAAACTGTAACAAATGAGTCATTGAGACACAAACCTCTTCCTTGTAAGCCAAGATCTAATTTTGCTAGTGGTCCTGCTCTTGTTCTGAATGGTTAGCTAGCTGATATCACAGTCTTCCTCCCCATCCCCCCACCATCTAAACCCTTCAGGCTTCGCCCCTAACTCCAGTGGAAGTGAATACTTCAGCAGAGATCAGGACCTGCCGCTGGCAAAGAAACGCTGATCCTTGATCCCATTTGGTCCTGGGTCTTATTAGCCCCAGAGCCTGACTGGGAATTGATGTGTGTGTGTGTGTGTGTGTGTGTGTGTGTGTGTGTGTGTGTGTGTGTGTGTGTGTTTGGGGGGCGGTTTGCGGAGGCACGGATTTATGCCTGCGGAACGATAGTAATTATGCTAATTGAAGAGACTGCTTTGTTGTGAGATTTCCAGAGCAGGAAGCAGCTTGTGTCAGACATTTAGAGAAGAAGTCCTAAAATAGCACCCTCAGGTGTGCCCAAGGGTGATGACAGAGAAAGCAGGGAGGTTAATCTGAAAACAAAGCAAATGAGCTGGAACTGAAGGAGAACAAGCACCAACAGAAGGTCTAAAACTGTGAACCTTGTGAATAATATCGTGGAGGGGGGAACTGGGGGGCGGGAGCGAGGCAAGAAGGCAAAAAACTGCAAAGAAGCATCCTTTCTGGAAACTCCTGCATTTAAAAAAAAAAAAAAAAAGTCAAGCCCCAAACAAATTCTAAACAGCAGAAAATAAAGGAGGCTGCACAGCTGCTAATCAGAAATGAGGTCGATCTGTCGAGGTGGACCGCAGCGAAGCAGGTGGGGTGCGCATGCGTGCTGCATCTCCAGGCAGACGATGGACCTGCAAGGACAAAGATTTCAGCGGATGCTGCCCGGGGGAGGAGCTGGGGCAGCAGACGGGCCTCCTCTTCGCGGCACCTCAGAGACCCCCACGTGGGCACCTACTGCTGCTACTGCTAAGTCGCTTCAGTCGTGTCCGACTCTGTGCGACCCCATAGACGGCAGCCCACTGGGCTCCACCATCCCTGGGATTCTCCAGGCAAGAATACTGGAGTGGGTTGCCATTTCCTTCTCCAATGCATGAAAGTGAAAAGTGAAAGTGAAGTCTCTCAGTCGTGTCCGACTCTCAGCGACCCAATGGACGGCAGCCCACCAGGCTCCTCCGTCCACTGGATTTTCCAGGCAAGAGTACTGGGGTGGGGTGCCATTGCCTTCTCCATGGGCACCTAAGAAGGTGCCTTTAAACCTGGGAACACAGAGCACCCTGGACTGTTTCCCCACATTTAGACCAAGGGAGTCGGACAGGACTGAGCGACTGAACTGAACTGAGACCAAGGGAAGAAAACCACTTTTTTTCTCTAAACTGTATCCTTTAGCTGCAAAGTATCAAAGCAAAACCAGAGGAAAGGAACTGCTAGTTTACCCAGATAAACCTTTAGGCAAAAGGACATCTCTTCCTGATTCCGAAAATGAAGAATCTCTCTCTCTCTCTCTCTCTCTCTCTCTCTCTCTCTCTCTCTCTTTTTCTTAAATTTCCAAACACCAATCCTTCTCTCTTTACAGGAATTTCTCTGTTTCCAAACCATTTTTTTCTTTCCCCAAAAAAGGAAAACAAAAATCTTCTTTGCATGAACTTAATTGCCACCTCCAGGCACAACTTTTCTGTGCCTTTTCTCAGCCAAAGATCTGCAACACACAGGCCATACATACTCCCACCATTCTTTACCATCTCCTCTCCCTTAATCCTGAAAATAATGACTCTCGCACCCTCACCTCTCCACTGAAACTGCTCTGGGAGACCTCTGCTCCCCTCGTCAACTGAAGCCAACGTCTTCCCTCGGATCCCCATCACCTCTGGTCATTCTGCAGCAATTAGAAGTGTTGTCTCAGAGACATAGAGAACCAACATATGGACACCAAGCGGGGATTCATCGGAGGTGGGATTAATTAAGAGATTAGGATGTGTATACACTACTGAAACTATGTGCAAAATAGATAACTAATGAGAAACTACTGTATAGCACAAGGAACCCCACTTCATGCTCTGTGGTGACCTAAATGGGAAGGAAATCCAAAAAGGAGGGGATAGGTGTGTGTGTGTGTGTGTGTGTGTGTGTGTGTGTGTGTGTGTGTGTGTAGCTGATTTATTTTATTGTACTGCAGAAACTAACACAACATTGTAAAGCAACTACAATTTTTAAATTTTTTTAGCTAAATGAAAAAAAAGCGTTTTCTCAGAATTGTCTTTCCTTCAGTGTCAGTGATCCCTCAGGAATATGGCTCTCCTAACCCACCGAGCAACCCTGCCATAGTGCATCTCACGCCTTATCAGAAAGCCCTGGGGGCCTAGTAAAGGCAGATAGCTGGGCCCCCCCGCCCAGAGTTTCGGACTCAGTACATCTAGATGGGATCCAGAATTTACCTGTCAAGCAAGCCTCCAGGTGATGCTGGTATATACAGTACAGGAACCATTCTTTAAGAACCACTTCAACAGTTGTCAACCCAGGATTTTCTTTACAATTGCCCAGGACTGAGGCGCTTTGAAAAGTAAGATGACTGGCCCTGACCCTGGACGGTTACAGGGAGACTGGGTTGGAGTCTGAGCTGTCTCTGTGATTCTAAAGTGCATGATTCTATGATCAGCAGCCTCTGCATCTCCCTCCTGCCCCAGCTCTGCTTTGTCATGCCAGCCTCCACCACCTGTCAGGCTCAGTCCCTAGATCTTTGCCCTTAAGCTTGGTGAGAAATTAGGAGACCTGTCCTAATGAGGTGGCTCTAGGGAAAGAGACTAGGGCAGCTTTCAGAGAGATTTGGGATCCAAAAATAACTCTTCTTAATGAACACCTGGACACTGTAAGAGACAAATAATTCACTTATTTAGTAGTAAGTATAGAAATAGTATTTGCAACCTTTTTCAAATCCTGAGAAGACCACAGTCCTTATCCCCCCGCCCCAACAGTTTTACACGAATATTATGCCAAAACTTCTGTCCTCCAGATGGAAAATAGTTTACTCATCTACTCTGGGATCAGAAGGCAGAACTCCCCTTGGTACCTTGCCAAAAAAGTAATCAGGCCTATTTGGAAATAAGATTTTGTTTTTGTTTTGTTTGTTTCACATTCTTGGAAGTTTTGCTTTTTTCCCTGATAAATCCAAACATCAATAATAATACCACACTTGCTATTCACATTTCTGGGCCTGCTTTCTTTTTCTCTGTACACGTTCCTCTTCCTTTTCTGTTACTGTTTTTTCCCCTTTGCCTTCAAACTAGTTATGTGTTCTAGTAATGCAAGATGGGTCAATATGAAAACATCTATCTGTAAAATTCATTGCAACAACAAATTGAATATGGAGGCAGTGAAAAGGCATTTGATAAATTTCAGCAGTCACAACTATTGCTGAAATAAACAAAAATGCTTCAGGCATGATAAAGACTATTATCAAAGCCTAAGATCAAACACAATATTAAATGTAAAATAGTAAGTAAGCTCACTGAAGCCAGAAAGAAAAAAAGAGATGCCTTCCAGCGTCATTTGTATGCAACATTGTCTTGGTGATTCTAGCTAATGCAATAATAAAAGAAAATAAAATGAGTGGCATAAATTTGGAAATGAAAAGAGCAAACTATATTTATAAATTAACCATATGCCTAGAACACTCAAGGAAATATAGTCATTTTTAAAAAAGCTATTAGAATTAAAGGGCAAACTTGGGTTCTTTTTAAGATTAGTAAATACACAAAAGTGAAAAATTGCCTTTATACTAACAGAAGTCATTTAGAAGAAAAAGAATTTTTAAAATTCCATTAATGGTCACATGAGAAACTTTAAACTCCTAAGGAATCTGCATGAAAAATAGGAAAAGGTCTATGTGAAGAATGAAATGAAATGTGGGTTGCAATTTCCTACTCCAGGGGATCTTCCGGACCCAGGGATCCAACTTGCATCTCTTCTGTCTCCTGCATTGGCAGCCAGCTCTTTACCACTAGTGCCTTGTGGCTCAGCTGGTAAAGAATTTGACTGCAATATGGGAGACCTGGGTTCAGTCCCTGGATTGGGAAGATTCCCCGGAGAAGGGAAAGGCTACCCGCTCCAGTATTCTGGCCTGGAGAATTCCATGGACTATATAGTCCATGGGGTCACAAAGAGTTGGACATGAGTGAACAACTTTCACATATATAGCGCCAGCTGAAGTCCTATATGTATACATACGTCCCTTCTTTTTAGATATCTTTCCCATTTAATCACCACAGAGCACTGAGTTCCCTGTGGTATAGAGTAAGCTCTCATTAGTTATCTGCCAGCCAATGCAGGAGACACAAGAGACACAGGTTCAGTTCCTAGGTCAGGAAGATCCCCTGAAGTAAGAAGTGGCAACCCACTCCAGTATTCTTGCCTGGAAAATTCCAGGAACTGACGAGGAGCCTGACAAACTACTGTCTATGAGGCCACAAAGAGTTGGACATAACTGAGCAAATGAGCATACAAATAGTATGTTCTCAATAGTTATAGATTTGATACAATATGTCAATCCCAATCTCCTAATTCATCCCACCCCTGCTTTCCCACACTGGTTGTTTAGTCGCTAAGTTGTCTCTGACTCTTTGCAGCCCCATGGACTGCAGCCGAGCTCCTCTGTCCTCCACTGTCTCCCAGAGTTTGCTCAGATTCATGTCCATTGAGTCAGTGATGCTATCTAACCATCTCAGGCTCTGCTGCCCCTTCTCTTTCTGCCCTCAAACTTTCCCAGCATCAGGATCTTTCCCAGTGAGTTGGCTCTTGGCATCAGGTGGCCAAAGTATTGGAGTTTCAGCTTCAGCATCAGTCCTTCCAATGAATATGCAGGGTTGATTTCCTTTAGGATTTACTGGTTTGATCTCCTTGCAGTCCAAGGGACCAAGAGTGTTCTCTAGCACCACAGTTTGAAAACATCAATTCTTAGCCATTCAGCCTTTTTATGGTCCATCTCTCACATCTGTCCATGACTAAATGCAAAAGGCCAATAGACATGAAAAGCTGATCAATCTCACAAGCAGCACAGGCAAGCACAAATTAAAGGGCAAATAAAATGTAAATATCCTACACCTCTCTTTTGTAGTAATTTAAGTCCTTAACGTGATTAAATGTTACTGGAAATGAATTTTTTCCTGAAAGTCTGCCAGTTGTTTTTGACAAATTGTCATTTGGTGTCTGAGAGACAGTCTTCATGACAACAAAGTGACTTACACGAACACCACTTAGCTTTGAAAATTCTGTGGTCTACGCTGAGATGCTTGGCAATTTTTATTGCCTTTAATTGTCTGTTCTGTGAATAGACAATCCCTTCGTAATTAGTCTAAATGACCAAATGGAGTGCAACTTTATTTTACTGAGTTTTATTGAACTTTTGATTGTTGCTTCAGATTAAGTATAAATATGTAGTCATTCTCCAAGAAAGGATGCACGTATTGCTTATAAAACTTGTGTCATACGGACTTCCCTGGTGGCCCACTGGTTAAGAGCAAGAGCAGAGGTCTTGGGTTTGATATTGGTCAGGAGCTAAGATCCCAAGTGCCAAAGAAAAGAACTGGAAACATCTTTGTAAAAAATTGTATTATAAATTTTTAAAAAGCAAAAAAATGCCTTTGTCTACCCTCTTATTTGAACAAAAGTGAACTCCAGACAGAAGGAAGAGGAGGGGGGCTGAAGAAGGAAGAGGCTGATGGTGATGATCACATAGCTATGTTTTCTTACCAAGGGCCAGCTACTGTTCTAAGCCCTTGACATATAATAGCTCATTTAATTCTATTACTATCAACCACCATGAGGCAGGCACTATTATTATCCCCTTTTATAGACGGGAAGACGATACAAAATTCTCATAAAACAATCCTTACCTTGATTACAGTGGGTTCTCTGATAATTACTATTCTGTCCTACGTTACTTTTACTTTAAAATTTCCGATCAGGACCCAGTAAATTAATTTTATGGTACACAAATGGTTAAACTTACAGTTTGTAAAACACTGATCTAGAGAGATGCTCATATTAAATTTGACAAGTTTCTGAGTAATGTGTGTACAGAAATCTCATTTACTGAAGAAAAACTGAAAGAAAGAAGGAAGGGACATGGGGTGAAGGAGACAAGGAGGGAGGGAAGAAGAGGCAGAAGGGGAGGGAGGGGAGACGCTGCGTGTTTATAAGAATGGACTCTGCAGTAACAGGTGTGTGTTCGGGTAGAAAAGAAGGGACTGCTCCTCTCTGTGTGTATCAGCTGCCTCAGTTGGTTGGACGTAGCAGAAAAAGATTTTCAGCTTTGCCTTGTGCATCTCTGTTTTGTTTTTATGCTGCAAAGCAAATGCTTTGCTTTTGGAGTTTTTAAAGCACAATCCAACAACCTGGGACAAAAGAGTTTTGTGATCTGTAAATTTCTGTTCTCTGGGATAAGATCTAAGTTGTTTTTTTTTTTTTTGGTCGTAGTTCATGCTTCAGTGACCCTCATTCAGCATTCGGCTCCCATTTACTAAAAAAAAAAATCTCTCATTTCACCTATATTTCACCTATGAATCTTCCTAAGAGAAGGATAAACCTGATTATGGTGTCTTTTATCAAGGGAGAAGGGTGAAAGTTATTCTTACCTGTTGTATTAAAATGCAGTTGAATGAAAGGGAAAGGATCTCCATGGAAGAATACCCAAGAAGAGTTACAGAGGATGTTTATAGGAGAGAAGTGTAAGTCCAGTTGAGTGAAGTCTTGTTCATTCATTCATTGAACATGTCCCTGATTTTTTATTTTATTTTGTATTTTATTTTTTTGCCCACACTGAGAGGCATGCAGTATCTTGGCTCCCGGGACTAGGGATCAAATCCCTCACCCTCTGCAGTGGGAGTGCAGAGTCTTAGCCCCTGGACTGCCAAGAAAGTCTCTGATTTCATTTAGTTTACCTTAATTTTACATACCAAACTGCCACCTCTCTCTCTGTTTTGCATTCTACATGAAATAGCTCATTTAATTGCTAGGGGTTTTCCCCATGAACCAGAAGGTTTAGTATCTCCTTTCGACCTTCCTCCAGCCAAACTGTTCAAGATTCTGGAGTCTTATTCAGTGCAAACATCAAGCAAGCCTGGTTCTTTCTTCCAAAGTCTAAAAGGGGGAAAAAAAGTGGACTTTTCTATCAATTTCCATGGTGGCTGTCAGCTGTCTTTGCTAGCTCCATCTTCCAGGCTCATGCTAGGGCTGCACTACTCTGTACACTTTAGGTCAGATGCAGGTGTAGGTCTTGCTTTAACCAAAGGAAGGAGTGAAATGTGATGGCTCGTGTAAGATTCAGTGTGTAAATTTGCCATGTCCTTTGCTGCCTCTGCAACAATGGATGTGATCTCCATCAGCCTGTCTGCATGATGGACACACAGAGAGGTGGGAAATAAACCGGAGTCGTGTTAAGCTGCTGAAACTTCAGAACTGCTTGTTATGAAACATGACATATCCTATCCTTGACTGACACACAACATGAGCACTAAGTCTTAAGTCTTAATTGCAAACTCCTACTATTAAGAACCACACCTTGCCACTGGGGGCATGTTGGTCCACAGCTGTGGTGCTGCCTCTGCTCTCTGGAAACCTACAGAAATTTTACAGAACTCGGTGGGCTTTGTGACTGTAAAATTTTTACTTACACTCAAATTCTGAACCATCGTTTTCACCGAAGGATTGGGGAATGAAAAGGAATAGAGAATAAAGACAGGATCAGTGATGTTTTGGAGAAGGCAACAGCACCCCACTCCAGTACTCTTGCCTGGAAAATCCCATGGACGGAGGAGCCTGGTAGGCTGCAGTCCATGAGGTCGCTAAGAGTCGGACACTACTGAGCGACTTCACTTTCATGCATTGGAGAAGGAAATGGCAACCCACTTTAGTGTTCTTGCCTGGAGAATCCCAGGAACGGGGTAGCCTGGTGGGCTGCCATCTATGGCGTCGCACAAAGTCAGACACGACTGAAGCAACACAGCAGCAGCAGTGATGCTTGGATGCAAAGGAAGGAAAGTGGTCAAGAGCTAGCAGGGCAATGAATATTTAAAAAAAATTTTTCTGGGACTTCCTTGGTGGTTAAATAGTTAGGGCTCCCTGCTTTTACTGCCGAAGGTGAGGGTTCAATCCCTGGTCAGAGAAATAAGACCCTGCAAGCTCCTGGGCCAAAAAAAAAAAAAAAAAAAACCAATAACTTTTTTCTGCACATTTGGGAAAAGGCCCAACTTTCTTAACTCTGAACAATGAATGGCGTCTAAAGGCCATCAGCATCTCTGATTCTGGAGCAGCCAGTCTGAGACAATAGTCTCTATAGATTCAAAGACGTCCAGAAATCTGTCAAGAAGGGTAGTAGGGTGGATGAGCTGGAGATTTATGTGCTGAATTATGAACTGAATCAAGACGCTCTCATCTTAATTTGAAGTGGTCTTTTGAAATCAGAACTTCTGGCAAGAAAAGGAAAACCACAAATTACACCTAAGGCAAAATACACTATGGAGCTATCCCAGATCTTTTGAGTCCCATGAAAATAACCTCAATTTCTAGGGAAATTGGCCCATCTGTGTTAGAAGTATATGGACCCCCTTGACACCAGCATAAGAGGCCTAGGGCAGGCTGCTCCAGGAGAGAAATACTTTTTGGGGGAAGGGCCCTGAAATAGGCTTGACTCCTTGGATCATGCAGACACACGGAGTAGCCAAATAGCAAAGCCTGGATGTCATACCATTGCTCTTGCAAGGAAAAGTCAGTATAAATTAGGTTGTTTACCTTTCCGTTTATTCATGTACCCAATAGACTCTCCCAGGCACAATGCAAAACACCGGAGATATTTGACAATGACAACAGCAAAATTAAACGTCTTTGCTTTTCAGGTTCTAATGAGAGAAATAATATCATAATAATATATCAGGGGCTTCCCTGGTGGCTCAGTGGTAAAGAGTCCATCTGCCAATGCAGGAGACAGGTGTTCGATCCCTGGTCCGGGAAGATCCCATATACCACAGAGCAACTAAGCCCGTGGGTCACAACTATTGAGCCCGTGCTCTAGAGACAGGGAAACCTCAACAACTGCACCCACATGTGGCAACTATGAAGCCTGGGCGCCCTAGAGCCTGTGCTCCACGACAAGGGAAGCCACCACAATTAGAAGCCTGCACACCACAGCTAAAGAGTAGCCCCCACTTGCTGCAACTAGAGAAAAACTCACACAACAGCAAAGACTCAGCACAGCCATAAATAAATAAAATAAATAAATTTATAAAAAATAATAATTTATCAGGTTTAGCATTAATTTTTCTGTAACCATACGAAATTTTTGATTTACTCAATAGAGTAAATATATCCTAATCACAGAGCTATTTATAACCAGGAAGGGTTAATTTTGAATTTACACTGGATCTGCTTCTGTGCATTTAACCCTTCTCATACCACTTTTGCAGCAGGCATTCATGATGGTCTGCCGCAGGGAGACCATCTGACCCTACCCACCCACGAAGAACTGTGAGATTCTTGAATTCTTTGTCTGGCAAATGGCAGCACCCAGTTCCCTTGTCTGCTGCTTATGGTGAGCCCAGAAATTCACATTTGGGGAGGGCTGAATCACAGATAGATGTGACATTTTTGTTTGTTGATATGACAGGAGATATTCCATTTCACACCACCCATGAAGAGACCTTAAGGAAATGAAACTAACACATCCACCTACCTGAGGCTTGCCATTCTAGGAGATATTTGCAAGAATTTCAAGATCTCTTTACTTTGTTTCCTCACCTTCTCCCCCATCTCTGACCCGTAAAAGAATCTGACACCCAGGCCCCAACAAGATGGTTATTTGGAGGTGATAGCCTGCCATCTTCTCAGTCAGCTGGCTCCCAAATAAAATCCCTTCCTCATCCCAACACCTGATCTGGTCTTGGATTCACTGATTTATCATGCAGCAAGCAGAGCAAGTTTGGACTCAGTAACACTATGAACAACCTGCTATGGTCGGATGGAGCAGAGCAGGAAAACTGACTTCTGGGTAAGAACCAGGGATAAACGCCACTTTACTGAACTGGGACACAAGAGATCTAATCATGGGATCCCATTTGTGACTGATGTTGGGAAAACTGAGGTGTACTCTGTAGAGTTCCAGAGTTGTCATGATGTGTATGAGTGTGTGTGTGTGTTTTAACTACCATTCATGAGGCAGAAAAGACTTGCACCCAGAGCATATTTAAAAGACCTCTGAGAGCAGAAAACACACACAGGCTCTCTTTATCTTTCCATCCATGTTCCCAAATACAGTGCAATTTCCTTGTCTTGAATGATTAAGTTGATCATGAACAGACTGTGATTTTCTAGGAAAAGAAAAGAAAACTGAGCCTTTCTAACGGTTTCAAATCATTTATCTTGATTAACTAGACAGTCTTAGATCCAAACAAGCCTGTCTTATTTAAACTTGCATGAAGAATAGGCCTTCATCCTCAGGAATGGATGATCCATATTTTCTATGATCCTTGATGAAATTGGGGTTACAAGACTGTCTTGGAAGCAAATACAGAAATCTGGAGATGGACCTCTCTCTCTGTGTTAAAAGGAAACCACTATCACCCAACCCAACAAAGAAACTTTTATGACCCTCCAGACCCTCCAGTCATCACTGTTTCCTTCTCTTTATCCTTCAAAGTCAAGCTCACTTCTTTTTCTCACCTTCTTCTTGTACCTGCAGCCAACCTGCAGTCAGACACCACTCTGACCCTCCTCCCAAGCTGCGTTTTCCCAGGTTAACCCTCTCTTCTCGTTGCCAAATCCAGCCAGGCTCTTTGACCTCATTCTAGATGAGTAAATCTCAAATTTGGACACTGCTCTTCCTTCCCTGGGACACCCCTCCCTCCAGGTTTTGCTCCTTTGAAAACATAACCTGTTTCTCCTGCCCTCCCCCAGACTCTGCTGAGGATTTTATATGTCCTTATTTGCCTATCTGGTGGCTGAGATGGTAGAGAATCTGCCTGCACTGCAGGAGACCCAGATTCAGTCCCTGGGTCGGGAAGATCCCTTGGAGAAGAGAATGGCTACTCCAGTATTTTTGGCTGGAGAATCCTATGGACAGAGAAGCCTGGTGGGCTTCAGTCCATGAGGTCGTAAAAGAATCAGACACAACCTAGCAACTAAACAACTATGCAGACATTCCCTACAGGAGCCTCTTCCTGTTTTATCTCCTGTCTTTGCTTATGGCAGCACATATTCTTAGTGTCACAGGCTCAACACTTTGTCACCATGTTAGGCTAAAAATCCTTGTCAGATGTAACTATTTCTAAAGCATCTCTCTTCCTTGTCCTTGTTAACTCCACTGCCAATGCCCAAGTTCACTGAGAAGTCTAACCCCCTTTCCATGTATCCTCTGTCCAATGACCAAAAAAAAAAAAAAACTTTCTAAAGTATACATCTAACCATGCATATTCTCTTCTCAATATCTTTAATGGTTTCCCCTTGATGTAATACAAAGTCACAATGTAAATACTAAGAGAAGATGGCTGAAGGCAGAGGAGAGATGAAAAGGGGCTGGGAAGTTGAACCTGAAGCCAGATTTCATGCAAGAAGGAAGCAGAGGTGTTGTAGAGAGTGGAATTAACACGCCTTCCTTTCTGATCCCGATGCTTTGGAAATTACTGCATTTAAATCAGAAAAATGGTATTTGTCAGACTTCCCATATCAGATGAATAACATAATAGTGATGGTTTTTGACAGTCTAAGTATTTCCACTGAAAAGTTTTGAGAAACAAAGCAGAAAAAACTATCAGGGTTTTGCCATCAACATTTTTATGCCATTGCAATGCTCTTGCATTGATGATTCCAAGGGAAATGGAAGTCTGGAAGTTTTGCTACCAAGAAATAGGCCAAATATTTAGGACTTGAATTGAAGAGTTACTTTTGACAGTTGAGAACTTAGAACATATTTGAGTATTTGTTCCAGGAACACAGTTTGAGATTCTGCCAGGAAGAATCAGGATCCCCCAGGTTCAAGGTGGCAAAGAGCTATTTCAAATGTTTTATAAGTCGGTGAAGTAGACATCAATCAACCAGCAAATCCTTGGACTCATTTTATTTCAGTTTCTGTTTTCAGTTCCTGAATTTTTGTGAGGCATACCAAAGGGAACAGTATGGTCCAGAAAATATCCATACCAAAATAATGTAACACCCAGCTCAGCCTAATATTACATCAACTTCCATAGTAATTAGTACGTAGATTATATTAGCTATCTTTTCTTAGCACTCATGGAAATACCTGAAATGCAGAACAAGTGCTATTATTAGAGTTATACCAATACATTAAAACCTTAAGGGACTTCCCTGGTGGTCCAGTGGTTAAGAGTTCATCTTCCAAGGCAGGGCGTTCAAGTTCAGTCCCTGGTTGGGGGACTTAGATCTCACATGCCTTGGGGCAAAAAAACAAAACATAAATCAGAAGCAATATTGTAACAGATTCAATAAAGATGTTTTTAAATGGTCCACAGCAATAAAGAATCTTAAAAATAAACAAATAAAATTTAAAAATTTTAAGTAAAACCTTAAGACATTTAAGCAACAATATTCCTTCTTACAAGCTACCAAATTCTTAATCTTTAGAAATATTCTTAAAAAATTTATTTTAAAAAAAAGCATCTGATTATATAAAGGTGACCCATTAGACAGTAAAGAATTAGTCTGTGATGCAGGAGACCAGGGTTCCACACCTGGGTCAGAAAGTTCCCCTGGAGAAGGGAATAGCAAGCCACTCCAGTATTCTTGCCTTATATTCCGTGGACAGAGGACCCTGTCAGGCTACAGTCCATGAGACTGCAAAGAGCTGGACAGGACTTAGCAACTAACATTAATTTACTCATCTTCGGAGACAAATTGAGAGCTAAGCCTTTTTTCCTCTCAGTGAATGGATGGAGACCTCACTGTTGACATTGTCAAGAAGTTCAGTCCTTCTTGAGGTCTCCTCCCTCCACACCCACTCATGTATTGTCCAAATCTCCAGGCAGAGAGAGAAATGGGTGGTGCGACCAGTCCCCTAAGGGGCCCCAGGCTGGGTTTGCAATTGTTCTCACTGTTGCCACCGAAGCTGGGTCCTTGAGCCTTGCTCTGCCCCTAGGAAACGTCCTTTCCCTTGGCTGCTGCCCTCAATGACCTGCTTCCCTGCACTGCCTTCAGGGGTGCGAGATTCCCAGGCTGGGTCTTGGGACCACGTACACAACCGCATGGGGCCACTGGGTGTTGAGAGGAGTCCGACCCAAGGAGATCGTCTGCATCTATTCAGGCCAAGGGGGACTGGAAGCATCTTTTGAGAAGTAGGTCATTGCGATGTCACAAGTACTGCTCCTATGTCAGTGAGGCTTTGAAAATCCCCTAGAAGGATAGACGCCGAAATATATATGCTATCATATCCACCCAGTGAAGCTGGTGCTGAGTTTTATTTTTCTTTGAATTTCTGTCTTTTCTAAATATCTCCCATGAAAAGATATTACATCTGTAACCAGAGTTTTCATGCTATAAATTTTTTTAGACAATAAAGAGAAACTGCCATAATGTTTTCCCTGGATTGTTTAATAAATACCTATCGATTGTTTTTTTATATGCCAGGCACTTCCCAGGCATCAGGGACATGAAAGAACAAGAATAGGCTATGTTCTACTAATTCATCAGCAAAGAAGCTGAATGTAAGTCAGTCCCTGTGGGCATGGGTAGAGGGGCGGCCACCAACCACTAGCTAGGGAGCCATCTGGATACCATCCAATATGGAGGAGGCAGGCACTGAACTGTCTTCATTCATTTAGGAAAATCACACAAATTGTTGAAAAGAAATTCATCTTCCATTGCAGACTAAAACTTTACTACTTCTGAAATTATCTATAAATAGACTGATTTCTCTGTTAGAAATAACTTTAAAAATGTACTTTTTCTGGGACTTCTCTGGTGGTTCAGGGGTTGGGACTTTGTCTTCCAGTGCAGGGGGTTCAGATTTGATCCCTGGTCTGGGAGCTAAGATCCCACATACCTCCTAGCCAGAAAACCAAAACATAAAACAGAAGCAATGTTGTAACAAATTCAATAAAGACTTTATAAAAAATGGGCCATTAAAAAATTTTTTTAATGTGGTTTTTTTCCAACTAAATTCAGGTTTTCTATCAGCATCTCTCCTAATTGTCTTTCCCTCTTCCCCTCTCAACCTCCAGTCTTCTGCTTTGCAGCCTAGCCCCCAGATATCCCTTGAGCGCAGAACAGCCAGTCACCATGGTGACCACCGCCACCCACCTACTCTGCAGAGTCCTGTGTCAAGTGGGTGGCAAGTCTTTCTTCTTCATCAAGACCCTCAGGACTAGAGCCAACTCGGACTTCAGAGGCTGGGACTCAGGAGAATTCCTTTCCACTGTGTGGAGTAGAATCTCTGAAGTCTGCCTGCCCCTGGCAGCCTGGGCACCGTGGCTGAATGTTGCCACGTTGAAGCAGAGCATTTGATTCACCAAGAAACACAGTCCACAGCCACATTTGCTTCACTCTTTTGGAAACAGTGTGATTGACTTTCTTCTTCTTTTGGCTTCTCAGATGTTTTTCAGTGTGACCCAGGGTATCCCAGGAGGCCCCTTCATGGCTCATCCAGTGTAGCCAAGAGCCACACAAGGACACAACACACACTCACGTGACAGCTCTCAGAGACGCTTCAGAGAAAACACAAAGAAAGAAAGGATCAAAAACCAAGGAGAGAAACCCTTAGTGAGACACCAACATGCATGCTCAGTAGCACAGTCGTGTCTGACTCTTTGTGACCCCATCAACTGTAGCCCTCCAGGCTCCTCAGTCCATGGGATTCTCCAGGCAAGAATACTGGAGTGGGTTGCTGAGGCCTCCTCCAAGGAATCTTCCTGACCCAGGGATCAAACCTGCGTCTCTTGCACTGGCAAGCAGAATCTTTACCACTGAGCCACCTGGGAAGTCCTGAGACCCAAAGCAATCAAACAAGTAAACATTTTTTTTAAAAACGCATTTACAGGGCAAGAGCCAACCATCTGGGAATTCACTGATAAATGCAATGTCTACTTCCCTGCTGGTACACAATGTCTACTTGTATTAACTCCAGACACATTTATAGAAGCTTCCAAAAGAGAACTGGACTCTTTTAAATCAGGAAGATTCAGAAAAGTTTTCTTCCAAAAGGTCCTGGACCAACCACAATAGCTTTCGCTATTCATTCTCTTGTTTCAAATTCCGCAAAGGCAAATCCCTTTGGATTTCCAGCAGACTTATAAAGTGGAGTACGTATACATACAATATTGTCACATTCCCCGAATATTCTTTAAATACAGCTGTGATTAACCTTTGGGGGAAACAACCCCTCTGATAAGTTAAAAGCAATATTAAATAACATATTAAATCTTTTAAAAAGAGAGAGAAAAAGAAATAGATACTGCTATGGTGTCAGCTACTGTGCTGGGTCCTGAGACTATAAAAATCGGGAAAACATACTTCCTACCTTGGAAAGGCCCCTTAGTTTGATGAGTTTAGTGGTTAAAGGACATATTACTTTAACACTCTATGGACACTGAGATCTGGCGCTGGCAGAATTCAGGACCAGAGAGAATCTCAGACATAGGTCAACCCTGTCCCTCTGCTCACCTTTCAGGTTTTGCTGAACTGCAGAATTCCCTCCCTCTGGAAAAAAGCCCTCATTTTTGAGCATCCTTATTTTCATTTTCTGATGCTAAGTAGTGATCTTATTTCAACCTTGGGAGGAAAGTCCCTGCATAACAGTGACTGTTTTTCAGAATTGAGCATCCTTTTAAATGAGGATCACTTCTACACTCTCACTAAGCAAGAACCTCCAGGAACTTGCTGCCAGAGTGGAATTCCCTCTAGACTTTTGTGCAATAAGCAGGACTTGTCAGAAGCTGTCAGAATCCAGTAGCTTTGAAACCACCAGTTTGGTGAGAGAGGAGACATGACATTGAAAAAATATGCTGTAATTCCCCAGACTCAGCCAGGAGAAGCTGTCTCAACAGGAAACATTTCGGGACTATCTGTGAAAATCTATGGAAAGTGAAAAATACAAAAGTAGGAACAGACTAGGGTAGCGTCATGGGCAAAGCCTGGCCTGTAGTGGGGTTCTATACATCTTCCTTGAATGAATGAAGAAGATACAAGCCTTACTCATGGAGCTTCTTTATAGAAAAGGGCTATGAAGCCAAGAATCTAACAGAGTGAAGGGGTTCCAGTCTCCGAGTGGGGCAGCCAATCAGTGCTCCTCTCTCCCAGCCAAGGAGTTCCAAATGCCCTGATTGTCCATCTTTTTGTTAAATTCACAGCCTAGAAATGTCCCATAAGCAGGAGCTGACCCAGGTTTGGGATACAAAGGGCAGCCTCCCACTAATCCATCCTCAATAAACAGAGAGCAACATAGGCTCATATGCAGAAAGCAGTTTTCAGAGGACCCTGCAGAAAGACCCTACTTGAAGAGAAAGCGTTGGGAATTCTCACGAGCCATCAGCGTCCCAGTGCAGTGATCATGTTCTCCACGCTTTGAAGTCAGCGAGGAATCTGAGAAGCCAAGCACAGTTTCCGTGAGGCCGGGCGAGGGCCCCACCGGAACTGTGTGAATGGGGATCCTGCAGGCATTTGTCCCAGGTTCCCATCTATAAAAATCACCAGATTTGAACAGACAGCTGCTATTTGGGCTCTTAAAATGGTATCTGGACGGAGACGTGGGGCTCGCCTCGAGCCTGTAGCCCGGCCCTCAATCTGATGAGAAATACAGTTGAAAGGACATATTGGAAAGCCAAGGACCTGTCAGGCTCCTTCACACTCCAGCATTGCCAGGAGGTCTATAAAACTGTCATTGTCTCTCTGCTGCCGGTGATTATGTTACCCTGTACGTTGGCCGTCTGTAATAAAAGTGAAAAAAAAAAAAAAAAGCAAAATATCATTTTTGCACTGTTCTGGCCTTCCTCTGGCCTTTTTCAAACAATAATAGACTAAATATAAAGAGACAGAAGTCATTACCCGGCTCTTTAACTAGTGCCAAGGAAAATGAATAATTAAGGAAACATTACTTGTAAGAAACGGACACGGTTGCTTTTAAGGTAGCAGCATATAGGAGCTCTTTAAAAATATATCATTTCCCCTTTATCTTAACACTGCTTTCGGACTCTGGCATAATATATTAGGGTCACTACTGTTTAGATCTTAGCAGGAAAAAAAAATGCTTTTAGTTTCCATTATCCTATTATAGGTCCCAAATCAAACAGAGACTCAGAGGAGAGATGAAGAGGGTTGGGGAAGGGGTGGGTCTGTTTGCACAGCTTCCTGACCATCTAGCAGAGCATCTGATGGTTGATTTTGTTCACCGGGGATGGCAAGGCCCCAGCCCGGCTCTCTGACCCTCCCCGCATCAGAACATCCAGAGCAGTGGCTGGAAGCCAAGTTGACTTAAGTTGCCAGGAGGAGGCCCACCCAGGGGACTTTGCAGGTACCTCAGCACCTGAACAGCATTAGACAAGGCAGTCCTCCCGCTCTCTCTGTGGCTCTCTCTCCTTCTCAACTCTCCTCTCTTCCCCTCATCTGGGTCTTCAGCCTCCCTTTGGCAGGAGCATCAGGCAGAGTGGGCAGCAGACCCAGCTCAGTCCCCTCTGCCCAGCCTCTGCACAGGTAGCCATCTTGACCAGCTAGAGAGAGGAGGGCAGGAGGGACTTTGCTCAGCCCAGGGCAACCACAGAAGCATTCTGGAGATTGCAGGCATGGCTTGTCCAGCACTGAGGGCCAGAACCACAGACAGGTGAAGCCAGAGTGAGCCCAGGCTCATGAATGTGAAGCTGTGCTCCAAGAGACACCCTCGGTCCTGACGCCAACTCTGGGTTGGATGGATGAGGCCTGAGGCATCGTCCTCGGGCATTGTGTGACTCATTTGGTCAAGCAGAGAGCCGGCGTCTGCTGTTTCCTAATGCCCGGCTCCCTGCTCCCCTGCTTCAGGTAGCAGAGCCCTATTCTTTTCCTCTGTGTTATGGGCTGACTTATGTCCCCCAGATTCAACTGTTGAAGTCCCAGCCCCTTGTACCTCGAATGTGGCCAAATCTACAGACAGAGTCTTTTAAGAGGTGATTGTGTTAACATGAGGCTGTGCGGGTGGAACCCTAACCCCATACAAGTGAGATCCCCATAAGAAGACGAGATGCCGAGGGAGCAACCAGAGGCAGCTAGAGGATGGCTATCAGCGGGCCAAAGACACTTTGATCTTGGACATCCATCTCCAGAATTGTGAGGAATTAAACACCTGTTGTTTACACCATCTGGTCTATGGCATTTTGTGATGGTGGCTCCAGCAGACTCATATACTCTATCAAAGTCAATCATTTGCTGCTCCCTGAAAAGTTACTGCCCTGGTTCCCTAAGGTACCACAAATAGGGCATGGTAAAACAACAGAAACTTAAGATCTCACCGTTCCAGAGGCTGGGAGTCTGAGATCAAGGTGGAGTCAGGATTGGTTCCCCTGAGGCTGGGAGGGGGTTCTGCTCTATGCCTGACTCCTGACTTCTGGTGGTGTGCTGGTAATCTTCATTTCCTTGGACTGGAGCAGAATCACCCCAGTCATTGTCTTCCTCTTATATGGCACTCTCCTTGTGTCTGTTTTTCTCTCTGTGTCCTGATTTCCTCTTTCTATAAGATCTATATAGTCAAAGCTGTACATTGGAGAAGGAAATGGCAACCCACTCCAGTGTTCTTGCCTGGAGAATCCCAGGGACGGGGGGAGCCTGGTGGGCTGCTGTCTGTGGGGTCTCACAGAGTTAGACATGACTGAAGCAACTTAGCAGCAGTAGAAGCAGCATGATATTTTTAGTATTCATGTACAGATGTGATAGTTGGACCATAAAGAAGGCTGAGCACTGAAGAATTGATACTTTCGAACTATGGTGATGGAGAAAACTCTTGAGAGTCTCTTGGACTAAAGGATATCAAACCAATCAATTATAAAGGAAATCAACCCTAAATATTGATTGGAAAGACTGATGCTAAAGCTGAAGCTCCAATACTTTGGCCACCTGATGCAAAGGGCCAACACACTGGAAAAGACCCTGACGCTGGGAAACATTGAAGGCAGGAGAAGAAGGGGACAACAGAGGATGAGATGGTTGGATGGCATCACTGATTCAATGGACATGAGTCTGAGCAAACTCAGGAGATAGTGGAGGATAGAGAAGCCTTGCATGCTGCAGTCCATGGGGTCACAAAGAGTCAGACACAACTTATCAACTGAACAACAACATAAAAACACAGGTCACGTTGGGCCAGGTCTCATCCTAATGACCTCGTCTTAACTTGATCACCTACAAAGACCCTATTTCCAGACTAGGTCCCATTCAGAGGCAATTGGGGTCAGAATCTCATCATATTTTTGGAGACTATCATCAAGTCATAGCAGTTACATATAACAAAGGTCTTACTTTCCAGAATTTCCAGGGCTTCCCTGGTGGCTCAGATGGTAAAGAAACTGCCTGCAATACAGGCAACCCAGGTTTGATTCCTGGATCAGGAAGATCCCCTGGAGAAGGGAATGACCGTTCATTCCAGTATTCTTGCTTGGAGAATTCCATGGACAGAGGAACCTGTGGGCTATAGTCCATGGGGTCGCCAAGAGTTGGACACAACTTAGCAACTTACACTTTACTCTCCAGAATGCCAATGCCAGAGAGTTATTTATGAGTTAACATAGGAGAAACCACCTTCATCCCAGCTCCTTAATCTTCCCCATCCATTCACTAATGTTTTGAATTGTCTTATCAGAGAAAATAACTTTCCTGGGCTCCCTAAGAAAGAAGGCTTCCACTGGAGGTTGACGAATTCCTACTACAAAATACACACCCAGAGGGGAGTTTCTTTTGGCAGATGGTGTCATTACTAAGGAGGTACAGGACAACTAAAGCTCTAATACACAAAGGACTCCCAGGTTGGGCCCTGGATGAGGAAGAACAAAAGAGGTTAAAGGAGATTGAGAGCTGCAGAGATATGTGTGTGTGCTCATCAGACCTTTGCATTTTTCCATCGTGTGTCTGTTGTCGTGTAGACATGGCCTTTGCCGCCTGAAGAGAGAGTGGTTCAAAGGAGCCACTGTTGAAATGTACATGGTCATATTAGACCCTGAGCAAATCAGATGGGACCTGCAGATTCTTCTGAAAAGAACGAGACGGGGAGAAAAGAAGAAAGACTGACAGCATCCTTAAAAAGCCAGCTTGGCTTGCTGGCTTGCCTGGAGCTGATTAATTATGCATCATTGCAGGAAAGGCACATGTTCCAGAAATGCTCTTCAGTGAACTGCATCCATTCGTGCCTTTATGGAGTCAACCCAGGTGATTCAGGCTGGAGGGAGGACTTGGATAAAGAGAAAACCTACAAAGCAGTTGCGTTCCACACATACTTGCTCTTTCAAAGCACATCCAGAAGGAAATCAAATCACTGTGCAAACCTCTGCTTTTAATTCATTCCCGGGGGGCGAGGGGGAGGCGTGGGGAGGCGCACGACCAGGGCCATCATTCCAGAAGCAGACATGGAAGTCCCATTATTTGAAATATAGTCTTTGCATTTTTGTTTCACTCGAGGCTATACATTGAGAAGTTATCAGTAAATGTGAAGAAAGTCAAGAAGGATGAGATGTAATGTTGTGGTACTTTCTGCCAACAGGACTGAGAGCAGCTTGGCAGCATCTGGAGACTGTTGTTAGACTTTGTTTTAAAATCACAAGTTTGGGCTAGGGTGAGTGTGTGAGTGTGTGTGCATGAGCGTGTTGTGAAAATACAATCCAAGTGATTTATGGGAACTTTTGCTTTGCGAAGGCCAGCCTGAAAAATCACTGCAGCATTTCTAAAATTGCTTGTTTTAGGAGAATCCGTGGTTCGTGAGGGCTTCCCTGTTAGCTCAGTTGGTAAAGAATCCACTTGCAACGCAGCAGATTCTAGGTCTATTACTGAGTCGGGAAGATCTGCTAGAGAAGAGATAGGCTACCCATTCCAGTATTCTTGGGCTTCCCTTGTGACTCAGCTGGAAAGAATCCACCTGCAATGCAGGATACCTGAGTTCGATCCCTGGGTTGGGAAGATCTCCTGGAGAAGGGAAAGGTTACCCACTATAGTATTCTGGCCTGGAGAATCCCATGGACTAAACAATCCATGGGGTCACAAAGAGTCAGACACAACTGAGCAACTTTCACTTACTTCAGACTTCTTGACACTTCACACTTCAAGTTCATGACAATCAAACTTGTAAAGTCTGCACAGAAAGGCACGTGGCTGCACTTGCTGGGAAAAGAGTTAAAGTAAGAACAGGCTAAATTATTGAGAAGACACCCTGGCTTCTCTTACCTCCACCTCAGCCCTGCTGGGTCTTGGCACCAGAAGTCACCTGTCATGCATTTTCCAGTGCTCGTTCACTCCAGACACAGCCTCGGCAACACCCAGGATCTCCCCAAGCCTGACTTACAGTCCTCTCTATGCTCCACTAGTGGGGCCAACTGAGCCCGTGCACCACAAAACTGAGCCTGTGTTTTAGGGCCTGGGAGCCACAACTACCGAGCCAACACACCACAACTACTAAAGCCCTAGAGCATGCGCTCCGCAACAAGAGAAGCCACTGTAATGAGATACCTGTGCACCGCTGAGAGTAGACCCTGCTCACCGCAACTAGAGAAAGCCCGCACGCAGCAACAAAGATCCAGAACAGCCAACACCTAATTAATCAATAAGAAAAAAAGAATTCTGAAATTTTAATCAGCCAACTTGGACATATCACAAAAATTTTAAGCACACACACATACGCCACCCCACTTGGCATCCCTTCAGTAGAGAACCTCAGTGCAGTGTGAGGACCCACACATGAGGGACACCCTGTTCCAGAAGGTTCCATCCAGCCCCATCACCTCTCACATGAGCCCAGCAGGGGATGCACATTAGTGCACAGATGGCAGCCAGGGCCAGGCCACCTTCCTCACACCTGCCAGACTCCAGTGGACCAGACTCCAGGTAACCTGTGCTCTGGCAGGGCTGGAGTGTCAGCCTCGGTTACTCCTTCTTGTCTGTATGAGTGATCTCTCTGCTCCCATGTGATGACCATGTCTAGTTTGGCCAGAAGGACCATGCTGACCTTTTTCCTGAGAGTCCCAGAGGAGATATTCTGCATGCTTTTCTATAACTACAGCAAGTTACAGAGCACATGGGCTTGGCAATCCACAACTGCTTTCTTTTCCTCCCTTCTTCCTCTCCAGGCAGAACCCTGGCCTTTTCATGGACTCCTCCTCACACTCAAAACACGGAGGGGGCAGTCAGCATCACCATGATCATCACCATCACCACCATCATTTCATCTTCATCCTCTTTATCGTCTTCATCACCACCATCATCATTTTGTCTTATCACTATCACCACCTTCATCAGTTTCATCTTCTTCATCACCATCACCACTATCATCATCATTTTTCCTTCATTACCATCACCACCCTCATCATCTTAATCATCCTCATCTTTATTATCATCTAACTGGTCCATCCCTTATAAGCCCATTTGACTGGTAACCTCACTACTAACCACTCACTGTTAATCAGCTTCACCAGCTATTTCAACTCCACACAAACATAGGCCAAATTTTTCTGGGAAACAACCAGCCAACCTGTCATAGTACCATGCAAAGCACTAGCTCCATGCAGAGTACAAAAGAAATAAAAGATAGAATTCATAAACAGCACAAATGACATTCAATGGGAAAATTGTTTTTAAAGATGAATGGGCACCCATATGATAAAATCTCTGTGCTGGTTAAAAAGAAAGAATTACCTCTCTATGACTAACATGGTCTTCCTTCTAACATATGCTGCAAGTGGTGATGCAAATTACAGAGCAATATATGTAGCATGATCTTCTGTATGTTAAAATAAACATCCCAAAACTATTTTGGTGGAGGGAGAGAAAAGAAAACTTGCATTATTGTATTTGTGCAATTTAAAAAAATATAGGTTGGCCAAAACATTCATTCAGGTTTTTCTGAAAGATCATGAATGTTTTGGCTAACCCAATAATAGTAAAAGGATAAGTTCTTTCCCTGAGAAGATTCCAGTCGTGAGGGAAGAAGGATGGCTAAGAAACATGACATGTCCTGAGATAGTTGTTCACCTGTTGGACTAAGAGCTCCCTGGAGAGCAAGCCAGGAAACCTACCAGCAGAGGTCAGGACCTGATGGGGGTTTTGAGGAATGGGTTAGATATGTTAAGATGGGGAAAGAGACAGGAACCAATTAGACAAGACGTCTTATTCACCCTCCCTGTGGGAGGAGTGGAGAAAGATAAGCTGTACCCCTTCTTGGTCCCTCACCCCCACAAGGGAGTCATTTGTATTTTCTCCAGGTAATGAAGTCATTAGAGAGGTTTGCTCTCTGGCAGTTAACAAAATCAGGGAAACATACGTTGGTGGAAGGAATAGAAATACATGCTATACTTCTGCAGTTAGGTAAATGTTACATTTCCTTTAACATGAATAACAATATAAAGCAAAGAAAAAAGGGGGGAAAAAAGTATCCAGCCACTTGGGTCCAGGAGAGTATTAGCTCTTAACTGACCCTCCATCATCTTCTGATAATCTGTCCTCTCCTCCAATGACCACTATTTTAAACCGAAGCCCATTAATTCTGCATTCATATTTTTCTAATGGAATATAGATTAGGAATGGCCTTCCCAATTACCCTACACTGATTCTCCTTTTAGTTATAATAAGCCATCTAAAGCCTCCCACTCAGGGGCCCTTTCTGGTTCCAAGAACTTTTAGTGCCTCTCGGCAGCTTCCTCAGCTGCACACAATTAATCCCCAACCAGGATGCCTCTGGTTGAGTGATTCAGCAACCTTTCAAAGGACCCGACTCTTCTTCACACAGAAACAACATATGCTACCACAAAGTTAATCCAACATGGAACATCAAGACATTAAGCAGATTTATTCGCAGGGCTTGGGGAAGAAACTGCAGGGAGAGAGAAACAGGGCACATTTGTCCAAGAGCGGGAATTCTGCTGGTCTTGGCAGGGATGGTCCTGCTTGCTGAGGTCAGCCAAGTCCTCATGATTCAGACAAGTATCTCCATGTGCCACCCAGGTCTGCAACTTTGGCAGTAAATCATATTTGGATGGGGAGTTAAAGGGAGTTTGTGGTCAAAACAAGCGTGAGAAACAAGTGGCCTGATGGAAGTTCCACGTTTTGTTTTGTTCTTATTGCAGGACTTCTCAGAGCCTTTATTATTGAGAAAGTGCACAGTGAATCCCTGGGATGGCTGACAGTCAACATTTCCCAAAATGTTCTCAGTCAACAGCCCTTGGTGATCACCAGTATGTGCTTTAGGAAACAGTGACTTAGATCACGAAGTCATTTTTCTTGGGAAAATGTATTTCCTGGGAAAGTGTGTCATGTCCTGTGGAATTCTGAGAATAATTGCACTTAGTTACTTGGAGTTACAGCAACCTGGTGGGCAAACCTCAACTAAGGACCTGTGCTTCTCTTTAGCTAAAGTTTGGTCCTTCCTTTCTGTTAGACGCATCTTGATTATGACTGTCAGGCTCCCTATAGTCTCGGTCTTCCAATTTCAGTCCATGACCAGAGTATGCGGATGGCCAGGAGTGTGCCAGAAATACAGCATCTCATGCCATCCTCAAAGGGATTAGAATTTAATCCCTTGACCTGTTTCCATGGAGCTCTTGAGGACTGGTCTTTCCAGCCAGCCATCCCAACCCCCGCCCCCACCACCACCACCAAGCAATATGCTCTGGACAACTGGAGCACAGCTGGTCACAGGCAACTCCACTAAGCCAGCGGAGACACGTGCTAGTCATCAGCAGGAGGCCTGGGGTTTCCTGCCGAACAGCCTTCAACCCTGTTCCCTCCCCCGACCACCGCCACCAGCACCGCCCATGTGTAGACAAGTGTTCTAGGATCAGGGGAAGACTGTAAAAGAAATGAAAGACACAGTCCCCATCTTTAAAAACGTATCATCTCGTTGAGAGAAGCAGACCACTCACATATGTACAAAGCAACTTAAAAACGCATTTACAGAGAAACATAATTAAAAGCATAAGTGGAGGAAACCACTTCCTGAACCGCGTCACAGTCGTAGGATGTATGCTGGGTGCCGGCAAAGAAAACCTCCCTTTCAGACTCTATCATCCCCTTTGGTTTAGAGTTTGCCTTATTCTAGAAAGGTTTTGAGAAAATGTGGGAAAATAGGTTGAAAGAAAAATAGAAAACTAGAACCAAGGGAAATGAGAACACAAAAATGGCCCTAAAGAACCTAAGTCAACAGAGGGCTTCCCAGTGGTAAAGAATACCAATGCAGGAGACACAGGTTCAATCCCTGGGTTGGGAAGATCCCCTGGAGAAGGAAATGGCAACCCACTCCAGTATTCTTACCTGGAGAATCCCATGGACAGAGGAGCCTGGTGAGCTACAGTCCATGGGATCACAGTTAGGCAAGGCTGAGCACACATGCTAAGTTAACATAAGTATGATATTACTATACTTCAAAGCTATGGCTTCTTCTTCCTGATGAAGATGTTTTGTGGATTCCTTGATCGGATATTGAAGGAACATTGAATTCTAAAACATTATTGCTCATAGCAAGGTCCTTGGACTAGCACCATCGGTGTCAACAGTAAACTTGTTAGAAGTGAAAAACCTCAAGCTGATCCCAGACCTACTGAATCAAAATCTGCATTTTAGAAAGATCCCAGGTGATTCATAGGAGCATTAAAGTTTGAGAAGCACTCTTCTAAAAGTTATCCTTCACCTGGAATTTCACAGAGGAGGTCCTAATAATAAGAGAGAAAATCTATCCACAGAATTTCTACAACAAATGTGGGAAGTAACTGAATGGCTGTTTCTGACAGCAGCTTTCGAAATGTCAAAGGATGTAATAATAAAGCTAAACTTAAGGCAAAGCATTCTTCTACATGACATTGAAAGCACAATTTATTTTTTAAATTTGGTAAATTATAACTTAGATTTCATGAAAATTTAAGTTTCGGGCTTCTAGAAAGGCACTCCTAAGAGAATGAAAAGACAAACTACAGTCCAGGAGAAAATATTTGCAAATGATAAAGGCAACAAATAACTAGTATCTAGACTTAAGGATTCAACACTTGACAATTTTTAAAAATCCGATTAGAAAATAGACAAAACACACTAACAGACATGTCAACAGAGGGGAGCTATAGATGGCAAATAGGTAAAAGAAAAGATGTTCAACCTCATAAACCGTTCAGTTCAGTTCAGTCACTCAGTCATGCCTGACTCTTTGCGACACCATGAATCGCAGCACGCCAGGCCTCCCTGTCCATCACCATCTCCCACAGTTCACTCAGACTCATGTCCATCAAGTCGATGATGTCATCAAGCCATCTCATCCTCTGTCATCCATTCTCCTTCTGCCCCCAATCCCTCCCAGCATCAGGGTCTTTTCCAATGAGTCAACTCTTCGCATGAGGTAGCCAAAGTATTGGAGTTTCAGCTTCAGCATTAGTCCTTCCAATGAACACCCAGGACTGATCTCCTTTAGGATGGACTGGTTGGATCTCCTTGCAGTCCAAGGGACTCTGAAGAGTCTTCTCCAACACCACAGTTCAAAAGCATCAATAATTTGGCACTCAGCGTTCTTCATAGTCCAACTCTCACATCCATATATGACCACAGGAAAAACCATAGCCTTGACTAGACGAACCTTTGTTGGCAAAGTAATGTCTCTGCTTTTGAATATGCTATCTAGGTTGATCATAACTTTTCTTCCAAGGAGTAAGCGTCTTTTAATTTCATGGCTGCAATCACCATCTGCAGTGATTTTGGAGCCCGCCAAAATAAAGTCTGACACCATTTCCACTGTTTCCCCATCTATTTGCCATGAAGTGATGGGACCAGATGCCATGATCTTAGTTTTCTGAATGTTGAGCTTTAAGCCAACTTTTTCACCCTCCTCTTTCACTTTCATCAAGAGGCTTTTTAGTTCCTCTTCACAAACCAGAAATCAAATTGCCAACATCTGCTGGATCATCAAAAAAGCAAGAGAGTTCCAGAAAAACATCTATTTCTGCTTTATTGACTATGCCAAAGCCTTTCACTGTATGGATCACAATAAACTGTGGAAAATTCTGAAACAGATTAGAATACCAGACCACCTGACCTCTTGAGAAACCTATATGCAGGTCAGGAAACAACAGTTAGAACTGGACATGGAACAACAGACTGGTTCCAAATAGGAAAAGGAGTACGTCAAGGCTGTATATTGTCACCCTGCTTATTTAACTTATATGCAGAGTACATCATGAGAAATGCTGGGCTGGAAGAAGCACAAGCTGGAATCAAGATTGCTGGGAGAAATATCAATAACCTTGGATATGCAGATGACACCACTCTTATGGCAGAAAGTGAAGCGGAACTAAAAAGCCTCTTGATGAAAGTGAAAGAGGAGAGTGAAAAAGTTGGCTTAAAGCTCAACATTCAGAAAACCATTAAGGAAATGCAAATGAAAACCATGATGATAAGTATCACCAGATACCTATTTCAACAACTTAGAGAAAAAGTAGGGAGAACAATCAGTGCTGGTGAGGATGTGGAGAAACTGGGTCTCTCACATGTCACTGCTGGGAATGTAAAATGGTACAGCTGCTCTGGAAAATAATTTGGCAGCTTCTCATCAAAGTAAACATGCACTTCCCATGCAACCTGCAATTCCATTCTTGGTCATTTATCCCAGAGAAGTGAAAACTTATGTTCACACAAGAACTTGCTCACAAATGCTCACAGCAAATGTAGCCATGGCCAAAATGTAGAAAAAAACACAAATGTCCTTCCCTGGGTGAATGGTTAAATAAGCTCTGGTACCTTTGTACTAAGTAATACTGCTCAGCAATAAAAGTGGAGGAATTGTCAATACATAGCAATTTAGATGCATCTCAAAGGCATCGTGCTTAGTGAGAAAAGCCAATCTTGAAAGGTTGCATACTGTGTGATTTCATTTATACGATGTTCTCAAAAGGACAAAGCTATAAAGGAGAACAGATTTGTGTTTTCCAAGGAACGCTGATAGGATGGGAGGGTAGAGAGGGGTTGTTGTTTTGTTGTCTAGTCACTCAGTTGTGTCCAACTCTTTGGTGACCCCATGGACTGTAGCCTGCCAGGCTCCTGCCATGGAAATCCATGGGATTTCCCAGGCAAGAATACTGGAGTGGATTGCCATTTCCTTCTCCAGGGGATCTTCCTGACCCAGGGATCAAACCTGAGTCTCCTGCATGGGCAGGCAAACTCGTTGGCACTAAACCACCTGGGAGTCCACCAGATCCTGAATTCAGTTCAGTTCAGTTCAGTCGCTCAGTCGTGTCCGACTCTTTGTGACCCCATGAATCGCAGCACGCCAGGCTTCCCTGTTCATCACTATATCCCAGAGTTCACTCAGACTCACATCCATCGAGTCCGTGATACCATTCAGCCATCTCTTCCTCAGTCATCCCCTTCTCCTCCTGCCCCCAATCCCTCCCAGCATCAGAGTCTTTTCCAGTGAGTCAACTCCCCACATGAGGTGGCCAAAGTACTGAAGCTGAAGCTTCAGCATCATTCCCTCCAAAGAAATCCCAGGGTTGATCTCCTTCAGAATGGACTGGTTGGATCTCCTTGCAGTCCAAGGGACTCTCAAGAGTCTTCTCCAACACCACACTTCAAAAGCGTCAGTTCTTCAGCTCTCAGCCTTCTTCACAGTCCAACTCTCACATCCATACATGACCACTGGAAAAACCATAGCCTTGACTAGACGGACCTTAGTCAGCAAAGTAATGTCTCTGCTTTTGAATATGCTATCTAGGTTAGTCATAACTTTTCTTCCAAGGAGTAAGCGTCTTCTAATTTCATGGCTGTAGTCACTGTCTGCAGTGACTTTTGGAGCCCCCCAAAATAAAGTCTGACACTATTTCCACTGTTTCCCCATCTATTTCCCATGAAGTGATGGGACCGGATGCCATGATCTTCGTTTTCTGAATGTTGAGCTTTAAGCCAACTTTTTCACTCTCCTCTTTCACCTTCATCAAGAGGCCCTTTAGCTCCTCTTCACTTTCTGCCATAAGGGTGGCGTCATCTGCATATCCAAGGTTATTGATATTTCTGCCAGCAATCTTGATTTCAGCTTGTGTTTCTTCCAGCCCAGCATTTCTCATGATGTACTCTGCATATAAGTTAAATAAGCAGGGTGACAGTATACAGCCTTGACGTACTCCTTTTCCTATTTGCAACCAGTCTGTTGTTCCATGTCCAGTTCTAACTGTTGCTTCCTGACCTGCATACAGATTTCTCAAGAGGCAGGTCAGGTGATCTGGTATTCCCATCTCTTTCAGAATTTTCCACAGTTTTTTGTGATCCACACAGTCAAAGGCTTTGGCATAGTCAATAAAGCAGAAATAGATGTTTTTCTGGAACTCTCTTGCTTTTTCCATGATCCAGCAGATGTTGGCAGTTTGATCTCTGGTTCCTCTGCCTTTTCTAAAACCAGCTTGAACATCAGGAAGTTCACGGCTCACATATTGCTGAAGCCAGGCTTGGAGAATTTTGAGCATTACTTTACTAGCATGCGAGATGAGTGCAATTGTGCGGTAGCTTGAGCATTCTTTGGCATTGCCTTTCTTTGGAATTGGAATGAAAACTGACCTTTTCCAGTCCTGTGGCCACTGCTGAGTTTTCCACATTTGCTAGCATATTGAGTACAGCACTTTCACAGCATCATCTTTCAGGATTTGAAACAGCTCTACTGGAATCCCATCACCTCCACTAGCTTTGTTCGTAGTGATGCTTTCTAAGGCCCACTTGACTTCACATTCCAAGATGTCTGGCTCTAGATGAGTGATCACATCATCATGATTATCTAGGTCTTGAAGATCTTTTTGTACAGTTCTTCCATGTAGTCTTGCCACCTCTTCTTAATATCTTCTGCTTCTGTTAGGTCCATACCATTTCTGTCCTTTATCGAGCCCATCTTTGCATGAAATGTTCCCTTGATATCTCTAATTTTCTTGAAGAGATCTCTAGTCTTTCCCATTCTGTTCTTTTCCTCTATTTCTTTGCATTGATCACTGAAGAAGGCTTTCTTATCTCTTCTTGCTATTCTTTTGAACTCTGCATTCAGATGCTTTTATCTTTCCTTTTCTCCTTTGCTTTTCACCTCTCTTCTTTTCACAGCTATGTGTAAGGCCTCCCCAGACAGCTATTTTGCTTTTTTGCATTTCTTTTCCATGGGGATGGTCTTGATCCCTGTCTCCCATACAATGTCACGAACCTCATTCCATAGTTCATCAGGCACTCTATCTATCAGATCTAGGCCCTTAAATCTATTTCTCACTTCCACTGTATAATCATAAGGGATTTGATTTAGGTCATGCCTGAATGGTCTAGCGGTTTTCCCTACTTTCTTCAATTTCAGTCTGAATTTGGCAATAAGGAGTTCATGATCTGAACCACAGTCAGCTCCTGGTCTTGTTTTTGTTGATCCCCTCCTGGCGGCTGGGAGGATCAACTCGAGGAGCGGTGGCTGCACAGGAGCAGGAGGGCCTAGAGGAGCTATCCCACATTGAAGGTCAGGAAGGTGGCGGTAAGGACATACCCCTCGTTCAAGGTAAGAAATAGCAGCTGTGCTTTGCTGGAGCAGCCGTGAAAAGATACCCCACGCTCAAGGTAAGAGAAACCCAAGTAAGATGGTAGGTGTTGCAAGAGGGCATCAGAGGGCAGACACACTGAAACCATACTCACAGAAAACTAGTCAATCTAATCACACTAGGACCACAGCCTTGTCTAACTCAATGAAACCAAGCCATGCCTGTGGGGCAACCCAAGATGGGCAGGTCATGGTGGAGAGGGCTGACAGAACGTGGTCCACTGGAGAAGGGAATGGCAAGCCACTTCAGTATTCTTGCCTTGAGAACCCCATGAAGAGCATGAAAAGGCAAAATGATAGGATACTGAAAGAGGAACTCCTCAGGTCAGTAGGTGCCCAATATGCTACTGGATATCAGTGGAGAAATAACTCCAGAAAGAATGAAGGGATGGAGCCAAAGCAAAAACAGTACCCAGTTGTGCATGTGACTGTTGATAGAAGCAAGATCTGATGCTGTAAAGAGCAATATTGCATAGGAACCTGGAATGCCAGGTCCATGAATCAAGGCAAACTGGAAGTGGTCAAACAAGAGATGGCAAGGGTGAACATCTACATTCTAGGAATCAGCAAACTAAAATGGACTAGAATGGATGAATTTAACTCAGATGACCATTATATCTACTATTGCGGGCAGGAATCCCTCAGAAGAAATGGAATAGCCATCATAGTCAACAAAAGAGTCCGAAATGCAGTACTTGGATGCAATCTCAAAAACGACAGAATGATCTCTGTTCATTTCCAAGGCAAACCATTCAATATCACAGTTATCCAAGTCTATGCCCCAATCAGTAACACTGAAGAAGCCGAAGTTGAACGGTTTTATGAAGACCTACAAGACCTTTTAGAACTAACACCCCCAAAAGATGTCCTTTTCATTATAGGGGACTGGAATGCTAAAGTAGGAAGTCAAGAAACACCTGGAGTAACAGGCAAATTTGGCCTTGGAATGTGGAATGAAGCAGGGCAAAGACTAATAGAGTTTTGCCAAGAAAATTAACTGGTCATAGCAAACACCCTCTTCCAACAACACAAGAGAAGACTCTACACATGGACAACACCAGATGGTCAACACCAAAATCAGATCCTGAATAAATGGGCACAATTAAGTATCTGAGCCTGGAAATCAGAAGATTTGAGTCTAAACTCATGTATTCATCCAAACAGATGCTCGGAAAAATATCTACCACCCAGAGTTCCTACCTGAGACCACCCTTTGGCTCCATCCATCTCTGGACAACATCTCTCAGCAATTGTTGGAAAAAATGTCCCTGATGTCAAAAATCTATTCTTCCTGAATTCTGAACAAGAGCTCTAGGAAGTCACAAGTCCAGCCAACAGCTGTCCCCAGACAAGTTTTGTGACACCCATGCTGTGTTCTTTTTTCTCAGATGGAAGCCAACAAGCATTTTTGAAATTGAGAATTTTCCTATCTAAATGCAGGTTTCAGGCCTAGCCTATACCACAAAGCTCACACTCCCTCGTGGCAACAACCTGCTGGGCTGAGGAGGCATGGCTCTGGGACAGGTCACGTGATCTCAGGACCCTGCACTGACTCAATGCTCTAATTCTCTGTGTTCTGTACCTGACCAGTTCCCAGATCAAGCTTCCTACGTCCTTCACAGGAGCTTTTGCTGAACAATCTACCTCTCACTCTGTGATGTGAAAATCAGTGGTCAGCAGGTACCAGGAGTAAGACACGACCCCCACTCTGCCCCTCTCCAGAGCCTCACCCATAGCAGCATCCACCCCAGAGCCTGTATGAGTCCCTATATGTTTACAACACCCATAGGGTCGCATCTCCATTGGCTGAAACTGGTTTTGAAATTGACTTTGAGGAGGCTGACGCACGCCACTCGGGGCTGATTTAACACCAGGTCCTGGCATCTAAATGGCCCTTCATGATTAATACCAGTCATTTGTTCAAAGTTAACAGCCCCGGAGTGACAGCCATAGATAAATGAACCACATTAGAAAAACAGTAAAGCGGGCATTTATAGAGTTGAGTCATTGAAGAATATGATTGTAATCGAGATCAGCTCTGCCCACCATACGCGATGAATGAATCTGCTCTGTTGAAGTCATTTTTACCCAATACCTTTTCAATTGTCCTGAAGTTGTCCATATTTATCTTGATTAAAAAACAAGCCAACTCCTAGTGACATTAATGGGTTTTATGTTCTTAGAAGTGAGCATTATTAGCAGATGGAGACAGTGGGAGGGGATGGGAAGAAGGCTTTGCATTTCCATCTGCACAGTTTGTCACAATGGATCCAAGACAAGGGAGAAGGGGTCGCCATCAATTAGGGGACCAGTTACCCCCTAAGACCTCCAAGGACATGTGATCAAACTTGGCTTTGCCTTCCTCTGCTCACATTTGCCTGCACCTGGTTAGAGGGTCTCTGTGTGGACCCGTTAATCTGGCCACAGACCATTGCTTTCAATGTGTGGTGTTGCCAGGCCACTTACAGGGACAGAGAGTTTAAATCATTGTTGGATTTGTTACCTTAGCATCAAATATTTAAGCAGAGAGTGGAGGTGTCATCTCTGAAGATCACATGCTGATTGGTTCCATTCATCTGGGAGAAGGCACTCGTATCACTTAGAAAGTGACAAGGCAGGGAGGGACCTCACCCCACATTTGACTGTGACCCGAGGGGTGAAACTTATTAAGGCAGATGGGGTGTCAGGGCCACAGTGAAGGGTCGGACCCCCAGCCCCTAACCCATCTCTCCTGCCTCATCCTCCCAGCTCACTCCCACTGCACAGCGAGGAGGAGGAGAATAGTAACCTCTGGGCAGCCATTCGATGGGACTCACCTGATACGGAAAGTCAGGACAATAAAACTAGCTGTTTTGGGCCAATTTGGGGGTTCAGCCCCTGCTCCTGCTAGTGCTTCTCCTTCGGGAAGGGAACCTAGCTAGTGTTTCTCCTTTGGTAAGGCGGGTCACCTGGATGGTGCTGCATTGCATTTGATGTGATTTTCTGAGTCAGCAGCTTAAACGAATCAGCTCTGAGGGGAACCAGGGGATCCCCGTGGTTCTGCCTCCAGTGGGCTCCAAGGTCTAAGAACAAAGCCAAGGCCAGACTTCCCCTCTGTCTGGTTTCTGAGATTGCAAACCCTGCCTTGTGCATCCTCCAGCATTTCCTGGCTTGGTGACTTGGAGATGTAAATTCCCCAGTTTGTGTCTCTGCCCAGGACCTCAGAGTGATGGCTTTCACATAGGAGATCTTGGTGGTGACAGAGCTCTCCCTGTCGGGGGACCACCCATGAACAGGAGTGGCAGCTGTGATGGGAAGAAGAGGGCTGTGCAAGTGGTCCCCGGGCCAACAGAGGAGGAGAACCTCCTAAGGAAGACCTTGACCCAGGCCGCACCATGTGTTAGCAGCAGCAACTCATGCCCCACTCTAATCTGCCCCAATTTTCTGAAAGATTCTGGGAGTATCCCCCTGCCTCTGGGCAAGATGAAGAGGCTGTACTGGAAGATCCCCTGGAGGAGGGCATGGCAACCCACTCCAGTATTCTTGCATGGAGAATCCCATGGACAGAGGAGCAAAGAGTTGGACATGACTGAAGTGACTGAGCAGAGTGGCATGGAGTGTAAACAGGCTGGTGGGAGGCAGCAGACCTGGGGCCACTTTCAGAAATTGCCAAGCCGAGCTCTGGCCAAGCCGCCTGCCTTCCTGAGCATGAGAGGGTGTCACCAAAGGTTCACAGGGAACACTCAGGAGGCCCCTGTGGGTACTAGCACATGGCTGTCCTGCCGAGATGGGATGTGAAAGGAGGAGAGGGGTTTGGTGGCTGGTGGGTCTGTGGGCAGAATGAGAGGCAGGTTCCTCCTCATGGACAGAGGAGCCTGGTGGGCTACTGTCCATGGGGTTGTGAAGAGTCAGACACGACTTAGCGGCTGAACAGCAACAACAAGTGTGTCAGCATTAAGAACCACCATCTCAGCTTGTAATTGTGTTGTTTGTTCAGATCTTTCTTGTCTGCTATTGGATTCTTGCCAGCAGACTAAATTCTAGGGTCTGCTTGTCTTGTTCTTGGCTATGCAGACAATGCTGGACCTCAGGGAGCTTGTGGGACGATGAGAAGGTTTCACTGAAGATCCACTCTGTTTGGGGAATATTTCACTATTTTCACCACCATTCACTCCCACCTAAGTTCAGGTGCTGGGCTTTGCCTTCACTGTTCAGCTTAGTGCCAAGGACACCCAGCCCCATTTCAGGGACGTAAATAGTCCTGGGCCATTGAAAGGGACAGCAGGAGAGGAGTTGGCCTCGTAGGGCATGTATGGATTTGAGAGTTGGACTGTGAAGAAGGCTGAGCGCCAAATAACTGATGCTTTGGAACTGTGGTGTTGGAGAAGACTCTTGAAGAGTCCCTTGGACTGCAAGGGGATCCAACCAGTCCATTCGGAAGGAGATCAGCCCTGGGATTTCTTTGGAAGGAATGATGCTAAAGCTGAAACTCCAGTACTTGGCCACCTCATGCGAAGAGTTGACTCACTGGAAAAGACTCTGATGCTGGGAGGGATTGGGGACAGGAGGAGAAGGGGACGACAGAGGATAAGATAGCTGGATGGCATCACAGACTCGATAGATGTGAGTCTGAGTGAACTCCGAGAGTTGGTGATGGACAGGGAGGCCTGGCATGCTGCAATTCATGGGGTCACAAAGAGTAGGACACGACTGAGCGACTGAACTGAACTGAACTGACAAAGCCTGGAGGTCCAGGCCAGCATCCTCCTTGGAGTAATGCAGAGTAGACATTCAGGCATCTGTTGAAGGAAGACCCTCATCCCCAGCAATGAAAACTAACAGAACCTTTACTCCTCAACAGGAATGTCGTACAAAGTGGTACTCCCTTTGAAGCCGAGCGGTACTCAGCATCAGTGGATGCTGAGGAGTGGTTCATGAGAAATAGCTCACCTTCCTCTGGGCTCTAAGCCCTGCTCACAGATGTACATCCAGTTGTAGATGCCGACCATGCCCCTCCAGCCATGATGAGCCCAGTAGACACTGTGGTCCAAACTTCCCCACTTTCTTCCAGGGCTAAGTTCTGTACTTCCCCTACCACGTCCTGCCCTGTCCTTGCCCAGGGCGCCCTTCCTTTGCCCTCCCAAGGCAGCCCACTCCTTTCAAAGTATTTTCCTGGCCTGTCATTAAAGCTTGAAGTTCATGCTATGCTTTTCTCAGGTCTGCTCTTCTGTTTCTCAATTTGAAAGTTAAAAAAAAAAAAAAATGAATATTTGGTCTTCTGTTTACATTCCCATCATAACAAACTCCAGTTCTATGCTAGGTGATGTTGATGTGCATGATTGATTAAAGAACAAGATACTTACAAGAGAATGAGGGGAAGAAATGCCAAAAGATTAAAACCTTCAGAGTGTCTCGATACATTCAGACTCATTTGATGTCATGTGTTTCAAATATATTTTACCAGTTTATTGGGTGGTCTGTGTGTATGATGCTGCATTTTTGTTTGTGATGCATTTTTTTAATAGAAGTTTTCTCTTTATAGTTTTTCTTTTAAGAGGGCGAAGTGTTTAATATTTTTGGAATCAGATCTGTTTTTTTAAAGTTTCTTATTGTATGCTTACAAAGACATTTCTTTTTCATTTTGAAAAAATTCACAGTGGTACTGAAATTTTTATGGGAGTGAATTTTTTTAAATTCACCATTTGCATAGAGAAATAGCCATTCCTCTGTCACTTAATCCCTAGAGCTAATCTTTCACTGCAGAAACTAAAAAGCTAGATTCTCACTTTCCCTACTTCCATTGTTTTGAGAGTAGTCATGTGACCCAGCCTTAACCAATGAGAAGAAATGGAGACTACTCTGGGGAGAGAGTTCCTCTGTGATAACAAGGAAGAAAGCTTCCCCAGGGAGGTCCCTCCCATCCTCCCTGCTGCTTCCTTCCTTCTCATTTTTAGAAGCAATTCTGCCTAAAAGAAGATGCCTGGCACTATGGCAGCCACATTGCTTCCATGAGAAGATGTGACTGAACCCAAAAAGCCAATCTGATGAGGACGGAAAGAGCCTGACAACCTGTTGGGCCCCTTAACTAACCTGCGACCCACTTCTTCCAGCATTCTTGTCAAGTGACATAGATGAAAACTTCTTTGTCCTAAGCCTCTGTGACTCGGGCCCCTTGTGATTTTCAGAGTTTGGGAGAAAGACCTGCACTGGAGATCCATATTTGGGAATCGTCAACATCTAGACAGAGTTTAAGACTATGAACATAAGTAGACTCCAACAGGGTTACAGTGTTTCTTCCCAGGTGGCTCAGTAGTAAAGAAACTGCCTGCCAATGCAGGAGATGCAGGGGATGCAGGGGATGTGGGTGTGAAACCTGGATCGGGAAGATCCCCTGGCAATGGCAACGCACTCTAGTATTCTTGCCTGGGAAATCCCATGGACAGAGGAGACTGATGTGCTACAGTCCATGGGGTCACAAAGAGTCAGACACACTGAGCAACTAAGCACATACGTATTTAAGTAACAACAAATCTTTTTTTTTTTTTTTCAAGGAACTGGGGCATATGGAGACTTCCTTGTTGGTCCAGTGATTAAGACTCCACTCTTCCAATGCAGGGGGCATGGGTTCAATCCCTGGTCTGGGAACTAAGATTCCATATGCCATGTGGCACAGCACTCCCCCAAAAAAATAAATTAAAAAAAATTTAATTAACAAAAGGACACTGTGTGTATAAGGAAGGCATGGTACCATCAGCTGCCTGGTTCACAGGCCATTGATCCCTTCCTCCCACCTACAGCTGGAGGGCCGACTTATCCACACGACACTAAGCCCAACCAAGCAGGCACTCAGTTATCATAGGTCTAATTACCAAGATAGGATTTGCATGTTATGCCCCCAGCTGGAGACTCTGATACTTCAGAATAACCAAGAGTTTAGCGTCCACAATCTAATACATGCTGCTGGGGCCCTTCCTCCAAGCCCACATGGAGGACTGTTGCCCACTACATCTAAATCCTCCCAACCCGCTTCCCCCCCTCCTTGCTCCCCACTCCCCAGAAGTTATTTCTTCAAGGATTTCCAAAGGCTTGAGCCTTCTCTGGGAGTCCAGTGGTTAAGACTCTGCATTGCCAATGCAGGGTAAATGGGTTCAATCCCTGGTTGGGGAACAAAGATCCTACATGCTGTGTGGCATGGCCAAAATGTAAAGAAAGAAAGAAATGCCAAAGGCTAAGCCTGTAGAGTAAGTAGATTCTTCCTAGGCACAGAGTATGGGGTTCAGTTCAGTTCAGTTCAGTCGCTCAGTCATGTCTGACTCTTTGCCACCCCATGAATCGCAGCACGCCAGGCCTCCCTGTCCATCACCATCTCCAGGAGTTCACTCAGACTCACATCCATTGAGTCCGTGATGCCATCCAGCCATCTCATCCTCAGTCGTCCCCTTCTCCTCCTGCCCCCAATCCCTCCCAGCAGCAAAGTCTTTTCCAATGAGTCAACTCTTCTCATGAGGTGGCCAAAGTACTGGAGTTTCAGCTTAAGCATCATTCCTTCCAAAGAAATCTCAGGGTTGATCTCCTTCGGAATGGACTGGTTGGATCTCCTTGCAGTCCAAGAGACTCTCAAGAGTCTTCTCCAACACCACAGTTCAAAAGCATCAATTCTTCAGTGCTCAGCCTTCTTCACAGTCCAAATCTCACATCCATACATGATCACAGGAAAAACCATAGCCTTGACTAGACGGACCTTAGAGTATGGGGTAAGATATGAAATATACCCTATGTTGGCTTCAGTGAGAGAGTTATGCATGATGAGGTGAAGTCTGAGTGAGGTGAAGTCTGAGTAAGGCAGAAGGGAGAACTAAGCTGATTTTGCCCCCATTCAAGGCCTGTCTAGCTTGCTCTGCCTTCTGATCTTGGGTTGTTAATGACGCTTATTTTTAATCTCACTCTGTCTGCAACACAAAGATTGCATTCTAACACATATATACCAAATTTAGAAGAATGGCACTGAAGAATTTAATTACAAGGCAGCAATGGAGAAACAGACATAGAGAATAGATTCATGGACATGGGGAGAGGGAAGGAGAGGGCGAGATGTATGGAAAGAGTAACATGGAAACTTATATTATCATATGTAAAATAAGATAGCCAATGGGAATTTGCTGCATGGCTCAGGAAACTCAAACAGGGGCTCTGTATCAACCCAGAGGGGTGGGATGGGGAGGGAGGTGGGAGGGAGATTCAAATGAGAATGGATATATGTATACCTATGGCTGATTTAAGTTGATGTTTGACAGAAAACAACAAAATTCTGTAAAGCAATTATCCTTCAATAAAATAATAATAAGAAACCTACCAACAACTACCAGAAAGAAATAAACACAACTGAAATTTTGGAAAAAGAAAACCAGTTTGGGTGGGAAGCTCAAAGAAATTCATAAAGAACTGCTTTAAGTTGCCATCTTAAGCCATTTCAAGTACAAAATAGTCATTTGGCAAATAGATAATGTTAATATTTAGGAATGTGAAGTTCTCAACTCTCATCTCCAAGCCAAAGTGCTAAAGTCAACAGAGAAATTCCGGATGGTGGGTATTAAATTTCCTCTCTCAGCTCCTTAGACATTTTATAAACTATTTCATTTATCTCTCCAACTACAAAAAAAAAAAAAAAAGTTTTTTCCAGACCCTGTCATGGACTAGGTACTGAATAATATTTGTTGAATGAACACATGTCAGGGGTTTGCAAAGACTACATAGATTATGCAGTCATGTTCTATTATCAAGGGGAACTAGAATACAGAGATGCTAAGCAAATGGTCCAAAATTCAAAGTCAACAAAAACGATGACTCTATCCTGAATTTCTAAGTGTTAGGTCCTGTCTAAGGGTTTTACAAGTGTAACAGGAGTAACTCTGCATGCACAAGCACTGACATGCAGAAAATACCCATTTCCCTATTTTGTTTAAGTCCAATAAAATCCAAGTTTGAGGCCTGAGACCACTAGACTGGTGGAAAATTCAGTCATTTGGGGATCCTCTTCCAAGAATTGCAACAGAACCAGGAAGGTCTGTGAAATACTGCAGTTTCAAAAAGGAAGGGCTTCAATTTCATCCTAGCCTTGCTGGAACCTTCACTGTCTGAGTCCCTAGTGGTTTTAAGATTTGAAGGCTCTCTGCTTCTATGCCCCCTGCAGGGGGTTTAAGAATCAGTGCCTGGGCTAGGGGATTCCCTGATGCCCCAGAGGTAAAGAATCTGTCTGCAATGCAGAAGACACAGGAGATGTGGGTTTGATCCCTGGGTCAGGAAGATCCCCTGGAGGAGGAAATGGCCACCCACTCCAGTATTCCTGCCTGGGAAATCCCATGACCGGAGGGGCCTGGTGGGCTACAGTCCAGCAGGTCACAAAGAGTGGGACACGACTGAGCGACTGAGTGCACACGCACACCTGGGCTGGAGGCGGTCTCCCTAAGCATCCTGGGGAGAGCCTCTTGACCTTCACTGTGGCTTGACACTTCGGAAGGAAGCCTGTGACCTGGTGCTTTTACCCCATCCTGGCTCTGTCTTCTCCTTTGCCTGTAGAAACAAACTGATAAGCTCTCTCCCTCGCCCTTCCTCTGTCTCCTGAGATCCCTCAAAGAAGACTCCTTAAGCGGCTTTCATCATTGAGCTCAAGCTTTAGTCACACAGAAGCTGAGCAGGGAGAAGGCTGGTGGGCAACTTCTGCTGTCACTGACATCCTTTTCCAAAGCCAAGAAGCATGAAAGATGGGTTTCCTTTGGCAGAATGGATGTGGGGATAGAGGGACACAGGAGGAAAACCAAAACCAAGTATTTCTCAAATAAAAATACTGCCAGTGCCCAAATGGGAGGAGAGTTGGGGCAAGAATGTATACATATATAAGTACAGCTGAGTCCCTTTGCTGTCCACCTGAAACTATCACAATATTGTTAATCAACTATACTCCCATATACAATCAAAAGTTTAAAATATATATATACTTCCAGACTCAGATTGTTTCATTAAACTCCACAACAGATTTGTGACAATGAAGGTCGTGTCTGATTTTCAGATGAAAACTAAGAAGCCCTGCATAATTTACCCAAGTTAAGTCATCTGGTACGTGGCCAAGAAAAGATTCAAGTTCAAAATCTGCCGGACCTCAAGTCTACATGCTTTCTTCTGTAATGGCTTTGGGAAAATGAGGGACTCTGGAGGGGGAGCCATCAGGCCTCAATGGCAGGAAAAGTGAGCCCATTTTGAGATGGACAGGCATGCTGTGTCTGCACTGGAATTTCCCTGGTGCACAGAAAAGGAGGGTAGAAAGACGTCTGAGGAGCCCAAACAACAAACATGAGTTATCAAGTGGGGACACTTGGAAAAGATGGTGCCTTGGACCTGGTGCCCTGGGTCTTGGGCTCTCCATCCTGAGCTGTTCAATGTGCCTCAAAAGATGAGACATGTTCTGCAGCCATATTTCAAGCTGGGATTTTTTAATGGATTCCAAATGAGAATACTGTCCTCTTTGTGGGACAGTCTCTTGTTTTAAAGCCAAAGCTTTACTGTTTGATGGAGGAAATGTTGTCAAAATATGGTTCCCATTCCACAGCCATCAGAAAACACATGGGAGGCATATAAAGACTTCCTGCGTGTTGCACACACACACACACACACACACACAAATAACTTTCCTAAATAATTTGATGATGACATTTGGAATTGATCTCATACATATTAAACCCTCTGAAAAGTCCTTGTCTATGAAGAGAGACTTTAAATATTAAGCTTCCTTGCCTGCAAAGGTCAAATACACCCTCTTGTGGTTAAATGGCATATTTTATTTCCAGATGATTTCTGTAACAGAGCTCAGGATATGAGAGTTTGACAAATAATGAGACGTGGAAAAGAAAGAGTGCAACATATCATGCCATTTTTCAAATATCAACGATATCTAACTTAAGTTCCCTCATAATCTCCAGTCTTCAGATGGAAAAACTGAGACTCGAGAACCTTGCCTAACCTGTTGGAGCTAAGCCACATCTAGAGATAGAGAAGCAAAGCAAAGACTTCAATTGTCTTGCCTCTCTACTACAACAGTTAAGTCACTAAGAAAACTAATTCCCAATAATTATACTGTTAAGTCTGGAGAAATGATGACATTGCCCTAACATTAATGCAGTCATGCAATGAGTGACTTGCGATAACCCAGGAAGCGATCAGCGATCCAAGATGAAAGAATCCTTGTTTCATTACTTATCTTTCCAGCTAGGATTTGCTGTCCATTAGTCAGTCAATCCTGAGATTCCCCAGGGGCTCTCCAGTAAAGAATCCACCTGCAATGCAGGAGATGTGGGTTTGATCCCTGGGTCAGGAAGATCCCCTGGAGGAGGGCATGGCAACCCATCTCTGTGTCCTTGCCTGAAGAATCCCGTGAAGCCTGGTGGGCCGCAGTCTATAGGGTCACACAGAGTTGGACATGACTAAAGCTACTTAGCACACACGCATGGAGTATAATTGCTTTACTGGAGTAGGTTGTCTACATAAATGAGGAGTTTTCTATCTTTTCTACCGTCTGGAATCATTCACATATTATTATTCACATATGTGTGAATATTAACATTAATATTCACATATTGATAAATTTACATATTAATATTCACATAGTATTCACATATGTGTATAAATACACATATTATTGGTTCCACTGTATTGATCTCAGTTACAAGATCATTTGAACCTCGTTTCTTTTCCACAGTAGCTTCATAATCACTATTTCTGTCTATTCTGTGATTGTTCCAGTCTTCTAACTCCTCTTGGGTGCATTTCAGAACTGTATATTTTAAGAGGAGACTTTTTGTGTTCTCAAGATTTTTTATGATAAATTGCCAGATTGTTGTACACTATCATCTCTAATATTTTTAATCTCTTCCACCTTTGTATCTCCTTTCTTGTTACTAACATATTATAATGTCACCTTATTTCTTTTTATTTAATCAGAATCAGCAGGGAAATATCTATTCTATTAGCCTTTTCAGATACCAACTTTTGGTTTCATTTATCTTTTCAATTCTTCCTCTGTTTTCTAGTGAATCAGCATAAGCTTTTATCTTAATACCCACCTCCTGCTTTCATATGGTTTACTTTGTTTTTCTTTTTCTCATGTCTGAGGTTATATACTTTGTTCATTTGTTTTTGGTCTTTTCTCAAAATTAAAGATAATATCTTAGACAGTGATACACTTCTAGAAACAAGTCTGATCCGGTAGGTTTAGGGAATTAAATATATTCTTGGTTATTACACTTGAGAAAAAAATTTGGTTATAGTAAAGGGATTACTTACAAGTGTTCCTATATTTATAAAAAAATTATTGGGGGTCTGTTTTGCATTGTTGATTCTTAGTTTTATTAGATTAGGATGAAAGAATGTGGTTTGTTAACTTTCTACTTTGGTAAATTATTAAAGTTTTTCTGGTCAAGTATATCACTGAATTTTTATGTGTTCCACAGACATTTTTTAAAAATCACATTTCCTCAAAGAAAGCATCTTCTTTCTCTATCAGTGTGTATGCATGTGGTATATATGTATGTACCAAATACCCAAGTTTCTATTGTACCTTAGTTTACAAATTGTGGTATTCAAATATCATGAATACTATGAATACTTCCTGATAGCTTGCTATTTGATTTGCAAAATTTTCACTTCCTACTATAATTACACTTTTATAAATCTCTCCCTGAATCTTCACTTCTTCAGATATTATAATGTTTAATAAGTGGTGCTTACATAACCTGATCTCCACCCAGAGGGTGGGACTCCACCTTTCAATGCAGGGGCTGCTGCTGCTAAGTCACTTCAGTCATGTGTCCGACTCTGTGCGACCCCATAGACAGCAGCCCGCCAGGCTCCCCCGTCCCTGGGATTCTCCAGGCAAGAACACTGGAGTGGGTTGCCATTTCCTTCTCCAATGCATGAAAGTGAAAGTGAAAATGAGTCGTGTGCGACTCTTAGTGACCCCATGGACTGCAGCCTACCAGGCTCCTCTGTCCTTGGGATTTTCCAGGCAAGAGTACTGGAGTGGGGTGCCATTGCCTTCTCCGTCCAATCCAGGAGGCATGGGTTCAAACTCCAGTCAGGAAACTAAGATCCCACTTGCATGATGTGGCAAAAAAAAAAATTCTTTTCTAATGGGCAAAATTTTCTGCTGTTCCCCCCTCACCATATGTTTCAGTGTTTAAAAACCGACACCAAAATTTCTCTTTGATGAACTTTTAAAGGATAGATGAGCCTGTTTGGTGACTGTAGCCATGAAATTAAAAGACATTGCTACTTGGAAGAAAAGCAATGACAAACTAGACAGCATATTAAAAAGCAGAGACATCACTTTACCTACAGAAGTCCGTATAGTCAAAGCTATGGTTTTTCCAGTAGTCATATATGGATATGAAAGTTGGACCATAAAGAAGGCTGAGAATTGGTGCCTTCACACTGTGGTGCTGAAGACTCTTGAGAGTCTCTTGGACTGCAAGGAGATCCAACCAGTCAATCCTAAAGGACATCAACCCTGATTATTCATGGAAGGATGGATGCTGAAACTGAAACTCCAATACTCTGGCTACCTGATGCAAAGAGATAATTCACTGGAAAAGACCATGATGCTGGGAAACACTGAGGGCAGAAGGGAGTGACAGACGATGAGATGGTTGGATGGCATCATGCTGACTCATCACCAGCGTGACTGAGCAAGCTCTGGGAGATGAACACGACTGAACAACTGCACAACAGCAACGTGTGTTCAACTGTGTGAGTGCTCAGTCACGTCCGACTCTGCAACCCCATGGACCGAAGCCCGCCAGGCTCCTCTGTCCATGGGATTCTCCAGGCAAGAATACAGGAGTGGGTGGCCATTTCCTCCTCCAAGGGATCTTCCTGTCCCAGGGATTAAGCTGGCATCTCCTGCGACTCCTGCACTGGCAGGCAGATTATTTTACCGATAGTGCCACCTGGGAAGTCGTTCAACCTGTAACATTGTTTAAAAACTAGAGAAAACAGACTTTCCCACTGAAGTAAAAATTTATGCGAAGACTGAGAAAACCAGAACAGACCCTGTACCAGAGAACAAACTGAACCAGCCACCACAGAGGAACTACCAAAAGAAAGGAACCAGTTTCAGATGATTTACATCTCAGTTCAGTGTATCCTTTGGGCTTCCCTGGTGTCTCAGATGGTAAAAAAACTGTCTGCCTGCAATGCTGGAGACCCAGGTTCGATCCCTGAGCCTGGTGGGCTCCAGTCCATGGGGCCGCAGAGTCAGACACAACTGAGCGACTTCACTTTCACTTACATTTTCAATATATCCTTGAAGAACAGAAAATGCAAGTGAATGTTTGAACAATCCAGGCCTTGTGTCTCAGTACTGTCCGAACATTTTACAGTGAACATTGTAGATTATTTTTTGTAATCAAATAGAATGGATATTTTATTATACAAAATATATTGAAGAATGTCTCAGTTCAGTTCAGTGTCTCAGTTGTGTCCGACTCTTTGCAACAAGATGAAATGGGATGATAAATGGAATGAAAAGTGGGTCGTCGGAATCGTCTGTGTGGAATAATCCCAAGTCATTATAAACACTTGCATTGAAACAAGCTGGAAAGAAATAACAAGGTTAATAGAGGTTATTTCTGATGACAGAATGACCTATTTGTTTTTTCCTTTGAGTTGGGCTGTATTCTGTCACTCTTTCCACCATTCACACATAACATGTTTGCAGCTATAACTAAATCAGTGATTTGTTAAAGACGCTGATCCCTTGAAACTAAGAGCTGAGGACATGATCGTGTTCATTGTCTCAGAAACCAGCACCTACTGCAGGGTGATCAAGTTTTGTACAGAAAGTTTCAACCATGTCGTTTCTGTCCGTCCATTAACTTTATCCAAGAGGAAATTTAAAAAGAGAGGAGGAGCAAAGGGTGAATGTATCCGGAGAATTCTGGGCAGTCGAGGGAAGAGAAGGGTCAGCCCAGGTGCCCTGAGGGCGGTCACCAGCCAGTGAAGGGCTCCAGCATCTCTGATGAACTCATTCTGCAGGCATTTCTAAGAAAAAGTCAACAATATAAAAGATGCTGCCTCACTGTTGCACTCCGGCCGAACCGTGATGTGGATCGTATGGTGGGGGTCCTCAGATGCAGAAGTTTAATATCGGATTTTTAAAGAGGTATGGAGAGCACACTTCTTCACTCTGGGATTTCATCTGGTCCGGCTACCCACGCACATTAGCTTTGTGCACCATCTGGCCAATGAGTCCCTCTGCCTTCTCTGGACACATCATCACAGAGCATCACAGCCCAGTTAGGGGAGGGACACACCTCTGCCTCCTACCCCTGGCGGCCCTGCAGAGACAGCAGCCCTCGCTCCCGAGAGGACGCAGAGAGGAACTGCTCGTCTGTCTCCGTCGCGTTGTTTCTTCCTGATACCCAAACGTCATTAACCCAGAGACAAATTCAGTCAAGCCAGCTGCGTGGCTTCCCAAGGACACAGAGGTAAACATCATCCCAGGAGCAGAGGTGCCCGGGAGCGTTTGCCCATTACACACATCCTCCCGCTCGGCCCACCTCTGCTTTCCTGTGAATGGAACATCTGGACGGAGTGATGCTCAGTCGCTGAGCGATCTTAATGCCGGAAAAAGCAGGTAAGACCCGCCCATCTTCCCAACACCCCCGGTCACTGCAGCCTTCTGTGCAGGGAACAAATGTTCCTTTCCTTTCGTTTTCTTTCTTTCTTTTTCTTTCTTCTTTTTTATTAAATAATAATAATAATTTAGTGGCAGAAGAGGTATCTGACAATCTCCTTAACTCAATTCAAGAGTCATTTTCACATTGGATCAAAGATCTAAGTGTGAGATCAGATATGTGCAGCAACGGGGATGGACCTAGAATCTGTCGTGCTGAGTGAACTACATCAGACAGAGGAGCAGAAATATTGTATGACATCCTGCTATATGTGGCATGTAAAAAGAAATTATACAAATGAACTTATTTATGAAACAGATATAGACTCAGAGAACAAACTTTTGATTGGCAGGGCGGGTAAAGGGGAATAAAGGATAGTTAGGGAGTTTGGGATGGACATGTACACACTGCTATGTATAAACGGATAATTAGCAAGGACCTACTGTATAGCACAAGGAACTCTGCTCAATGTTATGTGGCAGCCTGGATAGGAGGGGAATTTAGGGGAGAATGGATACATGTATATGTAATGGCTGAGTCCCTCTACTGTTCACCTGAAGCTATTAATAATGTTGATCAGCTATACCCCAATACAAAATAAAAGTTTAAAAACAAAGAGTCATTTCCTTTTTCAAAGCTGCCCCAATTCTACTGCAGATGTCCTGCCCTTTTGCACCTATCTCCTCCCCAGAAGTCTGTATAAAAACTCCATCATCAGTTGGCCTCCCCAGTGGATTGTGAGCTCTTGAAAGACTAATAGCTACTGCAAAGGAGAGCCTTTACTGCACTTAATATTTATTATGTCTACTACACTTACATCATTTAAATCATCATACATAGACTTCCCCTTGTAGCTCAGTCGGTAAAGAATCTGCCTGCAGTGCAGGAGACCCGGGTTCGATCCTCGGGTCGGGAATATTCCCTGGAGAAGGAAATGGCAACCCACTCCAGTATCCTTGCCTGGAAAATCTCATGGACTGAGGAGCCTGGTGGGCTGCAGTCCATGGGGTCACAAAGAGCTGGGCACAAATGAGTGACTAACAGATAGACTTAATATATCATTATACATACATTATACGTAAAACACAAGTAGCATTCTTGAAATAATCTACTGGTCCATTCTATCACTGTTTCCATCACACAGATGTGTACACTGAGGTTTAAGCAAATGAATTAATTTGCCCAAGGAGCCTAGCTACCGGGGGCAAGCGGTAGACTGCACAGCCCAAGCACGGCCTCAGCTGGTTGCTATGAGTAGGGAATTCACGGACTCACTCACGCGGACCTCGCAGCCTGCCTAAGACAGAGAGAGAGATCCCCAAGATATAATGATGGACCGCATACCTGACACATTTATAATAGCAGCAAAGCCAGACAAAGATCTTCTAGGTGAGGAAGCGGAAAAGCTTCAGGAAACTTCAGGGTCAATGTTACACCCTCGTTACTTCTCTGATCACCCTCTTTCTTTTTTTTTTTTTTCATTTATTTTATTGAAGTATAGTCTATTTACAATGTTGTGTTAATTTATATTGTACAACAAAGTGGTTCAGTTATCCACACGCACATATATATATACATATACATTTTTTTTCATATTCTTTTCCATTATGGTTTATCACAGAATATTGAATATAGTTCCCTGTGCTCTACAGTAGGAGCTTGTTGTTTATCCATCCTGTAAAAAATAGTTTGCTAATCCCAGATTCCCAATCCATCCCTCCCCCTTCAGTTCAGTACAGTCGCTCAGTCGTGTCCGACTCTTTGCGACCCCATGAACCATAGCACCCCTGGCCTCCCTGTCCATCACCAACTCCCAGAGTCCACTCAAACCCATGTCCATCAAGTCGGTGATGCCATCCAATCATCTCATCCTCTGTTGTCCCCTTCTCCTCCTGCCCTCAATCTTTCCCAGCATCACCACGGTCTTTTCAAATGTTTCAGCTCTTTGCATGAGGTGGCCAAAGTCTGGAGTTTCAGCTTCAATATCAGTCCTTTCAATAAACACCCAGGACTTATCTCCTTTAGGATGGACTGCTTGGATCTCCTTGCAGTCCAAGGGACTCTCAAGAGTCTTCTCCAACACTACAGTTCAAAAGCATCAATTCTTCAGTGCTCAGCTTTCTTTATAGTCCAACTCTCACATCCACACATGACCACTGGAAAAACCATAGCCTTAACTAGACGGACCTTTGTTGGAAAAGTAATGTCTCTGCTTTTTAATATGCTGTCTAGGCTGTTCATAACTTTCCTTCCAAGGAGTAAGTGTCTTTTAATTTCATGGCTGCAGTCACCATCTGCAGCAATCTTGGAGCCCAGAAAAATAAAGCCAGCCACTGTTTACACTGCTTCCCCATCTATTTGCTATGAAGTGATGGGACCAGATGCCATGATCTTAGTTTTCTGAATGTTGAGCTTTAAGCCAACTTTTTCACTCTTCTCTTTCACTTTCATCAAGAGGCTCTCTAATTCTTCTTCGCTTTCTGCCATAAGGGTGGTGTCATCTGCACATCTGAGGTTATTGATATTTCCCCCAGCAATCTTAATTCCAGCTTGTGCTTCTTCCAGCCCAGCATTTCTCATGATGTACTCTGCATAAAAGTTAACTAAGCAAAGTGACAATATACAGCTTTGATGTACTCCTTTCCTATTTGGAACCAGTCTGTTGTTCCATATCCAGTTCTAACTGCTGCTTCCTGACCTGCATATAGGTTTCTCAAGAGGCAGGTCAGGTGGTCTGGTATTCCCATCTCTTTCAGAATTTTCCACAGTTTATTGTGATCCACACAGTCAAAGGCTTTGGCATAGTCAATAAAGCAGAAATAGATGTTTTTCTGGAACTCTCTTGCTTTTTCCATGATCCAGCAGATGTTGGCAGTTTGATCTCTGGTTCCTCTGCCTTTTCTAAAACCAGCTTGAACATCTGGAAGTTCACAGTTCACGTATTGCTGAAGCCTGGCTTGGAGAATTTTAAGCATTACTTTACTAACGTGTGAGATGAGCACAATTATGCGGTAGTTTGAGCATTCTTTGGCATTGCCTTTCTTTGGGACTGGAATGAAAACTGACCTTTTCCAGCCCTGTGGTCACTGCTGAGTTTTCCAAATTTGCTAACCCTCCCTTGGCAACCACAAATCTGTTTCCTGTGTCTGTGAGTCTCTCTTTATTTCATCATAAGTTCATTTGTGTCCTATTTTAGATTTCACATATTATTGACATCATATGATATTTGTCTTTGTCTAACTTACTTTGCTTAGTAGGACAATCTCCAGGTGCATCCATGTTGCCGCAAATGACATAAATATTTCACTGTATCACATCTTAATCCAATCATCTGTTGATGGACATTTAGGTTGCTTCCATGTCTGTGCTGTTGTGAATGGAGGTGCTATGAACACTGGATCTGACCACCCCCCTGCCTCTTGGCTTACACGGCAGCCCCTAGAGACTTACTACACAGAGCAATCACATGTCTGTGTGCTCATTCCTTCAACTGTCTGCCTCCCCCTCTTGACTATGAAGTCCTCAAGAAGACCTGCACCTCTGGTGCCTGGCATGTCCTCTCTCATTCAATAAAAAATGAGGGACTGAATGAATAAAATGCACCCAGTTTCATGCAGTGGAGAAGGAAATGGCAACCCGCTCCAGTGTTCTTGCCTGGAGAATCCCAGGGACGGCGGAGCCTGGTGGGCTGCCGTCTATGAGGTCGCACAGAGTCGGACACGACTGAAGCGACTTAGCAGCAGCAGCAGCAGCAGCAGTTTCTCCCAAATGCTGCTCCTCCTCACTTCCCTGTGTTTTGTTTGTGTGTGTGTGTTTTTTTTTTTTTTAATGATGATGCTGGGAAAGACTGATGGCAGGAGAAGAAGGGGTGACAGAGGATGAGATGGTTGGATGGCATCACACAATCAACGGACATGAGTCTGAGCAAACTCCAGGAGATGGTGACAGACAGGGAAGCCTGGCGCACTGCCGTCCATGGGGTTGCAAAGAGTCGGACGTGACTGAACAACAACAGTGATGCCAAAAGCCTTCTCCATCACTCTGGCTGGACAGCACCCCTCCCCGAGCACCGTCCAATTTCCTCTTCCTACTGTGTTGGGTCTCCTTCCTGTGGGGACGTTCAACACCACCCTTGAGGAAAGTGAAGTGAAAGTCACTCAGTCATGTCCAGCTCTTTGTGACTATATAGTCCATGGAATTCTCCAGGCCACAATGCTGGCATAGGTAGCCTTTCGCTTCTGCACAGGATCTTCCCAACCCAGGGATAGATGGAACCCAGATTTCCTGCATTGCAGGTGGCTTCTTTACCAGCTGAGCCACCAGGGAAGCCCTTGTTTTCACAGGGAGAGGGTCCTCCAGGAAGAAAGGGAGCCTCCATCAAGTCCTCTCCTCCTGGGGGGTGGAGGCCTTGCTCCTGGAGGTCCGGCCTAATTTGACTTCAGCAAATAAAGACATGTGACTCGTATGTATCCTCCAATATCCAAAAGCAAGCCTCTTTCACAGTGTTCTTCCCTTTCCTCCCACCAAGATCCTTGTTCAGACCCTGCCTCATGTTCAGACTGTGCAAAATCCCCCGAACCACGCATCAGAGCACCTCCCACAGAAAGGGAGCTGGGAAACGGGTCAATACACACCCCCTCTCCTGACTTCCTCTGAGGCCAGATTTGTAAAGTGACCGAGAGGATGCCAGAGCCTCAAGCTGACCCTAGGCCCCCTGAGTCCTTCAGGCCTTTTATTCTCAATCTCGCTCTCTCATCTCTTAAGATCACTTTACAGCCTGTCTCTTTGCCATGCTAATAAGCAGAATTAGGCTCAATCAAGAACAGAGGAAACTGCACATTTTTAAAACATCAGGTTGACCATGAGTTGTGCAGAGCTAAACGCTTCCAAGTCCTACAAATGTTTCCACTCAATCCAGCCAGACGGGGTCAGCGGGGCCAGAGTCGGTGGCCACGCGCACCACCCAGTGGACATAGCCTGGTACTGCACCCACGGGGTACAAGAACCCAGGCCAACATCCGCCTGCCTTAAGGATATTTCCACCAATGGCCTCCCGCCCCCGTTCTTCTCTGTGTTCGTGAGCTGAGCAGATCAGCTAGACTGGAGCGGTATTGCTCTTGGGATAGGGGGGGAATTTCAACATTCATGACTGTTCATTTCTCTTTAAAATGTAGAGCAGTGTTTAAAAAAAGTCAACTGAGAATTTGCTTATTATTAACTCGTGGTATTTAGAACCTCCTATGGCGTGCTGCGATTCATGGGGTCGCAAAGAGTCGGACACGACTGAGCGACTGAACTGAACCGATGTAGTGATTATTTCCTCACATCCACCTCCAAGTCCCAAACCCCAAGTCCTTCATACAGGTTTCACTGTTTCTCTGAGCCAGGTTTTTATAATACATCTAGCATTCCTAATTCTCAGTAGGATAAAGCAGAGCCAAAGAAAAAAACAAAACCACACAGTTAAAGAAGTCCCTCCCTGACTCCCAATCTCACAGGTGTACAGGGCCGTACACAGATCCACCTAATGATCTACAGTGGCTGTAGCATAGGCTATAAATCCAAGAAATCTATTTGTAGTTGTGAAAGTACAAAAATGAGTTCCCTGGAGGTCCAGTGGTTAGGACTCAGCTTCCACCGCAGGGGGCACAGGTTTGATCCCTAGATGCTTGCTCCTTGGAAGGAAAACCCTGACAAATCTGAGAGTCTTCTGGGAGTCACTTAGACAGCATGGAGACCAAACCAGTCCATCCTAAAGGAAATCAACTTGAATATTCATTGGAAAGACTGATGCCGAAGCTGAAGCTCCAATACTTTGGCTACCTGATGCGAAGAGCCGACTCACTGGAAAAGACCTCAGTGCTGGGAAAGCAGGAGGAGAAGGATGCAACAGAGGATGAGGTGGTTGGATGGCATCACAGACTCAACGGACATGAGTTTGGGCAAACTCTGGGAGATAGTGAAGGACAGGGAAGCCTAGTGTGCTGTAGTCCATGGGGTCACAAAGAGTTGGACACGACTTAGGGACTGAACAACAACAAGAGGCTAAGATCCTGCAAGCCATGTGGCCAAAAAAAAATCCCACTTAAAAAAAAAGTGTAGAAAATAAACATACACCTTAAACGACTGTCCTCACCCCTTCTCAAGTTGTAAGCTAAAAATTTTGAAAAATGAACCATAAGTCAGATGCAGAACCTCTATGGATAAGTTTAAAATTCTCTCCCAAATCGTGCAAGTTAGCTTGTATCTACCTACACCTACAATTTTTCTTGTGTTCATCAGAAATGGCCATTTGTTTGTGTGAATGGTTGTAGTGATCCACCAGCAAAATACTTCCTTCCTATACCCACTGTTTCTCAAATGCTTTTGGTCAAAAACATTTCATGTGCCCAGGGGCCATGTTTGGGGCTCGCATGTCCTAAACCTGGCCATGTTTGCCTGCCTGCATGCTAAGTCTCTTCCATCATGTCCAACTCTTTGCAGCTCTATGGAATTTGCAACCTTATGGATCGAACCCATGTCTTCTGCATTGACAGCAGGATTCTTTACCACTAAGCCACCTGGGAAGCCCAAAATCATCTGTACTTCAATATAAAATTTAAAAATAAAATAAAATGGGGCTGCAGATAGTCACCTCGTGAGATGGCGTACGTCAGCGCTGAGTCCCTGCTGGGTTACGCAAGTGTGTGCGGTGAACAAACCCTTGCAGGTACAAGGTTGGGGATGGTGGGGTGTGGTTACTGTCGCTCTGAGAGATGTCAGGCTTTCTTAGCCTTAATACCTCTCCTTTTTCGCTTTTGTCTTCAGCTCTGGCCCTTTCAGAGATTTCTCCTGGGTTTGAAGTCTCTCCGTCCATTAAGGATGACCCTAACCTGATTCTTTCTGATTCCCTACACTTACTGGCCTCATGCTTATCAATGTTGTCCACACCTCACTGAGCGGTTGCTCCTCTTTCTTAAGGAGGAAATTGGTTTTAAAATTCACCTGGATGTGTAAAGGGACCTCAAGGGAATCCCCCGAGTTGGCAGCATGGTGCCTGTCGGCCCCCTATCACTCCCAGGGACCGCAGCCCCTCTGCCCCCCATCCTCTTGGGGCTGCTCGAGCAGCTGAGGTTGCAGCCCCATGCCCTGCACTGCTCTGAGCACACCTATAGATAGAATGTCTTTCAAAAGAAAGATCACCAACTTTCCTCTCTGTGAGAAGTCTCCCTAACTTTTCTGATGAATGAATTCTACTTGTGTGTGTGTGTGTATAATACCCACTAACATAGAGGGCTCCCTAGTTTTTTGATGAATGAATTATATAATATATTACAGCTTTAGAAGACTGCATAATACACAATTATATAATAGGGTTAACCCTTAAAATGCATTCTGAGACCCGGGTTCGATCCCTGGTTGGGAAGATCCCATGGAGAAGGCAATGGCACCTCACTCCAGTACTCTTGCCTGGAAAATTCCATGGACTGAGGAGCCTGATAGGCTCCTCATGGGGTCGCAAAGAGTCGAACACGACTGAGCGACTTCACTTCAACCCTTAAAATGCGTTCCAGTATATATTAGCTGCAGACAAATACTGTTTGATTCTGCTTACATGAAGTACCTAGAATAGTCAAATTCATAGAGTCAGAAAGTACATTGGTAGATGCCAGTATGAATTTTTAAAAGCTGGCTGTTTCCAGAGCTCCACGTTCAAGGTATCTGATGAGAATGAAATACACAAAACATCTCTGCCAGTTTTCCTCGAGTCTGATCTCAGCACCCAGACATTAAGACCGGTGACAGATCCTAGTGAAACGCTTGAAAACTGAGAGCTTATCGAAAGGGACCCTTCATCCAGCAGCAGCATTCCTGATTCGCTAGTGAGTCCACATTTGGGTCTTTGAAGGAGAAAAGACAGTAAGAAATGAGGTCAAGCTGGGACTTTTCAAGCTGAGTTAACGCCTTGGAATGAAGGTGTAGGAATGTCTGTCTCTCTATCCTGTGAAAAATCTGCCAGGGGCTAAACCTTGTTGTTAGATGGACCTCAACAAGCAAGACAGGTTAGCTGGGCTAGGGAAGAGGCCAGGCCGGGGAGAGAGGGAAGAAAAATGTGGCTTCCTGTGGTTTCCTGAGGGTCACAGCAGTCTTAGGAAGTAGGGATACTGGGGCCAGCTAAACATATGCTAATAAAATGCAACTTTTCAGAGGGCATTTGTTGAGTTCCTTCATTAACACCAAGGCCAAGGGCAGTCCAGAGCTCACTCAAAGCAGGTCTGAGGGTTTCCTTTTGTTTGTTTCAAGGTCCTCCCAGCAGTGGGAGTAGCGGGGTGAAAAGGCGGGCAGCGCTGTCCTTGAAAAGGAGCGGGACCTGTGAGCGATCCCAAGTCCCTCTGGCTTGAATACCCGCCTTTGTCTCCAAAGGGCCATGGCTGGGCTCCCCGAAGAGAGTCCCAGTAACGAAGCAGTTGATTAAGACCTCATTAAAAGTTCATTGACATTCATCACAACCTGGAGGCATCCCAGCAGCCCAGTGAGAAGGAACAAGTGAGGACCAGACCAGCCAGAAGCTGGAACCCTGGGTCTGAACACTCTTTCTGCCGCCTCGCAGTGTTCCTGGGTAAGTGTTTTGATCCGCTCTGAGTGACTCCAATTCAACGCTGCCGGGAGCAAATTCTTTGAAAGGTTTAGTCCTTTTGTACATCTTTACTCAGTACCACCCCCCTTCCTGTCTTCCTCTGATCATGGTCTTAGCATTACCCCGTTATCTGCTTATGACAGGCCCTTTAAGAACAGCCAAGACACGCATTTCTTGCATCACAGCACCATGAACCTTCCTAAGACACCAGGACTTCTGAGGAATACCACCGGGAAATATGGGGGAAACAAAGAGCCTCTGGCCTCTGGCAGGTGCTGATGGGACCTACTCAGGCCCCCAGGAAGGAGAAAGTGCAGGCAGAGTTTAGCATCTCTGCCCAAAGGTGTCAGCTGTGCCCTTCTGCCCAAATTCAAGCTCCTGGCCTCAGATCCAGGATCTTAGGACAACAGAAAATTGCAGAGTGGTCCTCTAGGGACCACTGGTTCTAACAGACGTCTAGCCTTCCACCACGGGGCTGGGGCAGGGAGTTCTGGCTGCTTACCCCAAGGAGCCCAGGAATCTTGCAAGGCCACCTTTTATTTTCAGTTTTAGTAAAATAAAGTTAATTTACTATGTTATGTTAGTTTCAGGTGAACTGCAAAGTGATTCATATATATATATATACATATACACATTATATATGAATCATAATTCATCATATCTGAATCCCCAGCTCCTAGATCCAGGGGATTTCCCAGGCAAGAAGCCTGGAGTGGGTTGCTATTTCCCTCTCCAGAGGATCTTCCCGATCCAGGAATTGAACCCGAATTTCCGACATTGCAGGCAGACTCTTTCCCAATGAGCCACCAACAAAGTCCCACAGCAATGTTAGCCAACATGTCTATCAGGTCACATAATTGTCATTTCTTCTTTGTGTTAAGAACAGTTACGATTTAGTCTCTTAGTTACTTTGAAGTTACAGTGTTTTTGACTATCATCGTTTTTCTGTGCATTAGATCTCTCAACTTGTTATCAACCAGTTGCCATTTGTATCCTTAAACATCATCTCCCCAAATCCTCTGTCCCCAACCCCCTGGTGACCACCAGTCTGCTCTGGCGGACGACCAGTCCACAACTCAGTTGCTTTTTACATTCCACGTGTAAGTGAGATCACATAGTATTTGTGTTTCTCTGTCTGACTTATCTCACTTAGCCTAACACCCTCAAGGTCCTTCCATGCTGTTGCAAATGGCAGGCTTTCCTTCTTTTTATGACTGAATACTATTCCATTTTCTATCTACAGACCGCATCGTCTCTATCCAGTCATCAGCTGACGAACACTTCAGTTGTTTCTATGTCTTGACTATTTTGACTAATGCTGCGGTGAACATGGATCTGCAGATATCTCTTCAAGACAATGGTTTATCCCTTCAGATAATGCACTCAGGAGTGGGAATCCTGGATTGCATGGTAGTGCAGTTTTTAAGGAATCACCGTACTGTATTCTATCGTGGCTGCACCCATTTCCATTCCCATCAGCAGTGTATAAGTTTTCCCTTTTCTTCATATCCTTGATGTTGGCATTTTTCAAGGCTAATCAGTTAACAGTTTATCCTCCTCCCTATGAATAATAAAATGAATGAATAAAAGATAAGAGGAATTAGATAAATATTAGCTTGATTACTGATAAAAAACTGATTGGATGCACAGCTAAATGGTTTTGCTAATTCTTTGCTGCTGAATTCAGTAACTCGCCCCCGGTCACTGGTCCATCATGGAGCCCAGGGGCCCTCCCTGTGAAGCTGGAGAAGCGGGGAGGCTTACCTTCCACAGAGAAACTCATTCTGAAACAGACCCAGCAGGTTTAGCGTCCTCTTCAACACATCTGTGAAGCCAGTCATTTCTCCTCCCTTGGGAAGAACAGAATAAGGACGGAAAGAATGGGAATTTTCCTTGAAACATGAAGAACCAAAAACAAAGTGTCCTAAAAATATATACGCACTTAGTCACTCAGTCGTTTCCACCTCTTTGTGATCCTTTGGACCCACCAGGATCTTCTGTCCATGGGATTCCCTAGGCCAGAATACTGGAGTGGGTGGTCATTTCCTCCTCCAGGGATCTTCCAGACCCAGGGATGGAACCCAGGTCTCTTGTGTCCCCTGTATTGTTGGTGATTCTTTACCTCCTGAGCCATCAGGGAAGCCCAAATATATATATATAGAATTGAAATAACAGCCAGCCCAACTCCACAACATTATTGCTAATAGCATCCTTATAGAGTTCTGAATTCAATTTGCTAGTATTTCATTTCATTGTTTTTGCATCTCTCTTCAGAGAGGAGGTTGTTCTCCACCTGTGTTCTTTGTGTAATGCTTATCAGATTGCAGTACCTGGGGTGTGACAGGGTTTCTATCGGCCCCTCCAGGGCCACCTCCACCTACCTCCACCTGCTCTCTGCCCTGGGAGGCTGACTCACAAGGACCACATCAATGGACTCCACTGACCTGTCGCTCAGTCATATCCGACTCTTTGCGACCCCGTGGACTGTAGCCTATCAGGCTCCTCCGTCCATGGGATTTTCCAGGCAAGAGTGCTGGAGTGGATTGCCATTTCCTTCTCCGGGGGATCTTCCCCACTCAGGAATCGAACCCTGGTCTCCCACATTGCAGGCAGACACTTTACCATCTGAGCCACCAGGGAAGCCACTTAGCCAATATAAGAGTGACATCTCTTTCCCGCTGGGAACCTGATGGACGCCTGTGGTTAGGCTAACTTAGTAAAATGAGTTGGAAAGCCTTCTATTTTTATCTATGCTCTGGAACACATGAAACAAAGCAAGAATCTTCTAGTCTTGGAAGGTCAAAGAGCTTGTCTTTAGTGCCCCCTTGGCCTAGTATTTTCGGTATGGGACAGTCCTTTGACAAATGCTTAAAAATTTTCTCATGGTGATTGCTTTATTTCGGGCTCTTCTTCTTGCATCAACATCTGAATTTCCAAGAAAAGCATCTGCTTCTGTAAGAATTTGAAGTAGATTTGCATGGAATTGTTTACAGAATCCTCTTTGCTCTTTTAACCCACTCAGAAGCTATGGTCACCTTCCCCATCACACTTCTAATGTTGTGTATTTGTTGAATCTTATTTTGATTAAGTTTATTGTGTGTGCGTGTGTGTGTGTGTTTGATCTGCCCCAGAGTCACATGGGAATCAGGATAAAATATTTTGTAGTAAAGAATCCACCTGCCAATACAGAAGACTCAAGAGGTGTGGGTTTGATCCCTGGGTCAGGAAGATCCCTGAGAAGGAAATGGCAACTCACTCCAGTATTCTTGCCTGGAAAATCTCTGGACAGAGGAGCCTGGTGGGCTATAGCCAATGGGGTTGCAGAGTCAGAGGCAACTGAGCAAGCATTTTGGTTACATTTACCCAGTTTGTGTATGTATGTGTATGTGTGTGTGTAATCTGCCCCAAGTCACATAGACATCGAACCAAAATATTTTCTCTGTAAATGGCAGTCTTTCCAAAGCCTCTGCTTGCCAGTCATCCTGGGAAAGAATCAAAATGAGCGTCAGATCCAACCAGGGTCCCCTCCAAGGTGAAAATTTCAGGAATCGACTGAAGAAGGAAGTTCTTTCACAGTTCTGGGTCCTTAAAGCCAAGTCATACCTTGGGTACGGCCTGTGATGTGGGTGATGGCTCTTGGCCAGATCACCAGGCACACCAGAGAGAGGGCAGGAGAACCCCCACTCCGCTGATCAGGGTCCCTTGATCTTCTGGGCGATAATGCTTTTAATTTTCATCAGCGTGAGATGCCGTCCCAAACCAGAAGGGGTTTGCCTAATTCATCATGCTCCCTGGCCACACAATGGGAGCCCTGACAAAGCAGAACACTGGGCACTGAGAGAAACGGACATCCTGAACACTCATGAATTGCAAATGCTTCTTCGTTAAAGGATGCTCTCCTGCTTGGGACCATCTGCTTGATGTAACAGGGCCCAGGTCCTCAGGCTAGAAACATCTGCCACTTTAATCATTTTACCTCTTAATTAAGGCACAACCACAAGGGGGCCAAACATAGCTATGACCCTGGACATGTCAGACCTCAGCCACACAGAAGAGAGCATACATCTGCCTGGACAAGCCGTGAATGAGAGCACGTAGGTGTGCTGTTCACCCAATACATGTGCTCCCCACTGAGATCAAACAAATGTGGGCAAATGAATCCCCTTTCTCTATTAACTTTGTGTATTCTTTCAAAGACACTTTGTCTTTCAATTTAATTGATCTCCCACCCAGGGGCCCCTGACCAGTTGTCTCTGAGCTGCTCTGCCCTGAGGCATCTTTGTCAAGTAGTTAATGATCTATAAATAAACACATTAATACACAGGGAGATGCCATTTAAAGGAACCCCATGCTAATCCTCTTGTACCACAAAGAATTCTTTTATAATGCAAATAGTCACCCTTTAATTGATCTATTTTGTAAGTTCAGGTTTTCATATCCATTTCCCACGCGGTGTCAAAGGAACAATGCGTGGAAACACTCCAGTGCATGCCCAGTAAAGCACTTAATAAGTGGTGGGTGACACCATTATTTCTCACTTTGGGATGTGCCCATATTGTTTTGAGCTTAGGTCAAATTGCAAGGATGCCACAGAGATTCTGAGTGTACATCTGTCTATCCCACCTCGTTGGTCTGTAGTCTCTCTAAGAACCTAGATGCTTAAATTTAATTCATTTTGTTCCTCATAGAGATGTTTTGTGCTTAGTTCTGTTCCGCAATTGGTAAAATGTTGATATCAATAAAAATCATATATGTATCTTTTAATATTTAAAATGCTAAAAAAATGGATATATACTCAAAAACACTATACAAGATACCTAAAAGGATTGAAAGCAGGATCTCAAAGAGATATCTGTACACCATGTTCACTGCAGCATAATTCACAATAGCTGAAATGTGGAAGCAGCTCAAGTATCCACCAGTGGATGAATGGAGAAGCAAAGTGTGGTCTAAACACACAGTGGAATATCGTTCAGCCTTCAAAAAGGAGGAGACTCTGACATCTACTGCAATAAGGATGAACCTTGAGGACATTGTGCTGAGTGAAATAAGCCATCACAAATGGACATGACCTCATTTGTACCTATTGTGGTCAGGTTCACAGAGACAAAGAAAATTGGTGGTTTCCAGGGGTTCACGAGAGGAGGAATAGGGAGTTAGTGTTTACTAGTTTAGTGTTTCCACTTTTCCAAGATGGAAAAAGCTATGCAGATGGATGGCAGAGATGGCTGCACCACCTTATGAAATATTTAACACCACTGAACCGAATACTTAAAAATGATTAAGATGGCAAATGCTATGCATACTTCACCAAAAAAAAGGAGGGGGGAACACTCTAAAAGATCATTGTTTAGACAAACACTATAACAAAGTAATGTGAGATTGGTAATACATCTAAAAATTAAATATATAAAAACAGTAGCACAAAATGCAAAAGACACAGAAGGGCCACAAGAACGTGAAACAGATCAGAGTAGAGTAGTTGTGTAACAGAGCAGGACCCACTGGGGCCCTCCTTCCCAGGAGACGTTTTTCCCTTTAGCCTCCGCTTTAGCTCCTCTCAGAAGTACCCAGATAATAGCATTTGATGCAGATTTCCTAAGTTAGCTCAGTTCGATTGCTCAGTCATGTCCAACTCTTTGCGACCCCACGGACTGCTATACACCAGGCTTCCCTGTCCATCACCAACTCCCAGAGCCTACTCAAATTCATGTCCATTAAGTCAGTGATGCCATCCAACCATCTCATCCTCTGTCATCCCCTTCTCCTCTCGCCTTCAATCATTCCTAGCATCAGAGTCTTTTCCAGTGAGTCGGTTCTTCACAGCAAGTGGCCAAAGTATTGGAGTTTCAGCTTCAGCATCAGTCCTTCTGATGAATATTCAGATGTGAAAACCTCCCACCAAATGGAAGATGCTAGACTACTTGAGGACCATAAGCACATGGCCCCAGCCCACGTGGAGCCTCAGGACTGAGAAAATCAACCCCTGTGACATCACCCTCTTCTCTCACCCATCAGCCAATCAGAGGACTGTATCAGCTGATCACATACCACCCCTACCCTCACTTGGCTTTTTAAAACACTTTGCTGAAATCCTTCAGAGAGTTAGGGACTTTGGGGGACGTGAGCCACCTGTCTCCTTTCATGAGCCTGCAATAAACCTTTCTCTGCTCCAAACTCCAATGTTTTGGTGTGTTTGGCCTCATCGCGCACCAGGCATGCAAATTTGCATTAACGGTAACACTATCTAGTTTCCAGACTTATTATAAAGCTGCAGAAATCAAGACAGTGTGTTTTAGCACCAAGATAGACAAATAGATCAAAGAAACCAAGTCCAGAAATAGACCTAGCCATGCCAAAAACTGATTTTCCACACTAAGGAAATTTGGTGGAGAAAAGATTCTTTTCAACACACAGTGGTAGGACAATCTGATAGCCACGTGCAAAAAAAAAAAAAAAAAATAGAAAGATGAAAGGAACTTTGACCCACACCTCACACTATATGCAAAAATTAACTCAAAACAGATGAGAGACCTAGATGTAAAACCCCAAAACTATAAAACTCCAAAAGAAAATACAGGAGAAAATGATTATGACTTTAGGTTTAGCAAAGGTTTCACAGCCACAAACACCAAAAACATAATCCATACAATTTAAAAATCTGTAAACTGGGCTTTGCCAAAATCAAAAGCTTCTGCTCTTTGAAACACACTGTTAGGAGAATGGAAAAATGAGTCATACATCAGGAGAAAATATTTATGAATCCTACACCAACAAAGGGCTTGTGACCAGAATAAATAAAAATAAAACAAAAGCCAATAAGAAGAAAGCAAACAACCCCATTCAAAAATGACAAAAACATGTGAGCAGGGAGTTAAGCAAATATATGCAGCTTGAAAATAAACACATTAAAAAATGTTCAACCTTGTAAAGTCATCTGAGGGTGTGAGTTAAAACCACAATGAGATACAACTACATGCTGATCAGAATGTGTAAAGGAAGAACTCAGTTATCTACCTCCTGTGTAGGGAAAAACCAACTTCTATTGCTTCTCTGTATAATGTACTCCTGACACTTCTGGTCACCGAATGAGTGACGAGTTCTGCTACCCCCAGCAATTCTCGATGACATCAGCTGGGGTCCCATAATTTAACTCAATTCTGACACTAGTTACCCAGAGATAGTGTCAGATCACATGGGTTAAGGGTTCAGTCCCACAATACTCACACACACACACACACACACACACACACACACACACACACACTCCCCCTCAGACCCTTGGCAAGACCAGTGATAACCTGGACTTCTGACCAACCAGCTAGAGATGGGAGATTTCAACGAATTTAATTAATTTGCTAAAGTGGCTCACAGAGCTCGAGAAAACAATAGGCTTAGGCTTATAAGTTTATTACAAAGAATATGATAGAATTTGCCGCCAGAGTCTGTATGGTCAAAGCTATGGTTTTTTCAATAGTCATGTACAGATGTGAGACTTGGATCCTAAAGAAGACCAAGCACCAAAGAACTGATGCTTTCAAATTGAAGAAGACTCTTGAGAATCCCTTGGACAGGCAAAGAGATCAAACCAGTCAACCCTAAAGGAAATCAACCCTGAATATTCATTGGAAGGACTGATCCTGAAACTGAAGCTTCAATACTTTGGCTACCTGAGGCGAAGAGCCCACTCATTGGAAAACTGGGAAAGATTGAGGGCAGAAGGAGAAGGGGGCAACAGAAGATGATCGGTGGTCGGATGGCATCACTGACTCAGTGGACATGACTTTGAGCAAACTCCAAGAGACACTGAAGGACAGAGGAGCCTGGTGTGCTGCAGTCCATGGGGTTGCAAGAGTCGGACATGATTTAGGGAGTGCAACAACAACAGGTGAACATGCTGGAGAAGAGGGGGTTAGGATGGGGTATGGAGGAAATGGGGCTGAGCTCCACAGCGACTCTGCCTGCATCTCCACATGTACATCAACCCCAACCCGGAAGCTCTCTGAACCCTGTAATTTGGGGATATTACGGGCCCTTCCTCACGTAGGCATGATCCATCGTTAACTCCATTTTAGTCCTTCTTCCTTCTCAAGAGAACTGTAGTAGAATGGGGGAGCTGAAAATTCCAAGCTTCTAATCATGACTTGGTCTTTCTGGTGGCCAGCCCTCATCCAGAGTCACCTCATTAGAACAAAAGACACTCTTATCACCCAGGAAATTCCAAGAGTTTGGGAGCTCTGTGTCAGGAACAGAGGTCAAAGATCAGCATTAGAATGAGGTGCTCCTCTGCTCTTATCACTTAGGAAATTATGAGGGCTTTAGGAACTCTATGCCAGGAACCAGGGGGCACAGACCGACATGTATTTTCTATTATCTCCCAAAACTGCTAAAATCAAAGACTGATCTGATGATGGCAAGAATGTAGAGGAACCAGATCACTCTTGCCTTGCAGTGAATGTATAAAATGATGCAGCCACTTTGCAAAACAGTATCACTCCTTCTTATAAAGGTAAGCTAACCCTGACTGTGAAGTCAGTCACTCTATTCCTAGACCCCATGCTGCAGCCCATGGGGTTAGAAAGAGCTGGACACAACTGAGCAACTAAACAACAACAGAAAGGAAACATCAATATATATTCATTCAGACTCACACATGAATGTTCACAGCAGCTTGATATATAATGGTCTCTAAACAGGAACAATCTTAATATCCATTTAGCAAGTGAATGGACAAAGTGTGGTAGCCAAACAGTGGAACATTTGTCCACAACTAAAAGGAATAAACCAGTGACACACAGTTTTTAAATACATTTTCACATATTTTTAAAAATGTGTAATGAAACAATGAAGTTAATTTCAAAAATATATTTAACCCAGTGCATCTAAAATATTCTCATTTCAATTTATAACGTGTGTGTTAGTTGTGCGGTCATGCCCCACTCTTTGTGACCCCATGGACTGCATCCCATCAGGCTCCTTTGTCCAGGGAATTCTCCAGATAAGAATACTGGGGTGGGTAGCCATTCCCTCCCCCAGGGGATCTTCCCAACCCAGGGATCAAACCCGGGTCTGCTGCATGGCAGGCAGATTTTTTACCATCTGAGCCACCAGGGAAATTTTTTTTCAATATATAACAAATATACAAAAACACTGCACATGAATTCAATGTCAGTTATTACTGAAGTTAAAAATTAAGCTCAACACATCGACCACATTGCAAGCGCCCAATGGATGCATATGGCTGCTGGTTCCTGGGCAGGAGAAAGCAGATCGAAACCACTTGAGAATACTCCACATTTTCTCTGGTTCTGTATTTATGCAAAAAACAAAGGTCACTTTAATCTTCCCTGTGCTTGCTACCCACCTACAACGAGTGACGGTGAGTTCACATTTAGCAGCTAAAAGGCAGACATCTCTTTTCTCCTCCTGGTGTTTTAACACTTCATTTTTAGAAAGTGGTGGCCAGTGGCGTTTGGGAACAGCTGGGTGTGTCTAAGTGGTCTTGATTCTTTGAAATGGCTGTCCCTCCCCATTGGAAGCTGCTAGAGCTCCCAGAAAACAGTTATTTACTTTTGCAACGTCAGGTTCCCCGCCTCATCCACCTCCATCAGTTCAAAGTGAAGAATTACAAGGAGAGGAGGCTTTCCACACTTCCTTCTAGGAGGAGTGTCCACAAAAATAACCCCCAACTCAACAACCCCTCCTCTTGCAAACCCTATTTCATTCCCTCCAGACCTCTGGAACGACCTTCACCCAAAAGGCAGATCACGTAAGAGATCAAAGGAAAAAGGGCAAAATCAATAGGGGGCAAAAAAAGGAGGTTTAACAACAGCAAATGTTTCTTTTGTCAAATCAGAAATGAGAGTGACTCTCAAGAGAAGTCCAATCAATAGAGACCAATTGAAGATAACCAGTTCAGCCCAGAACATATGGATTAAAATCTGAAACTGGATACTGAGAGTTATGCTAATGATTTTAGTTTGCATTAGACTAGAATTTATAAGATTGCATTGGTGTACACATATTTACAGATTTTTTTCCCCTAATTAAAAAAAAGTTTCCAGTGCTTTGAAGTAAGAAAAGGCCGCTTTGGCTCTGTCTTTGTAGGTTTTGCTTTCTAAGACATTTTCCTCAACAACTAAAATGAGATCTTGTGTCCACCCTCTGTCAATCCTGTCCCTCCTGACAGCCTCTGCCCCAGTGTTTTGGGAATAAGAAGATAGTATGAGAACTCTTCAACTCCCTTTGATACCAAATGATAAAATATGTACACAATGTAAAGTGGGGGAAATTATATAGTGTATTACACAGGACAATTGCCTAATTATTCGTCCTTCAGTTGTCAGCAAACTGCAAGGGTGAAGCAGAATTAGAGGATCTCAGGGCAAGAATTTAGGACCCCAAAGGCAAGTTGGGTTTAATACAAGCAACAACAGCAATAATGCCTAACATATAAGGCTCTTATTATTTGGCAGCATTATGTCACCTGATAGTCAATATTCAACCCTGTATGGTAAATACTGACATTCTCTTGGAAAGGTTGCACAACGCATCCAAGTGACAGTGAATGGAAAAGCTGGGATTTGAACATAAGGCACCTGATTCTGAACCTCAGGCTCTTACTCCACCACTTTCAGCTCATTCCCACCACAGGGCCCAGAATGCCCCTCTGGAGAGGACTAGTGAGGCCTAGACTGAGCCAGGCTCCTCTGTCCATGGGATTCCCCAGGAAGAATACAGGAGAGGGTTGCCATTTTCTTCTCCAGGGGATCTTCTCCACCCAGGGTTCAAACCCGGGTCACCAGTATTGCAGGCAGTCTCCTACACTGGCGAGCAGATTCTTTACCGACTGAGCCACAGGGATGGCCATTACCAGGCACCAAAGCCAGGGTCCTGAACCCTGGGCAATTCCTGCCCTGGGGTCTAGATATAGAAACAGTCATTTGGTTCGTTTCTGCCAAAAAAAAAAAAATTACGTACTTAGTCTACACACAGAGCTGGAATGGTGGGGAGTGGAGCTCACTGATAGAGCATTTGACTACAAATGGAGCTGGAGGTGGAAAAATTATGCTAATGAATTCTATTCAAAATCTTCACTTTGTGCATTTTAACGAAGATAAAAGGAACACTCTATTACCCAAGCAGGGGCTCCCCCTGCTGGAAATCTACTTTGAAACCCATACATTGTAATTGACTCCTTGAATTACCTTCTTGGGAATGGAATGAGAAAAGCACCCATAATTTAACCTTGCAAGACTGACATCTCCTGTCTATGTGGGTAATGAAGGCCTTTCTGGTAGTTATGAAGCCGAGTTGCTGATTTAGTAAAGTGAATGTTCACTTGCTCTAAGATGAATAGGGTGAGTATAGAAAGATGCTATAAGTCTTAGGGACGCACTCTTAGAGAATGGTTTTCTTGTTGTTAGTCTTAATTTGGCAGGCAATAAAGTTATCCTGGGATATACCTAATGGAAACCAAAGGAGCACAAAGAATAAAGGGAATGATTTTTCATTCAGTTAGGAAATGTGCCTTGGCTGCAGTCCATCGGAGATGGGGACTCACTGTATATTTCTCAGAGATTCAGGTTCTGATAAATAGTGTAGAAGCCTCCAGATGATTCCATGCGTCTCCAGCTCTTAAACCTACATGCTTGCCTGCTATGGATCAGTGGGTTGAAGGTTTTATGTTGTAAATTTGAGTGCAGTAATAAAGCTTGGGCATTTTAAAGTTTTGTTTTCTCTTTCTTCTTGGCTCCATTTGGAATTCCAAAAGAAGAGGACCAATTTAAATCCAGACAAGATCCACTTGAAATTCTAAACATGTGGAGTTAAATTTTGGAGTCCACTGACCAGACTGTGAATGACAGCGTCTAAACGTCACTATCAATTATGTCAAGTCGGTAAGTCAATCGAATGTGAACTGTCTTACAATTTCCAGCAGTCACTTACATAGAAGTATGCCTTACGTAAAAACTGCCAACTGTACAGAAAACGAGAATCCCCATACAGTACCCCAGAGAAACAAGCTAATGTTTTCTCTGTACTAATACAGATGAAATTCAAGTCACTTTTCCATCCTCCACACACACAATCCCTAAAAATCAATCTTATTTACAAAGGTAAATACCTTAATAAAATATAAAAAGCCTTAATAAAATGTAAGCAAAAATAATCCAACAAGGGGCTTCCCTGGTGGCTCAGTGGTGGAGAATGCACCTGCCACTGCAGGAGACACGAGTTCAATCCCAGGTCCGGGAAGATCCCACATGCAGGGGAGCAACTAAGCAAGTGTGCCACAACTAGGGAAGTCCTGATGCCCCGGAGCCCACGCTCCGCAATAAGTGAAGCCGCGGCAACGAGAAGCCCCTACACCACGACTAGAGAGTAGTCATGGCAACTAGAGAAAAGCCCTTGAAGCAACAAAGACCCCAAACAGTCAAAAATAGATAAATAAATAACCCATCAACGTCAAAACAATGCCACTTTCCCAAAACTGGCCTTTATTTCATTTACAAAATGAATGAGTCAATATTAAGAAAACCATTGATAGGATTCACCAGAGTAACTGGTTAAAGGTATAACAAAATTAAGTCTTCTTGATAAAGATTGTGGAGAAGGAAATGGCAACCCACTCCCATATTCTTGAATGGAGAATCCCGTGGACAGAGAAGCCTGGTCGGCTGCTGTCCATGGGGTCCACACAGAGTCAGACACGACTGAAGCGACTTAGCAGCAGCAGCAGCAGATAAAGACTGAAAGCATTGGGTAATATGTAATGTAAATTCTTGGTTAAAATTCCTATTAAGCTGAGAATCAGAAATATGCACTTACCAAAATAAATTATGTTTAAGCAAGTTAACTATAAGCATTAGCATTTCCATTAAATTCAGGGGAAAAAAGTGAAACAAGGTTTACCATCCCAACGATTACTTGACATGTGCTGGAAGATCTAGAAAATCAAATAATTTTAAAAATGAAGAACTGTAAATATGGAAAAGGACAAAAAAGCACATTACCTCTCTCTTTTTTTTCTGTTTTTGCATTGCTGTGATTATCTATGTAAAAAGCCAAGATAATCAACTGGATAAATATGGAAAACAGTAAGACAATTCAGTCAAAGAAACAATTATAAAACTGGCTGAGAAAAATCCACGTTTCCAACACACACACAAGAGCTAACAACAAAACACCACAGAATAAAAGAAATTCATAAAGGCCATAGAGCATGTAAATGACTAGAAATAGAAAGTATGGGACCTATATAATGGAAACAAAAAATGTTATGAAGGTGTAAACAAAGAACAGACTCATTAGAGTTTGTTCAGACTGGAAGCCTGCCTGAGACGATATCAATATCTCCCTGCTGACACTCATTTATGCACTTAACTTTACTCATTTGGAACTTTCCTGGCAGCCCAGTGGTTAAGACTCTGCTCTCCCAATGCAGGGGCCCTGGGTTCAATCCCTGGTCAAGGTACTAGATCCCACATGCCACATCAGAGATCCTGCGTTCAGATAAATAAATAAATATTAAAAATCAAATGACCTCTTTCAAAACAAATACTGAAATTTTGTTTTTGGAACAAAAGGGCTTTCTTGTAGAATAGCTTGTAGCATCTTATAGAAAAACAGATTCTTCTGGCCAAGAATTATTAGAAAATCTGGTTTAGATTTTTCCTTCTGTTTGATAGCATCAAGAGATACCAAGGCCTCCAGGATTCAGGAGATCACAGGTGTGAGACGAAAACCGCCCCCCATTCGGACCAGTCCAACATCTTCTGAATTCCTGCTGAAAGAATTTGCAAATTAATAAGCAACAGACCAAGAAACTGAAAAGCTGCCCCGAAACCACTTGCTGAGGCTAACATCATTCTCAGGAGCTCAAAGAACTGGGAGACAAAATTGGAGTTCAGGGTTGCTAAGACATGAAGGGTTCAAGGTCCTGGAGAGAGGACAATTGCAAAGAAGCCAGCCTCGCCCCTCTCTGCACTCACCATTTCCTAAACGATACCCTCCCTGAGTGCAAAGCACAAAGAAACTGTCAGGAGGGTAGTTTTGAATCAAATTTCCATTGCTACAAATTCTTAAGATTGCATTATTTCTCAGAAGAGCTCAAGAACGGAAAATAAATGTCATTAAAACAATCCTCTGGGAAAACTCAAGATTCTGAGTGAAGGACTAGGTTAACTGTTCGTCTCCAATATCCTGTTGTACTTTAAATTGCTCAGAAGGAATAAGAATCTCTTCCCTTTAAAATATAGATCCAAAACCACAGAAGAAAAAAAGAGGTATTGCTTTCCAGAGAGAACAGACTGAATGAGAAAATTAGGAACAGCTACAGCAGACAGCTATCCCTTTTCTTTTTAGAAACGTTATTGAGATGTATTTCTCTTCCTATTACAATTGACCCATTTTAAATATACAATTCATTGGCTATTAGTATATTCACATCTGTGAAAAGGAATGCAACCATTATCGCAGTCCATTTTAGAACATTTCATCAACTCGAAAGGAAACATCACACGTGTTAGTTTTTACAACCCTACATCCTCACCCACCTTTTCCCAGCTCTAAACAAACCATAGGGGATTTTCTGTCTCTAAAGACTTTCCAGTTGGGAATTTCATGGAAATTCAATCACATAAAATGCAGTCTTTTATGACTAGATTTTTTCATTTAGCATAAGATATCCTAGGTTCGTCCACGTTGTAGCACATAGCAGTATCTCATTTCTTTTCATGGCCGAGTAGTATCCTGGCACATGGATAGACAGCCTTTTGTTAATTCATTCATCAGTTGATGGACGTTTGGGTTGTTTATGCTGCCATAAACATCCAAGGAACATACAAATTCCTGCTCAGACATATTTGCTCATGTCTCTTGCATGAGTACCTAGAAGAGGAATTGCTGGGTCCAAGGATAATGCTATGTTTAACCCTTTGAGGAACTATCAAGGTTCTCCAAAGTGGTTGTACCATTTCCATTCCCACCAGCAGCATATCAGGTTCCAATTTCGCCACCTCCTCATCACCCTCTGCTATTATCACACTTTTCAACCCAAGCTCACCTAGTGGGTGTGGACTAACAGCAGCGAACTGTGGTTGGATTTGCATTTCCCTGATGACCCATGATGCCGAACATTCTTTTAGTTGCTTATTGGCCATTTGTATATATGTTGTTGTTCAGTCACTAAGTCGTGGCCAACTGTTTGTGACCCCATGGACTGTAGCCCACCAAACTCCTCTGTTTATAGAATTCTCTAGGCAAGAATACAGGAATGGGTTACCATTTCCTCCTCCAGGGGATCTTCCCAATCCAGGGACTGAACCCAGGTCAGCTGTGTTTTAGGTAGACTCTTTACCATCTGAACCACCGAGAAGATCCCTTAATTGGATGGTTTGTCTTTTTATTATTGAGTATAAGAGTTCTTATACTTGCTGGAAGCAGGAGAAGGGGACGACAGAGGATGAGATGGCTGGATGGCATCACCAACTCTATGGACATGAGTCTGAGCAAGCTCCAGGAGTCGGTGATGGACAGGGAAGCCTGGTGTGCTCCAGTCCATGAGATGGCAAAGAGTCAGATACAACTGAGTGACTGAACTGAACTGACTGATAAGAGTTCCTTATATATATATTCTGAATACAAGTCAATTTCCAGATAAATGATTTGCAAGTATTCTCACACTTAGAATAATGTATAGCAGACAGGTTCCCAGATCAGAAAGACTGACTTGTGGATGGAAGATCTATCACAGTCACATCTGGTAGCAAATACCTGTTTCTACTCAAGTGTTTTTATTTTAACATGCATCTGTATTTGGCAGTCCTCATGAGGTATGTTTAGAAAATAAAGCTCACTGTCAGAGTTGGTGTAATTTTTTTTGGAGACTAGAGCTGGCCATAGCTAGTACATTTTTTAAAATATGCATCCCCTTTTCTTGGCAATATCCTTACCAGGAATTCAGCACTTGGATGTACTCTTAAAATGCACCAATACTCATGTGTAAGGATGTTCACTGACATATTTTGGGTGATAATAAAATCCAGGACACAATCAAAGTGCTTATCATTGAGGGGTTGGGAAATCAATGTCTGTGTAGCTCTGCAGTGAAATACTATGTGGATTCTGGAAAAAATGAGAGCTCACTAAAAATAGAATAAGGTATATGTTTCTATAGAAAGATCTCCAATTTATATCCTTATTAGAGGGAAAGAACAGCATGGTGTAGAATGAGTACTTTGCTCCATTTTGTGGAACTCTTACAAATACTTGAATAGATATTTATGTGGGTATCCCCATTTATCCTGGAGGAAATCATAAGCCATCCCCTGGTGGCTCAGACAGTAAAGCGTCTTCCTGCAATGCGGGAGACCCGGGTTCGATTTCTGGGTCGGGAAGATCCCCTGGAGAAGGAAATGGCAATCCACTCCAGCACTCTTGCCTGGAAAATCCCATGGACGGAGGAGCCTGATAGGCTACAGTCCATGGGGTCGCAAAGAGTCGGACACAACTGAGCGACTTCACTTTCACCTTCTAGTTACCTTTGGCAAGAGACTATAGGAAGAAAAAAAAAAGAGGAAAAGAGGCTTTCACATCTTATCTTTCCCTCTGGATAACTTTAGGATGTCACGATCCTAGACTTACTTTTTTAAATGCCAAAAGGTTTATCTGGATGGAGAAGGAAATGGCAACCACTCCCATATTCTTTCCTGGAGAATTCCATGGACAGACGAGCCTGCTGGGCTACAGTCCACAGGATCACAAAGAGTCGGACACGAGTGAGCGGCCAACACACTTACCTGGATGGTGAGATTTGGGCCATTTCTGGTTTTCTTCTTTGTTCTTAATTGTATTCATTTTAAATTTCTAATTAAATGTTATAAAGAAAGCTTATGAAATGAAAGTGTGTACCTTGAGTGTTCGAGCTCATAAAGTGAAATTCCCAGTTTTCTCAGTCACCTCACGGTCATCTGTGCCAACTTACCCAATCTCTCCAAGACAGAGCAGAGTGTGCGGGTTACTATCAGAAACCTTGGAAGGGAGAAGGCCTTCCATCACAGATGTTCAAAGACATGGGAGCATGAGGTGCCTGAAGGTGGCCTCATTCAACATCCTTGCTACTCAGAGTGTGATCTGGGCCAGCGGCACCAGCATCTCTCAGGCTCTAAGTTGGAAATACAGCACCTCAGTCTCCACTCAGATCTGATTTTACAGGACTACAGGACTCTCAGGAGACTCACTAGCAAGTTCAAGTCTAAAAGCCCTGGACGAGCTCAGAGCTTGTCACCCCGAGCTGAATGCTGCAGTCATTAGTGTGGTTCTTTAAGACTATCCAGGCAAGATGGGTCCCACCACCAGCACAAGGAACCTGCATCTCTGGGTGAGCCCCGCACAGGCGATTCTAATATGTAGGTATTGATTACCCAGAACAGCCAACATCTTCCAATATACCTCTAACATGACTTTGGGGATAAGCACTCATTGATAGAGTGTTGTCTACCCACTGGCCCATTTTACACCCATTGATCACCTCCTTTTAATCTCCACAATCCTGTAGGCTTGGAATCAACATCTTCATCTCACAGACGAGGAAAACAGAACCTTAGAGTTTAAGGAACCTGTCCGGCCTGACATAGCTGGTAAGGGGCAGAGGGCAGGTTCAAAGCCAAAGTCTCTAATTTATGTGTACCCTGAATATTCATTGGGAAGACTGATGCTGAAGTTGAAGCTCCAATACTTTGGCCACCTGATGCGAAGAGCCAACTATTGGAAAAGAGCTTGATGCTGGAAAAGATTAAAGGCAAGAGGGGAAAGGGGTGGCAGAGGATGAGATGGTTGGATGGCATCATTGACTCAATGGACATGAATTTGAGCAAACTGGGAGGTATTGAAGGACAGGGAAGCCTGGCATGCTGCAGTCCATGGGGTCACAAAGAGTCAGGCGCCACTGAGCAACAACAACATTGTAACATAGTTAATACTCTGCTGTGCCTCTCACTAAAACGTGACCTTGGAGATCAAGAAGTATGTCCATCAATATATGTGCTGGATAATGTTGAAGAATAGCAAGGTCATCATTAGCTCAAAGTATTGAGTAAAAGAAAATGTGTGAGTGAGACACAGCTTGGGACTCTGGAGCTGACAGCACAGTGACTCCGGCTCCCTGGGGACAGCATGGGGAGAGTTAGCGCTGACTCACGTCTGACCTGAAAGTCTGGCCTCAGATCAGCATCATGCAGATGATCCACTGACAATCCACCGGATCACACCTGCGCCCCAAAGGTTAGGGACCAGCGCTGCTCATGCCAACATCTCATACATTACGTGAGTGTGTGCGGTGCTCCAGACCCCATGTGGGTCATCAGAGACCAGAACAGGAGAAAGATGGTCCAGCTAAATAACACTTGAGTCCCTCCAGCCCACTTACAGGGTTTGTTTCAGCCACAAGGGCTAGCCTCTCCAGCTAGCATATGTTTGCACAGGCTTCCAGAAGGTGTAAGATGCCCCCGGGAGCCTGGACAAAGGTGACGATTTTGGTTCCTTAGCACCAAACTACAGCCCAGATCATCTACCCAACAGCAGCTTCATGACCCTCTTCCATCTGCTCCAACACACACCTCACACCCTCACCCACAAAAACCCATGAGAGCTCAGTGAGTTACTCTGATGTTTATTTTAATGCATCTTAGTCCACACAGTTGGTATAAAATCAGAAAAAGCAAAGCAAAAATAGGGAAAAACCAAGGTCTGGAGTCTTGGCATCAGAAGGGCCCCGTATATACATCTACAGTTGGTGGCCAGTACGAGTCATTGCCAGACAGTCCTTGGAGGCAGAGGACAGTCTAGACTCCGCTGCATCCTGGGATCCCACCATCCCAGGGGGTCTAGAAGCTTGTCCAGATGCTCCGACCATAAGGAAATGTGGGAGTGATAAAGGCGGTGCATTGTTATGTATTATAGTAATAATAGCAGCCTAGCCAGGTACAAAAGCGGTTATAAACCATTTATATTACACAGAATTATTCAGGTCTCCATTCAACTTTATGTTGTAAAACTGTTAACTGAATTTCCAGTGAGGCGTTTAGATGATTAGTGATCGTAAGGAATGGTAAATACATAGCACCACTTCGTAGGCTTGTTGTCACTGGTTTCTAACCTAGACACGTGACTGGGACACCTCGTCCTCTCCAGGGCAAGGATTCCAAAGCCACAAGCCGCGATTCTCCGAGGGCTCCCATTTGGGGGTTTTGTTGAGTGCAGGTAAGGCTGCACACAGAGGCGTGGGCAGCGCGTGTCTGTGTGTCACACAGCAGGTCACCCACAGTTAAAGGCTTTGGGCCATTCAGGGGTTCTACCCACACTTTGGTTTTCTAAATGAGGTGGAGTGGGAGGGAGGTAACTTCTTTCAGATGAAGGGGAAGGGGCATGATGGGTTTACTTTCTTTCTGGGCAAAACAAACAAAGAAAAATGAAAAAAAAAAAACTGAGCTTCATTATGTGGTTAGGATGTCAAGTTCCTTAGCTACTTTAAGGTTCAACCCAAGGCTGATGGTCAACACGTAAAGCAAACAATACTATGTACATATATGTAAAAAGTGTTATAAATAGGTTTTATAAACCGTCGATATTATATACATCTTCAATCAACACTAACCCCCACCCCCCCCCCCGCACTGCTTTCTGTTTGGTTTGGTTTGAGTTTGGGTTTTTGGCTAGCTTGTTTTTTTGTTTTGTTTTGTTTTCCTAGCTTCTGGTTTGCTTCCTCCCTCCCCATGTGAGCTCAGAGCCTCGGCCATCCCATCCCGGGCCTCATTCACGCTTCCGCAAGATCACATAGATGACACCGCTGAGAAGTGCCAGGGGAAGGCCACCCAGGCCAAGATGTAGGCGAAGCCATAGGAGTTGTCCGAGTTGAAATGCCATTCCGGGTGCCGGACCGTGTAGATGGACGCCGCGCTCATCACACACAGACCTGGGAAGGAGAGGGACCAGTTGGGAGTGGGAGGGGTCACCACGGGGCAAGGACCCTGTGCCACCCCCAACCCAGACTCCCCAAGACCCCGGGCACCTCCCCCACCCACTCTGCTTTTCCCCCAAACTCCAGCTCACCTCACACTTGCACACACACACACAGAGCACACACACACACACACACACCACACACACATACATACCACACCCACACAGACAACACACACATACCACATACACACAGACACACACACCACACACACCACACACACATAGACATAACACACAGACATACACCACACACACAGACAACACACACACCACACACACACAGACATAACACACAGACATACACCACACACACACACACACATGTACACACAGACACACACCACACACACACACCACACACATACATACACACACATACACACACACATACACACACATACATACCACACACAGAGACACACACACACACCACACATACATACACATACCACACACACACAGACATACACCACACACACACACCACACACACCACACACACACACACACACACACACACACACCCCACACATGCATACACAGACACACACCACACACACACCAGTGCACCCTTCTCTTTCTTAGGGAGAAGGATGTAAGCTGCAGGGAGAGAAGGCAAGTCGATCTCAGGCAGGAGTCTGCCACCAAATGCAGAACTGCGAGGAGGAACGGGAAGGTTCAAGAAGCAGCAAACAGTCTCTCTGTGTCCAGTCCACCTGACCCAGCTCACGGGCTCCTCAGCCTCTCTCCTGCCTCATCTCCCTTAACTGTCACCCATAGCCAGTCAACACGAGGGCACCAGAGAGAGTTCAGGTGGCAAGAGAAGCCCGTCCATCTCTTTGCAAGGATGGCTGGCTGTGGAGCCCCTCTAAGCTGTGAAGCATTCCACAGACGGGTGGTAGCGGTCTCTGAAACCATGGAAAGCGACATTCTATCATTATCTGAGTGGCACTCATGCCAAGCACAGGGCAGAAGGCTGTGCTGACCCCCGTCGCAGGATCAATACATCAGAGACAGGGCAACAACGCCCGTGGGCACCGCTAGGCAGACAGAGGAACACGTGGAGGGGAACGAGGTGGTGGGGGAGGAACGCAGGAGGAAGGACACAGACAAGACAGGAGGCCGTCATGGACAAGCTTCCTGGCGCCGGGTCCCTTTCAGCTACCCATGGTCCCCTAAGGTTGGTCTGCAGCCCAGACGAAGGTGAGAAGGTCTCAGATGGGCAGGCTGGTCAGCCCACCCCCTGCTTCATTGACCATGCAGCCTTTGGGGTGGGAGGGACAAGGAAAACCTCCACCTGGGACCTCACGCAGCAGGCAGTTCCAGCGTGATGGTTCCTGCCCACGAGGACGGTCAGCATCCCTGCGGGGAGGGGTCCAGTGAGGTCAGCGCCCCAGCCCCAGCAGCACAAAGGCCACTCTGTCCCCTCCTGAACACAGGGGCTTTGACAAGCTCTGAGTGACTCTATTATGAGTCCAGCAAGCATGTGGGATGCCTGTGGGTCCAGGGCCCCCCAGGCCGGACCACCTACATCTAACCTCACTGCTATTTGGGCTATTTCACTGGACACTGTGGCTCTGTCTGAACAAAGTGCAGAGGTGGGAATGTGTCACGTTCAGTGCCCCGATAAGACTGCTCTTCTGCAAGTCTGAGAAAGGAGACTCCCACTGCTTTGCCCCTCCCCCTTGAGAGAGCCACACAGCAGGCCTGGGACCCCCAGGGGGTCAGCTCCAGGATCTTCCACCTCCTGAAAGCCCGGGAGACACAAAGACATCTGCGTCCATGGGGATGTCATAGGTGTGAACTGTCATGGAGGGAAAGGGCAATGTCGACCTGCTGGAAACACACTGTATTTGCCTTGAGGTCCATGGCTCACCTCAACAGTGTGCTAATTCATTGTCTGACCTACCTAATGAGGGCAGAGCTCTCAAAGGGGAGCCTGACCAAGGGAGCATCCGAAGGGTAGGACGGTGCCCACCCTCTTGGCAGGGCTTCCGGATGGGGCCCATGTCCACCCAGCGTGGAGAAATGCCATGACACCTGTGCGGACCAGCTGGGCCCAGAATTCCCCAGCAAACAAAAAACAGCAAAGGGAAAACACTCCATCTGTGACCTGGGGGACCGAGAGAAACAAGACGCACAAGTGCAGTGACTGAGTCGATGGCTTAATTATGTGACATCCGCCCTGGGAGAATCTCAAAAGTAAAGGAATTTGTGCTTCGCTTCAAGAAGGCATAAGCTTATACATTTACAAAGCCAACGAGAAGAGACACACTTGATAATTATTGTTGTCGGAAGACCAATATTTTAGGGAATATATCATTACAAGGCTGTCTGTGTGCAAAGTAACAGATGTGCCCTGGAATACAGAGCAGGCAGTGCCATACAGGAATCCTGAAAAGTCAAACACTTCCCCCTATAAGGGGACTGTGGCTCGCGTTCTCAGCCACCAGTAGGTGGTGATGCATTTAAGAAGGTTCCTGTGGAATAGATAAGCCACTGTCCCTCCTTCCACTCTCAGCCTCCGAGTGACCCCTGCAGCCTCACACATCACCCTCCAGCCTTACAAGATGCCCATCTTGGCCCGACCAGGGCGACAGCTGGGATGAGTCACCCAGAACTAGCATTTCTAAACGTGGTCTCTGACTTAAATCGACTTCGAACCACTCAGAACAGAAAGAGCACTGGGTTTTTATTCCTTCCCCAGGCTTTTATTCCAAATGCCCTTTTGTTGCTGTTCAGTAGCTAAGTTGTGTCCAACCCTTTGCGACCCCTTGGACTGTAGTCTGCCAGGCACCCCTGCCCGTGGGATTCTCCAGGCAGAATACTGGAATGGACTGCCATTTCCTCCTCCAGGGGATCTTCCCAACCTAGGGATCAAATCCACGTCTCCTGCATTGGCAGGCAGATTCTTTATCATTGAGCCCCGGGAAAGCCCCTTTTAAAAGCACCCCCTTTAAAAAAATGTGATTCTGATGTGCAGCTAAGATTGAGAAGTACCAAAGAGGACGACGGGGTGCATCTTGAAACGTCTTCAGGAAACAGCCAAACTGAGAAATATGTAATCAAGGAAAGATAGTTCTTACAGGTGAGACTCTCAGCTTATTATAAGTGGGGAAGGGATGATGCAGCAAGACAGGCAGTGCCAGGCAGAGACAGCTCCCAGGTCTGTAGTCAGCGGAAGAGCTCCATACAACCTTTCCCCTGCCTTCCCTGCACGTTCACGTGCGTGTCTAGAGTCCACACAGCCAGGCCCTCCAGCTGCAACAGCCCCGGGGATGCTCAGCGGATTCTGGGGGCTTCCACCCAACAGGTTGCAGTGTTTGAAGAAGCATATGCCCTGCCCTGAGTGGACCTTGCCTGAGGCGGCTGACATGCCTAGGAACCACACCCCACAACTGTGGACCTACTTCCTTCTTTCCTCCCTTCCTTACTCCGTTCTACTCTTCTTTTTGTTTACTGCTTGGCTGTTTTTGCTTTTCTGATTTGTTCCTTGATATTTAGGGGTAATTTCTCGGGCTATCACCAGCCTTTATCACCAACAACCCTCCCGAACTGTCTCCCTAGTTTGTTGCCATTGTTGTTCAGTCGCTCAGTCATGTCCAATTCTTTGCAATCCCATGGACTACAGCATGCCAGGCTCCTCTGTTCTTCACGGTCTCCTGGAGTTTGCCCAAACCCATGTCCATTGAGTTGGTGATATCATCCAGCCATCTCATTCACTGCCACTCTCTTCTCCTTTTGCCTTCAATCTTTCCCAGCATTGGGGTCTTTTCCAATGAGTTGGCTCTTTGTATCAGGTGGCCAAAGTATTGGGGCTTCAGCTTCAGCATCAGTCCTTCCAATGAATATTCAGGGTTGATTCCCTTTAGGATTGACTGGTTTGGTCTCCTTGCAGTTCAAGGGACTCTCAAGTCTTCACCAGCATCATAGTTCAGGAGCATCAATTCTTTGGCACTCAGCCTTCTTTATGGTCCAACTCTCACATCCATACATGACTACTGCAAAAGCCATAGCTTTGACTAGATGGACCTTTGTTGGCAAAGTGATGTCTTTACCTTTTAATATGCTGTCTAAGTTTGTCATAGCTTTCCTTCCAATGAGCAAGCATCCTTTAATTGCATGACTGTAGTCACTGTCCGCAGTCTCCCTAGTTACTGGATCCTTTAGATCATGAGACAAGAAATACACAAGAGCAGGGTTGTCAGATGCTAAAAGTCACGAAATCTCTAAGGGAAGTCCCCACTCTCTTAGATCCCAACTAGAGTGGAAAGATGCTTCAGCAAGTTCAAATGCAACATTCTAGAGGGCTGAGGTTTCTTAGACCAGCTCTCGGGTTCTTTTGCCCAGAGAGAACAAGCATGGAACACTCTTAGATGTATAGAGTACAACTGCTATTCTGGATCAACATTTCTAGTTCAGTAGCTTTCTATTCACAGACGGACTGCTAAGCTGACAAACCAATAACCGAAAATGAAGTCTCATGAGAGATAAGAAGCTAGATCTGGAAGAGATAATGCAAGAACAAATCAAGGGCTTCTAAATTCAGAGGTTTTTGTGGCAGAGTACTGAATTGCTTGGACTGAGTTCGGAGAATAATTCAAATGGTGAAATAAGTAGGAATGAGTAAATAAACTTTAGATTAGAAAAACTCAATGCCTAAGAGTGTTCCAGCTGCAAGGAAGTACTCATCTCTGGACTCTATTTTTGACTGAAAATGACCTTGCTAAAAAGAATTTTAAGCTAAAATATCTCAGGGGAAAAAAGATAACATACTCCCTGCCTTGAGATGCCCCTTCAACAGTAATAAGTTCACTCCATCTGATGTTTTCAGTCTGACTACTCATCAGTCCTGACACATAGACTCTTTCATCACAGATGTTTGGGAACTTGGGGATCAAAAGGATGTAGATTTGAACTCATCTTCCATGGTCAATCAGGTTCAATGAAAGATCACATAAAAAGCAGTTTCCTTGGATCTTGTGTTCATTAAAAACTGGAGTGGATTCTGAATCTCTAAATATATTCATTCCATGTGGGATGGGAGGGAGTGGGGACATCCCAGTGTCCTTGCATGAGCTGCACTTTCATGTAGCCTCTCCTAGTCTCAGCTTATTTATCAGTAACATAACAAGAGTGTATAGAGCAAATATAAATATTTTATGAAACTTCTTCTTCCTAAGTCTGTGTCCCTTCTTCTTGAGGATACAGTCATTGATACAAAGGAGATGATCACCTCTGATATCATAAGGAGCCAAAAAGAAATCCCAGAATACATGCTAGTTCTCTGTTACTTCTGGAAATGGGGTGACTGATGGTCTCTGCTCCTAACATCCCCAGAAATGATTTCTCACAGCAGAATTAGTACTTTAAAAATAAAGCTGGCAATACCCGAGAAGCTTAGCTGGTATAATGAAACCTGTGCAACTAGCCAAGCTCTATTTGATTTTGAAATTCCAAACTGTGCACATTGACCTGCTGTATTTAGGGATTTGAGGAGAAACAGTTTTCTAGTTTACTTCCTTTTTCCAGGGAACGGTAACTCTCTGTCTTCTAGAAAAGAGTCATCAACGTCCAACTTGAGGCTGTGTCTTGTCATACAGCCCTGCATAAGCCATGAGATCTGCCTGCCCGTCCATCCATCCATCTAGGACATGTGGGCTGTTTTCAACCCTCCAATGACTGCTTGTGATCCAGCAACTAAACAAGAGATGCTATCCACTGCCCAATCAGGGGTCAGAATTGAGAATACTTTACAGTCCCCAGATGTACTCCAGCACATACAGGGTTTGTAGGTTATTAGCCTGGACTACAGAATCCACTACATCCACCTCCTATGTCTCTCTGGTGCCCTGAGGACTCAGTCAGTTGGTCATCAGTGGACAGAAGGATAAGAGGCAACAAAGCGAGACAAGGGCCAGTATCCAGAGACAAGAGCAGGAAGGCGTCACGTCTAGGACTCTGCACACAGACCATGTGAATAACCTGTGCAAAAGGGGTTGCTCAAGGCCATTCAGGGAGAGAGCAGAGCAGACCTTGGTGTCATGGCCCCATGTCTGGAGCTGACCATGCATTACATGTTACACAAAAGGAAGATGCCGGTAAGCAAAGCCCAGTGGACTCCAGGGGCTGGAGTAAAGGAGAGAAAGATTTGGCAGGTGGCTCCACCACTGCTTAGAGAGGGAGACACGTACCCTAGAGCAATCTGGGCAGTACATAGGGGCCATTTCCACACCGGAGCAGGGGTGCTTCCCAGGGCACACAGTATGAGCTATAGAAATCCAGTCTCGAGACTGGCCTCTGCTCCATGGCCACTCTCAACATGTACCTCCGAGGACGCATCCTGGACTATAGCTCCGTCCCACGGTTAGGGACCCTCCTTCCAGAGCCCCTAAGTCCTATTCCCCATGCACCCCTTTCCATGGAAAGTTCCCAGATTCACACCCACACACACCCCTGTGCTGTATGAAATCCATCCAGGGGAGGGCTCATGCACGTCAGTCATTCTGGAGCCACGCTCACCTGACTGACCGTCCTGCATGCAGTCTGGTGGCCCCAGCCCCCACGGGGACTTGGTCCTCTCCAACTTACCAGCGAGGATCTGGAAGACCCCAGTGATGTAGAACCGGCCGCCCTTGGTGAGGGTGAAGAGCTGGCAGAAGAACAGGAACAGAGACAAAACGCTGAAGATGATGGACAGGATCATGGTGGCCTGGACAGACTGCAGCCATTCTAGGGGAAGAGACACGGGATTAGGAAAAGGCAGCGAGGGCCAGCCAGAGGGGCGGGGCTCTGACAGGGGGCGGGGCCTGGGCAGCAGAAAGCCACACCCACCCCCAGGCAGGAGCAGCAGCCCTCTTCTGAAGTGAAACTCAGGCTATTCACTTTCCCACTCTTAAACGTCATTCTTTATTTCATGCTTTCTTTTGGAGGAGAAAAAAAAAGAGGTATGAATACATGTTTAATTGTAGACATTTTAAGAAAAGACTGTAAGAAAATAGTCCCACCGCAAGGAGCTAAAATCAAGTTAAAATATATTAAATTTCCTTCCAGTCTTTTAGCCAAATGAGTTACTTACACAGATATGCGTATGTTCAAGGGGCTCTGAACCCTGCCCTCTGCCTCCTCTCTCTCTCTGTCCTCAGGGGGTTTGAAGGGCTTTTCGGAGCCCCTGGATTCTGAGAATAGTTCCAAACCACCGTTCAAAATGTCAGCATCCCCCAAGGAGTCAGAGAGATCCTGGGGACGGCTGAGACGAAGAAAATGACATTGGAGCCAAAACTAATTTTGCAGAAAGCTGGAAGAAGATGCTGATGGGAAGAGCATGCTTTATTTAGCTATGAACCACTCGCTCAGCCACACTGTGTCTGTTCCCAGCTCATCTCAGAGCAGTCAGCACTCAGTCTGGTCATCAGATAGGAGCACAGATGACAATTCTTTATCTTAGCTGAACCACCAGCCTTAGATCAAATCTCCAAGCGTCCAACTGAAATTTAGGCAAGGAAGAGAACTCTGTAGTTCACCCTCTACTACAAATGAATGTCAATTCCAGAAGGAACCAACAAGAGGCAAAAACCTGGGTTTGGCATCAGAGACAGGAACCTGCCAGGTTCCCCCTGGAGACCTCCAGGGGCCTTGTCATCCTTCCTTCCTGCATCCTTCCTTCCAAGTGCCAAAGAATCCTGGGAGTGGGTGCTGCTCTAAACAAGGAAGATGAGATAAAGAAGACCCAGGGTCTGCTCCTCCACAGTCAGGAACAGTCTGGCTTAGAAAAATATATGCCTGTGCTTAGCACGGTAGAAAAAAACATCAAATCTGGACGGCTTATCATCAGTACTTCACAAAGATGATCCTGGTTTGAGTTGCAAGTTGTTCATGGAAGAATTTTAAGGATGCTGATTAGGTCAACTGTGACTAGAGCTTCATGGAAGATTGGAAGAATCTTCTGGAAGCATTTAGAGTTGGAAGAAGCCTGTGGGATCAGCTAACCCAGGCCCTTTGTACTGAGAGAGATTTCCGGAGATGTTCGACTGAGCCCCATTGGCATGGCCAAGGTTGGAAGGCCCTTGGTTCTAGTCTGGTGTTCTTTCTACCTTGATGGACCATATACTTTTTTAATCTTTGCAATTTTTTTGTCAATTAAGGTTAGAAAAGGATATCTAATGGGCTGTGAGCCATCCTGACTTCATTTTCATATCTCTCATTGAACCACTCTACCCAGTGTAGTAGGAGAAGGAAATGGCAACCGACTCCAGTATCCTTGCCTGGAGAATTCCATGGACAGAGGAGCCTGATGGGCTACAGTCCATGGGGTCGCAAAGAGTTGGACATGACTGAGTGACCTTCACTCTGAGCAACTATCACTCACTCACTCACTCACTCACTCACACCCAGTGCAGTGGTTCTTCTGGAGGAGCAGTCTGTAACAAACCTACTGCTGCCATAATATTATCTTTTAATATTTATTTTAATTTATTTATTTGGCTGCACTGGGATCTTCATTGCAGTATGTGGGATCTTCAGTTGCAGCATGTGGGATCTCGTTCCCTGTCCAAGGATCAAACCCAGGCATCCTGCATTGGGAGCATGGCGTCTTAGCCACTGGACCACCAGGGAAGACTCTACATTTTGAATAAAGCAATTATCCAGCAGTCTGGTGGGTGAAGCTGGAAACAAAGAAATCTGAGCCACAAAAATAAATCTAGAACTAAGTATAGAACAAAGCAGAGATCATGGGAATGTCCTTCAAGGCACAACCTTAGAAGGAGCACAGCTGGTGCAGGCAACATCCTAGATTTCTTTCTCCAATTCTGAGATCTTTTCCTTGGTCTCTACCTCTACTCTCATTAATAACAGAAATTTCTGCCAAGCCTCACATTTAGAGAAAACTCAAAATCATACAAGTTAAAAATTCAATAGGAAAGTCAATAGGTTAATAGTTAAAACATCAATAGGAAAAGTCTCTTAAATTTAATAATGTCACTAAATTCTTCTCAAAACTTCTTTTACCAGGAACTTGAATTTTAATACCAACCTCATTACAATTGAGTTAATTTTCTATAAGTTAGTTCTCTAATCAAACCAGAATTAAGGAATCCAGGAAGTTTTCATTCAGCGGGCCTTGGCTAAAAATCTACTGTTTTGAGCTCTGGGAATACAAAGTTGAAGAAGAACATTTTCAACCTGAAGCACAATAAATAACACACATACATGATGAAAGTAGGATAAATTCAACTATACTATCAGTCACAGTACTGTAAATCATTATAAGATATAGAATTCCATCCTGAATTATGTAATTCCTATCTAAAGTCTGATACAAGAGAGATACCTAAAACCAACAACAGTTTTAAAAGTTTTTAAGAGGCACCAGGCAAATTTTAAAAGATATAGTAATAATAGCATCAGACAACTGGAATTCAAACTGGAAAGATGAAGAGGGCCAAAGAGGGATATTTCATAGGATAATTCATGGTATTTCCAGCTTATCATAAAAAAACAAAAGTCATAAACCTCTGTGCATAGTGTCACCTGGAAAAAATATAAAGCAACAAATGACTGAAGTATAAGATGAAACTGATACAGCCACAAGCACAGTGGGAGACTTCAGCATCCCTCTCTCAGAATAGGTAAATCAAGTAGATCAAAAATATGATACGATATACATTATTTTATGTCTCTATAGTGATGATGATGAAATTTTCAAACACACATGGGATAGTCTTACCAATTATGCAGTAGGCAACAACAAAAAAACCTCAATAAATCTCAAAAAAAAAGCATATAGGATGTAAATATAACTAAAGAAAAACAGAAAGTAGAAATTCAAAACAAACCAGCCAAAATAAATTTGGAAATGTTAAAAGACTACTCCAGATAATCCCTTGGATAAAGAAATCAAGATGAAAAGTAAACCTTTCTTCAGCAAGGAATGCTACTGACAGTATGTACCTTAAACCTACAGGCTGTGGCCCCAGCCAGGCTAGGCCATGTGCTCCATCAAAACAGGCCTGGGTACCCCCTGCTTAACTGGCTAACAAGAGGGACCAACTACCTCAGAGGACTGTGTAATGTTCAAATAAGAATGCTGATATAAAAGCGCTGTACAATACAAATAACCCCATTAAAAGGCTGAGCTCAGGGGGAGTACATTAGTAGCTGTAGACTATGGTGGAGGGTGGGGGGGGGGTCCTTAGGGTATTTTTATCTGGGCCACACCAAGGAATAAGGTGGACAACTGTGTCCACATAAGCTATTATAGGGTGCCAACCAGAATGCCATTTGAGAGCAGAGCTCATTTCAATACAATTCTGATACCAGTTCTTATGACAGCTTCAGCACAGAGGTTGGCAAATTATCTGTGAAGGGTCAAACTGTAAACAGTTTAGGCTTCTCAGGTCATGTGGTTTCTATGGCAACTGCCGAAGTTTGCCATCGTAGCACAAAATCAGCATCATTCAATATGTAAATGAGTGGGTGTGGCCTGTTCACCTTGACAAAATCTTATCTACACAATCAGGCAGTGGACCCAACTGGGTCTGCAGGCCATTGCTTGCCAACCTCTGTTGCTGCTGTTCAGTTACTAAGTCCTGTCCAACTTTGTGGACTGCAGCCCACCAAGCTTCCCTATTCTTCACTGTCTCCCGGAGTTTGCTCAAATTCATGTCCATTGAGTCAGTGATGCCATCCAACCATCTCACCCTCTGCCACCTCTTATCTTTCTGCCTTCAATCTTTCCCAGCATCAGGGTCTTTTCCAATGAGTCGGCTCTTTGCAGCAGACGCCAACCTCTACTATAGCCAAATACATCCAATGTACAGAAAACAGTGATTAGAGTGGAGAGACCTGGATGCAGAGGAAAATGCTGTCCACTGCAGTCATGTTTTAGACAAAGTCAAATTAATGTGAGGGCAACATGCCAGGAGGCGAATCTGAACTTCTACCCAAGCCCCAGGCCAGTGGTACTCTTTTCTCTCAAACTGCAAGTTCAGAGTCATTGGCAGAGCCCATGACCAGCACCCACGGTCATTCTCCAGGCCTTGCTCAGTGCCCGGCAACTATTTGTGGAATGCCCAGTGACAGCGTTTTAACCTCCAACACTGGTGCCAAGCCTGGGGAATTAAAACCCCGAATTCTTTGCAGACCTGCTCTTCTGTTGAGCCTGTCAGGTAATAGGGTTGCTGACAGCTTTCTGATGTGGGCTAGGCCGTGGCAGCCAGCTGAGACCTGCTTCTCCCCACCACAGAAGGGAAAGCTGGAGATGCCCAATGACCAAAGGTCAGATTCCTACTGCCACAGCAGCTAAGCTATGAAGGAAATACGTCTGCCCCCTCAGCTGTATTCTTAGCCCAGGGCCAACGAGCCGGTGAGTGAAGGGCTCAGGGAGGCTGCAGCCCTCTTCAGTGCGCCGGCCCCTCTGCGTCCTTCTGCCTCCTTTCCTCCCAGCCTTGAGTCCCACTCTGGCAATTCACAAAAGCTCTCTGACTCCATCAGGAGTGAAAGGAAGGGCAGTGGCATTGAGTCAGAGCATGAACTGGGGAGGCCAAGCCGGGAGGAAGGAGCCACTGGGGTGAATCACCACTGGGGGAGTGAGAGCCGCCCTCGTCCAGAATGCTGGGCCATCTTTCAAAGCAGCTGACCCTGCTGCTAACCTCCCTACCCGCTGTTGTTGTTGTTTTGTCACTCAGTTGTGTCTGATTCCTTGCAACCCCATGGACTGTAGCCCTCCAGGCTCCTCTGTCCATGGGACTGTCCAGGCAAGAATACTGGAGCCGGTTGCCATTTCCTTCTCCAGGGGATCTGCCAGAGCCAGGGATCAAACCCACGTCTCCTGCATTGGCAGATGCAGCACTGAACTAGCTGGCACCCTCCCCACTGACATCCCACAAATTGCCACTTTCCCTCCTTCTTGGGATGGATGTCATTCCAGAGGCTGCTGACTTGCGAGCAGCCTCCATCCTAACCAAGTGGACTTTGTTGTATGTTTGCTTTGCCCACTGGCATGAGCCTGAGCAGGGACCAAGTGGTCCTTGCCCAGGGTTCCAGCTTCTTCCAATCCTACCCAGCTGGGAGCTCTGAAATTGGACCCACAAGGATGCAGCCAGAGGAGAAAACCATATGGGGTCTTTCAGCCTACAGACCCTGGCCAGGAGCTCACAAGGATGAGGGAGACCATGCGGGAGGATCTTTCAACTCTAATCCTGGGAGGCATTTCAACTCCAGCTAAACCTCTGGCTGATGATGAGTGACCTCATGTTCCAGGCACTCAGCTGCACCCGACACCGTCACTTGGTTAACTGCCCTCCTGACCAAGAGGCTTCCTCATGGGCAGAGGAATTTGTTCCAGAGTCTAATTAACATATGTGGTTTGACACCAACAGTCTTATTCCCACTAGTCTTCAAACTGGAACAGGGAATAGAATACAGTCATTGAGCTTCCGAGGTTACTGAAAATGTCCAGCTATTTTAGGCTTCCTCCATTCCCTGGTTGGAAAACTCTAGTAACAGGAGGGTCAGGTTAGGCTGTGTTTCCCAAAACACTGTTGTTGATTAAACAAAAAAGTGGAGGGCTTCCCAGGTGGTGCAGTGGTAAAGAATCCACCTGCCAATGCAGGAGACGTGAGTTTGATCCTTGGGTCAGGAAGATCCCCTGAAGAAGGAAATGGCAACCCACTCAAGTATTATTGCCTGGGAAATCCCAAGGACAGAGAAGCCTGGTGGGCTATAGTCCACGGGGTCGCAAAGAATCAGACACAACTGAGCCACCTAACACACACACAGAAAAATAGAGGAAGTGGCTTCCATGGTCAAGTATAGTAAGTCCAAGTCCCTCCTTGGACACTGCAACGTACAGTAAGGTACTTAAGGTTCTGAAAAGTCTTACCATTAAAAAGAAAAGCCTGAGCAGATTTTAAATATTCTTTTCCAAATTGATTGATCAGAGAACTCTTTGTGTTGGTGTTGTCAAGAACACTTGAACATGTGGAGTCTGGCCACAGACAGTGACTTCAGAAAGGAAGAGAGGAGAAAGATATTTCAATTTACCAGGGAGGTAGGGGACGTACAGAGGAGAAGGGGATGCCTGGTGGAGGGAGGGGTTCAGGATCTTTGGGTTTAAAGGCATTCTCCATATGCAAACAATCAGAGGCCTTCTGTCCAAGCATCATGGAAATTAAGAACCACCAGCCCACCAAGCTCAGTAAACCATGCACTCTCCTCTCTCCCCACACCTACTGAAGTTCTACCCAATTTCCAAGGCCCAGCTCAAGGCGGTATCCACTCAAGATCCCCCATGTCACAATTATATCCTGAATGGGAAGAGGACTCAGGATGCATGGGACGTGATAGGCAACCACCCTAGGTCTCGCCTCCACAGTTACTCTATTAGGCTATGAGGGCACTTGTCCCAGGTAACCAGCTTTTGAGAGGCAGACCCTGTGCAGAAAAGCAGGGACTGATGGTGCCAGTCCACTGGGGTGCTGAGAAGTTCAAAGTGTTATTAGTTGCTCAGTCATGTCCAACTCTTTGCGACCCCAAGGATTCTAGCCCACCCTTCCACTGTCCATGGGATTTCCCAGGCAAGAATACTGGAGTGAGTAGCCATTCCCTTCTCCAGAGCATCTTCCCAACCCAGGGATTGAACGTGGGTCTCCTGCATTGCAGGCAGATTCTCAACTGTCTGAGCCACCAGGGAAGCCCAAGAAGTTCAAAAGCATGTTTGAAATCTAAGGAGTTAAATGATCCCTCGGGAGAAGAATGAATGGGGTGGCCACAGGAGACCCAAAGCTGAATGTCCATGCCAGACGTCTACCCTGAGCCACAGATTCCTAAATCCAAGTGCTTTGCTGACACTGTACCTTCTCAACGTATCAGCCAGAATGCATCTTCAAAACACAAATCAAATCACACCACTCTTCTGCTCCAGACCCTTCCGTATGTCCGGGCTGGCTTTTTCAGCATCAGCCTGTCCTCTCCTGCCTGCAGCTCTGCACTCAGTCATGCCAGCCTCTGTACATCTACCTGCCAGGCCAACCACAAGCCAGCAGCTGAGCAGCACTGGGAGGCCAATGCCTATGGTCCAGAGACAACATGTTACACAGGTGGGGATGGGGGGAGAGAACTCTCACCAGCACCAGAAAGGCCACTGCAAGGAGGAAGCACCACCTGGAGAAGGGGAGACCCGAGAAGGTAAAACCGCAGCTTCCAGGGAGACAACAGGGATTTAGACACCTTGAGGGTGAGACCCAAGCCTCCAGGCATGAATGAAGACAACCAGAAACCACTGAAAACTTAGGGGACTGACGTGGCCTCAGCCGAGTGATTTCTTTCTCTTTTTTTAAGTTCCTTTATTTTTTTATTTGCTGTACCATACAGCATGCGGGATCTTAGTTCCCTAACCAGGGATCAAACCCATGCTCCCTGCAATGGGGAGCTCAAAGGCCCAACCACTGAACCACAAGGGAAGTCCCACAGCGAAGTAAGTTCTTAATGACAGTATCCCACAGCAGTTCACCCCCTCTACATCATGGGCCCCTCCTCCCCAACCTTTCTGCCAACTCCTTTCTGCCCCATCAGCCACCAGATGTCACAAGACTCACACTGGACCCCTTGCTCCTTCCACTTGTCCTCTCATCAATCCCCCTGCAGACATTAAATACCCTCCTGTGGACACTGATGACCCCAAAGCTGAATGTCCATGCCAGACATCTACCCTGAGCCACAGATTCCTAAATCCAAGTGTTTTGCTGACACTGTACCTTCTCAATGTATCAGCCAGAATGCGTTTTCAAAACACAAATCAAATCACACCACCCTTCTGCTCCAGACCCTTCCATATGCCCGGGCTGGCTTTTGCAGCATCAGAGCCTGTCCTCTCCTGCCTGCAGCCTAGCACTCAGTCATGCCAGCCCAGCACTGGTAGACACACCAGACTCCTCCCTGCCTAAGGACCTGGCCCTTTCCAGTACCTCCTGGAATGTTCCTCCTGTGGTTCTTCATACAGCTGGTCCCTCCCATCTTTTAAGCCTCCGTCCATGTGACTCTGGCAGGAAGAGGCCTTCTGTGACCAGCTGCTTCCTCCCTAGTGGCGCCCTGCTATCCGTCACTCTGGCCGTCTCCTGCAGAGCACTGTCCGCTGCCCACAGTGACTCATTCATTGTCTTTCCTCCATCTCCCCCGAGTAACTGTGAGCTACATCCACTGGAGCAGGGACTGGTATTTCTTGTTCAGCTCCATTGGCTCGGTTTCTGGAACACTGCCCAGTACCTAGCACACGCTCAGTCTAGTTAAAGAATGGATGAATGGACCACTCTGTTAGCTCTTTGAAATGAAAGGGAGTCTCTCGAAAGGAGGTGAGTCCCCTGTCACTAGTGGGATGAGCATATAATGGGTACATTGCAGAGGGGTCTGAAGTGAGTGACATGGGGCAGGGGATGGGCCTGATGACCTCCCAAGCCCCCCGCCAGCGTCAGAGTCTATGCGTGTGCTGATGAGCGCATACTCAGAAGGCTTCCTGCCAGGCATCCTTTCTTGGGCCCAAAAGACAGCATCCACGCCCTCAAGCCAACCCATGGACAATCCCAGCTTCTGAACTACAAAGGATGCTTTCTCAACACTGATAAAATCCCAGGAAAGCAACTTACATTTCTTAAAAAGCAAAGGCTGAGCATCCAGCACCATACGGTGAGACACAGGTCTGCACAAGCCTCTGAATTTACTCCTAGGTGCTGGCATCTGATGAGAGACTCCAAGGGTTGAAACATCAGCATCAGGATGCCTCGTCTCACCCCGCACCTCCCTTGCCCACCGGGACCTCCGCATCCCACAAGGGCGTGTAGAATCCAGAGCCATTGCTGGGGCAGAGCTTGTGGGTTAGCCCAGGGAGCCACAAGGATGCTAAATTGCAAAACATGAACCCCTAAGTGCAGAGGGCCTCCTGTCTTCTTAAAATTGTTGACCAAAAGCTGAGCCACAGACAAGGAAATGGTCTGATGTCCTTGCTGAAATGGCAATGCCACCAAACGGATAAACAAGATAAACCTGGAGATCACAGGAGATACAGTCCCAGGAGACACAGAGCGCTCAAGTCAGGGAGGGGCGCCTGAGACTGGCCAGACTTATTGTTTTCTGACTTTCAATCCACAAGCCTGGTCTAAAGCTGCCCACAACCTACTGCTGGCCATAAGGTCACTACTGCTGGAAATAGAAAGATGGTTTCTATATTGTAAGATTTCTGACATATTCTGCCTTATAAATGCACAGGATTGTTACTTCAACTTGGAATAGAACAGATAAGAAATGCATACAAGACAGAGCAGGTCTAAATTAAACCATGAAACTTAGAACCCCATCCACATGCCCCAGAGTCCTTCCTGGGATCTAGAAGACCCTGCAGGCTGGCTTGCTTCTCTATCCCCTGTGTTCTCTGTGCATCAGCTTTGCCAGGCTCCTTCCCGCCCCAGGGACCTTGTCCTCAGGAAGTGCCACTGTCCAGTATCTGCCCCCTGATGTCCCTGTGGCTGACTCCTTCCTGGTCATCCTCAAGAGATCATTCTTCCTCACCTCAATCCCTCACCACACATCACCCTGCTTTATTCTCCTCATCCTTCCTATCACTGCCTCCTATCATTACCCACATTTATTGACTGATCTGCCCAGTAAAATGGAAGTTCTCATCCACTGGCACCCTCAGTGTCTGCAGTGGAATCTTCTGCAAGACAGGTGTTCAGTGAATAGTCCTGCATGAAAGGACACAGGAGAGAAGGGAGGGGACCAGGGAGAAAGGGGAGAAGGGAGGAGAGGGGGCGTCCTGAGGCCTCCCAGGCAGTCCATCATCACTGAAGTGAGAGAAGGTTGAAATGCCAAGATGAAGGGGAGAAGGGATGGGGTGAGGTTTAACAGGAGCAGATCATTCAGGTAGACGTATGGACCTTAGCAAAGATGTTCATCTGAAGATGGAGACCAAATGGACCTCTGAGAGGTTTTAAATTGAGAGTGATATGACAAGGTTTGTATTTTTAAATATCATCCTGGGTTTGATGTACGAAATAAGGAACAACGAAGAGAGAAAGATCAGGAGTAAGGAGGCTGCTGCAGCGGCCCTGGTGCGATGTGGGTGGGGATGATGAGTGACCGGTGGACCAGGACGATTCTGAGAAGGGAGAGGAGACGCATCCAGGCAGACTCTGAGTGTGAAGCTCACTGGCCAGTGAGACAGCATCCACTAAAATACTGGAAACTGTCGAAGGGGGAGACTGGGCGGAGGAGGATGAAGGCTGGCTGGTTTGGGGACGCCTCTGAGACATCCCAGCAGAACTGTCCAGTGGCTGGCTGGCCAGGCTGGTCTGGAGGTCAGAAGAGAGGACTAGACTGGGAGGAAACAAGGATTCAAGAGACATCATGAAACAGTAAGAGCTATGAATGACTGGGGGAGCAGAGAGAAAGAGAAGGAAGTCGAAGGGTCATCGGATTGCCGACACAGGTCACTGTGCTGCTGAAGGGACCCAGGACATGGCAGAGATGGACTGTCTGCAGAATGCTAAAATAATCGGGCTCCACTCTGAAACAGCACAGGTCGCACCAGAGCTATCGTCAGAGTATGACTGGGTATGGACGGGGGTGGTCACAGCCTTGAAGAGAAGCCAGGCTTACTGGGAGGTGCATGCTATTAGATTTCTGTGAATCAAGAAGTCATGCTTTCCATGAAGTCAAATGACTCCATGCTCAGCCTCCCTTGACACTAGGTGTGGCTCGGTGACTGACTTCCAGGAAAAGACAAAAACAGAAGTGTGTGGTCTATCTGAAGATGTTTCATTAAAGGGAGGGGGACACATTTTTCTCCTCCTTTCTCTATTCTGTGGCTTGAAGCAGAGATGAAATGGCTGGCGCGGCAGCAGCTGTCTCTTCCATAAGGATTAGACAAAGAAATGAGGTAGAAAGTGCCTATGGCTTTGACAGTTTCTTAGAATTGCCATATCTATGTTAGGCTGCCTATTTCCATACTTCTTTTGAAAGAGAGAGAAATAAGCTATCTTATTTAAATCACTACCATTTAAAGATGTTTTGTTTTGTGGGGGCAATCTTAATCCCAACTGGAATGCTAGTCAGTTGGTCTGACGTGTCCCTCCATTACTTTCCCCTTGCTTTAGGTCATGTCATTGCCTGGACAGGGATTGCCTCCTCCTTGCCTGTGTTTATTTAAATCCTGCCCATCCTTTGGAGAATGGATCAAATCCCACCTCCTACAGGAGACCTGCCTTCCATTTCCTCCCTTGAACTCTGGCTCTGCCTACCTGCCCCCACTCCTCGGGCTTCTGGCCTATGCTGTATTCATCCCCCCCCCCCCCCCCCCGCCCCCCGCCCGCAGTGATCTCCTGACTCCTCACAGAGCTCAGGACTATCGGGACAAGTCCAGAGTCTACAAGTCCTTGCATGCCCTAGGCCAAGAGGCATTCAAAACAAGGTCATGATAAATATTCCCTCACTGGCCTCCTTCACCTCTGCCTGCAGCCAGTATCAGGACAGAGCCAGGGATTTATATTCTAAAGGTATGTAAATGCATTTAGATAATAGAAAAGCAGAAAGTTGAGGGCATTTAGTAAGAAATCTAAAACCAACTCTAATACAAAGAAGGAGTTTGAGGAAAATCTGTCTCCATCCAACTATGTAACATAGATGTTTGACTGCCATGCAGTCAATGTGGTAACAAGCACCATTCATATAAGAAAAAAAAAAGAAGAAGAATGAAACCCTGCAGAGGTGCAGGGCTCCAGCATGACTCACGCAAAGACATGCCTCTTCAAAAAAAAACAGCAAGTCATGTAAACCAACGCATTTTCACATAACAAACTTGTTGACATATTCTTCACAAACAAGCATCAGTAAAAAATTACTTTCAATGACTTAAATAAAAGGTATGTTTGAAACATTCTAAGAGCAAATACAAACCAACGTGACTGGTTTATGACTAACAGGGTTCATCTGTAAAGGCAGTCTAATTTTTTTCTTAATTATGTATTTTTCGCCTCTTGTTTGGCACAGAAATGGTTAAACCCAATCCAAAAGGCAAAGGAGGCCCAGCAGCTTCAAATCCATCAGAGCTTAGGCTGTAACACAAGCTGACCCATCAGAAGACGAGAACAGAGATCCTGACCACTGGGGAAGCTGAAATGGGAACATCTTACTTAGAAGTTCAAGTGCAAACAAACACAGCTTGTCCAGAGCTCTTCAAAAATGCCCTTCCTGGGAGAGACGAGAAGGCACGTGTAGGGGGGAAGCAGGATCTTGGAACCTCCCGGCCCAGGAAAGCAACAATGTGGATTTGGATAAACACCCGAGATGAAACACTCCAAGGTCACTGTCAGCAAATCCAAGAAGATGTGGTTGAACACAAAGAGCTAGCTGAGCGATGAGAAGTTCCCAATAGAAATGACGCTGGTGCCTCTTTGGGAACTGCTGGAAGGACGGTATAGCAGCCATTCCTAACCGACCGCGGCCGATGCAGAAGGCAGGCCAGCAGCATACGAATATCGCTGCCCTGCTGCAGTACAATTTAGAGCCCTGCTCCTCTGCCGACTCATCCCTCTTGAAACCCAGCCGGGTTGGAACATGCCTGCCAAAACTGCCCCTTCCGGGCCTGTGAGTGTAGAATCCCCTGCCAACTCCACAGGGCCACACACCCTTGGGGGAGGTGCGAGTGGGTACTCGGGGTCTCAGGGAAAGCCAGCCCTTGTGGGCGGAGTCACCACGCATGGCCACCAGGTGTCAGTAGGGAGCAGAGCACCTCCCATTCTCAGCCTTCGGGGAACTTCAGCCAGACCTTGCCCAGGAGACACCGGATGCTGCGGCTTTGGGGCCAAGCAGTGCTCCGGCCACATGCTCAGACACTCCTGAGGGTTTCAGTTACTTGGCTACCAACTCACCACGCAGCCTCAAGGGTGGTTTTAATTCAATATCCTTCACAGACTCAGAGAAGAGAATTAAGGACTGCTCCCTTCCACAAGGACTAAGGTCTCTCTTTTCTTGCCCAGGAAAGCAGACACATAAAACAGTGCTTTCTACTGCTTGGCTATCCTCCTGGAGTAGTTCTAGCAGTTTCTCTTTATGCTGAGGTTAGAGATGTTTGGTTGGTGATGCTTCAGGGACAGTTTGGGTACATAGCCCAGAGAAGGAAAGTCCAGCAGTGAAACTGGACTGTGAGAAGCCAGAACCAATAGCCACTGCCCCACCTGCCTTGTTCAGCTGCATCTGAAATGGTTTCTCTCAATGGCTATAGCATCTTCAACAGAAATATTTGATCAAGGGGCAGCTGCGGCCACATTGAAACCTCATGTCCAGGCTGAATACACATCCTTTGGAACATGAGACTGCGAAGAGCCTGGCCCACTGTGTCCTCAACACCAGGCACTGTGGCCCCTGCCAGAGTTCACGCTGCTACCAGACACTTCCCAGCCACCAAAAAGACTGCATCATATTTATTACTGCCTCTCTACATTCACAGACCCCAGGGCCCTGCTGAGCCTCCCTCCCTCTGGATACTGCAAGGATCTAAGAGTGTGCTTCCACTGCCAATTAATCCCTTTAACCTGAACCCAAGAAAGCCTGGTTTCCAATATCTCACAAGGGAAGATGCTGAGGACAGAGTAAAAATACCTCTGGGCTCGGCTTGGGGGCATGCAAACAGTGTCAATATCCCAGCTTGCAACAAAGGATCACTCTACAGCTCTGATGGCTAAATGGGATCTCTGAGGCCCAAGACCCAGAGAGGAAGTCCTCTAACTGGAGACCAAAAGGGGCCTATCAATCCCCAGAACAGCCCCTCCATCACTGCACCAGGAAGACCCAGGGCACCCCTGGATATTCCACCACCAAACCAAACTTGCTTATTGGATCAAAACTCCCAGCAGAATCTGCCTGAGATTTTGCATCATCATTGCTTATGCATCCACATTTTTTCACTCACTAAAAGAATTACACTAAGTGATGAGCAGGAACAGGAGGGCAGTTCTAGGGCTTCTTTCCAGGTAGAGAGAATGCATAACAGTTCCCTGAGATCTCAGCTTAGTCAGTGAAGCTACCACCCCTCTCCTTTCATCTTGGCTTCCCAGCCCCCCGGTCACATCTCACCCCAGCCCAGCAACACCGATCTAGTTTTTGAGTCTTCCAAGAACAAGTGCTTCTAGTTCTGGAGAGAGAGGGATATCGCAGACAGACCAGGACGAGTTTGTGGAACAAAACCATCCTCACCATTTGCTGATGACGAGAAACAGTGCTGGACACTGCCCATCGAGTAGGTGCTACAGTTTTGCCAGAGGTCAGTAGCGTGTCCATTGCCCACCATCCATTGCTAGAAAGAACCAGACACAGTAAGTCAGAGGAGGCAGTGAGGAGTGACAGAGACGGGGAGGGGAAAAGACCAAGGCAAGGCAAAGAGCAGCCTCATCAACTGTCCAACCAGAGCCCACGGTGCTAGAGAAGGGGGAGAGCTGGTTCTCTGGCCCAAACCTGTTTTCGAGGGGAGGGCCAGGGCTTTGCAAGTAAAAAGCACTTTGTAAGTGGAAAAGAACCTCACAAATATGAGTTGCTCTGTGTCAAGGTGTGTACGGCAGTAGGAGCCATGGACTTAAGCCAGGACACCTGTATCCAAGCCATCCACTGATCTCCTGAGTGCCAGACCCCGTGCCACGGCCACTCTGAACTCATTTCCTTATTGGTAATTCCTGTCAACCTACAGTTACGATGTTGGGAAAATGCTGGTAAGTGATGAATCAACTCATCAGTCCCCGACATAATTATTTTTCAATCTTTGTACCAAGCAAGAACATCATATCTGGGACTTGTCATATATTAAGAAGTTAAGACCACAGTCACATGACTGCCCAAGTCTGGGCTCATCTTTAAGAAAATAAGTTTAAAACCTACTGAGCTGGATGTTCGCTGATTTTGTAATGCAAGTTATCCCAACCATCTGTTTGTACTGGAGGAGGCTTTTCTAAGAAGGTGCCCTGTCCACAGCACAAAACAGACCTGGGACTATGAACCATTAAGGAAAATCTAATTAACTTGCCAGTTTCAAGTCCTAAAGGCCGTTTTATGAACGGCCCATCTGATGGATGCCATTTGGAGAAAAAAACAGACCTTCCTAAATTCTCCACTTCCTTCCTCCAGGACAACCACCACCGACCCCCCCTTCCCTCCTCCCCCGCCCCCTCAAGAAAAATGCTAAACAAGCTTATCACATGAAGGAGGTAGGGAGGACCCTGGATCTGCACTCACATTCTTTGGCTTAAAGAGAGGCCTGTGTGCTGACCTAGCCCAGCGCTTGCTTGCTTCCTCCCCACCCCTGAATCCGCTCTGATTTTCTCAAAAACTACTGAAAAGGCGCGGATTGCCAGAAACTGCAAAAGGCCCGAGGATGTCTGAGACTCGCGATCTGCAAACTTGAGGGGCGTGGTGGGAATCGTGGTCCGGAGGCCAAGATCGGGGGCGAGCTCCGGGCGCCCCAACCGCGCGCGCTGCCCGGCCGGACACTCACACTGACGATGGTGGACACGAACAGCAGCACCAGCACGGCCACGTGGAGGACGATGATACCCAGCAGCAGGAGCAGCATTCTGGCGGCGGGTTCTGCTCAGCGGAGTTTCCGTCTGGCCTGACAGGAGACACAGCCGAATTGGACGTGAGGTTGGGCGAACTGGCCCAAGCGGGCGAGCGGGGGAGGGAGGGAAGAAGGGAAGGGGGAGGAGGGAGGAGAGGAGGGAGGGGGGGGGAGGGTCCTGCGCTCGGAATGCCCGGGCCTGGCCCGCCGCCCGCCCACCACGCCCCGCGGCCGCCGAGAGAGGGCAGCAGCCGACCAAAGCATCCCTGCCCCGCAGCCCGCTGGGCCGAACATCTTTGCTTTTGGAAGAAAACAAGCGGTACGAACGACGCACGTCGAAGTCTTCCCGGGACGGGAGGTTTTTCAAAATGCCAAGCAGAGGCTGCAGCGCGCCTCCACCCACCGGGCGCTCCGGGGTCGGCCCAGCTTGCGGAAGGGGGGCACGAAAGGGAGAGCGAGCACTCTCCCGGTGGAGTGGAGGTGGGGGCGAGGGGCAGGGGCCTAGGTCTCTGCGAGAGGCCCGGGGATACCAGCGGCGTGCCGGGAGGTAGAGCGCGCGGCGGAGAGCCGGGTCCCCAGACTGCTCCGCGTTTCGTTAGGCTCCGAGTTTCCACCCAAGTTTGGCCCGCGCGGGGGAGCCGCCCTGACCCCACCACCGCTTGGCAAAGATACCCGCGGCCCCGGAGAGAAGGCGCAGAGCCGAGGGAAGAGGAAAGAACCGCCCGGGAGAATTGCTGGGGCCGGTGCCTCCTGCCCTCCCCGGGCGCTGGTCGGGCCGATGCGCTCAGGGCCCTGGCTGGAGGGGAGCAAGTGTCCGTGCGAAGGAGATGCAGGGGTAACGGGGTGAGCCCCACCCCCACCCCCCCAGAAATAAGTGCAGCAGCACGGAGCCGGCAGGATCTCTTCTATCCGCCACGGTGTGGTCCTCATCCCACACCTCACATCCCGCGTCTGATCTGCGGGAGGATCCACACGTTGCTAAGACGGAGCTGCGTTTAGGGAACTGCTGAAGGACAGAGTCTTGGGCTAGAAACAACGATTCAATAACTTCAGTGTTAAAGTACCCAGTCGCAGGCCCCTCCGTCCTCTCCTTCAGCAACACTTTCGAAACAAACAAACAAAAAAACCCTGGAACGTGAGAAGAAATAAGCAGGGTTTTCTGACGTCTCCCAGAAGGTTTAAATTAAATCCAGTGACTCCTCATGCCGAGGAGGCGGGGGGTGCGGGGGTGGGGGGAGACAAGAAAGATGAACGGATATGTAGCTAGAAACTGGGGGCCTCGGGGACCCTATACCCTGAAGATGTCCACTGCAGGTTCTGCTCTGCCAGCGAGTCTCCGAGTAGGCGACTCTCCAGCGAGACGAAAAGTCCTCCGCCCCTGCCCCACATCCAGACATCAGCACCCGCGCCCCGGGCGGTTCGCAGACCCGCAGGTTCTCCATACCAGACCCATAAAAGCCCCGCAGGAACGACGCCGGACAGGCGGTGTTCTGCCAGCGATCTGGGACCGCGCCAGCCCGAAGCCCCCCTCGCTCCGCGCGTTCTGGCGCCGTCGATGGAAGATGCCCACATTCCTCCTCCGTCTCCACTCTCCCGGCCAAAGCACTTACGGCCCAAAGGATAGCTGTCCCCGATCCTCAGAGATCCTCAGAGCTGCCTCGGGCACACACTCCGTGCGTGCGCTCAGCGGCTGGCGTCCGCAAAGACAGCTGCGCAGCGGGGCTACGCGCGCCAAGCGAGGGGCAGGAGGAGGCTCCCGGCGTTCCCCTTTAACGGGAACAACGCCCTGTCTGCGTCGCTGCAGTAGGGTGTGTCCCTGGGTCAGCGTGTGCAGGGGGCGGGACTCGGGGAGGGGAGAGAGGGAGGGCAGGAGACAGACTGGCCCCCTTACGCTGCGCCCCGGGAGAAAGTCGATGACGGCAAAACCGCTGGGACTTATCCTGGAAACTAGCAGACCGCGCAGCTTTCTCACCTCCGTTTCCCCTGGTTTCGCTGACTTTACCGAGACCAAGAGTTGACCGATATACTGGCCCCTCCGCCCCCTCCGCCCACGTGGGAAAGTCGACCAGAGTTTGCCCCGCGGGTGCCCAGCGCCGGGCTCTGGGACGCATGCATTCGGACCGCGCCCACGCGGAGGTCCAGCCTGGATGCCCCTCCCACGGATAGGGGAGATGGCACTAGGCGCAGGCAGACATCCCTCCCCCTGAAGTCCTGGCGCCCCTGGCCTGTCCCGGCGTCCTAGCGGGGCTCACCCGCACCGAGCCCGCCCGCGCCATCCCGTCTGCGCCCAGGCGGTGCGCCAAGTTGCCTCGGATTCCCGGGACGGATCTAGCGGGCCTGCTTCGGGGAGAGTTGGAGAAGGAGGGGAAAAGGCTGCCCACTGCAGGACAGCGCGCCCGGGGGTCGCTGGGCAAATCAGACCACAGCCGGGTACGCTCCAGACGAGCTTGCTGGCTTGATGCCCGGCCTGGGCTGGCGTCCCTGGCCACAGGGTGGGGAGTTGGCCATTTGAGGTGGGGGAAGAGCAGCCAGGGAAATCAGCTGATTCATAGCCGGCTGAAGGCGGTCCGCCCAGCATCACGGGCGCAGGGTGGGTGCGCCCCAGTAAGAGGGGAAGACGCTCTGGGAGCCCGCCTTGATGCAGGAACGCGGAGCGGGAAGGTGGGCGTTACAGGTCTGCCTGCCAACGCAGCAGGTCATACACAAGTCATCAGCACCTGCCAGCGCTGTGTCACAGAACATCAGCGCTCTGAATGACTCAAACACCCGCATCTACTTATTTTACTATCTGAAAGCAGCTGCCTGTGGTAGCTAATTATACATTTTTCAAACAAAGATAACTTGGAAAAATTCTTCAAACAATGGTCTTTCAAAATCCTTAGATTAAAAAGGCAAATCCTTGGGAAATTTTTGCTCACTGCCCAGTGATATGGCAGGTGGGTTAGCAGGACTCTGAGGTGGTCTCTAAGAGGCGGTGTTGTCCAATGGTTAGGCACGGAGGCTCAAACAAACCTGATTAGCCTGCTTACTCAGGGGGTGTGGATTTGATCAGTTTGTTGAGGTACCCGGTGTTCAGTTTTCTCATCTGCAAACAGGACTGAGAATGCCCATTTTAAAGCGTTATGGTGTTGATTAAAAGAGATAGTGTGTGAAATACTTAGCATAGTGTCTGGAACCAAATAAAGGATCAGTAGTACCCAGGAAATTGTCACTATTATTATTAATATTATGTCACATTTAATCCTCACGACAACATTTTAAGGAAAGCCCGACCCCTAAACTAAAATTGCTTATCAGCCCCCTAGATTGAAAGCACATTTGTAGGTAGGACTAACTAAATGAATGGGAGCGATCACTTTCCTCCTGGGTCATATTCTAGGCTGGGTTTGCCCTGGGAATTATTGCCTGCCTTTGTGTCATCCAGACTTTTTATTTAGTAAACCAACATTGACATGATCACCAGGTTCCCGGGATTGTTCTAAGCACTTTATAAATATTAGCATATCTACTTCCTTTCTTTTTTTCCAGCTAAACTTCTGAATGAAATATAGACATCTAGAAAAGTGCACACATGGTAAGGTATAGCTCATTTCTTCCTTTCCTTTGCACCCAAGGTTTTAGTCATTAACCACGTCACAAAATAGTCACACTGCAGGACATCTGAACCCACCTGTCCCTGTCAATCAGTCACTTCACTGCGCCTTGCCTGCCTCCTGCCCACTCAGCCCCCAGCTGTGAAGACAAATGCCGCCGCCTCGGTGACGTCACCAGCTCGGCCACACCCAGATCCCTGCCAGGGCTCTGTTACAAGTGGAAGCCTCTCCCCAACCTGCTTACATTCCAAGGTCACCTGCCAGCTGTGTGCGTGGAGCTGTTTTCCATCAGGGCAGGCGTGTCTGGTCCCCTTCCTCCCTTCAACTCTGGATGTGCCGGGGTTTCTAGGTGCTCCCAAAGAGCCCTTCTGACCTCCCCAGCCAGAGTGTATATCCAGCTCTTAACCAAGGATTTTAGAAACCCTCGGATTCTCTGGTCATTTCCAACACACGAGCGCCATCTCCCCTGTGATCCTTTCCATTTGTGGTTTGCAGGGTGTGGGGCTGGGCAGCAAGCGCTCTGTAAATCATGAGCACACACCATCCAGAGGCACAGTCTGCCAAGACAACTCACCGGGCCAAACAGGGTCACCCCTTCCTCCACGCGGCTCTCTTCACACTCAGACGCGTGTCAGGCAGGCCCCTCCCAGGACAGGGCAGCCCGAGACACCAGCAGCTGGCAGGTCTAGTCCTGCTGCTTCCCACCAGGATCCCCGGAATGCGCCCTGGTGGTGCTCCCCCAGTAACTGAAGCCAGACCAGGCGTCCATCCAGTTTATTCAGGGGCTGGTCCAATGCTGGGATATGTCATGGTGGCCTGAGAGCGTCTCAGCCTCTACTGTTTAAAGAGACAGCACCCAGCTTTGTGTCCTCACCAGAACACAGTGATCCCACGAGGCCCTTGGGGTGCGGGGAGCCTGGACTGGAGGGAGAGGAGCTTCAGGTGTGCCCAAAAGCTGGGATGCCAAGGCCATTCTCACCGCCAGTGCCAGCCTGTGTCAGAGCAAAGAGATCACCCAGTCCTCAGTGCCCCCTCACCCCCAGTGAAGTCTGTGAAGATGAAACATAGGGTTGGCCAAAAGGTTCATTCAGGTTTTTCTTTTCAGCATATACAAAAGCTCAAACAGACTTTGAGGCCAATGTATTCCGCTATGTGTATAACGTGTGCGCAGGTAGGTTACATCCTTTATCAACGACATCATTTTAAGGCACTCAAACATTGTACAGGTCATCTCTTCGCAGGATCTCAGCAGGGAACCAAATCAGGACCCCCAGCCCAGCCTCCCGGCCATAAAGGGCCCCGGCCACCTGCCATGACTGTCTAGACCTCTCTCTGCCCTGTCACACAGGCAGGCATTGAAACACAGCTCCTGGAAATGGGTTCCTACAGCTCTGTCTTCCGTGGGCTTTTAATTGAGTCAGGATTAAATGTTGACCTTCAGGAGATAATTCAAAGAAACAAGCCTCTGTTGAGAACATTCTAACCTGTCGGGCAGGACAGGTTGGAAGAACGATGGAAAAGCTATGGCAAGCCACGCAAAGGAAAGGAGGGTGCTTCTCAGACTCTTTGACACTTGGACCCCTTCAAACTTTCACAAAACACTCTCCAAGGGGTGGGAGAACTGGGAGACTGGGATTGACACATATAACAGATTGACACTATGTTTAAGATAGATAACTAATGAGAACCTACTGTAGAGCACAGGGAATTCTCCTCGATGCCCTGTGGTGACCTAAATGGGAAGGAAATCCAAAAATGAGGGGATATATGTATACGTATAGTTGATTCACTTTATTGTACAGCAGAAATTGACACAACATTGAAATACAACTGTACTCCAATAAAAATTAATTAAAAAAAAAAAAGGAAAGAAAATGTCCTCCATCTCTACCAAGTTCTCTAGGTAGAAGCTTCCGGGCAAGGGGGCTTGGTTTCAGTGAATGAGTTTCCTGAAATTCAGGCAGTTTATCTCCCTCTTCTGTGAAGGGTCCCCCATCTGGAGCACCCATGCATGCAGGGAGGTCCCTGACAATTTGTGTTCTGTTCTGCTGGACTCCACAGTCAGGAGGGAGTTCTGCCCCCGGGGAGCATCTCCCCAGTCACAGGGAAACAATTTAGCCTGTTTTCATATCTCGGATTTCAACTTTGGCTGCTCCTCAGAATCAGTCTTTGATTGGGAACGTCCTTGCCCAGACCCAGAACCACACATGGACGCGGTGGTCTGTGAGGGGGCTTGGGTATAGGTCATTTCTAACATTCACAGGGACGTGCCAGCATCCAGGCAGATCGTCACGTGGCGTCAGTTCAGTTCAGTTGCTCAGACGTGTCTGCCTCTTTGTGATCCCATGGACTGCAGAACGCCAGGCTTCCCTGTCCTTCACCATCTCCCGGAGTTTGCTCAAACTCGTATCCATAGAGTCTATGATGCCATCTAATCATCTCATCCTCTGTAGCCCCTTCTCCTCCTGCCTTCAATCTTTCCCAGCATCAGGGTCTTTTCCAATGAGTCGGTTCTTTGCATCATATGGTGTCAGGTGGCCCCAAATCAAGGTAAGCCCCAGTGCAGGCTGCAGTGTTACACAGCTGTGGTCAGAGTCTGGGCAGGCATAGCAAGGTATACATTATATGTATACCTGATGTGTGTGTGAGAGAGAGATAGAGACAGAGAGAAGAGTTTCTCACAGTCCTCTACTGACATGGTGGTGATGGGGACCAATGAGCATGGTGTCCCAGCAAATCCCCCCAACCCAGTCACCCCACCTTCCTGGATGTCCCCAGGATCTGACTCTGAAGACTGTACTGCAGAGGCTGCTGCCACTCAGGCCAGGACTCAGCCTGGAGATTCCTGCTCCAGGGCCTAAGAATTCAGAGGAAGGAGACTGGGGCAAGATGGGGTGTGAGGGAAATCAAGGCACAGTAAGACATGGAGTGACTTTCTCAAGATGCCCCACGAGGAAACAGCAGAGGACAGATTCAATCCGGGCATCGGGCTGCAGAGTCCACTCTTGGTACTCACTGCTTTTTGGAGCCTCTTATTGGTGTCTGGGGGCCTTCCTTGTGGCTCAGACAGTAAAGAATCTGCCTGCAACACAGGAGACCCGGGTGTGACCCCTAGGTTGGGAAGATCCCCTGGATAAGGGAATGACAACCCACTCCAGGATTCCCATGGAGAATCTTATGGACAGAGGAGCGTGGTGGGCTACAGTCCATGCAGTCGCAAAAAAATAAAGAAGTCGGACACCACTGAGCAACAAATACACATAGCTGTCTGGATTCACAGTACATCTAAACCTTTTTCATGGTGCTTCCATAGATGTCATGTGATCTAATTCTCTTTTTCACCAAAGATACTGACACATTTTATCTGTTTATGCATCCCAGTTTATTTTCTCATTTAAAAAAATAGTAAGAGAACATCCTACAACTTCTACCCATTGCCCCATCCTGTGCGGCCCCCATTCCCAGTGCCCTGACTCACCCTGCCTCCGAGCTGTCAGCGTCACTCACCTGTGCAGCCAGCACAAGGTGGACCCGGTGCACGGCTGGTAGTTTGATTTCATGAGACCATCACTGCTGTCTACAGGGAGGAGAATCAGAGCAGATGCATGGAAGTGAGAGGCAACCCTTGTCTTCTGCACTTAGAGTGGCCAAAATGCCATTTCGTATAGTATCTTATTTGAAGGGAATCAGGACTATTTTCTAGCTGGAAACTGAGGCTTGGAAAATTGAGGGTCTTTCCTCCATGGACCAGTGAGTACCTGCTGGGACTTGCAACCAGCTCCTCTGGTTTCCAAACCTGTGATGTTTTTCCATTATGCAGAATTCCCAAAGGGAAAACAGAGATGAGTCTCAATCGGGCATTTGTCCAGGGGATGAATGTCATTGGCACATTGGACCCACCAAGCACTCAGTCAATATCTGGGGAGTGTTTACTCCAGCAGGGTGGCCTTTCCTGTTTCCTTACAGCCAGCAGCCTGTGTGGGCGTTTCTGCCGGGGCTCAGACACAGCTGGTCTGAAAGGGCCTCAGAAGGCTGGTTACTGCCCCATCCAGACCCATTTAGACTCTCTGAGCAGTTTGTTATTAAGAGAGTGAGCTGAAGAGGGGGATGAAGGAAGAGAGGGAGGGAGGAGAGAGAGAAGAGGAGGGGAGGGGGAAGAGGAGAAATGAAGCCAGTGTTGACTTCTGCGTGCAGATTCTGCTATAGCTGGACGTGTCTGAAGTTATGTCATCCCCAAGCCCCTAGAAGATATTCTCAATGAGCAATGAAGACACAGATAAAAAGCAGCCTATGACACACAAACTCAGCTTGGCACAGGGCCATTCCCTCAGTTACACAGACTAACAGTTTTTCACGGGATATACGGCATCTTTAGCTGCCCCACTTATGGGAGAGAGAAAGCACAGAATGGTCGTGTGGAGCCATTGGCACGATACGAAGTACAAAGAACTCTTTGTTCCCAAACACATTGTTGCTGAGAAAGGCCGAATTCCACAGATGGAAGTGGAGGGGCAAGGCGGTCTTCTCTGGCATCTCACGAGCCAGCGAGAGCGGAGATTCCGAAGGAACACAAGAAAGAGGGTCCCATGTGGATTTGCACTTGGGACTGAGAACTCTGAAACTTTTCTGAAAACTCTTACTCCTAAGGAACATTTTTCTTCTCCTGGTGCAGAGAGGCTCCCTTGGATGGAGGAGGTGACAGTCTTGAGGTGAGGGGATTGGAGAGGCATGGACGGACTTTTCAAGGCCCGCAGGCCAGGGGAGAAAGGCCAAGAAGGCAGCCCGGGCTGGCTGGCAGAGGCCAGTTGTTTTTGAGGGAGGTGGACAGGAAGGTCCACTCTAAGCCAAGGGAATGCTTGATTCAGGCAGGTGGGACCACACCAGACAGCGAAGCATTCATTACCAGCAAAGCAAAACAAAACAACGGGCACACACAAAGCATCTCAGCAAGGGACCTGGGGAGTGTTTCCCAAGCTGCCTCATTGTCCCCACGATGCTTCCTTTTGTTCCATTAGCACTTCTGAGCTGGAGGAGCTGCACTTCAATTGAACTTGAGAACAGATGTTTTCTTCCTCGTGACCCCTGGAACCACTTAACCAGTGGGAAACCTCAGCGAAAGCCTAGGAAGTTCACAGATCAAGGTCAAAACCTTTGGAGAGGTTCAAGGCAAGACTGGGCAAAGCTTCAAGTATTTTTACTCTTCATTGTTTAAGACTAGGAAATACCTCTCCAGGGGACTTCAGTGATAAATCCCAGACCTCATGTGGCAAGTACCTTACAGTTTTGATCCAGAAAGGAAAATTCTAGAAATATGGATATGCAAAAAAAAAAGGCAGCTATTTGTTGCAGCACTTTTATAATGAAGGAAAATGAACATGCTGTATCTCAACCAATAGGGGATAAAGGTTGGTACAGTCATAAGATGAAATGCTGTGAAGATATTAAAAATATGTTGAGGAAGATAATTTAATGAAATGAAGAAAAGTCAACATCGTGTGGTTGGGGAGGGAATTACAAAATGCAATCCCTATAACTGATCAGGCACTCCCCAGACGCTGTGCTAAAACCTTGACTTTAATATCTACAACAGTCCCAAAGGGGTGGACCACTGTGATCCCTTCAGCCCCTAGAGGTTACCACAGTGCCCAAGGACATAGAGTCGGCAGGTGATGCAGCCCAAACATAAACTTGGACCGTAAGCCACTACATCCCATAAATGTGCCTCTGTAGACTCAACCCAGTTTTCACAGTGACGAAAATGAAACTGTTGGACTTCCCTGTTGGTCCAGTGGTTAAGAATCCGCCTACCAGCACAGGGGACATGGGTTCGATCCCTGGTCCAGGAAGATCCTACATGTCAGGGAGTAACTGAATCCATGCGCCACAGGTACTGAGCCCACCACAACTATGAGGCCGCTCTATCCATGGGATTCTCCAGGCAAGGATACTGGAGTGGGTTGCCATGCCCTTCTCCAGGGGATCTTCCCCACCCAGGAACCAAATTTGCTTCTCTTACATCTCCTGCATTGGCAGGCCGGTTCTTTACCACTAGCACCATCTGGGAAACCTGAGAATCGTTATAAACCTCAGCAAAAGCAAGGTCAGACATGGTTCAGATGAAAAGTGTGGTCCATTCAACCACGGGGATTAAATGACTCCCTTGTCTTATTGTTTTTTTCTTTTTAAAGATTTCTTTATGTGCACCTTTTTTTAAAGTCTTTATTGAATTTATTACAATATTGCTTCTGTTTTTTATGTTTTGGTTTTTGGCCACGAGGCATATGAGATCTTAGCTCCTCAACCAGGGATCAGACCTGTACCCTCTGCATTGGAAGGTGAAGCCTTAACCTCTGGACCATCAGGGAAGCCCCTCCCCTTGTCTTACTATCTTATGTCTCCGAATCTCTCTCTGTCCCTCTTTTGCTCTCTCTCCCTCATCGCTCTCATAGCTCATCCATCCTTTATGCTGTACAACCACAATGAAATCAAAACACCATTAAAATCTGAATTTCACTACCTTGTAAGCTTCTCAATCCTTGGAGACCTCAGGACTCGAATTTTCCTCCCCAGCGAGGTCCTTTCCAGAACCTCCCCAAAGGATGCCCACACAACATACTCACTCCACTATCATCTTGGATCCTTGAATCTACAACTGTGTCTTGGGAGACCCTAGAAGGGGACTAGGTAATGAAGCCTTTCCTAGATGTATCAGAGCACTGAATGCTTGTTCTCGGATTGTCTCCAAGGATTAGATTCCCTGGAACTCACCACTGGAAACACTGGGCTACATGACCCTTCTGGGCCCTGACATTCTAGCCTAAATCAATGGAGACAAATAGAAGAGATGGCTCCAGGCATTTCAGGAAATGAAGAGGCAGGTGTGAAGGCAGGAGGCATCAGCCAAGGCCTCCCCACCCCTGGCAGGAAAGAGGCAGTGTTCACAGAGGCTGTGATCCCCAGTAAGGAATCGGGAGGATGTGGTCTGAGGCCATTAGGGACATGTGGGTCCCAGTGTCCACTCAGGCTTTTCCCTGTCAGGTGGTCATTCTCCTCTCAGGGGGACCACTGAGTCTTAGCTCAGGGCATGGCCTCATCATGGACTTTGGAAGAACACCCAGATCCCAGTTACAGGGTTATAGGAATAATCCAAGGGTGGCGTCTGGGTGGTTTACATCTTCACTGCAGGCTGAGACCCATTACTTAAAAGCTCCCTGGCTTCCAACTCCAATGCTTACACATCCAATTATTTAAAAATAGCCTAAAAGTTTTAGCCACTTAGAACTTGGCTGCTTTGCAAGCCCCGTGAGACCTCACCCCATGACTCCAAGCCATTGATGAGAAAGAGTTTGTGGTGTAAGACCCTCGCAAAACCACTGCGGTCCTTCATTCCTCTGACCCAGAGATGTCCCAATGATGCTGACCCAGTGATGCTGTCCTGGGCAGCATCACTGGAGACACACGTAAGCCTCACTCCTGGCCCCCCTCCCAAGGAGTTCCTCTTTCCCTCCTCCTTTTCTGGATGGTAGTCCCTGTATATGGTCTCTAGCTGTGATGAACTGACCTTGTCTCTCATGCAACCCTGTCCAACATCCACTGATGAAGCTTGCTGTGTGTTGCAGACTTGTGGCTATGTCTTTTCTCCTAGGTCAGCTTCGGGACCCCCTGACACACCTCCACACACAGAGACCAGTGACACACAGAGGAATATTGAGCCAGCGCGTGGAAGCCCAGTGATGCCCCAGAGATGCAGGCTGCAGAGGAGGGTAGAAACTCCTCCAGAGAAACAAAAGCATCCTGATCACACTGTTACTCAGATCACCCCAGTTTCCTCAAATAACCCCCTCCAAAGAGGGTCTTCCAGAGAATCCAGGGTGAGAGTGGTTGGCGAGGGTTGTCAGGGATGGGCCCCCAGCTGGAAGACCTTCTGAGAAAGAAGCTCCACTCCAGCAAGCTGAGGAAGATGACCACTGAGGGGGTGGATACCTGGACCCCGTGGCTATGGAGCTAGAGAAAATAGGAACCTGGCCCACCAGCCGGTGTGCAAGCCCGGTGGCACCGGAGCCCCGCACTCAGACAGTGCACCAGCAGGTATGCGTCCACCCGGGTGACTGGTGGAGCCACTTTTCTTTTCCCTGAGAATGTGAGGTTTATTAGAAAAGGCAATAAGACCTTTTCTGTAAATTCAAGTTTTTCTAGCCTCTTTTTCTTCTTTTTCTTTTTTTTTAAATTGAATTATTGTTGATTTACGGTGTTGTATTAGTTTCATGTGTATGGCAAAGGAATTCAGTTATGCATGTGTATGTATATTCTTTTTCAGATTCTTTTCCTTTATAAATTATTACAAAATATTGAGTAGAGTTCCATGTGCTATACAGTAGGTCCTTGTTGATTATTTATTTTATAAATAGTAGTGTATCTCTTAATTCCACACTCCTAATTTATCCTCCCTCCCTGCTATTTTCCTTCAGTAACCATAACGTTGTTTTCTTTTCTATCTGTGAGTGTATTTCTGTGCTATAAATAAGTTCATTTGTATCTTTATTTTTAGATTCATATATAAGCAGTATCACATGACTTACTTTCTGACTTACTTTGCTTAGTGTGATAATATCTAGGTCCATCCGTATTGCCACAAATGGCATTATTTCATTCTTTTATGGCTGAGTAATATTTCATTGTATATATATGACATATATATATGACATCTTTATTACCCATTTCTCTATCAGTGGACACTTAGGTTGTTTTCGTGTCTTGGCTGTTGTGAATAGTGCTGCTAAGAACTTTGGGGTGCATGTATCTTTTCATACTAGAGTTTTCTCCAGAGATATGCCTGAGAGAGCCATTTTTCACCCATTAATTTTAGCGGCTGATTCTTACCCCCTACTCCTTGTACACAATGTTATGTGTGAATACCTGGGGTGGAGCTGAAACCAGTTGGTGTTGTTTTAACAACCACACAATGGATGAAGACTAAGTTCCAAGTCTATGCCAGTGGCTGCTTCTATAAAGGAAACAAAAGCTATACAGTTCCTCTAACTAAGGTCACTGGACTTTACTGGCTTCTTCCATGATGACAGGGTAAACAGATGACTGAGCATTTTTGGCATCCACAGTCAGAACCAGCCTCTGGGAGCAGTGTATTTTGAGCATCTTAACCTCAACTATGTGAAAAGAAGGAAAACTAAAGTCTTAAAATATTATTCATTTAATAACTCTTTAGTGAGCAGCTACTATGAGCCAGGGGTGAGCATTGTCACAGGGTCTCATCAAACTTCATTAAATGCAAAAGTAGGCAGGAAAGCTTCCGGTCCCTGTATGCTCGCCTGCTTACAATGTAGCTTTTCTGTTCCCTCTGTGAGGAGGTACAGTCTGTTTCTGCACTGTTTGAATCCAGAGCTGACCTGCTTTAGCCAATGGGATGTTAGGAGGCTTAAAGAGCACTTGGCCCGTTGAGGGTTAATCCTCTGTTGCTGGGGACTGTTCCCTCATCATCACAACAAGCCCAGGAAGCCTGCTGGGTATGGGGAGACCTCACGGAGCACGATCTCAACCATCCCACCCAACTCAGCCAAGACCCCAGACCCAGGAGCCACCCTGGACGGAACAGTGGATTCGGGCCCAGACCAGAAAAGACGCCAAATGAAGCCCAGCCAGCTCTCAGAATCTTGACAATCAATAAACTGTCATTTTAAGCCACTGAGTTTAGAAATGGGGACTTCCCTTGGCAGTCCATTGGTTACGATTTTGAGCTTCCAGTGTAGGGGACAGAGGTTCAATATCTGGTGGGGGAACTAGGATCCCACATGCCATACAGTTCAGCCAGAAAAATAAAAGTTTAGGGATGATTTCTTATGCAGCTAAAGCTAACTGATACCTGAAGAATCATAGAGCTGGGATTTCATATCAAACAGGTTATAATCAGAAGCAGGACTCTGCCAGCAGAGGTAATTGCAACCCCCTCACTCCGGCCCCACCCGTGGTCATGGATAGACTTCCTCACTTTCATGGTTCTTTGGAGTCTAGAAAACAGGCTTTCATCACTGGCTCAGCTGCGTCTCTGAGGAATGAGAGTGATAGAGAAAGAGACTGAGACGACTCCAAGGTTCTGTAGGCTCCCATAGATATGCCAGAGGGACATGTCCCCTGGTCACACACTGGGTGTCATGCCATGTAAAATCGCTCTAAAAGCTTCTAGAGTCTCACTCTCAACGTGTACTTCCTCATGGCAGCCCTGTTCCAGTTGGTGAGCTGCGTGCTCACAAAGCTTCCAGCAGCATCACCGTACAGACAGCTGAGGCCAACCCCGCAACTCTCGTACAACCCCCTGCCTGGAACCGTGAGCTCTCATCTGTGGCATAAGCCTGACTATTAACACTTTCCCTTCGATGCAAGTCTTCAACCCCCAATGCAAGGCCTACGGAAAATCAAGTAACAGGCACATTTTTATGAAAACGGCACCCTTACTTGGAAAGAGCACTGAATAATGAACAGAATAACTCTCAGCGTTCAGCATCTCCTTGGCCAGAGAAGATACTTATACCAGTCTATTTTTTTTTAAGTATTTATTTATTTACTTTTGGCTGTATCGGGTCATCCTTGCTGTGCACAGCTCCTCATTGCGGTGGCTTCTCTTGGGCAGAGCGCAGGCTCTAAAGTAGTTGTGGTGCCTGGGCTTAGGTGCTCCGTGGCATATGGGATCTTAGTTCCTTGACTGTGTCCCCTGCGTTGCAAGGCAGATTCTTAATCGCCAGACCTCCAGGGAAGTCCCTGAGCTACAGTCTTGATGACAACACTATTCTGAGGCTGGCCCTGCCCGAAGCACGGGTCCAACAGTGCTGGGGGAGGGTCTCAGGGCTGCAGAAACTACACTCTACCACATTCTGTGCGGTCACCCCCCTCCACGGAGCCACTACTATCTTAACAACCTGCAGATCCCAGGACCATAAAGCTGTCATTTCCAGAGAAATCTGCAAATTGCTTTAAAGAGTGTCCCTTGAAACACCCTCCTCAGGCAGAGTCTTGCAGCCTTAAGATATCCCTCTTACTGGTGGAAACAAAGCTTGGCCTGCTTTGCATTGCTCTGTGGAAGCGAGGAAGATGAGAAGAGGAGCCGACTTGTCAAACAGTCAGGGCTGCTGCAGCTCCTTCACCACGAAACCGCCTCAGACCATGACATTCTAGAGCCTGCTCTCTATCCGGAGAGGATGGGCCCCTCTGAAAGGTACCAGCATCCAAGCATCTGTTGTCAAGTCTGGAAGCTGCGGCATCACCCCAACTCTGCGCCTTCTCTCAATACCAGTTACCCGTGGATCACCAAGTGTTAGCAGCTCCATCTCCAAACTGTTTCCACCACCTTCATTCTCATGGCAACCACTCTATTTTAGGCCCTGGTTTAATTTCTCTGAATTACTGCCAAAGCCAAATGCTCTCTCTGCCTGCACTTTGTCACTATCTAATGACCATTAAAAATAACCATCATCACCAACTTGTTATGTTCTGGACATTGTACTAGTACAGTAAGTCCCCTACATACGAACCTCCAAGTTGCCAACTTTCAAAGATGCAAACACATGTTTGCGTGTCCAATCACATGGGTTAGTTCATGTCTATAAGATTATTGTACTATAAAATCTAAAATATTTTATTTTTCTTTATTTTTTATGGAGTGTGTGTTAGTCATGTCCAGTTCTTTGTGATCCCGTGAACTGTAGCCCACCAGGCTCTTCTGTCCATGGAATTTTCCAGGCAAGAATACTGGAGTAGGTTGCCATTCCCTTCTCCAGGGATCTTCCCAACCGAGGGATCAAACCCATGTCTCCTGCATTGCAGGTGGATTCTTTAACATATGTGAAAAATATTATAAACCTATTTCAGTTCGGTACTATCAATGATGGACAGGGAAGCCTGGCATGCTGCAGTCCATGGGGTCACAAAGAGTCAGACACAACTGATTAACTGAACTGAACTGAACTATCAATATATAGCCAATCATGTTAGCTGTACCTAGGCTGACTTTACTGGACTTATGAACAAATTGGACTTAGAAACGTGCTCATGGATGGGAACTCATTCATGTGTGGGGGACTCACTGTATTGAAATTGACCTGAGAAATAGTAATTATTACTTTTCCCCAACATTTTATTATGAAAAAAATACAAAAAAGTTGAAAGAGTGGTCCAATGAACACCCAAACTCCTACCACTTAGAATCTATAATTGCTACCTTTTAACAGCATTTGCTTTATCACATATGCATCCATCTATCAACCCATTTCGGAGAAGGCAATGGCACCCCACTCCGGTACTCTTGCCTGGAAAATCCCATGAACAGAGGAGCCTGGTAGGCTGTAGTCCATGGTGTCTCGAAGAGTTGGACACGGCTGAGCGACTTCACTTTCACTTTTCACTTTAATGCATTGGAGAAGGAAATGGGAACCCACTCCAGTGTTCTTGCCTGGAGAATCCCAGGGACTGGGGAGCCTGGTGGGCTGCTATCTCTGGGGTCACACAGAGTCGCACACGACTGAAGCAACTTAGCAGCATCAACCCATTTTACTTTTTATTCATTTAAAAGTTAGTTGCAGATGTCAGGTTATTCACTCTGAAGTAATATGACATGAAAACCATTAAATACAGTGCAATACATGCTTAACATTTTAAGGTAAGATTTACATATAGTAAAATGTGCACATCTCAAGGGCACCACTGATGGAATTTGATGACTGTCTCCACCTGAGTAATACAGCATATTATTGTCAACCTAGAAAATTCCATCAAGCCACTTTCCAGTCAATTTCCAGTCCCCAAGGGGAACCACTGTTGACAACTATTATTTTTGGAACTATTATTCCAAAATAAAACTAAAATAAAATGAAACTATCGTTCCAGCTATTATTCCGAATTTCAGTGAGGGAAGCAAAGCTAGAAAAATTGAACACTCTGCTCATAGAATCGAAGTCAAAAAGCCTGGATCTTTCTAACTCCAGAGACCATGTTCTCATCCTGGCTTTGTCCCAAAGCTTCAGCTGAGTGTCTCTAGTGAGGTGGCACTGCCCACCAAGGCCTCTGTGGAACACACTGATGGTTTCTTGAGAGAAAAGTCCACTAGAGGATTTCTTAATGGTTATGAGCATCTAGAAGAATTTCAAAGGTTCTGAGAAGTCCTGCAACAAAAATCATCAAAACAGAACAAAATAGAAACCTGGTTATAGCCTTCTTCTTGTTGTTGTTTAGTCACTAAGTCAAGTCTGACTATTTGTGATCCCATGGACTGTAGCCCACTGGGTTCCTCTGTCCACTGGCGTCTCCAGGTAAGAATAGTAGAGTGGGTGGCCATTTCCTTCTCCAGGGGATCTTCCTGACCCGAGGATCTAACCCATATCTCCTGTGTTAGCAGGTGGATTCTTCACCACTGAGCCACCAGGGAAGCCCATTTATTAGCTGACTTCAATTCTTTTCTCCTGTAACAAAACGTGCTGTGATGGTGCTTTGAAATATTCCCCAACACCTTCTGAACTCAGTGACAGGTGGGCTGCTGTTTGTAGTTTCTCTACCAGGTGTGTTCTGTCTTGCCTCTGATCCCTGCCCTGCCCCTTCTCCCTGCCTGGAATTCTCTCAGCCTCCATCTCCACTCTGACTTATGCTGGTCCTCCAGTTCTCAGTCTATTACTTCTTGGAAAGTTCCCAAATGCCCTGAAAGGACCGGTTAGGAATGCATCCCCTGTGTTGCAATGGTCCCCCCCTGCCAACATCCTGCAAATAGCACTCCTCTCTGTTGCCTTGGAGATGTCTTTTTATTTGTGTCTTTTTACTTATATGTTCTCTGTTTGCTAAATATCCACATACCCTATGACCACCCAGACACATTTATTTGCTCTTATCATCTCATTCCATACCTGGGTTAGAAGGAACTGTATCAAGCTGGAAAGTCTCTGGGTCCATAATAATTCCCCAGTTCCCCCTTTCAGGGCAGCCAAGAGCTTTGGCCAGCCCTCTCCAGGGGAAGCCTCAAGTGCTTAGAAAAGACCTTTATCCACTGACCAAACAACGCCCAGCCGTTCCCAGAGGCCAGACCTGTCCTCGAACCTTTCCATTTCCACTTCAGCAGACACCTGGCAGCAGGTGAAAGGACTGTTTAAATAACCATTGTTTTCTTGTTCTTCTGGTCCCCCAACATCTCCTTCAGGAAAACAATGTATAACATGGGGAAATTGAATCTTCAAACCAGGCTATAAAACCTACTTAACAGAGAATATAGTTGAAATTCCCTCATGTGGAGGAAACAGGCTTTTGTGCATCAGCCAGGAATGAAACTGTCACTTAAAACTGATTCTATGGGGGAAGATATTTCAAGGACAAACAACCAGCTTATGAACTTTTCTTGCCATGATCACTTTGGGTTTTTTCTGGTCAGAGGGTAAATCCCTACCACCCTCCCTGGCCAGAAACAGAAGTCCCTTTGTTTGTTTTTTGCCCAGTATTTTCCAAACAGGCAAGGGTCTTTCTGAACTTTTGATCTTAGTCACATGGTCAGTGCATGACTTATCTTCCAAGAATCTGCTCCAAGTCACTGCCTTCAAGAAGCTTCTAACACTTTCTGTCTACCATGACACATTTCATATAGAATAGAGCCTTTCTATTCATGAGGAATACATTCTGAGCATGAGAAAGAACCTATTTTAGTTAACGAGCACCAAAATGCGCACCAGGCTCCTCCATCCATGGAATTCTCCAAGCAAGAATACTGGAGTGTGGGTAGCCATTTCCTTCTCCAGGGAATCTTCCTGACCCAGGGATCAAAGCCACATCTCTTGCATTGCTGGCAGATTCTTTACCTTCAAGCCACCAGGGAAGCCCCAAAATGCCAGTAAATGTTCACAAAACATAGTTGCTTTCCATTTGGAATTGAATGCTCTTTGGAAGAAGTATGCTACCAAAGACCCAAGCACACAGAGGGCAACCTACATCCCATCAGTATCAGTGGTTACTGTCAACAGTCATGTCCTTAGAGGTCTTTCATTTCTTCTCTTCTCCATCATCGCTGCTAGCAACTGGGTTTTTCTTAAGGTTGTTTCTCACTACACTGAGATAGATTCTTATCAGTCACATCGTGAAGGTAACTATGCCAGTCACCACCACACCCCTCCCTCCAACAAAGTGTCAACTGGTGGTGGAAAGTCAGCTGGTCTCCTCATTAGTTTGGTTACTTGTTCCTCCCCATACATTTACACTGTGCCCTCAGCCACCCAGGTCACACTGCACTCAAGCAAAATTAAAGTCATTGCTGTGTAAATAAACTGGTACATCCAGACAATGGAATATTATTAAACATACACAATGAGCTAGCCAGCCTTGAAATGACATGGAGGAGGGTAGCTCAGTTGGTAAAGAATCCACCAGCAATGCAGGAGACCCCAGTTCAATTCTCAGGCCAGGAAGATCCCCTGGAAGAGAGCATAACAACCCACTCTGGTATTCTTGCTTGGAAAATCCCCATGGACAGGGGAGCCTGGTGGGCTGCAGTCCATGGGGTTGCAAAGAGTTGGGCATGACTGAGCAACTAAGCACAGCAAACTGAAATGCATATGATTAAGTAAAAGAAGCCAGTCTGAAAAGTCTACCTACTGTATGAGTCTGACTCCATGACTTTCTGGGAAAGGCAAAACCTTGGAGACAGTCAAAAGATCAGCTGTCAGTACTTTGGGGAGCGGTTAGGAATGAATAGTTAATAGCAGTTAGGGCTTCCCATGTGACTCAGACAGTAAAGAATCTGCTTGCAATGCAAGAGACCCAGGTTCAACCCCTGGGTCAGGAAAATCCCCTAGAGAAAGGAATGGCTACCCACTCCAGTATTCTTACTTGGAGAAGTCCATGGAGAGAGGAGCCTGGCGGGCTACAGTTTATAGGGTCCCAAAAAGTCACTCAGATTGAGTGACTAACATGGACACTAGGAATGAATAAACAAAGTACAGAAGGTTTCTAGGGCAGTGAAAATACTCTGTATGGTATTGTAATGATGGGTACATGTCATTATACCTTTGTCCAAACCCATACAATGTACACCACCAAATGAATGCTAAGGTAAACTGTGGACTTTGGATGACTATGACGAGTCCTCGTAGATTCATCAGCTGTAATAAACATACCATCTGGTGGGAAACATTGATAATGGGGAGGCTGTGTATGTGGGGAGGTGGGTAGAAGCTATATGGGAAATTCCTGTACCTTTTTAAAATTTTCCTGTAAACTTAAAACTTGTCTTTAAAAATAGTCATTAAACTTAGCTTCACAGTGATAAGATAACAGACTCTGTATGATTTCAACACCTTTAAACCATGAAATTTTTGCACCTTGTTTTATATCCTTGAGTATGTTCCAACATCTCCTAGTTTATAGTCTATGGGAACTTGAATATGATTAGTATCTTACTGTTGTATGAAATTTGCATAAATCTTAATTATTTTGAATTGGCTTATGGTACTGTTCGAGTCTAGTATATCCTTTTCTGTATATTCATTCTATTAATTTTTGAGCATTTGATATTGAACTCCAACCAAAAATCTTAAATTATCTACTTAAAAATAATTGTAATACATAGTGAAACTATATATAACTTTGCTATGTACTTTCCAAGTCGGCTGTAAAGGTGTTATCAAACTTTCACAATTTAAATAATAAAAAGAAAGGGAAAAAAACAGTCGTTAAAAAAATCACTGGATGGCACAGGCCTGTGTCCTTGCTCAGATTCTGCTGACACCGTGAATACCAAGTCCAGCTGTTGAGAATCTAATTACACTTTATTGCATTTCTTTCTTTTTTAATTTCCTTATTGATGTTCTCCTTCTAGGCTCTAGTCTTGGAAGGCTGAGACTTGTCTTACCACTCTTCCATTCCTATGGCTAACTTCAGTCCCTGGCATAACATAGGCACTTTATTAATATCTGTTGCATGTATGAATGAAGGGGTTATTGAAGAAACATACAAATCTCCAAACCTCCGTGTTTCACTAGAAATCTGCACGTGAAGGTGGGAATCCCCTGTTTATATGCACCACACTCTGACTGTTAAGTATTGCTTTGAGTTGCTTTACAACTCATTTATTTATGTTACTTCAAACTTTTAAAATTTCCAACCTCATGGCTCACCAACTATCCTTTCTCTCACTTGGACTTCAAGATGGGTTTAAGGAAAATAGACTTTGGTACAGTAGAATCATAGGATGTCTCAAGAATGCTGAGGCAGTGATGAACGTGTTCTTGAAGGTCTTTATTACTTCAGCACTTATCACCTTTCTCATCATTTTCTATGTTTCTTCTTGAAGGCTAATGTGTGCAGGAACTTTGAGAGTGTCCCCACCACAAAGTAGGAACCCTCTTTGCTTTTTAATCTGACTGAAAACCTAGAGCATGTATATAAAGACACGCTATTATTTTATTTTTTTGGCCACACCCTCCAGTATACAGGATCTTAGTTACCCAACCAGGGATTGAACCCATGCCCCATGCACTGGGATCATGGAATCTTAATCCCTGGGCCACCAAGAAGTCCCAAGACACACTATTATTATCATTGCGCTTAGTCACTCAGTCGTGTCCAAATCTTTTCAACCCCATGGACTGTAGCCTGCCAGGTTCCTCTGTCCATGGGGATTCTCCCACCTCCAGGGGATCTTCCTAACCCAGGAATAGAACCCAAGTCTCCGGAATTGCAAACAAATTCTTAACCATCTGAGCCATCAGGGAATTATTTTATTATTTCCATTTTAAACGTGAGGAAATTGGGGGTTTGAGTATAAAGAAATGTCCAAGTCCATTAGAATTGGACTCTCCTTCCACCAGCTCCATCTCAAGCGTCAACTTTCTCCTGGTTCACTTTATCTCCAAGGGTAAACACTTCATGGCGCTCGGTCTCTCTAACAGTGGATCTGATAACCCTTAATGAGCCGCCGCCTGGAACAGACTCAGGATTTTGTGTGAACTATTTGGAGGCCTCTGATGGAAGGCTGTGTGGTATGAACATTCAGTCATGTTCAAAACATCTGAGGGACTGAGCTATGTTTATCCAGACCTGGCAGTTCTTGTATTCAGAACTATTTTCCTGGAGCACACTGGAGGGGGCTCGCCTTTGCCAGAGAATGTTCCTATAAGGTTTCTCTCGAGTGAGAGGAGAGCATCGTCCCTGCTCTGAGGCCCTCCTAGGGGTGTGGGAACATAGTTTTCATCAGATGCTTATAGACACCTTGTTCATTACATGGCCCTCCCAGCGCACATGTGGAAACGCCACAGCCATACAGATTCGCAGCACGTCCACACCGGCTTGGAGACAAGCCCAGGGGTTGTGATGCTGGGTTCTACCACTCTTTTTCTTGACCATGAGCTCCAGCCACAGGCCACTTGTGGTCTGAGTCCTAACCCAGCTCTCAGCATGTGTGACCACATGACTTCTGAACAAAATGACGGGGTGTGTGGGTGGGGATTCAGCTCTGGATCCTAGGATGCAGGAGGCATCAATACTTTCCTGAATGGCATGGGCCATTAGTGAGCTTAAAAGCAAGCCATTTCTTACAAGCCGGATGACCTAATTTTACCTTAGTGTGTGAGTCTGGTTCCTTTTTGCTGTGTCGCAAACTTTATGAATAGTTAAAGCTAGGCTTTTTCCAGTAGCCATGTATGGATGTGAGGGTTGAACCCTAAAAAGGCTGAGCACCAAAGAACTGATGCTTTCTAACTGTGATGCTGAAGAAGACTCTTGAGAGTCTCTTGGATGCAAGGAGATCAAGACTGTCAATTCTAAAGGAAATCAACCCTTAGTGGTCATTGGAAGGACTGATGCTGAAGCTCCAATACTTTGGCCACCTGATGCAAAGAGCCGGCTTATCTGAAAAGACTCTGATGCTGGGAAAGATTGAGGGCAGAAGGAGAAGGGGGTGACAGAGGATGAGATGGTTGGATGGCATCACCAACTCAACGGACATAAATTTGAGCAAACTCTGGGAAATAGTGGAGGACGGAGGAGTCTGACATGCTGCAGTCCATGGAGTCACAAAGAGTCAGACACAACTTAGCAACTGGACAATAAACTTTACAGAAACTTGCCTTAAACACAGCTCTCCGCTGTGTTCTTAGACATCAGAAGAAGTCACTTTCCACCTATTGTGTATCATTTGCCGGGATGGCCCTAACAAAGTACCCCAGAGAAGACAGCCACCTTCTTCCCGTGTCTTCACCTGGTCTCTCCTCTATGTGTGTCAAGATCTAAGGCGTCCTCCTCTTATAAGCACTCTAGTCATGTTTGATCAAGGCTCACCTACACAGCCTCGTGTTAACTTACCTCTTTAAGAATCCTGTCTCTTTATACATCTCATTCTGAGGTACTGGGGTTAAGACTTGAACATGGGAATTTTAGACAACACGCTTCAGCCCATAACACATCCCTACACAGAACAGTGTTGGAGGGCTTGGTAATTAATGAGCAATTCTTCAAAGGGAAGAAAAATTTGAGAGGAAAGAATTGGAGCTTCACTCCTAAACTCCCTGCCCTCTAAAGGAAGAGACTTGGGGTCTCTGGGCTCCTTCCTTTTTCTTTCGGGCGACACACATATTCAAACCATAGAAGCCAATGAGCACTAGTGCCTAAGAGAAGGAACGCCTTTCTCTACTTTTTCATACTTTGGTTCACAGAAGAATGGACTTTATCTCTCCTCCTTATAGACAACTTTTAAAGGGAACCTGGCTGACTTTTCTCTACCACTTCCCAGGGTGCTTCCCCCAGGTAAGAATGAGATCACTGACCCATTGAACATGACATTCATTCATGGCACTGGGGTCACTGGGTTCAGATCACTGCTCATGGGCCCACACTGTAGTATTTTCAGGGGGTTATATGTAAGGCCAGCTAGTTATCCTCACTCCTGGGTGAGAGACTGTAGCTGAGGGACTTCCCTGGGGTGATCCAGTGGTTAAGAACAGACCTTCCAGTGCAGAGGTCGTGGATTCAATACCTGGTCAGGAAACTAAGATCCCATATACCTAGGGGGCAACTAAGCCCACACACTGCAACTACTGCGCCCATGTGTCCCAGCGAAAGAGCCCATGTGCTGCAACTAAGACCCAAAGCAGCCAAATAAACAAATAAATAAAATAGCATGGGGGGTGGGGGAGTCAGTAGCTGAGTCAGGAATTTTTGAGGCTGTGTGTGTCTCTCTCTCTCCATTGCCATCTGAGAATGTGGTCCCAGATTTCAATTCTGGGGTAAAAGCCAGGAAGTGAAAGACCCCTGTCTTTGATCCCAAGCTTGAGAACCCTCTTCTAATTATCCACACGTTGCACTGGGATATTGGGTTCTGAACTGCTGTACTCAATATGCCATTAAAAAACGAAGCATGAAAATGAAGATGTTTCTCTGTTGTTTAGTGAGACCTGTGTATATAATCAAATAACAGGAGAGAATGTCCCTCCCAACCTCTTTTCACACCATGATAATTAGAAGGTTAAAAGGAGGATTAATTAAAATAATTGGGGGATCTCTTGCAATAAAGGCCAAAAAAATCCCCATAAATTGGTTGGAGGTATTGAGAAAGACATTGTCTGATAGAATGGGGGTGGTGATCATATTCTCTGAGGAACCACAGCTTTGAACTTTTCAGATCGTTCTCATTTCCTGAAAATAAAGACAGAAAGTTTTCTACATTATCTGTCTCTAGGGGTACTGAGTGTTGGTTATACTATTTCCACAAGTCAACTTTTACTGAATATATATATCCATCCTGTTCAAGCACATCTACCTAATTCATTTAAGAACTTCATTTTATTTTCTCTTTAAAATTTTTTTCAAAAATTTGTCTTTTTTTGTTGTTATCACTCTGCTGTTTTAAATCCTCAATTCACAGAAAAGAATCAACGGCTCCGAAGTGGTTTGTTAAGAATAAGAGTATATTGAAAATAGTAATGTAAATACTAGAGCTCAAAATAGCATCATAAATATAAATAGGAAAGAGGATTCCAGTCTAGTTCAACTATAGACTATGAATCTGCATGTGCCAGAGCCGTGATAGGAAAACAGATTTCCTACAAACAACTTCAACTGGAGGGTTGAATGAAAAGTCTGACAAGTGAATTTTTAAACTGGATTTCACTGGATGAAGGAATTTCTTTCTTTCTATTTCTGCACTGATTTGTCCTGTTCAGAAACTTCATTAGATAGAAGTGTGAAGATTTTTCATCATTTTCCACCAGTGACCTCTTTAGTAAACCCATTGAGCAATTTTTTTCTAGAACGACCACAAAATACTGCTTTCCAGTCTTCAGTGGAATCTTTTTCTCTAAGAAGTCTAAAACTTCAAAGCCAACATTCAAAGCCTTCTCCAAAGCATCAACAGGTTGGAGTCAAAATATTTTCCCAAAGTTTACAAAACCAGTTTCATAGCCTTTGACACATTTGTGCTCAGAGAGTAAGTCAGAGGAGCATGTGGAAATCATTAGGACATTCACTACCCATTTCTAGTTCTCTGCCTCCTGCGTGCCTGACAGCACTGCATCTCCCAGCTACCTTTGAAGTCAGCCTTCAGTCTGGAAAAAGGGTGGATAAACAATTTTCAGAGTTCTCTCTAGCCTGCTGCCAGGACTTGTCCATGTTCCAGCAGAGGCTGTTCCGCCACCCTGGATCTCAGAGTAAGGATGATGTACAGCAGTCTTCAACTGCCTCTTGCCAACCACAAACTTTGCTGAGTGAGACCAGGGGCCCACTTGTTACTGCAGCATAACTTAGCTCAACCTGACTGATATGTAGTGATGGGATTTATTCATCAGCGGACACCAGGTGAATGATGCCCTGTATTAATAACATCTAATGTGAAAGAGCAACGTCATGAAGGCTGGTGGTAAGGCTTGTGTTTGTTTTTGGTTTGTGGTTGGATAAAACCCTGGTGTACCAACTTTTGAACTCACTTGGAATACGAGTGACCTATCTTCAAGGAAGAAGAAGCTGGTGACTTTTTCTGTTGGAAACTTATAGTACAGAAGAGGTATTTATTTTAGTGAATAAGTATTGTGTGAGTCATGGTGAGGACTGGAAAATGTGCGTTGGGAACACTAGCTAAGTAGGTATGGCAGGAGGAGGAGCTGGTGAAAATAAATGTCGGGATTACCAGTGTGTGTGTTAATCATGACGCAGCAAAGCAAGGAAGATGCTCAAACTGGAAATTTAAATCAAGCGGTGTCCATTCAGCATAGGCCTTTTGACACATGGGGTGAAGGTATCAGCAGGAGGTATAAGATTTTATCCTCTACAATAGACTGTATTGAATAAAAGGCACTCAAATGAGTCTTTGAATTTAGGAATGAGCGTTTGGATTTTTAAAAACATTACTCCATGGCAATGATAATATCTGTTAAGGCCATCTCAGTGATGTCCAGGGCTCTGCACTATATATTTGGAAATTCATGAGGATTGTTCAGGAGATGGACAATTGGTATAAATGAGTAAGTGAGTGATAGTCACTCAGTCAGGTCCAACTCTCTGCGATCCCAGGGACTATAGCCTGCCAGTCTCCTTTGTCCATGGAATTCTCCAGGAAAGAATACTGGAGTAGGTTTCCATTTCCTTCTCCTGGTATAAATGACTTAATAGCAAAGAATTTGACTCTTTCCCAATACCTGTTGATTTTTTTTCCACTATCAGAAGAAGAAAGAGAGAACATTGTTGGATAGACGTCTTAAAACTGCAACCAAAATGATGTCACAGAATTTGAAAAATTCAAAAACTCAGTTCAACCAAAAAGTGCATGAGGAAATATTCACTGATCCTTCCCAGCTTTTGACTTCCGCTTTTATTGTTTTCCTGGATGTTTGAATAGATACAGAGAGTCTATACTTACATGATACTTAAAAATCTATAGTCATCTATAATTTAAACTAGTTTATCTTACTAAATTACAATCTAAATTAATTTTTTTGGCAAATTGCCTACTATTATAGAGCATTGATTTTATTAGATCCACATATATAAGGGCATGATTTTGGACTTTCTGTTTCAGTGATCTGTCTGCCTATCTTAGCTTTAGTTACTATAATTTTAAAATGCTGCTTCTGTAATAATAAGTAACAATAGCTGAAAGACTTTTAACGACATTTAGAGAAGTCTTACCTTACAGTAACTTTAAAATTGTTATCAAGTAGCTCATCTCTTTAGAAGATGATATATGCAATCTGATTCCTCCAGTGTGTTTGATTTCTTCCTCTCTTCATTGGCTTCTTCTCTATACTTGCAAACGTAAACAACATTTTCATATCTTGAAGAAACTTGCACTATCTTGTGTTTTTCTGGATGTTGCATTCCTGCTTTGTCCCCAGCACCTCTGGACATCTTCTGGGTGTGGGAGAAAGGAGCCCTTAATGGGAAAAATCCTCAACACGTGGTTTTCCTAGAAGCTCTCCCATCTTTCTGTTCTATCACAAGTGTATCCTTCCTTCTTCCTCGGTTCCTTCCACTGAGAAGTTCATCAGAAGCTTCTCTGGCCTCTTGCTGCCAATAGCTGAAATCAAAATCTCTCAGCCTGGCACTCAGGACCACCAGAATAAGAGCAGAAACTTACTCTGCAGCATCCATACCCACTGCCCCCCTCGTTAACATCTGGCCTGAAAGGGTCTGGGTTTCAGTAGCTGTGGGTTCTTGGGCCCTTAGCCTCACTCCCTACAAACCCTGAAGTCCACCAGGGAGTGACTTAGCCAGTGGGATTTTGAGTGTGTCAGGCAGTGAGGAACCTGCGGGATTGGGAGCCCCGTCTTGAGCACACGTGCAGAAAACAGCCCATCTTGTACAGCGGTAGCGGCAATACCTCTAGACTCCTGGAGGTAAACACTGGGACCCTTCCTTTTTCTTCTGTGTTCTTAGAGGTCACCAAGTGGTTCTCTTTTCTCATTGCTCACCCTTCTTTGACCCTATGAAACTATTTTATTTCTTGGCATCCCCACACCTGCAATTACCTTTAATAGATGCTCTATAAAGCTTTGCAAATAAATAGAGACCACACGGTCACAACACAGAGAAAAGATCCCTGAGAGTCAGGAGGCCTGAGCTTCATCTGGATTTGTCCTCTTCCAATTCTGTGGCACTGAACCACTAGATAGCTTTCCGAGTTCCAGTGCCCTAAATTTTCATTTCAAGTGGTGTTAATTTTCTGTGTTTAAGAGTCACGTGTGGCTGGTGGCTACTTTTTGGACAGAGAAGACATAGGACATTTCCATCATTGCAGAAAGCTCTACTGAACGGTGCTGAGAGTTAATACAGCACAAGAAGAAGATGCTGTGGCTGGCAGACATGTCATAAGATAATCTTTATGGGAAATGCCTGGAATAGAAGCTTCATGGACAGCAGAAACACGGCTGCATTGAATGGAAGAGATGGTCAGTGTCTGTGAGAGGCACTCCAGGGCTTCAGAGGAATTAGATTAGCAGAGATTCAGACAAGCAACTGAGAAACCTCACCGGAACCATCTGGGAGTCATCTGAGCTCACTGAATCATAGGGAGGAAGAGGGGGAAAGTGGCCCCACCTCATGTGAGAGTCTGCAGCATTAAACTCAAGCTACATACAGGGCAGCTCCCCCAAAGTATTGTGAGGCTTCAAATGGGAAACAGTGGTGTTCAGATCTTTAAGCTTCTTAATCGATTTAAGAAATTGAGCATGATGAATGCAAGGAAGTGATTACTGGCCTTAAACAGAAATGTTTTGGTGAAGTAACAGAAATGGAAGCCTGATTGCAGGAGGTAGAGTGAATGGACACAGCCTATCATGAAAAGACTCTTCACAAATACAATGAATTCTCTGGATGCAATATCTAATCTCAGAACCAAGGTCCTAGGCCGCATTCTAGCTATAACATCCACTGGGGCGGGGGGAATCCTAAAAGATGCTTAAAAATAAAAATCGAATTGATAGAAAGAAGGCCAATATCTTCAGAAGCATAACATCTTAAATTCTGAAGCATTGTGCTTTGAGAAGGATACGAAGAACAGAAAAGTTGGAAGTTCTGGGGAAGAAATCAGATGTATTCTTCGTATAATCTGGAACATAATAACAGTACCTTTTATTTGTATGGTCCTTGGGCTTCCCTGGTGGCGCAGAGGTTAAAGCGTCTGCCTGCAGTGTGGGAGACCTGGGTTCAATCCTGGGTCGGGAAGATCCCCTGGAGAAGGAAATGGCAACCCACTCCAGTATTCTTGCCTGGTGTATCCCATGGACGGAGGAGTTCGGTGGGCTACAGTCCGTGGGTCGCAAAGAGTTGGACACGACTGAGTGACTTCACTTTCACTTTCTTTAGAGTTCAAAAATGGCTTTTAATACATCTTCCTCTGAGTTAAAAAAAAAAAAAAGAAAGAAAGAAAAGAAAAAGAAATTGGGCTTGAGTTGAAGAGGCAAAAACATAGTGTTTAGCCCAGAGAAAAGAAGACTGGGAGGACACATGTAAGAGGTGATACCTTTCCCAACTCAGAAATGTCCTGTTAACCTGTTAACCCTCTGTTCAATTCTCAGGATCCTCTTCAAAAGAGTCCTATAATGTGTTACTTTTAAGAACATCCCTTGGCCAGGTTTTGTTGTATCAGATACACTGTAAGTTTCTGAAAGGCAGTAACCATGACACCACTCCCCTCCAGTCTTCACATCACAACCAGAGCATAAATTGAGATGATGAGCCTCCTTGAGTCACACCCTCCAATTGCTACACATCACAAGTAAGGTCAAGATCAAACTCCCACAGCCAGGACCACCTATGAAAATGCAGGGCTCCTTGCTCAAAAATTATTAAGAAGTTCAAGATGGTGACAGCAGAGCCCTGGCCCAAGCATGAGCTCCCCTGAGTCCAGGGCCTCGAGTGGCTGTGCAGGTCTCATGCCCATGAAGCCAGCCCTGCCCGTTTCTAATTCCCTTACGTTAGTGTTACCACTCAGTCATGTCTGACTCCGTGACCCCATGGACTGTAGCCCACCAGGCTCCTCTGTCCCTGGGATTCTCTGAGGCAAGAATACTGGACTGGGTTGCCATGCCCTTCTCCAGGGCTTCTTCCTGATCCAGGGATCAAACCCGGGTCTCCTGCACTGCAGGAAGATTGTTTACTGTCTGAGTCACCGGAGAAGCTCTGTATGTAGCTCCTCAAATGTCCGGGGTCTTTGAAAATGCACTTCTCTGTGCCATTGTGGGCTCTCCCACCCCCAGCACACTGCACATTGATTCTGTCCCTTTCAGATAGTTGCTTAAATGTCACAATTTCAAGACAGCCTCCCAAGGTTCAATCTCTCTCATAAATTGTCATAATTAGCTTAGTTCTTTGTTAAGAACTAAGGGTTCTTAATTCTTAAATTTGATTGAGTTGCCTGTCAAATTCACTGGGCTGTCACCTCCATGAGGGCAAAGACCATGTCATTCTTGTTCACTGTCTTATTTCCAGAGCTCAGTAAGCACAAACACATGGAAAGAACTCAGTAGAAATCTATTGATTCAGTGAATGAATAAAGAATGAATTGCAAATAACCCACATATTTTCTTTTTTTTTTTGCAAGTGCAATGTGCCACTTACTGAGAGATCTTCAACTTAGCTATCGAACTTTTGCTATTGATTTCTAACATAATTCCACAGTGATAAGAGAACAGACTCTATGATTCCAATACCTTTAGACCATGAAGTTTGTGCACCTTGTTTCTCTTCTTGAACAGTAAACACATCTCAAAACTTTTCTATGAAGGTAATTATTCATCTGACCAACCAGAACTCAAATGACTCTTGAAATTCTCCCTAGGTAGCTCCGCATCGGTAGGTTTGAGGTTTTTGTTGACTCCTCATTTCTAAATTTCATAATTAGAGCCCTTTCTACATTCCCTAACACTGCTATTCCACACTGCTTAGTACCCATTTTATTAATACATTCCTGTGTATCCTCAGCTCCCTGCAAACAAAGAAAAATGTGTCCTTCGCTAAGGGTCTTAAAATCCTCAAGATAAGATGAACAAAAACCAAACCAAGGTGAGAAAGGGAGGGGCCTACTTCTAAATTCTCTTTTCTGTCTAGAGGAAGTTAGCTATTTCTGTTGCTATAACTCCAGCTCAGAAGACAGTCCAAAATGCACACATACGGGAAAGAACCTATTTTAGTTAACTAGCACTAAAATGCTGGTAAGTGTCACAAAACACAATCGTTTTCCATTTGCAACTGAACACTCTTGAGGAAAAACATGCTGTCAAAGACACAGGCACATGGAGGGCAGTTCTACAGTCCATCAGTATCAATGGCTATTGCCAACAGGATGCTAGAAGAGCTTGATTCCTAGAACTGAGTACCTTCTGTTAAGCTGTTTGGAGATTTTTTTCTTCTATCTGCAAAACAGAGTATACACTCAGATATGGTCCTTAAATTCTATTTAAAGATATACTCAAAGAAGTTTAGATCTAGGACCTTGCAATACTTCAGCAAAATTAATTCATTGACATTGATGAGACTGATTGTTCAAAATATTATATCCTCATGAATATCTGTTGGGAAAAATAATACGTCGGTCTTAAAATAATTTTCTTTAAAACACCACAAGCTTTGATCATGTCTAATTTATTCTAAACAGTCAGAGTTTCCTCCTCACTCTACCATGGTGTCACTGGAGCTGCTTTTTGGTCTTGATGAGCTCTTTAGGAGCTCTTTGCTAAAAGGAAAGAGCTGGCAGCAGAAAAAGGGTCTCCTATTAGCTTCCAGCAAAATGAGTAAACAGCAGGGTCCCCAGGGAACTAGCCATCAATCACAAAACAGAACCCTTCTGATGTCGGAAGAGAAAGATCTGGGCTGAGGGAGAAGTCAGAACTGTTGGAGCAGAGGCTGCACAGCCTGCGCTGCTGCTTCTCCATCCTGGGCCCCTGCAGGTTAGACTCCCCTTCCGACATCTAGATTCTTACCTGTCTGAACACACACGTGGCCTCAGAATCCTTCTCAACATTCTGAGTAAGCACAACTATGGCCTAGAGCTGGTCTTCAAGATCAGATAGACTTCCCACCCTTGGAGAAGAGATGAAGTATTGTCTCTTTTCCTCATGAATGAAGGCATGAAGGTATAGGGTTCAGGAAATACCATCATGGCACCCTGCCTAGAACGCTGGTGTGGGTAATCTCGACAATGGTGGGTCCAACACCACTGGGACCAGCTGAAGGGTCAGGGTTAGAGGAGTGGACACCAACAAGGTCAAAGGGGACACATCAGTGAGAACCATTCCACCTCCTCCTGCACTGGGTCAGCCCTGCACACAAAAGGAAGGACTCCAGCCCCGTTTTCAGGGCAAAACAAAAATTATAACTGAGCACCAGACCCCACATCAGCTATTTACAGCATGAACTCAAGACTCAAAAATGCCTGGCGAGGTGTTTATGACAACACTCTCCAGGGATGTAAAAGGAAATTACTAAAATTATAGGTGACTTGGCTATTTAGGGACAGTTACACACATTTCTAAATCGGAACGATGCTTGGGTGGGTGGAAGCCTTCAACATTCCACAGCCCTTCTTAAAGCCACATAATATTAAAGACAGCCTGAGTACACGAGGCCAGATCACGTGTTGATATTTGCAGACCTGGGATTCTTACACAAGATCATGCTCTGTGAGTCTTGGCTGTTCGTGGGTCCTTGTGTTTGAATATTTGCCCTAGTGAAGTAGTTGTGACATTTAGACCAGAAACCAAATGTTTATTTGTGGAATTTTGCCTTGCCCACACTTTACCAAAATAACAAGAAAACTAGCCTTTTCCTATGTCTGAACTGCATCTTCTTCCCATCACATTCTTGTAATCCTGGGAACATATGTTTAAGTAAAAGGACTCCACATTCACACATTCCTCAAAAAAAAATACAACAAATTATAATTCATGGAAAAAGTAGGCAAGATTTTTCCCAGAAACATACAACAAATAAGAGACATGTGGAATTTATGTTTTTTCTCACCATTGTCTAAAAATGATGACCACCAACACTTGATTGCTCTAATTGCTAAGTGTTTGGTGGCACTTATATATCTTTGTTTCCATTAGAAGCAAAAGGAGAATGACGAAACCTACAATTTGATGTCTAAAATGATACACTGGGACTACAAAAATAACACTAGGACAAGCTTATCATGTTTATGTCAATTCTACTAGCTTTTTGAGATGTTTTGTGAGGTTGACTAAACCAAGAATTGCTGGGAAAAAAAACTTTAGGAAACAGAGAGAGAGAGAGAAATAGACTTGGGGTTATTAGACAGTGGTTAGGACAGAGCAAAAGAACTCAGGCAGAAAAAGATGCTATTGAGAGAGAGAGAGGTAGGCATGCAAGATGCAAGCAGTAAGAAACAGGACAGAAGAGGCTTCCTTCTCCCACCCCCACCCCCAATAATTTCATCTTCCCATTTCAGAGTTTCTAGAACAACGGATTCAAAGCTAGCATGCTCTCTGCTGCTGCTGCTAAGTCGCTTCAGTCATGTCTGACTCTGTACGACCCCATAGACGGCAGCCCACCAGGCTCCCCCATCCCTGGGATTCTCCAGGCAAGAATACTGGAGTGGGTTGCCATGTCCTTCTCCAATGCATGAAAGTGAAAAGTGAAAGTGAAGTCGCTCAGTCATGTCCAACTCTTAGCGACCTCATGGACTGCAGCCTACCAGGCTCCTCTCTCCATGGGATTTTCCAGGCAAGAGTACCAGAGTGGGGTGCCATTGCCTTCTCCTACATCATATCAAATTGAATTCCAGATGGTTAAGTGAAACTTAAGAAGTCACGAACTGAATTAGAAGAAATTATAAGTAAATAATCCTGTGGTGAGAAAGAGCTTTTCTGGTGTAATTCCAAAGAAATAAATCATAATGGCTCTACACAGTTCACCCTTTGAACATTAAACACTATAAGCAAAATGTAAACACAAGTGGCATATAAAGAATATATGTTCTGTATATGTATGGCTGAGTCTCTTCGCTGTTCACCTGAAAGTACCACAACATCGTTAATCACCTATATTCCAATACAAAATTAAAAGTTTTTTTAAAAAGACTATATATTCTTGGGAATTCTCTGGTGGTCCAGTGGTTAGGACTCAGCGTTTTCACTACCTGTGACCCAGCTTCTAAGATCCTACAAACTGCAGAGCAAGTACAGCCAAAAAAAAAATAATAATATATGTTCAGTACATAGGATGAAAGTGTGTGTCACATGATTTACAGGGAACTCTTAAAAACAAATGAAGAAAAGATAAATCCTTGGGGGAAACAGGCAAATAACAAGGACAAGCAATTGACCAAAGAAAGTCAAGGACTCAGCAAACAATGTCCTGCCTCATGATTTTCCAAAGATGAGATGTGAAAGCAATAGGACCACTTTTCTGTGATGGGAAAGACATAGAAAGTCAGGCCCTCTCATGGGCTGGTGGTAGGGATGCTAAGTAACACATTCCCTTAGGAACACCATTTGACAAAATTCCGTAAAAGCCTTTCCCACTGTGTGCCTGAGTGCTGATGTAACAATTACATATCTAGGAACTTATCTTAAGGAAAATATTAAAGATGTTTGCATCTTTACAGACATTTCACTAACAACATTCAGTCATGGCTACATTTTTATAAAGAAAATTCCTTTTATAAAGATGAATTCCCTGGAGGTCCAGGGGTTTAGGACTCCATGCTTTCACTGCCAAGGGCACAGGTTCAATCCCATCCCTAGTCAGGATCCTAATCCCTAAGATCCCACAAGCTGCACAGTGGAACGAAAAGAGAAAAAATATATATTTATTAAAAAATAAATTAAAAAAGAAGAGTCAGCCACAATAAAAATATCCAATAATGGGGGGTGGGACATAAAGCATTCTAAAAACTCAAGACAATGGAATATTAAAAAGCCATCAAAATGATGCTATGGAAAGGGATTAAATGACATGGAAAGAGTATACATTTTCAAGTGGAAAAAGCATAAATGAGTTGAGGTGAGCAAGGCTCTGGGGATGGAGTCAGTCACATAAGTTTCAGTTTTATAAGGGCTACTTTATTTGGAATTCCATTTCTGAATGGAAAATGTGCACAAAATCACAGAAATAAAATATATGTGGAGAAAAGGGAATCCTCTGACACTGCTGGTGGGAATGCAAACTAGTACAGCCATTATGGAGAACAGTGTGGAGATTCCTTAAAAATTGCAAATAGAACTGCCTTATGACCCAGCAATCCCACTGCTGGGCATACACACCGAGGAAACCAGAATTGAAAGAGACACATGTACCCCAATGTTCATTGCAGCATTGTTTATAATAGCCAGGACATGGAAGCAACCTAGATGTCCATCAGCAGATGAATGGATAAGAAAGCTGTGGTACATATACACAGTGGAGTATTACTCAGCCCTTAAAAGGAATAAATTTGACTCAGTTCTAATGAGACGGATGAAACTGGAGCTGATTACACAGAGTGAAGTAAGCCAGAAAGAAAAATACCAATACAGTATACTGACACATATATATGGAATTTAGAAAGATAGTAACGATGACCCTGTATGTCAGACAACAAAAGAGACACAGAGGTCTAGAACGGACTTTTGGCCTCTGAGGGAGAGGGAGAGGGTGGGATGATTTGGGAGAATGGCACTGAAACATGTATACTATCATTTAAGAAACAAAGCACCAGTCTATGTTCAATACAGGATACAGGATGCTTGGGGCTGGTGTACGGGATGATCCTGGGAGACTGTGTGGGGTAGGAGGTGGGAGGGGGCTTCGGCATTGGGAGATAGTGGACACATGTGGCTGATTCATGTCAATGTATGGCAAATCCAATACAGTATTGTAAAGTAGAATAAAGTATTAAAAAATAAAAATAAAAAAATAAAAGAACCCCAAAAAAAAAAATATATATATATATATGTATATCGAAGCATCTAGTTAGTTTAGAAGCAATTGGAGATTTTTATTTTCCTCTTTTGCTCATTTGTATTTTCTCTTTTTTAATCAAAGTATAGTTGACTTACAGAATTATGTTAGATTCAGGTGTATGTCAGTGATTCAATATTTTACAGATTATAATCCCTTTAAAGTTACTACAACAAAAGGCTGTATTTCCCTGTGCTTATGTATTTTATACATAATGTTTGTACCTCTTAATCCCCTGCCCTTCTCTTGCTCCCTCCCCTGCCTTTGCCCACTTGTAACCACTAGTTTATTCTCTGTGAGTCTGTTTCTGTTTTATTAATTTCATTGTTTGTCTTATTTTTCAGATTCCACATATAAGTGATAACATAGTGAAATAAAGCAGCCATAGAAAGGTAAATATTGTTATCCCTTGTCTGTAGTTTCTGACATTTCCACGACTGGTATTTATTTTCTTTACAGACACTGAGGCAAGGTTTTAAAAAATGATGCTGTGTATTAACAGCCAATGACAGAAACCCATTTGAATAAGAAAATGAGATTACCAATCAGCAGCATCATCCAAAATATTATTAATCATCTATTTAAATATAAGCATCACATATTATACATATTTGTAAATAAACATTGCATATTACCTATATCTGCAAAAAATTTTTATATGTACATATATTGTAATAGAAAAAGGACTGGAAACATGCACCATAAAATGCTAACAAGCTTCAGTGATTATTTCTGGTGTTGTGAAAATACGCAATTTTCAGGGGTTCTGTGTGTGTGTTTCCCCTATTTTCCACAATAGGTGTTCAGCAAATGTTTTTCATTTGTAATAAACAAAAAGTTTTTTTAAAAAAATACACAATCCCTGAGATAAGGCCGGACCTCCTACAATGGAAATGATGCCCCATTTACTGGTCCATCCAGCATCAGCACCTTTTTGTCACCTTTTTGGAGCCTCCACACTCACGGGTGAGGTGAACAAGTCCTGCTGATTTATTGCAGCATGTTTGGTGTTTCTCCCCTCTTGGATTCCACGGCCATCTCTCTAATTCAAGACTCTCCTTCCCCAGTCATGGCTTTCACAAGGACATGTCCCCACCCAGAGATGTCCACTGTTCCCCCAGCCGACATAGAATTGAAACCCTCCCCCAACATTTCCAGGCATCTCACCCATCCTATTTCTTCATACACACCCTCCATTAGGAATCACAGCCAAACTGTCTCCTTACTATTGTCCAAACGCACTTTTTCCAGCTTCCTTTTGCTCCAAGAACCTGGAAAACCACCTTCCCAGAAACCTTTCTCCTTCTCTCAAAACCCACCTGCCAGGACAGGATCTCTGTCCCCAGGGCCTCAGAGGAAATACACTTCTCCTTTCCAGCCCATTCATGTTACACAGAATAACAGGAATAATACAAATAAATGTTCTTACCTAGTCTGTTACATTGTATTTATCTAGCCCAGAAGCCTAGTAAATCATAGAGAATGAAGGTTTGGATGCAAAGAAAGGGTTCTCCAAGACAGGACCCCAGTACGTATCTATAAATACGATCCTTTAATCAGTGAACAGATCATCCCTTGCATTAAGTGCGGGCGCAGGGCCCTGGTCCTGCCTGGTCCTGGGACCGCCACGTCTGGTCCGGGAGAGGCCCTAGCAGAAGCCAACCAGACGAAGGGTGCTGGGGAAGCTTCTGCGCATGCTCATGCACTTGTCCTGGTCGATGTACAGGGAGTTGGCCTTGACTGCCAGGTCGTGCTCCAGCGTGGCTTTAGTGTGGGCCAGCGACTGCAGAGAGTCCTCCGCGTCCCTCAGGCGCTGCTGCAGGGTCTGGATGGTGTCGTCCACCTCGCACACCTCGTTCACCAGCCTGCGTGGGGAAGAGGCGCCCGTTAGGTTAGCAGAGGTCAGGCTGGTCATTGCTCCACCCGGGGCACGTGTGCTTACTGCATTCCCACCGGTCACCCCAACCTCAGAACTACTTCACGTCGCACGGGAAACAGTATCGGTGCACAGTTGCATGAGACCAGGAGCATGCCTGTGGTCCATGCTGCTGCTGCTAAGTCGCTTCAGTCGTGTCCGACTGTACGACCGCATAGACGGCAGCCCATCAGGCTCCCCTCTCCTGGGATTCTCCAGGCAAGAGTACTGGAGTGGGTTGCCACGTCCTTCTCCAATGCATGAAAGTGAAAAGTGAAAGGAAGTCGAATAACCAGATCCAAAAGGCTGGGGGACACCAAGTTTTCATGTTCGCATTGGTCATACACACACACATATCTAACGCTATATATTTTTTTAAAGGCCAACTTTTAAACATTTGAATTTCTTTTTAAATAATAAAGATTTGGGGAAATCGAAACAGCTTAATTTTCATACATTGACGTAAAAATGGTTTGCATAGTTAGGAAGAGGGGGATACACGACCGTATTCAGTGGCTAGAATTCAGTCCAATCTGTTAACTATGGGGGAGGGGTTAGTTAATGGGGCACTTTTCCAACTGTGATGCCCTTCCCCCACCAATGCCCCAGAGTTCAAGGGTAAACACAGAAATGTCAAAAAACCCAAGAGAACATGGAAATGACAATGCATGAAATCAGCTACATGAGCCACGAAACAAGTTGCAGTTCTGCTTGTGCTGCTGATGAAAAGCATGAAACATTCTCCTTAAGACTGAAAGGAAAAAAGGCATGATTTTATATTAAAATAAAAAAACTAGCATCTCCCTCTCAAATTATTTTAATCCATATTGTTTTCATTTTCATTTCTTTAATTATCAGTGAACCTTTCTTCAATGTCTATTGGGCATTTGCAATTCTGCAAAAACAATTTGAAAAATGTTTTCCCTAATTTGTTTTTGACTTTTAATCAGCTTATGATATTTTTGTTAAAAGTAAGATTTCAATTTTTAGTAAGCTGTCTTTGTGATTTCTTCTATTGTGATCATATTTAGAAGCCTTTTCTCTTCCCAAAGAACAATTAAGCAAGGATTCCTTTATAGTCTGATCTGGCCAATAATATCCAACGGATATGACCACACGGTCAATCAAGAGAAACAATATGAAACAGGTTACAAAATGACAATAATAATGATAATTTATTGATTGCCTTAGTTTATGTGTATATACATATGCATGCACACTCAGTCACTCAATTATGTCTGACTCTGTGACTCCATGAACTGAGCCCACCAGGCTCCTCTATCCATGGAATTTTTCAGGCAAGAATACTGGAGTGGGTTGCCATTTCCTCCTCCCAGGGATCTTCCCAACCCAGGATCAAACCCACATCTCTTGTGTCTCCTGAATTGGCAGACGGATTCTTTACCACCGAGCCACCTGGGAAGCCAGTGAAAACACCAACTCCAAATTCATCAAATTTTGACCAGCGATTGAAAGCTAAAGTTTTCCTTATTTGGAGGTTCATTTATCAAGAGACTGGAGTGCATGAAATTAACTAAAATGTACCATAATCTAAAGAGAAGAGTGACAGTGAACAAATAGGGATGGGGACATCCCTGGAGCTAGAAAATTATCTCATGATCATAGAAAAATATTTAGACCCTGTTTAAATCATTATACCAAGGCCATCTTATAGCTCCATAGAACTTTGCAACTGAAAAATAAATGTGAGAGGTCATCAAGCCAAGCTTCCTTGTTTTACATTTGAAGAAACTAAACCCCAGGGACTGATGAACTGCCCTCCCTGCAGGCACACATTCATGTTTATACACAGCATGGTCATCCAGGAAGATGGAAGGAAATCAGGGGCCTTGACAACCATAATAAAGAACTAGGTCCCATTTCCTACCCGACCCACCCAGCATCCAGAAGCAGAGAGCAGGAAATTGGCCTCTGCACTCTCTCTTACTCATGAATTTAAACAAAGTGAAGAGTTTGACATAGAAGGATAAAGGAATGATTTCTTCGTTGTGTTAACTTGTGTTGAATAATATTATGTGAGAACAAGAAGAGATAACATCAATGTCTGATGATAACAGACACCATAGCTGGATGATGGGGTACTACACAGTCATACCTTTTATAAAAAAATTTGTTCTTGCCTTGGGATTCCCTGGTGACTCAATGGGTAAAAATCAGATTGCAATGCAGGAGACCTGTGTTCTATCCCTGGGTCAGGAAGATTCCCTGGAGGAGGGCATGGCAACCCTTGTCTAGAAACCTATGGACAGAAGAACCTGTGGGGCTACAGTCCATGGGCTCCAAAAGAGTGGGACACAACTGAAGCAACCGAGCATGCATGCACATGGGGAAAGAGACTCAGAATATAATGTTGGTTGAAAACATTAAACTATTTGGAAGCCTCCTGCAGCCAGCCCAAGGTTGGGGGGCACTGCACAGCACCCCCAAAAGGCTCATGGAGGCAACGACAAGCTCATGTGCACACCTACACCATGACTTCATCTCAGAACCTGACCTGTTCTCTTATGTTGCAGTGGGGGAAGGGAAGAATTAAACTTTTGTGCCAAGGTTTCCTTTGGTCTAAAATCAGTAAACGCAGCATCTGAGAACAGAGCTAAAAGCACATTTTGTTGTTGTTGTTGTTAAGGTCAAGTTGGATTTAAAAGTTAAAAGAAACTTAAGTTTCTTTTTGAAGATCCCAGGGTTTACAATACCACTAGCAAAGAAACAGGTCTTCAGAGAGACTGTTGGATAGGGCTGGTGGCAGGATTTACGAGGGCCCGTTGTTTATAATCACACCGGCCTGCTTCTCGTCTCACATCCTTCATTGAACTGTTTTCACTGCTTCAAAAGGAACTCTGAACCCAAAGGTAGGGATGGAGCAGGATTATATGAGTCTTTACTCCTCCAAGCCAAATATGTTAGTCTAGTGGGAAATTTATCTGTGAGAGATCTTCTGAAGAAAGACACATTAAAATATCAATTTCTTAAAAGGAATACAATTTCTTAAAAAGATACTTGGAATGCAGGCAGCTAGCATCCTTATTTTCCTATTGCTGTGTGAAGGCAGCACAGAGGTATTACGCCTCCCTCAACTTGCACCATTACAAATACATTTTTCCTCCTCTTTCAAGGCCACGTTCCCCTCTCAGTTTCCTTATTTTTTTCTTTTTTGGCAGATGGCAGAGAGCCATTCCGCTGGAAACACTCCTTCTGGGGGAAATCACAAAACTGAAAAACAGTTTGCATTCAAATACAAATAAAACTACCATCGTTTGAAAAAAAAAATCAAGATGAAGTACAGCAGAGCCTGGTCTGGCCTGCCACCAAGGATGCCAAGAATGTTTAGAATTGCTCTTGAAAGAACTCATTTAGAAAAACTTCAAATGCAAAGCAAAGTCTTGAAATGAAAACAGCATTTCTTCTCTGTCCCCACTCCCCTGAGTTCACGGTTCTTATGTTTTCTTCACCCAGACAGCCAAAGGCTGCTTTCAGAATGCTCGATGAAAAAGAAAAATAATCCCCTCCCTCAATAATCATCCTCAATTCCACAGCTGTTCCTCTAGGACCATATTTTTGGCAACGATATTTTAACAAGAAATCTTTATGGAAACAAAAGCAGGTTTTGTCCTGAAGTTGGTAAAGGAACAGAGGAAATAGACACGCGGCAGGGTCGCCAGGAAGTAAAGGAAAAAAATAAAAAAGCAAATTCTGTTCAGCCAGGAAGGGGGAGAAAAGAGGAAAATGCACTCAGCATCTTAGAAGTGGCTGTAAACACTGTACTGTCTGATAACTGCAAAATCAAATTTGACCATGACCCAAAACCCTTCCAGAAAGCAACCCTGTGCTGGTCTGATGGCAGCCTGGACAATTTCTCTCTCCCGCCTCTACTTTCTATGACTTTGCAGAAATTGTCGGAGCATGAAACTGCAGCTCAGCTTTTCCTAATAATATTTGCATAAAACCACAATTCATGATCTAATCTAACTGGCCAAATGGGTGTGACCCCACTCACTACCAGGTTCCTGTAATAAACAGACACTTCCGACTGGCTGCCTCCAGAGTAGAGGCCCACTTATCCTCCGAGATGGGCTGTGTGTGAGTACGGGGTTCTACGGAACCCTCTTGGAGAAAGGTGGCCTGGGTGGGTGGCCTCCTCCAAGGGATTGCCGGATGACAACTCCACTGAGAGAAACGCAGCTGCCGCAGGAGATGAAAGCCAGTGGCATGTGGTCTGGAGCCCGTCTCTTCGTATCCAACACAGACAATACGCGTGCTGCCTGTGAAGGGGGGCTCTGCAGTGATGCTTCCTCTGTGAGCCTCAGGTTCATCTTCTTCTCCGAGAGCCAGAGGTAGCCTGTGCTCAGCTAAGCCATCCCATGGTGCATCCAGAAGCCAGAGGAGGTCAGGCCCAGGACTAGGGGTGCCAGGGGCCCCACCCAATGAAAGAGAAGCAGAAGCAAATCGCCAGGTTGGCTGAACAGAGCTCAGCAGCAGACAGATGAGGATTCTAACTATCCTTCCAGCAGGTGCCAGCCAGGACACATCACTCAGCTCATATCCGCCTCAGTTTCCCTATTTATAGGGTGAAGATCATGCAGGAGGTAAAGTGTGCAGGACAGCGCCCAGCACAGAATAAGATCAATAAATGACAATAGCCCTGGTGATTGTCGGGCTTCCCTGGTGGCTCAGACAGTAAAGTACCTGCCTGCAATGCAGGAGACCCAGGTTCAATCCCTGGGTCGGGAAGATCCCCTGGAGAAAGAAATGGTGACTCACTCAAGTATTCTTGTCTGGAGAATTCCATGCACAGAGGAGCCTTGTGGGCTACAGTCCAGGGGGTTGCAAAGAGTCGGACTTGACTGGGTGATTAACCCTTTCATGGTGATTGTCAGCATCACCACCTTTATCATCTTCATCATTTCCGGCCTCACAAAGAACCCCCTCATTGGACATATGTATACCTACGGCTGATTCACACTGATGTTTGACAGAAAACAACAAAATTCTATAAAGTGATTATCCTTCAATTAAAAAATAAAGTAAAAAGACCCGCCCCCTTTCCTTCCCTCTGTGGAACACACAGCCTCACCCCCCTTGCTTGTTCCCTGGGTAAGAGCTCAGAGTCCTTTTGTCCCTAGATAGAAGGGAACTCTATCATGGAGCAGGGCAGATGACAAAGCCAGTGGCCTCTCCCCTCTGCACAAGTTCAAGTGCTGCCCCATCGCTCCTCCAGTTGCTATAAATTTGACTTGCTTCTACACAAATTGTTTCAAGACCTAAGCAGAGCCATGATGAAATCCAGAAAGAAGCAGACTGGCTGGTACTGAGAAATTAGAAATGAAGCCAGAATGTGGGTGAGAGTGGCCATGTCCACATGAGGCCATCTAAAAGGAATCTTCCAGGTTAAAATGATAAGAATAAAATATACCTAGTGTCCAGGCACATGTGGGAGATGCTTGATGAAGGCCAGCTGCTTTCAATTTCTACTGAGAACAAGAACAAACTGAAATGAGCTGAGATGAGCTGTTGGGGTTTAGGGAATCCTAAGGATGTTCTGACAGAGAAGGCAATGGTGACCCACTCCAGTACTCTTGACTGGAAAACCCCATGGGTGGAGGAGCCTGGTGGGCTGCAGTCCATGGGGTCACCAAGAGTGGGACACAACTGAGCGACTTCACTTTCACTCTTCACTTTCATGCATTGGAGAAGGACATGGCAATCCACTCCAGTGTTCTTGCCTGGAGAATCCCAGGGACAGAGGAGCCTGGTGGGCTGCCATCTATGCGGTCGCACAGAGTCGGACACAACTGAAGCAACTTAGCAGCAGCAGCAAGGATGCTCTAAAGGACCAGAGCAGGTATTAGCTGCCCAAAGAGGTGAAAGAGTGCAGCAGTGAGAGCAGACAGATGGGGTCTGGGGAGCTGGTGCCCAAAGTCCCTTTTCTGATGAGTCTGGGGGACTGAGAAGCTCACAGTGGCCAACTTCTGAGCTGCTTCCAAGACAGGAATCTGGAAACCCCAGAGACTCCAGGAGGTGTAAAGGAACCCAGTGCCTCCTCCATCTGCTGAAGGCTAAATGTTTGTTAACATTTTTCTTGTATGCAGTGTTGATGTCATTTCCTTTTATCTCTAACCGTGGTAAAATATATATAACACAGAATTTACCATCCCAGCTCTTAAGTTTGTGGCATTAGTACCATCACAATCTTATGCATCCATCACCATCTTCTACACTTGGAGAACTTATCATCATCTCAAGCTGCCAACACTAACACCACAGCTGACACTTTAAAGAAGGCTCCTGTCAAAGCTATGGTCTTTCAAGTAGTCATGTATGGATATAAGAGTTGGACCATAAAGAGGGCTAGACACTGAAGAATTGATGCTTTTGAACTGTGGTGTTGTAGAGGACTCTTGAGAGTCCCTTGGACTGCAAGGAGATCAAATCAGTCAATCCTAAAGGAAATCAACCCTGAATACTCATTGGGAGGACTGATACTAAAGCTGAATCTCCAACATTTTGGCCACCTGATGTAAACAGCCAACTCACTGGAAAATATCCTGATGTTGGGAAGCATTGAAGGCAAAAGGAAAAGAGGGTGGCAGAGGACGAGCTGGTTGGATAGCATCACCAATTCAATGGACTTGAACTTGAAACCTCCAGGAGACAGTGAGGGACAGGGATGCCTGCCATGCTGCAGTTCATGGGGTCACAGAAAGTCAGACACGATTTGGTGACTGAACGACAATGACAACAAAAAAGGCTGCAGCACCAAGACCATCACTAGGTTCCCCTACATCCCTGAGTTGGCGGACATGTCTTTGAGCTCAAAGCTGCAGGCAGGCTGGGGGCTTCCCCAGAGGAGCCCAAGCAGACCCAGGAGGCACCACCCCCTCATCACCATGACCCCCAGTCTGGTCCTCCCCACCGCTCACCACCCACTCACCGCAGCTGAGCCATGTCTCTGCACAGTTCTATGTTTGGTCTCCTGGTCCGCTCATCCAGACGGGGTCTGAGCCACCTTCAGGAAGGCAGACTTCTCCATGATGGCCTTCTTGATGGATTCGATAGTCATCTCTGTCTGGAAAATCTCCTGCAGGGTCTGTACGAGGAGAAGCAAATGCCCAAGGATTTGGTGCCGAGCCCCCAACAACCTGCTCCCCACCCTGTGCATCTGGGACCCAGACTCGTCCTCTGCTGGGAACAGGGGTTCTCTGGGGGCCTCCTCCTTTCAGCGCCATCTGAGACCTGTGCTGGGAGGTACGGCACCTGCTCGCACCCTCCGGAGAGCATCCTCCAGACGTGGTGAGTGAACACTAACACCACAGAAATGGGCAAATGCTGCAAACCCGAGCTCACTGTCCTCCTTTCCCCAGATTGCCGGCTGATAGACACTGACTAGTGCACATTTGTACATGACCCAGAGAAAAGCGGGGCCAGGAACTCTGAGGGCACCCACTTCCCTCCCAAATTTGTGTGCCCTTAAGTCTTATCTTCCTGCTGTCTCTTCTCACTAATCTTAAAGAGGTTTTCCTGCCAGTGGAGGATTTGCCTTGAAGCAAGTCAAGGTCAAGCTTTGGGGTGTCTCCGTGGAAGAGAGGAGCATTAGAGGTCTGGTAAGCCCGAATTTATATTCATTTTGCCTTAGAAAAGGTTGCCCCAGTTACCTAAACCTGAATCCTTCCCTACCTGGGAAGCTCTTGAAGAGGTAATGAAGTGAAAATGAGGTCGTTAGGGTTGGTCCTAATCTAGTCCGACTGGTGTCCTTATAAAAAGAAGAGCCTGAGACAGACATGCATGCAGGGGAGACCACATGATGATCCTGGAGAGGGTGACCATCTACAAGTCTAGGAGAGAGGAATTAGAAGAAACCAACCCTACGGATGACTTGACCTCAGACTTCAGCCTCCAAGACTGTGAGAAAATAAATGTCTGTTGTTGAAGCCGCCCTGTCTGAATGCTTTGTTATGGCAGTCTGAGAAAACTTAATACAGAGGTAAATAAAAATTTGTTAAACGACTCCATCATGTCACTTTCTAAAACGTCTTTGATGGTCTCTCACTGGCCAGGGGACCCTGCCTTTAGATGACCTCTCACTCCCATTTAGATGCCCAGGGAATCATAACCCTTCCCATCAGTGAGATCCACGGTCTGGCTCCAGCCAGTTTTCCAAGCTTCTCTTTCAGGACACACACTGTCCATGCCAGCCAGACCAGGCTCTTTACAGACCTGACTCAACCCCTGATCTTCCCCCTCTCGAGGCTTTGCTCATGACGCTGCCTCACCCGAATGTTCGCTTCTTCTTCCAAACCCCCAAAACAATTTCTTTATTGGCTATTTGGCAACCACAACTTGTAATTTTCTATTGTTTTTAATTGTGTGTGAGCTTTTCAAGTGACACACACCTTCTCTACAAATATAAGCTTCCTGAAACAAAAACCTTTCACTCATCTCTCTGCCCTTCACCGAAGTAGAAACTGTCTGGCCCAAATGTTTGTGGCCCAAAGAATTCACCGTGAGAAGGGAAGATGAATTCTTATAGCCTGGGAAAAATGGCGCCCTCAATCAAATGGTATCTCCTTAGAGAAACACACGCAACAGTGTAAGGTTCTTAAAAAGAAACAGAAAACTCTATGCAGCATAATCCACAGAAATAATAAGAGCTCCAAGCCCGATACCAAGTAATACAAGAGCTCCTTGTTTATCTTGAAACCCACAAATTCTGCCTAAATCCTTCAGTTTATTGTCCTTATAAAACAAAAGCACTTTCAAAAGTTCAATATCAGAAACATCTTGAACCACCTAATAGTTTCCTGTGTTTGGTTTTATATTCCAGAAAAAAAAGGGGGCTGAAATAATTTAACTGAAAACATCCCTACCATATGTTCTAATAATTAATTCACTTGCTAGTTATACACAGTAATCCATTAAACTTTAATAATAATATTTTTGTAACTGTTAAATACTAGGAGCCTTTCACAATATAGTGCATTCTTTGTGTTCCCCAAACCAGTGGATTCCAATTCCATGCTAACACCTGGCTACCTGGCTAACATAAATGGTGTGCTTCCTACTGGTTCTCATTTTCTTTAGTCTGTATGGCCAGAAGTTGTGTGCCTTACGGTGGAGATCTGTGGTCCCAGGGCCCCTGCCCTAGCTTCTCCAGGTCAGCTGTGGGGCCCAGCCCCCAGTGCCAGGCTTACCTTTGCCAGGTGAGTCTGAATCTTATTTTTCGCATCCGCGGTTTCAGCGATGCGGTTGGTGAAAGCCAAGTTCGCCTTGTTGAACTGATTCCACATCTCATTGGCCGTCACCACCAGGACGTTTTGGATGTCGTCTCTCAGTTTCGCAGAGGCGGCTCGCTCACTCTGGGAGCGAAGAATGTTGTCGTCGGTAAATTTGGCCCAGGACTCGGGCACTGAGACCCTGAAGAGAAAGGAAACAGATCCAGACAACGGAAACAATGATGAATCAGCCTAGACGGTCTGCAGGCAACCGTCCATCCGGCGAAAAGGAGAAAAAAAAAAAAAACTGCAACAACAAAAAAACCCAATCGCTTGATTCTGGTTTTATTGCATGAAGTATAAACATTAGAGCAAGGCGCCTTTTAAACTTGTCTTAATTGCTCCTTGTTTCACTGCTTACTCTGGAAAGCCACAGTATTTATTAAGTTCACTACCAATGTAGGGGGAGAAAGGATTGCTGAAGGGTGTGAGTATGTCCATTCATTAGAAAGGTGTCTCACTAGCCCCATAAGTGTTACAAAAAACTATTCAACCTCAGGACTAATCAAAGAAGTACTGCTGAAAACAACTTACTAATAACCCTTTGTCAGAACAGCAAAGAGCTAAGAGAATGACTGTTTTCCAGTGAGCATGTTTAGAAGCAGATTCGCTCTTATCCTGCAGGTATATGTGTTAGTCGCTCAGCTGTGTCAGACTCTTTGCAACGCCATGGACTGTGGCCCACCAGGCTCCTCTGTCCTTGGGATTTCCCAGGCAAGAATACTGGAGTGGGTTTGCCATTTCTTCCTCCAGGGGATCTGCCTGACTCAGGGGTTGATCCTGCATCTCCTGCACTGGCAAGCATTCTTTACCATCTAAGCCACCAGGGAAGCCGTATCCTGCACGCAGGAATGTTGAATTGCTACAGGCCTGGTGGAGAGCAGTGTGAACTGAGTCTCTCAAATGTCATAACCCAGAAATTCCACTTCTAATTCACATGTAACATTACATCAGTTTCCAATGTGCAACATAATGATTTGATTTATGGATATATTGCAAAATGCCCACCACAGTAAGTCTAACTAACATCCAGCATCACACAGATACAAATCTTTTACTTAGGATGAGAATTTTTAAGATCTCTTCCTGGTGGCTCAGACAGAAAAGAATCTGCCTGCAATGCAGGGAGACCCAGGTTCAATCCCTGGATCAGGAAGATCCCCTGAAGGAGGGCATGGCAACCCACTCCAGTATTCTTGCCTGGAGAATTCCATGGACAGAGGAGCCTGGCAGGCTACAGTCCATGGGGTCACAAGAGTCAGAGAGAACTGAGTGATTGAGCACACACACAAAGAAAGGTAACACAGGGTTATCAAGATGCAGAGAGACAGGTCTTCTCATAGAGAAAAGACCACCCATCCCAGATCACATCCAGGGGCCTGGCAAAGAAACCATGGACAGGGCAAATCTAACAAAGAGTGGAAATAAATTATTCAACGTTCAGCTGTTTTTCAGCTTGTATTCCTATCACCCTACCCCCATCCAGGGCATCTAATATACTGGTAACATTTTATTTTCTTTATGCTTAATTGTGTTTTCTAGGTTTTCTGCTTCAAGCAGGTGCTATTTTTCATAGTTAGGGTTATAAACAACAAATAATTCTTTTACAAAAGATCACAGGATACAAGTGGCCACAGAACACGTGAGCTTACTGAAGACCTGTCCATAGCAGGTGAGTCTTACCTTTCTGCATCTTCCCATGACTTCCAACTTACCTGTATGCTGCATCCTTTGGAAAGCAGAGAGAATGAATTCAGTGGCTTGGAAGTCACAGGCAGCCTGTGCCTACTTACGTGGCATCCACCCTCTCCACTCCACGGAAGTAGCTGACGCCGTCCGACGTGTTTCGCAGATGGTGGCATTTATCGTCGATCCTGTAAGCCGACTGCTTGTCACTCAGGTCCTTCTCCAGCTCGTGCTGGGCAGCTCTGTTGGCTCTAAAAGGCAGAAAGAGGCAGAGCTTCAGGCTTAGGAAACAAGGTCACACAAGGAAGTGTGACTGCCCTTCTGGGTGGGGGAACCACCTCTACCCCCTCCCTACCCCCATCCCCACACCCACTCCCTCCCATGATCTCCCATGAAAGTCTGCTCCTTCACACAATGTCCAACTTCTCCATTAAAAGGAGCTTCCCCTGCAACCTAGACGTCCATCAACAGATGAATGGATAGAGTTGTGGTACATGTATGTGGTGGAATATTACTCCATGAAAAGGAATGAATTTGAGTCAGTTGAACTGAGATGGATGAACCCAAAGTCTGTTATACAGAGTGAAGCCAAGAGAGAAAAACAAATATTGTATATTAAGGCATATATATGGAATCTAGAAAAAATGGTACTGATGAACCTATTTGGCAGGGCAGGAACAGAGATACAGACATATAGAACAGACTTGTGGACGAAACAAGAGGAGAGAGAGAGGATGGGATGAATTGAGAGAGTAGCATCAAAACGTTCATTACCATATGTCAAATAGCTAGCTAGAGGGAAGTTGCTACATAGTACAGGGAGCTCTGTGACAACCTAGAGAGGTGAGAATGGGTGGGAGGTGGGAGGGAGGTTCAAGAGAGAGGGGACGTATGTATGCCTATGGCTGATTCATATTACTGTATGGCAGAAACCAACACAACATTGTAAAGAAATTACCCTCCAATTAAAAACAAAAAGGAGCTTCCCCTGGAGATGTCCATACATACGATAAGAATATTGTCCAGACTGCCCCTACTATGGGCAAAAGATGTGTGGACACACAGAACTGGATATCTGCAGCCCCTCAGGCTGGTCCCCATATTCCTATCACACAAACCGCCCCAGACAGGACACTGGCTTGGAGCAATTTGTCCACATCTGTGCTTCCCTTGCCTTCTTCCTTTTCCTCTTCTACATACTAACCCCTTTCCCTTCTATTCCCAGAGAGCAATCCCCTGTGAAGTTATTAGGAATTCAGAGTCAGCCTCCTTCCATCTGTAAATGGTGACCACAGTCTGTGGTCACCCCAGGTCTGAGAGGTTTGCCGGGAGATAGAAACCAAGAGTCAAAATGAGCCTCCCTGGCAGGAGCCAGTGTGCAGAAAGAGATCAGGAATTGTGGTACCCAAGCTCATGCCCCAGCGGCCACCCTCCTGGGAAGGAGGAGCCCTTGGGGAGCTCTGAGATGCTGTAATCACAGAGTGCCCACTCAGCACCCAGGAAGCAAAATGGACAAAGCAAAGGTCTCCTCCCTAGAGGAGCACACATCCTACTGCAAGGCAACAGGCAGTTCCCATAAGGAATAGGCAAATCCTGTGGCTTGTTAACAGAACAATTCAGAAAACAAAGCAGGAAAGGGGGGCCAGGAATGTGAGTGATGATTTTAAAGAGGATAGTCAGGGTAGGACTCCTAGAGGAGGTGGTGCTTGACCCAAGACTTGCAGAGGGGGAACCAGACCAGACAAAGCCTTAGAAGGGAGTCAGGTTTTTCTCTTAGATGGAATGAGAGACCACTGACTTGCATTCTTACAGGATCATTCTGATGTGGGGTTGACACAGACTTCAGGGGACAGAGAGGTCCCATTAGCAGACACGTGCAGTTACTCAGGTGAGACACAGTGGCAGCTTAGACCAACAGGGCGGAGCTGAAGGAGTTGAGAAAGGCTTAGATTTTGGAGATGCTTTAAAGATAAAACCAGGGGAATCTCCTAGGAGATCAGGCATCGGTGGGAAAAAAAAAAACAAACCTGATGTTGAGTCACTGGAATAGCAGGAAGCCATCAGTGGAGGTGGGCGAAATTGAGGGTGGGTGGGGGAGAAGAACACAGAAGGTCTTGCTTAATGTCTGAGTGTCTATTCAACATCCAAGTGGAGATACAAAGTGGGTTGTTGGAACTGGGGAGAAAGTTCTGGGCTAGAGTAAAAATTGAGGAGGCAATCGCATACAACACATACAGAGAGCACCTGAAAGAAGCAAAGAACTGGATAATCCTAGTCATTTCTGAATTCCGGTCTCAGCACAGAAAAGCCACCCAGGAAAACCTGCATGGGACTGAACCAGCTGATTTCTAACTTGGCCTGTGGCTTTGGGTATTTCACCGGCTGTCAGAGCTCTTAATTCTGTGGTCTGTAAAATAGAAATGAGGGTAGCAGCGTGCAGGTCGTCTGCATTTTGTGAGTTCTAAGTCAGTGCATCCATGTACACAGGATGAGAGAAGAGGGAGCTGCCTTCCTGCTGCTTCCCGAGTCCAGCCTCTCGCCTCAGGCTACTGGGTTGAATCTCTGGGACTCAAAGACCTTCCTCATCTGTCGTCTGGGACCAGGATGCTCCACAGGCTTCCTCTCTCGGGCTGACACCCTTGACTTCCTCTGACCTGACTTCAGAACCGCCTTAGGAAGGTCTTCTCTCCATCCACCACCCTAGCGCCCAAGATGGGAGAGATCTATGCTGCCATGTTGGTTCCTAATGAGACTCCATTCTCAGCTGAGATCCTCACCGGTCTCATCGTTTCTTCCTTCATTATTCCTCCCAAGACAAGTAGAGTAGAAATCCCTCTCCCATTGCCTCTACCAGACCAAGTCCAGTAACCATGTTAGGGATTCCAGCCCCCATCTCCTAGATGGAGAAACCATCCCAGGAAATTAGGTGGGCATTTTGGCCACTGTGTATTAAAGAGCAGAGGATATGGAAGATGGGTGGCAGATTTTAGATTACGAAAAAAAAAATGAAGATTTGGAACTGGACCAGAAGAGAACAGAACAATCATTGGAACCACACTGAACTGATTCTACCATTTCCAAGGAGCAGAAACCAGAAATTAATATCACAGCTGCTGTGTCTTGCAGTTAAAGTTTAAATGAACTGTCCACTTACTTAACCAAGCCACGGGCAGTCAGCCATCCACAACCAGTCCTTAGCTATTTCTGAATTTAAAAAGCCCTTCACAATCACAGCTTGAGAGACACCTAAGCCATCTGAACCTGACTGACCTTCACAGCATCCATCCTGAAGGTCAGCAGACAGAAAACCACCACTTTCAGAGCACCTGTTCCCTTGGCTACATCACACATTACTGCTGACAACATCGGTACAGGCAGAAGGATCGTTCTCTTTGTGTGACTTTACTACTTCTTTCCCTGGCCATCACCACTTCTTCCCACACTACTTCTTTCCCTGGCCATCACCAAATGCATGTTGATCTTTCTAGTCCTTTCAGCCAGTACTACTTCTATGCTAACAGTTGTTATTATGGCTTTGAACCCTCCTTTGACTATTCTTCTTTGCCCTCAACCTCCACTATAAATATTAAGTACCTTACTATCTACTATAGAGTCAGACAGAGGAGCCTGGTGGGGTACAGTCCATGCGGTTGCAAACAGCTGGACCCAGCTGAGCGACTGAACTGAACTGAACTATATACTATTGCCAAGAGAAGAATAAGTTGTATTTGGTTAGAGAGGAGGATGGGTGAATGATTGCAATGCCATGGATGTAGTGAATGCAAAGATGTCATCACAGCACCAAGGACCATCTACCAGGGTTGCCAGGAAACCAGAGAAGGCTGAGTTTTTAGGAGGAGCAGAGTAAATATAAAAGTGAAAGTGAAAGTCATTCTCAGTCGTGTCTGACTCTGTGTGACCCCGTGGACTACAGCCTGCCAGGCTCCTCCGTCCATGGAATTCTCCAGGCAAGAATACTCAGGTAGGTAGCCAGTGCCTTCTCCAAGGGTAAATATAAAAGTGTCACAATTCATCACTTTTCCAGCTGTTGATCTGAACATGTACAAGTCAATCTCTTATCAAAAAATAAAGTCTTTTGAGTTAAAAGAAACCTTGGTCACACCTCAATTTAGGACAAAAATCCTTTCTAAACCATTGCAAAAAAAAATATTTCTTAAAATAAAAATGTAAAGTAAATATCCCAAGTATTCATCTTAACCTCTAAATAAAAATATATATGTGTATATGGATGTGTGTCCATGTATAAGAAATCCTTACATAACAAGTTAAGAGAAACCTGATTGGGAGGCAAGGAAGTATAGCTTCATGATAGATTTTTAATTGTATAGAGAAGTTAAAGTTCTTACGCCAGTTGGGCAATGGCCTTGTCCAAATACAGCTTCATCCTTTCTTGACAACACAGAATAATATCAACTTCCTACTCAATCGAAAAAAAAGGAACATTAATGTTTTGATTATTGAACATAATGTTCAAAGTCAACAATGTAACAAAACACCAATGAGGAAAACCTTGTTACTGGGAGAATTGTGACATAAAATAAGAAAATAATTTGATACCTCCTTATTTACCTATATGCCCCCTATGACATTGCTGTCTCAACAGTAGACTGAAATTCATCCTTCCAGGGTTATAGGGAAATTATATTATGGAACAAGTTGGGACAGGGGTAAAATTTTAGGAGTTTTGTCTTTTATTGCCAGTCTTTAATTAAATCAATGGATCAATTAATCAAATTCTGGTGATGCACAGGTTGAATTGAATGCATGGCTTCTTCTGTACTAAGTACTCTTCCAAGAAAAGCAAATCTGGGAGGGAAAAGGATAGCCTAAAAGGCAGTTCTCTCTGAAAGTGCATGTGACTTACAAATAACCCAGCTTTATGTTCCAGACAGAGCCCAACCTCCACCCTGGGAGGCCAGCCCTCCCCTGGTCCAGCCTCTTGCCCTCAGCCCAGCTCCTATACTGGTATAAAAAGCTGCACTATCCACACCATCTGCTTGCCCACCCACGTGGTACTTTGATGCTGCTAGAATGTATACACTGTTGACATATGTTGTAGCAGAGATTGTTTCAATATTTACTTCCCTTTGAATTTCATATTCACGTATCAGAACCCTAAATAGCACCAAGAAGACATTTCAGAAGTGCACATAAGCACTGTTGCCACTTTTTCAAGTGAAAAATGATCACACCATCCTGTTGAACAATGAACTCCTGAACACTCTCCTGTGACATAAAATAATACTGTGATAAACAACCTCAAAAATATTTAGACACCACTAATGGGGATGCCTTTTTCAAGGTTTTGACAAGTGCAGCCAAGCTGCCCTTCAGAAGTTATCCCCAGTTATTAATCTAACAATGAATGAAGGTGAATTTCCTCACCTCCCACACCCAGGGGACACTATGATTGCCCTCAATCTTTGCCGACGTGACAAGCCCCCCACATAAAAGCACACTAGTCTAGATTTGCATTTTAATACTATGACTATGTATTTGTTCGTGATTTGACTTTCTTTTGTGAACCACCTGTTCATGTGCTTGTATACCTTTTCTGCTATGTTTTTATTTATAAATATTCTTATATTTAGAATTCAGTATTTTCCCATTATATGTCATAAGTATAACATATGTGTCATAAAATATTTTTACCAGTTTGGTCCTTGCCTTTGTATTTTGTGTGTGGTGTTTTTGATACAGACATTTATGATTTCTATGGTGTTACACTCTTAAAAGTTCCCCCTTTGGGTTTCTGCTTTCATTAATTTGATTTTAAAGTCCTCTTCTCTTCAATGTTAATTATTACTCAACCATATAATCTTCTTATTCTTTCATTGCTTAATTGGTGAACATAAAAATATTATGCCTAGAGCTTATTTCAGTGATAAGCCTCCTGCCTGCTCCTCTGATACTCTGAATGATTGGAGTAAATGAAAAGCTAAATTCCCACATGTGACCAAGTTCCCCAACTCTTACAGACAGCAAGGATTTCTCATATGTTCTCATCGTGGGTTGTGCATGTCTTTGATTTTCAGTACTATTCAGTCTTCATCTTTCTCTCTGGCTTGGGGTGTGTGTGTATAGCTAGTTCACAGAGGTGCTGACAAAGGATCCATGGAATACTGCTTGGAAAACACCACTTAAAACCCAAAATCTCAGTAAGCTTTTATGCTATGTGTACACAATGCACACAGAGGGAATTCCTGGAACTTCAAGTGGAAAAAAACTACATTTAACGAGACACATGCTATGAGATCCTTCAGCAGTATTTTTACATCTGAATTTAAATAATGTCATATGGTGAACATCATGGTTGGAGGCAGAAGGTTTCGTGGGGATAGGGAATGCCTGAAACCAAAGACTTTTGGAACCTGTTCCCCAACACTAACACCTACTAATCTACTCATACATGGGCCTCCAGGAAATGCTCCCAATGGAAGCAAATGCAGGTCAAACGCCTTATCCCCTCAACCGCCCATGAAAAGAACATTTACAGAAGATAATGGACACAGATAGAGGGCAAAAGTGTGAGAAGAGCCCAAATGTAATAGCTACCAGATCAATAGCTACTGCCTAACACCCAGAGAAGCAGAGATCATGGCAGGAAACCGAAGAACAGCATACTAGGAGCCTGGCAAGTGGGCCCACTCCCTCTGGATCCTGAACTTGGGGAGAAACAATAAACCCCATGAATAAAAGGGTCACGGTGACTGCTCTGCATTTCACAGAGTCTCAGTGATCAGAGTGAATATGTTGTGGTTTAAGATGGAAAGAGAACAAGAAGAAGCATCCAGGCATTTGAAGAATCTTGAATGAATCCTAATCTGAGCAGGTGAAACCTTTGCGAGGCATCTCATTACGGTTCTCCTCTCGGAAGCTATATAGTCTTGGGATGGGGAGAGGGGTTGGGGGATAGAACAAAGACTTCACAGCCTTTGGCTTCCCCTCACCTCAAGCAAAACCCCACCTTGTTGCCTCACACTCCTGGGTCTTGGGTGGGATAGTGGTGAAAGACACTTTGGCATCAGTTAGCCCAGTTCCAAGGCTGGCTTTGCAGATGCTGGGACCAAAGGCAAGTTATAAACTAAGGGAGATAACACTTACCTCTCTAGGCTGCAGGGTAGATAATTACATGCCTTGCAGGTGAAAAGTTCTCAATAAGGCGTGGACCTTACAACATGACATGGGTCACAGAGCGTGATTTAGAACTTGATCCTCATGCACAAATGTGGGCTCCACCCTATTCTCAGCTGAGGGACATCGGCCAGGTCACAAGAACCCTGAATGCTGACCACACATGTGGCTGTGTGCTGACTCGGCTACATCCTGAACTGTGGACATACAGTTTCTGGGTCCCACAGTTTCTGGGACTTCACTGTTAAATCCAGACCCTGCTTCTAGCAGAGGGTCATTCTATGTATCCACGTTAACTGAGCCTTTTTAAGTTTGGGGAAGGTGGGTCATGTAACACACTCTTAACAGACAGAAGAGGTTACTAAAATCAAACTTTAAAAATCAAACTGTAAGTCCAATTGTATCTGGAATCTGGATGATGACAAATACCACCTATAGGAGTGGACACTCCATTTCTTTGTGGGGGTTGGTTTTGTTTTGGTTTTGTTGGTGGTGGGGGGTTTTGCTTTGTGGAATCTTAGTCCCCCAATCAGGAATCAAACCCATGCCCCCTGCAGTGGAAGTGTAGAGTCCTAACCACTGGACCAGCAGGGTTTCTATATACAGCGTTTTATAATGATGATACTCTCAACTTCTCACGTATCCTTGAGTTTGGGATGCAGAAGGTGTTTCCTTAGAGATCTGCATTCTCAGTATTTGCTCCTCCATCACTTGAAGTTGACCCATCACCTGGTTAGTTGTGAGGAGGCTGTAGTCCCCCAACCTATTTAGAGGCAGAAATCCCAGATAGGGAAGGCATGTCTTGCTGCTGGCGGTGAGAACCCAGCCAGACATACTTTCCATGCTGGCATCAAGGTTCTATTCAATACTGTCTCAGAGCAGAATCCTCCTGGGACAGAGTCATAGAACCAGTAACAGGCCCCTCAATAGGAAGGGAAGGCAGAAGGCATCAGGGTCCAAGAACAGTTCACTTTCAGGCTTCATGAATGTGAATGAAAAATGAGTTACCAACGGACATATGTTTGGCACTTGGGGATGGAGAATGAATGCTTAATAGAGTATGCAAGCTGAAAAACAGAAATGGGGAAGAGTACCGGGTACATAAGAGCTGAAACCTTTAAGGAATGGCAGAGACCTTATGAGAGAGAGCCTAGGAGGTAAGGTCAGAGAATGGAGAACAAAATCATCTTTATTGGTGGAAGGTGGAAGAGAGCCTAATGGGAGGACCAGCACCATACATCAGATATAACTATAAGCTGCTGGATGGCAATTTTGCTGCATATCAAAAGCTCTACAAATGCATGTACCCCTTGATAAATCAATTAGATTTTAAAAATTGTATTCTAAGGAAATAATCGGAAATACATACAGTTACCAATACCATGCCTATATGAAGGCAAGGGCCACTTGGAAATCTCTATACCTTTCCCTCTGTTTGGCTGTGAACCTAAAAATGCTCTAAAACATCGTCTTAAAAAGTAGCACTGCCTTTCCAAATCTACATTTAAGAATAAACACCATTGAGCGTGTATCCCACCAAAAAAGCACTGTTCAAATTCATAGATACAGTATAATTCTAATCTTGAAGATATGTTTGTGTGTCTTCAGATTGGGTGTCATCTATCTAAGCGTGACTAAGAAAAAAACCAAAACACTCTAAAATGAATAGTCATTCCTAACTGAACTTTGAGTGATTGTCTTTTCTTTTTATCTTCTTTATCTATGTTTATATTTATTGCATTTTTCAAATTCCCTCAGGAAATATCTCTTACTTTATAACCCCCAAATATATTTTATAAAAAAATAACACACTCCTACTATATAGCACAGGGAATTATATTCAATATCTTGTAAAAAACCATAATAGAAAAGAATATGAAAATGAATATATACATGTGTATATTTTATACACACACACACATTCATATATGAATCACTCTGCTGTACATCAGAAGCTAACAAAGTGAAAGTTGCCTCGTCATATCCAACTCGTTGCAACCCCATGGACTATATAGTACATGGAATTCTCCAGGCCAGAAATACTGGAGTGGGTAGCCTTCCCCTCCTCCAGGACATCTTCCCAACCCAGAGACTGAACCCAGGTCTCCCGCATTGCAGGCAAATTCTTTACCAGCTGAGCCACAAGGGAAGCATAAGAATACTGGAATGGGTAGCCTATCCCTTCTCCAGCAGATCTTCTCAACCCAGGAATCTAACCAGGGTCCTCTGCATTGCAGGTGGATTCTTTACCAACTGAGTTATCAGGGAGGCACGTTGTAAATCAACTACATTTCAATTAAGAAAATTAAATGTATTTTTTCTAAATGCTATAAATATCTGATACTACAACTCCCTACTTATAAGTGTCTTTATGTAACATCATTTTTATTCCTATACATTAAATGGTAAATGCATATTTGCAAGTAAGTTTGTTATTGAAGGATTTGCCCCATATTTACCGTCAGCAGCTCTTTTTCCACTTCATCATGAACTAGATCAATTCCCATTCTCTTCTCTCGATGAAATAGACATTCTCGGGCTACCTACAGACACAGAAATAATGGGAAACACTAATACAAACTGACTAAAATCAGGGACTAGCACTTCTAACAACGTTTATTGACAAGTCAATAAAGACTCCCAATACCAACTTTTCAAGCCATTTTGTTGGAAACCAAACAAGAAACTCACTGTGACAACTAAATGAATCCCTACTGCTAGTGAAAAGGTAAAGAGTTTGAAAAATTACTGATTTGGAAAGTTGACAAAAGGAAGCAGATGGTGTCCTATTTAATCCCCACAGATCACCTGAGAAAATTATTTGGCATTAATTCCTTCTAGAGAATAGTTCCTTCTAGTTATAGTTCACTATAACCCAAATCATAGTCTTCAAGATATTTCTAAATATTTTCTACTGAGAAGTGAGAGGAATAAACAAGTGATTATTTAAAGACACCAAAACATTTGTGTAGCCAAAAATCCAGGTAATTATTAAGTACCATTTATTGCTTTCCTAATTATAAAAATAATACACCTTAATCATTAAATTAAAAAGAGAGAAGTTAAAAATTTTATTCATACTCTCATCACCATTGTGTTTGTTTTTAACAAAACAGAAGTTATAATGCCCTCATAATTTTACATTTTAGGATTGATATTAAATAGTAGACCTGAAATAGTCTTTGAGACAAAGTATGTTAATGACTTCAATAGAAAATAGCTTAGGTAGCCAACAACTAAATTATGTATGAAAGAACATTATGTGTTAAAATACTGTTTTTCAAAGAGTATTTCATGACATGGGATGACTGTATAATGTTAAAATTTTTTAAAGCATAAAACATAATAGTATGTACACCATAATCTGGATATAATATCATTGAACAAAATCTTGGAGTGAATCTCTAATTTTTACTAGCACAATGTACACCTACTAGAAGATGAATTAATGGGTTGAAGGAAACTCTTATTTCAATGTGTATTACCAAATTGCTTTCCAGCAAGTTTCTACTCATCCATAGTCTACTAACAATATACGGAGTATCTGTCTTCTGCATTAGTTTTAATATTTTTTCTTACATACAGTGGACCATCGGTATATCCTCTTTTGAGATGTGACTAATTCTCACTTTAATTAGGGTCTTCTGCTACTGTGCTGGTTGTAAATGTTTAAACACACAAGATTTCTGGACCAAAAAAACTGCAGAAAAGAAGTTTAAATTATACCCATCTTATGGAAATCAGTCATCACTGAAAGGAATGGTAAGGGAAGAAATTTAATCTCATCCGGAATTAAGTAAAAGTGGCTACCATTTTAAGGGTTCATTAAAGTGGGAGTGGCAAGGGATGTAAAACAGACCAGAAATCCTCAAAATGATCCAGAGCTCAGAGAAAGTACAGAAGGACTTCTGATCCCCAAAAAACAATTCATAAGTTCATTTAAAACAATCTCGTTAGTGTCCGATAGACCTTTCTCAGTGTTTCTGTGGTTTTGTGTATTTGTGTGCACTTGTGTTCAGTGGGGAGGAGGCACAATGAGAAGTTACAGTATGGGGCACGGGTCTCCAGCAAACCCTCCAATCCACTAGACTTCCAGCTCCTCAACACTCTACTCTCTTCTACTACAGATGCCATAAAATAAGACCTACTGGAAATGGTTATCACTTGGAAAATGAATTATACAAACATGGAGTAAAATGGTGTTAGCTTTGCCCATCCACATACACACAACTTCTCAAATAATTTGTCATTTGCACATCTTCAAAGACAGAATGTTTTCCTTCAATGGTAGTGGATGGAATGGGGTCGGGGTAAGGGGGGCGGGCAACATACACTCAGAGGTTTAGTGGTAACTGGATCTCCACTCAGAAGCCTAATCAGAGGCCAGTAACCAGATGAAAGGCTGCCTCCAAGACCACAGCTGGCTCAACCTCCATCCCATTTCTCTATTTAATCAAACTCATTCCATCTCCTAAGAAGGTCTCATTTGCTCATTTCACTGTGCCCCAAAGTGGAACCACCACATGCACCCAGAAGGCGTTTCATGACACAGACTAAAAGAACAGCTTATCTTTTTCCTTTCAAACAATGTTTATGTTAGACCAGGGACAGCAATGACCAAGCAGCCTATTTAAGAGATGGGAAAATGGCATTTTCACCATAAAATACTGTGTGTCCTAAGAATGTCACTTTTTCATACTGTTCATGGGGTTCTCATACCAAGAATACTGAAGTGGCTTGTCATTCCCTTCTCCAGTGGACCACGTTCTGTCAGAACTCTCCACTATGTATGGTGGGAGAGCTGGACTACATGTATGTATGGATGGATGTGAGATACAGTAATGTATGGATGTGAGAGCTGGACTATAAAGAAAGCTGAGCACTGAAGAATTGATGCTTTGGAACTGTGGTGTTGGATAAGACTCTTGAGAGTCCTTGGATGACAAGGAGATCAAACCAGTCAATCCTAAAGGAAATCAATCCTGAATATTCATTAGAAGGACTGATGCTGAAGCTGAAACTCCAGTACTTTGGCCACCTATTGTGAAGAACTGACCCACTGGAAAAGACCCTGATGCTGGAAAGATTGAAGGGGGGAGGAGAAGAGGATGACAGAGGATGAGATGGTTGGATGGCATCACTGACTCAGTGGACATGTGTTTGAACAAGCTCCGGGAGTTGGTGATGGACAGGGAAGCCTAGCATGCTGCAGTCCACGTGGTCACAAAGAGCTGGACACAACTGAGTGACTGAACTGAAGAATGTTGCTTTAATTAGCCTGTGTGCGTAATTTTCTCCTTTTTTTTTTGCTGTGCCACTGGGCCTGCAAGAGATCTTTGTTCTCCAACCATGGATATTACCAGTGACCTCAGTAGTGAAAACACAGAGTCTTAACCACTAGACCACCAGAGAATTCTCAAATTCTTTCTACTTAAACAGCTGTTCTGAAAAATGTGTGAAAAATAGCAGTGGTTTTATCATCAATGAAACCTGTTACAGATATATTGATAGGGGCTTGGCACCTACAGGTTAAGTGGAATATACTGCAATAGATAAATGATCTTGACAATTCAATGACTGGGTTATAATCCTTTTAATAAAGTCTTATATTTACCTGAAGAGGGGCTTCTGTCTCCATCAAAGCCCTCTCCAATCTTTTCTTAATGTCACTTAGTTCATTTGTCTCTCCAATCATTGCATCCAACTCATGAATGATTTCAGATTTCCAAAACCCTATGTCATTGACTCGTTCTCCCAAATTTTGGGTGGAGTCTGCCTGGGTTTTTCTTGTTTGCTGGTATTTGTCTTGAATCAAGCGAGATGTGTCCACCCTTAGCCTCTCTGAGTTGTGTCGGGAAGTGTTGGACTCTTGAAAGTTGGTTAAGTTGGACCTGTACCAATCGTCAGGTGTATACCTGGTGAAGTGGGTGGTTCTGTTGGAGACAAAAGGTAGCATGGTGCTCTCGGACACCCTCTGAGATCTGGTGCAGTACGGGTCCAAGGTTGGCCAGTTGGAGGCTGCTTTGTAGTATGTGCTTGGTCTCCAAGGCAGGCTCAGGCTATGGGTCAAATTGTAGTGGGGGAAGCGATCCCTGTAGCTTGAAGCCATGGCACTGACGGCTGGTAGGAAGTTGGTTGGTGTTGGTCTAGGGTGGGCATAAGTTGCCGTTAACGTAGAACCTAGAAGCTCCATGATGCTCAAACACTATTTATAAATCTCTCCTGTTTAAAAGAGGTCAGGGGAAGGCAAAAATAAATAGTCACATAAACTAACTTAGGCAAAAACTTACACATAAAAGGTCACATCTGGCTTACTATAAGTAGCAGTGATAACGCATTAGATATTTGTTTTAATTTGATGTCCACCTTCACTAGTGATAACATACCCCAATTTTTTTATCTCTGTCTCTAGACTGTATTCAAATCACATTTTTGTAGACTGGCCATTTGAGTTTTTGAAATATTTAATTATGAGAAGTAACATTGTCTTGTAACAGGTTCAAATCAAGAGCCTGAACCATGCTTTTTAACAGGTTGGGTTCAAATCCTGACTGAGCTCTTTACTAGCTGTGACACCTTGTGCAAATGATTTAACCTCTCAGTGCCTCATCCCTAAATTGGGAATAATAATAGCAATCACTACTTTGGATTGCTATAAGCAGTATTAGCAGCAAGGGGTTACTTAGTATTCCCCTGCCCCAGGCCCCATCGAGCTTTCTAAATAAACATGCAATCAGAGTAGCAATGGCAAGTATGCAAACACAGTTCAAGGAAGTACCCTGATACCCTTTTTCCTGGCAACTTGCCACCTCCAATATACACAGACATGTAACTCAGCCCCTGCAGGGCTATGAGGATTGAGGAGGACGAGGCTGAGTGTTTGGAATACTTAGCAGAGTTCCGGACACAAAGTAAATGCTCAATAAATGTTAACTTTAACAATTACTAGTGCAGAGGAATAAACAAAGTAAAAGATGAATATCCATTCTTTTCCATCAAAAAACTACTCCTCAGAAGTATACATTCTGAACAGTTCATTAATAGTTTTATCTTTCCAGATTTTTTCTTTTCTTATACTAGCACATAGACTATTTTTAAATCTATACACATCTCCCTAACATACATATGCACAGGGCTTTTTAATACAAAAACTGAATTATCGTAATCATTATATGTATCATTTCAATAACATGCATTTTTAAAAATAAACGTATTTTGGATCTCTCTCCTTATTAAAACATATAGATGCACTTCATCCTTTTGGGGCGCTTCTCAGGTGGTGCCAGTGGTAAAGAACCCATCTGCCAATGCAGGAGATGTAAGAGACACAGGTTCAATCCTTAGATCGAAAAGATCCCCTGGAGGAGGGCATGGCAGTCCACTCTAGTGTTCCTGCCTGGAGGATCCCATGGTCAGAGGAACCTGGAGGGCTACAGTCCATAGGGTTGCAAAGAGTAGGACACAAGTGAAGCGACTTAGCACAACCTTTTTACCAGCTGAAAAGTAGTCTATTGTCTGGAATTTGAGGTCACTGTCAGTCCACAAAGACAAGGATGCCATAGACTATGACATACATTTCAGCATCTAAATGTTATTCTACTTGGGGGTTAATGTCTATGGACTCATTTACTGAAAATAAAAAATAATATCAGATCCGATTTTGTAGTCTGCTCCAAAAAGGGAAAAAAAAAAAAAGACAAACAAAACAAAAACAAGTTCAACAATTCTTTAAATAGCTGTTTTGACACCATTGGTACCCAAACCACAAAATGATCTATTTGTCAAATTAGCTAAATCAAAATCCACTGAGACCACATATGATGAAACAGCTGCCCACCGCCACAGGTGGTGTCCCCCACAACACTAGCTCCCTGACTATTTCTTGCTTCTCCCCTCCCTCAGCCCCCAAATGCCTTATACTGGACAACAGAAAAAACAAAAACCTTAACAACCATTTTCCATTGTGAATCTCTGAAACACACTGCTTTTTGAAAAAGCAATTTCAAAGTAACTTGAGGCCGTAGGGTCCTCATGGCTACCTTTAGTTTCAACCTCTTTCTCAAGTCCCATATAGAAATAAACTCGTCAGTTTTCTTTGAGCCAGAAGCTTCAAGTAAGACTAGACCACTCTTGATTGGCTTTTTAAAATTACTGACAACAATGAATCTAAAAGTTAATGTCACACTTGGTTCTTCAACCATGGAATTCCAGGTGTAGAACTGCTACATGTATTTAATCAACACCTATGATGCTGAATCTTAAGGCATTTCAATCCATGTTTGTCAAATATTGAACCATGAGTCATCCACTCCAAAGGGTGATATGTGAAAGGCTGAGGTTCACAAGCCAGAGACCTGTGAATCAAGAAAATCAATATGGCTTGTAAAAGCATCCAGTAATATTCTAAAATTAGAGATGGGATATAATTTAAAACCTAGAATCTGAAGCATAAACTCAGTTGTTTAAAAAGTTCCCAGATACAGAGCTCCTCACATACGGCAGTAAGTTTCACATGAGAGACAATTCTCTCTCTATTCCATACTCCAATATTCCATATTCTAACTCCAGCAGGCCATTTTATCAGTCATGACTGTGCTCAATTGCTCAATTGCTCTGACTTTTGTGACCCCATGCACTATGGCCTGACAGGCTCCTCTGCCCATGGAATTTTCCAGGCAAGAATACTGGTATGGTTTGCCATTTCCTATTCCAGGGGATATTCCTGACTCCAGGGCTCGAATCCATGACTCTTGTGTCTCCCGCATTGACAGGTAGATTCTTTACCACTCTGCCACCTGGAAAGCCCTATAAGTCATCTGCTGCTGCTGCTGCTGAGTCGCTTCAGTCGTGTCCAACTCTGTGTGACCCCACAGACGGCAGCCCACCAGGCTCCTCCATCCCTGAGATTCTCCAGGCAAGAACACTGGAGTGGGTTGCCATTTCCTTCTCCAATGCATGAAAGTGAGAAGTGAAAGTGAAGTTGCTCAGTAGTGTCAGACTCTTAGCAACCCCATGGACTGCAGCACACCAGGCTCCTCCATCCATGGGATTTTCCAGGCAAGAGTACTGGAGTGGGGTGCCATTGCCTTCTCTGAAAAGAGGATTATTCAGTCTTAAAGTATGATCCATGCAATGACATGCATGAACCTTTAAAACATTATGCTTATTGTAAGAAGCCAGACACAAACAAACAAACAAACACCACATACTGTATGATTCCATTTATATCAAATGCCCAAAATAGACAAATCTATTGAAACAGAAATTATAGGTTAGTTTTTGCCAGGGGACTGGGAAGAGAGATTCGAATAGGGAGTGACTGTTAAACAGATACAGGTTTTTTGGAAGGTGATGAAAATGTTCAGGAATTAGATAGTTGCAACAGCTATATAATCTTATGAATATAATAATAAAACCCATGAAATTGTGCACTTTAAAAGGATCGATTTTATGTAAATCTCAATTTTAAAATGCAAAAAATAAAGTTAAAAAGATCTTTCCCCATTTCCGTGCATTAATATCATACATGAATCCACATACCTTGCCAATAGTTTCAGTGTGGTGTTGTGTACATATCTGAAGTCTGCTAACCCAATGTTGTCGCACGACAACAGCATGGTAATTTTTTTCCCCACTCTGGCCAAGAAAATTAAGAATGTCATGGCCCCTAAAATACTTAACTCAAAATAGATTTCTGCCTTCAACCAGGATAGAGCAATAAAAAGTAGACTTAGCCTCTTCCAGCTAAAAAACCAGACAAAATATATGCAGCAACTGTTTTCAGGCAGCGTAGGACTCCAGTCCCTGAGAGAAGAGAAACAAATGCGGTGAGTCCTCTGATCACCTGGAGGCAATTTCTAGACCGTGGGGAAAACAGATGAAAACCAAACACAGCCTGGAAGTTCTGACCTCAATTTGTGAGTTTAGGAAGAGGTCAGAATTTGGAAAAGTCAGAGACAGCTGGAAGTTGTGATGCAGGATTCTGGAATAAAATGATTTATGCAGAAACAGAGCTCCATAAATCTATGTAGGGTCCACTTGAGTCTGCTGAGTAATAGACTGTACAGACATCAAGAGACATTCCACAGGCCTTAGCAAAGAACGATGGCAGTGCTGTTAGCTGAACAATTCCTAGAGCCAGAGAAAGCACAGAGACATTTTGAACGCAGACTAGCTGGAGTAGAGACCTATTAGTGATCACCTGGAGCATTCGGTGGAGACCCCAGAGAGGTCATACATTAGAATGGGACTGACCTAGCTTTAGAATAAAGGTACTTTAGCAAAGCTTGAATACAGGCCTCAAAGAACTGAAGCTAACCCACAAGTAAAATGCCTGACAACAACAAGATGCTGAAACATAAAATATCACAATGTCCAGCACCCAATCAAAAACATCCAAACATGCCAAGAAGCAGAAAAATGTAACTTACAAATAGAAAAATCAGTCAACAGAAGCAGGCATGAAAATGGAGGAGATGTGATGGAGATAGAAAATATGTATGAGTATTTAAAGAAAGACGAGAACATAATAGAGATATGGAAGACTTAAAACAGAACCAAATGAAACTTTAAGGATAATGTGAAACAGACCACCAGTCCAGGTTTGATGCATAAGACAGGGTGCTCAGGGCTGGTGCACTGGGATGACCCAGAGGGATGGGATGGGGAGGGAGGTGGGAGGGGTGTTTAAGATGGGGAACACATGTCCACCTGTGGCTGAGTCATATCAATGTATGACAAAAACCACTACAATACTGTAAAGTAATTAGCCTCCAATTAAAGTAAATAATTTTTTTTAAAAAGAAACTTTAAGGATAAAACATACAATACATATTTTCACAATTTCACTGGATTGGGTTAATTGAAGAATAGACACCAGAGAACCAAAGATTAGTGAGCTTAAATCTAACCAAACCAAATCACAGAGTTTTTTAATTAACTGAAAAAAATGAAAAGGGGCTCAGTAAACTATGGTATAATATCTAGTGGCCTAACATCATGTACTCGGAATCTCAGGAGGAGAGGAGACAAAATATCTAAAGAAATAATTTCCCAAATTTGGTGAAAACTATGAACCCCTAGGTCTAAGGAGCTCCACACACTCCAAGAGGATAAGTACATGCCTGTGCACCACTACGATCACCTCCTCAAGGCTCATCTTAATAAAAGTGCTGAAAGTCCACAAGAAAGAGAAAAATTTTTAATCAGAGGAAAAAACACGTTAGGTAGGCAAGAAAAAAATTAGTGAAGAATTCTTCTCAGAAGCTCTGCAAGCCAGAAGACCATCAAACAACCTCTTTAAAGGACTGGAAGAAACTGTAATCCTAGAATTCTATTCCAGTGAAAGTATCCTTCAAAAATGAAGTTGAAAATAAAAGGTTTTCTTAATAAAAGAGCAAAAGCCAAGAAAATTCAGCAGCTGCAGAACTGCAGTAAGAGACTTGGTTAAAGGAAATTCTTCAGGCAAAAGGAGATTATACCAGATGGAAACTTGATTCTGCCCAAAGGAATGAAGTGTCAGAAATGTTAAGTATGTGTGCTTAAAAAAAAAAAAAACCTTTTCTAATTTTTAAATTTCTTTAGAAGATGGTTGTTTAAAGTAAAAATAATAAAAAATGTACTGTGAAGTTTATTATAAAAAACAAAAGTTGTATGATAATAATAGCACAAATGACGGGAGAGCTGAAATGGAAAAGTACTACTGTAAGGTCTTATGATTAAATGGAATAATGTTATTTAAATGTATACTGCAATAAGTCAAAAATGCATACTGTAAACTTTAGAGCAGCAGTTCTCCAAACATGATCCAGGAAACCATAGGCTTGCCTCAGACCTCCTCTGGGGTGACAAGGTCAAAATTATTTTTATAGAAACCACTCAGATGCAATTTGCCTTTTTCTTTCTTGTTCTCTCACAAACGTACACAAGAGGTTTCCAGAGGTGACATGATACGTGCTATCATGACAGACAATGCAGAAATAGATATGAGAGTCAGATAAAAGAAATTTTAAAACTTTACCAAAAATTTAAAACAACACCACTCTTCTCACTCAATTTGTTTCAGAAAATAAGGTTTTTAAATGGAAAGTGATATTTATGCTACTATCTAAGAGGCTTTCGGCATTATTTTTTAAAGAGTTAGTATTTTTAATTTCTCAATTTTAATTTCAAATAAGTATCAACAGTGTAATTAAATTACAGCTCTACAGGATAGGTTCTCTCTGACCATATCAGAGTTAAACTAGAAATCAATAGTAGAAAGGTATTTGGAAAACCTTCAGAAAGTAGGAAACTAAACAACACACTTCTAAATACCCTTTGGGTCAATGAAGAAATCACACAGGAAATTAGAAAATATTTTGAACTGAATGAGAATAAAAAACAGACCATTTATGAAATGCAACTAAGTATATTTTGAGTGAGGCTTTTAGCTTTAAACGCTTATACTAGAAAGTAATGAGCTAAAATCAATGATCTACACTTTCATCGTAATGGCTAGCAAAAAAAAAAAAAAGAAAGCAAAGTAAACCCAAAGTAGAAGTAATAAAAAGTCAATGAAATAGAAAATGAACAAATTTTTGGAAAGCAATGAAATCTTAACAGTAAAATTGATAAGCCTCTTGCAAGACTGATCCAGATTTTAAAAAGGAGAAGACAAAGTACTACTGGAAATGAAAGAGGTAATACTACTAAAGACCTTGCAAATATTAGAAGTTAATAAGGTGCTATTACTAACAACCTTATGCCAAGGAATTTGACAACAGAGAGGAAACAGGCACAATTTTGTGACCCCATGGACTGTAACCTAGCAGGCTCCTCTGTCCACGGAATTCCCAGGCAACAGTACTGGAGTGGATTGCCATTTCCTTCTCCAGTGGATCTTTCCAACCCAGGGATTGAACCCAGGTCTCCCGGAATTGTAGACAGACGCTTTACCGCCTGAGCCACCAGGGAAGTCCCTTTAAAAACACAACCAACCAAAATTAACTGGAAGAAAAAAGGTAACCTGAATAGTTGTATAGGAATTAAAGAAATTGAATATGTAACCTAAAATCTTTCCTCAAAAAAACTTCAGGCCCAGATGGGTCCAATGATAAATTTTATCCAAGTTTTAAGGAATAATATCAGTTTTTAAAAGCCCATCACTTACTTGGGTGATGTGCCTTTCACAATATTTAAATTATTTTCTAAATTCTAACTCAGCCTCTTCCCAAGAGGCCATGAGCAGCACATACTAAGATCATTAACTGATACTATAAATATCTCATATTTGCAAGCAAACTAAACAAATTCTTTGGGAAGATGACTGAAAATAGCTGTGGAAAAATTCATCCCCTAAATCATGCAATTGTTTTTATTTTTGCTTTTAGTCATGACCAAAAGGCATTTTAAGAAATAAGACCTGTTACAAAGTCAAATACAGTATTTGACTGTATTCATTGAAGGTGGGGTCAATAGTTATTTACATACTGGAAAAATGCTATAATAGTCTTCTATAAATATTAACATGCTAAAATATAATTAATCACACAGAGATTGTAAATCCAGGAATACTCTATTTAAAACCCAAAAAGTGGCCTCAAGTTGGAGAAAAACATTAGCACATTTAGGCAAGGCTTTAAGATCATAAATACTTTAATGTACAAGAACCCATAAATTATAATCTACAGAAGGCATGACAAGGACAGAAAGTTTCCATGAATTGTTTCACACCTTGTCTCAGATCAGTGGCCAGCACAGGCTTGAAAGAATCACACAAAACCTCTGTTTCTTTGGCCATATGTATTTAATTACAATTTCAAGCTGAAACAAAAATAAAACACTGCCCTTAACACATTAATAAGTACCAGACTTGAAGAAATTATATCATATTTCAATGTTTAAGTAATTTCTCCCTATGCACATATTAAATAAGAATGCAGGAAAAGTTTCTTTCTTCTAAAATAAAAGCTTGATAAGAAACTCTTTTCATTGTTGAGAGTATACTCTCTTCAGTGAGAGTATAAATCACTACACGTTGAAAAACTACGTATGGGACAGTAGCTATTAAAGTGGAAAATGCACATTCTCTAAAAACCGAAATTCAATATATATTATATATACACACACAAATACAAAAACCCAAGTTTGTATACAATTAGAATGTACAATAATATGCTTCTAGTAGTTTTTAAAAGGGAAGAGCCTAAAAGTCCATCAACAGGAGTACGCATGCGTAATTTGTGGTAAATTCATGCCAGAGTTATCACACAACAGTTAAAAGCAATGACCTAGAGCATGCATAGAATGGTATCATTATATAACGGTTCAAAAGGACGTTATATATAAGTTTCTGGAGAAATACCTAAGGAGTAAAAGTATAAAAATATGCAGAGTATAAATAAACACTATATTCTGGTAGGTGGGGAAGGAGGAAAAAAAACGTGAAATTCCCAAGGGACACATACGCAGCCTCTTCCTGTCTGTAACAGCTGTTTGGTGTTTTATATTTTTAAACAAGGCATATATGCATGCTTGAACACTTTATTTTGTGAAATATTTTCTTTTTAAAAGAAAAAGAAGATTTTATCAAAACACTTGGCCTATAAGTCAAACAATTTGCTTGCTTTTTTTCACAACAGCCAAATGAGTAATTTTACCCATTTCTAAAATGTTTATTTACCTACACCTACACAAGAATCCAGGGAGAAAAAACGGACTTGGTGTAAACTGTCAAAATACAAGGGAGCACGTCATAGCCAGAGCTAAACAGAAAAGGCCATGGACAGTGAGCAACTGCCATGATCTGAATTTCAGCACCTCTTTGACAGGCCGGGTGACTGCTTGTCCAGCCCTCCCCTTGGCTGCATTCTGAAGACCTGGGTAAGGAATCCAGGAGAACAAGGACCAAGGTTGGGTCACCGCACAGTTAACAGGTGTAAGATATTATACTTAGGGCCTGAGGTTCTGACGCCCCCTTCCTGGTTCTGCATTTAGAAATAACTTCTCAATTCTTGAAAAGCATCAGAAATATGCATTAGGAAGGCTTGGGGGACTGGGTAAGGGTGCCTATGGGTCTATATAGTTTTTATTTGGAAGGGTGGGAGGAGAGGAGTGAAGATGGACAGGGAGGTGAGAATTCCAAGGTTTCCAAGACCTCACCCCGAATTCGGACGCCAGACGTTGGAGTCCGAATCGGGGCGGGGGGCGCTGTAGGGGTTCTCTGCCAGCGGCGGTCAGGAGCCCACGGGACCACTCACCTGTTAGGGCTGCCGGGCTAGGGGCAGGGAAGCAGGCGGTGAGCGGGTGGGGTCGCAGTGGGAGGGGTCGCAGCCCCACCACCTACAACCCGCTGAGGCTCGGAATACCGGCCCGCCGTGGCCCCGCCTATCTCGCCTGTGACGTCATCGCCCACGGACCACTCAACGGCCGCCGCTGCGGGCACGCCGAGGCAGCCGATTGGCCCGTGGAGAGACAGAGGCGGGTGGTAGGAGTTGGTGGGAGGAGGGAAACCCAGCGGGCTCGAGATGGTTGCCATGGACGCTCTGACGCGTAGTAACCAACGCTCCCGGGAGACTTCCCGGCGGGAGGAGTGAAGGGGTGAGGGATTCCCCGCCAGATGTTGGTAGTCCATTCTAGGAATGCTGACAGGCACCCACATTTCCACCTGCTTCGCTCCATGAAGGGATTATCCAGCGAGCTTTCCGCACTTCCTCACTCTCAGGAAATGATTTGGAGCTTCTGTAAACAGGAATCCTCGCTGTTTGGATAGGTCTGGGCCACGTTTCTTAACTACATCAGTGTTCATCCATGCACCTTCCATTACATACTCAAGCTTGGAAAGTTCATTGACTTAGGCAAGGACAAACCAAGTCTAGGCTCCCAGACCCTTACCAGCGCCCTGCCAGCGTCATCCTATTTTCCAATATTCAGTTCAGTTCAGTTCAGTCGCTCAGTCGTGTCCGACTCTTTGCGACTCTATGACCCGCAGAATGCCAGGCCTCCCCTGTCCATCACCAATTCCCATAGTACACCCAAACCCATGTCCATTGAGTCAGTGATGCCATCCAACCATCTCATCCTCTGCCGTCCCCTTCTCCTCCTACCCTCAATCTTTCCCAGCATCAGGGTGTTTTCCTTCCCATATTCCTTACCAGCAACTCTTCCTATATCTGGCATAAAAACAATTACCCTGAGCTACCCTTTTCACTGGGCTTCCCTTGTGGCTCAACTGGTAAAGAATCTGCCTGCAATGCAGGAGACTTGTGTTCCATTCCTGGGTTGGGAAGATCCCCTGGAGAAGGAAAAGGCTACCCACTCCAAAATTCTGGCCTGGAGAATTCCATAGACTGTATAGTCCATGGAGCCGCAAAGAGCCAGACATGACTAAATGACTTTCACTTTACCCTTTTTACTGGGGCTTCCCAGGTGACTCAGTGATCAAGAATCCACCTGCCAGTGCAGGACACACAGGAGACTCAGGTTCAATCCATGGGTCAGGAAGATCCCCTGAAGGAGGAAATGACAACCTACTTCAGTATTCTTGCCTAGAGAATTCCAGGACAGAGGAGCCTCAGTTCATGTCAGTTCAGTTGCCAGGCTTCTCTGTCTATCACCAACTCTCAGAGTTTACTCAAGCTCATATACCTTGAGGTGGTGATGCCATCCAACCATCCCTCTGTTGTCTCCTTCTCCTCCTGCCTTCAATATTTCCCAGCATCAGGATCTTTTAAAATGAGTCAGTTCTTCACATCAGGTGCCCAAAGTATTGGAGTTTCAGCTTCAGTATCAGTCCTTCCAATGAATATTCAGGACTGATTTCCTTTAGGATGGACTGGTTGGGTCTCCTTTCAGTCCAAGGAACTCTCAAGAGTCTTCTCCAACACCACAGTTCAAAAGCATCATTTCTTTGGCGCTCAGTTTTCTTTATAGTCCAACTCTCAAATCCATATATGATCACTGGAAAAACCATAGCTTTGACTAGATGGACCTTTGTTGGCAAAACAATGTCTCTGCTTTTTAATATGCTGTCTAGGTTGGTCATAACTTTTCTTCCAAGGAACAAGCATCTTTTAATTTCATGACTGCAGTCACTATCTGCAGTGATTTTGGAGGCCATAAAATAAAGTCTGTCACTGTTTGCACTGTTTTCCCATCTATTTGCCAAGAAGTGTTGGGACTGGATGCCATGATCTTACTTTTCTGAAAGTTGAGCTTTAAGCTGACTTTTTCACTCTCCTCTTTCATCAAGAGGCTCTTTAGTTCTTCTTCGCTTTCTGCCATAAAGAGTGGTGTCATCTGCATATCTGAAGTTATTGATATTTCTCTCAGCAATCTTGATTCCAGCCTGTATTTCATCCAGCCCAGCATTTCTCATGATGTACTCTGCATAGAAGTTAAATAAGCAGGGTGACAATATACAGCCTTGACATACTCCTTTCCCTATTGAGAACCAGTCTGTTGTTCCATGTCCAATTCTGTTGCTTCCTGACCTGCATACAGATTTTTCAAAAGGCAGATCAGGTGGTCTGATAGTCCCAACTCTTTAAGAATTTTCCACAGTTTATTGTGATCCACACAGTCAATGGCTTTGGCATAGTCAATAAAGCAGAAGTAGATGCTTCTCTGGAACTCTCTAGCTTTTTCAATAATCCAGAGGAGGTTGGCAATTTGATGTCCGGTTCCTCTGCCTTTTCTAAACCCAGCTTGAACATCTGGAAGTTCATGGTTCAAGTACTATTAAAGCCTGGCTTGGAGAATTTTTAACATTACTTTACTACTGTGTGAGATGAGCGCAATTGTGCGGTAGTTTGAGCATTCTTTGGCATTGCCTTTCTTTAGGATTGGAAAGAAAACTGATCTTTTCCAGTCCTGTGGCCACTGCTAAGTTTTCCAAATTTGCTGGCATATTGAGTGCAGCACTTTCACAGCATCATCTTTCAGGATTTGAAATAGCTCATCTGGAATTCTATCACCTCCACTAGCTTTGTTTGTAGCAATGCTTCCTAAGGTCCACTGGACTGCACATTCCAGGATGTCTGGCTCTAGGTCAGTGATCACACCATTGTGATTATCTGGGTCATGAAGATCTTTTTGTATAGTTCTTCTGTGTATTCTTGCCACCTCTTCTTAATATCTTCTATTAGCTCCATACCATTTCTGTTCTTTATTGTGCCCATCTTTGCATGAAATGTTTCCTTGGTAGCTCTGATTTTCTTGAAGAGATCTCTAGTCTTTCTCGTTCTATTGTTTTCCTCTATTTCTTTGCACTGATCACTAAAGAAGGCTTCCTTATCTCTGTTATTCTTTGGAACTCTGCATTCAAATGGGTATATCTTTCCTTTCTCCTTTGCAGAGGAGCCTGGCAGGCTACATGGTATCACAGAGTCGGATATGACTGGGCACACAAGCACCCTTTCTATTGCTTTTCCCATGCACAGTGTGTTGCATTTTGTACTAATCCTCAGAATTCTGGATGGGCCTTTCTGATGCCTCAGGCTGTGGATGAAGTCATCACCACCAGCCAAAAGGCCTGCAGCAGTCGTGAAACAGACTTAGTGAAGTGTCCAACTCTTTGCGACCCCGTGGACTGTAGCCTACCAAGCTCCTCCATCCATAGGATTCTCCAGGCAAGACTACTGGAATGGGTTGCCATTTCCTTCTCCAGGGGATCTTCCCGACGCTTTAACTTCTGAGCCAAAATTGCCTGCAAACTCGTTCAAGATGATACTCAACCTTTGTGACTGCACACAACATAATGCCCAATATCATTGCTAATTGAATATCAAAATCAGTCAATGTCTGATTTTAAAATAAACAGGAAAAATGATAGCAGATTCGGTCTTTTGCATGATAGTTTGAGTCACTAAAATTTAAAACTTCCTAATTATTGGTCAACTCTGATCTCCACAGAAATAACTGGATGATTTCTTAAAATAATTTAGAAACCTTCCCTCCAAAAAATTGTTCCGTGATTATCAAGTCTTTGCCAGAATTAAGAGGTTAGTTATCTCACTCTTTAGTTTTATTTTACAAAAGACACCTTCTAACTGCTTATTTTTCTGTTTATAAAGAGAATAAACCTAAACAACCTGCATTCTGTGATTCAATCTCACTCTTCTCAGCAGCTCCAGAAACTCGGGGATGTATCTGTTTCTTTTCATCCCTGTGTCTGCAGCGTGTGGCTTAGTCCAGCCACACAGGAGGTGTTTTGTTTTGTTTTTTTGGTTAAGTGAAAGGATGTATGTGGTGATTAGCAATAGGAGATCATCAAAGGTATGGAGGAGAAACCATAAAGCAGATCGTGCCTGTTTTTTAACTTTGCTCAAGGAACACACTGCTTGAGGCCCTCTCTACGTCTGGAGTTCCTTATCTGCTATGTTTCAGCCCCATAACCACCCAGCCTCGCCTGTCTCTCGGGGCTTCCCATCACTCAGCCCATTACTCTTTCTCAAAGATGCTATCAGCCAGAGACATCCCTGGAGGTCCAGTGGTTAAAATTCCACCCTTTTACTACTTGGGAGTTAGGGGAACTGAGATCCTGCCTGCCACATGGCAAGGCCAAAAAAAAATTATTTTTAATTTTAAAAAGATGCTATCAGCCCGTTCCTAGTTCTACTTCCCCATCAGAAACAACATGTGGTCCCTCCATCTTTGCGCCTGGATCCCCACCATTGTCTCCACACCCATGACTGGCTCGCCCTTGGTTTGCTGCTCTGTTCCTCCTCTCAAACCATGAGGTGTGCGTTGCTTTAGATTTGCTGCTACTGGCATCAGTGCCATTCCCGTTTGGTCTAAGATCTGATGCTATTTGAAATCTGTTGACCAGTTTTCCTTAATTCATGAAGGACTATCGTCCTAAAACTCCCATTTCACCCCTGTTTGCCCAAGACTTGTAAATGAAAAGCTTAGCCCCCATCTCTGTGAAGGCCTGTTCATCACCCTCCATATGCCTCACTCTTCTCTCACTCACACCCTCATCATTAGAGAAAAGTGAAAGTGTTTGTCACTCAGTCATATCCGACTCTTTGCAATCCCATGGGCTACAGCCCACCAGGCTCCTCCATCCATGGAATTCTCCAGGCAAGAGTACTGGAATGGGTTGCCATGCCCTCCTCCAGGGGATCTTCCCAACCCAGGGATTAAACCTGAGTCTCCAGCATTGCAGGCAGATTCTTTACCATCTGAGCCACCAGGAAGCCCTCATCTAATGAGAAAGAAGATTTTCCACAGAAGCACGCTGCCTCCCTCCACTCAGATGTCTGAAATATTTCCAGCATCGTTCACTTCTCTTCCTCCCTCAGGAACTTCCCTTCCACCTTCCAGCACAACCCAACCATAGCTGGTCTTGAATTAAGCGCCTGGGCGTTCCTGCTTCTGAGTTATTGACTTATACTGCCCTTCCTTGCCTTGTCAAATCCTTAGATAAATGATCTTTGTGCATGGCCTCTACATGGATTCCTGCCTGATCTCACAACTATCCCAGTCTCCGTGGGCTCAAGGTCCATGTCTAGTGGTCAGAATCTGTGTCTACATCCCTAGTCCAGTAGTCCAGTCTGGTTTGACACACTGCATGCAGGAAAGCCAGCTGTCACAACCCTCCACTGGAACGTTCCTGGACTGTGAGCTCCTTAATCTATAATTGGGTATGGGATCCCGGTGGCCTTCATGAACAGAATATAACACTAACATTTACAGAAAAGCACTTTATGGAGGGTTTATTGGCAACTTGAGTATGTGATGCATTCACTGAGAATTTTATCTTCTACAACAACACAAAGGTAATAGCAGTTGTCACTGTTATGTTTTGCTTATGTTACTAGGTTATCTATAGGGGTGTGTTTTACCATCAGCTTTTTTCACTGAATGACTGTTTTCAATGACATGAAATTGCAGGGCACACCTTGTTGGGAATATTTCCAGAGAGCCAAGGTACACTGACTCCATCAAGTTTAAATATCATATTCTAGCTCCCTTGCTTAGCAAGTGAGGAACTGTGTCCTAGAGGCTAAGTGACATGCCCAGGGTCACATTTTTGCGTTGCTTTAGGATCAAGTAGAAACCAGTGGACGCCACAGGTCCCTCACTCATTATGTTCCCATCCTCTGTGATCTCACTAGTGTATGTTTTCACATATTGCCTTCCCCATCAGACAATGTCCCTATTCTTCAATGGTTCCTTAGTCACAGGAACCATTTTGAAGCGCTCCCTCTGTGCCAGCTTCATACACATCCTCTATGACCGCCATCATATCCCCATAAAATTGATGATATGACCCCCCTTTGGCAGGGACTTACCAAGGTTAAATAAGTTGACCAAGGTCACATTAGCCAAGAGGTCTCAGAGTCTAACTCCAACTCCAAACCACACAGTCTTTCCTCTACATCCAATGGCTGTATTCCTTCTCGTATATTCTCCTTTCTAGCCTCAGTACACCATCAAGTTTGGTGTGTGTGTGTGCATGCGCACATGCACACATGCATGCACTCAAGTGTGTCCAACTCTTTGCAGCCCCATAGACTATATATAGCCCACCAGGCTCCTCTGTCCATTGATTTCCCAGGTAAGAATACTGGAGTGGGCTGCCATTTCCTTCTCCTGACCCACGGATCAAACTCGCCTCTCTCGTGTGTCCTGCATTGGCAGAGAGATTCTTTACCACTGTGTGTCTCTTGAGAGAATAAATGAGCACTTGGAAAAAGAAGGACCAGCTTCTCTCCCCTACTCCTACTGATGATGTGGTCTTGGGCAAACCCCCAAAAACACCCCAGGTCTGTTGTATCTCTGCATAGAATGGGGCTAGTGATGCCTCAGGGGCCTAAAAGGAAAAGTATTAACACTGTGCTCTGTTGAAACTCTTCCCAGAAAATAGATTGAAATTCAGATGCTCACTTACAAGTGGTTCTGGAAAAGCTAAGAGTACTTAGCTCATCTAGAGGGAATGGTAACCACTCCAACAGGGCCAGTTGGACTGCCTCCCCAACTCCCTGAAAAAATGAAACTCGAGGGATAAGCAACCCAGATTGGAGTTATCAGGGGACGTGCATTATAGAGTATTAATCAGCAGCTGAGATGGCTAGACAGTTTATTTATCTCCATAACCTAAAGTCTTATATGATCTGGGACACCTCTAAAATTCAAAGTTCCATTTAGAAGGTCCTGGTATTTATTGGCAGGCCAACATCATCAATTAATCATCATCAACAACAAAGATGATTCATTTTAAGTGCTATAGGGGAGGTCCTGGCCATCTAAAGGAAAAGACAAAGGCACAAACAGGACAGTTGGGGTTGGGGGAACTTTCCATTTAAAGTTGTTCAAAGTCACACAGTGGTAAAGGTTAGGTTATCAATTATACTTCATGCTATGTATGAACAAGCAGAGAACTATATCAAGGCTACTCAAAAGATCTGACATTTTAAGAGCTGAAGCCATTTTGTAATATTCTTGCAAAGATTCTGCAGAGGCTGTATTATTTTTTAAATGTGACTGTTACAAGCAAAGAGACTAATAGGTCTGAGTAGGCTGATTTTCAAGCAGCAATACACCATTTTTCATCTAGATGACTCTTTATCAGTTAAGAAAAATCAGCTTCTAAGTAAGTTCATTTGTATTTTTTTTTTTTTTTAGATTCCACATATAAGGGATGTCATAACAATATTTCTCTATCTGACTTACTTCACTCAGTATGAGATTCTCTAGGTCCATATGACATCCTTTATGTGTGGACTATAAAGAGACATGATACAAATAAGCTTATTCACAAAACAGAAACAGACTCACAGACTTTGAAAGGAGCTTATGGTTGCCAAGAGTACGGATGGGGGAATGGGATAGTTAGGGTGTTTGGGATGGACATGTACCCACTGCTATGCTTAAATGGATCACCAACAAGGACCTACCATATAACACAGGGAACTCTGCTCAATGTTATGTGGCAGCCTGGATGGGAAGGGAGTTTGGAGAATGGATACATGTATATGTATGGCTGAGTCCCTTTTTCACCATTCAACTGAAACTATCACAACATTGTTAATTGGCTATACCCCAAAACAAAATAAAAAGTTAAAAAAAAAAAAGAAAAATTAGCTTCTGAACTCAGCTACCACTGAGAGGTTTTAAACTTTAGTGAAAGGGATAGAACATGTCAAACAGAGGCAGTCAGTGTCTCGAATTTACTGGACCAAGATCATGCAAGCTATCAGAGTGTTTTTTAACACTGGACATGCAAGCCAGTGAACTAGGTAACTGACTGTAGTTTGGTTTATACTGGCTCACAAGAGCCCATTGGTAAGTTCTCAGGAATTCTGTAAGCCTGTTGTTTCATAGTCATTATTAAAAACTAAATTATTTCAATGTACAATTAAATAAATTGTATTGAGAAAAAGGCAACAAATACTCAAAACATCACTTTCTAATTCTTTTACAGCACTGTACTATTTTTCATCCTCTTGAGTTTATTTTCTCTCTCTCTCTTTTTACTTTTTCTGGCTGATCCACACAGCTTGTAGAATATTAGTTCCCCAACCAAGGATTGAATCTGGACCCTCAGCACTGACAGCTCCAGGTCCTAACCACTGGACCACCAGGGAAATCCCCTCTTGAGTTTATTTTCATCTGTTGCCTTATTATGGTATAAAATCAATACATAATGACAATATCCATTCCCATTTTTAAGTTCAGTGATATCACATTGGTAAATTGGAATTGATCATGATGGGAGTATTTAAACCATGAAAATCATTAAAAGCTATAAATCAAGGATTGATTTATTTTCTTGATTGTCTAGACTCAAGAACGTCATAAAGAAAATGCTACAATACTGATGAAACTTAAATCTTGTGTGTGTAGCCCTACATTGTGACAAACAAACAAAAAAGAAGCTACATTCGTCTTACTGAAGGCAAACGTCTGAGTCAGCAAAGAAGCAGTTCGTTTTATTAAGTGAAATTTCGGGATACATCTCCAGTTTTGTCTTATTCATTAACATAAAGGAAAATATCGATCAACGGTCAAGTTGAAACTCTTGTTCATTGTTGCAGGGTTGGCTAGATATAGAAGAGTGTAGCAAAAATCAATAAAAGTGTGTGGTGAAAATCAGTTGGCTATGTGGAATTTACAATCCAGAGCCCTATTTTTGTGATTATTTATAACTTGTATGTTATTAATATCTATCTTTGTATAGTAAAATGTATAGTAAACTTATGTGTTTATATATACAGACATTTTCCCAAGAGAACCAGCTGTTAAATGTTTACATCAGTGGAAGTGGGCCCCTGTGCTTATCCTTAAAGAGATTATCATCTGGCAGGACCCAGGCAAAACCCCTATGGTGCAGGCTCCAGGGTGGTGAGAAGTGTTAGAAAGAATTCAATCTGGAGTTCTGACAGGGCAAAGCAGCAGTCATCCAGGGACTCCTGGAAGATTGGTTCACAGGTTACATGGAAAATCATGTAGCTCTTTAGACTGAAACGAGTGTAGTAATAAAAATGGAGTTGGATATACACAGATATGCTCTATGTGTATGAGATATTTGAAATGGCATTTCACATGACTTAATGAGAAAGTTAATTTATTTTTGTTGATGTGAAAATATTTTATTACTCATTTGTAAACTAGAAATAGGCAGAGTGTGGTTGGTGGTGATTGTGGTCTGTCTGGTGTTGGCCTTTGTCTGATTTCTGTCCAATTCAGTCGATTGCTTCTGCTGAGGTCACGCTGTGGACAAAGTTACTAGGAAACTGAAGGTGCCTGCTACAATCTGCTTCTAGTTTCCACTTGGGTTTGTTGTTGTTATAGTCAGGCCATAGAGGAAAGACTTTTCAGCTGATGGAATCAGCCATGACCTCAGAGCCTGGGGAACAAAGCCTCTCCAGAGAGCTATTTGAGAGGCTGTAGAGGTGCTGTTGGAGTTCCGATCCCCCAACCTCGGGCCCTTTGACCATTCTCAAGTACTGGTGTCTGGTGGGCTTTCCCTCCAGCAGTAGACTCTACCTCTCCCTGAAGAAGGATCTCCAGAATCTAGCTTGCCTGCACCAGAAAAGATGGGAAGCCGTGCATCAGGCCAGCCCTTAACCAAAGACCAAGTTCAAGAGTGGAAAGAGCCCAGCTGAGACAATGCTGAGATGTGACATATGCCACCCCCAGGGCTCCCCTGTAGGTTTGAACCAAAGTCACCCCTCACTCCCCACCACCAGGGGCTTTCCCTGCCATCACACTCCTGCTTCTCCTGACTTCCCTTCCAGACCCACTGCTCTGTCTTCTCCACCAGCCTTTCCACAGGAACATTCTCTGATCTATCACTTCCACATGAATCCTCAGAGGAACTCAAGCTAAGACAATGGCCACGTTCCGCGTCGCGTGGTCCTCACCTCCATCTAGCACCCGTGACCGCAGGTGACTGGCCACAGGTGGGCACAGGTGGCCTGTCTGCAGTTTGGCCAGCACGCTAAGGAGCTGTCACCCAGGCTGCTCTAAGTAGATCCGCTCTCTTAGGAAGTCTGATTTAGAGTCATCGAGAGAGTAGCCTAATCATCACATTGGATGTTGCAAAACTCTGGTCGAGAATCATACGCTTGGCCTGCCTGAGAGCCACCAGATACCCTGTCACTGGAACCTTATTGTCTCCTCGGTGACTTCCCAGTTTGCAAACAATCTTCCATTTCCAAGAGATTTCTTCTCCACGTCCTCGTCTTCGTATCCTGCTGGTAATCATTATCTCTATTTCTCAAAGAGCCTAAAACACAAGCAAGGAATCACCTCTGGTAGACCCAATTTCCTGGCCACTCACTGTCAAATTCTTAGGAAAAGGGTCCTGAAAACTACTACGGAGGCTATAATGATTCAGCAGAAGCAACGTGAGGTCGAATTAGTATTCATATTACTCAAGTAGTGAAGATGGAAGGAAACTGTATGCAATATTGAAAAGCTGGAAGAGGCAGATGAAGTTGTACAAGCAATACACACAGTGGTTACCTGCACAGGGTACTGGTACTGGGTCACCTGCCACCCAGCCTGACACCACCAGGGAGTCTCCAGTGACCTCTTCTTCGCCAACACTGCTGCCAGAGCCACGGTGCAGGCAGAGGCTGTGCTGGAGGAGAGGGCCCTGGATCAAGATGCCATTTTAATTTTAATTTTAATTCATTGTGTAACACTAATATCACAGTATATAATAATAATATTACAATGTTATGATGTAACAACATCACATTCTGTAATAATAATATCATTGGAAAAGACGGGTGCTAGGAAAGATTGAAGACAGGAAGAGAAGGGGACAACAAAGGATGAAATGGTTGGATAGTATCATAGATTCAATGGACATGAGTTTGAGCAAACTCCAGGAAACGGTGAAGGACAGGGAAGGCTGGTGTGCTGTAGTCCATGGAGTTGCAAAGAGTCAGACAAGACAGAGATGGAACAAGAACAGCAATAATAATATCACAGTCTGTTTTACATGTTAAATGTATGAGAATGTATGAAATAGAAATGGTAGGAAAAACATAAACGTGGGTCAGGAACATGAATTTTTTTCCCAAACCAGGGGCCAAAGGAAGGTGTGTCACCTGCAAGGCACAAAGAAGAGGCAGAGAAGGTGACAGGACAGCGTGTGTTTGTCCCTGTGTCTACTCCAGGAAGGAGTTGAGGCAAGCCCTCTGCCCTGGTCCAGAGCTGGGGGTTTAGTTTGGTCAGTGGGAGATGCTGGCTTGAGAGAAAAAAAGCCATCTGGTTACTTACATAGAGCTGGTCCCCTGGTGACCACAAGTTGGTTTTGCCACAAAAGAAATTGGGGTGAAGCAGAAGTAGAAGAAGCAGCTGGCTCCTCTTTATCTTCTATGCCCTTTTTCTCCCTAGATGAGGCTCTCAACATGAGGAGGGAGAGAAATCGCAAAAGAAAGAACGGGAAGGCTACAAACCAGGAAACCCTATAAATCAGGGATGCTGCGGCCTTTAGCTTGGAGGTGCTTTGTGAGTCTTTGGCTGCCTTTTGCTCAAGCAAGCACGTGAGTTCTAGGGATCAGTGGAGACTGGGGCTCATTGTCCAGGCTTGCTCCAAGTTTGCCCTCTAACTAGATTTAAAAAGGAACTTCTGACCTAACCTGGCTCACCAGGGCCCCCAAAGAGGCAGGAGCTCAGGGCAGACAGCTTTGTTCAGAAATGGAGGTTGAACAGTCCCCAGGGTAGCCTGTCAGGTGGGGTACAGAGAGAGAGATGCCAGCTGCAACCCCCATGTCGAAGATGGTAGACCAGCCCTCTGCAGACTCCTGCAAACAAGCAGGATCTGTGCTCGCCTGGAATCAACATCAGCTCCTCCACACCCACCCCACACTTCCACGGAATGCTCATAAAAATACTAACTGCTTCGTATAGGCCAATAATTAGCTCACCAGTCACAGCACAGGGACGCTGTGGCTCTGGGAGAACATTCCCCAGTGAGGAACAGGCCACATCGGATCTTCCCTGAGAGCTCTTAGAATGCAGATTTCAGTATCTCATCCACAGAGGACCTGATTCAGTAAGTCTAGGGTGGGGCCTGGAAATCCAGGCAAACTTTGTAACAAAGAAGGGCTTTACTTGGATTTGAGCAACCATACCAGATCTTACATTTGTTCAGATAGCCCTTTCTTTAATCTTTATAAAAATATTTGGGGATTCTTAAAGATGAAGAAGGCACCACGCATGGCTCCTCCCATGAAGGGACGCAACTCTGCAGAGGCCCTGCTGTCGACAGCGGTGGTTCCCTTATGACGTGCTTGGTAGGTCAGCACCCGGCACGCAGGCAGGATGCCTCACAGCGGTGGTTCCCTTACGACGTGCTTGGTGGGTCACCACCCGGCACTCAGGCAGGGTGCCTCCTTCAGCAGCCAGGTCAAGGTCGGGCCCCTGGCCTCCAGCCTTGGCCAGCTCCCACTGTATAACTGCAGAATACACGTTTTCCTTTTCTCTTCGAGCCTTGATATAGAAAGGGTTGCGTAACGCTGCTCAGGACTCCTATCTGCCAGGCATCCCTAAAGATCACAGGATCACCTGCAGTGACTGCCTGCGCCCCCTCCTGGAACCTCCCCCTCCTGGAACCTGCCCCAGCCAGGAGCTGCGTGCTCCAGCAGTAAAGAACCATGAAAAAGGTCTTTCTGTCTGATGTGGGCACATGATGGGTTGGAAAGGATGTGGGCTCAGTGATGAGACAGACTCAAGCTGCAGGTCTTCCTCTTCTGGTCCAAGATGATGAACATGCCATTTAAATCTCACTGGTTTCAACTACACCTTCTCAAGTGCACACGGAACGTTCTCCTGGATTGACTCCACACTCAGCCACAAGGCGAACTTTGGTAAAATTTAAGAAAATTAAAATTCATATTAAGCATCTTTTCTGATCACAATACCATGAGATTAGAAATAAACTCTAAAAAACACAAACACGTGGCGGCTAAAGAATATGCAACTCAACAACCATGGGATCACTGAGGAAATCAAAGAGAAAATAAAAGAATACCTAGAAACGAAACCACAATGGTCCACAACTTCTGGGATGCAGTAAACCTCACTGGTTTCCTGTCTGCAACGTTGGGATGGTCATCCCAACTCCCCAGCTTCTTACTCGGGTTCACTGAGAACACAGGTGGAACAGTCCCTGCCTCCCAGCCACAGAACCCGCCTCATTCCTGTGGAACAAGAGAGGGGTACCTGGGGGGCGGGTTTGGAAACTGACACAGCCCCAGGAGGCTATTTTCTCCCGCTGGAAAGGAAGCCTCTCACGACAGAACCGCAACAGGACAGGATGTGACTACAGGTGGCTGTAACTCAGCCACAACCTGGGACAGTTCACCAGCCCTTCCTGAAAATGACCAAGGGCTTCTTGAAAGGTGACAACTATTTTTAAATAACCAGACTGGGATGGGGGACTTTTTTTCTCTCCTCTCAGCTTAAGGTAGATGGGCTCAAAAACTAATTTAGATCAGGGTTTATTATGAATCCTGGGGCTAATTTTTTCCCCTAATTTTACAATTTTTCCCCTAGAGTTCCTATGCTTTTCAAGCACAAGCCTAGAAATAATTATGGAAATGGATTCCATGATTCCTGACACACACACTCAGGAGTCTCTCTCCCTGGAGTCTCTGTGGGATCTAGGAAGCAATGGCAGAGGATGGAGGCAGGTGAGGACATCCGCACTCCAAGGATGCGGCCCGGAAGAACAGAGCCGAGGTGGGCACAGGAAAGAGTCTTAGCTGGGTCTGGGGCATCGTCTTAGATGCAGCCCAGTTTTCTTCTCCAGCCCAGTGGAGAGCACCGGAACTTTGGAGGTACTGGAACCCTTTCCAAGGGGCAGGTAGGCCCTCCAACCATTTCAGGGCTTCCACTGCTGTTATGTGTTCATTTCTACAGCCTACCCAGCCTCAGGGAGAAGGGTTCGAAACCCTCCTCCTGGCTCCCCATCTCTTTCACAGTCTTTTCTTTGACTTTCAGGAGTGTGTTGCCTTGGGTGAAAAAAAATCCCAGGATGTCCAACTGCAGGACACTTCAGAGACTTGTTTTAACAGGTTCAGAAAGTGTATCACTCTGATAATTAAGTAGTGAATTCTGTTACCAGTTCAGGGGTTTCCAATCAGTTTCCTACAAAATGGAAAGAAGACCTAAACAGCAGTTCACTCATCAGATAATTTTTGGTGATAGATGATCTTATTTTCGACACATGACTCAGAAGCTGTCCTATGTCCAGTTGTGCTGTGCTTAGTCGCTCAGTTGTGTCCAACTCTCTATGACCCCATGGACTGCAGCCCACCAGGCTCCTCTGTCCCTGAGATTCTCCAGGCAAGAATACCGGAATGGGTCACCATGCCTTCCTCCAGGGGATTTTCCCAACCCAGGAATGAACCCAGGTCTCCTGCATTGCAGACCGATTCTTCACCAGCTGAGCCATCAAGTAGCATTCACGTAAGAATACTCTTTCCATAAATTAGAAGGAGAAAGAAAAATAACATATGATATCACTTACATGTGGAATCTAAACTAGGACACACACAAGAATAAATAATATACAATAAAATAGGACACAAATGAACTTATCTGTGAAAGAGAAACAGACTCACAGACATAGAGAACAGACTTGCAGTTGCCAAGGTAGCGGGATAGACTGGGAGTTTGGGATTCACAGATGCAAACTAGTGTATATAGGATGCATAAACAACAAGGTCCTACTGTATGGCACAGAAAACTATATTGAATATCCTGAGATAGACCATAATGGAAAAGAATATTAAAAAGAATGCATACATATGTATAACTGAATCGCTATGCTGTACAGCAGAAACTAACACAATATTGTAAATCAACTCTACTTCAATAAAGTAAATTTTTAAAAAAGGAATATTCCTTCCACCCCTATCTGTATGAACAAGGTTTCTCAATATCAACTGCTCGAAAAATGAGGCATTGGCACAGAACTGACATTGAAAACAAGCCCAGTTTAGCAGTAAGAGTTGCATTAATTTAATCATGAATGTATGTTGTTTTGATTCATAGTTTGTTTGACTAAAAAACACCACAATATTTAAGAATGTGTTTGGGGGCTTAACTACTAGCCAGTAGTGAATGAAATGGCTCAGGCCAGTACAAGATCTCAAGAAAGATGATAATGGGGCCATTTGTCCTTGACAGTTCTGTCCACAATCGTCACACTTGTATAGACCACCCCAAATTCAACATTGATGGCTACTCATCCAAAGGAAGGAAGAGCAGACTTTCAGAACTAGAGTACATGTCAAGTGGCTTTGTTTTTATTTCTTATTCCAGTATCAATGTTCTGTTCCACAGGAAGTGAAAAGTATACATGCTTGCACTTTTTTCTGGGGAAAAGTTCATCCCTGACCTCTTCCTCTTGCTCTGCAAAACAAAGACTGCTGGAAATCTAAGGAAACTCAATAGGTATGCCATTCAGTCTCATTTCTTTACAAGCAAGGAAACTAATGGGGAGTCCAGGGAGTTTGGGTGAGTTGCCAGTCACACCTTTGGAAGATTCTGGCCCACAGCGCAGGTGCTCTGACCCCAGCCAAGGAGGAGCGTGTCCCAGCCCGAGTCAACACGGGTTTCTTGGAGCACTGTGAGCTTCACTCTGCACAGCTGACACCCTGAGGCTTTGATTTAGTTTTCATTTACATTTTCCCTCTGTTAAATATTCTGTTTCCTGGCTCCTTTGTTTATTCCGTGTCTGGCTTTCTCTCTCACTTTAGTGGAATAAATCCTTACAGTTTCTGACGTGAAGCTCCATGGTCAACAAAATGTGTGATTGCCTTTTCCCCCTGAAAATGTCATATTTTTTTCCTCACACTTAAGTCCAGTTCATCTCAGTAGTAAATTCTAGGTTGAAAATAATTTTCCCTCAGAAGTTTGTCATGAACCTTCCAGGGCTGCATGATACCATTTTGATTCCTAATCCTTTTGTTCGTGACCTGGTTTCCCTCTTGGAACTTGCAGTGTCTTTTAAAAATCAGAAAGGTGGATTTCTTATGTATTTTTTTTAAAGAATTCTACAACCTACTTTTTAAAAATAATTTCATTTACTTGTTTGTATTTGGCTGCACTGGGTCTTGGTTGCTGCGTGGACTTTGCTCTAGCTTCAGCAATCGAGGGCTGCTCTCTAGTTGCAGTGCACAGGCTTCCCACTGAAGTGGCTTCCCTTGTTGCAGAGCATGGACTCTATGGTCCACGGGCTTCAGCAGCTGTGACTCGTGGGCTCAGTCGTTGCATCTCCCAGGCTCTAGAGCACAGGTTCCATAGTTGTGGCGCACGGGCTTAGTCGCTCCGCAGCATGTGGGATCTACCCAGACCAGAGCTCGAACCAGAGACTCGTGCACTGGCAGATGAACTCTTCTCCAGTGACCCACCAGGGAAGCCCCTTGACCCACTGACCCACAAGGGGCTTGTTATTTGTTTTATTTGTCATGATGATGATGCTGGACACTTGGCTGGTTACCATGATGACTCTCCCATCCTTCTCTTCCAGAAAACCTTCTTGCACTATTCTTTGATTCCATTTCCTCCAGACCTAATATTAGATGACTTTATTTCCCTTAAACTGATCCTCTAATGTTCCCATCATTTCTCTCCAGTTTTCTATTACTTAGTCATTTACCTTTTATGTTCTGGAAGATTTCCTCAATTATATCCCCCAGACCTCCAGTTCCATTTGTTTTGCTCCAAAACTTTTAATTTCCAAGAGCCCTTTAACATGGCCTGACTTTTGTTTTATTCTGAAAACAGCACTCTTGCATGACTGCAATGCTATCTCATACCAGTTTGGAGGTATCAAACTGCACAGTATCTTGTTTTCTTCTCCACCATGCATAGCTAAACCCTCTTTTCCTGTTCATTTTGGAACCTTGCCTCAAATGCCTAGTGATCCCTAACTCCTTTTTATGTTTCAGACCGAGGCTCTAAGAAGGACACTGGAAGTGTCCTTCCAGTGAATAAGTCTTGTCACCTGGCCTCCACATTCAGGCAGATTTCACTGTGCAGAGCCATTTTCTCTGGGGAGGAATCCCCAAACTCCCACTTCTGCATGTAGCAGCAAGGATTCTGTGAACAAAGTGGGGGAAAGGGTCAGGGAGGCAAGGAGGGGACCAGACTTTCACTTCATACCCCCTACATATTGCACCTGAAATGCCCAAGACCAGAGTACCTGCTGTTTAATCCATGCAGAACACAAACCTGCAGTTTTCTGAGAGGAGCGGGGAGGACCTAGAAGACCAGGAGCCCTGGATGAAGACCAACCCCCACTGGAGACAGTGTTTCCCATTTCTCGTCTCCAGCTCAACTCACCTCTGACTCTATTCCATAAGTGATGCTGCTGAGTCCAGAGCCTTCAAGGGGTTTCATGAAATTACATAGCTTGTTTTCCTGTAGTGTTCCCTGCCTACACACATTAGAACATACCCGCTTCCTCTTCACTAAGTCAGTTTCTCTCTCCCATCTGTTTTCCATCTTGCAGAAACTTGTTTAAATCTCTTGCCCATTGGGGACTCCTGTCTGGCCTTCCTAGCCCTTACAAGCCTTATACATTTTGTCCTCCTATAATGTCATTTTAGGCTGGCCTTGAGTGAGGAGGTGGGGAGAGAGAAAAGATACACACGTGTATTTCATCTGTCATCTTTTACTAGGTCTTTTGTTTTCTTATATTTTTGTCTAATTTCAAAGTTAAGCTTATGGTACAAATTGGGAAGGTTTACATCTTTTTCTAGGCTCATATATTTCTCAGCAGAACTTGTCCAAGAAAGGATCTGGGCCTTGTATCCTTTCAAGGGTTTCTATCTCTTTTCAAAGTTGTTCAAAATGTATTCTTTGGAGTTTCTGGGTCTCAAATCTTTTACCTTTGTCCCATCCTTTCATCTGTTTGTTCTATAATATAAAAGTCACTCTCACTATCAGAGTTAGTAGGCAGAAGGCATTCCTTTTGAAGGAGGAAAAGGGGGCTGCCCAGCCCAGCTGGCCTTCCAAAGGTGGCTTCCAACTGGCCCTCCCTGAAGTAACCCTAGGGTCTCCTACCAGGGGTCTCCTACCTGAGCCTGTGTTTCTGTCTGAAGACTCTGGGCTTCCTCACGTCACTGCATCTCGTGGAGGCCTTTCAATGGACTGTCCTGTGTTCTGGCTTTTCTGTATCCTGATTGCCCCCCATCTTTAAAAATTGTCCTCCATCCTTGTTGGCTCACTTTTGTATCATCAGTCTCTCAAGAAGCTTTCATACAGGTGTTCAGCCCACCCTCTGGTCATGGCCTTTCTCTGTCTCCTTTTCGAAGCCTCTCTGGGTAGCAGGTTTCTTATTAAATCAATGCCTAGTGGGTGGACTGAACACCTTTGCAAGGTGCTGACAGTTCACCATGATGAACTGTACCCACGGAGTCAGTCCCTGGGACAATTGCCCAAAGGAACCTTATCGGGACTTCCCTGGTGATCCAGTGATTAAGACTTCACCTTCCAATACAAGGGATTCAGGTTTGATCCCTGGTCAGGGAGCTAATATCATACATGCCTCTCAGCCAAAATACAGAAAACATAAAATAGCGGCAATATTACAGCAAAGCAAACTATAAGCAAGGTGAAAAGACAACCTTCAGAATGGGAGAAAATAATAGCAAATGAAGCAACTGTCAAAGAATTAATCTGAAAAATATACAACCAGCTCATGCAGCTCAATACCAGGAAAATAAATCAATCAAAAAATGGGCCAAAGAGCTAAACAGACATTTCTCCAAAGAAGACATCCAGATGGTTAACAAACACATGAAAAGATGCTCAACATTACTCATTATCAGAGAAATGCAAATCGAAACCGCAATGAGGTACCATCTCATACCGGTCAGAATGGCTGCCATCAAAATGTCTACAAACAATAAATGGTGGAGAGGGTGTGGAGAAAAGGGAACCCTCTTACCCTGTTGCTGGGAATGCAAATTAGTACAGCCACTATGGAGAACACTGTAAAGATTCCTTAAAAACTGGAAATAGAAGTGCCATACAACCCAGCTATACCACTGCTGGGCATACACACCAAGGAAACAAGAATTGAAAGAGACACATGTACCCCAATGTTAATTGCAGCACTGTTTACAATAGCCAGGACATGGAAGTAACCTAGATGTCCATCGGCAGATGAATGGATAAGAAATTATCCATTGGTACATATACACAATGGAATATTACTCAGCTGGTAAAAAGAATGCATTGAGTCAGTTCTAATGAAGTGGATGAAACTGGAGCCTGTTATACAGAGTGAAGTAAGCCAGAAAGAAAACCACCAATACAGTATAATAATGCATATGTATGGAATTTAGAATGATGGTAACAATGGCCCTATATGCAAGACAGCAAAAGAGACAAAGATATAAAGAACAGACTTTTGGACTCTGTGGGAGAAGGTGAGGGTGCGATGATTTGCAAGAAGAGCACAGAAACATGTATGTCACCATGTGTGAAACAGATGACCAGGCCAAGTTCAGTGCATGAAGCAGGGCACTCAAAGCCAGTGCACTGGGACAACTTCGAGGGATGGGATTGGGAGGGAGGTTCAGGACGGGGGGGACATATGTACACCCGTGGCTGATTCATGTTAGTGTATGGCAAAACCCACCACAATATTGTAATTAGCCTCCAATTAAAATAAATACATTAATTTAAAAAAACCAGCAGCAACATTGTAACAAATTCAATAAAGACGTTAAGAATGGCCCACGTCAAAGGAACCTATGGCCAGTGGAAGGGGCTTCCCCTAGGCAGCTAGGTGAGTGGATATGCCATCTGCCACACCCCTCAGCCTCATAAGCGGTCCCCAGGAGCACAGGAGATCTAGCACTGTGTCCTCCCTCTGGGCGCAGACCGTCCAGAGGAAACACTGGCAGTTTTGATGCCAACGCCATAAAGAATCAATGCACAGCCATGGAGCAGAGAGCACATAGGCGTCCTTTTGTTCACAGCAATTAGTGCATTCCAGCAGAGCCAGTTCTGGGCAGGGGGCAGAGGGAGTCACCACAAAATGGCCTTTGTCCGAACTCCCATAAAAATTCCAGCCGGTGGGAGTGAGCACAGAGCCCAGAGACTCGATTGTAGATGTCCCAGATCTCAGCTTCTACAGCGAAACTATCCCAGGAATTCGTGAACCGTGGTCTATTCAAGGAGGAGGAGAGCAAATACCTCCTAAAGAAAAGACGCTGCTTTCAAAAGATCTGATCTGATGGTTGAGGATTTATTGCTCTAAAAACTCAAGATCCCTCTAGAAAACTGGGTGGGTTCTTTTGTTAATGTGCGTAGATATGGCCGTGGAGAGACATCTTCCATCTTCACTCACCCAGCCTACACCCAGTTCCTCCTGACATGTGGAAACAGGAGTTTAGCCGTTTGATTCACAGATAAATCTTCAAATTGTGTTATTCTTTCTAATGACAGACGCACGCAGGAAAACCTGCTCACTAGTTAGTTGTCATTATTCCCACTGCAGAACTAGAGAAAACAATGATCCAAGTGGTCAGGTAGCTGGATTATCTGGAAGCTGAAATGTTAATCTAGGCCCACCTGCATTACCCGGACATCAGATCCGCTGTGCAGTAAGACCATAGGTCTTCAGCAAGATGAGCACAGCTCTGTGGGCACGACGACACAGCCTCCATCGTAGAAATTCTCCAGCCTCCAATGATGCAAAATGTGGAATCCTTGGAACTGTACCCGGCACTTAGTAAACAGCATATGGACCTATTTCAGTTAGGTCAAGGGCTCAGAGGAAGAGCCCACCCTAGACCAGGAGGATGTGCTTGAAAAGATGTTTTCAACTTGGAGGGATTTGCACTGATTTGCATATTTTTAGTCCCATTTTGAGATCATTTAATGCATTCAGAAGGGGGCCGGCTGGATTAACGATGCACTTTTGGGCAAGTTGGAGGACATTAGCTAAGGGCAGATGACTTAAGGGCTGACCACCACAGGGAAGAGTGGAGAAGATGGACAGGCCACACCCTAGTGTCCTAGGGTCCACCTGAGCTAACACGTCTTTTTCCAAGAAGATAGGATTTGCTCCATCAACTTTAGGCAGAGCGTGGGCTCTTAAGAACCTTGAATAAAGGGCCTGGGATCTACTGACTTCAAAAGAGCAGGGCTTGAATACATATATACGCATTCACAGGTATGTACATTCATATACATATACATATAGGAATCATTTTGTAGCATACCTGAAACTAACACAACACTGTAAATCAACTCTACTTTAATAAAAATAAATTTTCAAAGGTGGCATGGCATCCAGACCCAGGGCTCCTAATTCACTCCCTAGGGTTGGTAGTGGGGGCTTCATTTCTTTGCCTACACAAACAACGAGAGGAGAGGAATCCCCATCTATGCTTTCTTATAGTTCTAGAGACATAATTCTGCAGCTTTACTTCTTTGTGAAAATCTACCATGGTTTGTCTCAAGGCTGGACTCCAGCCAACGACCATACAAAGGAGCAAATCCAAACCTCTGAGTGATGCATGGTGATTTCAGTTGAACTGAACCAACTCTAAGCTATCAACCAGGTAACAGTAGAAACAAAGCCTTTGCAAAATAATAACAAAGTAAAATCAGACACACCTGGGCCCTTCCTAGGCAGTAAATTCACCTTCTTACCTTGTAACGCTTTTTGAGTGTTTCACCTCTAATGTTTATTTCTGCTGGACTTTGGCATATAACTTAATTTTTATGAAGTTCGAACTTTTTATTAGTGGAAGGGTGGGAAGAGGGTGTGGGTTTCATGTCTACGTTGAAAATCATCTCACAGGTCCATCCCAACCCACCTGAAATGATTCAGCTTGTCCTCATGTCATCTTCAGAACAGCTGCCCCTCTTCAGTTGTTGGGTCTGCTCCTGTAAGGAAATATCCTTACAGGACTCACAACCTTGCGTGTATGGTGGGGGTGGGGGCTTCTCTGGGTTTGTTACAATTGAGGAGTCACTTTCCCATCCTGCTGTAGGGTCTTCATTATGATGAAACACATTAATATGTTGAACTTTAGTTATTTTCAGTTATAGATTATCAACATGAGTACAGTCGATACTTGCTTATAAAAGTCAGCGAGAACACTGAATTAGTGAATCCTGAACCTTTGCTCCAGGGGTGGGGAAGTACAGGGTACCTTTGATGACAATGTTTTCATTGACCAATTGACACATAACCCTTGATTTTTGTGTGTTTTCTGTTTAAAGACACCTCATTTAATAGACACCGTCGATTCACTGCACTCATGGCCAGCAGCACTGTAACAGATGTGCAACAAAGATTCCCTAACACACATGTTTTCTCCATAACTACTGTCTCAAGCTTCTTGCACGTAGGATCACTGGGCAGCATCTCAGCATCTTGGAAGCCATTTTAAACTACAGAATCACCAGCAAAAAAGCACAAAAATGTGAAAAATGTGGCCCCAAGTACACAGTGAAAAGGGCCCCTGTTTACAACACAGATATCCTCTGGAATAAGGATGAGGGTCAAGAGAAAGGGAGTGGCCCCAGACAGACCTCATTCTTGGCTCCTGTTCCTGAAAAGTATATTCAATTCCATTAATAATAGTGAAACAAAATAGCATGAAACATGGTGGTGTTGATTAGGGTAATAAATCCACAGAGTCTCTAGACTTTTCTGGGCATGCTACCTGGTGGCTCAGATGGTAAAGAATCTACCTGTAGTGCAGGAGACGTGAGTTTGATCCCTGAGTCAGGAAGATCCACTGAGAAGTAAATGGCTACCTGCTCCAGTATTCCTGCCTGGAGAATTCCATGCACAGGCAGGCTACGGACCATGGGGTCGCAAAGAGTCAGATACGACTAAGTGACTAACGCTTTCACCCACCTGCTTATTTCCACTGGACTTTGCATATCATTTTCTTTTTATGATCCTTAATACTCTGCTCATTAGAAGAATAGGAAAACAAAAGACACTGATATTTACACAACCTGTGGCAACACCCATTTGGCCCTGAGTCAGAAGGGATGATTCACGGTCCTACACGACCGTGTAATCTCTAGGTAAATCTCAGAAAACACGCCCACCTCACAGACTCAACAGTGGAGCCCAGGAACCACCGTCAGGTGACAGCACATCCACGTCCCAATTCCGTTTCCTTAGAAAATCAATAAACTTCTTTCCAAGGTCAAATTTGCAAACTGAAATGCTGCAGGTTCACAGCCATTTGGTGACTGGAGTTAATAATACTGTCTCTGTCTGTAATGACCCACATGAGTGGTTGTTGTTCAGTCGCTCAGTTGTGTCTGACTCTTTTCGACCCCATGGACTGCAGCACACCAGGCTTTCCTGTCCTTCACTTCCCTCCCAGGGTTTGCTCAAACTCATGCCCATTGAGATGCCATCCAACCATCTCATCCTCTGACATGCCCTTCCCCTTTTGCCTTCAGTCTTTCCCAGCATCCAGGTCTTTTCCATTGAGTCAGCTCTTCGCATCAGATGGCCAAAGTATTGGAGCATCAGCATCGGTCCTTCCAATGAATATTCAGGGTCGATTTCCTTTAGGATTGACTCGTTTGATCTCTTTACAGTCCCCCAAAAAAGTGTATATATGTATATACCTCACTGGTTCACTATGCTGGACAGCAAAAAGTAACACAACTGTATTTCAAGAAAATTTTTCAAAAAAAAAAACAAAAGAGAGAAAAAGCACTCTATCTCATAACTATGAAATGTAGGACAACATTGCAGTTGAGAAAGAAGAAATAAAAACTACAAATAACTAGAAATAAATAACTACAAATCATCATGAATAATCAATCCCAGTACAAACCGTACAAATTCATTTGTTAATTATCAGTGTACCTTAATCTGAAAAGCAGAATTATCGATAGTATCAAAATCGTGTAAATCACCATGATAACCAAGCTTTTTAACATCTGAGCTGTCCCCAAGGTAGGAGGAGAGCAAGACAGCTTGGAAGACAGCACAAAGGTTGTGGTGGTTTCAGCACAGGGACAGGAAAAGAGAACCATGTTCAACCAGAGCTTGCACTTTTATTGTTTGAAATGACACCATCAGAGCATCTAGCGCAGAGATGGCAGATAAGAGAATCTGCCATATCAGCTCCAATTCATGGTGGGGGTGGTCTCTCGGAGCCCTGTTAGGGTGATTCTGTTCTTAAGGTTACTGGGAAGCGGGGCCACACCTTCAGGACATCCACTCAGACTTCATCCAGGCTCTGTGCTAAGTGCCTTCTGTGCACCGGCTTGTGGATTCCTCCCAACAAGCACCATTAACATAGCCATTTATGGATGAAGGAACTTGCACAAGATCCATCCGCTGACAAAGCTGCCCGAGGGCATTGCCAGAACCCTCTGGCTGGGAAGCAGTGCTTCTAAGTGTACAGCACTTAGAAGCAATGAGGCTGTGGGCATTTCTTCAATCTCTCTATGCCTCCATTTCCTAAGCCACCTCATAAAGGTAATAATACAATAGCATCATATTACAGGATTTTTATGATTGGGACAGTACCTGCAGACAAAAAAATGAGGTATTATTACTGTTGTTAAAGGACTGCCAGCGAGCACTGTCCATGGTGACTGGGACACTGCATCCCCAGCCCCACTCGAAGAGTAAGTCTCTGATGGGAAAATGATATATGTGCATGCTAAGTCACTCCAGTCCAACTCTGTGTGACCCTGTGGACTACAGCCTGCCACGCTCCTCTGTCCGTGGGATTCTCCAGGCAATACTGGAATGAGTTGCCGTGCCCTCCTCCAGGAGATCTTCCTGACCCAGGGATTGAACCGGCATCTCCTGCATTGCAGGTGGATTCTTTACCACTAGGGAAGCCTAGGAAAATAAATTCGCCCAAAAAAGATGAAGCTGCCTCTTAGCAAATCGACTTTGTTCTCTTACTAAATCGACTAAAAAAACTGCCCAGGAGGTACTCTGCCTTTATGGCAAATCAAACTATGCCAGACAGTACACAGTCCTTTCCCAAATACCCCAGGAGTGATGCCATAGACGTAATCTGAATGTGTTTTTATCACTTCAGTCGTGTCCAACTCTCTGCAACCCTGTGGACTGCAGCCCTCCAGTCTCTTCTGTCCGTGGGATTCTCCAGGCAAGAATACTGGATCACAGAGATGATTGTAAGACCTTGTAGGAAAGAGAAAATGCCAATGAACAAAAAGACAAAACTAAAAACCACCCACAACATACCCCCGGGACAACTGCAACCAACAAGTTTGCATATATCCTTCCAGACTTTTCCTACCTCCATGTGTGTATTTATTTTTCACACACACATACACAAATGTGATCATCAGGTTTTGATTTAATTTTCTGTATTCCACCTTTTCTTGTGACTTGATTACGCCTGCCTTTGGGGGCCCTGGCAACCTGCCAACAGCCATCCCAAGCTCCAGTCAGATTTTCCTAACCCAATGAGGTTAGAATCATTAGAGCCACTCTCAAAGGGGAAAATTAATGTTTTGAGAGCTTAAGTAAACTCGTCAAATTCCACAGAGCCGGCAGGCATCAGCGCCAGGCTTTGTTGCCAGCACCAGGCTTGTTTTGCAGCCAGTCTTATGCTTCCACAGGGCCTTTGCAGCCCCAAATCCACCAGGACAGAACCAGACTTTACTTGACCTGCCCCACTGCCTTCCAACCCCACCTTCACCCCTGCCATGACTCTGCACGTAGAATTGTTGTCAGTTCTTTTCACTGTGATGAACAGTGTGGCACAAAAATATCATTATACCTCCTCTAGATATCTCTTTGAAAAAGAAAAGTTTCTGGAACTGGAATTGCTGGATGGAAAGGGCCGAATGTTAAAGGCTACTAATTCATAGTCCTGGGTCAGCCTCCAAAATGCTGCACCACTGAAAACCCTCAGGATCTCTTTCCCATGTGATTCATGCCATGTACCCCTTTCATCAACAAGTATGTATTAAGCACCTATTATATGCAAGGCACTGATTAAGCACCCTATATTTATAGTCATTGAATTTTTATTATTTGATAATATAACACTGGTTTTTCCAGGTGGGTCAGCAGATAAATAATCCACCTGCCAAAGGAGGAAATGCAGCTTTGTTCCCTGGGTCGGGAAGATTTTTGTGGAGAAGGAAATGGCAACTCACTCCAGTATTCTTGCCTGGGAATCCCAGGGACAAAGGAGCCTGGCGAGCTACAGTCCATGGGGTCACAGAGTCAGACATGACTTAGTAACTAACAACAACAATAATATAACATAGCTGGAAAGGTATATATTTGTTCCCTGGCCCTGACAATAATCCAGGGGAGAGGCAGATAAGGGAAAGCTTCAGAAGAGGAAATGTTAATACACACCCACAGAGTTTCAGGAGCCCACCCAAGTCACGCAGCTGGCGAGGGACAGAGCCAGGACCAGGGCCAAATCCATCAAGCCCCAAAGCAGAAGTCTTGCCTTTCTGCCACTGGCCAACCCCAGACAACGAGGATCATCTGAGGGGTTTTGTGCAATTTCCTGTCCTTTCCCCACAAGCTGCATATTTTGAGCAAAAATCATGAAAGGGAAATGCAAAAGAGCTGACTGAGAGAAAGTTGAAAATGGGTGACACTTCCTGAACTTGGAGGCTGCTTGGCGTGGGGAGGTGTGTCCTGGTTCAGCCCAGCAGAAGAAAGCCAGCAGGTGCAGGGCAAGATGACGGCTACACACACCAGGTGCAAATAATGGCAACCCTGGAAGAGACTCTAGCAATCATTTGGATGAGACCCTTTGTTTTACCTCCTTAGCCGGCAGCCCTGATCTCTTCCCATAAATCTTTTCTCAACAAGCTCAGATGGTTCTGAATCCTTTCCCCAGTATCCAGAACCTCCTCTCATCTTTGTGGACAACAAGTGCCAAAGGAAAGTGTCTGGAATATTTACCTTCATCTCTCACCCTTCATAATGCTGCTGGTAAAATTTAAAATTCCTACACAGACATACAGAACAGACTTACGGACACGAGGGGCAGGGAGGAAGGAGAGGATGGGACAAATGAAGAAAATAACATGGTGCATATGCATTACCATATGTAAAATAGATAGCCAGTGGAAATTTGCTCTATGACTCAGGGAACCTTAACTGGGGCTCTGTGACAACCTAGAGGGCTGGGATGGGGTGGGAGGTGGGAAGGAGGTTCAAGAGGGAGAGGACGTGTGTATATCTATGGTTGATTCATGTCAGTGTATGGCAGAAACCAAACAATATTGTAAAGCAATTATCCTTCAATTAAAAATAAATAAATTAAAAAAATTTTTAACTCCTATGTGAAAAAACCACCAATAGAACCTAATAAAAAACTGACAAAAAAAACTGTACTTCATATGCAAATATATATGTAAATATTAATTAACAAACAGATTGTACAAATCAACAACAATAATAAGACAAACAATCCCATAGCAAAATGGCGAATAAAATGAACAGGCATTTCAGAGAAAAGTGAAAGTCACTCAGTCGTGTCCGACTCTTTGAGACTCAATGGACTGTATAGTCCATGGAATTCTCCAGGCCAAAATACTGGAGTGGGTAGCCTTTCCTTTCTCCAGGGGATCTTCCCAACCCAAGGATCAAACCCAGGTCTCCCCACATTGTAGAAGTATTCTTTACCAGCTGAGCCACAAGGGAAGCCCAAGAATGCTGGAGTGGGTAGCCTATCCCTTCTCCAGGGAATCTTCCCAACCCAGGAATCGAACCAGGTCTCCTGCATTGTAGGTGGTTTCTTCACCAACTGAGCTATCAGGGAAGCCCTGAAAGCTTTTTCAGAGAAAAAAGAAATACAAATGGTCAGTCCACTTAAAAGATACTAAATCTCACTCATAATTAAAGTCAAACCAAAATAAAGGCAACTATTTAATGAATAACAGCAAAAATGTAGTGAAAAATAAAATGATGGCATTTCATTTCAAATGAACTAGCAAATGTTTAAACACATTTCTCAATCTTTGGCTTATCCTTACTTTTCTTTTTATCATCCCAGTAACACGGTGGGATGTTTCCATTATTTGCTATACTAACTGAACAATTTGTTTTAAAGTTATACTTACCACATGACCCAGCCAGTCTGTGTCTAAATATTTATCCCAAAACAATGAAAGCATATGTTCATATAAAACTATATACCTAAATGTATATAATAGCTTTATTTCTTTTTTTTTTTCAGTCCCAGAGTCACATGCATTTTATTCTTTTTTTTTAATTCTTTTTTTTTTACTTTACAGTATTGTATTGGTTTTGCCATACATCAACATGAATCCGCCACAGGTGTACACGTGTTCCCAATCCTGAACCCCCCTCCCACCTCCCTCCCCATACCATCCCTCTGAGTCATCCTAGTGCACCAGCCCCAAGCATCCTGTATCCTGCATTGAACCTAGACTGGTGATTCATTTCTTATATGATATTATACATGGTTCAATGCCATTCTCCCAAATCATCCCACCCTCTCCCTCTCCCACAGAGTCCAAAGACTGTTCATCTGTATCTCTTTTGCTGTCTCCCATACAGGGTTATCATTATCATCTTTCTAAATTCCATATATATGCGTTAGTATACTGTATTGGTGTTTTTCTTTCTGGCTTACTTCACTCTGTATAATAGGCTCCAGTTTCATCCACCTCCTTAAAACTGATTCAAATGTATTCTTTTTAATGGCTGAGTAATACTTCATTGTGTATATGTACCACGGCCCTCTTATCCATTCATCTGCTGATGGACATAATAGCTTTATTTCTAAGAGCCAAAAATCAAAAACAGAAGTACTCATCAATATTTGGATGAATAAATTAAATATGATCTATCCATCTGATACAATGTTGCTGCTGCTGCTGCTGCTGCTGCTGAGTTGCTTCAGTCGTGTCCAACTCTGTGTGATCCCATAGATGGCAGCCCACCAGGCTCTGCCGTCTCTGGGATTCTCCAGGCAAGAACACTGGAATGGGTTGCCATTTCTTTCTCCAATGCATGAAAGTGAAAACTGAAAGTGAAGTCACTGAGTCGTGTCCAACTCTCAGCGACCCCATGGACTGCAGCCCACCAGGCTCCTCCATCCATGGGGTTTTCCAGGCAAGAGTACTGGAGTGGGGTGCCATTGAGTGAACAGTTGTTATATGTAGCGATATGGATGAACCCTAAGATAATGTCAGGCAAAAAAGACTACAGACTGTACTGTAAGATTCTCTTTATATAAAATTCCAGATAATGCAAACAGATCTACAGTGATAAAAAGTAGATTCATAGTTCCCTAGGGACAGGTAGGGGCAGGGAGTAATGAGAGGGAGAGGCAAGGAAATTTCAGTGGTTGGTGAATATGTTCATTACCTTGATGGTGGTGATTGTTTCATGAATATGCTATACAGACACGCACACACACATATATATATATATATATATACAGTGGTTCTATCAGTAAAGAGTCTGCCTGCGATGCAGGAGACTCGGGTTCAATCCCTGGGTAAGGAAGATCCCCTGGAAAAGAAATGGCAACCCCTCCAGTATTCTTGCCAGGAGAATCCCATGGACAGAGGAGACTGGCAGACTACAGACCATGGGGTCACAAAAAGTTGGGCTTGACTGAGTGACTAACACACACACAAACACACATATATAGATGTGCGTGAAAAAACTTAAAATTGCTTATATCACACTTAGACAGAACTATAATTCAAAAAGATACATTCATCTCCGTGTTTGCAGCAACACTATTCACAAGAGCCAAGACATGGAAACAATTTAAATGTCTATCACCAGAGGCATGGATAAAGAAAATGTGGTACATACCTAAAATGGAATACTGCTGCTGCTGCTGCTAAGTCGCTTCAGTCATGTCCAGCCCTTAGCGACCCCATGGACTGCAGCTTACCAGGCTCCTCCATCCATGGGATTTTCCAGGCAAGAGTACTGGAGTGGGGTGCCATTGCCTTCTCCGAAATGGAATACTACTACACAAATACGACTACACAAAAAGAATAGAATAATGGCGTTTGCAGCAACATGGTTACAACTAGAGATTATCATACCAAGAAAAGTAAGTCACTAGATGAACCACAAGCTGGAATCAAGATTGCCAGGAGAAATATCAATAGCCCAGATATGCAGATGACATCACCCTTATGGCAGAAAGGGAAGAGGCATTGAAGAACCTCTTGATAAAAATGAAAGAAGAGAGTGAAAAGCTGGCTTAAAACTCAACGTTCAAAAAAACTAAGATCATGGCATCCGGTCCCATCACTTCATGGCAAATAGATGGGGAAACAATGGAAACAGTGTCAGACTTTATTTTGGGAGGCTCCAAAATCACTGCAGATGGTGACTGTAGCCATGAAGTTAAAAGACGCTTGCTTCTTGGAAGAAAACTTATGACCAACCTAAACAGCATATTAAAAAGCAGAGACATTACCTTGCCAACAAAGGCCCATCTAGTCAAGGCTATGGTTTTTCCAGTAGTCATGTATGGATGTGAGAGTTGGACTATAAAGAAAGCCGAGTGCCAAAGAATTGATGCTTTTGAACTATGGTATTGGAGAAGACTCTTGAGAGTCCCTTGGATGGCAAGATCAAACCAGTCCATCTAAAGGAAATCAGTCCTCAATATTCACTGGAAGGACCAATGCTGAAGCTAAAGCTCCAATACGTTGTCCACCTGTTGTGAAGAACTGACTCATTGGAAAAGACCCTGATACTGGGAAAGACTGAAGGCAGGAGAAGAAGGGGACGACAGAGGATGAGATGGTTGGATGGCATCAGGTATCATGTCCATCAACTCAATGGACATAAGTTTGAGCAACTCTGGGAGTTGGTAATGGACAGGGAGGCCTGGCATGCTGTAGTCCGTGGTGCAAAGAGTCAGACATGACTGAGCAACTGAACTGAACTGAAAGTAAGTCAGAATGAGAAAAACAAATACCATATTATTGCACAAGTGAGCTTATCTATGAACAGAAACAGACTCATAGACATAGAGGACAGACTTGCGGTTGCCAAAGGAGAGAGAAGTTGGGGAGGGAAAGACTGAGAATATGAGATGAGCAGATATAAACTAGTATAAATAGGATGGGTAAACAACAAGGTCCTACTGTATAGCACAGGGAACTGAATTCAATATCCTGTGATAAACCATGTTGGAGAAGAATATGAAAAAAAGAATGTCTATATGTGTATAACTGAGTCACTTTGCTATACAGCAGAGGTTGGCACAACACTGTAAATTAATTGTAAAATCAAACATTTTACAATTTTAAAGTTTTTGTTTATATTAATCATACCACCATTAAACAAAGGTTAGCTCTTATATAACATGATAACTCTCCTTGACATTCTTTCTGGTATACTGACCTACTTCATGCTCCTCTGTGATTTCTAGTTTCTCCTCCTCTCATTCTTAAGGCTGCCTTTTTTTGTTTTTCCCACAGTTGTTTGCACTTCTTTTCATTTATTGTTTGAATATTTAAATATTCACTGCATGGATTTTCTTCGTGTTCCTATATTTTCCCATCAGCTTCTGTCTCTTAGGAATTTGAACCAAGAAAAAAAAAAAACCTGGAAATAATAGTAAGATCATCATAACACTGGAAAGGTGAGGAGAGTGGAGAGGACTCTCAGCTATCCTGGAGAAGGAGACTCAAGTTCAGAGCAATTCGACCATCCAAGTAAGATCCTAGTGAAGTGCCATATCTGTAACATGGCACACCACCCACGCACTTAAATGCTGGCAATAAAGGAAAATACTTTCCTCTTTGTCCTTATACTTCAGTCTCAGCCCAGAGGTCAAAGAATCATTGAAACCTCACACTTAGATCTGACAATCCCCAGGGGAGGAAGGGTTGATGGTCTCATGAGGGAGAGTCTGAGCAGTTCACTGGGTCAGGTTCAATGGGGGAGGTGGAAATGCATCCATGCTCTGGGCTCTCTGTTCCCAGTTCTCTGGCTGGATGAGTAAGTCCAGTCTGGTGTGCTCTGCATGGACCACCTCAGACCCCTAGTAATCAGTGTGGCCTCCTGACCAAAAGTACAGCCACCCTTTCAGCTTCCCCAGAGAGCTCTGCCCTGGGATGGGGGCGTAGCTGCCATGTTCCTGCGTGTTTTACTCTGTCTCAGAGGGGAGACAGCATTCATCAGAATTCAAGCACCAAAACCAGTTTGCAGAGGCCCGACTACAATCTCCACCACTCTGCCCGCCCCCACCTCTTCCAAAAGCCCAGTCTTGACACCCAGCTCATGCATTCCTGCCTTTATGGGGCAAGCACATGGAATCTTAAGCAGTGATAATTTTACAATACAAATGGACTCCCCTTGAAAAGATATTTTGTCATTCAGTCACTTCGTCACGTCCAATTCTATGCTATCCAGCACACCAGGCAGCACACCAGGCTCCTCTGTCCTCCACTATCTCCCGGAGTTTGCTCAGATTCATGTCAGTGACGCTATGTAACCATCTCACCCCCTGCCACCCCCTTCTCCTTTTGCCTCCAATCTTTCTCTAGTGTGGCAAAAAGAAAACGCAGGTTGATCACATTACCATCCATTCTCCCTTCCCTCCTTGGTAGAGGACTCCTAACTAGTAGCTGGGGACAGAAAAACAACCAAATGTCGGAAAAGAAAAACAACCAAATGTCCAGCTGCCCTCACAGTTAGGTACCGCCAGGAGACAGGAGCAGGAGTGCCATGTGGGACTTCCTGGAAGGAAGGCTGCCTAAAAGAGCTGCCTGAGGTGGGAGGGGCTCGTCGTTCTACCGGGAGGGTAGCCCCAGAGGACTAGGAAGCTGCAGGTTGATGATGGCGGAGTGCGAGACAAGGGCCTGGGTTCCTGATGCCCAAGAGGTTCACACCAGCTCTAAATTACCCACTTCTGGACATGTTTTATGTGCAGGAGAAATACACTTCTAACCTGTGTAGGCCACTGGTATTTTGAGGGTTTCTGTTCTCAGCATTGGACCTTGAGCTAACCGATGTAGTTTGTCTTCTCTCTGTGTGCCCACCGCACTTGGTGACTTACTGAATTCTACTGGGATGATCACCCTGTAATAACATTTCTCTACTAGACTCTGACTTTGCTAAGAGCTCAACTCCAGATGCCTGTGTGTCTTAGTCACTTAGTCATGTCCCACACTTTGTGACGCTATGGACTGCAGCCCGCCAGGCTCCTCTGTCCATGGGATTCTCTAGGCAAGAGTACTGGAGTGGGTTGCTGTGCCTTCCTCCAGGGGATCAGGAAGATCCAAGGATTGAACACATTTCTTATGTCTCTTGCATTGCAGGCAGATTCTTTACCCACTGAGCCTCCTGGGAAGCCCCTCTGGGTCCCTGGTACCTCCTTATGGAACACAAGGCAGGTACCTGGGGTATCTTTTAAATATGTGAAGGAATGAATGTCCAAGATAAGATTCAAAAGCCACCTAGAGCTGGAAAGCTCTGTAATCTTCACCCCTGGGTAACTCCAACTCCTCTACGGATGACTCACGCTGTCTGGCCCCAGGGCTTTCCTCCCTGGCAAACTCCACTCCCTGCAGACCAGAATATGGGTGTTAAAAAGCCATTGTCGGCTCCCCCTCCCTCCTCCCCCAGCAACTTCCCCCTCATTCGCAGATTACAAAACCAAGGCTTTGTTTAGGCAAAGTACAGTGTTGCATTTCTGACCTCTCAGACCCCAAAACTTCAGGAATGGAGAAAAAAACAATTTTACCAATAGTCCGTGTATATCCAAGCCAACATTTATTTAAAATATTCAAACACTGTTTTACTGTATTTTCTCTGTCTCAGGTTTCTATCCAGTTATTGAATCCCACCCACCTACGGTTCTACCAGTGGCACGGTCAACATTTCTGTCTCTTTATTTATTACTCCCTTTTCTTCTGTAAATGAGTTAAGAACATATATTTGGGATTTCTCTGGTGGTCTAGTGGCTGGCTCCACGCTCCCAATGCAGGGGGCCTGGGTCCGATCCCTGGCCAAGAAACTAGATCCCACATGCCGCAAGGAAGATGGAAGATCCTGCGTGCTGCAACTAAGACCTGACTTAGCCAGAATAAATAAATAAAATAAAATATTTTAAAAAAATATTGATTGGGCACCCATAAATACTGAACACTGTGCAAGGTTCTGAGGAGACAGAGACAGATGTGACTGCAAGTTGAGTTTCTCCATCAGGTGTAGACAACAAGCCACAACTTGGCAATCGATGTGATGATGCCAAACACAGCGGTAAGCCTTGAGGAATGACCACCTCAGTTTTCCCAAGCCAGTTGGGAGAAGCTGGACACCATGGTGGTTGGGAGATCCTTGAAGGATAAGCAGGAGGTCAGCAGAAGAGAGGGGGCAAGTATTTGTGCAAATGTGAGTTGAGTGAGAAATATTCTAGACAGGACAGACACTCGTGAGGAATGAGGCAGATGGTGGTACGGCAGGAGGTCACCTTCTCCACAAGCCATCTCTCCGTTTCCTGAATTCCTAGAGTAGTTTACCTGGCCCTCCCTCCCAGCACACAGCTCTTCCTACCCTCTTATAGCCACTGTGTTCTTTTATTATATCCCTGATGAACTTTGGTCACCCATAAGGCAGTATTCTATGCTGAACTCACTGGAATTTCTCCTGTCCACACCAGTGGTGGATATAGCTGCGGCAATGTTCATCACAATGATCTGTGGTCCCCTGACTCTTGGCCAGCCTCCTAACTTTGACCCAGAGTCTATGAGCAGCTTCTATGATGATGATGATGATGATGTTGTTTCAGGTATATATCACTGTATATATCACTGTAATTGAATATACACTAAAGCGGTCACCTCTAGTCTCACCATCCACCACCATATGGTTGACCTCTTCACCCATTTCGCCCACCCCCAACCCCCTTTCCCTCTTTCTTTGTTTTTGTTTTGTCAGTTTGTCTTGGCTTTTTTTTATTCCACATATGGGTGAAATCGAACAATATTTGTTTTTCTCCATCTGACTTATATTCACTTAGACCTTCAAGGTCCATCCATGTTGTCACAAATAGCAGGATTTCATTCTTTCCATGGCTGACGAATATTCCAGTGTGTGTGTATGTGTGTGTGTCCCATGTCTTCTTAATTCACTTATCCATCAATAAGTCCTTAGGTTGTTTTGATACCTTGGTTATTATAAATAATGCTGCAATGAATACAGGGCTATAGCTGTCTTTTTGAATTAGTGTTTTCCTGTTGTTCAGATAAACACACATGAGTGGAATAGCTGGGTCCGTATGGGTTCTTTCTTTTCCTGATAGCTCATTATTAGTGTATAGAAACATCATAGATTTCTGTATATTAATTTTATATCCTACCACTTTACTGAATTTATTTATTAGTTCTAACAGCTTTTTTGGTAGTCTTTAGAGTTTTTATATAGTCTGATGTCATCTGCAAATGGTGACAGTTTTCCTTCTTTCTTTCCACTTTTGATGCCTTTATTTTCTTTCTTTCTCTTTTTTTTTTTGGACTAATTGCTGTGGCTAAGATTTGTATTGAATAAAAGTAGTGATAGTGGGAATCCTGGTCTTATTCCTGGTCTTAGAGGAAAAGCTTTCAGCTTTTCAGCCTTGACTATAACGTTAGCTGTGTTATATATAGTCATATATGACTATATATGACATATATTTGTCACATATAGTCCTCATTATGCTGAACTATGGTCTCTCTATACCCACATTGTTCAGAGTTTTTATTACAAATTGATGTTGAATTTTGTCGAATGCTTTTCTGCTTCTATTGAGATTATTGTGCCATTTTTACCCTTCTTTTTATGAACCACATTGACTGATTTGCATATACTGAACTCTCCTTTCATCTCTAGAATAAATCCCACTTGATCATGTTACACGATCATTTTAATATATTGTTGGATTCTGTTTGCTAGTATTTTATTGACAGTTTTTTGCGTTTATGTTCATCAAGAATATTGGCCTGAAATTTTCTTTTTGTAGTGTCTGGCCTTGGTATTGGGGTGTTGCTAGCTTCATAAAATGTTTGCAAGTGTTTTCCTCCTCTTCTACCTTTTGGAAGTTTGAGCAGGAAAGGTATTAAATCTTCTTTGAATGTTCATAGGATTTGCCAGTGAAACTCTCTGTGCTGGGCTGTTGCTTGTTGGGAGTCTTGTTTTGTTTTGTTTTGCTTTATTACTGTGTCAATCTCCTTACTAGTAATCAGCCTATTTTCTATTTCTTCATGATTCGGTCTTAGAAAATTGTATGTTTCTAGGAATTTATCCATTTCTTCTAGGTTGTTTAATTTGTTGGCTATCATAGTAGTCTCTTACGATTTCTATGGTATCAGCTGTAACATCTCCTCTTTCACTTCTGCTTCATTTGAGTCCTCTTTCTTTTCTTGGTTGGTCTATTTAAAATTTGTTGATTTTGCTTATCTTTTCACAGAACCAGCTCTTCATTTCTTTGATCTTTTCTCTTTTCTTTAGTTTCTGTTTCATTTATTTGCACTCTGAACTTTTTATTTCCTTCCTTCCATCAGCATTTTTAATACCATTTTTTTATTGTTTTTGCTTTCAGATCCTCACTTTTCCTTGAACCCAGAAGTGTGTTCAAATACTGTTGTGTTCTGGGGGTGGCTTTGAGTGACACCCACACAGACTCACTCTTCCTCGAAATGACTAGAGAGATCCTTATCATACCTGGCTGCTCCTGCCAGGAGGGGCACCTCCCAGCAAGCCCTTCACCCTCTTGTGAACATGCAGACTCCGAGGTCCACCCCATCCCCTTCCACAGACTCATCTGAATTCCATCTCAGGCTCCTAAGCTGTTACATAATCATAAGCTGTTACATCAATAATCATAGTCGTTTATGTAAACAATACCCAGACCCTCTAATTCTGTGCAAAAACACAGTGTTATGAACATTCGATGGGTGGGTGAGTATTGCCTCTGATTTACTGACTCTCTGAATCATTTAGTCCAGCTTAAGTGCAGAACTATTTTTGAAATGCAGATGGATAACCATAGACTCTCAGTCAGATGTAAATCTAGTGATAGTGGAAGGGGCCAGTTGCAGATTTTGTTGTTGTTGTTGTTCAGTTGTGTCCTACTCTTTGTAACCCCATGGACTGCAGCAGCCAGGTTTCTTTCGCTGTCCTTCACTATCTCCCAGAGTTTGCTCAGATTCATGTCCATTGAGTCTGTGATACTATCTAACCATCTCGTCTCCAGTCACCCTCTTCTCTAGTTGTAGATAAATAGACATTTTGTCACCTGAGGGAAAGAAGGGAGCCCTGGGGATGTGAATGCAGGGAAGTCTTTTCTATTTTTAAACAAAAAAGATGTCCAGAGCTTCTCGTGTCTCATGAATGATTTTGGATGTTTTCTGTGCATCATTTCTTAGCCTCACAAAAACTTAAGGGTAAGATCCCCATTTTACAGAAGGAAAAACTGAGGCTCAGAGAAAAGAACTGATTTGCCCTGGGGCCCATCAATAGATTTTTAGATTGAAACTCAGATCCATCTGGCCACAGAGCCAGTGAGGTTTCTGCTACTGTACGCCTTTTTAGATATTTGACAAACTCTCCTGTAGAACAGGGAAGAAACTCCTGGAATGTGCTTAAATCGGCAAAGCAGGGGTCTGTGGGCAACAGTACAGAAGGGCCAGCCAGGCTCACAGGCACAGGGGTGGCCAAGGAGGGAAATGGTTGAGCTTCCTAAGTGATGAATTTCCATCAGAGTGGGCCGGAGCAGAGGTCTTGAGACCAGATGTCAGAAAACTACAAAGTTACCTCCAGCTGGAGGTTGAAACTTGATTTCTAAAGTTCTACAAAGTTCAAGATTGCAGCTAGAATGAGAGTTCTCCATCAGGGCAGAGAGAGTTGGCTGCTCATAAACAATGTAGGCATGTGATGAGGCTTAAAATGCATGAAGTAGGTTGCACAGCGATGTGAATGCACTTAATGCTGCTGAACCATACTTCAAAATGGTTAAAATGGTAAATTTTACATTGTATGTCTTTTACACAATATCAAAGTCAGTAAAAGGGGGGAAAAGGGACAGATCCACAACTAGACTGAAAACAGGTTCAAACACAGAAGGTTCCAATGTTATTGTAGATGTCATGGGCCCCTCGCTAGACTGGCCATATCTTGGAATTTTTATAAAGAGGGATGACCAAAAATTAGTCAATAGCATTCTTTTTAAGATATGCAGATGACACCATCATTATGGCAGGAAGTGAAGAAAAACTAAAGAGGAGCCTTTTGATGAAAGTGAAAGAGGAGAGTGAAAAAGTTGGCTTAAAGCTCAACATTCAGAAAACTAAGATCGTGGCATCCAGCCCCATCACCTCATGGCAAATAGATGGGGAAACAGTGGCAGACTTTATTTTGGGGGCTCCAAAATCACTGCAGATGGTGACTGCAGTCATGAAATTAAAAGACGCTTACTCCTTTGAAGAAAAGTTATGACCAATCTAGACAGCATATTAAAAGCAGAGACATTACCTTGCCAACAAAGATCTGTCTAGTCAAAGTTATGGTTTTTCCAGTAGTCATGTATGGATGTGAGAGTTGGACTATAAAGAAAGCTGCTGCTGCTGCTGCTAAGTCGCTTCAGTCATGTCCAAGTGTATGACCCGATAGATGGCAGCCCACCAGGCTCCCTGGGCCGTAGGATACTCCAGGCAAGAACACTGGAGTGGGTTGCCATTTCCTTCTCCAAAAGAAAGCTGAGTGCCAAAGAATTGATGCTTTTGAACTGTGGTGCTGGAGAAGACTCTTGAGCATCTCTTGGATGGCAAGGAGATCCCAACAGTCCATCCTAAAGGAAATCAGTCCTGAATATTCATTGGAAGGACTGATGTTGAAGCTGAAACTCCAACACTTTGGGCACCTGATAGGAAGAACTGACTTATTGGAAAAGACCTTGATGCTGGAAAAGATTGAAGGCAGGAGGAGAAGGGGATGAGAGGATGAGATGTTTGGATGGCATCACCGACTCAATGGACATGAGTCTGAGTAAACTCTGGGAGTTGGTGATGCACAGGGAGGCCTGGCATGGTTCAGTCCATGGGGTCCCAAAGAGTCAGACATGACTGAGCAACTGAACTGAACTGAATAGCCAATTAATGACATTGTGATAGTTTCAGGTTAACAACAAAGGGACCCTGCCATACATAAACATGTATCCATTCTCCCCCAAACTCCCCTCCCATCCAGGCTGCCACATAACATTGAGCAGAGTTCCCTGTGCTATACAGTAGGTCCTTGCTGGTTATCCATTTTAAATACAGCAGTGTGTACACGTCCATCCTGAACTCCCTAACTATCCCTTCCCCCATCCTTTCCCCGGCAACCACAAATTCATTAAGTCAGTGAGTCTGTCTCTGTTTTTGTAAGTTCATTTGTATCATTTCTTTTTAGATTCCACATATAAAGAATGTCATATGATATTTCTCCTTCTCTGCCTGACTTACTCCATTTGATATAACAATCTCTAGGTATCTCCCTGTTGCTGCAAGTGGCATTATTTCACCCTTTTAATGACTAATATTAATATTCCACTGCATAGAGCTACCACGTCTTCTTCATCCATTCTCTGTCGATGGGAATTTAGGTTGCTTTCATGTCTTGGGTACTTGGAGCAGTGCTGCCCATCCACTGTGCTCGTGGAACAGGCCCTGTGATGTCCGGCAACTCCAAGTCCTATTTCCTTGCAGGTCAGAGGTTGAACCATTAGTGATGTCAGAAGGGTCACTGAGGTTTAATTGTAATGATCAAAAATACCACTGAGTGCTTACTACCTGCAAAGTATATCGTGCCCCCTTACAGAGACCTGGGTTTGATCCCAGGGTCAGGAAGATCCCCTGGAGAAGGAAATAGCAACCCACTCCAGTATCTTGCCTGGAAAATCCCATGGACAGAGAAGCCTGGTAAATGACAGTCCATGGGATCGCAAAGAGTCAGACACGACTGAGTGATTGCTTGCCTTGCTTGCCTTCTGGAGTCAGAGGTAGAGAGGAGAGAGGTGGGCCCAGAAGGAAGGATGGTGGGAAAGGATGGGGCCCAGAGGCCCTCGTGGAGGCTTCAGGCCTCATGATGGCAAGTGGGACTTCACCGCCTTCCTGGATGTTCCCCTGTGTGGACACTACATCCAGTGCTCTGGGGGTGGACAAAGGTTGCTAATGGATTGAAAAATCTCTTAAAAGAATTTCTTTTTTTTCTTTGTAAAGTCGAGTTCATTTATTTTTTGGCTGGGATTCCTTCAAATAATTCAAAGAGCTGGGGTTTTGTTTCCATAAATCTAGTGTTCTTCCCTGCCAAAACAAATCTGCATTTATGAAGTTCGGCAGGGTCTTAGGAGAGCCGATGGGCAGGGTCACGGGAATAGACAAGCCTTTGCCTTCTGGGTTTGTGGGTTTTTTTCTCACTCCCATCCCACCCCTGTCCTCACCCACACCCTTCTACCCCTTGCTGCTGCTGCTGCTAAGTCACTTCAATCGTGTCCGACTCTGTGTGACCCCATAGACGGCAGCTCCTTAGTTACTGTCAAAGGCATTTTCCTGGGTTCCCTGCTTCCCTGGCCCCAGCCTAGATCTTCAGCTTCAGAAAAGTCTTTCTGAAGTCCCATGTCCATCATTCCATGTCTTGGTTGCTAAGCCACCAGGGATCTTTCTCACTGAATCAGAGTCCCCAGTCCGACAGTATTGCTGCCCTGAGAGCCCACTTCAACTTCCCATTCCTGTCTGCCCCCATACCATCCCTCTTTGGCTCCAGCCAAGACCATCTCCTCCACAGCTGGCCTTCCCTGGCCTTTGTGCTAAATACCTCCATCAATTCAGAGCCACCAGCTTCTGCAGGATCCAGCTCAATGCATACAAGAAGAGTTCAAAAACATCCATTTGCGTTTTGGCTCATTGTGTTTAGTGTCCTCCTGTCCAGACACCTGCAGCTGAAGCATTTCCAGAGAGAAAAACATCTGATTTTGTATTAGCCTGTGGGCCAGATGGTCACCTGCTGAACAGAGCAAAGGAGGAAAGAAGAGGTAGGGAAGGAATATCTCACTTCTTCTTAAACAGCTTTCAAGGAATGATGTACTTTGATGTCCACTTTTAAAGGCACATGCGGGCTGCCATTCTTGAGGCTTTGGGGAGTTCTGGGCTGGAAACTGGGCTTCATTTTTCTCACTCAGGGTTAGCAGTGAGCCTCCCACATCTGCAAAATCACTTCCTGTGTGTCCCTATCTTCTACCTTCCAAAATGTCCCTGCAGTTGACTCCTTTCTCATCTTCTTTACCCTTACAGATGTGAGCCTTTTTTTTTTTTTTTCCCAGCCCCTCCTCAGTGATGCTCATGGAGTTTTGTGAATATGGGTCCCACCTGCTTTCTTGCACCAGAAGTCCCAAAGGGCCGTACTTTGCTGAGGGGTGTAGAGAGCTGTATGCGACCCCAGATGAGGGGTCAAGCAAGGTGAGTGAGGTTTAGAGAAACAAAGGGGGCAGATGCGGACCAAGCCGAGGGCACAACTCGAACCACCATCCACATGGCCCTGAGCTCACACAGGCTTAGAGGTCACCTAACAGTTTGGACTAACCTTGAAGAACCGTGGAGAGCCCTGGGAAACACATTCTGGAAAGATGATCATGAGGGTAAGAGGAATCCCAGGGGAGGAGTCTTGGGCCAGCAGGAAACCCAGCCCCCACAGGTCCCCAAGGAGAGGCTGGAGCCTTGCGCGTGGTCCTGCAGGGCCCACGAGGCCTGCAGCAGGTGAACTCACTGGGATCTGGGGATGCATTCACTCCAGAGAAAGCAGTTCAAAAGTCTGGGTGGTGGTCCCATTTCCAACTGGGCACCTGTGTGGTGACATTTACCAAGACAGGGAACCCTGGGGACAGTTCAGCAGATGTAGTGTATCTTTCTTACTTAAAAGAGAAAAAAAGCATATATGTGGAATCTAGAAAAATGGTACAGATGTACCTATTTCCAAGGCAGGAGTAGAGACGTAGATGTAGAAAATGGATGTGTGGGCAATGGGAGAAGGGTGAGATGAATTGGGACAGTGGCATGGACAGATATACACTGCTGCTGCTGCTGCTAAGTCACTTCAGTCGTGTCAGACTCTGTCCCCATAGACGGCAGCCCACCAGGCTCCCCCGTCCCTGGGATTCTCCAGGCAGGAACACCGGAGTGGGTTGCCATTTCCTTGTCCAGTGCCTGAAGGTGAAAAGTGAAAGTTAAGTCACTCAGTTGTGTCCAACTCTTTGTGACCCCATGGACTGCAGCCCACCAGGCTCCTCCATCCATGGGATTTTCCAGGCAAGAGTACTGGAGTGGGGTGCCATTACCTTCTCTATACCACTATGTGTAAAACAGATAGCTAGAGGGAACCTGCTGTATAGCACAGGGAGCTCAGCTTGGTGCTCTGTGGTGACCTAGATGGGTGGGAGGTGGGAATGGGAGGGAGGTCTACGAGGGAGGGGGTATATGTATACATATGGCTGACTCACTTCATTGTACAGCAGAGACTAACACAACATTGTAAAACAACTTCACCCCCACCAAAAAAAAAAAAAGATGAAGGGCTAGATTTGGCCCATAGGCCTTAGTTTGACAACTACTTGTTTTGAGCATTAATTCAGATAATCCCAATAAAAGCTTTATAATAGTTACCCATACTTAATAAACATTCAATAAATATTAGCTGTTATTATACAAAAAAAAAAAACAGGCATCAATCAGGACCCTAGATGAACCTCCCCAGATACTCCACTCAACAGACCTGAGGAAGGGTCTGGCTCTACCCTGACCTCATCAGCACTGTATCAGCACTGCCCTCTGCCCCTTTATCAGCACTGCCCTCTGCCCTTTCAGAGCCCAGCTCCGCATCTTAACCTCTGATTGGACTTTCTGTACAATGAGGAGCCAAGAGACCCAGCCCCTTGGGCCGAAGTCCATAATGTCCCAAAGCCACGCGGCAGCTACACCTGGGATGTCAGCTGTCACTCTCTCGCCTTCACTGTCCTGTGCTCACACACAAGGGCGTCCTCCTGTGCTCACACACAAGGGCGTCCGACAACACCTCCTCACTTCTGAGACCCGCATGCAGGCTGTCTGCTCTGCCTGAACCTCTCTCCCTAACACCGAGACCTCCTGCAAAGCCCATAGGACCCCCAGGCCTTCTGAGACTCTCTTCTAGCTGGAAGCAGAGTGGGTGACAGTGATGCTCTGCTGACACATGAAACATTCAGGTAAAAGCAAATGACGTCACTCATGCCCCTGCCATGCACAGTGTCCAGCTGTCGTGCTTCAAGGCCCAGACTTGCTCAAAATCTCAAGTGTCTCCTTACAAGTGCTGAGAGGGATTTAGCACCGGGAGGGACTCGGGGCTGAATCAGGGTAGGTATCCCCTACGCCACTGCAGTCTAGAGTTGACCCCAATCCTGCTGCTGTGGGCTGAGTCGTGTACCCAGATTCACATCTGGACGTCCTCCTCCTGCCACCTATGCATGTGATGCATCTGGAGATGAAGCCAAGAGGGAGTAAAGATAAAATAAGGTCACAGGGATGGGCCCTCATCCAATCTGACCCGTGTTCTTCTGACAAGAGGAGAGCGGGACAAAGACGTGTGCAGGGTGAGGCAGGGGCGAGGGGACACTGTGAGTGTTACCAAGACCAAGTTCACTCTGCTTACTGCATGACGGTGGGAGGCGTTGAGGCCAGGAATCGCGCCTTTATTCGGAAAGGCAGCAGACGGAGAAGATGGCAGACGGGAAAGTGGTCCACTCAGGGCCACTCGTGCGGATTCCAGAGCCAACTGACTGGGTTCAAACTCCCTCACCTACCCTCCCCGGGGGACAGCCCCACTGGGTGTGGTTGTCTGCAGGATGAAGGAAAATAAATTGGCACAGACTAAGCCCACAGTAAAGGGTCATGACTGTGGGGGAATTCCAGGCCATAAAAGCTAAGAACACAGAGATAGGTGGGATTCCAGGGCTCAAAACTGGAGGAAAAGGCCTTTCCAGCAGAGGGGATCCTGGGCCAGGACACAGGGCTGGGCTGGATGGAGCTGGGGGTGTAGGGGAGGGGAGCCTGGGCTGGGGGAGGGGCTAGAGCAAGGGAACACCCAACACCAGACCAGACTCTGCTCCGGAGAAGGAGAGACAGGTCAAGGTATGTAAGGCAAAGAAGCGACCAGCAGGGAAGGAAGTGATGACCGGCCAGTGGACTAGGGGTCGGCAGAGAGGACTAAGAAACACATACAGACAGACCTGGGCTTCTTCTAGCCCTTCTCTCTGCTCATCTTAAATATTTATTTCAATGTCTGCCTGCATAAGCAAGAGCCCAGAGGTAGCCACTCCCACCTCCAGCTCTTAAAAGACTGCTGGAGGAGTGTTTCTGGAAGAGGTGGTTAATGCCTCTGCTCCCGGCCCTGAAATTCATTTCTGAGAAGCAGTCCAGGTGTTCACGGGCTGGCCGCCAGTGAGGTTTCTCAGATACATCCCCTCTCCCAGGTGGATTTTTGATGGGACTCAGGGAGGTCAGGTTTCCAAAGGAAGAACTGTCCTAGGGGAATTCAGCAGGCTTCGGCTAATGAATAAATAAAAGCTCCTGAGATGCCCCTGACATCCATTCACCAACATTGTGCTATTTAATCTTTGATCTGAGAGGTGAGTGTGACCCCTAACTTCCTGCAGGAACTGAGACAGGCTGGGCCAACCAGCGCTGCTTCCCAGTTCACCCACGTTGTTTGGGTAGAAGAAAGTGTTAGTCGCTCAGTCATGTCCACTCTTTTGCAACCCCAGGGGCTATAGCCTGCCAGGTTCCTCTGTCCATGAGATTTCCCAGGCAACAATACTGAAGCGGGTAGCAGAGAAGTGGAAAAGAATTGTAGGAGGCTCAGCTGTTAGCTAATTCAACTCCCCTGTTTCACAAAAGAGGAAATGGAGGTCCAGAGAAAGGATTTGCTTGAAGTCTTTTGTGAGGGCCCATAGGTGATACATGAGTTTGAGGCCTGACGGGCTACAGTCCATGGGGTCACAAACAGTCAGACACAGCTGAGCAACTGAACTGAACTGATAGGTGATACTGGAACTCAGACATCATGATGTCATAACACCCAGCACCCACCAGGCACACGCTGCCCGACAGAAAGAAGATGTGAGCCCAAGCTGTGCTTTTTAACTTTCAAGCAGCCCCATTTAAAAGTGAAGTGGGCATCTAGATCAAAAAGTGAATTATGCCAAGTTAAAAAAAAATGTTGAAGAGATGAACCTAAACACAAGCTTTTTCTTTTCTATGATTGAAGTCTGTACTGAGTTGTTGAGACTGTATAATAAGATTATATCCAAACACATTAGCAGAAGCAAACTATTACATACATATAGGATGGATAAACAATAATGTCCTACGGTATAGCACAGGGACCTATGTTCAATATCCTAAGATAAACCATAATGGAAAAGAACACATACATGTATAACTGAATCAGTTTGCTGTATGGCAGAAGTTAACACAACATTGTAATCAACTGTACTTCAATTTTAAAAATTATACCCCTAAAAAATAAAAATAAACACTTTAAAAAGTGAAATGGGAATTTCCCTGGTGGTCCAGCGGTAAAGACTCTGATCTTCCACTGAAGAGGGCATGGGTTCAATCCTCAGTCAGAGAATTAAGATCCCACACGCCACATAGCCAAAAAGATTTTTAAAATAAATAAATAAAAACTGAAATGAATCATAATATATTTCATTCATAATGTATTTCATCTGGTCAATGCAAAATATATGGACTCCTTCCATCAGCTCAAAACACCCTCTGCACCTGCCAGGACTTCTGGGGGATGCAGGTGGGGGAGTAGGGGGCCAGGCTCTGAATAGCAGCCTCTCCAAGGAAACAGTAGACATGGAAGCCCACTAAGCCACAAATTCTGCAGAAAATCTGCACTTCTCTCAGGAGCCTAGAGCAGAGAGAGAAATGTCCCCATAATGAAAGCGTGGGCTGTCGTGGACATTGTCTCCGCCCATGGCACACAGAGGACTTTTTATCCAGCCACCCATCTCCAGGGCTCTTTTTGCTGACACAGGAGGCCCGTGGGCTGCTGGCATCCTAGCCATCTCCAGAGGTGGCTGCATGGGGGTGGCACTGCCAAGTCCTGGGAGGAATTCTCTGTCTGGCCCTGCTGCTGGAGGCCCACAGGTTAGCCCAGAGGACTAGTGCAGAATCCCCAGTCCCTCCAGTCCAGGCCACTGGACCAACTTCCAGAGCTCCACTCCCTTCCTACCGCCTGGAGTCCATTTCAGGTCCTTTAAAAGCTGCTGCTGCTGGCTATGCTTGTCCAAAGTGGTCCACTTGCATCTCAGGGCACATGTTTCTTCCCTGACCCTCTAGACAAGCTCTGACGTGGGAGCCACTGAACAGGGTTGGGGAGGCGGCTGCTGACCAAGGACTGGTTCCCAGGGTCACAGAACCCTGATATCAAGGCTGGTATATCCCCCATTCTCAGCCAGCCCAAGGTATGGCCTACCTGAGTGCCAAGGGAGGTGGAATTAGCCAGTTCTAGGACAATAGGTTTTCGCAGAGGTGAGCTGTAAGGTTTGATTTAGGTCTGAACTGACCAATACACGTGGCCACTGAGCAACATGGCTCATTCAAGCCGACATGCTGTAAGTGCAAAACACACACAGGTGTCAAGAGCTTAGTGTGCAGAAATGGTGTGAAAGATCAAATCGAAAACATTTATGTTGCCGCCATGCTGAAATGAGCATATTTTGCACCTATTAGATTAAATATAATGTGCATGCCTGCCTACTAAGTCATTTCAGTTGTGTCCAACTCTGTGAAACTCCATGGATTGTAGCCCACCAGGCTCCTCAGTCCATGGGATTGTCTAGGCAAGAATACTGGAAAGTGTTGCCGTGCCCTCCTCCAGGGGATCTTCCTGACCCAGGGATCAAGCCCATGTCTCTTTAAGTCCTCCTTCATTGGCAGGCAGGTTCTTTACCACTAGCACCACCTGGTAAAAGTCACTCAGTCATGTTTGACTCTTTGTGACCCCATGGACTGCAACCTGCCAGGCTCCTCCATCCATGGAATTTTCCAGGCAAGAATACCAGCGTGGATTGCCATTTCTTTCTCCAAGGGATCTTCCCAACCCAGGGATCGAACTCAGGTCTCCAGCATTGCAGGCAGACTCTTTATTGTCTGGGCCACCAGGGAAGCACCACCTGGGAACCATCCCCCTCAAAAAAAAAAAATGGTTAAGATAGTAAACTTCATGTACATGTCTTTTACCACAGTGTTTAAAAAGTTAAAAATCCAGGCCTTTTAGCCTGAAGATCAATGTCTTTCTTTCACTAGTCACCCTATTCAAGGAGACAGAACCAACAAGATGTTGGGCATGTGAGCAGGAACCAGGCGGCCAGCTTTGGGGTGATCAGCCTTCGAGAAAAGCAGAAGCAGGGCGTGCGCTCAGCAAATGGGCTGGGCATTGGGGCAGGTGGGGCCCAGCTCATGCCAGGCCTCACCTCAGGCACGTTCCATCCCCAGATGGATCTTGTGTGCCCCCTAAAGGTGGAACTCAACCTGTTATTACAGAGGTGGCTGTGATCAAAAATGTTCATAACTGTCGGGGGCAGGGAGCTGAACATCTAGGTGGAAATATGCATGCCTGGAGTTGGATGGGGCTGGGAAGGTGGGGGCTGAAAACTGAACTGGCAAATTAGATCTACTTTAACGTGGGGGGGGGAGATGGTGGGATTGGCATTTGAGGGTGTAGTTCTTCATACCGGCTCATAAACATGCCAGGTTTGTCCTGTACAAACTAAGGGAGGAGCTTGACCTTTTGAGCCCAATTGTGCAGTTGAAGCAGCCATGCGCTTCCTGGGATGGGGCACATGTAATCCAACCTGCTGAGTCGGGCAGGGCAGGGCAGGGGGTCCCTGCACCCCTAGAAAGTGGCCACCCAGGGCTGACTTCAGTGTCAATGAGGAGGAAGAAGGAGCTGCTGGGCTGGGAATATCTTTCTTATGCAATCATGAATGTGCACAGGTATCAGGGGTCCATTTTTGGGAATGGGGGTGTCCCAGAAGGTGGACATTTCTCCCCTCTGAAATTCACCCAGGCTTCCCGGGAGCCCCTGGATGGCCTGGAATGTTTATCCAGGGTGACAGATGTCTTAGTGTTGCTCCTTTTCAGCCACTGGGGCATTAAGACCGTCTGCCTCCATCACAGCCAACGGTCACACACGGTGCCAGGCAGCAGCTTCGGTGGTCTTGCACCTGACCTTGGCAAAGGCAGGTGTACATATATGCATGATTCTGCTCCCCGAGCAAAAAATTCAACTGCTTATGAAAAACAGTATTGTTTTCCCTCTTGGTTGTCTAAGTCATAGGAAATTTTTGTGTGGTGATGCAAAAATCCCAAAAAGTTTGGTTTTTAAAAGTTCCCTCAAATGTGGGTGGTTCCTCAAGTTTGCCCAGATTTATTGACTACCCTGCATCCATAAATTAAGCCTGAAGCTTTCAACCCAACACCCCTCCATAGGCCCCTGGGATCCCCATTAGTGAGTTTTGGCAGCTGGCGTTTGCATGCAGGACTTTTAAACTTGAAGTTAGAATGACTCTACAAACCTAAATTAACAGTCAGCAGAGAATATCGTTTGAGCTCAGTTAAGGACAACCCTCCCAAGATTCAAAATCCCTCTAATAAAGGCATTGTAATTAGTCCCAAATAAGTTAGCTGTTTTCCTTGAAAAACTTGTCTTTGTTGTTTTACTCAGTCCGTCACCTGTGTATAGTACTGTGGGAAGCCTACCCAACCAAATACCTTCTCCTGCCCTCCCCGCCCCCACCTCCTCCCCACCCAGAAGATGACTCCACTAAGATGCCCTCTCAGTGTCCAAAGCTGCCAACGGTGCACTGACCGGAGAGATGGGGTCTGACAAGGAAGCCCTCGGTCAGTGCTGCCTCTGTAAAAACATCAGTCCTCTTGTGTTGTTTTCAGTCGTGTCCGACTCTCTGCGACCCCATGGACTGGAGCCCAGCAGGCTCCTCTGTTCTGCAGAAGGAGCAAACAGTTGGCCTGAAAACTCAAATTCCTGGGGCTTTCTTGGCGGTCCAGTGGTTAACACTCTTGAGCCTCCAAAGCAAGGGACAAAAGTTCAATCCCTGGTTGGTGAAATAAGAGCCCACATTCTGCACAGTGCAAAATAAAAGGTGGCCCAGTGGTTAAGAAGCTGCCTGCCAGTGCAGAGGACATGGGTTCAGGGAAGATCCTTCTTGCCACAGAGCCACTCAGCCCAGGAGCCACAGCTACTGAGCCTGCATGCTCTGCAGCTGGAGCTCCACAACAAGAGAAGAAGCCACCACAGTGAGAAGCCCACACACTGTAACCAGAGAGTAGCCGCCACTCAACCAAAGAAAGCTCAGTGCAGCAACAAAGACCCATCAAGGTCAAAATCAAATAATTTTTAAAAAATAAATATAGTCTATTTGTTCTCTAATAGTAAAAAAAAAAAAAAAGGCAATATAATGTTTAAAATAATTTTTTAAACCAAATTCCTGGTGTGGATATGGGGGAGGGGGTGATGAGGGGTACTGTAGCTCCTGACGATAGCAATTTACATTTGGGAAAGGTTTTAAATCATATCTTAGAGGATCATAATGGTAGGGCTTCTTAGAACTGGTGGTTTGCCTACTGAGCTCCCAGCATGTGCTCAGCCTCCTCCAGGAAAGGGGGTAAGCCCAACCAGCTCCAGAGCCCCTCCCTCCCCCTCGGTCCCGGCCTTCTCCCTGCCTCCAAGCAGACCACCCAGCTTTCACCTGCTTGATTTCACCCCAACAGCATTTCATGGGAAAAAAGGTCTCTATGATTACAAAGAGTAGATAAAATAAATATTCTATACATAATATCAATAAATATTATTTATAATATACTATATTATATATAATGGTATAGAATTAGTATAATATTATATGTAGTATTGAGGCTTCTCAGTTGGTACTAGTCATAAAGAATCTGTCTGCCAGTGCAGGAGCCACATAAGACAGGGGTTTGATCCCTGGGTCGGAAAGATCCCCTGGTGGAGAAAATGGCAACCCGCTCCAGTATTCTTGCCTGAAATATTCCATGGCCAGAGGAGCCTGGTAGGTTACAATCCATGGGGTCACAAAGAGTCAGACACGACTGAGCAACTGAGCACACATATAATAAATATTATGTATGTATTATATAGTATTATACTGTAATATATTATATATAGCATAATATACTAATTATATATATACTTATAAATATGTATATATGCCACTGATTTAGCTGATTGGACATGCATATAAAATTACCCAAAATACAAATATCCAACAAAAACTTTCTATGGTGAAATACAGGGAACTACATTCAATATCCTGTGATAAACCATCATGGAAAAGAATCTATGTGTGCATAACTGAGTCACTTCACTGTGCAGAAGTTAACACAACACTGTCAATCAACTATACATCAATAAATATTTTTAATTTTTTAAATATAAACATTCCTCTTGCCTATGATGCCTTTCCTGAATCACATGGATTCGACACGTGTGTCTACAATTCATTCCTAATGAGAAAGAGCGCTTCAGGCCAAGAGGAAACTAACTCTGGAGGAGATCTGTCCCTAGGGAAGCCGCTCAGACGTCAAAAATGAGGACTGTTTGGATGGAGATGATCTCTGGCAGGAATGCCCTTGGCGGGTCTTGTGTGTCCCGAATTAACGCTTCAAAGTCAAGCCAGCCGAGAGGACCAGCTCTTCCTCCCCAAAGAGGCCATGAGCACCGAGATGTTGTGCAGATGTGGCTGCCTCTGTGGAAGGCTCTCCTGGGAAAGGAAGGGCTGAGCTCGCCAGGAGGCTGCAGGGCCCGGCCTTGGAGGTGTGCTGTGCAAGAAGCAGGCCCTGGGCCGCCGTCCTGACTTAAGGTCCTCACAGGTGGGCGTGGGGGTGCAGCGAGCAGAGCGGCTCCAGGACAGACATGGGCGCTGCCTGCACTGTGGGCTCAGTCACTCGGTCTCATCCGACTCTTCACGAGCCCACAGACAGAGGAACCTGGCGGGCTACCGTCCATGGGATTTCCCAAGCAGAATAATGGAGTGGGTTGCCGTTTCCTCCTTCAGGGGATCTTCCCACCCAGGTATCTAACCTGGGTGCCCTGCCTTGGCAATCAGATTCCTTTACCACTGAGCCACCTGGGAAGCCTGTAGTGGACCCGCTCTCATTCTGTCCCCAGTCCTTAGTGGGGCCTTCTCTCTGGGAAGCATCGAGCTCCACGCTGCGGGGACTGAGGTGGGGAGGAGGGTCCTTGTTGTGAGGCTGGGGGAGGGGCCCTACGTACAGGTGATGGAGTATCCTGTGTGAGATGTCTGCTCCAGGGCCCCGGGGTGAGGCAGGGCCTGACGGGAAACCTAGTGAGGCTTTCTGAGCTCCAGGCAACCTCGCCAACACTCTCATTACAGGACTGTCTTTATGGACTTGGGGTCTATAAATATCTCCAGTCACAGCAAATGCATTTCCTCAGAGAAATAGAATTTCAGCCTTAGGAGCAACCCCCATCTCCATGAACCCACACACTGGTCTGAGGCAGGAAGCCCCTCCAGGACACCCTCCACAGATTGGCATTTTTGATTGCCCTTAGGACGGTGTGCTCACTCCCACCTGTCAGGGGCTGGACTAGCTGGGACCCACTCAGAGGCACCTACTCTGTAGAGCCAGCATCCATTCTGGGGTGTGCAAGGCTGAGGAATGCTGTTCCCTGGGTGTCTGACTTGCTTGGGTATGCCCAGGGCCCCAAGCTCAGGGATGCCAGGCCTTGGGTTACATCCCAAGTGGGGGCGGCCAGCTGCTCACAGTCCCTCTGGAGGCTCACAGCTCCTTCTCCAGGCATGGCATGTGCCTCTCAAGGCAGTCGGCCTGGCCAGAGGTCGGGGGCACAGTACCTGATGCCCCCATCTGTACCCCCTGCTCAGCCATGGGGCCTACGGTGACCTAAGCCTTCAGGGCTCCACCCAGCCTGGTGGCCAGCTCAGTTCAGCTCACAGTGCCCTGGGCTCCTCTCGGATGTGCTGCCTTCCTGGCTTTCAAGAGTTCTTTTGTTTTTTAACGGGGATATAGTTGATTTACTCTGTTGCATTCATTTAAAGGGTACAACAAAGTGAATCCATTATACATACACATATACCTACTCTTTTTAGATTCTTTTCCCACGTAGGTCATTACAGAGTGTTGGATAGGTTTCCCTGTGATATACAGTAGGTTCTATTATCTATGTTTGCATGCTCAGTCGCTCAGTCGGGTCTAACTCTGTGCCACCCCTATGGACTGTGGCCCACCAGGCTCCTTGGTCCATGGAATTCTCCAGGCAAGAATATTGGAGTGGGTTGTCATTTCCTTCTCCAGGGAGTGGTGTGTATATGTCAAGCTCAATCTTAGCTTTGGAGAGTTTTTTTTAAAGCAAGAGAGTGGGGTTTGTTTGTTTATTTTCCATTTATTTTATTTGGCTGCATCGGGTCTTCAGTGCTATGCAGCATGTGGGATCTCAGTTCCCCTACAGGAGATTGAACACGCATCCCTTGCATTGGAAAGCAGATTCTTAACCACTGGACCACCAGGGAAGTCCCTGGAGGGTCCTAACTTCCTGCCTTTTGTTTCTGCTGTGGCTCAGGGGTCCCTTTTCACTATTTTAAGTCCATCAAGTTCCCTGTGAGCACGGGGGCTGTCTCTCTTTGTAAACTCTCATCAGCCACGTGGCTGCCAGTTTCCATCCCAAGTCCCCCACCTCAGAGCTTCTTCTAGCCCTGTCTGTCACCACCTGCTACTAACCTCACCCTTTCTCAGCATCTTCGGCACCTTCAAGCTCCACCTGCCCAGCCAGGGTCTCATTGTATCCTGCCTCCGGTTTCTCTCTGACTCCTCCCGGTAAGCTCCTAACAGAAGAATTTCGTGTCATCTTTTAATCCCCTCTGAAGCACGTAACAGGCTTTTAAGAATGTTTGTTGAATGAAGACATGAATACAATTTGAGCCCTGCCCTTGAAGAACCTCATAATCTGGGGTTGGGGAGGGAAATGATAACAAAGGACTGCAAAGCAGCAGGAGTGGGGGAGCAGGTTACGATCACCCCAGGTGCTTGGCGAAAGTTTGGTTGCTTGATAAGATATGCACGTCTGTGTCGTTCTTCCCTTAAGTCATTGCATCCAAACCTCCAGTCAGCTTTATTCCTTACAACACACACTTGGGTTTGTGCTAAAATAAGGAGACCTGTTATCATGAAAATCGTGGTGATTGCACTTGGGTGATGATTCACAGTCTTCAGAACTTTCTGTGAACAGAGAGTCTGCATGGAGCAGTGATGGGCTGGGTGCTTCTGGAGCTCCTTCTAGATCAAATTCCCTTACATTACGGAAAAAACAGACATTCCAAGTGGCCTTCCTAAGTTCATGCAGGGACGTGGGCTCCCGGGCAGCATGTTTGCTTTCAAGGACCTGTTCAGAAAAACGTGTGGCAGGGCACCGTGACACCCACTTACCTGTCCCTGACATCACACCTGTACCTGGAGGTTCCCCAAACCGTTTGCCCGAGAGCACAGACCCCTCAAAGGTGTTCTCCTGCCCCTGAGGCTGAAGACCACAGGAGTAAAATTCTTTCCTGATTGAAATTTATCATCGGTATGATAAAGATGTTGGCAGCGCTTAAGCCAATTAGGCCAGTCCCCTCTTTCAGTGTACTGATTTTCTCCAGGGGATCTTCCCAACCCAGGGTTCAAACCCAGGTCTCCTGCATTACAGGCAGATTCTTTACCATCTGAGCCAGGAAAGAAGCCCATATTGATTTTAGTAGGGGTCAATTCTAGGATGATTTCTAGGTCATAGGAGTATAATGTTAGTAAGTAGTCATGGTGCTGAAGCAGGCTGTTTAGGAAAAAAAAAAAACCTGATTTGTACTATCTGCTGATTTCTGTGATGTGAACACTCCCATCCTGGTCCGTTTCAAGCTGCCAACATAATGTCGCGGAGTCGGCAAGGGGCCAGCTGTTCTTGGCATTGGAAGTATTCATACAATTAGCTCTTATGAGCCCCTACAAGTGGCTATTCCAGCCACATTTACTGAGATTTTCTAGGAGCTAGGCATTTCTTTAGGTTCACTGAATCCTAGCATTTAAACTGTGATTTATCTATGACAATAGGAACAATTGAGAGTACTTACCTCTCTGGTTTTGTAAAATCTGGAGTCATACAAGGTGACTAAGCCCTGCCTGGCTCATGGGAAGCTCTCAGTAAACAAACACAACCATAACTGTCCTTATTACTCCATAACTCATTTCATTTACTCTTTTCAGTAGCTGAGTGCAGCCGATGTCTGTCTGTCAGGCACGGGGAAGATGATGCCACAGTTCCCCTTGTGACAGATCTCCTTAGGAATAAACTGTGACAGCATCAGCTGGGCTGGGCTAAGGGATACCCAGAGAGCTGGTAAAATGTTATTTCTGAGTGTCAGTGGCGAGGGTGTCTCTGGAGGAGATTAGCCTTTGAATCCATGGATGGAGTAAAGATCGCCCCCACCTGTGCAGGTGGGCCTCATCCAACCTGCTGAGGGCCTGAATAGAATAAGAGGACAAAGAAAGGCAAATTCTCTCTCTCTCTGCTGGAGCTGAAACACTCCTCTTCCCCTGCCCTCTAGCACTGATGCTCCTGGTTCTTGGACTTTGGGATGCAGACCAGCTCTTACACCATTGGTGCCCGAATTCCCAGATCTTTAACTCGGACTCAGTTACACCACTCAGAAAGTGAAGAGGAACTAAAGAGCCTCTTAACAAGGGTGAAAGAGGAGAGTGAAAAAGCTGGCTTCAATCGCAACGTTCAAAAAACTAAGATCATGGCATCCAGTCCCATCACTTCATGGCAAATAAAGAGGAGGAAGGTAGAAGCATTGACAGGAGACAGTGAAGGACAGGAAAGCCTGGTGTGCTGCAGTCCACAAAGAGTCAGACGTGACTGAGCGATTAAATAACAACAGTTAGACCACAGGCTTTCCTGATTCTTCAGCTTGCAGAGGGCAGACCATGCGCCTTCTTGGCCTCCATCACTGCATGAGCCAAGGCCTATAACAAGTCACTCTGGAGCTGTCAAACAGCATGAAATTTTCTTAAGGGTAATCAGTTTTCGACAGCAGGTTTACAATTTTTCCACAACTTGTACTATTTATATTAAAATGTTTTGTAATTACTTCTTTATATATTATGTTCACATTTTCTTCTTAAAAATTTTAAAAATTGTTTTGTACAAATGTAACTCTAAAACAAAAGTCTCTAGACCTGTTGATTGAGCTGAACACTCACAGAAGTACAGGGGGGTAGGGCTTTACTGGGCACTGGGCTAGAAGCAGGGGCGCTTCCTTCACTTGACCTGTACTCAAAGCTTATTAAAAGCAGAGACATCATTTTGCTGACAAAGGTCCGTATAGTCAAAGCTATAGTTTTTCCAGTAGTTATGTACAGACGTGAAAGTTGGATTATAAAGAATGCTGAGCGCTGAAGAATTGATACTTTGGAACTGTGGTGTTGGAGAAGACTCTTGAGAGTCCTTTGGACTGAAAGGAGATCCAACCAGTCAGTCCTAAAGGAAATCAATCCTGAATATTTATTGGAAGGACTGATGCTGAAGCTGAAGCTTCAATACTTTGGACACCTGATATAAAGAGCTGACTCATAAGACCCTGATGCTGGGAAAGACTGAAGGCAGGAGGAGAAGGGAACAATAGAGGATGAGATGGTTGGATGGCATCACTGACTTGATGGACAATAGATTGAGCAAACTCCGAGAGATGGTGAAGCCCGGCGTGCTGCAGTCCATGGGGTCGCAAAGAGTCGGACACAACTGAGCGAATGAACAACGCAGCTATTTCAATCCCCCTCCCCATTATCTTCATCTGCCCTTCTCCATCTCAGACACACACCAGCATGGTCCTCAAGAAATGGATGAACCCAGTTGTACGTGTTGCTCATCGGCTGGGTATGAAGACCCACTAGTGGGCTCATCTCTGAGTGTCAAGCTCTGGACTCTTCCTGAGTTTTGAGTGATTCTGCAGGACAGATGCTGGTGGAGAAGGGGCATGCTGGGAGGGGAGGTCTGAGTGGTCTTGTAGCTGCAACTCTGGCGCCAAGCTCTGCCCCCCAGGGCCCAGCACACTCTCTCATGGGGCGGGCTATTGGCACCCTGGCCAAGCTGCCCAGGGTGGGCATGCACAATGGAAGCCTGTTCCTGAGGAACCAGGAATAGTCTAAGAGAAAGAAGCCGAGAAGGAAAAATGTCTTCATATCTGTTTTGCTTCCCACGCCTCACCCACTGCGAACATTAACTTCATACCAAGCTCCCACTGCTGGGGACCAGGGATGGGAGCTGTCAGGCCGGGGGTGGTAGCTCTGCACCACTTCTAGGTCCGCAGCGGCCCCGAGGCCTCGGCCCTGTGCTCTGTGCTTTCAGAGTCCTTAAATATTTGTCAGCATCATCTGCACCAGTCCTTTTCCAAGAGTGAGGAAGGAGGAATTTCCTTCTGAACTGCATTTTCCTTCTATTTTGGTATCACTTTCCAAAGTGGAAAGAGGAGGCCTTCAGACCACTACGTGAGCTGGCAAATTCAAGTTCTGATGTTCCCATCTCACCTGCTGGAGGTGAGCCAGCCCCAGCACACCTTCAGCGCCTCAGGCGGCAGGCAGGTTATCACTGGCTGGAGGTGAGGGAATACAGGCACCTCGCTGTTCAGCCTTTCAGCAGGAACAAGAGGATTGTCAGTTACAGGGGTCAAGGAGCCTGCCTTCTAGTCACCAGTCTCATTACCTAAGAGAAAAGAGGGCAATTTTACTACCTGAAAATCACTTTCATTCTCACTAAGAGGCTCGGTGGTCATCAGGAAAAAAATTTCAGCAAGGTTCTCTGGGCTTACTCTTATCAGACAATAAAAGAGATGTTAAAGCTGCCATAATGGAAGCAATCTGACTCTGACAGACAAACAGACAGATCAATGAACTGAAATAGAAAGTCCCCAAAGAGACTGGAAAACGTGGAAGAATTTAAGGTACAAGAAAGGCAAGTTTCCAGCCATTGAGGGAAAGATGGATTGTTCAATAAATGTTGTTGGGAAAACTGGCTCACCAGAGAGGGAAAGTTCAACTAAATCCTCCTTCCTGCCTTTATACTAAAATTAATTAATTACAATTTATACTAAAATTAATTTAAAAAACAGAAAAACTGTAAAAGTAACAGAAAAGGACATGAGGTAATTTTTCATATCCAATTAGGAGAGGAAAAATCTTTTATAATTAAGAAATTTTTTTTTGTCTGAATTAGACAAACATTGATGAGGCTGACTGTATAAATATTTTAAAGTTTATGCATTTCAAATGTACTAAAATGGAATCAAAATACAAAGGAAAGGTTGGGAAATATTGGAAAGATGGGTTATGAGCAAAGGTCTGAAGAGCCTAATACAAAAAGAGGACTTGAAAGCCACAGTAAAAGGCCAAGTCAATTTTTTTAAATCAGTAAAACATATTTTTTAAATGGTTCACAGAGAGAGAGCGTTAGAAATGGAGAATAAACAAATGCAAAGAAAGAAAGGGCACATTAAAATCTGTAAAATTTTTACTAATTAGGTCAAAAGTGAAAGTGTTAGTCACTCAGCTGTGTCCTCCTCTTTGCAATCCCATCGACTGTAGCCAGCCCTCACACTCCTCTATCCACGGAATTCTCCAGGCAAGAATATTGGACTAGCCATTCCCTTCTCCAGGGGATCCTCCCAACCCAGGGATCAAACCTTGGTCTCTGCATTGCAGGTGGATCCTTTACTATCTGAACCATCAGGGAAATCTTTTAGTAAAGACCAAAAATTTATTAACACATGTGCCGATTAGGAAGTGGGGAAACAGGGCTTCTCACAACTGTAGGGGGAGTGTGAATAGGTGTGACCTTTTCTGAGGTCAATTTGGTAATAGTTTCTGTCCAGATAAGAATCAACCAGGGCAGCTGCACTCCGGGGATTCACCTTGCTGATGTGCCCCTCGTGTAGCTGAGACACAGCAACTCTGCGTCCAAGAACCACCAAATGTCCACTATGTCCGGCTAAAGAGCTATATTCATGGTGGACACACACAATATTACACTCTGCAGCTGCTTAAAAGGATGCAGTGATTCTATGTGCCCAGAGAAACCACCTCTAAGATGGCTAAGTGGGAAAAGCACCCAGCAGGACAGTGTGTATCATACAACATGTGGGGGGCGGGGCGGGGGGAGGTGTGTGCCCATTCAGCAAAGCTTTGCCAAGCAGCTCCCTGATATGGAAACTACACACAACACAGACCCTCCGCTCTCCTGAGCATGTATCCTCCTGGGAGAATGACAAGCAGTTAAGTAGGTGGTGGGGGTGGCCACCAGGCGGAAAGTGTTGGAGAAAAAAACGAAGATATATGAGGGATGCAGGGGACAGGCTGGAGCTTTACCAAGAAGAGGGTATTTGAGCCAAGACTCCTACGATGCCAGAGAGAAAGGGTGAGGATGGGGCGGGAGCGTTTCAGCCAAGAGGGCGCAGAGAAGGAAGCCTGATGGTTCAGGCAGGCTGGAGCTGCCAGTTGGAAGGAGAACGTGGAGAAGAGGCACAGAAAGGAGGCCAGAAGACCTTGCTGGTTGTACAAAGGATTCTGGTCTCTTACTGAGAGGAGATGTGACGTGGGTTTAAGAGCACACAGAGAAAATCCCCCAAGGAATGCACACACACCCGTTAATGGTGGTCACTTCCAGGCAGAGGAACGGCAGGGGGCAGGCAGGGAGGTGGGGGCAGAGAATGATTTCTCATCATATTCTGTGGATGTCTTTTTGTTTCTTGACCGCAAACATGCACGCCTTGCTTTTTTTTCACATTTCAAAGAGCCCTTGTGCCCTGACTGAAACACTAAGTAAAGAACGTCCCCCGCAAAGGGACTCCTTTATTCCTGGGTGGCTGGATAAGCCTGCAGGATGTCTTAGCTGGGTTCCCCAGAAGCAGGCTCTGAGATGAGGATTGGAGAACAAGGAGCCTACTGGGGGTGTAAACCCGAGAGACACGGGCAGGGGAGTGGAAAAGTGAGCAGAGGAAGAACACAGGCTGAGGCACAGGGTGTCCTTGAGCAGACGGCCACTCAGATACTCGTCTGTCACCAGCTTGGACCTCCTCACTTACAAGCCCGAACTGGGGAGTGGGGAGGGGGTAGGAAGCTGGGCTGTTTGTCCTCCCCCTCCTGTTGGCCATACTGAGGGCATTTCCTGGGACCTTAACTCCTTGTCCCCTCCAGGGCATTGAGAGGAAGCTACAGGTGGAGAGCTATTGGTGCCTGGAGTGTGGGCAGGGGAGGGGACCCGAATGTTGCCTTTAAAAGTCCTGGCAGTGGTTTGCCCCACAGGTATTTTCACACTGTCTTTTGTAAAGGATGCTGGTCTTTAACTCATTCCAGATGAAGATGAAATCAGTAAAGGAGAACCAGGTGGGCTTGGAAATGTTTCAAAAAACTCTCCTGGAGCACAAGAAACTAGGACCACCTTGGAAGGAGGGTTTGCATGCAAACACGACTTGCCTGGGGTGCTCTGCTGGGAAAATAAGTTTCAACAAAATCTCTGGCGAAAACTATATTTGGCGATTTTCTTAAGAAAAGGAATTACAGATAGTGGTCCACCCACCCCCTCCACAAAGAAATTCCAGCTGCGTGCTCAGGGCTATCTGGCACGCCCCCTTCCCCTGATCCATGGCAGACGTCAGCAGTGGATCAGGAAGACCAGGATGGACTGCTTTCAAATCCTCCACGAAATCACTGGGCCTCTCCGACCTCCTGTCTCCTTATTCAAAATGATTGGGGGAGATTAAAGGAGCCACTCTTACACGCCCTCCCTCATTCTGTGGCCCTAGAGCAGCTGAGTTTTGCTACAGCCTGTGAACTGAATCAGAAAATGCCAACAAAAGTGGAGCTCAGGAGGCTCCAAGCAGAGCCAGTTTGTTAAACAGGGCACAGCTTCTCAGGTTGAGGACACAGCATCACATGGATGACTTGGGAGGGGATAGCTCTCACTTGAGAACAAAATTCACGTATATATAAGACTTTTTACTCCTCAGAGGAGGGCCTCATATCCCCCTTTTCCTCACCTCTCGATATTTAAATGTTCATGGTACCGGGCCAGGGAGCCAGGAATCCAAATAGAGTTTAGCCTCTCATAGATCTCACTATTTCCCTGCCTAAAACCCTGCTGTAGCTGTCGGTCATTCTTAGGGGGAAATGGTCTTTCATTTTTGTGTCCTGAGGTGACCCACTCTCACCCCCCTTACTTCCCAACCTCTACTTGGATCCCTCACCTCACCCCACCCACTCATACTGGGGCTTCTCAGAATGCATTCTTCAGTCCCCCTTCAAACATTTAACATGGTATTATTAGCTATAATCAGCATCCTGTACATTAGGTTTCATCAACCTTATAACTGGAAGTTTGACCCTTGGACTAATATCTACTCCTCCCCAACCCCCAGCCCCCAGGGAACCACCTCTCTACTCTCCTGTTTCTGAGTTCAGCATCCTTAGATTCTACCTAAGGGGGCTTCTTTGATGGCTCGGGTGGTAAAGAATCTGCCTGCCATGCAGGAGACCTGAGTTTGATCTCTGGGTTGGATAGATCTCCTGGAGAAGGGAATGGCAACCCACTACAGTATTTTGCCTGGAGAAGTCCATGAAGAAAGGAGTCTGGTGGGCTCTAGTCCATAGGGTCCCAAAAGAGTGGGACATGACTGAGTGACTAAACACTGACACACTCTACAGTATTTGTCTTCCTCTCTCTAATTTATCAGTAGGCCTTCCAGTGTTCTTGCCTGGAGAATCCCAGGGACAGGGGAGCCTGGTGGGCTACCATCTATGGGGTCGCACAGAGTTGGACACAACTGAAGTGACTTAGCTTAGCTTTAATGAGACTGTGTCTTTGCTGGTTTTGTGATTTTTCAATAAATAAGGGCTGCATACTTTCATAAGTTTGTTCAGAGGTGATGTGGCCTGATGGAGGTGGTGGAGGTGGTGAAGTTGGTGGTGATGGAGACGGTGGTGGTGGTGGTCATGAAGATGACGGTGGTGGTGGTGGTGGTGGTGGTGGTGGTGGTGATGGTCACGGTCATGGTGATGGATTTGCAGGTGGAAATGGTGGTGGTGGTGCGGTAGTGTGTTCTGCCAGGAGCTCCCCACTCTGGCACATCAGAAGGCAAAGTTTGCCTGAATTCTGCCAGCAGGCCCCTAAAGAGGACTAGACAAAAGCCCCTGCCAACCATTCTGAGCTCTTAATTGCAGTGTGTTCTGTTGAACATTGGGACTGCCTTCTCCAGTTCGGAACTACTAAACCTCCTCTTAGAAATGGGGCGCTTGGTATCCCAGCAGCAATTCTGTGATCAAGAGGAAGCTGTTGATGCAGGAAGGGAAGATGAAGGATTCAGGGGGAACTGGTTCTGGAATCTGAGTTAACGGAGATGCCCTGAGATCCGTGTTGGAGGTGGAGCTGGTCCTCACCAGGGAACACCACTCAGAATTAGACTGTGGGCCTCCCAAAGTACACACTTCCAGTAGAATTGTAATTTATTCTGTTGAGTTTCTGCCACCCCCAGGCCTTCAGGGCAGATTTACTGATGTGTGTCAACCTGGGGGAGCCATGCCCTGGGAAACCATAGGGGGACCCAGTGGAGAAGAGGGAAAGCAGTGGCCTGGGACTTTGGAGCAATGGCTCTGGAGTGAGAGAAAGGCCAGGGTGACCTCAAGTGATGCACAGTGCTCAGAGCTTCCCAGGGTGTACCTGAGCACATCTCACCTCCTCAGGATGGAGGCTCACACCCAGGATCTGAGCATAAAGGGACCTGCTTCTCCAAAATTTGTGCAGCCCAGGCCATTTCAGTCACTTCTACCGCAGGGAGACCGAATCACAACAAGCATCATTTCATTTTACAATGACAAAAAAACCAAAACAAACAAACCAAAAAAACCAATGAAAATCAGATGGAAAGGAAGAAGGAAAAGGGAGGGAGAGAGGTAAGCAGAGAGGGAGGGCTCTGCAGGTATGACCAGGACAACGACGAGGTGGAGCCGGAGACCATGCCTCATCCCTTGGTTAAAGGACACCCCTCGCCCTGGTCTACAGAGGGGTCCCCCAAAACCCAGAAAAGCAGGTAGAAACCATGGAAAGCCAGACCTGGTCTCTTTGCTCTGAAACGTGGGGAAGTTCAGGTGAGGCTCATGTTCCTAGGGGCCCAGATGCTAAGGGCTTGGACCTGACCACCACCCGGTGGGGAAACTACAGACACTGGAGGGGCCCCCCCACATCTGAAGCTGCCTCGCCCAGCCCCAGCCCTCCAGCCAGGAAGGCTAGAGGTAAGAGTCCTAGGGCGAGCAGCCTGCAGATGTGGGTGCTGTCTCTGTTCTGCTGCGAGGGACTGGGCCAGAAGAGAGAGGCCACGCCCCGAAGCTCGCTCCCGAGCCCGGGGACAGCTCCATGGTGCTACAGAAACAAACACGGCAGCCCGGTAAGCGTAAACTGAAGGCAGCTTGGCAAAGTTCAAAAAACTCACCAGGCCATCAAACTTCAGTTTGGCCAAAACTTCGACATGACCTCACCCCTTTTTATAAGCAGCTGTCCTGATACTAATCCTGCCTCTTCTCTAATCCCTTTCTCATGAGCCTGGGGAGAACACACCAGGTGCTTCAAGCAACAGTGCTCCACAAACCCCAAGCTTCTCTGTAACATGCAAGGGTGACAGATCAGGCACTGCCGCACTCACGCTAGGCCCCCATGGGGTCCCTGGCACAAGCCAGCACCCAGCACATATTTGTTGGGTGCCCATTGCTACTGACGTCGGAAAGAGAGATGGTGTTAGGTCTGTGAATTTACATCCCTTCTGATAAAGGATGGAGAAAACATGTTAACTTGGAGTTCCATCAGATGGGCATGGGCTGGTCGTTTTAAGAGGACAGAGTAACTAGATGTTGAATTTTGAGAGACTGTGACTGCTGCTCCTCCATGTCCTTTAGGGAAGGACACATCCAGGGTACCACCTGGGTCCTTTATTTGAATCACACCATCAGGACCAGAAGGAGCTTTCCAGCAAAGCTCCCTGCCCCTTGCCTCAAACTTTTACACAACCCCAGCCAAGTGGTTTCTCCAGCCTCTGCACATTACAAAAGATACCACCACATAGCAGTTCATTCTGTTCCAGGTGTTTGGAACTGCTGTTGTAAATTATTTGTAATTGAGCTCCAGTCATGTGCCAGGCCATGGGCCGTGTTCTGGGGAAGATGACCATGAGCACGGCTGATCTTGTCCGGCTCTCATGACCCTTTCAGAGCCTCCTTCCCAACTCAGCTGATCTGGCGGCAGGTGAGTTGGCCCTGAGGGATGGGCCACGAAGGACTGGCTTCTGGTAAAGCCACTCACAAGGAGGAGTAGATGCCTTCCAAAAGGATGCCCGGCACTGACCCTGAGGGTCAAAGCCACAGGCCAAGCTCACCTGGCCCTCCTGAGGACACACCAGCAGGACTGCCAGTGATGAAAACAAGGAGGAAGAGAAGGAAGACGGGGGAAGGGGACCTGGGTACAGGGAAGGTAGCCAGGACTTGGACCTGAGGGCTTGGGTCCAGTCCCAGAAGGGCTCCCTTCTAGCCAGGACAACAGACAGAAGGCCCCAGGCAGTGAATGGGCCTGGACAAGCAGGAACACACAGAAGTGGGCACAGGGGGCCTGGTGCACTCAGGGCCACAGGGCAAGCGTCCTTCCAGTGGTCACTTTCCCTGGGACCAGTTCGTCTCTCTGCAACACCCCTCCCGACTGGCGGACCCACAGAAACCATTCTGACTTGTCTGAAATGCAGAAGCTTCCTGCCTGCCTTGTCTACCAAAGATGATGGAGGTTACCGGGTGGCTCGAAACTGGACCTGAAGGGGAAGTGGGTTACCTGGAACCTTGCTGGGCCCTCAGAACTAGGAGCTTCCTAGGAAGGCCTTGGGTGGGGAGGGAATTCTTTGCCCCGAACAGAGAGCCTGGGAGAAGAGATGGGGCTCTCGGCACTGCGTCCAAGGTCATCGCCACGTCACTGTTTATCCTGCCTGTCCCATGCGGAAACTGGATCATGGTCGGGACCAAGGCACAGAATATGAGGGCAGGGGTGGGCTCCACCTGAAACTGGGGTGTTCCCGCTTTCCCTGCCTGCCCCCATGCCCATCCCAGTGCCCCAGAGGGAGCCCCTTGCATATGCCCAGCCATGCCTCACTGGTTTAGGGCACCACAGTGTGAGTTCCAAGTACCTAATCAGATGGCACTAGTGGTGAAGAACTTTTAGATTGAGGAATTATAGTAGTTTTGATGTTAGCAAAACAAGGCTTTTTGGGATAATGAATTTCTCTTTGTTGTAAATCATTGTATTCGTCTTTCTGTAAAAATGTAACTTCATTTAGTGCTTTCTGAAAAGGGCACTGGAAAACTCCTAGGTTAAGAGTTAAACCTGGAAGGCAGAATGCACCGCATAGCTTTCCCCCTTATCTTGATGACTCAGAGCCTCCTGACTGCTCCCTATTCTTAACTGATAACTTGTGACTTAGTTTCCACTGTGTAACTGACCTTTCCTCAAAAATGCATTTCCCGTACCAAATGCCGCAGGGTGATCAGCCAACCGTTTCAACTTAATTACCTGTAAATCATCCCCACCAATCAAATGTCTCCACTTCATCCTAAGACCCCCTTATCACATTGTTCCCTACATTCCGATCTCATTCCCAGTTGTCTTTGATCTTTCTGTATAAAAATCCCTTTCGGTGAGTGTTCCGGGTTCACTCCTGGAAACGGGAGCTCGAACCCCAGCGCGCTGGCTAAATAAATCCTCCTGCTGATTGCATCGAATTCGAGTCACTGTGGTCTTTGTGGCGACGCTTCCCGAGAAAAGGCCGTGAGGTCTTACATTTGGGGGCTCGTCCGGGATCGCCTCGCTCACTCAGACCCTTTGGCTTTTGAATTCGGAGGTAAGCTCGAGCAATTCTGTGTCTCCGTGTACGTCTGTAAAAGGTCTGTGACTAGTCTGCTCTGTGTTAAATCTGTATTGTCTCACTTTTCTCTCCTGCTGCTTGACTTAATCCTTCGGAAGTTTCAGTGAACGGGCGAGCGGTTGTGGGGCAACTGATTAGTCCCGGCCAGGGCTACTCCTGGTGGACTTTGAAGGCCTTACGACAGGTGAGCCCCAGTAACTATCGCCCGGCTGGGTGAAACTTCCCTGTCTTTCTTGTGAGGATCTGGCCTAATATTACCTATTTGTGGGCACGGGTCAGGCACTTAAAAGCCATTAGGGCGCCTGCCACTTGAAGACTCCCGTGACAGGATAAGGGGGTCGCGGAACGGGCCAGAAGCCGCTAGGGCGCCCGCCCCCAGCAAGACAACTTCCGTGCAACGGCATAGGCACACGAGTGAACTCCAAAGCACGCCGTAAGTCCACCTCTCTGGCCGCCACCATTCCCGGCAGGATTTTCGGTGGCTATCCTCAGTCATCTTATCTCACTTTCCTCCCGGTCTCTTTCGGCTGCTGAAACAAAGATCTGTGCCCTCGCGCTCTTGTCTGTCTGTATCTGTAGGGCCCGCCTGTATCTGTGGCGTGTGCCAGGGACGCCTGGAACGCCAACCTGGGAGCGGGAGTCGTGAGATTCCCCTCCGCCTGTATCTGTGGCGTGTGCCAGGGACGCCTGGAACGCCAACCTGGGAGCGGGAGTCGTGAGATTCCCCTCCGCCTGTATCTGTGGCGTGTGCCAGGGACGCCTGGAACGCCAACCTGGGAGCGGGAGTCGTGAGATTCCCCTCCGCCTGTATCTGTGGCGTGTGCCAGGGACGCCTGGAACGCCGACCTGGGAGTGGGGGTCGTGAGATCCTTCTCCGTCTGAATCCTGTGTCTGTGGAGCTAGGAAGCTCATCTGCTTAAGACTTGCCGAGGGCAAAAGCTTACAGCAGCCGCTTTTACTTGATTTCTCCGCTATTATTCGTCTTACTTAGTACTAGTTAAGTGTTCATTTTTGTGACAAACTGACGATGGGACAGACTGTGACAACCCCGTTGTCTCTGACGGTAGATCATTGGACAGAAGTAAAAAAATCGGGCCCATGATCTTTCCATGACAGTGAAAAAAGGAAAATGGCAGAGTTTATGCGCAGTAGATTGGCCCAGTTTTAATACCGGCTGGCCGCCAGAAGGGTCATTCTCTTCAGAACAAGTCAAACAGGTTAAAACTGTAATTTTCACCCCTGCTACTGAGCACCCGGACCAGGTGCCATATATTACGGTCTGGGAAGACCTGGTCCGTTCACCCCCGGTGTGGGTTCGACCTTTCGTTTTCCCCACAGGAAAGCCATTGGAGCCTGCTGCAGAGATCTTTGCCCTAAAATCCACGGCAAGGAAGGAAGAGACAAAGGCTCCCGTCAAGAATATATATCCAGACCTGCAAACTGACTTCTTACTCTTAGATTCTCCCCCACCCTACCCGCCTGTACAGGTCCCACCTCCGGCACCTCAGAGGGCACAAGCGACCGCCTCGCCTGAGCAGCCAAAAGAAGGGGAAGAAATGGGCCCGGCGGCAGGAACGCGGAGCCGTAGAGCTGTCACCCCGGACTCCACCGCTCTCCCCCTCCGGGAGAACGGGCCCCCTGATGACCGTGGGGTTCGGCCACTCCAATATTGGCCATTCTCTGCCTCGGATCTTTACAACTGGAAAAATAACAACCCCTCTTTCTCTGATAACCCCCAGGCCCTAACCTCCTTAATAGAATCTCTTGTTTTCTCACATCAGCCCTCTTGGGATGATTGTCAGCAATTGTTGCAGACCTTGCTCACTACAGAAGAAAGACAGCGAGTACTATTGGAGGCTCGCAAAAATGTGCCAGGAGATGACGGACGTCCCACAGCACTTCCTAATGAAATAGATGCTGGTTTCCCCCTGACGAGACCTGACTGGGACTACAATTCTCCGGCAGGTAGGGAGCACCTGAGGGTCTATCGCCAGGCTCTGGTGGCGGGTCTCCGAGGGGCAGCAAGGCGCCCCACTAATTTGGCTAAGGTAAGGGAAGTGACTCAAGGGCCTACTGAGTCACCTACTGTATTCCTAGACAGATTGATGGAGGCATTCAAGAGATTTACTCCCTATGATCCCACATCTGAGGAACATAGGGCTACAGTGGCCATGGCTTTTATTGATCAGTCAGCTCTAGATATTAAGAGAAAGTTACAGAGACTAGATGGGTTACAGGGATTCTCCCTTCAAGATTTGATCAGAGAAGCAGACAAGGTGTTCAATAAGAGGGGAAACAGAAGAGGAAAAGGAGGAAAGAAGGATCCGGGAGCAGGATGAACGAGAGAGAGAGAGAGAGAAAAGACAGGCAAAAGACTTGGCAAAAATTCTGACTACAGTGATTAAAGAAGGAAAGAGAGATGATAGAACTGGGCCAAGAGACCGCAGTAAAAGCAGGACAGGAACCAAACCACCACTAGACAAAAATCAGTGTGCGTACTGTAAAGAGAAGGGGCATTGGCTCAAAGACTGCCCTCAGAAGAAGAGGGGAAGGTCCGCCACCCCCAACAAAATCCTGGCCATAGAAGAGGAAGATTAGGGGGACGGGGCTCGGACCCCCTCCCTGAGCCTAGGGTAACTCTAAAGGTGGAAGGGAAGCCTGTACAGTTTCTGGTAGACACAGGAGCCCAACACTCCATCCTATTACAATCCGGAGGGACATTGTCCACAAAAAAGGCATGGGTACAGGGCGCTACAGGGTATCGACAATACCCATGGACTACCCGAAGAACAGTGGACCTTGGCGTGGGCCGGGTATCCCACTCGTTCCTTGTGATCCCTGAATGCCCTTACCCCTTGCTGGGACGGGACTTGTTCACGAAAGTGGGGGCTCAGATCCACTTTCACACCGAGGGCACCACGGTGACAGACGGGGAAGGAAGGCCGTTGCAGGTTTTAACCCTGGGGCTAGAAGGTGAATACAGGCTATAAGAGAGCCCTTCCCCCGAGACCATGAATATGCAGGACTGGATGGCTAAGACCCCCTAGCCTGGGCTGAAGTCTCGGGCATGGGAATGGCCATCCACCAGCCCCCAGTGGTGGTAGAAATCAAGGCCTCTGCCACCCCCATCTCAGTCCGCCAGTACCCGATGAGTAAAGAGGCTCGAGATGGGATCCGCCCACATATTCAAAGGTTTCTTGATCTGGGAATTTTGATAAAGTGCCAATCGGCCTGGAACACCCCGTTGCTTCCAGTCCGGAAGCCTGGAACGGGCGAATACCGGCCTGTACAGGACCTGAGAGAAGTCAACAAGCGGGTATCCGACCTACACCCAACAGTGCCCAACCCCTACAACCTGCTGAGCACCCTTCCCCCAGCCGGAAGTGGTACACTGTCTTGGACCTGAAAGATGCCTTCTTCTGCCTACGACTCAGCCCCGCTAGCCAGCCTATTTTTGCTTTTGAGTGGAAAGACCCCCTTACAGGACTCTCCGGACAGCTAACGTGGACCAGGCTGCCGCAAGGATTCAAGAACTCGCCAACAATTTTTGACGAAGCCCTCCACCAGGACCTCGCGCACTTCCGCGCCACAAATCCCCAGGTAACTCTGCTCCAATATGTAGATGACTTGCTTCTGGCCGCAGATACCGCAGAGGAGTGCAGGGAAGGGACTGAGACCTTACTGACCGAACTTGGCACCCTCGGCTACCGTGCTTCTGCCAAAAAGGCCCAGATCTGCCGGCAATAGGTTAGTTACCTGGGGTACCAACTCAGAGATGGGAAGCGATGGCTCTCGGAGGCCAGAAAGGAGGCGGTGGCCAGAATACCGGCCCCGAAAACTCCCGACAGGTTAGGGAGTTCTTGGGCACTGCAGGGTTCTGCAGGCTCTGGATTCCGGGGTTCGCAGAGATGGCCGCTCCCTTGTACCCCCTGACAAAGGGCAGTACACCCTTCGTCTGGGGAAAGAGCGAGCAAAAGGCTTTTGACAACATTAAGCGCGCCTTGTTGTCAGCCCCTGCCCTGGGACTTCCAGATGTGGACAAGCCGTTCCATCTCTATGTGGCTGAAAATAATGGCATCGCCAAAGGGGTCCTCACCCAAAAGCTGGGACCATGGAATCGGCCGGTGGCATATCTGTCAAAGAAACTGGACCCCGTGGCTGCTGGCTGGCCGAATTGTTTGCGTATAGTGGCTGCCGTGGCAGTCCTAGTAAAGGATGCAGACAAGCTGACACTGGGGCAGAACTTAATTGTCACTGCGCCCCACGCTTTAGAAAGTGTGATTTGCCAACCCCCGAGAGATGGCTAACTAACGCCAGGATGACCCACTATCAGACGCTGCTCCTAAACTCTGAGCGAATCAGGTTCACGCCGGCTACCGGACTTAACCCCTGCCACGCTCTCCATGCCAGAGCGATCGAGGCGTTGTGTTCTGGCACTCATAGACTGCGACATGAGATACTCCAGCTTTTGTCTGACAGCTTTTCCAATGTTAAATGAGACTCTTAACAGGTAAAAAAAGGGAGCAATGGATCTATGGGACTGGATACAAACTCGATTCACCTGGTTTAAAAATGCCTTCTATTTGCTTGTTTTTGTTATTCTGCTAGTTGTAGTGTAAAAAAAAAAAAAAAAAAAAAAGGTTATGCTTGCCCAGGTCATGAAAGAGGAGCCCCACGTTGGGGACCCACAAAACCCCTGGATTAATTTAGCCCTTCAAGAGATTAACCGAGACAGATAAATAAAAATAAGAGTTCTAGATGCTCATCATCTAGAGAGATTCCGCCTAGCCCCCAAGAGGTGGCTGGATAGCCAATGACGGGTAAGACTCTCAGAGGAGGGCAACCTAAGACAGGCACAGCCGCGAGAGGGGCTGGCGAGGCTGGAGGTTGGCCGCCTACAGCTCTATGCCTTGCTCTACAGAACAGCAATACAAATGTCTCGAGGGCTTAAATAAAATATATTTTAAAAAGGGGGACATGTGGGGCCCTAAATGAGAAACCTTAAAAACAAAGGGGCTAGCCTTGCGGTCAAAAACCTAAGATGGCGCCTGGCGGAAGAGATGCGGGCAGGGTCTATGTTGTCTGTCAAAGTTTTTAATTGGCTCTTGTAGACAGTGCCTACCGAGTCTTAAATGACACCAACCCGGAGGTTACAAAATCTTGCTGGCTCTGTTACACCGTCCCTCTGCCGTATTATGAGGCCACTGGGATAATAGGGATTACTGGATTTAGATATCCTAGATCATGTGTGCCTTACCCCTTTATGATTTTGGTTGAAAATGTTTCTGTTAATGTCACCCAGAATGTTTACCATATGTCTTGTTTTAATTGCACTCTCACTAATTGTATCAGAGGCATGAGCGTCGGAGAGCAGATATTGGTGGTAAAACAACCCGCTTTTGTTATGCTCCCCGTCAAAATAGAAGAAGATTGGTATGATGAAACGGCATTGCAATTACTACAACACATCAATGCCGCCTCGGCCGCCCAAAAAGAGGCCTGGGATTAATTGTTCTGGGTGTGATATCGTTGATCACCTTAATAGCGACCGCTGTTACTGCCTCTGTTTCCCTTGCTCAGTCCGTGCAAGATGCCAAGGTTGTTGATTCTCTGTCTTATAATGTCACAAGGGTTATGGGAACACAAGAGGATATTGATAAAAAAATAGAAAATAAGCTGTCTGCTCTGTATGATACCCTCAGGGTCTTAGGAGAAGAGGTCCAAAGCTTAGGACTCAGAATGAAAATTCAATGTCATGTTAATTACAAGTGGATCTGTGTCAAAAAAAAAAAAACCTTATAATATATCTGACTTCCCGTGGGAAAAGATCAAAAGACATTTACAAGGCATATGGTATAATTCTAATATTTCTCTTGATTTACTGCAGTTACACAATGAAATATTAGATATAGAAAAACGCGCCTTCAGCCACTTTAGATATTGCTCAAGCTGCTGAAGATTTTGTAAAAATTTGGCTTCTAACTTTCCCAGTCTTCATTCTTTGTGGCAGAGCATGGCGGCTGTAGGCATCGTGTTAGTCGCTATCCTTGCCCTGATGTGCCTAGCACCATGCCTTATAAAAGGCATTGTAAAAGAATTTCTGCATATAAAGGTGCTTGTCTACCGTAACATGCTGCACCATCACCATCTTTTAGAGCGCCTAAAAGATAGAGAAGAGGGAGCTGCGAGAAAATCGTCTGTGACGGGCTAAATCTTGAAAGCCGCTCACTCTATGATTTCAAGATTGAAATCATGAACAAGAAGAAGAGGGGAATGAAGAACTTTTAGATTGAGGAATTATAGTAGTTTTGATGTTAGCAAAACAAGGCTTTTGGGATAATGAATTTCTCTTTGTTGTAAATCATTGTATTCGTCTTTCTGTAAAAATGTAACTTCATTTAGTGCTTTCTGAAAAGGGCACTGGAAAACTCCTAGGTTAAGAGTTAAACCTGGAAGGCAGAATGCACCGCATAGCTTTCCCCCTTATCTTGATGACTCAGAGCCTCCTGACTGCTCCCTATTCTTAACTGATAACTTGTGACTTAGTTTCCACTGTGTAACTGACCTTTCCTCAAAAATGCATTTCCCCGTACCAAATGCCGCAGGGTGATCAGCCAACCGTTTCAACTTAATTACCTGTAAATCATCCCCACCAATCAAATGTCTCCACTTCATCCTAAGACCCCCTTATCACATTGTTCCCTACATTCCGATCTCATTCCCAGTTGTCTTTGATCTTTCTGTATAAAAATCCCTTTCGGTGAGTGTTCCGGGTTCACTCCTGGAAACGGGAGCTCGAACCCCAGCGCGCTGGCTAAATAAATCCTCCTGCTGATTGCATCGAATTCGAGTCACTGTGGTCTTTGTGGCGACGCTTCCCGAGAAAAGGCCGTGAGGTCTTACAGTGGTAAAGAACACGCCTGCCAATGCAGGAGACGTAAGAGACACGGGTTCACTCCCTGGGTCAGAAGATCCCCTGGAGGAGGGCATAGCAACCCACTCCAGTATTCTTGCCTGGAGAATCCCATGGACAGAGGAGCCTGGCAGGCCATAGTCCATGGGGTCACGAAGAGTTGGACATGACTGAAGCAACTTAGAACAAAGGCAGGTGGCTGAGGCTTTGGGTCCCTGGTGAGAGTTGGGGCTGGGGAAGTAGGTAGTGAGCAAGGAAGAGGGAAGATTTCCTGATTATCTGAGCTTCAGCAGAGGCTCAGCAACACTGGATCCTGGTAAATCCCAAGCCCTGTTTACTGCCCCTCCAGCTCTCATTCGATCTCATCACTGATAAGGTGCAGGTTTTGCACACACGCCCATCACTCCAGAAGGGTGGGGATTCCAAGAAGCTTCTAGGAGTGACTGACTCAGACAGAGCAGAAGAGAGCTGCAGGGGCAGGACAGGAACACGGGTGCACCCACATTCCACAAAGCACTTTACAATCTTTTCTACCACCTCTGTGGACACGCGGAGTGAGTCTGCAGGGCTGGGGTTCCTGTTGCTGTCTTTCCGTCTCCAGGGACGTGGGGCTGGCCCTTGGTTGGGATTCCTGGGCTGTGTCCCCTCTCCTCCCAAGGGCCCCCCACCAAAGCCCAGGGGTCCAAACCCCTACCTCAGGGGGCCCATTATTTTATCTCTGTCCTGAAAAAAAGACTAAGGGGACTGTGAGGCATTTGTGCCTCCCACACAAGGCCCTCAGGCCCCCTAATGGACCAGAAGGATTTGTAATCACACGCGCTGTCAGTTAAGTCCACGGCCCCACTAAGCCCCTGGCCTTAGGCCCTGCCCTGGCCTCTCTTTCCAATTGGAGGTTCCCTGGGCCACCCCCAAACATCTGGCTGGCACACCCCAGCTCCAGGAACTGCCAGATCGTCTGTCCTTACAGCCCACCTTCCCCACCCCCACCCCCTCCCAACCCCTGAATGGCAAGGACCACAGGCTAAGCTGAAGGTAAACATCAACTGTTTAAACACCAACTGTGAAATCTGCAAACAGACAAAAACCATATGGTGCACGGGAGCCAGAGAATTTGCGCAAAAACAGCTACTCAACATGTCAGAGGCAGAGGGGTCCTTAGTTACTGAGCAGCACAGAAAGGCTAACAAAAGATACACCCTGGTGTTTCACACACCAACCAGAGTGGGAGACGAAACAGCTCCCCTGCCAAACAGAACTTTCCAGATGCTGTGGAGATAAAGAGGTGGCGGCTACGGGCTGTGGACGCCCAGGACTCCACGTGTGCTGTGAATCCAGCACATCCAAAGGAACCTGAGCTCCTCCAGGCCCTCCACTCAGAAGGCGGCTGAGGTTGCACTCATATTCCTCTCCGAGCCCCGCCCGATGGGCCGGCTCCAGGCAGCTGGAAGGCTGCTTGCGGGCCCTGGGAGCACCGGGAAGTCTCCCAGCGTTATGAGCAAAGCCAGTCCAGTCCCGCCAAGCATCTACTGGGCTCTACAGACCCACAGCTTCATGTCCACACCCAGGGCGGGGACCTTCGCGTGGGTGCCTTGTGACATCAGAAGTCTTCCCCCACTTTCTGTCATTACTTCAGGGCCTCCCAGGATTTTAGCAAGAGTCCTCCATGAGGTTAGCACAAGTTCAGCTCCAGGGCCCCCATCTCCAGTCAGGCATCTGGGCCTGGAGACAAATTTAAGCAATGGCCACTTCGATACCTCAGGGTCACCCTCCTTCCTCCAGTGACAGAGGCTTCATCACTGGTCCAGCTACTCCGTCCATCAGCTGCCTCCCTAGGAGAACCCCTTCCAGGCAGCCTCCTCGGTCCTCAAGCCAACATGGCAAGTCCTTGAAGTGGCTGGACCTATGAACCCAGTTTGGCCTTGAACAGACTCCTCCCTTTCAAAGCAATTAAGAGTTTTTCTCTCTTAAAACAGCCCCAGAAGCCACCGCGTCTGGACCGCAGCCACAGACACAAGGCATTCTCATCACAGCGTAAGGTGCTGGTGTGCTCAGCTCCTGCTTGTATAACAGTCTGAGAATTAATCTAAGCAATGTTATCTATAAAACAACCATTCATTTAGAGAGTACATATTTGTAAAAACTGTGAAACACCTAGAAATTCAAAAAGCAACAGCCACCAAAAACAAAACAAAACACTATGTAACAACTCTGCCTTCAAAGGAATGGAAAGAAATCGCAAACACTGACACAATGAAAATCTATAACCATCACTTCCCAAGTATACTCTAGCTATAAGCTCCCATAAAGGGACAGAGAAAAGAAAATTTTTTGTTGGGAATTCATCACTTGCTTCCATGTCTGTAAATGTTCTGTGGACCCAAAAACAGTCATTCAGATTCACTGTAAATCATATTTTTTGTAAGAATTCATTCTGGCCAAGAGCTGAGCACCCAGGAACGGATCTGGAGCTCCTAACTTGTGCAGCTCTCTACACAGCTCATGGCAGCCAGAGTGCAGCAAAGTGTTTCTGCAGGGCTCCTGGATGGAGAGGGCACATTCTCAGGGCAGCTTCCACCTTTTCCAACAACTAATTCATTGCATCTTCTGTGTCTCTGTGAGAAGCTGGGTAAGTATTAACCGTTTCACTAACACAAGCACAGACACTTGGGTGAGGCAAAGAAGAGAGATGCGATCAGTGAAGCCACACTCAGTGCAGGAGCCCCAGAGCCGAGACTGGGTGGTCTGCCTGTCACACTGGGTCCCCTCTGTGACTAAACACAGAGTGTGTCTGCCTCCGGACTGAGGACAGCATCGTTTGCTCTGAGGCCAGCTGGGAATAGCCCAAGCATGGGTGGACCGATTTCAGCTGTCTGACAAAGCACAGCTGGGGTCCAGCCAGAGCTGTCTCCCTGCCAGCTCTGCTCCACAAGCCTCAGAAAAGTCCAGGAGACAGAATCCCCCATCTCTCAGCAGCGGACACTTGGACCCCCATAGCTGTTTTGTAAGCCCCCCAAGGAAGAAACCTCTCAATACAGGTTCAGGAACCAAGTGGGACAGCAAGGTGGGATTTCTTGGAACCCACTGGGCAGAGACTCAAGCTTAATTCCCTGGCTCTAAGTCCATCCTTTCACACTCTGCTTCGAGATGCAGGGTTTGGGTTGCTGCAAACCACATTTCTATTTCCCTCCCAGTTAGGCTCTGCCTATCAGGAGAGCCAGAGGGAGTGTCAAGACTAGAGGAGAAAGAAGGGACTTGCTCCAGATTTGGTTCCTGCTGGCTTCCTGTCCTCAGCAATACTCATTCACTTGGGTGGTCTGAGATCCTCTTGGGTTTTCCCAACACTCTTGGAACCAAGTTTGGGCATCCATGAGCCAAGAGGCAGGGGTGCCACCCCACAGGGCTGTCCTCCGAGCTCAGGACACCAGCGTCTGCTGAGAAGCATTCGTTAGCCCACCTCAGGAATCAGAGATCAGCCCACCTGCCCATCACCAAGCGTCTAGCTTAATATATTTGCATCTTCCCTGGGTGCATGCCCCAGGCTGCTTCCTGCAGGTGCCTCTCCACGACCTCTGAACCCTCTTCCTGCTTTTTCAGCGGCCTGCTCTCTGGTGTGGTTTCTGTCTGCTGCCTGGACCAGAACTGATTCATCCCCAGCTGGGTCCTAAGCATCTACACCAGGAACTGGAACCTGGCATTCCCAGGCCCACTTAATTGCACTGCCAGAGGGAGCGCACCAGCCCACCCATGGCCCCCATCCCATGGGGTTGATCTCAGCCAACCTCTGCACCAGCAGGGGTAAGTTCCAATGCAAGGGCCGCCACACAATGTGTGGCAAACGGCACTTAATTGCCATAAAAGCTTGGGGGTCGGCTGCAGGGACTCTGGCTAGAAGCAAAACATTTCCGATGGCCGCCCGGCCGTGTAAGGGAGCATCCTCATGGTGGGCGCCCGGGCAAAGATGATCTTGTTGTAGCTGGTGGTGGGACTTGCCCTGGAGTCTGAGTGCAGGTGGAGGGGCTCTGAGACCCCTAGAGGCCCCATGGCCGACATGGTGAGGGGGCCCCACACAGACAGCATGGTCTCGGACTTCAGGTCCTTGAAGGTGGCGGTGCCTGAGGACTTGGAAGACTTCCTCCTCTTCAGCTGGATGAGGCTGGCTGGCTTGCTCTGCTTGCCCACCCGCCGACTCTCCTCCACCGTTTGCTGGCATTCCAACTCTCTGGCCTTGCTCTTCTCTATGAGTCTCTTCACCATTGGAGAGGTGTACGTGACATAGGCTGGCCATGGGTCATGTTTCTCAAGCAGATTCACTGGGAGCCCGATGTTCTCAGTGAGTTCTACTGGCAAAGAGAAACACGGGCAATTTAGAGGCACTCGCGGCAATGGTTCCATCGTTAGGGGTCAGAGGAATCAGAGTCTGGATTTCTCCCCATCAGGTGTGATAGCCCTTCCACCCCCTGTATTCAGTGGGAATAAAATGGTGGGCTTGAACTCAAGTCTAACAGGCTCACACATCCATAATCTTCTCACTCTAGCTGCTGGTCAGAAGTTTTAGGTGTCTGAGGTGGGGGAACTTTACTGGAAAATCTGTAAAGTTGGGAGACAGAATGACACTCCACAGAGTATATTAATTAAGGAAAACAATAGTCAAAAGTGGGACCCTGGAGTCCAACAGGCTTGGTTTCAAATCTTTGCATACATCAAATTGTTTAACCTATAAACCTGTGTCATTTCACCAGTAAAAATGGTTACCATAAGGCTATAGGAAGGATGAAATAAAGTAATGTAAGTCAAGGACTTGTAATAGTGTAGCTCAGGGGTTGAAAGCATGGGCTTTGCACTTGGACTATCTGAGATCAAATTCATTCTCCACCCTCTCTTCTTATCTGTGAATCTTGAGCAAGTCTCTGACCCTCCTTAACTTCAGCTGCTTTGTGTGTAAAGCAATGATTAGAAAAGACCAACCCCAAAGAGCTTTCTTGTGGATTAAAGGAAGCAATATATGTAAAGATTTTATTTAGCACAGAACCTGGCACAGAGTAATTGGTGAACAGCAACTATGAACATCTTGGCTGAGTCTCACTGCCTTTTCATTTAATCCTTCTTACACCTGATAATGGCTGTCATCTCCCTTTAAGAGAGGACAAGCCCGAGGCTGTCCATCCTGCTCAACTAGCACATGGTGGGTTTGAACTCAAGTCTCACAGGCTCACACGTACATAAGCTTTTCACTTTATCTGCTGGCCAGAAGTTTTGAGTGTCTGTGGTCGGGGGAGCTTTACTGAAAAATCCACCCATTAGTTTGCCAACCAGCCCATCCCTCCATAAATACCAAGTCCTTCCAGGTCAGATCTTCTTTCCTTCCTTTGCAGCTTCACTTGGTCCAGAAGAAGGGCCTCCAAATTTCCCTCCCGCAGCTGCTCCTCCCCCATTTCCTCAGGTGTTGCCTACTTGCCCTAATTTTATAGTCCTTTGGTCATTTTGATATCAGTTGGAGAGGCTGGGGACTTAAATGGTTCATCTTGTCATCTCCAGCCTGAATTAAGTGAAAAGCACTATAACTCAAGAGAAGAGGCAGATTCTAAAGTGATTCCCAGGCTCCCTTGTGGGGAAACAAGAGCTCCTCGGAGACAGGGCCATGAGGAAGAGCATCGTGGAAGGTCCAGGTCCCAGCAAGGGTGTCACTGTGCCTGGGCGGGGAGACAGGATGCGTGACATCACCTTTCCCTAGAAGAAGAGCGCCCAAGCTTCCAGGCACAGACATGACCACCTGTCCTTGCCTGCCCAAAGCAGACGCAAAACTCCAGGGTTCTGCGGGTTAGGGCATCCACTGTACAGGACAGAGATGAAACTACCCAGAGACCTGCCCTTTTTGTCTCTCCAAGCCACCAGATCCTCGCACCAGTGTGACAAGAGCGGCCACCTCAGCGTCTCCCCGGCCCCCACCACCCCCCTAACCTCAGCCAACCCCACCCGCTGCGAAGACCTGAGCTTTACCTTCTTCCATCTTCATCTTTCTTGCATCGAGCCTCTCCATGTTTACCGAATTCTTCACAGCAAAGGCCTGGATACCTTTGGAGAAAAACATCTGTAAGCCTGGACTCCCACAGACAGTCCTGGAAGAAAGCGACAAGCAGCCTCCCCGGGAGCCTGAGCTCAAGGGCCTCTGTCGGCTCAGAGACAAGGAGGAGCCTCCGGGAGCCGGAGAGACGGGCTGAGCCCAGGACATGTGGAGAGGGCAGGCCAGCTCCAGGCCTCTACCTTCTGACTGCCAGCTTTGAGGACCCAGTGCAGGGCTGGCTTGGGGGCTGCATCAAGGCTGGACTAGGGAAAAGGTGAAGAAAGAAACGCCCCCACTTCAAAACCACATCTTCTCCACCAGAGCCCAAGCGAGCACGTTACTGCCGTTGGGTAGAATACCTCTCCCCAGCAGCACCCTTGGCCTGCTATCAGGGAAGGGGCAGCAGAGATGGGCAGCTGCCTGGAGTCAACCTCAGGCCCGCAGGCAGAGGCTGCAATAAGGCCGCCTTCCTGCCCAACATGACCGTGTGCATGTGGGAATCCGATGGTAACTGCATTCTAGGGACTCTCGAACCTGAGGGTCCATCCACCTGGAGGGCTGTTAAAACATCCCTGAGCCCAGGTCCAGAGCCACAACTCAAATCTTCAGCAAGGAAGATTGGTGAGCTTTTATTATTGACCACTTAGCAACCTTTTCAGCTCCTTTCTACTTCCAAGCCCCAGAAATGCACATCGGAGAATGGATGACTTTACAGATTCATTCCTTGAGCACTGGGAAGGCCCAGGGAGCATGTCCACTGCCTCCTGTCAGCACCCAGGGACTAAGAATTTGAGTGGCTCTGAACAAGCTTGAGGGTGAGTCTTTGAGAACCATGGGTCCAGGGCAGTGCCACTCCATGGGAACCCAGCGGGTGGAGCTGGGAAAACACAGCAGCAGGGTCTGCACCAGGGATGCAGGGTCTGCCGCTGGCTCTGGGGGCCTGAGAATGTGCGTGTCTAAGTCACGCCCAGGTGCCGCTGCCAGTTTGAGGACCTACTCTTTGTGGCCCTGTTAGAGGCCGAATGACGATTCTAAATCTTTCTTCCAGCTGCAACATACACGAGGCTTGGCTTGTGCAGGCAGGAAACGCTCCTCAGGTGAGCAATTCCAAGACTCTCTGCCCCTTTTCCCTCCCCACTGAGGAGCCACTGGGGAAGGCAGGGAAGGGAGCTCTCGACAGGGCCACCATCAATCCTACTGTAGTTATAAAGTAAATCATTTCCAAGGTCAGAGCTTTATTATAAATGCCTCACAGCCAAAAAAAATAAAACAAAAAATAAAACAGAAGCAATACTGCAGCAAATTCAATAAAGACGTTTTTAAAATTCCATATCAAAATAAAAATCTTAAAAAGAAAAGTTTTTTACTTAAGGGCTGTGGAGCATTCCCACCACCACCTGCTAATACTGGAATCAGGAAGATCAAAGAACCAGTGTCTCAAAGTGGGGGCTAAGGATGGTGCTTTCATGCAGAACTGGTTCACACTCTGTCCATGGCCACTAGCCACACTCTTATCTCAGGAAACCATCCTGCAAAAGGATTTTGCAGGTTCCAGGCAAGACTGATGAATCAGTGGGTACAAATCCACCCCAAACTCTCAGATTGTTTGCCCCACAGACACTGTGAAAACAGTGCTGTATGCACACCCATGATGGGCAGGACAGTGTCTTAATCCAGTGTTTCCCAAGCTGTGCCCCACAGAATGCAAAAGAAAAAATGAAAAAGTGGAAGTGTTAGTTACTCAGTCATGTCTGAATTTTTGTGACCCCAAGGACTGTAGCCTGCCAAGCTCCTGTGTCCATGAGATTTCCCAGGCAAGAATAGGGTTTCTCCAGGCAAGAATACTGGAGTGGTTGCCATGCCCTCCTCCAGGGGGTCTTCCTGACCCAGGGATCGAACCCACATCTCTATGTCTCCTGCATTGGCAGGTGGGTTCTTTACCACCAGTGCTACCTGGGAAGGGCCAAGCCAAACGGAGGGCCCAGTGCTCCCTGGAAAGTAGACCCACTTCCTTGCTTCTGCTTGGCCTGCCCCTGCTCGGCTTCAGCCTGCAGGCGTCTTGTCTTGCTTGCATCTCATCTCTCTCTTCTCCCTGAGCCATCCGAGGAGTTTGTCTGACCCCCTTCGGCCCCCACCCCCACCCCACCCCCCACGGATGGAGAACCGTATTTTCCGGCAGGAAGCTGGTGCAGAGTTTCTTTCCACCTCTGCACTTACCCTTCTCAACCTCCGGTCTCCTCCCTGGCCTGCCCGTTTCCTTGTCTGCCTCTGGTTACTCTGCATTTATTTTGGGCTGAAGAGGAAGCTTCCACTTAGGGCAGAAGTGTCCTGGGAGTCTTATCTCTAAGACCTGAACCAGCCTGGTGCCACGTGGTGTTCCCATGCTGACTTTCATCCTGAGCGGACCCTGGTCTTATAGGCTGAGAACACTCTCTGATGCCCCGCCCTTCAGAACTAGGGAAGCACTGGGCCCCCCGACAGACTTACCAAGAGCCCACCGCCTACTTACCAAGACTCTCTCCACCTCTTCACACTGCCCCATCCCCCCACCCAACACTATGGAGCTGACAGGCTCCAGGGCCACCCAGGAGATCCTGATGATACTGGGAAGCCCTGAGAATTCCAGAGCTAAGACAGAGGGGACAGGGGTGGGGAGGGGCAAGCTTGCCTCCCCTTCCCCCTCCCTATGAGACAACTTGCTGGCCACCTTCTCAACCTCAGACACACGCCTATTCCAAGAGAGGAGAAACAAGCCCATTACTGAGCTCTGCTAAAAAGCCTACTTGTACACGATGGGCAGCTTTGGTAGCTATCAGCTGGTCCTGATCAAGACCACGCCTCTTTCCAGGGTAGGGGATGAGGGGGGTGGGCACCACCCTGGGGCAGGAGGCAGGAGCCTCATCGAAGTGCCCATCTTCTGACACAGGCCTGGCTTCACTGACTCATCACAGTGGCAGGAGAGAGAAGGGGGACATGCTGCTTCTTAAAGACGCTTCTGCACATCCATGTTCTCTAATGATTACACGCAGGCTTTGAGGGACACCACAAGTGGGAGCAGAGTTGAAGTGCCCACTGCCACACACATCAGTTCATGCACGGGTGCAGGTGTTCACCAAATCCATACTGAGCCCCAAACACAGCACTTCTAAGAGGTGTGGGTCCCACCCTCCCGAGAACCCACAGTGGATTCTCCATGTTCATCTCTTGCTTTTGGGAGGTGTGGGGGAAGGGGTCTACCCTTCACAGTGCCAAGGGTCCACAAAGCACATTTGTCTCCCATGCCCCTAACACATCAAACACAACCGGCGGCCCATGTCATCCGAGTCACCAGAAATAAAAGAAGAGAAGTTCCTGCAGAGACCAGCAGCAGTCCCCTCAGCCACTCTGCAGATGAGGGTCTACTGTCACCACGCACCAGGCCTGGAGCTTCGGTTCGAGGAGCACCCGGCTCATTGAGGAGCCAGACCACAAGCTTCCCAATGCAACCCAGGTCAGGGTGGGAAAGCATGAAAGAAGTTCAAGAAGAGAAGATGGTTGTGCTGAGTCCTGATGGACTGGTGGGTGAGGGGCAGTGAGTCCTGAGGAGTTCAAGTCACGAGTGAGTGTGTCTCTACTCGGGCCCACCTTGCTCGCTGGGTGTAGCTCACACAGGCCTCAGGGCTTCTGCCTATGAACCATGATGCTGAACTGGCAGAATAAACACTTGACAGACGTGCTGCAGGGAGCAGAACTGAGCCTTGGGTAAAACTACGAATCTAAATTTCATATTTATCTGAGGACTGTTCAATGATAAATAGTAAAATTCCCAATTTAAATGTAATATGAAGACTCATTCAACAAACAGCACCTGTGGCCATACTGTCCAGAGATCAAGGTTCAAATTTTTAAATAAAATTTCCAAAATGAGCCAAACAGACACAATCAGAGGAACACTGTTCAACCTTTTCCTTCCGTGGACATTTTCAGTGGCCGGGTACACCGACAGGCAAGACAGCTAGCAAAGATGAAAAGACAGGCCGCAGGAACCAGCCCTGCCTTCGTACTCAGGAAATCAGACATGAAAGGCGTGAAGCAGTGTGTGCCCAGGGACCTTCTCTCTGCCTGACAGCTGGCTCAGGAGTAAAGGGACCATGAAAACATGTGGCTTCGCAGAGTGTAATCAATCAGAGAGAGGAAGCCCTGCTCCACTGGAACAATGGGAGGACAGACAGGCATCTCCGGGGTGGCCGCAATCAATGGGCCCCACCACGCGATTCTAAAGTGCTCAAAGCACCAGGAACCCAGGGTTTGCTTTAAAGATGGTGACTTGCTAACAGCTAACATGGATTACCCTTCAAGTCAGGGATCAGGAGACCAGAGAGTGTAAGAGGGAAATCAAATTTCATTTCATTCTTAATGAACACTGTGAATTTTCAACCTGGCATATATTACTTACATTTAAAATATCTTTAAGAAAAAAAATAAATATCAAGCAAATCCTAGAAATAATGCTTTCTTTTTTAAAAGTTAATATTTTAGATAATAATGATGAACAAAATTTTATTTATGTATTTTTATACAGTATTAATTTGATTTTTTTGCCTGTTTACTTGTATATTTTTCTTAATTGGAAGATTTTTATAAGGCCATGTTTCACTTGATTTTTTTTTAACTTCACTTTAATCATATTAAAAGGATAAAATATGAGGAGGCTTCCATCATAGCTCAGTTGGTAAAGAATCTGCCTGCAATGCAGGAGGCCCCGGTTCGATTCCTGGGTTGGGAAGATCTCCTGGAGAAGGAAATGGCAACCCATTCCAGTACTCTTGCCTGGAAAATCCCATGGACGGAGGAGCCTGGTAGGCTACAGTCCATGGGGTCACAAGGAGTAGGACATGACTGAGTGACTTCACTTAATCATATTAAAATCCCTATCTTGTTTTTTTTTCTTAAAAAAGAAAAAAGGTGATTGCATTTGAGACTCTGCCTGGAAGCAAACAGCTGATGTGGCCACCTTTTTCAGAGGTCAGTTATCCCAACATACACGTAACCTATCCCAACATACACGTTGCACAGTGGTAAAGAATCTGCCTGCCAGTGCAGGAGAGAAGGGTTCGATCCCTGGGTCAGAAAGATCCCTTGGAGAAGGAACTGGAAGCCCACCCCAGTATTCTTGCCTGGGAAATTCCATGGACAGAGGAGCCTGATGAGTTACAGTCCCTAGGGTCTCAAAGAGTCATATACGACTGAACAACTACACAGCATATATATATGTATATATATATATACATATACATATACACATACATGCATGCGTGCCAAATCACTTCAGTCATGTTCGACTTTTTGCAACCCCATAGACCGTAGTCTACCAGGCTCCTCTGTCCACGGGATTCTCCAGGCAAGAATACTGGAGTGGGTTGCCATGCCCTTCTCCAGAGGATCTTCCTGACCCAGGAATCAAACTTGCATCTCTTATGTCTCGTGCAAAGTGGTGGAGTGAGGGGGGAGGAGGATATACCACTAGTGCCACCTGGGAAGCCCTGCCCAGAGATGAGCCGAAGACAATGGCTTGAAGCCACCGGCTTGAAGCCACCAAGTCCAGGATTCAGGCTTCACTGAAACCCTGTCTCGCACAGAAAACCACAGGGCCCAAGCAGACTGAATTCCAAACCCGCTTTTCCTCGGAAGCTGCGTCTCCCTTCCTGTCTGGTCCAACATGCGCTCTGTCCCCTGCATGCCCACCGTACACAGGGTTGTCGCTGCTACTAGAGGCGGCCCCGGGTGGTCTCCCATCTGCTCTTAGAGGATGGAGTGGTCTTTTCTTCCCTCAGAACGATGATAAATTCAGATGCCCCTTCATCTCTCCTTCCAGGACTCTTTTGACTCTTCTTTTAGGGAGGCCGATCAGCAACCCCAGGGGCCTTATACCTGCTCTAACCTCTTCTCTCAAGTGTCACTGTGCCTGGTCTACCAGGGCCCTTTGTCCCATTGTGCATGACTTGGTATTGGGTTCTCTCTCCCCAGGTTTGCTCACCTCGCTCTGACAGTCTCTGGTTCCTGTTTCTCCGGCGTGCATGCATCTGAAAGTCTCTGGTGTGACTCATTTCAAGAGGTTTCTGAAAAACACAGAATGAGGAAGGTAAACTGGTAAAATACACTATCATGTAACTACCATGGGTGCTCTAGGCGAAATGGACAGCTGAATATGCAGGAAAACTGTTGCCTGCAGTTAAAAGAGAAAATAGCAAAGATTGAGTACCCAAAGATCAAGAAAGGGGTCTTTGAAATTGGAGGAAAATACTGAGTTACTTATTTTAAATGAATTTTTCTAGGCACCGATATACAAACAGTCCACAGCGACCCATTACCACATAGGAAATATGTGCGGGTCATGTGCCAGGAAGTTCTGAGGTTCTGACAAAAGGAGTTTTTGTTGAGTCAGAAATCCAGTTCAACAAAGGTTTTAATGTGTCTCTCCTTGGCACAGTGGAGGGGTGCACGGAGCACTTTCACTCTCCAGGAATGGGCCCTCCACAGTATGTGTTGGGGGGACATCTTCTCCTGACAGAGGCCCAACCTTGCAGACCCACCCTCGTGCAGCCCTGCATGAGAACCAGCTCTCTCCTCAACGCTCTCACAGTATTTCTGTGATCTAACTGTGTTTGTATTTCACCATCTCCAGGAGGCAACATACAAGAATGTGCCTAATGGGACAAAGATGCATATGAAGCAGTTGTTTGGAGTAAGTATACAATTAAGGGGCTTCCCTGGTAGCTCAGTTGGTAAAGAATCTGCCTGCAATGCAGGAGACTCCGGTTCGACCCCTGGGTTGGGAAGATTCCCTGAAAAGGGATAGGCTACCCACTCCAGTATTCGTGGGCTTCCTGGTGGCTCAGATGGTAAAGAATCTGGCTGCATTGTGGGAAACCTGGGTTCGATCCCTAGGTTGGCAAAATCCCCTGGAGGAGGGCATGGCAACGCACTCCAGTACTCTTTCCTGGAGAATACTCATGGACAGGAGCCTGTCAGACTACAGTTCATGGGGTCACAAAGAGTCACACACGACTGAGCGACTAAGCACAGCACAGCACATACAATTAAGAACATGAGGGCAGGACAGGCCGGCTGCTGCCCAGCTGTGGGACCTGCAGTGGGATACTTAAACTTCCTGAGGCTCGATGACCTCGCCTGTAAACTAGGGGCAGTAGCAGGATTTCTGTCATGAGGTACGTTATGTGAAGCAGGTAGGAGCCCAGGTTGGACTGCCCTCACCCTCCTTGGATGACTGTCATGCAGGACTGTGACATCCAGGAAGAGGCTGGAGCAGGGGGAGATGACAGGATGGGCTACAGGAGGGGGACACACTTCTGTCTCCAAGTCTCACTCATCTCCCACATCAATGCCACTCTTCAGGTCCCAGCAGCCCTGCTTATATCGTCTGCTTGCAGAAAGGACACCCTCTGGAGGTGACCCGAGCCCAGCAGGTCTGAGGCATCACCATCAATCTGCAGCCACTGGAGTCCAAATGTACAGATATGCGCACGGCCCTGATCCACAAGGTGAAGGGGGAGTCTATGACCTACACACACATATGTGCCCATGCACACATGCACACACATGCCCCGTGCAACTCCCCGATGTCCCCAGACATGCCTCTGGGCAACCCTCAGCTTCAACACCCCTGGTCCCAGCTGACCCCGTTTCTCTTCTCCTCAGGCCACTGCAGCTCCAGCCTGCGATGACTTCATGAGCAAACTGGGCCAAAAAGTCTCGCCAGATTCCTGCTGGAAACAATCTGGAGACTTGGGTATGTGAGCAGCTTAAAGGGGACGTGGGCTAGAGGAGAGTTCTGAGATCCAGCTCTGCATCTTAGGTCCAGTCTTGAGCAGGTTACTTGGTCCTTCCAAATTTCAGTTTCTCCGTGAGAAACACCCTGTCCCACAGATGTTACTCAATCCAGTTGGTTCAAGGAGAAGGATGTCATGATCAGTAAGTTCTAAACTATCTGCTTTTGTAGAAGATCAGGAAGCCTGAACTAATGGCATGAACATACCTCTCTGATGTGTGACTGGGGCGTGTGTAGGTAGCAAGATGATGATGTAAAATGGGCACCCAAGACAAGAACTAGATGAATTCCAGAGAGAGCAGAGGGTGGAGGTAGGACAAGAGGAGAGAGTGGAGGGCAAGTATAACCAGTTCAGGAGCTCAGAATCACCAGCCTCTGGGTGGTCTTCAGAACATTGTGTCTTACTCTCTGGTGACCGTAAAACTCGTTTATCTCTGCCCCTCACAGCCACAGGCTTATCAGAACCACTGGGGTGCCAGAGCCCACAGGCTGAACAGACTGAACAGAACTGGGCCCAGAAGCCTTGGCAGGCTGCCTCCCAGAAGGCCCCCAAATATCCTCCGCCCAGAACTCACATCCTCTGAAACCCACCCCCACACACATATCTAATGTCTCCTTTCTAACAGATGAATGTGATCAGAGTGGTGGGAAATTACATGGCGATTAGGTTACACAGAAGCCTTGGCTTCCTTCTTTAACTCACTCTCTGTCTCTCTTTGTCTGTCTTTCTTTGTCTCTATACATCAGAGGGAAACCCTATTATAAGCCACCCTAGGGGAAAGCTAATGGCCAGGGATATTTCTAGCCAGCAAGGAACTGAGGCTCTTAGTTTCACAACCTGTGAGGAACTTGATCTTGCCAATAACCACGCGAGTGAGCTTGGGCAGGGACCCTCCCCAGTTAGCCTCTCAGGTGGGACCACAGCCCCAGCCAAACCCACAACTGTCCCCCACAGAGAGGCCTGGAGACAGAGGCACAGTTAAGTCCCACTCAGATTCTCAACCCATGGAGACTGGAAGGTACATGTGTGTTTTAAGAAACTAAATTTGGGAGTATTTGTTACACAGCAAGAGGTAACTGATACAAGGCCCATATCAGACTTCCCAAGGAAGGATCCTACTCCTGATACTGAACAGAGACATGGACTCTGACAGCCATGGGGGTAATTCCCCTACATGGTTCCTCCTTCCACTCTGCTTCCATCTCTGGAGAACAGTGCAACTCCTGCTACAAGGGAGCATGGCTATCAAACACCACAGAAACGAGGCCATGGTCTAACAAAGCCAGTTTGGGCAAGGCCATCTTGATGCTGTGGACACACTGCTGTGGCTGGAGGGGTCAAGGCAGAGAGGAGACAGGGAGGGGTGGGAAGGGGTGGAGGTGGGGCTCAGAGATGATGCCAGGGTGCTTTCTTCACATGCTCCTTGAGAGGTTCAGAAAGCTGCAGCTTTAGTGGTTTAAGAACAAGTAAAAATGACTTTGGCATCAAAATGGCTTTGTGAAAACTGCCAGATTATAAAGTCTAGTTCTATCATGCAATTATTTTACCCATCCACCCCCTCTACTACATAAATGCTGTTTGGGCTCTGGATCTGGGTGGCTGGCCAGCCACCTCTCTCTCCTCCTGTGTGTGCATGAGCGCATGTGTGCACTCGCACACGCGCACACACACACAAACCATGAAAGGGATTCAGAAGTAGGTTTTCAGGGTCTGAGAGGACAGGATAAGAAAACTGGGGGTTTCAAGGCCACCATCTACCAGCTGCCTGATGTGGATCTAGGCTGTTCCTATCCAAAAGGCTGAAGAGCACCTGCCTCCAAGGCTGAGGCTTCACCCAGGACCCCACAGACAGCAAATCATCACCGAGAAAAACCAGGAACCAGGTTATTGTGTTCAAAGGGAAGGGTGCCTTTATCTTTGAATTGATCCCACTGGTTCCCCAAAGGTCTCTATTTCATTAATAAAGAGAAGAGGGTCTCCGTGGCACCGTTATGTGATCATCCTGCTAAAGGACATCCTGTTAAAGGACAATAACAGTCACAGATCATCACAGGCACCGACCAGCATGGTTCTGAGACCCAACCAGCCATGTTGGGGTCTTTCTGGCCCAACAGTCTAGCCCTCATGTCACTAGATTTCTCTGTGAAAATAGGGTTGTTGTTATTTTTTTCCTCTCTCTCTCTCCAGCTCTGACCTCCTCCCCACACAGCAGCCCAGGACCCAGGATGCACGCCAGCTTCCCAGCACCCCACCAAATGAGTTCCATGTGAGCCCAACTTCTGAGTTTATCGCAACCAAGAAAGCACAGCAAGCCCTGACCATCAGCACTCGGCCTCCTTTCTGCCAGGTTCCAGAAGAGAAAGCTCACTTTGCCCTCTAGGGTGGGAAATGTGAAAGGCAGGGTGCAGAGCTAGGGTGAACCCCGCCCCCTCCCCTCCCCACCACCACCACCAAACAGCCAGCAGTCTTTCCATCCACCCATGGAAATTCTAGACGCACGAGGTACAGGAACCGACCCTGCGTTCCCACCCTTGCCAACTGCCGTAAAACCTGTTTCTCTCCCATTGGAGTTACGACGTGGAGCCAGAAATCTGGAAGAATTTAACGCCCAGTCGGTTCAGACAGAGGAAAACATTGTTCAGAATAAACACTGGGATCCCTCCCTCAGCATCCAGGAATGTGGAGCCAGCGGGGTGGAGATCGGCAGCTTCTCAGCCTGGCCCTCCTGGGCCACAGCGGGAGGGCCAGCCGGGGCTGCGGTCCAGCCCAGAGCCCAGGCCTGGGGCTTCCCCCCTTCCCTCCCTCAATCCTGGCTTTGGCTCCAGAAACCCTGTTTCTGGGTAGGACCCAGCCCACCTGCAGAGGCCACGCCTCCTGTCCTTGGGAGGGGCCAGAAGAGGCAAAGGGACCCAGAGGGGCTCACAGGCTCTGTCTGGGACTTTCCACTTCCTTCAACTGCACCGCCCATGAAAGAGTGGCTTCTCCTGGAGGAAGAAAGGAGGCTCTGTGTATGCAGTGGGGACGCAGTGCCTGCAACCAGGAGCCGCAAGTGCTGGGCTCCCTGTGACCGCCAGCATCCACCTGGCTTTGAAGGAGCCATGGCCCCGGCCCCACTCCTGGGGTGGGGAGCCGAGGGGCTGGCTTTTCCTGGGGCTACATGGGGGTCCCAGGAAGGTGTCTTTGGGTCACAGCGTCCCTCTGCCTAAAGTGCCCCTGCCAACAGGTAGGCCTGACCGGAACTGTTGACAGTTTCTGACAGTCACAGTTCAGGGAGGAACCCTGCAAGTCAGGAAGGCTTCAAGGAGACGATGCAGAGAGAACCTGAAGACAGCTGCTTTGCCCCAGGACCTCCAGTGGGGCTGCCAGGCAGTTTAAGGGCAGCAACAGAGCTGCACGGCCATCCTGTGGGCCCTGACCCTCACCACGGCTCTCACCCCATCCTCAGCCCCAAAGGATGCACAGAGGGCGTATTTAAGTGGACTTATTGATGCCTCCCACTGGGCTTCCCAGGTGGCACTGGTGGTAAAGAAACTGCCTGCCAATTCAGGAGATGTAAGAGACTCAGGTTCGATCCCTGGGTCGGGAAGATCCCTTGGAGGAGGGCATGGCAACCAGTATTCTTTCCTGGGAAATCCCATGGACAGAGGAGCATGGCATACAGTCCATAGGGTCACCAAGGGTTGGACATGACTGAGCATGCACACACTGATGACTCCCACTGGCACTTCCCTGCTCTCCAGGGAGCGTATGACCCAGACTAGAGGTCACCAAGGTGGTCCGGGGACCAGCCTCAGTGTCACCTGGCTGCTCTGGTCCGCCCAGGCCTGCTGCATCGGAAACTCTGGCATGGGGCCGGGACCTGAGTTCAACTAGCCTGCAAGGTGATGCTGGTTCACAGGAGAGCTGTCCTCTGCCATCTCCCTACCGGATAGCAGAGAAAGGCTGAGAGGTTCATGTTGGCTTCCAGGAAGTCACAGAAATGGTGTGAGAATGTCGCCTGGACTAAGGACTGCTGTGCCAAACTCTGGTGTCAGTGGAAATTTTTGACTCCAGCTTCAGAAACACTTTTTCCACCTCAGTGTGGTCACCCTTGATGGGTGGTTTCTAAAGCTTTACTTTGAAGCCAAGGGGCAGGCAAGAAAACGACGAGATTTCCTGGCTCTTGCAGCAGCTGCCGGCCCTGGGCACATCACAGCTCTGCTTGGAGGCCCTGCAATGCCAGGGCTCCCTTCTCACCTAGTGCTTAAAAGAGCGAAGAGGAGAGGATACAGCCAGACTCTCTGAGCTGATTTGTGAAGAAAAGTACTGACCAAGGAAGTAAAATCTCATTTGTCCCTTTGGCAAATGATGCTGAATATTCATTGCAAGGACGGATGCTGAAGCTGAAGCTCTAATACTTTGACCACCTGATGCAAAGAGCCCACTCATTGGAAAAGACCCTGATGCTGGAAAAGATTGAAGGCAGGATGAGGAAAGGGGTGACAGAGAATGAGATGGTTGGATGGCATCATCAACTCAATGGACATGAGTTTGAGCAAACTCTGGGAGATGGTAAAGGACAGGGAAGCCTGGCATGCTGCAGCTCATGGGGTCACAAAGAGTCAGACACAGGCCTGTCACCACCAACTGCCTGTCACCAAACTCCATCTGTTCCATTTGGCTGTTTCTGAACTGTATCCTCTACAATAACCTGGTGAACATTTCCTGTAAAGTAACAGTAAAGCATTTCCTGAGTTCTGTGAGTTATTCTAGCAAAAGAGCAAATCTGAGGAAGGGGTGATGGGAACCGCCAAATGTATAGCCAGTGAGAAGTAGAGGAGGCCCTTGGGACTTGAATTGAAATGGGGGCAGTCTTGTGAGACTGAGCCCTCTATCTGACGCTCTCCGGGTAGACAGAAGCTGGATTGAATTCACATGTAGGCACCCAGCTGGTGGTGGAGGAGGGGAGAATCAGCTGGTATCAGAAGCTACACATTTGGTGTCAGAAAAAAGATGTCATGGACATGGACGTGTGAAGGCCACAGAGGCATCAAGAAACTCAAGGACCAAATGAATCCATTGACATTGACACTAGGAGCATGTATGAGGGTGATTCCATAAAATGATGGGGGTGAAAGCCAGAACTGGGAGAGCTACAGAGTTCATGCGGAAGGTGGATGTGGGGACAGGGATAGGAATAATGTAAATGGAGACCCAGGAGAACCAGCACTGCCACCAAAGGGACACACTTCACGCCATTCATTCCTTACCACTGTCCACCTATGACATGGTGTCCCCATTCTGTAAAGGAAGTAATAAGCCTCAGAAACACCAAGCAACTGTCTCAAAGCCCTGCAGCTGGCAAATGCTGAGGTTAGAATTCAAAAGCAAGTCAATTTGATTCTAAAATCTGCTTGTAAATAGTGGACAGGTGCCCCTTGGAGCTATGGGCGCTGAACCCACATATATGGGACCAACTGTAAGGGATTTGAGCATCCATGGACTTTTATACCCTCAAAGGGTCCTGGAACAATCACCCAAGGACACAGAGGGAAGACTCTGACTATATCTGTAGATGCCCAAGTGAATCTACAAATAAACTATTAGAATTATCGAGTTTAGCAAGCTTGTTGGAGGGAAAGACAACATACTACTTCTAAATACCAGCCAGAAACAAATGTCTGCAATGTCACTGTCTACACTTACTTCGAAAATGCCAAAGTCAGTAAATAAATCCAACAAAAGATGTGCAAGTCCTCTCTGCAGAAAATTATGCATTATTAAAAAACATGTTTTCAGTTCAGTTCAGTTACATCCGACTCTTTGTGACCCCATGGACCACAGCATGCCAGGCCTCCTTGTCCATTACCAGCTCCCAAAGTTTACCCAAACTCAAGTCCACCAAGTCAGTGATGTCATCTAACGATCTCATCTTCTGTGGTCCCCTTCTCCTCCTGACTTCAGTCTTTCCCAGCATCAGGGTCTTTTCAAATGAGTCACTTCTTCACATCAGGTGGCCAAAGTATTGGAGTTTCAGCTTCAACATCAGTCCTTCCAATGAACAGCCAGGACTGATCTCCTTTAGGATGGACTGGTTGGATCTCCTTGCAGTCCAAGGGACTCTCAAGAGTCTTCTCCAACACCACAGTTCAAAAGCATCAATTCTTCAGGGCTCAGCTTTCTTTATAGTCCAACTCTGACATCCATACATAACTACTGGATAAACCATAGCCTTGACTAGACAGAACTCTGTTGGCAAAGTAATGTCTCTGCTTTTTAATATGCTATCTAGGCTGGTCATAACTTCCAAGGAGTAAGTGTCTTTTAATTTCATGGCTACAATCACCATCTACAGTGATTTTGGAGCCCCCAAAAACAAGTCAGCCACTGTTTCCACTGTTTCCCTATCTATTTTCCAGGAACTGATGGGACCGGATGCCATGATCTTAGTTTTCTGAATGTTGAACTTTAAGCCAACTTTTTCACTCTCCTTTTTCTTTCATCAAGAGGCTCTTTAGTTCTTCTTTACCTTCTGCTATAATGGTGTCATCTGCATATACGAGGTTATTGATATTTCTCCTGGCAATTTTGATTCCAGGTTTTGCTTCATCCAGCCCAGCATTTTCCATGATGTACTCTAAATATAAGTTAAATAAGCAGGGTGACAATATACAGCCTTGACATACTCCTTTTCCTATTTGGAACCAGTCTGTTGTTCCATGTACAATTCTAACTGTTGCTTCCTGACCTGCAAACAGATCTCTCAAGAGGCAAGTCAGGTGGTCTGTTATTCCCATCTCTTTCAAAATTTTCCACAGTTTATTGTGATCCACACAGTCAAAGGATTTGGCATAGTAAATAAAGCAGAAATAGATGTTTTTCTGGAATTCTATTGCTTTTTCAATGATCCAGCAGATGGTGGCAATTTGATGTCTGGTTCCTCTGCCTTTTCTAAAACCAGCTTGAACATCTGGAAGTTCACAGTTCAAGTACTATTAAAGCCTGGCTTGGAGAATTTTGAGCATTACTATGCTAGCGAGTGAGATGAGTGCTATTGTGCAGTAGTTTGAGCATTCTTTGGCATTGCCTTTCTTTGGGATAGGAATAAAAACTGACCTATTCCAGTCCTATGGCCACTGCTGAGTTTTCCAAATTTGCTGACTGTTGAGTGCAGCACTTTCACAGCATTATCTTTTAGGACTTGAAATAGATCAACTGGAATTCCATCACTTCCACTAGCTTTGTTCATAGCGATGCTTCCTGAGGCCCACTTGACTTCACATTCCAGGATGTCTGGCTCTAGGTGGGTGATCACACCATTGTGATTATCTGGGTCATGAAGATCTTTTTGTATAGTTCTTCTGTGTATTCTTGCCACCTCTTCTTAATATCCTCTGCTTCTGTTAGCTCTATACCATTTCTGTGCTTTATTGAGCCCATCTTTGCATGAAACGTTCCTTGGTATCTCTAATTTTCTTAAAGAGATCTGTAGTCTTTCCCATTCTATTGTTTCCCTCTATTTCTTTGCATTGATCACTGAGGAAGGCTTTCTTATCTCTCCTTGCTGTTCTTTGGAACTCTGCTTCAAATGGGTATATCTTTCCTTTTCTCCTTTGCTTTTCACTTCTCTTCTTTTCACAGCTATTTGTAAGGCCTCCTCAGACAGCCATTTTGCTTTTTTTGCATTTCTTTTTCTTGGGGATGGTCTTGATTCCTGTCTCCCGTACAATGTCACAAACTTCTGTCCATAGATCATCGGGCACTCTGTCTATCAGATCTAATCCCTTAAATCTATTTCTCACTTTGCTGTATAATCATAAGGGATTTGATTTAGGTTATACTTGAATGGTCTAGTGGTTTTCCATACTTTCTTCAATTTAAGTCTGAGTTTGGAAATAAGGAGTTCATGATCTGAGCCATAGACAGCTTCAGTTTTGTTTTTGCTGACTGTATAGAGCTTCTCCATCTTTGGCTGCAAAGAATATAATCAATCTGATTTCGGTATTGGTCATCTGGTGATGTCCATGCGTAGAGTCTTCTCTTGTGTTGTTGGAAGAGGGTGTTCGCTATAACCAGTGTGTTCTCTTGGCAAAACTCTATTAGCCTTTGCCCTGCTTCATTCTGTACTCCAAGGCAAAATTTTTCTGTTACTCCAGGTGTTTCTTAACTTCCTACTTTTGCATTCCAGGCCCTATAATGAAAAGGACATCTTTTTTGGGTGTTAGTTTAGAAGTCTGAATAAATGGAAAGAAATGCCATGTTCACTGTAAAAATATCAGTTCCCCTACATTGGGCTGAAGATTCGATGTCATCTCAACGAAGTTGAAAGGGTCTATAGAAACTCACAAGCTGATTGTAAAGTGTATTAATGTAAAGGGGCTTCCCAGGTAGCGCTAGTGGTAAAGAACCCACCTGTAAATGCAGGAGCCTCAAGAGATATAGGTTCAGTCTCTTGGTTGGGAAGATCCTGTGGAGGAAAGCACGGCAACCCAGTCCAGTATTTTTGTCTGGAGAATCCCATGGACAGAGGAGCCTGGCAGGTTACAGTCTATGGAGTCACAAAGAGTCCACGACTGAAGCAACTCAGCAGACCACACATTAATGTAAAATGTTTTAAGGATGTAAGGATGGCAGGAGCCAGAAAAGGGAGCAGAGAGTGTGGGCAGGAATGGACCAAAACTTGGAAGTGAAAAGAGAGATGAGAGACTGTGGAGATGAGTCAGGGGGACCCTTACATCCCCCACTGTCAGCACAGCTGTAGGGCCACCAGTTGGAGGTGCATCTAGATATGGAGAGGGGATTCTCTTTAGCATCAGAGAGGAGGCTTAGTTTGAAGAAGCTGGGGAGAAGAAAAAAAAAGGATCAGATGTGGTGGAAAAACCAGTGGGCTACAGAGTCAGGGAGGGTCAGGGTCTCTATGAGCAAGAATGAAATGATGGTTCCAGGGTGGCTGGAGAACAATACAGGCTGGAGACATCCTGCAGGTGGCCCCTCCAAGAAGCCCTGGCTGACAGCCCATGACTGTAATTAGCTAATTGGCTTCTGTCTCTCTGCAACCAAAAGTCAAGAGTCTAAAAACCAGAACAAAGTCATTCTCTAGCATGTTCCTAAAAACTTTAAGAATTACAATGGTGAAATAAATATTTGTTAGAAATAAACAATGAAAAGTGAAAATCAAAATGGGCCAAGTATTTCCCAGGCCGCTGGCCTGACCTGCTGCACATTCCTGATGCCTAACCTAGACCAGACACTTGCTTGCTGTTGTTCAGTCGCTCAGTCAAGTCTGACTCTTTGTGACCCCGTGGACTACAGCACATCAGGCCTCCCTGTCCTTCAGAATCTCCCAGAGCTTGCTCAAATTCATCATTGAATCAGTGATGCCATCCAACCATCTCATCCTCTGTTGCCCCCTTCTGCTCTTGCTCTCAATCTATCCCAGCATCAGGGTCATTTCCGATGAGTTGACTTTTCACATCAGATGGCCAAAGTATTGGAGCTTCAGCTTCGGCTTCAGTCCTTCCAAAGACCATTCAGGGTTGATTTCCTTTAGGACGGACTTGTTTGATCTCCTTGCAGTCCAAGGGACTCTAAGAGTCTTCTCGTGAGCATCCCTCACAGCAACTTGGCAAACCTTTCCTTCCTTTCTGTTGATTTTGGGGCATTTTCGCTGCAGCACCAGCCTCCATAAGCTGTGGAAGCTTCCCATCTTCCTTCTGCAGCAGACTGCCCACCACGCAGTTTACCAGGTGCCATCAGACCTGACCCTGACCCATCCGACTAGAAACGCCCAGTCATCAGCCCCCTCCTCAGAGCCTGACTTCCCACACACCTGTCTGTCCCATCCCCCAGAGACCTGGTGGCCTGAGGAAAACAGGAACGGGGAAAAGAAGGTCCTGAGGTCCTGGAGAAAAAGCAGGGGCCAGGAGTTGGTGGGAAAGTCAGAACTGGCACATGGACTGGCTGAAGTCTGGACAGTGAAGGGCCGTGTCAGGAGTGGGCAAAGTGACAGGAGGTCAAGCAGGCAATGGAGTCAGAGTTCCCAGAGGGGCTGGGAACCCAATGTGCTACACTCGCCCAGAGCGCGAACACTGGGGTCAGAGGGCGCTGGGTTCCTGTCCTATTTCTGTTGTTTGCCAGCTGTGTGACTTTGGGCAAATTACCAATCTCGCTTGGCCTCATTTTTCTCCAGTGAAGAGAGGGTGGGGTGGGGGTGAGGGTAAGGGTGGCAGAGGAGTGAAGACCCATGGGCCAGGCAAGCCCTCAGGCGCGGGAGGCTGATATGTCTTTGTCCCAGGAGATGCTGAGCCTGTTAAAGGCAGAGACCAGCTCCCAGCCTGGGCATGGTATTTGGCATCTTCTCTCTGCGCCCTTTGCTGGTCACCGCTCACTGGGGACATGGACAGCACGGATGCTGGGGGTGTGAGCAATCTGGGTGCATGGTGACTGGCCCGAGACAGACCGCAGCAGTGCTGACATCCACTGTCCACGCTCGGCCCCTTCCACCCGCCCCGCCCACTGGCCTCACTCCTCCACCCCCATCACCAGCATTTTCCAAATGTCCCTCCCTCTCTGCTTCAAACATTCCCAAGTCTCCCTCCTCTAGAAAATTCTTCCCTTGACCCCAAGCTTCCTTGACTTCTATTTTCCGCCTTTTTTGCCAGAACTCCCCAGGAGCGGCCTGTACCAGCTGCCATTCCTTCCTCACTCCCCCAGGCCCAGCTGCCTGGCGCCCATCCACCAAGCCCCACAGCCCCACTGACAGCCTGACGGGGGAGGGACAGGGGGGCACACCCATGGAGGGGCTCGAAAGTGCAGGGGTTGGGCCCCTGTGTGCACACACACACATATACACAGATGCACACAGAAACACAAGCACAGACACAAATGCACACAGGAACACAGATATACACAAATGCACATGAACACGTACACACAAGCACACACAGAAATACAGACATGCACACACAGACATACACAGACACACACAAGTACATAGAGGCAACAAATGCGCACGCAGACACAAATACACACATGCACGTGTGCATGCTCAGCCATGTCCATGGGTGACTGGAGTCCACCAGACACACACAAGTACATAGAGGCAACAGAAATGCACACACAGACACAAATACATGTGTATGCTCAGTCATGTCTGATTCTTTCGACCCCATGGACTATAGTCCACCAGGCTCCTCTGTCCATGGACTTCTCCAGGCAAGAATACTGGAGCGGGTTGCCATTTCCTCTTCCAGGGAATTTTCCCAACCCAGAGATCAAACTCACATCTCCTGAGTCTCCTGTATTGGCAGGTGGAGTCTTTACCACTGAGCCACCTGGGAAGCCCCCAACACACACACAAGCACATATACACACATGCCCACACAGACACAAAGACACACACACACTAACCCATTCCAATGCAGCAACCAAGGGCCCCCCGCTCTGACTAGAGGAAGAAGAAGGATCCCAGGGCTCCAGACCCCTCATGGCAGCACCAGGAGGGCAAAGAGAAGACATCGGAATGGCTGCCCTACATTCCAACCCAGGCCATGTGGGCCTGACCATTCATTACTGGGGAGGAAGCGTCCCTGTACTCTACACAGGTCCCAGCTGGGAGCACTCAGAAGACACCCCAAACCAACTCAGCCGAAAAGGAAGGAGGGAAGTGCTAGTTGAAGGCCTGAAGGAAGACTGTGACCTTGGGACGCAGCAGGTGAAGTGGGCAGGACCGGCTCCCTGACGCCAGGCTGGCCAGAGACCCTCTCCCGGACACGGGGCAGTCTGAACTGAACCCAGGACTCTGGCCACCTCATCCTTGCCCCTCCCTTCCTGCTTCTCCCACAGCAGCTCCTCACACCTCAAGCACATGCAAATCCGCAGCTGCTGGCACAGACGGTGGCCTCTGGGGGCCTGGGTTTGAGCCCAGCTCCCCCCTCCCCTTTCCCCCCTCCCCATCCACACTCTGTCCACGCTGATCAGAATGCTTACGGACTGCTGTTTTTACGTACTCACCCTTTTTCCTCCTGTTCTTTGTTATTCTTCAATAAGCAACTGGAATATTCATCATCACTTTTTCTAAAACCTGCTGTCTGTGTGGCTGTCACGACCTTCTCCCCTCCAGGTTCCTATAGGTCCTTAACCATCAAGGCCTCCCCCAATCCCGGTATAGCATGTCCTGGGTGCTGAGCTCCTGATGGGTGGGGAGGGAACCCTATAGGAGCCCCGTCCCCCACCCCTAGGGAGGAAGCAAGTGTATTTCATGTGTTTGTTTTGGTTTCTTTGCTGTTCAAATAGACTTGTTGCCCTGGCTGCCTTGTGGAGTCACCTGACCATTTTAAAAGACAGGCCTAAGTTCCTGCAAAGTTAATCCAGACCTCAGTAGAGTTAGAGTCCAGGGGGTGGACGGCAGGGAAGGAGGAAGACCGAGGCTCTGACATCCAGCAAAAGGGCTCCTGCTGCTGTGACAGGCTGGCCTTACTCCACATCCATTCCTGACTGTTCTCTCTGGAACACCTGGTACTCCAAGGTGAGACAGGACCCTACCCCTGAGTTACCTGAGAGGTTTCTGTGCTTCTCCATGCTACCTTCAGGAGCCTGGTGACTCTCCCCTCCTGGGGCTTATTTTCACCCCCAAACATCCCCGTGTCCTTGACCCTACTTCCCCATTGGTCCTCTACTCGTGGCCACCAGCCATCCTCTCTTCACTGCCCCAGGTGGTCCAGGAGCCTGTGGCCAGAGTAAATGGGCTTTGTGATGTCAGCAGGTGGTATGGCCCCCACCCTGAGCAGAAGAGGAGCAGAAGAGGCTCCTGCCCTCTTCTCTTCATCCCCCTGGAGCTCAGCCTGCTGCAGGGTGCTGTCCTCAAACCCTGGTATGGTATCCTCCCACCTCTGGCCTGGTCGTAAACGCCCACTGGGTTCTGGGCCTTAGCCCAGGTAGCAGGGGGATTCTCTGCCCCAGACAGGCAAATAAACCCTTATTCAGTGGTCACCTGGAAGGTCTATTGAGACCCAGATTGCCAGACCCCACCCCAGAGTTTCTGATTCAGTAGATCTGGAATTCACCTGTCCATATTTCCGGACATTTGGGGGCTCTGAGAATCTGCCCTCTCTCCTGGCAGGTGTAGAGACACGAGACTGGACACTTGTGTGATATTTGGGGGCTCAGAGAACATTCTGCCTTCTCCCTGGGAGTCTAGGGAGATTGTGGACACTTGTGTGCAAAGGCCTGGGGTGGCGGCTGGTTTGCAGCGTAGAGGGGGGGTAGGTGAGCACAGATTCACAAGAACCTCCAAAGAACCAGCCCGTAAAGACTTCTGCAGCTTAAGGTGGCTCTTGGAGCCCCTCACAGGCCTAGCGCTGCAGGTGACAGGGACCAGGCCCTTGGACCAACCAGCTGAGGAGCCTTTTGGGAGTGACCTCAGCCCCACAGCCTGCCAGCACACAGGGGCCATGATGCTAGTCACGCTGTGTCTGTGTTGTTTGTGGCAAGGCTGCAAACCCCACAGAGGAAACCTACAGCCCGAGTTCACTTCCTCCCACTGGGCCTGCCTGGCCTCTGATTGTCCCCTCTCAGAGAGGTGCATTTTTCCCTCCTCTGTGGGCAGAAAATTCCCCGAGAGTAAGCACGCTATGCCTTTGCAGTCACCCACCCACTGCCATCACCTCAAGAGGGACCCCTAAGAGAACGTGCAGGGCAAGTCATGGGCCTCCTGATGCCCCAAGGCTTCCAGCGTCCCCCCAATGGGGGAGAGCCAGCCTCATCCCTGGCTCCGCCGTGATCACCCTGCAGCCAGTACTCAGCCCCACCCTCCCTTCACTGGGTGCACAATGAGTTAGGACGCCCAGGGGTCAAGCGGCGGCTCCGGGTACATATCCCCCATGCCAGGGACTGTCCTCAACTCACCAAGCCCTCCCCAATCCACCATTCAAAATCTTCTCCACGTGCTAACAGGCAGGTTTCACTACTTTAGTCCCCATTTTACAAGTAAACACAATGAGGCACAGAGATGGTAAGTGAGTTGTCTATGGACACACAGTCTATAAGAAGAATCAACTCCAGAACATACATGGATAAAGGCTATGTGATAGTCATAAAGACAGCATATGCTGATTCCATTTATATGAAACATCCAGAATAGATAAATCCATAAAGACAGAAAGTAAAGTGGGGTTGCCCTGGGCAGGGGCTGGGCAGGATGGAGAAGCTGGGGGCATGACAGCTAAAAACTATGGGGTTTCTTGTTAGGGTGATGAAAATGCCTCCCAAAAATTGACTGTGGAGATGGTTTCACAACTCTGCTAATTATACTGAAAAAAACCATTGAATTGTACAATTTAGACTAATGAATTCTATAGCATATGAATCATATCTCAATAAAGCTATTTAAAAAGAAGAAAACCACCTTCTGAGTTATCTTTCTAAGTATATGCCAAAGATTAGATAAGAAGGAGAATAAATGAAAGTTAAAGTTAATTTAAAAAAAAAAACAGGCAATGATAGATTAGCTAGCAAGCCACCTAGACAGACACCTAGATAGGTAGATGATAGACATGTTTCCTGGCTATGTTCTTCTTCATGTCCTACCTTTTGAGATCATCAGTGTAAGAAAACGGAAGGCCCACCAATAAATCATGAGAGTCGCTAAGTTATGAAGAAGATAGCAAACAGCGGAGAGTGCATTAGACACCAAGCCATATACACACAGCGCTTTCGGACCAGTCCCGGCACCCAACATGTGTCCAGGTAGACTGCTACTCTGTGTATCACCACCCCCAGCTCAGAATCGTGTTATCAGGTCGGAGCACAAGATGGATTTCACCCAGTTAGCCCTCACTCTCAACTCAAGACAAAGTACTGTGCACAGTGCTCCAGACCCCGGCAAGCCCGCAGGAATTTTTCTCTTTGAAACACTATATAATTTATTTCACAAGAGATCCATATACCTAATTCCACCTCTTATTGTAAGTAGTCACTCAGTCGTATCCGACTCTTTGTGACCCCATGGACTGTAGCTTCTGTTCGTGAAATTCTCCAGACAAGAATATTGGAGTGGGTAGCCATTCCCTTCACCAGGAGATCTTCCCAACCCAGGAATCAAGCCCAGGTCTCCCACTTTGTGGGCAGAGTCTTTGGGTGTCTATTAATAGGAGCTCCCACTGCTCCCAGGTGAAACTCTGGAGCTACAGCGGATACAGGTGAAGGGCACGGAGGAGAGATGGGGAGGGAGCCGAGTCCACAATGGGAGTCCTGCAAACCTGAGAGCAAGGGACTCTGGCCAACCTGATCTCAGCTGTGGACCCTGAGTGACCCATCTACTATAGACACCCACCATCCAACAGCCCCTCACAGTCCAGCAGGAGGAGAGACTCAAAAGCCTCATGATGGGTTGGGGGCTTGAAAGCAAAACCTTGCCCTGTAGAAACCAAGTGGAAATTTGGGGTGGGGGCTTGCTTCCTTTTGAGCTGAGCCAGTGAGGCTCCAGAATGCTGTCCATTTCCAGCTCCATCAGGTGTGTTCATGCTGGGCCTTCCACCCAAAAGCCCTCTTCTCTACATGCAAAACCGCTCATTCTTCAAGGCTCACATCACCTCTGTGAGGCTTCTCATCCCATCAGGCAGAGCCCCCTAATTCCCCTTTGGAGGTTCCCAATGTGCCATGCATACTTGTCTCACGGTAACAGCATCACTTCTGCACATTCATGTTTATCCCCAGTGGGTCAATGGCTTCTTTCTCTTTTCTTTTTTGGCCATTATGTATTGATTGGTCTTGGAGAAGGAAATAGCAACTCATTCCAGTATTCTTGCCTGGAGAATTCCATGGACAGAGGAGCCTGGAGAGCTACAGTCCATAGGGTTGCAAAGAGTCAGACACAACTGAGCGTCTAACACACACACATATTCACTGGTATATTAGATCGAGCAATTCCCTCCTAATAGTTACAGAAGTGTGTGAATAAAAATAAATTACACATAAACAAAAAATATATAAAGGCATGAAAACAATATTGTAAATATAATCAAAGTGTTTACTACTAATATTTATCAGAGATGTTAATTTTGCCTTTATCTTTTTAATTAACTTATTGGAGTATCGTTGCTTAATAATGTTGCATAGGAAACTCTTCTCAGTGCTCTGTGGTGACCTAAATGGGAAAGAAATCCAAAAAGAAAAGAAGAGGCATATGTATACATATGGCTGACTCACTGCGCTTTAAGGTATAAATGGTCAATGGCTTCTTGAGGGTAGCAGCTGTGTTTTAGTTGGCATCTGCATCTGAGCCATAAAGGGCTGGCGATGTACCTGGCACACTCCTGCTGTACATTACTGAACTACTATTTCTTAGAACCCTGGAGAAGGAAATGACAACCCACTCCAGTATTCTTGCCTGGAAAATCCCATGGACAGAGAAGCCTGGCAGGCTATATTCACAGGGTCACAAAGAGTTAGACAAGACTAAAATGACTGAGCTCATTTTTTTGAAATCCTGTAATTAATTCAACATATTGCAATTGTATTGTGCTGGACTTAAGTATATTGAAAATTACCTTTTCTTTAAGATTAATGTATTTGTTTTAATTGGAGGCTAACTACTTTTCCAGTGGTCATGTATGGATGTGAGAGTTGGATTATAAAGAAAGCTGAGTGACAAATAACTGATGCTTTTGAACTGTGGTGTTGGAAAAGACTCTTGAGAATCCCTTGGACGGCAAGGAGATCTAACCAGTCCATCCTAAAGGAGATCAGTCCTAGGTGTTCATTGGAAGGACTGATGTTGAAGCTGAAACGCCAATACTTTGGCCACCTGATGCGAAGAGATGACTCGTTGGAAAAGACCCTGATGCTGGGGAAGATTGAGAGCAGGAGGAGAAGGGGATGACAGAGGATGAGATGGTTGGATGGCATCACTGACTCAATGGACATGAGTTTGGGTGGACTCCGGGAGTTGGTGATGGACAGGGAGGCCTGGCGTGCTGCAGTTCATGGGGTCTCAAAGAGAAGGACAAGACTCAGCAACTGAACTGAACTGAACTGAATTACTTTACAATATTGCGGTTTTTGCCATGCATTCACATGAATCAGCCATGGGTGTACATGTGTTCCCCATCCTGACCCTCCCTCCCTCCCACCTCCCTTCCCATCCCATCCCTCTGGGTAGTCTCAGTGCACCAGCTTTGAGTGCCCTGTTTCATGCATTGAACTTGGACTGGCAATCTATTTCACATATGGTGATATACATCTTTCAATGCTATTCTCTTAAATCATCCCACCCTCCCCTTTTCCCACAGAGTCCAAAAGTCTGTTCTTTACAGCTTTGTCTCTGTTGCTGTCTTGCATATAGGGTCATTGTTACCATCTTTCTAAATTCCACATATATGCATTAATATATTGTATTGGTGTTTTTCTGACTTACTTCACTCTGTATATAGGCTCCAGTTTCATCCACCTCATTAGAACTGACTCAAATGCATTCTTTTTAACAGCTGAGTAATATTCCATTGTGTATATGTACCACAGCTTTCTTATTCATTTGTCTGTAGATGGACATCTAGGTTGCTTCCATATTCTAGATATTGTAAACAATGCTGTGATGAACATGGGGTACACGTGTGTCTTTCAATTCTGGTTTCCTCAGTATATATGCCCAGCAGTGGGATTGCTGGGTCTTAAGGCAGTTCTATTTCCAATTTTTTAAGGAATCTCCACACTGTTCTCCATAGCAGCTGTACTAGTTTGCATTCCCACCAACAGTGTAAGAGGGTTTCCTTTTATCCACACCCTCTCCAGCATTTATTGTTTGCAGACTTTTTGATGACAGCCATTCTGACCAGCATGAGATGGTACCTCATTGTGGTTTTGATTTGCATCTCTCTGATAATGAGTGATGTTGAGCATCTTTCCTTGTGTTTGTTAGCCATTTGTATGTCTTCTTTGGAGAAATGTCTGTTCAGTTCTTTGGTCCATTTTTTTGCTTGGGTTGTTTATTTTTTTGGTATTGAGCTGCATGCTGCTGCTGTTAAGTCACTTCAGTCGTATTAGACTCTGTGCGACCCCATAGACAGCAGCCTGCCAGGCTCCTCTGTCCGTGGGATTCTCCAGGCAAGAACACTGGAGTGGGTTGCCATTTCCTGCTCCATGAGCTGCATGAGCTGCTTGTATATTTTTGAGATTAATTCTTTGTCAGTTGCTTTGTTTACTATTATTTTCTCCCATTCTGAAGGCTGTCTTTTCATCTTGCTTATAGTTTCCTTCATTGTGCAAAAGCTTTAAAGTTTAATTAGGTCCTATTTGTTTATTTTTGCATCTATTTCCATTACTCTGGGAGGTGGGTCCTTTTTAAATACATTTTTTTCATTTTTATTTCATTGGAGTTGCTTAAAACTAAAAAGCATTGCTTTTCATTGCTTAAAGCTATACAGCAAAGTGAATCAGCTATACATATACGCATATCCCCTCTTTTGGATTTCATTCAGTTTAGGTCACCAGAGAGCACTGAGCAGAGTTTCCTGTGCTGTATAGTAGGTTCTCACTATTTTATACACAGTAGTGTATATGCCGGAGAAGGCAATGGCACCCCACTCCAGTACTCTTGCCTGGAAAATCCCATGGACGGAGGGAGCCTGGTAGGAGGCCGTCTATGGGGTCACACAGAGTCGGACAGGACTGAAGCAACTTAGCGGCAGCAGCAGCAGTGTATATGCGTCAATCCCAATCTCCCAATGTATCCCACCCTCACTTTCCCCCTTGGCATCCATATGTTGGTTCCCCACATCTGTGTCTTTATTTCTGTCTTGCAAATACAATCATCTATACCGTTTTTCTAGATTCCACATATATGCATTCATGTACAATATTTTTTTCTCTTTCTGACTGACTTCAGCCTGTATGTATGTGTGTGTTTGTGTTGTCCCTTAAGTCATATTCACGTCTTGCGACCCTGTAGACCGTAGCCCACCAGGCTCTTCTGTCCATGGAATTCTCCAGGCAAGAATGCTGGAGGTGAGTTGCCATGCCCTCCCCCAGGGGATCTTCCCCACCCAGGGAGCGAACCCACATCTCTTAAGTCTCTTGCACTGGCAGGTTCTTTACCACTAGCGCCACTTGGGGAGGCCCTCCGTATAAGGACTTTATTTTCTAGGATGATTTTCTGTTTAAACACATTGGCGGTACAGAGTTCCCATACACACCCAGCCCTCACATATGCATAGCTTCCGTATAATCAGCATCACCCTCCAGAGTGAGACATGCTTCACCCAGGATGAATCTACACTGAGACATCATAATTTTTAAAGTCCATAGTTTACCTTAAGGTTCATTCTTGACACTGCACATTCCATGGGTTTGGACAAACGTATAGAGGACCTGTGTCCATCATTATAGTATCATACAGAATATTTTCACTGCCCTAAAAATACTCTATATATTCACTTCACTCCCCAGGCCCTTGGAAACCTCTGATCTTTTCATTGTATCCATAATTTTGCCTTTTCCAGAGTGTCCTATAGTTGGAACCATACAATATGAAGCCTTGTCATGTTGGTTTCTTTCACTTAGTTATAGGCACTTAGCATTCCTCTGTATGTTTTCATGACTTGATAGATCATTTCTTGTTAGCACTGAATAGTATTCCATTGTCTGGATGGACCACAGTTTTCCCATCCATCTACTGAAGGACATCTTGGTTGCTGCCAGGTTTTGGCAATTATGAATAAAGGTGCTGTAAATGACCACGTGCAGCTTTTTATGTGAATGAAGATCTAAGTTCATTGGGATAAATACCAAGGAGCACAATGGCTGGAGGATGAGATGGTTGGATGGCATCCCTGACTCAATGGACATGAGCCTGAACAAACCCTGGGAGTTGGTGATGGACAGGGAAGTCTGATGTGCTGTAGTCCATGGGGTCGCAAAGAATCAGACACAAATTAGCAACTGAACAACGACACAGCAAAAGTGTTCCATTCTGTAAGAGACTACCAAATGTCTCCAAAGAGGCTGCACCACTTTGTATCCCCACCAGCAGCCAACGAGAGTTCCCCTGGCACCACATCTTCTCCAGCCCCTGTTGTTGTCTGTGTTCTGGATTTTGGCCATTCTAATAAGTGCGTGTTTTAATTCGCAATTCCTCCCTCACCCCCGATGACATATCATGCAGAGCATAAAATCTTTACTTTTTCCACATAAACATGAAAACTCTCACAATGAATCTAGAAACTTGCTTTCTCATTTCTGGTTTTTATACGTCCAGGAACCTGGAAGTGGCCTGTGGCTCTCCTGACCTCCAATGGACCTTGTGCCCACATCAAAGTCCACGCAGATGTTCAGGAAATAAATGCTGATCATTGGCTACTTTATTGCAAACTTCAGTGAGATGGACCAACGCCAGAAAGTGGTAGTTTTTCATAGGAAGACAAACTTGATATTATTGATTTGCCTTATGGAACTTGATTTGCTTCATGAAACATTAACTGTGTAAAGCTTCCAGCTGCAAGAGATGAGCTAAGGGCTAAATCATGTCCCTCCCTAACCCCCACCCCGAAAATGTTGAAGTTCTAAGCCCTAGTACCAGTGTATGTGACATCATTTGCAAATACGGTCTTTACAGAGGTAATCAAGCTAGAATTAGGTCATTAGGGTGGGCCCAAATCAAAATGCCTGGATCTCTAAGCCAACCAGTTTGAGGTACTTTGTTATGACAACTCTAGAAAACTAATACAGATGGACACTAGCGGAAGCAGAAAGGCAATGTCATCAGAACTCAGTGATTCTCAGTTTCTCTAAGTTCTGCCATCCTCAGTCTGGGCTCCACTCCCAGGCAAGCGGTCACTACATGGTGGCCCCAACAGCGACAGCCTTCCCATTTCATGTCCTCTGTGGGGAGAGCTTCTCCTCCCAGGAAATCCAACAGTAGACCTGGGATCCAGTCTTAGCAGCTTGAGTCTTAGGGGTAAGATTAGCCTTCTCCCTTGGGACTTTTCTTGTGGCCCTGTTATTAAGTACCTGAGCTTAAGAACCCACAAGAGGCATAGGTTCAATCCCTGGTTAGGGAAATAAGATCCCATATGACATGTGGTTCAGCCAACAACAACAACAAAAGATTAGTCTCTTTCCACACCCTAGAGTCTGAAAGTGAGAGGATTTTTCCTCATGGAAAACAAGGGTTCTCATCCCAAGTGGCAGTGGGTGGGGGGCATAGATGCTGAGTGCTAGACAGGTAAAACATAGGAAGGTGTCTAGAGCATATTTTTTAAAATTTATTTTTGGCTACATCAGGTCTTAATTGCAGCACTTGGACTCTACATTGCAGTGTGTTGGCTTCTTTCTAGCTCTGGCATGTGGGCTTAGTTGCCCTGCAGCATGTGGGATCTTAGTTCTGCAACCTGGGATTGAACGCAGGACCCCTGCATTGCAAGGTGGATTCTTAACCACTGGACACCAGAGAGGTCCCTGGAGCCCAGAGTAACATGCATCCATTCAGTCAACAAGTCTTTCTTGAGTGCAAGGCATTATTCTAGGTCCTTAAGGTATGTCAGTGGACAAAGATCCTGGCCCTCCTGGAGCTTACACTCTCGTAAGAGGGAGACTAAGTCATCAAAGGCCAAGGAAATCACTGTGGCAAATTCGGAGCCAGTCATCCATCCGTGGGCTCTGAGTGTTTGCTGAATGAATAAATGAAGGGAAATGAGGACAAGTGACTCTGCCAAGTGAATGTGGGCTATGCCTGAAGGCCCACGGAGATGGGGTTATAAGATTCCCACAAGCTAAGTGGGAGGGGACTTCTGTCCACAATCAAGCAGGTCAGAGATGAAAATGCTTAACTTCACCCAAACTGGAGAACCCAATGCCTGGTGCTGTGATGTTCTGTGACAGACACATGGGAACATGATAAGCGTGAACACAAACACACACACACAATGAAAAGCCATGCTACAATGGTCCTTTTAAGGAGTGAAAACAGGATGCTTCTGAAACACTATTTTTCTGTTCTTTCAGGGAACCCTTGCCAGGCCTCCCCAGTGTGAAGAGAACTGTGCTTCTGAGGAGAAAAAGAAGACCGTGAAGTCACCCTGTTTTGCAATCAGGGTTCTTCAACAGCCAAACGTGTTTAAATCCAAAACACTCCCTCCCTAATGAGATCACGGAGGGAGTGAGAATTGGCAGCTGGTCAGTGAGCTTTCAGAAAAAGCAGAACTCTAAAATAACGGCCCCACCACATGCAGCTCCTGCTGAAATTCTGAACCACTGAAGCAGGTCCTGCTGCCCAAGAGGAGGACACAGTCTCTTTGTTTGCTTTAAGCCAAGGGCAAATGGTGCCACTGGCGACAGCTTTAGTGGCATCCACCACCTTTCAAACTGTCAGTGGCATTTTACCCATTTATGTATTTGCTCATCAACAGCTTTTTCTGAGCACTGTGTTCCAGCATGATGAGCAAAAACAGACCCAGTCTACCCCCACGGAGCTTACGACCTACCCTGACTTACAGTTTGTACAGCCTATAGACTCACACCAACACCTCACAAGGAAACATACAATCTCAAGTTGCATGGGGCATAGATATGGAGATGTGAACCAATCAAAGGTGTCAGAGAAGATGGCTCTGAAGAAGTGATAACTCAACTGAAATGCAAAGGATGGAGTGGAAGATCCATGATGACAAGAAAGGAGAAGCAGTCATTTCAGGAAAAGGAACAAAATGTCCCAAGTTAGTAGTGAAAACAAGGGGCCCTAGTCTGCCTGACCTACACATGAGGGTGTGGAGGTAAATGAACTGGAAAAGCAGGGAAGAGCAGACATTGGGGAGAAGCCAAATGGAGAAGCTTTGTCTCCTCCTAAGAGCGACAGAAGGGCGTCAAAGAGGACGCATACGCTCAGATCTGTGTTTTGAAGCAGTGATGGATGCAAAAAGGGAAAGACTGCAGGGAGTCAAGATGGAAGCAGGCAGAACTTGAGGAGGCTTTCAAAGTTTTCTACAGTGAATATGCATTACTTATGCAGTCAGGGGGAATGTTATATAAGGGGAAAAGAATCCTGCCACTGCCTTCCACAGTTCATAGGATGAAATCTCCAGCTCCTCAGGAGATCCTAGTTTTTCTAAAAGGCCAGCTCCCCCTCCCCTCTGCCACTTGAGGCTGGGATGTGTCTGCATGGCTCTGGTTTCCCGAGATAAAAGTAGATGTTTTCTGGGACTTCCCTGGTAGTCTAGTGGTTAAGAATCCACCTTGCAATACAGTGGACGTGGGTTTAATTCCTAGTCGGGGAACTAAGATCCCATGTGCCTCAGAGCAACTAAGCCTGTCTACCACAACCAGAGAGCCCATGAGCCTCAACGCAAGATCCAGCATGACAACGAAGATCCCAAGTGCTGCAAATAAGATTCAATCCAGCTAAATAATTTTTTTAAAAAAAGAAACTAAGAAGTCTGAACATGGAAGAATTGATGCCTTTGAACGGTGGTGCTGGAGAAGACTCTTGAGAGTCCTTTGGACTGCAAGAAGATCAAACCAGTCAATCCTAAAGGAAATCAACCTGTTGCTGAAGCTCCAATACTTTGGCCACCTGATGTGAAGAACCAACTCATTGGAAAAGACGTTGATGCTGGGAAAGATGGAAGGCAGGAGGAGTGACAGAGGATGAGATGGTTGGATGGCATCATCGACTCAATGGACATGAGTTTGAGAAAACTCCAGGAGACAGTGAAGGACAGGGAGGCCTGGAGTGCTGCAATCCATGGGGTCATAAAGAGCTGAACACGACCTAGTGACTGAACAAAGGCCACAGTTATACAAAGTTTGAATAAAATAAAACACCCAAGAATTCTTTTTAAAAAAGTAAATGTTTTCTGAAACAATAAAGGGAGGCTCCTTTGCTTATAAACAGTTAAACAGGTCGAGTCTCCTTTCATTTGTTTTGCCAAGAAGCTTCCATTCACGACTTATGTCCATGTGCTCCTCTGGTGGGAGGAGGGGGAGGTGGTGGCTGGCCTCCAAGCACGAGTTCCAAGGAAGAAGCCTTAGAGGCACCACCCGAGGCGAGGCAAGCAGGGCTCCTGCCATCCAGAAGCATCTCGTGGTCTCTCAGGAGGATGCTTGTGGGAACCCTGATGACGGCACAGAACTGTCTCATGCTCCGTGGTCTCCACCACCATCAATAAGAAAACTCAAATGGGATTTTCACCCCCTTCTCTCTAGCCCCTTCCAGGATGGACTTTGAGGAGGGGTGCAGTCATCCTCTACCTGATGGACACAGGTGGTCGGGTCGGAGAGTTGGGCTATGATTTGACTCACCCTACACTGCCTCCCTGTGGGCAAACCACGTCCAGAGAGCCCATCCAGGAGACTAATTTTCAACATGTGTGGTGGTCCTATCACCCCTTCAGCACGCTTTCTTCATCCAGGCCTCCTGTCCTGATTGAGTCTGGAAGCTAATGGTTGCTATAGCGATGGCTCTGTTCCTGTTCCCCACCCCCACCCCCACCCCCACCCCCCCACACCCCCACCCCCACCCCCACCCCCCCCACACCCCCACCCCCGCAGCCAGGAGCTCATGGGCAAGTGAGTCAGCTCTTCCCGGACTTCCAGCAGCCTCCGAGCAGAGGGAGGGGGACAGGAAGCAGAAACAGAAATCCTGGGGAGACAGTCACCAAGCCTCATCCTGGGGGCACTCCTGGCAAAGCCCGGCTTTGCCTCCTTTCCCTGATGTTGACCTGGCTAGGGGAGGAGGTGATGCCACTTGGTGATGTCGTGGGTGAGGAAGGCACAGATGTCCTTGCTGGCAGCGATAAGCGGCTTCTCAGGAAGCCTGAGTCACCTTGGGCAGAGTGTCTCTGGAAGCAGGGGGACCGCCAAGCTTGTGTAGCCTGGGCTTCCTCCCAGCCTAGGGGCCCCCGGGAGGCAGCATTTCCTGTTGGTATCCCTTGATCTGGGCAGCCAGCACCCCTGGGAGGTTTCCAGCCACCCTCACCCTGGCACTGTGAACCTGGTGCTCGGAGGTCTTTGTCCCTCTGCTTACCTTGCGTTTGTTTCCTCTGGAATGTTCCAGGCCCCCTGGAGTGCTCCTTGACAGGAATCTGAACATTCCAAAAGTGGGGAGCGGCTTCAGGGTATTCATCTCTGTATGAGATTTCCCGATAAGGAAGCAGAGAACTGAATTCCTGGTCCAGGTCTGCAAGGTCCTGATGCTCGCAGTCAAGCCCCCCACAACCACACCTGGCCTCTGCAAAACCTTATTTCCTCATTTACCTAACTGAGGGTGTAGGGCAGGATGGGACAATCTGGGAATTTTTAGCAGTGGGGTGATACTAAGACCCTTACGCCTCCAGCAAATGGTTCGTCACCCGCTGGCTGGTAGCTGCCATTCCATCACTGAATAGAGAGGAAATACTTGAAGCTGTTTTCCTTCATGGGTTCTTTTTATTTTATTTACTTGGCTGGGGTCTTAGTTGCAGAGCTCACGGGCTCAGTAGCTGTGGCGTGCAAGCCTAGATGCCCCAAGGCATGTGGGATCTTAGCTCTCCGACCAGGGATTGAACCCAAGTCCCCTGCATTGCAAGGCACACAGACTCTTTACCACTGGACCACCGGGGAAGTCCCTCCTTCATGATCTCTGATGGAAGCAGGAGCAACTAAATTGCACAAAGGCACTGGTTCCTTGCCCCTCCATGGATGGAGGAAGCCCTGGGGAACACTGGGGAAGGAAGGAAGCTCAGAAAGAAGAGTCTGCTTCATGCATTTTTTTAGGATATGGCCCAAGGAAAGGGACTTTCAGAAATTAGGACATAAGGGGATGTGTGTGAGAGCAAAAAAAAAAAAAAAAAGTCACTAAAGGTCAACTAACCCACCCTGAATTTTCCAAGTAGGAGACCATGACGTCAGTCTTAGGAAAGTTCCCAAAGCCCGGAATAGTACCCAGAAGCTCAGCTCAGCGGCTCAGGACTCTGGGCCAGCACTCAACCTGCCAGGTGGCAGTCTGCTCAGTTGTCCAGTGAGGGTGACAGGAGGATTGTAGGGGTAAGCAAGACACGGCACGCATCGGGCAAGTATCAGTGCAGTGAGCTCTGGTGGAATGACAACAACAACTGCAATAGCGGGGAATAAGGCCGCCCAGCTCTCCTGACAAGATCTCCCTCCAGAAGCACCCTCCTACCTGCCCTTCTGATCCTTCGGTAAGCTTTTTTTTTTTAATGGAGGTGATACGAAGCTGAAGCTGAAAGTCCAATACTTTGGCCACGTGATGCAAAGAACTCACTCACTGGAAAAAAGGCCCTGATGCTAGGAAAGATGGAAGGCAAGAGGAGAAGGGACGACAGAGGATGAGACGGTTCGATAGCATCACTGACTCAACGGATATGAGTTTGAGCAAGCTCCGGGAGTTGCTGATAGACAGGGAAGCCTGGCCTGCTACAGTCCATAGGGTCGCAGAGAGTCGGACATGACTGGGGAACTGAAATGAACTGAACTGAATATGAAATTGTTCTTGGGACTTTACTGGTGGCCAGTGTCTAAGGCTCCTCACTCCCAGTGCAGGGGAACCAGGTTCTATCCCTGGTCAGAGACCTAGATGCCATGTGCTAAGACCCAGCAGAGCCAAACAAATAATTGTTCTTAAATGAACCTAACTTCATTTTTACATCCCCCCACCCAAGTCTGGTCCTGGTACAAAAGTAGGGGGCGGGGGGTGGGGGGTGCTGCTGGCGGGGAAGACAGCCTGGTGCCTCCAGGGCCCCAGGAGCAGGGCGCGCGTCCAGAGCCTGCCCTGGGTGGCAGTGGAGCCACTGCTGGGGCCAGCCACCACTGCTGAGCTGTCCTTCAGCCCAGAGTGCTGGTCTTTGTCAAAAGCAGGGATTTGTGCGGGGAAAACCCCCAGGGCCTGGCATTGTGGAGCTGTCCAACTGCATTTCAGCCCTGGGCTTCACCCTCTGCTGAAACCGATCCCATCACCACACACTGAGAGCAGAAACAACAGCTTCACACCCTTTTCTGCCAAGAGTTTTGTATGATCTGGGGTGGGGTGGAGTCAGGGGGCAGTGCTCCCAGAACTGGACACCTGCCCCTGCCCACAGGTCCTGCTGTCCCGCCCAGAGAAGGACCCCTGGGCAACTGGAGTCTTTCTCCCTCTACCAGTCTCTGAATGCAGAGAAGGCAATGGCACCCTACTCCAGTACTTTGCCTGGAGAATCCCATGGATGGAGGAGCCTGGTAGGCTGCAGTCCATGGGGTCGCTAGGAGTTGGGCACGACCGAGCAACTTTACTTTCACTTTTCACTTTCATGCATTGGAGAAGGAAATGGCAACCCACTCCAGTGTTCTTGCCTGGAGAATCCCAGGGACAGAGGAGCCTAGTGGGCTGCCATCTGTGGGGTCGCATAGAGTCGGAAATGATTGAAGCAACTTAGCAGCAGCAGCCTCTGAATAAAGGCTGCTGATTCGAGCTCAGTGTTCCCTAAATAGGGCTGAAATCCACCTGTCCCCGGAAGCACCTGGCAGGAACCTGAAGGTGGGAATGCGGATGCTGCTCTTCTGGGAAAACTCTGATGCAAACCTCCTTCACTGCCTGTCACACATTTGACAGGTGACTCTAACATAAGGGTGTGCTCCTAGTTGATGTTACAACTGAAAGCACTGCAGGGAAGTCTGAGGACAAGTCACAGCATGGCACCAGGTCACCTGTCCTGGCTAACTCTCACCTGGCAAGGTGTGGTGTACCTCAACCAACATTTTCTCATTATTTGCAGGTTATTTCTCATAATGCTTAGGTTTCCTTTCTATTGTGGTTTACACTGTCTCATGCAATAGTCCCAAAGCACAAAATGGATAAAGGGTCCAAAAGCAACTCATGGTGGGATAAAGGCAGGACTAAAAGCAGAGCATAGAGTACACTCAGAATAATGTAATAGGAACATGGACCACATCTCAGTATAACATGATAGTCATGCATCGCAAGCAGGACCTCGGTGAGAATACAGATGGAGAATCTATAAGCACAGTGACCAGTAAATCTGCAAATTCACTAATTCCCAACAGATTGCCAAAAAAAAAAAGAAACACATGAATAGGAATTAATCTAATTGAATGCTCTGGGACAATGATTCAGCCAATCTCCAGCAGACTGGCAGTCAAAAACACTCTATTAAATCACTTCCAGGTAAATCAACTAATTTTTTTGTAGAAAAAAATGTGAGATCATGTTTCCCAAAAAAAACAAACTTATTTCACTCATGGTAGAGACCCAAAACACAGAGACATCATTCTGAGTGATACCAGAGTAGCAAAAAACAGTTTGCACTACTTCAAAGATGCTGAGGGAGGGGGACAGGGAAGACCAGAAGATCATGACAGATGTCAGGCTTGGAATAAAAGCATGCTTTCATCTATAAGTTCCTTTATCGGATGATCCTACTGGACACAAAAATGTCAGTGATTATGTGTAAGAGCAATTACTGCTGAGTGTGACAGCAGATACTTCCATCTGTGATTTGTCTAAACTGGTGGTTCTCAACTGGGGGTCAGTTTTGCACCACCACCCCCTCCCCAGGGGAACATGTGGCAATATCTGGAAATATTTTGAGTTGTTATCGCTGGAGAGGGGAGGAGTGCTACTGTCATCTACATGTAGAAACTGGGGATGCTGCTAAAATCCTAGGATGCAAAGATGGTCCCCACGACAAAGAACTATCTGCCCAAACATCAGTAGTGCAGATAGTTGAGAAGCTCTAGACTAAACCCCTAATATGCAGAGGAGGGTCAGCTATGTGGGCAGTTGGAGAGAGCAGAGGAGAAAGGAGATGATGGAGGGGAAGAAGGAGGGGGACGGGGGAGGGGAAAGAGGGGGTACAAGAAGAGCTCAAAGAAGCTTGGTTCTGTCTTTTCTTGCAAATCCATCCTCCAGACAGAGCGGTGTTGTTGCTAAGATGATTCTGTCCTGAGCCACAGTGCTCCGCTGCAGGGGCAGCCTCTGCTGGGTGAGCCAGCCAGCGTCCTCCCACCGCGACTCAGTAATGGACATAAAATCATGAGTACGGTCACCTTGTGGCCACTGAGAGCTCACCTTTCCAGCATATCTTGTGAGAAAATGAGCCCAAGTACAAGGTCCTCCTTGTGCATCCTGCAGAATGAAGGCACTCGGGGAGGAAGCACTTTCCTGAGGTTTTGAAAGGAGTTTTTGCTGTTCTGTCACTAACTCATGTCCTACTCTGTAACCCCATGGACTACAGCACACCAGGCTTTCCTGTCCTTCACTTTCTCCCGGAGTTTGCCCAAACTCATGTCCACTGAGTCTGTGATGCCATCCAACCATCTCACCCCTCTGTTGTCCCCTTCTCCTCCTGCCCTGTCTTTCCCAGCATCAGGGTCTTTTCCAATGACCAAGACTTGCGCGTCTTCTAGTAACAGAAGGAAAGTGCCGGAGGCTGCTCGAGCATTTCTGTGGGGGTTTTCTCAGTGTCCCTTCCTGGTCATCACTGATCCATCCTCAATGACTCGTTTTAACTTGGCACTCACTGCGATCACTGGATCCTTTTCTTCTGTCCTCTATTCTGCTTGAAGTTCATTCTGACCACTTGGAGATTATTTAATTCCACAGACATAAAGCCTTCCTCCTCAGTCTTGGGCTGACTTTGGTGACCAATTATTAACGGTAGTTCCTATTTCATTCAGCATGTCACCTGAGGACATCACATTTGTGTGCAATAAGCCTCCAATCCGAAGCCTCGTGCCACTTCCTTGGGGAGCCCTTGGGGAAGGGGGGGCAGAGAAGAGTCTCACAAGAAGCCAGGTTGGCCCAGCCTGGGGCTCTGCTCAGAGTTTGGAACACCCTTTCACATGCCTCCGCCAAAACACAGCCTTCAGGTGCAGGGAGGGAACCTTGAGGCTGTGCACTGAGGTGAGCAGCCAGCTGCAGGGGGCTTCAGCTGGAAACCACCTGGATTAGGTGAGAAAGGATGCAATGACCTGATTCAGGGGGCCGTGGCCTCCTGAGAGCAAGTGCACCCCCTCAGTGGGCAGGCTTTTAGATGGAGCTCCTGTCCATCTTAGCCAGGACTGCGTCTCTGACCCCCAGGAGTGGGAGAGAGAACCAGACCTCACTGCCTACCTCACTGCCACGACGTCCATCCTCCTGGGACCCCCACCCCCAACCCATCACCACTGGCCAGTGGATCACATGGTCTGTTAGCTGCTGAGCAGTAACCACTTGTCACCATCACAGCCTAGAAAACAATAAGTGGGGGAAGCAACTCAGAGGAGGGGTGACTGAGGGACAGGGATCATTTCTGGAATTGGACCCCTCGGCCGTACCCGTTAGTCACCCTTAGACGCGAGGATACGTCCGGCAGGGGAGGAAGGTGGCCGGCCTCCACCCTTCCCTCTGGGTCCCCTCCTGGGAGGGTCAGCCGTGCCGGGAAGAGGGGGGCTGGGAGGCCCAGCGCTCTGGGACCCTGTCTTGTCATCCTTTGTTTGGAACCCTCTGGCTCACCGCTTCCTTCCTCCGGCCGTGCACCCCGTGCCCCCTGTCCACCCCGAGCGGACGTGCGGGGGTGGGGGTGGGGGGCCGCTGGACGGCCCAGCGAGGGCAGGGCCAAGCCCTTCCCTCCACTACGCAGCCCTCCGTCTCTCTCTCTCTCTCTTTCTCTCTCAGAGATGAGAGCCAGGGCCAGGGCGTCGGCAATGCGGTCCAGATTGCCGGAAGAGATCTGGGCGCAGCCTCCGCAGCCCGGTCTTCGGACCTCCCCCGGCCCCACGCCAGGCGGCTAGCGCCACCTAACGTCCGCAGTCTGAAGCTCGCAGAGACGAGGGGGACCTTAGGTTGGGGCCGGGGGTTCCGGGTAATCGGCTCTGGTCACGTGTCCTGGGTGAAGAAGCCCGCTTATCTGAGGATAGGTCCTCGAGGCAGAAGATCACAGAAATTATTAACAGAATGCCTCAACCCTTAGAAATGAGCAGTGAAGAGCACTGAAAATGTAGGGTCCGGCGGGGCGAGGGCGGGGGTGTGTGTGCCCAGACAGCTATCTTTGCCTCATTTTGCAGCCCCTTTAGTTCTATTTGGCTTCCTCGGTGGCTCAGAGGTTCAACCCCTGGGTCGGGAAGATCCCCTGAAGGAGGAAAGGGCAACCCACCCAGTATTCTTGCCTGGAAAAGTCCATGGACAGAGGAGCCTGGCGGGCTACAGTCCATGGAGTCTCAAAAGAGTGGGACTGGACTGAGCGCCTGAGCAATGCACACTGTGTAGAGTTAATGCGAGTAGTTTGTACCTGTCTTACCCCAGTAAGTAACTTTGTGCTCCGTCAGAGGTTCTGGCATCGAATTGCAGAGAAGGGAGTGGTGGAGCAGAGCACATGGGTAAAAGAAACAGAGGAAGCCAGATGAGGGGAAATCTGAGGAGCCCTCCCCACATGAGACGTGTCTACGCCTGTAGCTCAGGGAGAGAGTTCAGGGCTGAGGCCCCAGTCACCCCAACCAGAGCTGCAGCTCTGTGATGGCATGGCTGTCCCTAGAAAGCCACGTCATTCCTCTGTCATCCCCCATGCTGAGTGATGACAAGTTAGTAACCACTAACCTTTACCAGGGCTTCCCAGGTGGCAGTAGTGGTAAAGAGCCTGCCTGCCAATGCAGGTTTGATCCCTGGGTCGGGAGGATCCTCTTGAGAAGGGCGTGGCAACCCACTCCAGTGTTCTTGCCTGGAGAATCACAGGGACAGAGGAGCCTGGAGGGCTGCAGTCCATGGGGTCGCACAGAGTTGGACACAACTGAAGCGACTTGGCACACACTACCTTTACCAAATCTTAACTACACCAGTGCTTTTTCAGATATTAACATAGTTTCCTTAAAAATGGAAACAAGGGTCGCTGGCCCTTTTCATTTGAAGAAGGGACAATCCCCTGAAGGAAATGGCAACCCACTCCAGTATTCTTGCCTGGAGAATTCCTTGGACAGAGGAACCTGGCGGGCTAAAATCCATGGGGTTGCAAAGAGTCCGAGTCAGACATGACTGAGCCACTTAAAGGACAACAAAAAATGGGCGGGGCGGCCCACAGATCACCTGACCTTGAACAAACCACCTCCTGTGTTTCATAGCTAAGGAAATGAAATGAAAATGAAGTGAAAGTTGCTCAGTCGTGTCCAACTCTTTGCGATTCTATAGACCATACAGTCCATGGAATTCTCCAGGCCAGAATATTGGAGTGGGTAGCCATTCCCTTCTCCAGGGGATCTTCCCAACCCAGGGATCAAACTCAGCTCTCCCGCATTGCAAGTAGATTCTTTACCAGCTGAGCCACCAGGGAAGCCCCTAAAAGAAATCGGATGGCAAGAGTTAATCACAGGTACTTCATCTCCATTAAGGAAGACAAAATACAAGACTGGATGTCGAAGAGCTTTGAAAACCACAGAGCCAGACAAATGCGAGGGGGTTATTCTGGGCAAACAATGACAGTACAGACCGGGAAGTGCTCACTGCCCTTGAGAACAAGGGTCCTGTTTCACTCCCTGCATCACCACGAGAGAGACAATCCCTGATCTCAAGACATATCTGCCCCAGTGAAGCCTTCAGTCTATAGAGTATGCCAATCTTAAGTCCTTCGTAAAAATCATCCTAAATGTTTCTACAGACTCCAGGAACCCAGAGGAACTGATGAATTAGAACCATTAAGAAATATACAGAATATAATAGAATAAAATATACAGAAACTATAATAGAGATCCTGGCCCTACAAATACAGAGGAGCTTTTAATTAGTCCCATTTTCCTTTTTCTCTTTGTTCTAATCAGAAAATCATTTCAGTCCCTCATCTTTCTCCCGATCAGAATAGCCCTGAGTTTACAAGTGTGCTTCCCTTCTTCACCTGATAGCTCAGGACCCACCGTAATTTTGTTCATTTTCAACATGTGTGACTTTGGAGAAATAACTTACAATAGCTAATATGTAAAAATTCGGAAGTCTGATATAGTTAAATAAGCTTTGTATCAGACTTAACTCACAGAAGGATAAGGAAGACTCAAAGAGTTGGAGAGTGTGGCTTCATCGGTAGTCCTTTAGAACAGTGATTCTCAAACCACAGTGAGCACCAGGACCCCTGAACCATTTGTTGAACACAGACCTCCTCTGGGCCATCCTCAGAGAACTGGGGGTAGGATCCCAGACATACCTTTGCCCTGATGTCTGTAAGTCAGGTTGTAGGTGCGCCCTGGCATTCTCCACCGGTGGGCTAGACAGCATGAGACTTAAGGTTTTTCTTTAAAGACCATGTTCTGTCTGCCTACCTGTAAGGGACTTTTCCTGATGTGGCTCAGAAAAGCCAAGGCTCCAGGGGGAATTCTCCAGCATTGGTAACCATTACAGCCCACACAACCCCTGCAATGCTCAGGGGCTCATTAAAAACAAAACAAAACACTAGAATATGTTGTCCCAGCTGTCAGTACCCAGCCCCTGAGAAGGAAGTGATCTATGTCACTACAATCTGAAACTGCTGGGAGCATTCCCTCTCTGCTGCATATGGATTGTTAGATAAACATTATAGATGACAGATAGACAGGGGGCTTCCCAGGTGGCACTAGTAGTAAAGAATCTGCCTGCCAATGCAGGAGACGCAAGAGTTACAGGTTCAATCCCTGGGTCAGGAAGATCCCCTGGAATAGCAAATGGCAACCCACTCCAGTATTCTTGCCTAGAAAATTCCTTGGAGACAGGAGCCTAGCAGGCTATAGTCCTGCGCTGTGCTGTGCTTATCACTCAGTTGTGTCTGACTCTTTGCAATCCCATGGACTGTAGCCCTCCAGGTTCCTCTGTCCATGGGATTCTCCAGGCAAGAATACTGCCATTTCCTTCTCCAGGGGATCTTCCCAACCCAGGGATCAAATCCAGGTCTATTGTAGTCCATATTGCAGAGGGACTCTTCACTATCTGAGCTACCAGGGAAGTCACAGAGCTAAAGTCCATGGGGTCACAAAGAGTCAGACACGACTGAGCACAAGCACAAGACAAGCCTAGATAGATAGACAGATAGATAGATGATCAGATAGATAGACGGACAGATAGGTGAATAGATGGATAGATAGATAGATAGATAGATAGATAGATGGATAGATAGATAGATGAACAGATAGATGGATAGATAAGTGAATAGATGGATAGATGAATAGATAGATAGGTGAATAGATGGATAGATGAATAGAAAGATAGGTTAACAGATGAACAGATGAATAGATAGATAGATTGTACCGCACTCTTTGTTGCAGTGGCTTCTCCTGTTGGCAGAGCTCGGGCTCTAGAGCACACGGGCTTCAGTAGTTGTGGCACATGGGCTCAGTAGTTGCAGAACCTGGACTCTTGAACACAGGCTCAGTGGTTGTGGCTCACTGGCTTAGTTCTCCATGGCATGTGGGATCCTTCCTGACCAGAGATCGAACCTGTGTCCCCTGCACTGGCAGGCAGATTCTTTATCACTGAGCCATCAGGGAAGCCTGAGATATTTTTATTAATGCAACATAGTTCAGATTTGGAAATAGTGTCACACTCTGTCTTACCACCTCCTAAAGCATCCATGTGTGTCAAGCAAACCACCATTACCACCATGACCAAACCTAACTGCACCAAAGGAAGGAGCCCCACTGAATCAAGGGGGAGCCGGCACACCCACTCCCCCTCAGGTGGCCAAAGGGGAAGGAAGTAAGCAGGCAGCAGGCGGTCTGGACAAGCGCCTGGCCATCCCTGGGCTCTCGTTTCTTCCTCTGCAAAGTGAGGATGCTGACCTGCACTAGCTCTGGAGCCCTGGCGGCTCTGGCTGCCGTGAACACAGTAAACTTCTGTTCCTTCTCATGCCACCATAGGCCCCCTTTACCCTGTGCTATGCCCGGAACTTGCTCTGTCATCAGATTTGAGTTGGGGGTGTTGGATGCTCAGATACATCCCCTAGGAAACCAAGGCCGACTTCAGGCTGTACGAGCAGACTGAAATGGAAAGGAGCTCAGACAATGTTACATTGTGGGGTTTAAAAACACGCATTTTTAAGAGCCTGGGCTTACTGAGTCAGCGATCTGGAACATTCTCAAGATGCTAAAAATATCCCAAGAGTGAACTGAATTTTAAATTGGGCTTTAAGAAACATTCTACGTGAAAACAATCAGGCATTTCTTCTTTAAAACAGTTATGCATTTTATTTAGATTTTTCACTACTGGAAATAATAAGAAATAGGTGTTCGAGCCTCTGATGGGGCACCGAATGAACATCAAGGCCCAAAAGGTCATCCAGTCGTAAGAGTCTATCCAAACAGCCAAGATTCTACCCAGAGGACCTTGACGTATAATCTTCAATCTCTCAATTTACATTTTCAAAGTAAAAAAGGGTGAAAGGCTTCTCTCCCTTCTGACTAACAGTTTGATGACTCACAGGTCCTGGCCTTGGGGAGCTCCCAGCTGTAGGAGCTTTGCCCCCACCCAGGGACCCCATCATTGTATGGGGGCATACTTTACCCAACTTCAGGGGTTCTTTTCCTTCCAACAGCTCACAAATGCAAGTCTTTTTGAACAGCTGCCCTTGGGCTACTGGAAGCAGTCAGAAATGGTGAGGTGAATCCCTTCCTCACTGGTTGGGGGCATAGCCAGTGACTGATGGAAAGGAGCAGAAAGAACCCAGCTTCCCATCCTTTGTTCCTGGGCACTTATAAACCCCTTGTTTACAAACCTCCTGCAGAAATGGGTTAAAGTCATTTCCTTGGGACTTAGTCTGAAGTCACACCCTCTCCCACCCAGCTCCTCTCATGCTTCTCCAGGAACCAGGAATACAGCTTGCAGGAGAACTATCATCTCAGTGTCCCTCCTGGGGACCTGACCCAGGACGACTAGCTGGGTGAAGGGGGCCTGGAGCCAGGCTCCATGGAGGACTTGCCACCCAGCCTTGCAGCATCTCTCCCACCCAGGAAGCCTCCTCGGGGCCTGAGCAGTGAGATACCAGCTACGTGAGCAGTGAGATGCCAGCTACGTGGAATTGCTCCACAGGGTTTCACTGGTGGCTCAGATGGTAAACAGTCCACCTGTGGTACGGGGGACCAGGGTTTGATCCCTGGGTCAGGAAGATCCCCTAGAGAAGGAAATGGCAACCCACTCCAGTATTCTTGCCTGGAAAATCCCATGGTTGGAGGAGCCTAGCAGGCTAAAATCCACGGGGTCACAAAGAGTCGGGCACAACTGAGTAACTTCACTTCACTTTTGGTCTACAATATTGGTTTCTGCCATACATTAATATATGTACACATGTGTCCCCTCCCCCTTGAATTTCCCTCTCTGGATGTGACTTTCATGACAAAATGTTACTAGGGTCACTTGGATTCAGAGGAGAGAAAGAATGGGATTTTTTTTCATACTCGTTTTTGTTTGTGGAGAAGCAGAATCCAGAAAGGCCAGGTTATAAAGACACGAGCCTCTGAACACCACTCCAAGGGGTCAAGACCCCAATTATCCTAAAATCCATCTTTCATCAGCCTCTCTCTCTTGCTCTGGGGTCTCCAGGCACAGGGAGGCTCGGGGACACCCACAACAGGTCATCAGTGCAGAGGCAACAGCAAGAAGAGAGAGATGGAGAAAGGAATGGCAACCCACTCCAGTATCCTTGCCTGGAGAATCCCATGGACAGAGGAACCTGGTGGGCTGGAAGTCCATTGAGTCACAAAGAGTCAGACACGAATGAGCAACTGAGCACATCTAATAATCTACCCACGGAGATCGCTGAAAGGACACTGAGTTTGCCAGTCATTTCCGTAGGACCCTTCTTTCCTGCTGTTTGGGTTTCTCTCCCCCATCCCATCAGCCTACACCAATTACAAGCTTTCCATGACCCTCAAACCATATCCCACTCAACTTCATGTCCCCATTCATTCATTCCCAAATATAACTTATTAATATTTGTATTTCCCCAGCACCTAACACAGGTGCTGGCACAAAGCTGGTGGCCAATGAATACGAGCTGCTGGCCATGCTGTGGCAAAGGGGACTGGCCTCCACGGGGAGAACAGTAGCTGAGAGTGCAGGCCAGAGGTCAGAACACTCAGGTCTCTAGCAGGGACCAGCTGCATGACTCTGGGCAAAACCAACCGCTCTGAGCTCCCCTCACCTTATCCAGTTACGATGATACTTATAGAACCTCACAGCATGAGCAATGTCATGAACACTAACTAAATTAGTCCAGTAGTAGTAGTTGTTTAGTTGCTAAGTCGTGTCCGACTCTTGAAACCCCATGGACTATAGCCTGCCAGGCTCCTCTGTCCATGGGATTCTCCAGGCAAGAATACTGGAGTGGGTTGCCATTTCCTTTTTCAGGGGATCTTCCTGATCCAGGAATCGAACCCAGGTCTCCTGCACTGCAGGCAGATGAGCTATGAGGGAAGCTACCTCACAGTGCAGCACACAGTACACAGTATGTCAGTGCTGCTCGTTTATTCATTTATTCGGCCGTGGCAGGTCTTCAGTGCAGCATTAGAGGGCCAAAGGTAAGTTGCCTCAAGGCTTGTGGGATCTTAGTTCCAGTTCCCTAACTAGGGAGGGAACCTGCATCTCCTGTATTGCAAGGCAGATTCTTAACCACTGGATCCCCAGGCAAGTCCCAGTGCTGATTATTTTTAATATCCACTGTGTGCTTCATATATTACCTACTTTGTCTCGTTAAATCTCCAAACAACTTCCTGAGTTGACGTCGCCAACCCCTCCTTAAAGATTCATGTTATGATTTGACAGAAGACAACAAAATTCTGCAAAGCAATTATCCTTCAATTTAAAAAAATAAGTAAATTTTAAAAAAAAAGAGGTGGAAGCTGGACTGCTTGGCTGGTAAGCGGCAGAGACAGAACGTGAGTTCAGAGCCGGGTCTCACACCCAGTCTCTTTCTATTCGGTCTGCAAATTAGGCTGAGATAATCCTCAGCGGAGAAGAACAACTGCAGGTGCTCACAGAGGACCCCTCAGGCACTAAGAGTCCAAAGCAGGGGCCAACATCACATCAGGCTCCACCCCCAAAACAAAGGGTTCAGAGCTGTGATCAAGTCCCAACTTCCACCCGCCATGGTTGCAATTCTGGACACTGTCAGCATCCCAGCCAAGCTCAAAAGCCTCTTCATTCCATCAGCCCTAAGGCATCCCAAGCCTCCAGTGACCCCAGAATGTCTGCCCCCCGCCGGCTCTCAGCCAGACTGCCAGCATGCCAGCCGTGCCCACGTACTGGAAAGCAGATGACAGCTGGCAGAAAACTTAGACCATGTCCGGGACAGGATGTTACTATGCTTTTCTGAATCCTAAGCGTTCCTTCAGGCCCAGGACGCCAAACAGTTAAACACTGTCAGCACTAATGCTAGTGAATTAGAAGCAACCATCTATTAATAGAACCTATTAATAGAACCCTGGCTACAACCAAGCTCACTGGGGAAGTGCTCCAGGCTTGACTAGTGATGTCTGTCAGGGCCCAGGAAGGTGGGCAGCACATAGGTGCACATTTGCCAGCCCTTCTTCAGGCCAAGGGTCTACACGTGAGGACAGTCAGGTATTGAGGAAACACGTGGTACCCACGGGGTTTGTCATGGGGTGCGGGCGGAGACACATGACAGTGATCTCTGCCTTCAACAAGGAATGCACAGAGGTGAGAAATCAAATAAAAATATAAATGCCAATGATGTGTAGGGAAAATTGCTCTGTTCCTTTGTACTTGAATTTTTTACGGTGTAGATTTTTCAGGGACTTTTTTCTAGTTTTCTCCATATGCGCTTTTTTTTTTTCTCTTGGTTGCATCGGGTCTTAGTTGCAGCATGTGGGATAGAGAGCTCAGGTTCCAGAGCACACAGGCTTAGCTGCCCTGAGGCTTGTGGGATCTTGGTTCCCCTACCAGGGATGGAAACTGTCCCCTGCATTAAAAGGTGGATTCTTAACCACTGGACTACCAGGAAAGTCTGGGAGGAATTGCCTGCCTCTCTCTGGGTTCCTCCTCCCCATCTCAGCATCAGAAACTGCCTGCAGGTGGAAATCCCAAGGCAACTAAAAGGCTGTCTTCATTTTTATCCCTTTTCTCAGGCACCACCATTGTGCACCGCTTGCGGTACGATGCCACGGTAGCGGAGGAAGTTATCCTATGTATCTTGTTCAGCTTTCCCATTGTTTCCAAAGGGAGGTTCAGCCCAGTCCTTGCTGCCACATCATGGAAGTCCCCCACGCATGTATTTGTAGTTTAGTCTGTGCTTAGGTCAGCACAGTCAGTCCTAAAGGAAACCAACCAACCCTAAATGTTAACTGAAAGGACTGATGCTGAAGCTGAAGCTCCAGTACTTCGGCCATCTGATGCAAAGAACCGACTAACTGGAAAAACCCTGATTCTGGGAAAGACTGAGGGCAGGAGAAGGGGGTGACAGAGGATGAGATGATTGGATGGCATCACCAACTCAACAGACATGAGTCTGAGCAAACACTGGGAGATAGTGAAGGACAGGGAAGCCTGATGGGATGCAGTCCATGGGTTCATGGGCAGTTAGACACAACTTAGCGACTGAACTACAAAACAACAATAGTTATTTCTGAGCATTTTTAGAGATTCATCCAGTTGAGAGTCCCACCAGTGATGTGTGAGAATGCCTGGTCCAGGAGCATGTCTAAATCAATCCTATGTACTGAGGAGGCTATACCAGGCTCCTACCAGTCTCCTCTGTCCATGGGATTTTCCAGGTAATAGTACTGGAGTGGACTGCCATTTCCTTCTCCAGGGGATCTTCCCAACCCAGGGCTCGAACCTGGGTCTCTCACATTGTAGACAGACGCTTTACCGTCTGAGCCACCAGGGAAGTAGCTGGCACATAAGTTATCATTTAATTCCCACAGTTCTGTGAGGTGGGTTTTAGTATCCGAGTTTTTCAGACAAGGAAACCAGGCTTGAAGGGATTGTTGTTGTTTAGTCACAAAGTTGTGTCTGACTCTTTGCAAACCCGGAGACTGTATAGCCTGCCAGGCTCCTCTGACAATGGGATTTCTCAGGCAAGAATACTGGAGTGTGTTGCCATTTCCTTCTCCAGAGGATATTCCCAGCCCAGGAATCAAGCCCACATCTCCTGCATTGGCAGGTGGATTCTTTACCACTAAGCCACCTGCAGATGGTGACTGCAGCCACGAAATTAAAAGACGCTTACTCCTTGGAAGAAAAGTTATGACCAACCTAGATAGTATATGCAAAAGCAGAGACATTACTTTGCCGACTAAGGTCCGTCTAGTCAAGGCTATGGTTTTTCCTGTGGTCATGTATGGATGTGAGAGTTGGACTGTGAAGAAGGCTGAGTGCCGAAGAATTGATGCTTTTGAACTGTGGTGTTGGAGAAGACTCTTGAGAGTCCCTTGGACTTCAAGGAGATCCAACCAGTCCATTCTGAAGGAGATCAGCCCTGGGATTTCTTTGGAAGGAATGATGCTAAAGCTGAAACTCCAGTACTTTGCCCACCTCATGAGAAGAGTTGACTCATTGGAAAAGACTCTGATGCTGGGAGGGATTAGGGGCAGGAGGAGAAGGGGTCAACTGAGGATGAGATGGCTGGATGGCATCACGGACTCGATGGATGTGAGTCTGAGTGAATTCCAGGAGATGGTGATGAACAGGGAGGCCTGGCATGCTACGATTCATGGGGTCGCAAAAAGTCGGACACGATTGAATGACTGAACTGAACTGAAGCCACCTGGGAAGCCCTTGAAGGGATTAGCAAGGTTAAAAGTGATGGAGATAAAAAACGGAAATAATTATAACTTATTGTTCATGACTTTTAAAAAATAAAGTGAGTTTCAACAACAACAAAAAGTGATGAGGCCCCATACCACAAGGCAGGAATTTGGACACTGAGAAGGCGGGACCCAATTAGATGCAGAAAGAGCTTCTATTTTGTTCCTGGAGCTGGAAAAGCCTTCATGAAAATTAGTGTTTCCTTCATTTATGCTTCTCTGGCTCGTTTCACATCCTCTATGAGACAAGCTTTAAAAATACTACTGTTCATTCCGGTTAGGACTGTAGCAGTCAGCTTGGGCTGCAGTAACAAAGCAGCATATACAAGGTGGCTTAAGCTAACAGAAGTTCACCTCTCACAGTTCCAGGAGGATGGAAGTCCAAGATCATAGTGTCAATGGCTTCAGCTGGACCTGCAGACAGCCACTTTCTCTGTGTCCTCACGTGGCCTTTCCTCGACCTGGGCACAGGGAGTGATCTCTCTTCCTGTTATTATAAGACCACCTATAAGGACCCATCCTGCCTCATTTAACCTCTTAGTTACCTCCTAAAAGCTCTGCCTCCAAACAGTCACGGTGGTTAGGTTTTCAGCATAGAATGTGTGTGTGAGCTTAGTCACTCAAGTCATTTCTGAGTCTTTGTGACCCCAAAGATGGCAGCCCACCAAGTTCCTCTGTCCATGGGGTTCTCCAGGCAAGAATACAGGAGTGGGTTGCCATTTGCTCCTCCAGGGGATCTTCCCAACCCAGGGATGGAAACTGTGTCTCTTATCTCTTCTGCATTGGCAGACAGGTTCTTTACCACTAGCGCCACCTGGGAAGCTCACATTTATATCTCCTATTGGTCTGTTTCTCTGACTGATACAAGCGGATGCACACATATACAAGGAATTACTAGGCAGTGTCCTATGCACTATGATTGGGGAAGCATCGTACATGGTACCTGGCAGTGTAAGTTAAGCCTCAGTCAGACTCGCCAGATCTGAGTCTTGGCACCATCATGTACCAGATGCACCATGAACGTGGGTGAATTCCTACATTCTGCAGGCCTCAGTTTCCTTATCTGTAAAATGGTGAGAGTATCTCCCTCTCAAGGTTATTGCAAGGGGTCGAAGAGGTTCTTATCTTGCTTGAGAACAAACCACCAGTAAAGACAAAGCCAGGTTTTACACTCAGGACTGTCTGCCTCCAGCACGTGTTCCCTTAGCCCTCTGCTGAATCACCTTGGGAATTACACTTCAGCTGTTCTTTCTATCCATACTTATTTATCTGGCTGTGTCAGGTCTTAGTTGCGACACACAGGATTTTCACTGCAGTGTGCAGGCTTCTCTCTAGTTGTGGCTTCAAGGCTCCAGAGTGCATGGGCTCAGAACCTGAAGCTCTGGGCTCATTTGCCCCACATGTGGAATCTCAGTTCCCTGACCAGGGATCAAACCTGCATCCCCTGCATTGGAAGGCAGATTCTTAGCCACCCGATGGCCAGGAAGTCCCATAGCTGTTTGTCCGTCAACAGGCACATTTGCCAAAGGCAGCCTGTACATTGTTATGGCTTCAACTCTGCTCTGCAGAGAGGCCTCATAAATCCATAGCTTTTGCCCAGTCCTAATGGAAATCCATCATTCCATTGCATTCTGGTACCTGGATGTAAACACTGGCTTCAAACCAAACATATCTTAGATTCAAACTCATCACCTTCCCCTGACACTGACCAGTCCTGGCTTCACCTGTCTCTAGTTGTATGACCCAGGGAAAGCTGCTGACCTTTTAATCCTCAGAGTTTCACTGTTCAACCAGGGGAGAGGGGGTTGGTGATGTGAGGAAAGCAGACATGTATCATGTATGGAGTGCCTAACTCAGTGTCTGGTACGCTGTAAGTACTAAAAAATAGCACTTATTTATTCAGCATCTACTCATTCATAGGCACTGGTTTTAATTAATTTCACAACAGGAAACATGGATTTAGTCCTAACTCACTACTTGCAGGCTAATTTTCCAGGAAAACTATTATTTCCCACCAAACCAAGTAAACAAGATGCTCCAGTCTGGCTCTTTCCTTTGCATTTTACGTTGATGTATTGCCATCTAGTGGACCCTGCAAAAGTTACAAGCAAAAAGAGGAAAAGGGCGCGCAGAGAAAGGCAATACCCTAAAAGAAATGTTCACCATGAACACTGGTCCATAGCATTGCTGGATTTCAATGACTATCTGAAAACCATAAATAATAATATGTGTTCTAAATATAAGCTGTAAATAAACACTATAGTAAGTTACCAGCTTATCTTACAATCTCTAACTTGGTCTAAGCAAAATGAAAAATAGAAGAATTAGCCTGCAAAAGAATCTTTCCTTGAGAGCCTGTTTGGAGGTTCTCACAGGAAGCACAGCTACTCATATACCCTTGACCGAAGACTGGTCCTCCTCTATCGGGGACGGTCATCCTCTTCAACCAAGCGCGCAGCTTCAGGAGGGACACACATGGAGCAGTGAGGAGAAAGAGAACACCCGCCTAGCCAGCCAGATCAGCCGAATCAACCCTGGCGATCAATGGGGTGACAGATGTCACAACCAGATCGCCTCACATCCAAAACACTCTAACACCATACACAAAAATAAACTCAAAATGGATTAAAGATCTAAAATGTAAGACCGGAAACTATAAAACTCCTAGAGGAAAACATAGGCAAAACACTCTCTGACACAAATCATAGCAGGATTCTCTATGACCCACCTCCCAGAGTAATGGAAATAAAAGCAAAAATAAACAAATGGGACCTAATTAAATTTAAAAGCTTTTGTACAATGAAGGAAATTATAAGCAAGGTGAAAAGACAGCCTTCAGAATGGGAGAAAATAATAGCAAATGAAGCAACTGACAAAGAATCTCAAAAATATACAAGCAACCCCTGCAGCTCAATTCCAGAAAAATTCCAGCAACCCAATCAAAAAATGAGCCAAAGAACTAAGCAGACATTTCTCAAAAAAGACATACAAATGGCTAACAAACACATGAAAAGATGCTCAACATCACTCATTATCAGAGAAATGCAAATCAAAACCACAGTGAGGCACCATCTCATGTCTGTCAGAATGACTGTTATCAAAAAGTCTACAAACAATAAATGTTGGAGAAGGTGCAGAGAAAAAGGAACCCTCTTACACTGTTGCTGGAATGCAAACTAGTACAGCCACTATGGAGAACAATGTGGAGATTCCTTTAAAAACTGGAAATAGAACTGCCATACGACCCAGCAATCCCACCGAGGAAACCAGAATTGAAAGAGATGCATGTATTCCAATGTCCATCACAGCACTATTTACAATATCTAGGACATGGAAGCAACCTAGATGTCCATTGCCAGACGAATGGATAAGAAAGCTGTGGTACACATACACAATGGACTATTACTCAGCTATTAAAAAGAATGCATTTGAATCAGTTCTAATGAGGTGGATGAAACTGGAGCCTATTATACACAGCAAAGTAAGTCAGAAAGAGAAACACCAATACAGTATATTAATGCATATATATGAAATTAAGAAAGATGGTAACGATGACCCTATATGCGAGACAGCAAAAGAGACACAGATGTAAAGAAAAAACTGTTGGACTCTGTGGGAGAAGGCAAAGGTGGGATGATTTGAGAGAATAGCATTGACACATATATATTATCATGTATATTATCATATGTGAAATAGATCGCCAGTACAGGTTCGATGCATAAGGCAGGGTGCTCAGGGCTGGTGCACTGGGATGACCCAGAGGGATGGGATGGGGAGGGAGGTGGGAGGGAGGGTCAGGATGGGGAACACATGTACACCTATGGCTGATTCATGTGAATGTATGGCAAAAACCATCACAACACTGTAAAGTAATTACCCTCCAATTAAAATTTCAAAAAAATTTTTATATATACAGTACAGTTCTATTACAGTATCTTCCCTATGTTATAATATGGAATCATGTATCAATAGCATAATAAATTACAGAATATAGAAAGAAAAAAAAAAGAATCTTTCCTGCAACTGAGGGCTTTTCTCCACTTGAATTCATGCCACATCCTGATCGGGAATCCAAACCATATAGAAGTCACTCAACTAGGGGTTACGCCTCCTGACTGCTCTACTTTCAACTAAGTAAGCAACTCTGTTTTCCTTTCTGAGTTTCCATTATGGAGTGCTTACTGAGTATTTGGGACTATGCTGAATATTTTATATGGATCATCTCACTTGATCATTAAATTATTAATAGTGAATCATCAGTTATAATGATTACTGAGTTTTCTATTCCTCCCTTCAATCCTCTCAGCTTTCGCTTCATGCATTTTGGAGCTCTGATATCAACTGCAAATATGTTCATAATTGTCACATCTTCCTGATGGATTGACCCTTTTTTTTTCAATATGTAATGTCCTTGTCTCTTGTAACCATTCATTTTGTCTTAAAGTCTGTTTTGAAAGTGTCATCTGACCTCATGGTTTTGATAAGCAAGCTTTTAAGTTCACTGGGCATCCTTTACCTGTGATGAATTGTTTTCCTTTACTGCTTTTAATATTCTCTGGCATTGGCTTTTGACAATTCAACTATGAATGTATTCAGACGTGGGCCTCTTTAAATTTATCCTACTTAGAATTCACTGCACTTCTTGGAAGTGCAAATTAATGTGTTTTTTTTTCCCCAAAATCTTTCATGAAATTTGAGATTTGCAGCCATTAATTCCTCAAATATTCTGCCTTTCCCTTTTCCCCTAGGGTGTATGTTTGAGGTCCACAGGCTGTGTTCACTGTTGTTCAGTCTTCTTTCTGCTCCTCAAACTGCAATATTTCAATTGTCCTATTTTCAATTGTTCTTTCATCTGTTTAACTTCTCCACTGAATTTCTCACGTCAGTTACTAAACTTTCAGTTCCAAAGTTTCTATTTGGTTCCTTTTTATAATTTTTATCTTTACTAATACTCGCATTTTGTTCATAGATCATTTCCTAATTTCTTTCAGTTCTTTGCCCAGTGCCTTTTAGCTCTTTGAACATGCATGAGAGGTGATTTGAAGTCTGGGCAAGGTTTCTGTTGAATTTTTTTCCCGTGTATGAGCCATACTGTCTTTGTTTCTTTGTGTGTCTTGACAATTTTTATTGTTACTGTTGTTGAAAACTGGACAATTTCAATAATATAAAGAGAAAACTCTGGAAATCAGATTTGTTGCCTCTTTCCTTTAATGCTTGTTGTGGTGGAGGTTGCAGGGTCTTTCAGTGACTTTTCAGAACTAACTCTGAACATCTGTAGTATTCTTTGTCATGTGTAGTGCCTGAAATCTCTACTCAGCTAGGTTCATCTTCAGCTAATAATGAGAGATTTCCTTAAGCATCTGAAGTAAGCCTTTTGCTGAAGGGCTCATGTGCACTGGGGCACGTAACACTAGTAATTTACAGCTCTCCCTAAGCTTTGATTTCCTGTTTGTGTAGAACCTCAAGACAGTCTAGAGGCGAGAGATTAGCACCTTTTCAGGTCTTTCCTGGACATGCAGACCCTGTACATGCACGTGGCACAGTCAGGTGCTTGCAGATACACATACAATTCCTGTGAATGTGGCCACAACAAAGCAGACTAATGCTGCTGCAGTAACTTTAACTTGCAATTCAAAAGGTTGTGTCTATGCTCCAACACGATTACACAGGGTCCGCATTTTTGTCTTGCTCTCTCAGGGTCACAGAATGACCCTGTCAGATGTCAGTGCCATAGAGGACTACCTATGTTCAAGGAGAACCCCAGAACCTAGCGGTCAGGGCCAGGTCAGCCTCCAGCTGACAGCTGTCAGGGGTTGCTTTTCCCCTTCTCTTTAAAGGAAGATTTGCATGTACATAATTTTCCTGGGACATATGGAAGCTATAGAGATGCCAGACAACTTGGGGTTGTATAGAATTGTTCTCTACCCATGAAATAACCCATCATTGTGTGAACCAATGATTAATGTATTTACAAAAACACCCTCCTCTGGGGGTGGCACCACCTCGAGAGAACTCTTGAGGGAGTAGGCTCTGAATATTCTAAATCCAACCCCCAAATCACACTGAAGTAAGAATACATATGTAACAGCACAGCAGCCTATGCCCTCACAGACCTCACCAAGTTGTACTTCAACAGCTTTACAGCAAAAGCTGGCATTTAAAAAGCTGTCCAGATCCAGTGCAGCAACATGCTCACCTACCTACCTGTTTCTTGTAGAAGCAATGCTGACAGCAGCAGTGTGTCCCCTACATAAAGCCCCCGTGAGAAGTGTGTGGTGGGCACTGCCAGTTCCCCACCCAATGTCCCTTTCTCCTTTGAAAGTGTTAGTCACTCCTGTCCAGTTCTTTGCGACCCCATGGACTGTAGCCCACCAGGTTCCTCTGTCCATGGACTTCTCCAGGCAAGAATACTGGAGTGGGTTTTCATTTCCTTCTCCAGGGGAATCTTCCCGACCCAGGGACTGAACCTGGGTCTCCTGCATTGCAAGCAGATTCTTTATATTGTCTGAGCCACCGGGGAAGCCCTCAGTTTTACTCAAGGCAACAATGTCCACCTACCTACCTACTTTTCCAGACTTTACACACCTGAGCGACACCACTCTGGCCAATGAGATGTAAGCAGAAGCAAAACCCTACTGTGATTGCTGAGAAAGCTTTTGATTTTCTGATAGAAGAGGACAGATAGGACCAGAACCTCCCTTCTCCTTCCTTGTTATAAACAGATGAGTCATCTTCAGCTGTGACAGTTATCTTGTGACCCTGAGACAATGAGCATGGGGACAAAAACCAGCTTTCTGAGAACTGTTTAATAAGTGCATCAACACCAAGTGCCCACTTTTAGACCTCCTTTGTAGAAAACCACACAAACTCTTTTTTTAAGCCACTATTATTTATAATATATAATTCTATTTATTTGTAATATAATAAGCCACTATTATTTCTGTTATTTGCAGTTGAACAAATTACTAACAGAGAAAACTAACTTTACCTTCAGACAACTGAAGGAGTTAACAAATGCAGGTTTATGTTAAGCCTGTAATTTTACAAACAACTGGGGGAAAAAGTGCTCAAACTACGAGGGGGAGGTGCATACTGTGTGCCAAGTCACTTCAGTAGTGTCTGACTCTGTGTGACACTGTGGACTGTGGCCCCCTGGCTCCTCTGTCCATGGGATTCTCCAGGCGAGAATGCTGGAGTGGGTTGCCATGACCTCCTCCAGGGACTGTGGCAGGCAGGTTCTTTACCTCTAGCACCACCTAAGGGGTTTGAGTTAAATCTTCATTTTTCATAATAAGAAGCCAAAAGCTAATAGAGACAGTTGATAAGTCACACTGTAAAAACAATAAGCATTTTATTCAGTATGGAGGTAAATACCCCCAAATACAAGTGGGTAAAGGTTATATTACCCTTTTCCTTGGTACATGTAACATCTTCAGGAAATGACAGGCTTGCGCTTTTCCTTCTAGAATAACAATAAAAAGGATAGAAAGACTGCTTCCTGCTTCTCACAAGAACTTATTTTGACTTTACCTTTAATTGAAAATGTATCTGACACATGATTTGAGAACGTGTTCCTCAAAACCACGCAGACTTTGGCTTCACGTTCCTAGCAGTGGTTTGCAAACAGTGGCTTGGGGGCTCCTCGGAAATCGGTGGTTAGGGCTGAGTAGGTGATGGCCGAACAGCTGTGCTCATTACAGACGCTCAGCTTTGATTCAAGACTCAGAAGAGTCCCACTAGTGTGAACACGATCACACAACAGCAAAAGTTAGCACAGCTGAACTTGTCCTGAAAACAAACTGTTTGGCTTCATGTGTTCTCTTTTTTCCTTTTAACATTTAATTTGCAAGCATTAAAAGACTAGATTTCATACAAGCATCCAAATTTTCCACTTCTCTTGAAAAACTGAAAACCCTAGCCACACAGGGACCACACGCCTAAGAGGGCAAGCAATGGCTGGAAATGAGGAGCTTCCGGTTCATTCAGATACAGGTGGACTCTCCTACTTTTCCCCTGGTTGACTTTACCTGTCTGGTATGACCAGAACTGGCAACCCTGCACCAAGGGACCAGAATCCAACAGCAAACTGGGACTTACAAGTTTTCTGAGTATTATTTGTCAGTTGTGCACCTATATTCATCAGAACAGGCTATTGTGTTGTGTTGCTATGGAAACAAATTCACCAGGAGATCAAGTGGCTCCACCAGGAGCTTACTCCTCACTCACACCATTCGTCTGATAGCAGCAGGTGGGAGATTCTGTTCGACAAGCCCCCAAGGGACCTGGCTGGCCGAGGTATGACTTCGAGCACTCTGGCTGCCTCGGAAGGGAAGAAGATTGGAGAATCCCACACCTGCTGTACCTTCCTCACCCAGAAGTGACACAGGTCACACCTTCACTTGCATCACATGGGCCACAACTGACCTCATGGCTTCTGTTAAATAGGGGGCTGCTGAGAAGCAGAGAACAAAAGGGAACAGCAGGGGAACATCATTTGTCTCTACTACATGCAACTGTCAGTAACACGAGGTTTTCATGGTCTCACCTCCCTCTCGAGGTTACAGAGGGAGAATCAAATGAGGTTAATAGACATAAAAGAACTCTGAATGAGCTCTAAAGAGTTTTACTAATTTAACAGATGAATAGTATCGACACCTCAGTGGACTTACTGTGCCGTAAGCTCTGCACAACACCCAACTTTCAAAGGTGTGGGTCAGGGAACAGGTACATGGGGGCTGGGGAATGCAGTGCTGCTTTCATGTTAACTGCACCAGTCAACCAATTCACTTGTGCTCAAGGCTGACCAAGCAAGACAAAAGGGAAAGCAATATTTGCACCTCATAGTCTCTTCCATCTAGCTTTCAGTCTTGAAATGATTAAAGTTGGGGGGTGCAGATTTTTACCTTCCAAAGATGGTTGCTATGTCCTCTCTCCGTGAATGCAGGGAGACTCTGTGGCTGCTTCAACCAGAGTGTGACGGAAGCAACACTACGTGAATCCCGAGGCTAGTCCTAGAACGTCACGCATTTCTCTGGCTCCCTTGGAAGCCTGTCTGAGACCCCCAGCTGCCAGGCTGTGGAGACGACCCCAGATGAGCCTCCCCAGAGAGACAACCCAGAGGTTGCAAATATAGGTGTTCTAACTGCAACCTGGCTACGGTCCAGCTGACAGCCAGCATCAGCTTCTAGACCCAAGAAGACACCCCTAGATGCTTCCTGCCTCCTAGAGAGCACGCAACCCTGGCCTTCAAACCTCTCAGCCGAGCCTAGACTGTGCAGCAGAGAAAAGCTGTTTCTGATGGGCTTCACCCAGACCCCTGATCCCCAGCTTATGTAAGTGTCATGAAATGACCACTCTGCAAGGCTTGGTTTCGAGGTGAATTTTTATGGAATAACAGCATCTGGAAGGGCTGGACTTGTTAAACACCTCACAGTGGAAAGAGCAAACGTGTGTCTGCTGAACTCCTACTCAAATTCCACACTAAAAGAAACTGGGGGAAGCTAAAAAATACAGACTGGTAAGAATTCAGTTAGGCTGCAGCAACAGGAAAACAGTAGTTAACACTTAAAAAAGAGAGAAGTTTGTTTCTCGCTTAAAAATTCAGACAGGCACTTCAGGGCTACTGTCCCCACCAGAGGGAACTCAACGTCTACTTCTCTGCTGTTCACAAGATGAGGCTTCCACCTCACTGAGCACAACAACTATTCAAGCACCATCTGTTCCATGTACATTTCAGCTAACCGGGGTGGAAAGGAGAAGAGACAGGCATACCATCCTTCTAAGGACACTTCCTGGAAGTGCAGCCACAAAACGGCAAAAAAATCTCGGAAACACTGTCTCTGTCGCCACGTTATGGCTAATAAGCGGGAAATGAGCAGAAGGGAAAAACTAATCGTGGGGGTAAACAGCAGCAGACAGCAGGTGCCGCCACATGCACATTCCAAAAATCAGTCTGGTTTAGGATCGCAGCCTCAAATAACAACAGCCGCCTCGAGAACGACACCACTGGGTCTCCTGCTAGACTCCCAACTCAACAGACTGACGTCAGATCTTTCAGATTCAATCAAATCATGTCTTTACACAGCATTCACTTTCCTCACCAGATGAGTATAAGTAAAATGGGAAATAAGCACTTACCAAAGAAATGACTTGGTAAGTCAATGATTCATAAGAAAGGAAAGGACGTTTAGAGACAAAGATTTCCTCAAAATTCAGAGACATGTCCTGATGGCTCTTCCTGCAATCAGTGGCTCCTTGGACAAGTCACTCAGTGACCTGAGGTCCCGCTCTGTCACCAATACACTGGTGTCATACAGAACAGGTTTGCCATGAGGCTCAAATGAGATCACAAGCGTCACGGTGCTTTGTAAACAGTAGAGTTTTATACAAATATAAAGTTATGCACCTTCAAAGCTCTCACTCCAATAAAGACACGTATTCAATTAAACAAAACATCTTCAAAAATTTTTAACAATGTATAAATACAATCACAAAATAATCCATTGATTAAAACAAAGTTACAGTACCTACGACAGAATTCAGATGCCTACAGTATTTTGCAGATTGTTATATATGTTGCTTTAACAAATACCGTTAATACAAATGCATGATTTACAATATCCCCATTACAGCAAGACAAAAAAAAATAGATTCATAAAATAAAATGTCTTTTAGGCATTTACAATGCCAAGTACCGAAATAATTATTCTCACTATTACAGAAGAATAATACTCTTTTAGTGGAGAAAGACTTCGTTAGGCCAAGGATCACTGAAGAGCTTCTGGGGGTTTCAAAGTAAAATCTGGCTATCCTCCCCCAAAAATAAATAGAACAGCAGCAATCCCTAGGAATCCCATGAAAATACACTATGAATGTTCCTGTTAACTGGGTCTTGAGTACAAGACTCATCAGTAAACCAAATTTTAGAAACTAGTTAACACCAACAGCCCAAGTGTGGTTTGTACCTGCCTGTGAATGCCTAGGATAAGAAGTTTCATCACGAAAGTAGGTATTAAGTGTAAAATTAACCATTATTTCTAACGTATACATTAGCCAAAGTGCTCAATCTTACCATGGAAGCAAAAACTTCTAAAATAATCTACAGCAACAGTATGTAAACACAGAGAGTTTTGAGATACACTAAGAACATCCTTCTGTGTTCTATGGACCAAGATGCAAAGGTCTCCATTTACATGGACATGAACACAAACACTTTAACTTGAAAGACACAGGGATCTCACAAGACTATGGACAGACGCCTATGTATACCATAAACCAAATGCTGACAATGTTTCTAGCCATACCACACCTTCAAGGCCCAAGCGCTAGAAAGAAGACAATATGAAAACTACTTTTCCTTTTTCTTAAAGTACATTTTTAAATGGAAAAACAAACCCCACACTCCTCTTTGTAATAGCTTCTGAGTTCTGAAGGTTCAGTCAAGAACCCCTGGGCAGTTCCCCGTGAAAAAGTACGCAGACTTTCACTCTCCTGAGGAGGTCTGAGTGTCGCCAGTGGTCTGCAAAAGAGAAATAATTTCTTAATGCCAAAAGTGATTTACAAAATAAAGAAAAGCTATTTTACATAAAACACCAGATTCAAAGCACTAGGAAAACATTTCGTATTTGTCAGCAGGTGCAGTTACTACATGGCTCCATTATGTTAAAAATTACTGTCATGCTGGAGAAGTAAAGCAGTGAGTCCACCTGGATGTCCAGCAAGCAATCTCACTGGAGCAGAGCATCAACGGCTGCCATGTAAGTCTACCGACCCTGTCCATATACGTTAGGCTCAAGGTTCAAAATCTGAAGGGAAAAACCTATTGAGTGCACACTTGAAAATTACCATAATGTGGACTTCACCCAGCAAAAGTATACTAGGACTCTGCCAAAGCCCTCAAGATGAGTCATGGCCCTGCAAGAATCCTTGCTTTCCCCACTTCTTAACTTTTCTACAAGAGAAACCATACAGGAAAGAGCAACAAATTTCAACAGAGGAGAGCTGGGTTAAGCCCTCACTATTTCTGAGATGCCACTGATGCCACTTAGCTTCTCAGGGCCTTAGTCACAAAGGTAATCTCTGGACCAGTAACATCAGCACCACCTGGGAACCTGTAAACATGCAACTGGTGAGACCTGGTTCCAGGTTATCAAGTAAGTAAGAAACTTCGGGGTGGGACCCCGAGATCTGTGTTCTAGCCCACCAGGGAATCCTGATGCAGGGCCAAGGTTGAAAACCCGTTAACTGTCCCACGCATCACTACCTGCCCAACCTACTGCACAAACACAAACATGAGGCGTCACTCACACAAAGACCTAATCAATTTTCTAAAGATTTTACCAGCAACTATTTTTACCCAAGAATACTACTGATCCCACTGAAAACTCTAACTGAAACCTTCACATCCAGAAACCACAGTAATAAAACTTACATGTTCTTAAAAAAATCTGAGTACTTTTAAAACAATCTTTACTGATACAGTCTTATGTTTCTAACTTGCTCTTACTATAAGCCCTAAAACCATATAAGATACATTCTTTAAGACTGCCACCAGAAGTAACGGAAAGCAACTGAACTACAGCTAATTTTTCTTAAAAAAAAAAAAAAAAAAAATTATTGTCAGTGAACATTTTAGCCCTCTGGTTTTGAAATAACTTCAGGACACCGACATTTTTGGAATGTCCTAAAAGCTTCCAAAGACAAATTAAAATAACTTGACCATCATCATTTCATGCTTAAATATATCCCTTTAAAAACTTCAAGTATTTCATAGAAATTAAACTCTACAAGAGTTAGAAATCATCAATGCATTAGTCACTGACCACATCAAAATGATCCTCACATCCAGAGAACACTTACTTGTCTTAAAAATTGCCTCCCAAGGTACGTGGTGGCCATGCTAGTGAGGTTCTTCCTGCTGCCCACTTTGCACCTGATGTAGCCATACAGGTTGGCCCCTTGCAGCACCACACCCATGATAACCACCGCCTGAGGGAGGGCAACAATCAACAGTTACAGGCCTGACAGTGACTGACCGTTCTCTCTGCCATCAATGAGACACGGAGCCCAGCTCGCCAAAGAGGAGGAGGAGGAAGCTTTGTGAAGGGTGGCAGAGACTCCTCCCATCTCCCTTCCAGAACAGACTCATCCACCACGAGCTCCGCAACAAGCAGCCATCAACATGCATGCTGTGTGTCAGACCCGGGGGTGGAGTGGTGGGACCTCCCTACTATTTTCCATGGTTCTGTGAGTAGACATAAAAAAGTAACTGAGACCCAGGAGGAGTGCAAATGTCAATTATTTCCTTAAGAATTCCAAAAGAATGGTCAAGAGAAAGATCAACATGGCCCTAATCCCACATGATTGATGTCCTTATAAGCAGAGGAGATTAGGACACTGACATGTACAGAGAGAAGACCATGTAAAGACACAGGGAGAAGACGGCCAATAAGCCAGAGAGACAGAGACCTTCAGGATTGGGAGAAAACACAGTGCTGCCGTGTCAGCCCCCGGTCTCTGTACTTTGTCAGGGCAGCCGGAGCAGACAGGTTCAGCTGCACCAGGTACCTCAGCACGTGAGCTCCAGCACGCTCACCTGGAGCTGCGAGCCTCGAGTAAGCAGTCTTACTGCCACGAGGCCACCAGGCTGTGAGGAAGCCCCAACTAGCCGTGTGCAAAGTCCATGTGGGAGGCCACGGGACCTCATAGAGAGGGGCCATACCAGCCCCCAGCCACCGTCCAATCAAAAAAACAAAAGATCCCAAAGAACTTCCCACACAAGCCCCTTCCAACCTCCTGAACCAGAGAAACTGAGAGAGACTGTACAATGACTGTTGCAGTAGATGACCAGGACAGGTTACCACCAGCATCTTCAGGAAGGACCACCGTTAGCTCCAAACTAAGCTAAGCATGTCTGGAGTATGCGGACCACCCACACCTGATAAGGTCATGGGATCAATGTGGTAATCACTGCACTGTGATTACCAATGTGATAATCACTGCACTATGATTACCAACGTGGTAATCACTTAGATGGGCTAAGTCAACACACTGCTGGGCACCTGGAGAACTGGTGAGAGAGGGTCTTTCACAGGACTCTGTTTTCTGGTGCTCAGAGGAAAGCAGAGTTGAGAATCCAAACTCAGGAAATACAGGATGAAGCTGCCTGTTTGAGACAGGACCCTAATGTTATTGATAAGACTGGTGGTCACCTATTGCGATTACCCACTGGCCACCTGGGTGGGTCACCAACACTCACCAACCACTTTACTCTGAAAGAGAAGAGGGCACTGAAGGCAAAGACCACCCACAGCACGGGACAGGCAACGAGTCCCAACCAGAAGATCCTTGATTCAGCCTCGGAGACGGTTTTACCCTCTTGAGGGGAGGCCTACAAAACAACACAGATTTAATAACCAAGGTTCTGTGATATTTATCGGCAAAAAGTTAAAACATTTTTAGTGAAAAACTCCTTACCCTCAATTTTAAATAAATTAATACAGAAAACCCAAGTCCCAACTTTGAACCCCTACTCCCTGCCCTGTTCAAACAGTAGATGTACCTACCACCACTGTGATTTTTAGAACTGGTCTTAACATACTTTGTTTTAAATCGAGAACGTTTCATTTTCAAGGCAGAGGGGACAGTTTGTCATCACCCAACACAGTAAGGGTGGCCTCTGACAGGCTTCTAGTCATGCCTCTTGCACTTACACTGGTTATTCATAATCAACCCTTTAATAACACCTTCATGGTAAGGATTCAGTAAATCAAGGCTATGGTCATCCTGGAGACTCAAAGGGGAAGTCAGGGTCCAGGAGTCAGGACCCTGACAACGACCACTACGTCTTAGCAATATCCAGGAATGTAAAAGGTTGTGTGCTGTTCCCCAGGTGGGTTTTATAACATAAAGGTCTAGGGCTCACTGAGCACAACACTGCTTTCTGAGAAGCGCTAGACAGGGCCCTTCCAAGCAGAAGGCGAGAGATTTAACCCATGCTGTCTCCAAGAATGTTGTCCTCTGCTGCCCAAGCTGATTCCACTACAGGGAAGCAGGCTAAAACCCCAAACAGACCAGTGTCCCCCAGGGCTTCTGGAAGCAAAGCCTGAAGAGCAAACTGCTTCCATCAACTCAGATTTTCTATGCAGTTGCAATCCTCTTTCTTCCCTGCCCACGAATGGAGAAGGACCATGGGGGCAAGAGGGAGCCATTGGAGGCAGCTACCCCTGGCAGAGCCCACAGAGCCAAGGGGCTCAGGAGAGATCCTGCAGCAGCAGCCCCTAGGGGCCAGCCGGGCACAAGGCACACACTCGGAGCCCAAGCCCTCTCCCACGATTCTTTCCTGGACACACCATTCTCAGCCTGAGCCGGCCAAAGAAAACGGGGAGTTCAGAAGGCCATCCAGTTTAGTGCTGCCCGCCAAGCGATCTGGGGTAGTTCTTTATGAGTTGATTACGTCTGCATAGGTAACTTATCCTTAAATATTCAAATATTATCTACGCAAAATGTATTAAATGACATGCAAGAAAACCAAAACACCAGAGGCTGTTTACCTTCCGGGACTCAAACACCCAATGGCTTTTTCCATCTTCATCAATATGATTCCACCAGCGCAGGCCAACCATTAGTCTACCTGTGACATTCTGGTGAAGATTAATACACATACCCATGTTTTAAAAACAGCACTGACAGATCTGCCTTAGCATCCTATCTTAGTGTAACATTTCACAAACAACAGATCATCAGCTTTCCATCCGTAACATCCAGTTAAGACCAGCACATATGAGGCCTGGACAAATGAGTAACTACAATGGCCACGCAGGCTCAGCAAGACAGAGGTGACAGGGTCGGCACATCCACAAACGTCGCCCCTTCTTTCCCCTCGTGAGCTCTCGTCCTTTCTCTGGTTCCCTGTTTCTAAACCAGACTCTTTAGCCACTGGGACCTACTTTTGGACTGAATACTGAGTTCCCTCAAATTCATGTGCTGAAAGTCTAGCCCCAGAGCATCGCCCAGTGACAGGGTCAGGAGAAAGCCTCAGGGAGGTGACGAGGGTGAGATGAGGTCAGGAGGGGGGAGCCTGTGCAGATGGGATTAGCGTCCCCCTTAGAGGCAGGAGAGTTTCTACCCTCTCTCTCTGCTCTCAGCTGTGTGCGAAGTGAGCAGTCTAGAACCCCGAGGAGGGCCCTCGCCAGAAGCTGAACATGCTGGCACCCTGTACCTGGATTTCCAGCCTCCAGAATGTGGAAAATAAATCCCTGTTGTTTGCGAGCCACCCAGTCTCTGGTATTGTGTAAGCAGTCCATTTAATAGTTTCCCCATTCCTGACTTAATTTCGTATCTCAATTATTTGTGTATCTGTAAGTAATCCTGCCACACACAAAGAGTGACTTTAAGCCTTTTTTTTTTTTTTAGTTCATTAGAACATATAACTTTCTGGCCATATTTCTTAAAACTCTAAACCCACAAGGTTCTAATTATTTAATTTTTAGAAATTACCAGGAAGAACTGACTAAAAGTCAAAAGGCAGCGTTCTATCTGGCTAGGCAGAAATAACATGAACAACAGAAAGAAACATTCATCAAAACAAAACTATGACCTGGATACAGTAAACACTTTAGGACATAAAGCAACAAAAGGAATTCAAAGAAATTCAAGCCAAAGAAGACTGTACAAAAGAAGTACCTACAGGAAACAGACCTCTGTAATCTTTATTCTCTACATTTTGTGGCCTACAGAAACTGGCCACCACCAAGCCAAAGACTTCTGATTATCTCTAAGAATCAAAAGATCTAAAATGGCTGGGCTGGTGGGCATGAGTAGACTTGTAACACCTTATTGGTTTTTGAATCAGTAAACACATCTCTGAAATTGCAGAACTAGTTTTTGCATTTTTTCCCCCTGTATTCGAAATTTAAAAATTTCCAAATATATAAAAAAGCTTTACAGTGAATACGCATATGCCTAATCCTGGACTCTACATCTCATATTTGACCAGTGACTTTCTTACGCGCCCCTCTATCTGTACAACTACCGCTCCACCACCAAGGCCCTTGGGTCTATTTCTTACCTTCTCAGTATCCCCTACAACATGGCTCCTCAGCACCAGCACTATCTGCACTCAGGGCCAGATAATACTCTGACGTGGGGGGCTGTCCCGGCTATGCACCTTAAGATGGCCAGCAGCACCCCTGGCCTCCACCGTGATGCCAATAGCACACTTCCCCACCCCGAGCTGCAACAACCAAAAATGTCTTCGGATGGTGCACAGAACAAACACCCGCTGGGGTGGGGAGAACGGGCCCTGGCTAAGAAACACTGTCCTGGAGCTCCCATGGGAGCCTTCGCAAGGGTGGGGACTCCTTCAGTTATCTGTGGTCAAGCTATCCTGGCGTCTTATCTAGAAATCACACATGGCACAGCCAGAGGTGACCCCTGAAGCAAAACCAACGGTGTGGACCAGAGACAGTATGTGCGTGGTCTGTAGCTGCTGGTCGCATTTTTTGCGTGCTTCACTTTCAAGCTGATGCACGTTAACATAACACACAGACAAGTCAGTAGAGTAGCAACCTACTATGATGTAACTGGCACAGATGAGGCCTAAGGTAACAAAAAGAGAAATTAACCCCAATTGAAAATGCTAAGTCTCTTTTTTTTTTTTTTTTGTTTATACGTCATTCAATCTCATCACATTAAACGATTTTGAAATAAAAACAATCAAACCTACCTTGACTGCCCAAAAGTCACATGACAACAACAAGATAATTGTCACCATACAGGCAATAAAGCTGCTGCTGAACAATTCACAGAGAAGATAGACTATAATTGCACTGACTCGAAAGAATAAATGGAAAAATGATGCCACTGGGTGTCTGAAAACCAAAACATAACAAAAGAAATGCAATTACATTTTACGACAGATACTGCAGATGTAGATGAAAATGTTTCAGCCACAGAACCATGCAGAGTCTTGTCAAAATAAAAGGTGACTTGAGGAAGAAGCAAACCAAGTACCTCTCTTTTTTCCTAAGTCCCATTATTTGACTAGGCCCTGCTGTCACAGAAAATACACTATATAAACATGACTTTACACCTCACTGACTATAAACTTTCACAAGAAACATTACCTTACCAAGGTTGGAGAAATAAGGGCCACTATACTCTTAGGACCAACTCCTATTTTTACCTATCTGAAAAGCACACCCTCAGAATTCCCAGGCCCTCAGAAATCCCTTTAGGCATTAGGACAAAATACCCATCAGGCAGAGTTGGTGTTTTAGTAACAGCATCATTGAGAAATAACCACATGCCATACAATTCACCTGTTTAAAGGGTATAATTCAGTGATTTCTGGTATATTTACAGAATTGTGCAACTATCACACAATCAATATTAGAACTTTTTCATGATTCCGCCCCCAAAAGAAATCCTATACCTGTGGGCAGTCACGGCCCCATTTACCCCAATCTCACCCCTCCTCCAGCCCTCGGTAACCACTAATGTACTTTCTGTCCCTATGGATTTGCCTGTTCTGGACATTCCACATAAATGAAATCATATAAAATGTGATCTTCTGCACTAGTATCTCTCACTTGGCATAATGTTTTCAAGGTTCAGGTAGAGTTTGATTTCATTAAGTGAATTTCTTTGGAGAGTACTAAGTTTGGAATTGAAATTTGTTTGGCTTGATGTTTTCATATTAATCGATACAAAAGATACAGTACTGAAATTTTCACAATAAACCCAAATGTAATGTATCTTTAGAAACTATCTTAAAAAAATGGTGCATCCTTGATACAAAAGTCAGAATTAAAAACACCAATGTTCAAATAACTGGCTTTGCAGATTTGAAAACTCAGTACTGAGTAAAATTCCATATGTCAATTATTCCCAGAGAACACGTGAGATGTCATCTCCTCTCAGACTGAAAAGCAAACTGGCAGTACACAATCTTAACCAGCACAGTCACAACCATTCTGCCCAGAAAACCAGTGCTGGCACCAGTCAACAAACGAAACAGCACCAGACGCTGACCCATCCCTTACAACTTGCCCTTATACCTGATTTTGGATTTTTCGGTCTGTTGGTTGTCTCCTCTTCCGCGTCAAACAGTGAAACATCTTCAGTATCGTCATTACTGTCCTGCAAGGAAAAGTAAACACTCATGAAGGAAAATGAAATCCCGTCTTCCACTAGTCAACACGGAAGACAACGGAAAGACACGGTCACAGCCACCTAGAACTCACAGCCCAGGTCTCACCCTGGCTTTGTTAGCACTATGTGAAAACATCTTTAGTCTTGTAACTTATCCTGTCTCTGTGCCCCGGCCCTGGACCAGCCCCTATCCCCGCACAGTCCATTTCACCCCCTATTCAGGGCAGGAAGCATTCCGCGTTGTGCTGTGCGCAGCTCTTTCCCAGGACCTAAGGCGGTGGCCTCGACCACAGCAACCCCTCAACACGAAAACACCACCTACGATAATCTGAGCAAAAGTGTAATTTTTCCAAAAACAGGAAGACATAAACGTACGGGCTGTAATTAGCCCAGGCAGATGTGGTCACGGGAGTGGACCAAGCGTTCATCACCTCCTGCTTCGACGGCATAAACTTCACTGCTAGGCGAGGGAGGGCAACTCCTCTAATCCCACGTCCAGGGCGGCGGCTCCCTCCCCTCGCCCGTCCACACTCGGCGTCTTCGCTACTGCCCCCTTCAAACCCGGCAGGCCGGGCCCCTCCAGGCCCTCACCTGGCAGGCCCACCCGCCGCCACCCTCTCCCGGCGCCCACAGCCCCTTACCTGCTGCAACATGACGGCTAAGCGCCAGCCCTACTTCCGGAAGCCACGTCAGCGCCGCAGCCGCGGGAAGGGACCGACCAGACGCGGAAAACACCCACCAGCCAGGAGGAGCCGAAGTTAACAGCGGACACCCGGCCCTACTTCCGCATCCGGGCTCTCGGGGAGGAGCGAGTGGGGTGGGGCGAGCGTGGGGACTGGGCGACTCGGGGTGGGGCGGGGCTAGCGAGTGGGCGGGGATTCGCGGATTGGTCCAAATAGGAGCTGAAATTAACCGTGCAGCTTATCGCGGAAAGCTTCACGGTTTATCACGCGGAGATGTTGCTTGTACCTACAGGGTGTCCTTCCCATCAGTGTGGATAGCCTCAGGGCAGATTTGGGGGCGGAGTGTTCCATAGTTTTCGTTTGAACGTTCTACGATGATGTGTAATCCTGTACTGCATTGCTTTTGTACTTTAAATGGTGGAAACGAAAAAAAAATGTGCACTTACCAATTATCCAACTGACCCCTATGTTCTTTCCCTTCCTCGGGAAGGTGATAAAAGGGTGTCCCTGTAGGATGGGTACCTACTCAATGCTAAGTCACTGCAGTCGTGTCCGACTCTATGCGACCCCATAGACGGCAGCCAACCAGGCTCCCTCGTCCCTGGGATTCTACAGGCAAGAGTATTGGAGTGGGGTGCCATTTCCTTCTCCAATGCATGAAAGTGAAAAGTGAAAGTGAAGTCGCTCAGTCATATCCGACTCTTAGCGACCCCATGGACTGCAGCCAACCAGGCTCCTCCATCCATAGGATTTTCCAGGCAAGAATACTGGAGTGGGGATGTTATTCTAATTATGGTTTTAAGTTTAGCGGCTAAGAATGTGGTCTTGCCCCTTGAAGGAACTGAGTTCAGAGACTTGGCATCTTCTCTGAAACTGAGATGGTAACTGTTCTATCTGCTAGGTCTATGTGAAACTGCTCTTGAAAGACTCATGGAATAATGTGTAGAAGCACGTTTCCTTAATTGAGGGGATTCTTTCCATACAAATCACAATTTTGTATGACTATTGGCCAATGCTACTTTACACCTGATATCTTAATAATGGAGAAAAAATTATCCAGTGAGAGAAAGGCTGCCAAACATTAGTATTCATGCACTTGGAGGTGAAACTGGAGGCTGGGAGCAGGTGTCTTGTGCATCTAGTCTGTCATGCCAGGATTTTGGTGGCCCACCCAGTGTGTGGGTTGTGGGGTTGGTGTTTTGTTGTTTTGTTCTGCTACTGTTTGAATGGTTTCCATCCCACGGCTATGCTAGGCTAGTGGAGGGTACCCCCTTCTGATGGGGCTTGAGCTCTCTGATGGGCCACAGGCCCTGTGCTGGGCTGCATGCTTCTAAATTACCTGCCTGGCCCCTCAACAGCTTTAAGTAGCAACATCGACACACACTATCACTGTAGAAAGGATCAGTTCAGTTCAGTTTAGTCTTGTGCTGGACTCTTTGCAACCCCATGGACTGCAGCTCGCCAGGCCTCCTTGTCTATCACCAACTCCCAGAGTCTACTCAAACTCATGTCCAATTAGTTGGTGATGACATTACTTTGTCAACAAAGGTCTGTCTAGTCAAGGCTATGATTTTTCCAGTGGTCATGTATGGATGTGAGAGTTGGACTGTAAAGAAAGCTGAGCCCTGAGGAATTGATGCTTTTGAACTGTGGTGTTGGAGAAGACTCTTGAGAGTCCCTTTGACTGCAAGGAGATCCAACCAGTCCATCCTAAAGGAGATCAGTCCTGGGTGTTCATTGGAAGGACTGATTGATGTTGAAGCTAAAACTCCAATACTTTGGCCACCTGATGTGAAGAGCTGACTCATTTGAAAAGACCCTGATTCTTGGAAAGACTGAAGGCAGGAGAAGGAGATGACAGAGGATGAGATGGTTGGATGGCATCACCGACTCAATGGACATGGGTTTGTGTGGACTCCGGGAGTTGTTGATGGACAGGGAGGCCTGGCGTGCTATAGTTCATGGGATCTCAAAAAGTCGGACATGACTGAGCGACTAAACTGAACTCTGCCTATAAGTTAAATAACCAGGGTCACAATATACAGCCTTGACATTCTCCTTTCCAGATTTGGAACCAGTTTGTTGTTCCATGTCCAGTTCTAACTGTTGCTTCTTGACCTGCATACAGATTTCTCAGGAGGAGGTCAGGTAATCTGTTATCTCTTTAAGAATTTTCCAGTTTGTTGAGATCCACACAAAGGCTTTGGTGTAGTCAATAAAGCAGAAGTAGATGTTTTTCTGAAACTCTCTTGCTATTTTGATAATCCAACAGATGTTGGCAATTGGATCTCTGATTCCTCTGCCTTTTCTAAATCCAGCTTGAACATCTGGAAGTTCATGGTTCATGTACTGTTGAAGCCTGGCTTGGAGAATTTTGAGCATTACTTTGCTAGCATGTGAGATGAGTGCAGTTATGCAGTAGTTTGAGCATTCTTTGGTGTTGCCTTTCTTTGGGATTTGAATGAAAACTGACCTATTCCAGTCTTGTGGCCACTGCTGAGTTTTCCAAATTTGCTGGCATATTAATTCTTCTCCCTAGGAGTTAGCCCTGAGAAGGAAACACAGTTTGAGGGCTCCTTTTTGATACTTAATTGAACTTACTGTGCTTCATCAGGCTTCTGTACAAAAACACCAGGGGACTTCAGTGCACGATTCTGATATAATCCCTTTGGTCCATTTGCTAGAAGAAATGGCACAGGAAATTGATAGTGATAAGTGGTCTTAAATTTCCAAAAACCACTTCTCCATCCCCCATCAATGAAACAGGGTTTCCATGCATCTCATTGAATGGTTTTCAGTGGGAATATAGTTACCAATCTCTCTTAGTCTCTGTTTTCTTACTTTGATAAGTATCAGTTCTTTGACTTATAGGAAGATAATGAAGAGTCCCCATGGTAAATGCCAGGGAACAGTTGAAAACAAACAAAACAAAAGAGGCCAAATATCAACATCTACTTGGTTTCCTGTTTATTATAAGACACTGTAATTTCCCAAGGCTGGTTTAAATAAACACATTTTGTCCAAGTTCGGGGGCCGCAGTTTTCCCCAGCTTCATGAAGTTGTCAATGGGCAGACCTTTGATCTTCCTGATCCACGCAGCTCTGCTGGCCTTTTCTGGATCGACCACTCCAACTGGCTTTATGGCCTGAAACTCTTTCATCCTGGCCTCCCTATACTCTTTCTGCTCCTTCACAGTCAGCAGCATGAACTCTGTGTTCACTCGTAAGGGGTCAAGGGCAGAGTAGAAGCGGGGCCGTTCTTTCTTGGCAGCCTGGGCTGCCGTGCTCGCAAGCGGAGCCAGCATGCGGTTTGGCTTGATGACCTGCATGCTGGTTAAGGGGCTGAAGTTGCGTGCTCCATCAGTTGAACTGGTCACCCAGTCTTCACCTTTTGAGCCACCACGGAACCTGGGGCAGATAAGCACCGGCTGGGGGATGGTGGACTGCACTAGGGAGCCATGTACAGACTTCTTCAGGTTGGGCTGAAGCTTCTGGATTTCAAGGGGAATATTGGTCTGCTTCACTTCTATGGGAGGAGTGCTGAATCTCAGTCGGTCAACTGCTTGTTGGACTGCTTGGCTCTTCAAACTCAGGACCTTCCTTGGGTATGGAATGGAAGGTCCCCAGACATCGATGATCTGGGCCTGGGGCCTCCGGGGATAGGCAAACTCCCCAGAACTATGGGCTTTCTGCAAGGCATTCACGGTCAGGAGGAACTGGTCAGGCGACATGGGAATGCACAAGGACTTCTTTGAGCGACTGATCAAGTCTCCCGAAATTCCCAGATACCTTTGTTTTGGTAATTTCTCCATATCATCTGCTTTTTCCAAAAACAGAAAAGAAAAGCAAATCAGTGTTCCATGAAAACCATTAAATACTCATGCATGAAAATTAAATCCATTCTAACTATTATGCAGACTAAGGTTGCTGTTGCCCAATGGACACACCACCATCATGTGAGCAAAAATCCTCTATGAGATGAGCAATCAGAACATATTTAACATGAGCTTTTAACAGATATGCTAGTATTTGTGTCCAAGGGTACATTAACATCTAGATATGCATATTTTGGAAGGAACATCTCTCTGTTCCACCCATTCTTGAAATTCCCCTGTGGGAATGAACTTCACACCCCATTTATGGGTCTTATAAATTTTTAGTGGGTGTTAATTGCTCAGTCATGTCCAACTCTTTGTGACCCTGTGAACAGTAGCCCACCAGGCCCCTCTGTCCATGCGATTTTCCAGGCAAGAATACTGGAATGGGTTGTCATGCCCTCCTCCAGGGGATCTTCTCACCCCAGGGAATAAACTCTCACCTCTTACATCTCCTGCACTGGCAGGCAGGTTCTTTACCACTAGCACCACCTGGGAAGCCCATAAACTTTTAGTAACATACATAGATTTTTAAATAAAACTTGTATAGCAAAGCTTGATCTCCACTTTATTATAATCAAATTTGATTCCAAAAGATCTTTGGATGTTTCTTAGAATCAAAACTGCCTTCAAAAATATGTCTCCACTGCAAAATGGAGACTATCACATAGCAAAAAAGCAATTCCTAAACAGGAGATCTCAAAATGTTTTGAATGATAACAGGTCCAAAAGCCACTGATAAGGACAAGAGATTCATTCTAGCACACTGGTGGCTCAGTGGTAAAGAATCTGCCTGCCAATGCAGGAGACGCAGGTTCGCTCCTGGGTGGGGAAGAGGCCCTGAAGAATGAAATGGCAACACACTCTATTATTCTCGCCGGGAAATCACATGGACAGAGGAGCCTGGCAGGCTACAGCCCATGGGGTGGCAAAGAATCTGACACGACCAAGTGACTAAACACTTTCACACTTTTCTTTGTGGCCTCAGGTTAGTAGGGGACGATTAGGGGAAATCAGTCACTAAACCAACACCACAGTCATTCTTAGGAGGAGGTGGGCATTTTATCTGTTCAGAATCAAAGATAAACAAAGTTATTGGCCTGGTGAAAAACTGGACTGAACAGAGAGAGAAAGAGGGGCTGAATCTTGTCACACTGATTCAGAATAAAGGATCACCTGTCTTCTGATCTCCGGCAACAACAGGTTTTGTTTCCAAATTCTCCTGCTCAGCACCCATGCCATTTGCTCCCTGAGAACCCAGTCTCTTCCTTCCGTCTTTCCAGGGTGACTTTGGCTTTCCTGGACTTGGAAGTGTTTCCATTAACACGCCTAAATTAAGATTGAAGAGGAAACTGTAGTAATTCTGTTATTCAATCAAGGATGACTACTGGGGGCACAGCTGATAATTCAACTGATCTTCACCCAAATATCACTTTATTGTTTGATGTTTCTTATTCCTAGAAGCTAGGCAGTCACCTGGAACCAAAAGTCCATCTAGGTCACCAGCTGAACCCCACCCCCAACCTGATTTCCTACTGATTATGAAGCTTTAAGAGTTATCTGAAATTTCTAGCGCTCTGTCCTAGCTGATCATTTGTGGTATAATATGCTTGGAGGTGATCTACTGATCTAGTATTTTCCAGGTATGAATGTTATCAACCAGAGGTCTAGAGAGAAGAGCACAATATATCTCGTCTCTGTCCTAAGGAAATAATCGTGTACTATATGTTTGGAAAGTGAATCGTGTACTATATATTTGGAAAGTGAATCATGAACTATATGTTTGGAAAGTGGCTTCCCAGATGGCTCAGTGGTAAAGAATCCACCTGCCAAGCAGGAGACACTGGAGATACAGGGTTGATCCCGAGATTGGGAAGATCCCCTGGAGAAGGGCATGCCAATCCACTACAGTATTCTTGTCTAGGGGAATCCCATGGACAGAGGAGCCTGGCAGTCTACAGTCCATGGGGTCGGACACGACAGAGCAACTAACACAACGGCAACATACATTTGGATCAAGGGCATGGAGGAGGGTGTTGGTAGCTTGTTTCTTGTTTTAATGGCAAGTATGAAGGGCTCAATGGACATGAGTTTGAGTAAACTCCAGAAGTTGGTGATGGACAGGGAGGCCTGGCATGCTGCGATTCATGGGGTCGCAAAGAGTCGGACACGACTAAACAACTGAACTGAACTGAACTGAACTGAACTGAACTGATGAAGGGCTAGCATCATCTCCTGTAGAAAGAGTCTAATACATTTGGAAATTAGGCCTTGAAAATAAGCAGCTTCCCTTGAGCTGCCTATTAGATTTCCATGTCAAACAGAATGGTTCCCACCTGCCCTAAAGAACTGGGATGTACATCATTAAGAAACCACTGGCCAAAATATCCCACAAATAAGCTTGTCCTGGCAGCCCCTTGCCTGCTCCAATGGATACCACAGAGGTTGCCTGGGTTCAGCTGTCTCACCTGTAGGTAATCTGGATGCCCTCAGGAAGATGCGGGACCTGTGAGGTTTGCTTAACAGGGACTCCTGGGCTGTCTGCTTGCTGGACACAGAATCCCTTGGACTATAGACCTGGGTGCTAGACTTGGAGAGGACTTCTGCAAAGCTGTTTTCTTCCCTGTCCTCCTCTCTGTCCTTCTTCTTTTGTTTGGCCCACTCCACTGAGTACCGCCACTTGATATTTTCAAACTGAAACAGGAGGATGTTGCTCTCCGTGTTGATCACCATCCTGGAACCAAAGCAACATGATTGCCCACAAAGGGGACTTCCCTGGTAGTCTAGTGGTTAAGACTGCACCTCTCAGGGAGGGGGAGCAGATTCAGTCCCTGGTTGGGGAGCTAAGATCCCACACACCCCTAAAAGGAACATGGAGGCTGCCATTGCCCCGGCTTCCAAATATGCATTAGGACTACTGTCCCATTGGATCCTGAGCCAAGAGATCAGTGCTGGGGGAATGACCACACAAACAGGGTGGTGTAGGTTGTTGTAGGGTCTAGAGCGGAGAAAGGTAGCAGGCCGTGCAGCAGAACTCATTAGCTCTGTAGCTGGTTTCTTTAAAAATGAGTTGTGAGCAAAGCACACGTGTCCTGATAACTTCGCTTCTTGAGTTAAAACATTTTTAAGTGAATTTATGTTCCTGGAGTAAGTGCTAAGGACCTAGGTATCTGAGGCAGAAAGCTTAGCTACTCTGCACACAGATGTCTGGAAGTTCACTCCTTTTTTAAGTACAGCATCCAAATACCATATGTCTATTGTCACGATGGGATGAGAAAGCTCTCTAATGGGGGAAGTCTTCAAGCCCTTGCTGACCTTCTACCCCAATCCTCACTCCATCACTCCAGGATCTCTGTGCACACTCTATGTCCAGACAGGACATTTTGTATTTGGAAAGCAGGAGAGTTTCCATCTTCCCTAACTCCCCCTGAACCCAGGACCCCAAATATTACCTCCCACCCACTGTTCTTGGGGTTCATAGCATTCACAGGGCGCTGCTCCCCAACCCTGGTTCCTAGGTCGCCTATAACTATAAACAAGAGATGGAAATGCTGTGTGCAGGTTCCTTTCTGCTCCAAAAGGCTGTAATTTTAAGGCTATCAACAGTCAGCATAAACTCTCCATAAAAGTGACTGATTGTGGTAGGATACGCTGAAATGGAATTAAGGAACCATCTCAGTTAGAAATCTTTCAGACTCATTTTTACTCAAGCTGACGTCTCTCTTTGGATGTCACAAACGAGAAAAAGGTCAGAGGTGACCTCTCTTTATGGCTTTCTGACTTCATGACTGAAAGAGTATTCATTTATCGAGCCTTATTACGCAGAAGGAAGGCAAAGTAGTTCAGAGCGACTAGGTGATGTTTCAAGTGAGCCTGTGCTAGAATTTAAAAGTCTAGTTGGGTATTTTTACATAATATCACGTGAACCTAGTGTATAACAACACAGTGCTATATTCAGTTACTGCCACCATGGTTCTGTTTCGTAAACTCTCTGCTCCCTGGAGAAGCACCTACTCCAGTATTCTTGCCTGGAAAATCCCATGGACAGAGGAGCCTGGTGGGCTACAGTTCATGGGGTCACAAAGAATAAGACTTGACTAAGTGACTGAGCACACACACCTCTGCTCCTGCCAATGCCACCCCAACCCTCCTGCAAGACTCTTTGCATCAGAAATGAGACACAGGGAGCTGAGGAGCTCTCAGGCTGGACACGGGATCAGGGGGCAGGTGGAGGCTGCCTGTTGGCAGAACCAGGTCCCTGCAGCACAGCTGTATCATGCCCATCATGTGATCAGATCCAACCCTGGGAACAAATGAGCCCTTGAGCCTATCATCCACCGCAACCCAAAATGCAGGTGAGCACAACCTGTGCTCTCCTGCTGCCAGCAAATCCGGGGCCAGTGTCCCAGAGGAGGGTAAAAGAAACCATCTAAACAGACTCACTCAGAACCCTGACCTCCACACTGACCACCCACCTGTTGCCCTGAATAAAGAAGGACAGCACAGGATCACCTCTGCCATTGGCTTTCATCACCTTCAGACAGTTCCCGTTTAGGAAATTGTAAATGCGGATCTTGCCATCGGCACAAGCACTGATGACCCGGAGGAAGAGAAGGGCCACATGGAGAACCTCCCTGGAAGGGAACAGAGCAACGGGCAGTACCCACCTTCCGGCAAACCACTCGGATGTGTCTGCAGTCAGGGACTTTGGTGTGTGGTTGGAAGGGGGTGGGGGGCTCATGACTGTCCTTGAAGCAATGTTTGCCTCATTTTGTGATTCTGGATGTAAACCATTAACCCTCAAGACGCAGCTGTACTCTCTCCTCACCATGCAGCTACTGTTCCTACAACTTGGTCACAGTGCCACAAGGCAGAAAAACAAAAGGCTTATGTCAAGATTTTTTTTTTTTTTTTGGTCAGATATATAGATGACTGTGCTTCTCTCTTACAATTTGATTTCTAGCTATCAGACTTCTACAAATGTCATGCTCAGAATCATTTGACATTTTGAATCTTTTTAAAAGTAGCATTATTATATAAAGACAAAAAACAGACGGGAAATGGTTACCTTTATAAGAAGCAAAAACCTGGTATTTGAGCAGGTTCTCTTGGTCCTTAAATTAGTGGCTTTCATTCTTTCCGTGAAACATCCCATAGGAAAACTGTACCGAGCAGCTGAGATTTTTGAGCTCTCTTTTGTGATTACCAGGAGGAGAAGGGGGGTGGGAATCAGGAAAAGATTTAGATAAATGCCTCTAACAAAATCCCCCTGACAACAGTTGGGTCCTAGCTGGGCTCCAGATAAGTGGAGTATTCAGATCTGAGAAGTGCCATTACCCCACTGCTATTAATGCTACTGAAAAATGGAACTTGATGTCACCAATTTGTTAGACCTTGTGTGCAAAGCAGGTCCATTGATCTCTGCCACCTCCACCCATCCAAGTCCATCCATGGCCACATTCATATGTTACTTTCTCCATAAAGCCATCTCTCACCTCCACTGCTCCTCTCACCCCACTCATATACATAGACTTCCGGTATATTGCCAGGTCCTCTTGGGCACAGCACTTGTCTTATCCATCTTTGCACACCCAGCACCCAGCACATGGCCCAATCCCACAGCAGGTCCTCAAGAAATATTTATTATAAAAGTGAACGTTGGCTCATGTTCCAGTGTATGATCATTGCTGAGGTATGTTAAAACAATGACATCCAACATAGGCAGTTGAGATGGGCAAGTACACACTGCTCTATTTAAAATGGATAACCAGCAAGGACCTACTGTGTAGCACAGGGAGCTTTGCTCAATGTTATGTGGCAGCCTGGGTGGGAGGGGAGTTTGGGGGAGAACACATGTGTATGCGTTCTCTGTATATGGCTGAGTTGCTCTATTGTGCACCTGAAACCATTTCAACATTGCTAATCAGCTGTGTTTTTGTTGTTGTTTAGTTGCTAAGTCATGTCTGACTCTTATGCTTCAATATAAAATAAAAAGTTAAAAACAAAAGAAAAACATCCACCACATATCATCTGGACTTGGTCAGATTCCAAGGTAACCAAGGTACCAGAGTCATACTGAGATTTTTCAAGGCTCCAACAACTAGCAAAACAAAAATAACAAAGACTTTGAAACACAGAAGACATTCAAAGAACAGCAAAGAAGTCAATGTGGCTTGATGTATCACATGATGAACACATGGATAGATGGACGGATGGATAGATAGATAACAAATGTGAGGTATAAAATACATGTAAGAAAGTTCAACAAAGTTCTCATTTTTTTCCAAGATGAAACTGCAATAACTTTATTGGTGCCCTAAGTGCACCTCAGTCCACCTATGGCGAGTCCAGCACTGGGAGAGATGCCTTGTGATTGAAAGCTTTGCCTCTTTGTGTATCTCTTTGGATCTTGCTATACAGTCAACAAAAACAAGACCAGGAGCTGACTGTGGCTCAGATCATGAACTCCTTATTGCCAAATTCAGACTTAAATTGAAGAAAGTAGGGAAAACCACTAGACCATTTAGGTATGACCTAAATCAAATCCCTTATGATTATACAGTGGAAGTGAGAAATAGATTTAATGGACTAGATCTGATAGAGGAGAAGGCAATGGCACCCCACTCCGGTACTCTTGCCTGGAAAATCCCATGGACGGAGGAGCCTGGTGGGCTGCAGTCCATGAGGTTGCTAAGAGTTGGACACGACTGAGCGACTTCACTTTCACTTTTCACTTTCATGCATTGGAGAAGGAAATGGCAACCCACTCCAGTGTTCTTGCCTGGAGAATCCCAGGGACGGGGGAGCCTGGTGGGCTATTGTCTATTGGGTTGCACAGAATCAGAAACACGACTAAAGTGACTTAGCAGCAGCAGCAGCAGATCTGATAGATAGAGCGACTGATGAACTATGGACAGAGGTTCGTGGCATTGTACAGGAGACAGGGATCAAGACCGTCCCCATAGAAAAGAAATGCAAAAAAGCAAAGTGGCTGTCTGAGGAGGGCTTACAAATAGCTGTGAAAAGAAGAGAAGTGAAAGCAAAGGAGAAAAGGAAAGATATATGCATCTGAATGCAGAGATCCAAAGAATAGCAAGAAGAGATAAGAAATCCTTCCTCAGCAATCAGTGCAAAGAAATAGAGGAAAACAACAGAGTGGGAAAGACTAGCGATCTCTTCAAGAAAATTAGAGACACCAAGGGAACATTTCATGCAAAAAATGGGCTCGATAAAGGACAGAAATGGTATGGACTTAACAGAAGCAGAAGATGTTAAGAAGAGGTGGCAAGAATACACAGAAGAACTGTACAAAAAAGATCTTCACGACCAAGATAATCATGATGATGTGATCATTCACCTAGACCCAGACATCCTAGAATGTGAAGTCAAGTGGGCCTTAGGAAGCATAAGTATGGACAAAGCTAGTGGAGGTGATGGAATTACAGCTGAGCTATTTCAAATCCTGAAAAATGATGCTGTGAAAGTGCTGCGCTCAATATGCCAGCAAATTTGGAAAACTCAGCAGTGGCCACAGGACTGGAAAAGGTCAGTTTTCATTCCAATCCCAAAGAAAGGCAATGCCAAAGAATGCTCAAACTACCGCACAATTGCACTCATCTCACACACTAGTAAAGTAATGCTCAAAATTCTCCAAGCCAGGCTTAACAATACGTGAACCATGAACTTCCAGATGTTCAAGCTGGTTTTGGAAAAGGCAGAGAAACCAGAGATCAAATTGCCAACATCCGCTGCTGCTGTTGCTGCTAAGTTGCTTCAGTCGTGTCCAACTCTGTGCAACCCCAGAGACGGCAGCCCACCAAGCTCCCCCTGTCCCTGGGATTCTCCAGGCAAGAACACTGGAGTGGGTTGCCATTTCTTTCTCCAATGCATGAAAGTGAAAAGTGAAAGTGAAGTCACTCAGTCGTGTCCGACTCCTAGCGACCCCATGGACTGCAGCCTATCAGGCTGCTCCATCCATGGGATTTGCCAGGCAAGAGTACTGGAGTGGGTTGCAATTGCCTTCTCCGCCAACATCCTCTGGATCATGGAAAAAGCAAGAGAGTTCCAGAAAAACATCTATTTCTGCTTTATTGACTATGCCAAAGCCTTTGACTGTGTGGATCACAATAAACTGTGGAAAATTCTGAAAGAGATGGGAATACCAGCGCATCTGACCTGCCTCTTGAGAAATCTGTATGTAGGTCAGGAAGCAGCAGTTAGAACTGGACATGGAACAACAGACTGGTTCCAAATAGGAAAAGCAGTACGTCAAGGCTGTATATTGTCACCCTGCTTATTTAACTTATATGGAGAGTACATCATGAGAAACACTGGGCTGGAAGAAGCACAAGCTGGAATCAAGATTGCTGGGAGAAATATCAATAACCTCAGATATGCAGATGACACCACCCTTATGGCAGAAAATGAAGAGGAACTAAAAAGCCTCTTGATGAAAGTGAAAGTGGAGAGTGAAAAAGTTGGCTTAAAGCTCAACATTCAGAAAACGAAGACCATGGTATCCGGTCCCATCACTTCATGGCAAATAGATGGAGAAACAGTGGAAACAGTGTCAGACTTTATTTTTTAGGCTCCAAAATCACTGCAGATGGTGACTGCAGCCATGAAATTAAAAGATACTTACTCCTTGGAAGGAAAGTTATGACCAACCTAGACAGCATATTGAAAAGCAGAGACATTACTTTGCCAACAAAGGTCCATCTAGTCAAGGCTATGGTTTTTCCAGTGGTCATGTATGGATGTGAGAGTTGGACTGCGAAGAAAGCTGAGTGCCGAAGAATTGATGCTTTTGAACTGTGGTGCTGGAGAAGACTCTTGAGTGTCCCTTGGACTGCAAGGAGATCAACCCTGGGATTTCTTTGGAGGGAATGACGCTGGAGCTGAAACTCCAGTACTTTGGGGATTGGGGGCAGGAGGAGAAGGGGACAACAGAGAATGAGATGGCTGGATGGCATCACTTACTCGATGGACGTGAGTGTAAGTGAACTCCGGGAGTTGGTGATGGACAAGGAGGCCTGGCGTGCTGTGATTCATGGGGTCGCAAAGAGTCATACACGACTGAGAGACTGAACTGAACTGAACTGAGCTGAGCCTACACTTCTTGTGGGTTCCTGTGACATTTGGTGGTTCAGCCTATATACTAGTATAGCCTGATGATTTAAAGCACAGACTTTGGGATCAGAAAATCTGGGACCAAAACCTGATCGCACTTCTTACTGACTGTATAAACTTGAGAAAATAACCTCTCAGTCTTCAGTTTTCTCTTCCATGAGAAGGGGAACTGCTTCAGAGGATTCCTGTCGGGATTAAATCAATCAAGGTATTTTAAAAACTAAGCCCATACCTCACACAACAGTGGTTTTCGCGGTTCTGGCATAATCCAGTCTCCTTTCATATTTTATCTCTGCCCTAGAAATGTCATTTGTCTCTTTCTTCGTCCCTCCTTGATCAAAAAAAAAAAAAAAAAAAAAAAACACTGCAGAAGCTGATGTCAGTGAAAATGGTGGCATTCAAAAGAACTCCAAAATTCCATCCTTCCACAAAAGCAACAAAAAACTGGCAAAAACTGTCAGAATCAACTATTTGGAACTCTGGAAAATAACCAAAGGCTTGCAGCAACCTAAGGGAAACCACTAATAAAGTAATTCAAAAATATATAGTAAATACATGATGACAGAATTTAAATGGTACACTGTTAATATCTAAATATCCATTCAACACCCAAAAAGACCACAATAGAAGACTTGAGAAATGAAACAAACAAACAAAAATATATATATAAGACTATAGACAAACAAAGAGCCAAATGGTAGAGTTAAGTTTGTTTTACACTTAATGTAAATAGATTAAATTCTTCTACTAAAAAGCGGACATTGGGAGAAACGATTAGAAACAGCATCCAACTAAATGCTGCCTACAGGAGGCTCACTCTAGATTCAAAGACACAAACATGCTGAAAGTGAAAGAGTGGGTAAAAAGATACTCCTTGCCAAAGGAGCACCAGAGTGTCTATACAAATACAACACAAAATAGACTTTTAGACAAAATTGTTAATAGAGACAAAAAAGAACATTACATAATAATGATAAAAGAATGAATTTACCAAGGAGCTATAACAATTACAAAATCTTTGCTTAGACTGCCCCCAAAAAATAAGAGATAAAATTCAAATTACTAAAATCAGAAATGAAACAGAAGCCATTACTACTGACTGATAGAAATATTGAGTAATTAGATAGTGGGAATGGCCACATAACATTATGGACATACTAAAAAACACTCTATTGTACATCATGAAACAGTGAATTTTGTGTCATGTGAATTATCTTAATTTTTAAGTTGTAAATATATATATTTAATTTACTTAATATATATTAAAATGTTATATATAATATATAAATATACATTTTGTATTAAATATATAATGTATATAAATATACAATATATACATTAAATGGAATGAAGGTGTTCAGTGTATTTGATAGTCATATTTCCTGCAGTAAATTAATAATTTGGCTTCTTTGTACAAATCAATAGCATGAACTTGCTTTCTCAACACTTCATTATGTCCAGCTAAACTACCCACCAAGGAGATCAAACTGCCCAGCAAGATCAAACCAGTCAATCCTAAAAGAAATCAACCCTGAATATTCATTGGAAGGACTGATGCTGAAACTGAAGCTCCAGTCCTTTGGCCACCTGATGCAAAGAACTGAGTCACTGGAAAAGACCCTAGAGCTGGGAATGGTTGAGGGCAGGAAGAGAAGGGGATGACAGAGGATGAGATGGTTGGATGACATCACCAACTCAATGGACATGAGTTTGAGCAAACTCTGGGAGATGGTGAAGGACAGGGAATCCTGACTTGCTGCAGTCTATGGGATTGCAGAGTGAGACACAACTTAACAACTGAACAACAATCAAGCACTTATATATACACAGTACTGCTACAGATGAGTGGGAGAAAGGGCCCTACAAATGAGAACACTGCCCATGTCCTCCAAATGTACTACAACTGTCTGGATTTGCTATAAGTGTGCAAGGCATTAAGAGCCAATGTGGATGGTGTGTTGGGCTGTCATTCAGTGGAAATGGGAATGGTTTAAGAAGGTCTTACAGCTGAAGTATTAATAGAATGAGTTTGATGAAATGATGAACACACTGCTGAGTTTGCTGAAAACAATTATCTTCCAACAACTAACTTAAATCCTACTGAATCATGCTTGGAAAGTTTTAAAAATGTAGCGTTACCATTTTAATGTGACATCACAAAGGTTGAGTCCCTCCTTGAGGTCAAGTTTGGACAAGCCAGATGATAAATGCTGAGAGGTTTATCGATAATCACCCAAGGGTTGACTAAATCACTGAACACTGGCCTTTCCTGATACTACCCACCTGTCAACAATGCAGTTATACACCCCAGATAGAGAACATACACATACAGGCCCGTATCCCCGTCTACTGCCCACAAAGCCAGTCTACCTACTCAAGAAGTTCTGTGGATAATCAAAAAGAGCCTATTGTATAGCACAAGGAACTCTGCTCAATGTTATATGGTAGCCTGGATGTGAAGGGAGTTAGTTTGGGGGAGAATGGGTACATTCTCAGCAAAAGCTGAGTCCCTTTGCTGCACACCTGAAACTATCACAACATTGTTAACGAACTATACTCCAATATAAAACCTTTTTAAAATTTAAAAATTAATTTTAAAAAGAGGTTCCTGTGAGGGTACCACAAAATCTAGGACCATATTTCATTAAAGAACTATCCCTGACAGATCCTCCTGGAAGACCCATTTACTCTCTCAGTGAATTAAGACAGCACTTAGCTTCCTGGCGTCTCTTATAATGCACTCAGGGAAGAAGCACTATTCATGCAATACAAGAGTGACATAGAGCAGTCTGTAAAACCCACGCTTATGGCAGAACCATTAACTGACCACAATGCCCTTTCCAAATAAACTTAGACAACCTCAGAGAACTTCTTAATTGGATCCAAGCAGGCACCATCACTAAACTGGGATTGGAAATGCAAAATGAAATCCATTTGCTGTCCTGGAATAGAATTGAGCCCACAGGCTTTAAGGGAGCTCCTTCTTTAAGCCCTTAGTTATTTTTAAACCTTTGGCACCTGGGTCATTTTAAGCTTTCGCAACCACAATATTCCAAGAACTTAAGTTTACTGAAACTGGCATCATTGAGGGACAGTTCCGCCAATATTTCTAAGTTTCATAGGTAACAGATAAAATTTATCACATGTGCCGAAAGTGTAAATTTTCAGTAACTTCTCAAAATCTGCACACAGTATTGTTGTTTCTTAAGAGAAACAAAGGAGGGCAGGAGAGGGAGTGACTATATTGGGCAACAGGTAGAAGAAGAAGAAAGTGGAAATGGGTGAGGAGCAGAGGCGAGAGGATCAGCAGAGAGCAGTAGGGACTGATCTAAAGAGTGAAGTCTAGGTTCTGATGGGAAAATTGGGGTCAGGAGCAGGGACCTGGCCAGGGTGTCCTGAGCACCTACTTTGGATGCTTGAAGGCCATGAGGCACCGTTCATACTTTCCCACCATGCTCCAGGCCATGACTAGGCCGTCAGTGCTTCCCGACAGGAGATGCCACTGGTCGAAGTAAAGACATTTCACGGCCCCCTCGTGGCCGTTGAGCGTCTGCAAGAAAAGATGCCTCTGTTCTCAGCCCATCTTCAGCCCGAATCATGACTCCTCAAGGAGCAGAGCTGGAGGCTTCTTGAGATGGAACCCAAAGCCACGCTCCACCAATCTGGGGCTACCACAGTGGGAGTCTGCCTGAGCCCAATGCACGTCTGCTCTAAGAAGGTTGGTGAGGTTCAGGCAACCTGCTCTCCAGAGCTCCCTCCTCAGTTAAGAAGGAAGGAGATCAGAAGAGCCTTGTACCCAGTGGGTCTGTGACCAGGCAGGCCCCGCCTTCCTGGAGTACCTGAGAGGGACACAGTCTTCCTTCCTCCGCTGCCAGAAGGGCAAGGCTCATGTGTCAGTTCCCTGCCAGGACCAGAGGCAGCTTGATATCCAGTAACTGCTGCTTAGACCTCAGTGACATCACTGGTGAGAAAAGCCCACCAGCCAGGCAGCCACTTCTCGCTATGATCCTGTGTTCTCAGCACAAAAGATATCTCAGCACCACCCACCAGGGACAGGGGCTGCCTCTCCGGCAAGAACACTTCCTGTGTTTGAACATTCAATCACTTTCTAGACAGCCAACATTCTCTTCTCAGAAGAAAGGCAAGAGGAGATCACTATGGTTTCTTCATTCCCAGACCCCATGCCAGAATCAGGGTCAAACGTTCCAGAAGAAGAAAAGGTACTTTACCTGTGCTGCTGGGAAAAGACCCCACTGAATCCATGTATCTTACAGAGTCAGAACATAGCCTCTACCACCTCCACCCATGACAACATGGCTCACATGGGCCTTGACCTTCAACCAACTCAGAATGGCCCCTTCTTAGGGGGTCTTCCCCTTCCCTTTCTCAGGACCACCCTCTTTTGGTGACTGCCACTCAACCACCCTAGGGTGGTCTGGGGAGCTTCCTGTCTGTCAGTGTCTGTCAGTGTCTTTCAGCCTCTCACCCACAGCACTCCGCTCCCCAGTCCCCATCCCTAGCCCCTCCCCCTAGTCCCCTCCCCTCAGTCCCCACCCCTCACCTTTACCAGCTGGGCCGTGACCATGTGCCACACTTTGACCATGCCTTTTTCACAGCTGCTCACGATGTAGGTGTCATTGATCCTGGTGTCCAAGATGGGGTCTTTGTGTTTGAAGGTCTTTAGGCACTTCCCTGTCTCTATATCCCACTCTGAAAGGGAAGGGGAGATAGAAAAGAGAGTGCATGGAGAGGGGGCCAAAGGGGCTCCATACCCCATCGCAGAAGCTGAGATCAGCCAAGCCCATCATGTCAGACTCCAGAAGGCTTCACCTGGTCCAGCACCCCCACTGGCTCACCCACAGTCCATGTACGTGCAACCCAGGGCTCCCCTCTCATAGCCCTTGGGAGATCCAGCAATGCATAGACCCTGTCTCTGACCCTGGAACTTAGCCTCCTGGTCTAAGAGGTGGACAGCTCATCTCCAGCAAGCCTCCTCCTCAAGCCTGAAAGATGCTAGAGTAGATTTCAGGAAAATCATGGCAGGTGTTCAGGGCATGATTCCTCCCAGATGCTGTCTCCTGACCCTCACCTCCTACCCACCCCCAAAGAAGAGAAAGCTGTCTATCTCCATTTACATTTTAAGATATTTCTGAATCTGACTTTTGGATTTTACTTCTAAGAGATTGTCACAGCTAAGTGAGTATCTACTGCTGCTTCTACACAGATGGTGCTGGAGCCCCCACCTCTCATATCATAAATGTTGGGTGGATATGAGAGTCCATGGGTGGTGGGAGAATTGAGCTTGAAGGAAGAGACTGAAAGTGGGCATCACAAATTCAGTGATGAGAACATTAAAGCCCCTCATAGAACCTACTTCTTCAGGCAATGCAATGAGTACCACAGGACCAAATACTAACCACAGTGCACACCCACCCCACACTAGCCATGAGCCAGGCACCAATCAAAGTGCTTGCCATGCATTAACTCATCTTCACAGGACAAAGCTGTTATTACTCCTTCCTGTACAGATGGGGAAACTGAGACCCAGAGAGGTTCAGTAACCTGCTCAAGATCACAGGGGTGGTGAGCAGATTGAACTGGGATTTGAACCCAGAGAGTCTGGGTCCAGAGACCATGTTTCTAACCATTAACCCAAACCATGTGGGTAAGCTTTTCTACATTGATTTTTTGCCCACTCCTGGGCATCTGCGGGAACTCCGCACTCAATGCATTAGCTTCCCGTTGCTGCTGTAACAGATTACTATCAGCTTAGAGCCTGAAAATGACAAATGGATTATCTTACAGAATCACTGCACAACCTCACAAGGCTAAAATCAAGGTGTCAGCAGGGCTGTGCTCTTTTAGGGAGTCCTGGGGTGGGGGGGTAGCAGGGGAGGAATCCATGTCCTTGCCTTTTCCACCTTCTAGGGTCCCACACACACACCTTGGCTCACAACCCCCTCTCTCCATCTTTAAGGCCAGCAACATTCCATCTCTCTGACCATTCATCCACAGTCACATCTCCTTTTGGTCACACATAAGAAAATGTCTGTTTTTATGGATCCAGGTGATGACCTATTGGCCCACACCAATAACCCTGGGTCATCTCCCCATTTTAAGGTCCCTGACTTCAGTACATCTTCAAAGTCCTTCTTGCCACGCAAGGAGACACAGTCACTGGTTTCCGGGATTAAGATGGGACCATCTTTGTCTGGCTGTTCTTCTGCCTGCCACACTCAACATGTCCAAAATACAAGCTATCATCTTCTCCTCCATCCCTCCCCTACCCTGCTCTTCCTCCAAGGTCCCATTTCCATCAGTGGTACTTCTGTGTACCCAATGGCCTGAGTTATAAAGTCTGGCCTCACCCTTCTCCCTTCTTTCTTGCTTTTCAACTCCTGTTGGTTGCTGAAGTCCTGCCAGTTCTCATTCTTGAAATCTCACCCCCACCCCCCGCCCTCTGTATGTACCATCTCCTAGAAACTCAGATCTATCCAATAACTTCACACTTACCTATTCTCAGATATTCTGAAGACATCCTATCCCCACAGAGTTGCCATCTCTCCAAATCTTTCTTCCACAATATCACTACAGCAGTCTTTCTCAAATACACATATCATCATATCGCTTCTCAGCTTAGAATGCATTTACAGCCTCCTACATCTTACAGAATAAAGTTCAATTTTCAACACAGAAGGCCCTTTATAATCTGGCCCCAAACACACACACCTGCCTGATCGCCAACACCACACACAACAGCTCAGCCAACTGAGCAGAGGGGAAGTCCCTCAATTCTTCATTTTCCTTCATATTCTGGGATTTGCCTGAGCTGTTCCTTCTGCCTGAAATGCCCTACTCACTCCCTCTGCACGTAGAACTACTCATCCTCAGGACCACACTCAAACAGTACCCTGCCTGCAGTGCTTTCCCTTTTACTCTTATTTCTATGGTGACTTAGCCCTCCACAAACTCGCTGGAGTACACGTTTTAGAACCAGACAGCCCTGGGTTCAAATCCCCACCCAACCACTTAGCAGTTTCGACTCAGGGCTAATTGTTTTTCTCTCTGAGTCATGGATCCCTTATCTGCATCCATGCTATAGAACACTTATGAGACTGAAATAAGATAATGTAAAGCACCCATCGCAGTCCCAAAGTTAGTACTCAATAAAAGGCAACTGTTGTCATTCTCCTATTTATTCTTCCCTCCATGATATATTTATGCATCTGTCTCCATTAGGAGGCCACAAGGCCCTTGAGGAAATAGAAAGCCACCTCGAAAGGGCCATGGCATATGCTGCTTTCCTTACACTTAGCACAGCTCCTAGCATTCAACCAATAGTCATCAAGTGGATTGATCAGTGGGTCCATAGACAGATGGATGAAGGGATAAGCGACTGCCTGTAGAAATGAGCAAAACAGTCTTCTGGCAACCCATGGGCTTAGGGAAACATCTTAGAGAGTCTGAGGCCTTTCTTTCTCACCTTTTACCTGGCAATCTTTTGCTCCAGAGGCGAGTTTGTTCTTATACACATCCATGCAGGTGATGGTCCCCTGGTGGCCATTGAAGATGCGTATACAAGCCCCACTTTTCAGATCCCAGTATCTGCAGGAATCAGACCACAAAAAAGAGATTTTTTGAGACTTTCTGAGGGCCCAAAGGTTCAAGAGTATAGAGTTCCTTTAGGTTGATAGGTAGTTGGAAGGCATCAGAGTTTCATGATTAAGCTCAGAGTCCAAGGCTTGGATTTGAATCCCACATGCAGCATCTCTTAGGTGTAACTTTAAGAAAGCTACTGAACTTTGGTGAAAACTTCATTTCCTCCTTGATGCAATGGAAATGATAATAAAAATAATTATCTCACAGGTTTATGAAGAATTAAATACAGTAATTCAGAAGTTGTCAACTAGGGGTGACATCCACTCCCAGGGGACATGTAACAATGTTTGGAGACATGTTTGGTTGTCACAAGTTGGGCTTCCCTGGTGGCTCAAATGGTAAAGAATCTGCCTGCAATGTGGGAGACCCAGGCTTGACCCCTGGGTCAGGAAGATCCCCTGGAGAAGAGAATGGCTTAATTCCACGGACAGAGGATCCTGGCGGGCTACAGTCCATGGGACTGCAAAGAGTCAGACACAACTGAGTGGCTAACACTTTCACTTTTCAGCAGATGGAAGGGTCCCTAGAACAATCACCAGGCTCAGAATCCACGACACTGATTCAGTGGTAGAGCTGATCTTCAGACAAGAACAATAGAACAATTGACATGTGCCACTTGGATTCAGACTATTTTATGTGCATTTCTAAAGCATATCTAGGGCTTCCCAGGTGAGTCTGTGGTAAGGAATCCACCTGCCATGCAGGAGACCTGGGTTCCATCTCTGAGTTGAGAAGATCCCCTGGAGGAGGAAATGGCAACCCACTCCAGTATTCTTGCCTGGAGAATCCCATGGACAGAGGAACCTGGTGGGCTACAGTCCAAGGGGTCACAAAGAGTCAGACACAACCTAGCAACTAAACATACACACACACACAAAGCATATCTAAGAGATATATGAGAAACATGTATGAGTCATACTGTTTTTTAATATACAAACCTGCCTGAGGTCTCTCAACCATCATTCATACTGACTTTGTGATAGGACAAAGTATAATGTCAAGAGACTGGGCTCTGGAGCCAGGCTGCCTGAGGTCCACTCCCGTATCCATCACTCACTGGCTGTCTGATCTCAGATAAGTTACTGAATCACCTGCTATCTCAGTTCCCTCATTTGTAAATTGGGGATAATAATGGTACTTATCCATAGAGTTATTAGGAGACTTGGCACATAATAAACAATAAGTAAATGTTTCTTTTTATGGGGGAGGGGCGGGCATTGTCAGACTTTTCCTTCTAATATTCCTAAAGGTCCCATGGCCTTTCTCTGTTCATCAGAGCCTGCTATGTATACATAGTTGAGTTTAACAAGGTCCCAGTGGTCTGAAAAAAAATAAGCATGTTTTGAATATCTACTTCCTAGCAGCATGGTTGGCCATATACCCAGACTGTTTTCATACTTTATGCAGAAAAGGTATTTGATCAACGCTTTTAGAAAAATAGGAATGGGGACTTCTCTAGTGGTCCAGTGGCTAAGACTCCAAGCTCCCAATACAGAGGGATTGGGTTCAATCCCTAGTCAGGGAACTAGATTCCACATGCTGCAACTAAAGATCTTACATGCAGGAAAGAAGATTCTGCATGCTGCAACTAAGACCCATTGTAGCCAACTAAATAAACATATTTTTTTAAAACTTGTAAATGGATGTTTATAGCCATTTACTCGTAACAGACAAAATGTAGAAGCAACCAAGATGTCCTTCAGTAGATGAAGGAATAAATAAACTGTGGTCCATCTGGACAGTGGAATATTATGAAATGTAAGTAAAAATGAGCTATCCAGACATGAAAAGACATGGAGGAGCCTTAAATGCATATGACAAAGTGAAAGAAGATCTGAAAAAGCTACACACTATATGATTGCAACTGTATGACATTCTGGAAAAGCAAAACTACAGAGCCAGTAAAAAGATTAATGGTTGGCAGGGTTTGGGAGAAGCATGAATAGGTAGAGGACAGAGGATTTTAGGACAGTGAAAATAGTTTGTATGATACTATAATGATGGATATGTGTCATTATATATTTGTCCAAATGCATACAATGTACACCACCAAGTGTGAACACTAAGATAAACTGCAGACTTTAGGTAATTGCATGCATGCTCAGTCGCTCAGTTGTGTCCAACTCTTTGTGACACCACGGGCTGTAACCCACCAGGCTCCTGTGATCAAGGGATTCTCCAGGCAAGAATACTGGAGTGGGTTGCCATTTCCTCCTCCAGGGGGCTCTTTCCAAGCCAGGGATCAAACTCTCATCTCCTGTATCTCCTGCACTGCAGGAGAATTCTTCACCCACTGAGCCATCAGGAAAGCACAGATTATGATGTGTCAAATCAGGGTCTTCAGTTGTAACACATGTACCACTCTGATGGGGAATCTTGAGGACAAGAGAATATATTCACGTGCGGGTGCAGAGGGTATACTGGAAAACTTTGTGTCTTCCTGTCAATTTTTCTGTGAATCTGAAACTGTTCTATAAAAATTGTCTTTTTAAAAAGGTACTTTTGATGCAAGAATAGAAAAGCAAGCCAACAACACTGTGTTGTATTTTTGAAAGATGCTGAGAGTAATCTTGAAAGTTCACATCACAAGAAAAAAAAATGACACTATGTGCAGTGATGGATATAACCAAATTCACTGGGGTAATCATTTTGCAATATATGCATATATCAAGTCATTATATTATACACCTAATATATGTCAATTATACCTCAATAAAAATTTTTTTAACTTTGTAGGTCAATTATACCTCAACAAAAGAATTTTTTTAACTCATACACATGGGTACCAGGAAATACATACAGGGATGTCCATGGCAGTGAAAGAATAAAGAGCTAACAACAATGCAAATATCCACCAGCAGAAGAGTAAATAAATGTGTTATGATGATGTATTCATCCAATAAAATACTATATCTCCATGAAAATAAGTTAATTTATGATATAGATTCATCTATATCATAAAGATGAATCTCAAAATTAGTGCAAGAATCAAGTACACATGAATTTTTAAAATACAACTACATTTATGTTGAGTTCAAGAAAGGACAAAGGTAGTGAATATATCTGGAGATACATAAATAGGTAGCAAAACTATAAAGAAATTTAAGTATAAAATTTATACTGATCAGGAGGAAGAAAGAAAAAATAAGAGAAAGGCACATAATGAGATTTGGGGAATGGTAATGTCCTACTTCTTGACCTGAGTAACAAGCACAAAAGTGTTTTATATTGTTTAAAAATATTTGTATATATACACTTTTATCCCTATTTGGCTTCCATACCAGGTTTCACACCCACAAAAAAACTACTTTCCCCTGAAGGAATCTGTAAAAGAAATATAAATTATGCTTTCATCTAAGAATACTAAAGAAAATACTTTCTGATTCATAGCCTTCTGCTAGAAAATAGATCTAATAATTGCTAGAAATCTATCTCACTTGAAGTTTAAACAATATACAAATTTTTGGTTTTTATTTTGCCAAAGAAAGTATGGGTTATTCTAGAAGTCAACATCATTTAGGATAACTTTTGCATAAATACCAAAAAAACATAAAAGCACACGTGCTTTTTCCACAAGCTGTGTTTAAGCCTGGGCAAGTTGAGGACCACAACTTTCTTGGACCACTTACCTGATACTCAGGTCATAACTCCCACTCAGGAGAAAGTTTTCTTGTTCACACAAGAAGAGGGCCCGGACACTCCCAGCATGGCCTCGAAACCTGATGGGTATCTCCTTTACATGTATGATGTCCAGAAGCTGGATCTTTCGATTGGATGATATGGCTAACAAATCTCCCCCAGAATAGTGGATGATTCTATTTCGGTCCCACCTGAGTTTCCAGGAAAAAGATGCACCATGAGAGAAGAGAACCATGGAACAACTTAGTACAGTGCCTTTCACCTATTGCAATGCCATCATGGAAAATCCATCCAGCAAGGGATGTAGCAGAAAGCAAGGCCTAGCGTTAACAAGCCCTGATGGATCCCTACCTCACACTGTAACAAAAATGCATTTCAACTAGATTTAAAACCTAAACACCAAAGGCACAACTATTTTAACAATTTCTGCTAATGTATAATAAATCCCCAGGACAGAGAACAGAGTATGCAGCATCTTCTGCTTTGTTTGATCACAAAAGCTTTTTCACAGAAAACCTCAGAGGAACACAGCTGAGAAGCCCTATACCCACTGCAAACCCCACTGCTGTCGTTGTTTCCCTTAACCAATATCCAGTGAGCATACTACATTGGGGCAAAGTCTTGTGCTAATAGGTGCTTATGGGAAATACAAAGATGAGTAAGATATGGATGGACTCTGCCCTCAATCAGTATGAAATCCAACAAAACAGAGTGAGTTGAATTAATTTTCCAATCATAAGATTATTAGCAAATAGATTAAATACGAGCAGGATGACCAAAAATTTTATTGTCCAAACTGAGATTTTTTTATCATGAAAGGGGACACTATTACTAATTACTTGAGGACCAGAGTAAAGCAGGGTTGTTTGGATAAATAGGGATGAATAGTCACTCTAAATACAAGGAGCAATTCCTGACATTTTTGCCCTCATTCCATTTGTCGTATCTCCAGTACTCTTGCCTGGAGAATCCCAGGGACAGAGGAGCCTAGTGGGCTGCCGTCTACGGGATCGCACAGAGTCGGACACGACTGAAGCAACTTAGCAGCAGCAGCAGCAGCAGAGTTCAACTTGTCATTCTCTCTGCTAAAGAGCACGTATCGCCATACTACTCATAAACACTCAGCTCTGCCTTTTCCCATCTGTTCTGTCCTCTCCCTATTTGACTGGTCAAGATGCAATTTGTTAGTAAGGTTCACAGCCAAAAATAGAATAAAAGGTGTCCTTCACAAAACTTTTTAAATAAAGAGTGAAGTTCTAGATCTAAAATATGTCAGGAAGTTGACATTATGAAAGGATCTTCTTCTGGCATATTCAAATGATGTCACACTACATAGTTACCATAAATACCATTTTCATATTTAACATGAAAAGACACAGTACTTTGCTAGAGTGGGTTACCAAAATATGTATAGCATAGCCCCATTTCTGTTTAAAATATGTATTTATCCATGCCAAGAAAAAATTCTATGATAGACATCAATATTAATGGTAGTTATCTCTACGTGACGAGATTATAGGAGATTATAGAAGAGATTTCTTTTCTCTATACATTTTCCAATGAGGATATATTACTTCTTTTTTTTTTTTTACTTCTAAAATAAGAATTAAACAGTAAAGATATTTTTAAAAGATTTCATGCACGTGAATTGTGCAAAAGGTTGCTGGTCAGTGTGCCCAAAATTTGTAAGGGCAAAGTGTCCTCCACCGCTAGTTTGTTGTTATTTAGGTGCTAAGTCATGTCCAGCTCTTTTGCAACCCCTGCATGGATGCTGGAGTGGATTGCCAGTTCCTCCCCCAAGGGGTCTTTTCCCACCCAGGTATCGAAACCACATCCCCTGCATTGACAGGCAGATTCTTTCACCACTTAGCCCCCAGGGAAGCCCATCCTCTACTGAGAATGGTGCAAAAATCAAGCACCAAGTCTCCAGATGGGTTTGGGGCTGGAGTTTCAGGTGAAGAAGGATTGCTTTTCCAGTGAGCAAGGGTCATGGGTGGGTAGTCCAGGGGCCCTGGGCCCTAGATTCTGAGCCTAGTACCTACGTGTCAGAGAGGATGCGGATGTTGTAAGAGCCACAGAAGACATTCCTCTCCTCCATCTGCACCTGCTGAGTCTCCTGGTTCTGGTATGCAGTCCACAGGTTGTAGTCATTCTAACAAGGGAACACCCGCAGTCAAAGTACAGCAGTAACCTGACCCAGGGTCCCAGACATGCACCTTGGGAATCCCCCTGGCAAGGGTGCAGGGGTCCATGGCCTCCTCCTCTTCAGGCCGTGGCAACCGCTACATGGTGATGGGGAGGGGGCCAACCAGTGAGAAAAGGAACCCCTGAGTGCGAAAATACTGAGTCGAGGGTCCTGATTCCTCTTCCACCTCTGATTCTGTGAATGTCCAGTGCTGCTGATAACACAACTTTTTAAAACTGAGCTCAGGACCAAGATGCATGCAAAATAAAGTCACTGGTGCCCCTTGACTGACCATTTCATGGAACCCGGGGATTTATGTTCATGTTGTGTACATGTGACAGTATAGAGCATACTTGTGGGGACTCGAGGCACAAGTGAAATCACTGCTGCACGCTCTGGGCCTTGTGTGTCGAGATCTTCAAGTATCAGCAACCCTCATCTCCTCACAGCTGCGTCACACAGCATGTTACCTGCCCCACCAAGTATTCTCATCATTTCACAGATGAGACAGCTGAGCCTCAGAGAGGGTAGCCTCAGAGAGGCCTTGCCCCCATGTCCTTCCCCATCCCCAGCCACAGACTTCTGCAGCCATTAAATGCAGGGACAGGCCAGTGGTGGGGACAGCCAGTGATCCTGACATTGCTGCTGGCTCTGAGCTGCCCACTAGATGCTTGGTGTCATGGACATAGGACCTGATGTGGGAGCCGCAGTCAGGAAGAACTCCAAGAAGACATCCAAATGAGCCCTCACTTAACAGATGAGGAAGATAAGGCTTAAGGAGAGGAAATCACTTGCTTACGGACACACAGCCTAGGACTCTGGCCTCCTTCTTAGGGTACGTCACCTCCCATACCCCACATCCATATGCTCTATTCCATATCCTCCATGCCCCACATCCATAATATGCTCTATCCTATACCCTCTGATGTCTGACATCCTTATGTGAGATCTGAGCCTGGACTTCGGCCTTCCGTGGCCAGTAAGAAAGGACGCCCTACAGTCACTTACCCCAGATGCCATCAGAACCCACCTTCGTTCTCAGTTTCCACTTCTGATTTTTCACACGTAGGCGCTTCCCATCATCCATCATTTTCGGAATTGGGATAATAACCTTGTTAGCGTAATTAGGGTCTATTCCCCTGGTGTAGGACCCCTGGGGGAAATAACAGAAAACAGCTATTCTTTGTCCTTACACTCCAAGAGAAAACTAAAAACTAGTGCTTGGCAGGGTCTGAAAGATGGACAAGCACTGGCCCAGGCCTCCCTGGGCCTGGAGAGTTGGGCCAGTGGTATGGGCAGACTGGCTCGAGGAGGGTAATGACATCAAACGTCCAAGGAGGGCCAGCAAGAACGGTGGGTGGCATGGCTGATTCATGTCAATGTATAGGAAAAACCACCACAATTGTAAAGTAATTAGCCTCCAATTAAAATAAATTAATTAATTTTAAAAAAAGAACACTGGGTGGTCCCCAGCCTCCAGCATACGGCCTGCCTCAGAGCCTCCTCATCTGTCTCCTGTCCCCTCCCTCTGCTGGGAAAAAACCAAACTACCAGGAACCTCTGATTTAGGGTCAGGCTTCAGGCAAGAGATAGAATTGTAAATGCCAAAGGTGGTTACTATCCAGGGAATAATGCATCAATCATAACCTAAAAATACACTTTGTGGCCTTGTAAACATCTGTGTACGTGAGGCTCTCTTATGGCACAAGCTCTGGGAAGGCTCCCTGGGGAAAGCTCACAGCTCCGTGGGGCGTTGGGAAGGCTCTGCCTCTCTCTGCCTTCGGGGCTTCTAGACGGGGTGCTCCCCACTAGAGAGTCAGTGGTGATTGGGAATCTGGACATGAAAGCAGTGAAGAAGCAGCCCACGTGGAGCTGGAGGCCAGCTCAGGGGCCACACAGACGGGAAGGCTTGGCAGAAAGGAGGCTGGTCTGACCTGTCCCTCCCAGACAGGCCATACCTGCAGGAAAGTGATCTGGTGCTGGATGAAGGAGTGCATGGACAGGTCGGTCTTGACCTGCTGTGCTAGCGCTGCCCAGTGCTGGCTCACAAAGCTACACCTGTTCAAGGAGCTCTTATCCAGCAAACCTGGAAAAACAAGAGGTGGGCCTGGGAACCTCCCACCTGGGCCACGATGAGGGAGACGGGGTGCTTGAGAAACCCCCCAACAGGCCCCGCATACTTAGAATATACTTGGAGAGGTGGATGGGCAGCTGGCGGATGAAGTCGCGATACCTGCTGATCCCGGGAGGACAGTTCTCTGACGGTGTCCAGCTCCAGCAGCACATCAGTGGCCGGGGCCAAGCCTGATTTGGAGACACTGGCTTTTTCAGAAAATAGCCTGTTCATCTCGGAAATACACTGGAGTGAACTCTTCCACTGCCCTTCTAGAGGGAATCCGGGGAAGGAGGCTTAGCTGGGGCATCTTTGGGATGGGTCCAAGCCCACCCAGGGACATGTGCTTTCTCCAAGCACTGTTGGGCTTCCCTGGTGGCTCAGCCAGTAAAGAATCTGCCTGCAATGCAGAAGACCCATGTTCAGTCCCTTGGCCAGGAAGATCCCCTGGAGAAGGAAATGTCAAGCCACTCCGGTATTTTTGCCTGGGAAATCCAATGGACAGAGGAGTCTGGTGGGCTACAGCTCATGTGTGTGTGTGCTTAGTTGCTCAATAGGGTCCGACTCTATGCGCGGGTTGCAAAAAAGTCAGACACAACTTGGCAACTAAACTACTACCACCACCAGGCCCAGAGCAAGTCCTTGCCAAAAGCTCCCCCACCAAAACAGAGCTCATCAGAGTCTACCCTGAAGCCACTGAGCTTTGGTCATTTCTTCTGCCAAAGTGAAAATACAATTTCCCCTAACCAAGCACACAAACAGTTTTCAGCGTTCCCAGCTCAAGGTGACATCTGCAGCATGAAAACTGCCCTGCTGGTGAAAAGGCATAGTGTCCAGAGTTCCCTTTAAAGGATCCCAACAAGAAAAGTTCTCAGACAATTTCAAAAGAGAGGGTGGACGAAATGAGATGGACAAGATGGTGACGATTATTGAGCCTGGAAGACAGTTAAATGGGTGACAATTATACTGTTCTACCTCCTTGGAACAGACCCTGATGCCAGGAAAGATGGAAGGCAGGAGGAGAAGGGGGCAACAGAGGATGAGATGGTTGGATGGCATCACCAACTCGATGGACAGGAGTTTAAGCAAGCTCCAGGAGACAGGGGAGGAGAGAGGAAGGAGCCTGGCATGATGCAGTCCATAAGGACACAAAGAATCAGACACGACTTAGTAACTGAACAACAAAAACAAACCTATTTTTTGAAACTTCAGATTTTCCATATAAAAAGCTTTTTAGAACCTATGCTTTGTGTTTCCTATATTTATTCCATGTATGTGTCTTGATTCAAAAACCAACTGAGGACAGCCTTAAGGTCAGAGCCCAATTCCCCACTGCTCTTATTTCCACCTCAAGACTGAATCCAGGGACAGCCCTGGTGGCCCAGTAGTAAAGATCGCACTCCCAGTCCAGGAGCCTGGGTTCAATCCCTGGTCAAGGAACTAGGTCCCTCATGCCACAGCTAAAGATCCCACATGCCACAACTAAGACCTCACAGAGCCAAACAAACAAATAAAAAGACTGAATCCAGTGCTGCAAAAATAGCTCCTGGTGGGTTGGATCCTGGAGGTGCTCCTCCCCCCTCCCTGTACCAGAGGTCAGGGGACTAAACCAAGGGATACAGCCTGGTGCACAGGGAGACTTAGATCACACTGACCGATTATCACCCTTGGTTCTCACCCCACCAGTGAGCATGTGCACGCTCCGTCGCTCACTTGTGCCCGATTCCGTGACCCCGTGGATCAGCCCACCAGTCTCCTCTGTCCATGGGATTCTCGTGGAAAGAAGACTGGAGTGGGTTGCCATTTTCCTCCTCCAGGGGATCTTCCTGACTCAGGGATCAAACCTGTGTCACCTGCGTCTCCTGCATTGCAGCTGGATTCTTTACCAGCTGAGCCATTGGAGAAGCCCACTTACCAGACATGGGATTAAATGAGGGAATAAACACCAGAGGGCCCAGCCCACTTTGCAGACAAAAATGAGTGTGAGTTGCCCACATCTGTCCTCCTCAGATGCCATCACCTGCCAGCCCCTCCAGGTCCTTGGGGACCCCTCCCCTTGGGCTTTCCTGCCACCAGGACTTACCAGCAGTGGCTGCTCCCCACCGCACAAGGTCATGCAAGCTTGCTTTTCCTGCAGCTTTGGACAACGGGAAGGTTGTGTGCCCGGTTCTGGCTGCCCAGCAGACTTGTGAGGTGTCACACGAGTGTGTGTGGCCTTTCTCAGGGATTAAAAACATGTTGGTAAAGTCTGGGTTAGTCCCTGAAGAACAAAAGACCAAGACGAGTGGCCCTTGAAGCAGGTGCATGGAGAGGAAATGCTGAAGAAAAGTGGCTTTAGGTCTACTGGTTTCTTTTAAATCTACACAAAACAGACCAGGCCAGTCATGTCTGTTTTTATTTAGGGACCTCTGAATTTCTACACTAAAGTCACAGAAAGCCTCTGTTAGCCTTTGCCATCCTTCCTGCACTGAGAGAGAAGCAAAGAGGACAAGAGAGAGAGAAAGAAGCAGGAGTTGAAAGGGATTGCTTTTTCGAAGCACTTACTTAATTTTCTTCAGTGATATGAATAAACGCCCTTGAGTCAAATTAGAAAATTTCACTTTTAAGAGAGAAGCTCCCCTAGGAGAGGGAGATCTGCAAATACAAGGAGCTGATTCCTATGGTGGGGGAGGACCTCAGAGCAGGGCATGTGTATGGACAGATCTGCTTCCCTGTCTGGAGGGCAGACTTGCCCATGGGAGATGCTTAAGATGGGAGGCCTGGTTTTCACCCCCAACCAGATGACCACAACCAAGTTACTCAGATTCGCTGAACTGCAACATCATTACCTACAAAATACAGGAGCTGGACTGATCAATCTCTAACCTAACTGATGGGATTCTCTGACTTTCGCCACCACTTCTTCATTTCATATGATGATTCTTTTATTTCCTGGACACACCAAAGAAAGCAAGTGCCTTTATCAGGTTCTAATAGCCCTCTGCGTGCGTGCTCAGCCTCTTCAGCCGCGTCTGACTCTTTGTGACCCCAGGGATTATAGCCCGCTTCTGTTCATGGGATTCTCCAGGCGAGAATACTGGAATAGGTTGCTATTTCCTTCTCCAGAGGATCTTCCCAACCCAGGAATTTTTACCCACTGTGCTACCTGGGGAGCCCCTAATAGTCCCCTAGGGAGCTGTAAAGTTTCTTGAAATTCTATGAGTCTGCAAATAGGACCACACTCCAGGTATCATGGACAACAGGAATCCCCCACTCTCAAGATCTTGACCTCTGAATCTCTCCATCTCTTGCCCCCTTCCAACCTTCTCCCATGCTGCTAAACCTCTGCTTGCCTTTCTAGACACCCCCTGCAACCCCAGTCCCTTGCCTCCTTTCTGGATGCTTTTGCTGCCCTAGTCCACCTGGCCAACACCTTCTCACCAACATACTGGACCACTGGCTCCCAAAATGAGGCTCACGGACCAATATCAGCATCTCCTAGCAACATGTTAGCAGTGCAGACTCATAACCCACATCATACCTGCTGGGCCAGGAGCTCTGGGGGAGGACCACAGCCACCTGGGTGTTAATAAGCCTTCCAAGTGATTCTGATACAACAATAATGGAGAACTCCTATCCTAGCCTTATTCAGTCCTTTCATGGCTCCAGAAGACTCTTGAGAAGTTCCTTGGACAGCCAGTAGATCAAACCAGTAAATCCTAGAGGGAGTCAACCCTGAATATTCATTGGAAGAATTGATGCTCCTTGAAGGTGAAGCTCCAATATTTTGGCCACCTGATGTGAAGATCAGACCCGCTAGAAAAGACCCTGATGCTGGGAAAGACTGAAGGCAAGGGGCTGGGAGTGGCAGAGGATGAGATGGTTAGATAGCACCATCAGCTCAAGGGATATGAATCTGAGCCAACTCTGGGAGATAGTGGAGGACAGAGGAGCCTGGCATGCTATAGTCCATGGGGTCACAAAGAGTCAGACACAACTTAGAGACTAAACAACAACATCTGACCCAGCTTTGGATAAACTCCATATCCAAGTTCGATTTCATGTCCAAGCAAGGAATACAGTGGAATGAATGGAGACAGGGCTTCCCTGGTGGCTCAGGTGGTAAAGAATCTGCTTGCAATGCAGGAGACCCAGGTTCGATCCCTCAGTCAAGAAGATCCTCTGGATAAGGGAATGGCAACCCACTTCAGTATTCTTGCCTGGAGCATCCCATGGACAGAGGAGCCTGGTGGGCTACAGTCCATGGGATCGCAAAGAGTAGGACACGACTGAGTGACTAACACTTCAACTGAATGGAGAAAAGTCCTAGGTTTGGATCTCTTGGCCTGGTTTCCATGCAGTGCAAACTGAAGGGCAAAACAAGTCAGCAGTAACCTTAACCCCCTCCCAAACCCACTTCAATCCTGAATGCACTGAGGTGGGAACTGGCCCAGCACTAATGAGCAGAAACAGCGGGACCAGACACTTCTGGGCTTCAAGGATGAAGACATCCTTGAGCCACGCTTGACAGCTGAAAGGTCCTTCTGCATGTGTCATTTCATCATTTTCCAGAAGGAAGTCACATTTCAGCAGCTTCTCCTTCAGTCAACAGGATCAGGAACCAGGATGGTGGCTCAGTTGGTAAAGAATCTGCCTACAATGCAGGTGAGACCTGAGTTCTATCCTGGGAAGTCTCCATAGAGAAAGAAATGGCAACCTACTTCAGAATCCTTGCCTGGAGAATCCCATGGACAGAGGATCCTGGCAGGCTACAGTCCATGAAGTCACCAAGAGTCGGACACGACTGAGCAACTAGCCCACCACCACCTGCCACCTGGAAGTGCCCCATCAACCTGAGCTCGTCCACACCTCCCATCCCTTCACAGGCTCCTAGTCTCCAGGGACCCCGGGTCTCTCTACCTGTGGCCTCACTTACCTGAGGCGTCACCCCACTCTCTCAGAAACAGGACTCTGATGACATCAGTGGCGGTGAGCAGCAAGCCAGGGTCACACATCTGCAGCAGCAGGAGCGTGTAGTTGGCCTTCATCCACTGGCTACTGTTCTGGAGCCAACGCAGAGCCTCCCGCATCTTCTGCTCCACCATCTCATCCAGCGTTTGATTCCAGGAGGACTGAATCATCTTGCCCTCCTTCCAGCTCAGGTCGACCCGGGTCCTGTGGTAGACCAGGTCCTTGCCCTGTGTGGTCTGCAGGAGGGTTAGGAAGTAGTGTAACAAGTAAAGGCTGTCCAGTTGCTGCAAGACACTCACCAGGAACCTCCTCTGGAACCCAGCACTCACCCTCCAGAACCACTCTCGCGTGGAGAAGATCTTCCAGGCCAGGATGCATGTCTCACACTTCTGGCACACAGGGACAGAATCATTCCCCTTCTCACAGCGAAAGTACGGGGCGTTCTTGAGCCTGGACTCCAGGTTTTCCATGGCCCCGAGAGGACTAGCTCATTTTATCCTTGCCGGCGGCCAGAACTCCAGACGGACAGGAGATGCTGATGAGTATCCCAGTTGAGCCTTTTCCGACATGAACATCTCTCGAAGAAAAGGTACACTGCTCCAATGGGATGGAGAGCTTGTCTCTCCCAGAAACTGCCGGTTGAGTCTGGCGTTCAGTACTGACCTCCTAGGAAACATGCCTTTACCGTAAATCTCCTAAACCTGGTGCTGCTCAGAGGGAGGCAGTTGCTGTATATTCTGAAAGAGCTGGTCATCTCATTTCTAGAACAACGGGAAGAGAGGCGGTCAAATCTAGATAGAGGATAGACCCCTTTTAAAGAGAAAAATATATGGTGGAGCCTGGTGTTGAGGCTTCCATTGTTGTTATGAATGAATTTTAAATATTTATGAATATGAAATTAGATGGATGCTTCTGTGGATGGCTGTTTAGTTAGAATGAACTTTCATATGTTTATAGCTATACGTGAAAACACAAATGCTTAATATGTTTGCCTGGTAGGCTACAGTCGGACATGACCGAGTGACTAACGCTTTGCTTTAGTTTCACTTCACTTTTCAAGTTACTTAAGTGTTTCAGAAAGCTAACCAAGGGACTTCCCTGGCTGTCTAGTGGTTAAGATGCTGCCCATACAACACAAAGGGCGTGGGTTCAATCCCTGGTCCCTGAATTACAATCCCACATGCCAAGGAACAACTAAGCCCATGTGCCACAACTACAGAGTCTGCACTGCGAAGACAGATCCCTAATAACACAAAGAAGATGTTAAGGCCTGCGACCAAGACCCAACCACAACCAAGTAAATACAAATAATAGAGTAAATAAATAACAGCAAAGACCCAACCACAGCCAAGTAAATAAATATATTACAGTAAATAATAATTTTTTAAAAAAGAATCCTAAATGGAAATCTCTGCAGGTAAAACTCCTTAGTGAAAAAAATGTCACTGGGCCTGAGCATACATTTAGGGTCTCTTCAAGCTTCAGTTACATGCCAACCCTGGTGTCTGGAGACACCACAGCTGAGCGGAGAAGAGTGGGGAGTCTGGAGTCAGACGCCTGGGTTTGGACCCCAGCCCAGCTGCTTACGAGGTCTGTGAACACAGGTGGATTACTTAACCCTTTATGTTTCAGTCTCCTCATCTGTAAAAGGGAGACAACTGTTCAATTCAGTTACTCAGTCATGTCCGACTCTTTGTGACTCCATGAACCACAGCACACCAGGACTCCCTATCCATTACGAACTCCCAGAATCTACCCAAACCCATATCCGTTGAGTTGGTGATGCCATCCAACCATCTCATCCTCTGTCATCCCCTTCTTCTCCTGCCCTCAATCTTTCCCAACATCAAGGTCTTTTCAAATGAGTCACTTCTTCACATCAGGTGGCCAAAGTATTGGAGTTTCAGCTTCAACATCAGTCCTTCGCATGAACACCCAGGACTGATCTCCTTTAGGATGGACTGGTTGGATCTCCTTGCAGTCCAAGGGACTCTCAGGAGTCTTCTCCAACACCACAATTCAAAAGTATCAATTCTTCGGTGCTCAGCTTTCTTTATAGTCCAACTCTTATATCCATACATGACTACTGGATAAACCATAGCCTTAACTAGACGGACCTTTCCTGACAAAGTAATGTCTCTACTTTTTAATATGCTGTTGGTCATAACTTTCCTTTCCTAATAGGTTGGTCATAACTTTCCTTCCAAGGAGTAAGCGTCTTTTAATTTCATGGCTGCAATCACCATCTGCAGTGATTTTAGAGCCCCCAAAATAAAGTCAGCCACTGTTTCCCCATCTATTTGCCAGGAAGTGATGGGACCGGATGCCATGATCTTAGTTTTCTGAATGTTGAGCTTTAAGCCAACTTTTTCACTCTCCTCTTTCACTTTTATCAAGAGGCTCTTTAGTTCTTTGCTTTCTGCCATAAGGGTGGTGTCATCTGCATATCTGAGGTTATTGATATTTCTCCCAGCGATCTTGATTCCACCTTGTACTTCATCCAGCCCAGCATTTCTCATGATGTACTCTGCATGTAAGTTAAATAAGCAGGGTGACAATATACAGCCTTGACATACTCCAATTCCTATTTGGAACCAGTCTGTTGTTCCATGTCCAGTTCTAACTGTTGCATCCTGACTTGGATACAGGTTTCTCAAGAGGCAGGTCAGGTGGTCTGGTATTCCCATCTCTTGAAGAATTATCCACAATTTATTGTGATCCACACAGTCAAAGGCTTTGGCATAGTCAATAAAGCAGAAATAGATGTTTTCCTGGAACTCTCTTGCTTTTTCGATGATCCAGCGAATGTTGGCAATTTGATCTCTGGTTCCTCTGCCTTTTCTAAAACCAGCTTCAACATCAGGGAGTTCATGGTTCACGTATTGCTGAAGCCTGGCTTGGAGAATTTTAAGCATTACTTTACTAGTGTGTGAGATGAGTGCAACTGTGCAGTAGTTTGAGCATTCTTTGGCATTGCCTTTCTTAGGGATAGGAATGAAAACTGATCTATTCCAGTCCTGTGGCCACTACTGAGTTTTCCAAATTTGCTGGCATATTGAGTGCAGCACTTTCACAGCATCCTCTTTCAGGATTTGAAAGAGCTCAACTGGAATTCCATCACCTCCACTAGCTTTGTTCATAGTGATGCTTTCTAAGGTCCACTTGACTTCACATTCCAGGATGTGCAGCTCTAGGTGAGTGTGAGTGATCACACCATCTTGATTATCGGGTCATGAAGATCTTTTTGTACAGTTCTTCTGTGTATTCTTGCCACCTCTTCTTAGTATCTTCTGCTTCCATTAGCTCCATACTATTTCTGTTCTTTGAGCCCACCTTTGCATGAACTGTTCCCTTGGTATCTCTGATTTTCTTAAAGAGATCTCTAGTCTTTCCCATTCTATTGTTTTTCTCTATTTCTTTGCATTGATCACTGAGGAGGGCTTTCTTATCTCTTCTTGCTATTCTTTGGAACTCTGCATTCATATGGGTATACCTTTCTTTTCTCCTTTGCTTTTCGCTTCTCTTCTTTTCACAGCTATTTGTAAGGCCTCCTCAGACAGCCATTTTGTTTTTTGCATTTCTTTTTCTTGGGGATGGTCTTGATTCCTGTCTCCTGTACAATGTCATGAACCTCCATCCATAGTTCATCAGGCACTCTGTCTATCAGATCTAGTCCCTTAAATCTATCTCTCACTTCCACTGTATAGTCATAAGGGATTTGATTTAGGTCATACCTGAATGGTCTAGTGGTTTTCCCTACTTTCTTCAATTTAAGTCTGAATTTGGCAATAAGGAGTTCATGATCTGAGCCACAGTCAGCTCCCCGGTCTTGTTTTTGCTGACTGTAAAGAGCTTCTCCATCTTTGACTGCAAAGAATATAATCAATCTGATTTCGTGTTGACCATCTGGTGATGTCCATGTGTAGAGTCTTCTCTTGTGTTCTTGGAAGAGGGTCTTTGCTATGACCAGTGCGTTCTCTTGGCAGAAGTCTATTAGCCTTTGCCCTGATTCATTTTGTATTCCACGGCCAAATTTGCCTGTTACTCCAGGTATCTCTTGCCTTCCTACTTTTGCATTCCAGTCCCCTAAAATGAAAAGGACATCTTTTTGGGATGTTAGTTCTAGAAAGTCTTGTAGGTCTCCATAGAACCATTCAAATTCATCTTCTTCGTGTTACTGGTCATGGCATTGACTTGGATTACCATGATATTGAATGGTATGCTTTGGAAACCAACAGAGATCATTCTGTCAGTGTCATTTCAATGTCAGTGTGAGGATTAAATGAGGCATTACATGCAAAGCAGGGCTTCCCCTCTGGCTCAGACAGTAAAGGATCCCCCTTCATCCTTTACTGGATGGAAGGATGATCCTCTGGAGAGGAAGGAAGACCCTCTGGAGAAGGGAATGTCAACCCACTCCAGTATTCTTGCCTGGAGAATCCCATGGACAGAGGAGCCTGGCGGGCTCCAGTCCATGGGGTCACAAAGAGTCAGACATGAGTCAGCAACTATAACACCATCAAAAAGCAGGCAATGGCATAAGCATTTCTAGCACCCACATTTGGAAACTAGCTACTGCCAGAGAAAGGCGGTGGAAGTCATGGCCAGGCTGGTCTTATAAAAGGTTAGGTTGAAGACAGGACCTGGAAGGAGATCAGTGCTAACAGCTCAAGCCTGGAGAAGAGACAAGAGTGGATTAGCTTCTGGTCTACCAGGAAGGCCAGACAGAGCAGAGAGGTCCAAAGCACCTGTATAGGGGGCATGTTACCCCCAGAAATGCTACAGACTGAAGCAGCTTGTTCCTAAAGTCTAAATAAATTAGGGTTTTAATCTGTGGGGCTGACATACACCAAAGAAGCAGTTTTACAATCCAATTTGGCCTTGACTTTATGCTTGAGGGCGCAACCTTGGGAGTTAGAGATGGACTGGAATCCCCCACTGTTTTCTTACTGGAGCTGTGGCCTTGGGCAAGCTCTACAAGCCCCTCCAGGCCCCGTTCTCATCATAGAAGACACGCGCTTGCCACTGCCTGGTGGGGTGTCCTAGTATGAGGCCTACATTCCGTCTGTGCTTAAGGAGCTGCCAGAGACAGTGGAGGCTCCTATATGACATCCAGCTTGGAGATATATATATACCAAGCTTGGAGAAAATGACAGAGAACATAACACTGGCCTTTGTTATCTTTTTATTTTTTATCTGTTTGTTTTAGGCAATCTTCAGTTTTGGACCAAGTAAAAGAAGATATGACTGTCACTTGAGGCAATGATAGAAAGAAACTAAATGTTCCTAACACCCAGTTTTGCTGTGATGATCAATCAACTTTGATCACAGAAAAACTGAGTGTTACTAAAATTTAAGAAGGGGCTTTCCTGATATCTCAGTTAGAAAGAATCTGCCTGCAATGCAGGAGACCCCGGTTCGATTCCTGGGTTGGGAAGATCCCCTGGAGAAGGGACAGGCTACTCACTCTAATATTCTTGGGATTCCCTTGTGGCTCAGCTGGTAAAGAATCCATCTGCAATGTAGGAGAACTGGGTTCGATCCCCGGGTTGGGAAGATCCCCTGGAGAAGGGAAAGTCTACCCACTCCAGTATTCTGGCCTAGAGAATTCCATTGTACAGTCCACGGGATCACAAAGAATTGCACACAACTGAGCAACTTCTCGGAGAAGGCAATGGCACCCCACTCCAGCACTCTTGCCTGGAAAATCCCATGGATGGAGGAGCCTGATAGGCTGCAGTCCATGGGGTCTCGAAGAGTCGGACACGACTGAGCGACTTCACTTTCACTTTTCACTTTCATGCATTGGAGAAGGAAATGGCAACCCACTCCAGTGTTCTTGCCTGGAGAATCCCAGGGAAGGGGGGAGCCTGGTGGGCTGCCATCTATGGGGTCGCACAGAGTCAGACACGACTGAAGTGACTTAGCAGCAGCAGCAGCAGAGCAACTTCTACTTTTTTACATCAAGCAAAAAGGTCTTCAAGCCAAAAGAAAGAAAAAAAAGTGATAGTTGCTCAGTCGTGTCTGACTCTTTGCAGCCCCGTGGACTATAGCCCACCAGGCTTCTCTGTCCATGAGATTTTCCAAGCAAGAATACCGGAGTGAGTTGTTATTTCCTCCTCCAGGGGTTCTTCATGACCCCAGGATCGAACCTGCATCTCCTGTGTCTCCTGCATTGCAGGCCAATTCTTCACCTCTGAACCACCAGGGAAGCCTTTAATGAGTGAAAAAAAGAGAAGCCAGTGTTGAAGACAGGTGAGGAGACACCCAGAGGGTTCCTTTTATGAGTCTGAGTGTGGCCTAAACAAATGACATCTCACGACACTGGCACAATTTACCAGCGTGACTGAAATCCAGGCAGTAAATTTTGAGAGATTAGGAGAATGCTGGAGGATGGAGACAGCCAAAATTGTCTAGATTTTTTAAAAGAAAAATAAGGTGGATTCTAGAAACAGCAGACTAGATGTGAATTTGTACCTGAATTCTAAAAAAGCTTTATCAAATAGTTTGTGAGCATTTAAGGAAGAAACATCAACCACCTATGGGGGTTTAAAAAAACACAGCAGCCAAGCTGATCTCATTTTCTCCTTTCAGAGCACTGGTAGAAGGAAGTGCTGACATAGTGTATCTTGACCTTTGCCGTTGAAAACGTCCTTCATGGTGTCCAGTGCATAATGGTGCAGAGGTGGACTACATTATCGAAGAGTTCTACTCATGCATAACTTTTTAAAAGAATTTTTTAGACATGGACTATTTTTAAGTTTTTATTGAATGTTACAATATTGCTTCTGTTTAATGTCTTGGTTTTTTGGCCACGAGGCATGTGGGATCTTAACTCTCCAACCAGCAACTGAACTCGTACCCACTGCATTAGAAGGCGAAGTCTTGACCACTGGACTGCCAGGGAAGTCCCACATGGATGCATGACTTACTGAATAACTAAAACCAAAAGGTACTAACTGAGGACTGCAAGACTCTAACCAATTTATGTATCAACGAGAGTAAGATTTAAGAAAAGGTCACCAATTTCTGCAGATAGGAAGGAGAGCTGTTATAACCCAGTAGGATCATGAAACAAATCTATCTCCACAAGCAGCTGTGATGTCATGAGTTTTACAATTCAAATTTTTTAAAGTCAATAAAACTCAAAAATTTTAAATTCAGTTTGAAAATTAAAATCCTACACTGTGTAAATCCTATGATTCAAATGTCTGACAGGGTCTCCAGAAACAAGTCAAGTGATGTTGAAATAATGTGCTCTTGAGACAGGACCACCAGACAGGGCAAAGAGGAAGAGGATTGCCTTGACACAGGTCATGGAAAAGATCCAGAAGTTATATTTCCAGTGAATCCCAGAAGGGATTTCAGGTTATGTCCTCAGAAAACCATTGAGATACAGTTTGTCATTTGCCTAAAGGTTTCATGTTAGTAAAGAATTGTCTGCCAATGCAGGAGACACAAGAGATGCGGATTTGATCCCCAAGTAGGGAAGATCCCCTGGAGAAGAAAACGGCAACCCACTCTGGTAATTCTTGCCTGGGAAATCCCATGGACAGAGGAGCCTGGCAGGCTACAGTCCATGGAGTCACAGAGTCAGACACAATTGAGCAAGAATAAGGACTACAGACACCTTTAATTTTAGAGAACAATCTGTCAAAAGGAAGAAAAAGTGATCAGAGGAGTAAAAGATCTGGAAACCACAAGGAAACTGGGAAACAGGATGTGAAAACATGCATATTCCCAAGGGACCCGTGAGAGCTACTCCTAAGTGTGTAGACAACTGCCCTTTGGATAAAGAATTAGACACATCCCCACCGTCCAGATGGCTCCAGAAGAGAGGTGCTAGGGCCATCCACCGAGGTCATAGGGACTAGGACACGGACCCTACGAAGACAGTCCTACAGTTCTCGCTGTGCCCAAGCCAGGAGAGCTGCCTGTGAGGTAGTGAGCTCTCTGTCACAGCACAGCTGCAAGGCCCATCAGACGTGGGCCACCGAGGCTGTCAGACTCTCCATGCTCACAAATGCAGTTCACCTTGTAGTTTATTCCTTTACACACAATACCTGTGATCTAAGGAGGAGGGCAGGGTGGGGTAGTGGTTAGAAGTTCTATGTCAGGTTTGAATACCAGCTCGGCCACTCACTCGCCACGTGACCACAGTGATCCTGGAGTGAGTTCACTAACCCCTGGACTGCAGCCTGTCCGTCCGCCAAGTGGGGGTGGTTGAGCACCTCCCCATGGGGCTGCCGAGAAGGTCACGAGGGTCCAGGAGGCGCTCAGAACAGGGGACACGGGAGTGAGACAAGGTTATCGATTGGTTCTGATTCCTCTGCAGTCTTTCTGAACGCTCTGAGGTTGCCTGGTGACCACCTCTGGGCACAGCATGCGGTCCACCCAAGCAGACAGGGTGAGATCATAAGAACATGGTGAGGGGGACCTAGGGTTTGAGGATTACTGCAAACACGGGGACCAGAGCAGTGAGGAGCTCAGGGCGGCGACCTTTCCCCTCATCCTCACACGATTTCTAAAGCCAGCAAGCACTGGCACGGATCCCCAGTCAGTCTTCCAACAAAAACTGCCACTTGTCTTGTGTCAGCACAGGTCTGAGACCTGGATCGGCGTCTAGGCAGCAGCCTCCACCAGGGCCGGCCCTGGCTTCTCAGGTTCCTCTCCCAGATCCGCAATCCGGATGACACTGTCCTTCTTGGAAAGCCAGAAGGCTGGGTAGACGGGCTCCAAAACTTACACTGGAACCTGTGCAGCAGCGTCAGGGTCTCAGGTTCGACGCCATAGAAGGAGAGGCTCCCGCCGGGGAAGTCCACGTAGACCCCCAGCCTCCGGCAAGCGCTGGCGCTGAGCAGGGTCTCTGCATCGCTGTGCCATGCCCTGAACCCCTTCCCATCCCAGTGGAGGCTCCAGGAGAAGTCGTTCCCGGAGATACAGCTGTTGCGCTCTTCGCCCTTGCGGTCAATGCCCTGGCACGTCAGGCCCACATAGACACCCGCTCCCGAGAGCTCCACCTCGAAGTAGTACCTGTGCAGGTACAGGCTCTGCTGGGCCAGCACCTGCCGCCAGTGTGAGAACCTGCTGGGCAGGTCGGGGTATGGGTGCTCCCAGGGCGCTGTGTTGGTGACCTTGCGGTTGTCCTCTTGCAGCCGGAGGTACCTGTGTGCCGTGTCGGGGTCGAAGACAATGTCACAGGCATCTGGAGGGGACATAGAAGGTCAGGGGCTGACAGCTGACTCATGCCTAGCCAGCCTCCAAGGGATGAGAAGACATCCATCCCTCTGTTCCCTGTCTACCCAAGTTCTGACCCCTCCTGGAGAAGAGGTGGGTGAAACCAGGAAACAGAACACAAGCGGGACTCTGTGACTTACAGTAATTGTAGACCTGGTCTCTGCCCCTGGCTCCCAGCGCAGAGTTCCCTATAATTTCCTGAGTGGTAACAGCACTAGCACCATCTTTTGTTCTAATGTTTGGTCTTTGACAGGCTTCCCAGGCAGTTCAGAGGTAAAGAACCTGCCTGCCAATGCAGGAGACGCAAGAGACGAAGTTTTAATCCCTGGGTCAGGAAGATCCCCTGGAGCAGAAAATGGCAACCTACTCCAGAATTCTTGCCTAGAAAGAATCTGCCTGCAATGCAGGAGACACAGGAGACACAGGTTCAATCTTGGTTGGGAAGATCCCCTTGGAAGAAGAAATGGCAACCCACTTCAGTATTCTTGCCTAGAAAATCCCATGCTAGTACCAGTTCCTGACAGAGCTCCTGAAACCCTTGTAATTTCCTAGGTTAAACAAATGTCTTTTTTTTCCTTAAGAGGTAGAGTTTGAGGGGTTTCATTTTGTGTTTGTTTATTTATTTATTTGGCTACACCAGATCTCAGTTTTGGCATGTGGGATCTAGTTCCCTGACTAGGGATTGAACCTGGACCCTGGCGCCTTGGAGCTCGAAGTCTTAGCCACTGGATCATCAGGGAAGTCCCAGTGTCTTTCGTTCTAACAAAGTGACTCTGTGTGTGGAGACAGAGGGGTGGGGCTGGCTTGTCACCAGAAGGACCAAGTCATAACCAAGTTCTGCTTGGATCTTGCAGCCCTAATTCCTCTTCTCTTGGGAAGAGAGATGAGCTGGAAGTGGTTCATCATGCCTGTGGGATAAAGCCCCCATAAAATCCCAGGAGTGTGGAGTTCTGAGCACTTCTAGGCTGACAAACATCCACATCAGGCAATTGACCCCACCTCCATGGGGACCCTCTCAGCCCTCACTCTGAGCATCTCTCTCTTCCTCTGGCTGCTCATCTGTGTCCTTCATCACACCCTTTGATGAACTAGTGAACATAAGTGTCTCCCTGAATTCTGTGAGCTGTTCTAGCAAATGCTTGAATCCAAGGAGGGTCCTGGGAGCCTCAGATTGCAGCCAAGTAAGACAGAAGTTGTGGGTCCTCTGGGGGCCCCATAATTGTGACTGGCATCTGAATCGGGGTCCATCTGGTGGGCTCTGACACCATCTCCAGGCAGATAGCATCTGGACAGAGTTAAATCCTGGGATGCCCAGCCATGTCTGGGGGAATTGCTAGGTGGAGGTTGGGGGAGGGGAGCCTCACTCCCACACACATGGTAAGTGGTCCCAGACACCTTTTAACAAGTCACCCCCACTTCCTTCCTTCCTTCTTGAAGCTCAAACTGCTTGCCATTTACTGTATTATTTGTTGAACTGAATCAAGAAATAAAATTTACTGATGGGCTCATGTTTTCATTCATTGGACAAACACGTCCTGAATTCAGGTGCTTTTCTATGCAGTGTTGGCAAGGGTCATACACCCACATCTGATTCACTCATTTGTTAAAATATTTGGCCACTATTTAGCAGAGGAATTCTCAAGCAGTACCCCCACATGTACACAGATATTCTTTTCCTGGCCCCAGAGGACACCTCCACATACCCAAATGCTCAAGTCACACTCCAGGTTATTTTGACATTTCTCTTGGACCCATCCTCCCTCATTTTGCCCCTCAACTCACACTGGAAGCCCCAAGTCCCACCTAGAGACCCTGTTCACCCCCATCTAAGCCACCCCTGAATCTCCCCTAACGCGTGCAGCAGCTCCATGTCAGTTGGCTCCTTGTATCAACTATATGTGCGCATGCTAAGTCACTTCAGTCATGTCCTACTCTTTGCAACCCCCACGGACTATAGCCCACCAGACTCCTCTGTCCATGGCATTTTCCAGGCAAGAATACTGGAGTGGGTTGCCATCCCCCTTCTCCAGGGGATCTTCCTGACCCAGGGATCAAATTTGCATTTCTTATGTCTCCTGCATTGGCAGGAGGATTATTTTCCATCACGCCAGCTGGGAAGCCCCTATATTAACTGCATTATCTGTTTGTAAAACATAGATATGCTGCTATCAGGAAGCAGAAAAGATAAATAAAGGAAACTGGAAACCAGGAGGTCCTGGGGGAGACGAGGAGCTGTGGCAAGAACAGGGTCATCAAACCTGAGGCTCCACGTCAAGACCAGAGAAAACAGGGTTCAGGAGTCAGCCAGCCAGAGCTCACCCCAGAAAGCAAGCAGAAGCAGGATTAAACAGTGAGTTCCAAAGAGATTAAAGTCAGAAAAATTACCCTTGATTACCCAGACATGACCTTCCTTTTCTGGGAGACAAGACCTCCCTGTTTTATTAACCTTGAGCAAGTATTGATTGGAAATAAGTGTTTCTAAAAATGCTAACAGACAAGGACACTTCCGTGTCAGGACAGGACAATGGGCTAGGTAATTCCAGCCAAGCCAGACTTAAAAGGGAGCCACTTGGTAACCAGCCAGGATCTTTAAAGGGGCCAAGGTTTTGAAGGACACAGAAGGACTAAAGGACTGGACACAGACTGAAGGAAGCTAAGGAGACCAGAAAATATCCATGACTCTGGACTGGACTTCCAACCAGAGAAAGGATACTGGGAGCAACCCTGGTGAAATCTGAATAAATTCCAGCCAGCAATGCTCACTTCCTGATTTGGATCAATGGACCATATTTATGTAAAGTGCTCACGTTTGGAAAAGCTAGGTGAAAGGTGTATCAGAATTCTTGGTCCTCTTTTGTGCAATGTTTTTTTAACATTGAAATGGTTTCAAAATTAAAAGTTCTAATTTTTTTTGAAATTCAACTTATTTAAAATTTAAATGTACCATCTGGGAATAGACCTGAAGTTGCAAGAACCTGAAACCTGCTGAAAGATGGTATCTTTGCTTCTGAAGCATCACATGCACATCCACACCCGGGGAAAGCAGGGCAGCTCACGACTTACACTGGAGGAACTGCCGCCTGGTGCAGGGCTCAGGTTTTGAGGTCCGATGTCTGTGCTCAATGACAGCACACACCTGAGTTCTGATGTCGTACTCCTCTAGAAAATCAAGAGTTGTAAATGCTCACTTGTCCAGGTGGGCAAGAGAATCTAAGGAACAGGAACCCCCACTTCAGTTGCTCTTCCCTGGGCCTCCTAGGGAAGGGACCAGACACTAGTCATGCTTCAGAGAATCCTGCTCGAAGGACCACATAGAAGTAAAACCCACTGAGGAAAGATCCCAGCCTGACCTGGGTTTCACTTGAAAGCATAGGCATCAGTGACCTCGGAAGTTAGTCTGCACTTGAGTGGAGATGCAGGCCAAGCACATACCGAGACCATGTTTTCTGAAATCAGTTGTAAGTTAACATCATCAAGGTACGTGTCCAACCAGAGGGCGGCTCTGAAAATGGGACATTCTCTCCACCCCTGTTCTGTTCTCCTTCCCTGACCCCCCACCTCCCCTGCCAACCCCTCCAGAGATGTCACAAGCCCTGGCGACTCACCATCCTTGGAGAACTCCTGGAGCTTCTCTTTGTAGCTCTGCAGCAGATGGATCAGGTGGGCAGTGGAGTCCATGATGACCTTGTGGATGCCTGATAGCTTGTCCTTGAGCCCTATGTAGACGCTGGGGAAGGCACCATCCTCCGTGTTCTTGAACTTGCAGTACTCCTGCAGGAAAAGAAACACAGCAGAACTTGCCCTGGCTTCTGTGCTTCCTAAACAGGTATGCCCTACTCAATACAGCACCTTCTGCATCTGTGACACGGGCTGATAGGGGCGTGTACTTCACAAAATGTAATGGGTCCAGCTCAGCACCTAACCACATAGAAGGCATATTCCACGACCTGGTCTGGCCTCCCGCTCTGGGTAGCCCTCCCTCCTACTCCTGTTCTCTGCTGCTCTCTGCCTCATTTATCAACAGGGTGGTTGCCTTACCATATCCACTGAGGACCTAGCAGAGTGAGGGTCTCTCTGGCTCTGTCATCACAGTGACCCATACCTCTAGGAATAGCACGGGACTGCCAATGGCAGCGATCCTGTCCAGCTCCTGCAGGGCCTTCTGCATCTCTGCACTCCTGTACTCCAGGTGGGTCTTGATGCCATTGGCCTGGCCCAGGGCAGCTTGCTCCTTCTCCTCCAGGAAGAGCATCACGTCGGCCTGGGCCTTCGTCACGGCAGCACGGAGCTCCCCGAACTGCTCCTCCACCCCGGCCTTCACCTCCGACACTGACACCTAGTGGCAAGGGGGTGGGGGGACAATCAGTGAAAAACCCATTAGTGATTAGTGAAGCATCAATCTTATCAAAGCTCAACACACAGAAATGTAAAAAGCATGTATGCATACTCAGTCACATTCAACTCTGACCCCACAGACGGCAGTCTGCCAGGCTCCTCTGTCCATGGATTTTCCCAGGCAAGAATACTGGAGTGAGTTGCCATTTCCTCCTGGGGGAATCTTCCCCACCCAAGGATCAAACTTGGGTCTTCTGAGTCTCCTGCATTAGCAGGTTAATTTTTAACCATTAGCACCACCTGAGAGTCCCAATATAAACCCAAGAAACCCTCAAATTAGGGAACAATTTCCTACTATAAAAGAAAGCCTTTATTCTTATTAGAATCCTGGATTCCATAAAACAAGGACCCCCGGGGTGTGAGTCCTTATTTACTCTACATTAACTTTGTCTTTCATCCACTGGATGAGACTGTGCATTGTCTGCTGAGCCCATCTCTGACAGTCAGTTTCCTCTTCAAGTCTGTGACATCAGTCTTCCTGCCTGGACCATGGACCTGTTCAGTGTACTTGATGGTCATATTTCTTGCAGTAAATTAATAATTTGGCTTCTTTGTACAAATCAGTAGCATGAATTTACTTCCTCAGCACTTCATTATGTCCAGCTAAACTACTCACCAAGGAAATCAAACTGTCCAGGAAGGAGATCACGCCGGTCAATCCTAAAGGAAATCAACCCTGAATATTCATTGTAAGGACTGATACTGGAGTTGAAACTCCAATACTTTGGCTACCTGATGTGAAGAGCCAAATCACTGGAAAAGACCCTGAGGCTGGGAAAGATTGAGGGCAGAAGGAGAAGGGGACGACAAAGGGTAAGATGGTTGGATGGCATCACCAACTCAATGGACATGAGTTTGAGCAAACTTCAGGAGATAGTGAAGGACAGGGAAGCCTGGTGTGCTGCAGTCTGTGGGGTTGCAAAGAGTTGAACACAACTTAGTGACTGAACGATAACAAACTGCCCACTGGATCCATCTGAGCTGCAAGCACATCCTCTGGTGTCTGGGCCAGGCACAAAATGTTTAGGGCGTGTGAAGGCGACCACAGCACCTGAGCATTGCAGGACAAGCCTACCTGTGTGGAATGGAATGCCACATTCAAAAATATATACAACTAATTCCACGTGATGAACAGTAGGGATTTGCCTGATGGCACCTGTGTATGTGGGAGTCTATCCTTCCATATCTTTAGTAAATGCTTTAGTCAAGGTCATATTTACAACTTCAATCCACATTGTTTTCAACAGTTTCCTCTTATCTTTGGTAGTTCTTAGGTACTGGTACTGACAGGTGAGTGAGTGGATGGATGGATGGATGGATGGATGGATGGATGGTTGGGGGAAGGATGGATGGATGGGTGGATGAATGGATGGAGAGGTAGAATCATTCTTCATATGCAAAGATGCCGCTGCTCCTAACTGCCAATGTGTGCACGTTTTGCATTCTCCTCTGAGTTGTGGTTATTGGCTTGCCGCTAATGAGAAGCTTTTGTGAAACAGTTTGGGTCCACTTAGAGTTTATTATGGAAAGTGGTCAGAAACCAGAGAGACTAAAACTAAGTAGCCTGGCATACCACTATGGGACTTCCCAGATGGCCCAGTGGTAAAGAACCCATCTATTGATGCAGGAGATACAAGAGACTTGAGTACAATCCCTGGGTCCGGAAGATCCCCTGAAGGAAGGTATGAAGAGCCACTCCAGGATTCTTGCCTGGGAAGTGCCATGGACAGAGGATCCTGGTGAGCTAAAGTCCCCAGGGTTGCAAAGAGTCAGATTGAGCACACACATACACCACTGGCCTTCAAGTTGCTATTGTTGTTGTTTAGTCACTAAGTCATGTCCGACTCTTTGCAACCCCATGGACTGTGGCATGCCAGGCTCCTATGTCCATGGAATTTCCCAGGCATGAATCCTGGAGTGGGTTTCCATTTCCTTCTCCAGGGGATCTTCCTGACCAAGGATTCAAACCTGAAATACCATCCACTAATCCAGACGCTCTCACCTCTTTTCTGTCTGCCAGGACTTGGGACAGGCGAGAATCGCATGCGGAACACCCTTTCATGGTGGAAGAAGCCAAGATTAGGCATAATTTCTGGAGCTCTAGCTAACCACCCCCCTCCATTCCCACATATACCATTTGCTCCTGGTCAAAAAAGCATATGCAAATATACAAATAAGCCAGAGCTATCACAGGACTGGAGAAGGGCATGGTAATCCACTCCAGTTTCCTTGCCTGGAGAATCCCATGGACAGAGGAGCCTGGTGGGCTAAAGTTCATAGCGTCGCAGAGTCGGATACGACTGAAGTGACTTAGCATGCACACGCATCACAGGACTAGTTTGCTTCTATTCTCTATTGTTAAAAGTGAATCACTTGCCAGTTTTCAACCTTGAACTAATTTCACAGCAAATCCCAGTGACAAGGTGACGCCACCCTACAGTGTAGCCAATCTGACCTGTACCCACAGTCCCCATTAGATGATAAGACCTAAGGGGCCAGTAGACACAGAGGCCGGGCCTGCGGACGTGGAGGCCAGGCCTGCAGCTAAGTCCCACAGTTCCGGGTGCCTGACTGAACCAGCAGCAGCAGCCAGCCAGGTGTGTCAAAGCCCGGCAGGTGACCCTGGCCAGACTTACCAGGACAGATTTATGGTTAGCCTGGAGCCTGGAGATAGCATTTTCATTCAACTTGAGTTTCCGCTCCAGGTCTAACTGGGTCCTCCGAAGCTCAGCCTAAGAAGAGGAAAGGTCAGCAGCGTTAGGGAGGAAGATGCCCAGGGCACCCAGAAGGTCCCCGGGAGCAACGGTGCCACCTGCCCTTCTTCCACAGAAAGGAGAGTTTGCCTCGGAAGCTGCTCTCAGGAGCAGGCTGGGTGCCCTCCGTGGAGGCAGAGAGGGTCCACTGTGCACCAGCATTACCAGCTGAATCTCCTCCTGTCATTGCGACCATGCCCACAGCAGGTAAACACGCTGTCTCCATAGCACAGGTGAGAAAACAGAGCTACGAGAGTGTCAGTGGAATTGACAGGGCCATTTGGCCCTAGAACAGGCTGACAGGGAGCACAGGGGCTTGGAGCTGGCGGTGGGGGGACCCTAGGGTTTCTACTTAGCAGCCAAGACTTTGGGACAAAGTTGACTTAAAGCTTCCCCACTTGCATTTCTTCACCGTGAGGTGGGGAAAGCTAGTGTCCAATTCACAGGGTTCCTATGAGGACGGGAGGCAGCGGGGAGTCTGCACAGCAGCTGGCACCTCGCAGGTCCTCCATCAGTGGCAGTGGCATCACTGACTTCGTCATTTTACTGGTGCCTCCTTGGTTGCTTTCCATCACAGAATCTTCTCTCCTGAACGCAGCCAGGGCAACCCCTCCCCGCTGAGGTGAGTGCCCACATGAGAACTCTGGGTTTGCCTGCTTTGACCCCCCCACCCACCGCCCAGCCCCACTCCGCCTCCCTAAGCACTTTCTGCCCAGAACCTGACAAGACAGGAAACCAGACCCTTTGTGAACATCAAAGGCCCCCATCACTTTCTGCCTCCACAAGGGTGTGAGACAGCGGCAACAGAAAGGACAGCTTTCGCTGCTTTTCACAGTAGCGTATGTCAGCACTGAGTTCTGAGTCACTTGCCCTAACAGGTCTTGGACTGGCGGGGAGCACCTGACGTGTCTCTCCTTCCTCCCACCAAAGCTCATGGTAATCCCAGGCCCCAGGAACAGAAGCCCAGGCGGGCAGTGGACCCGCCTCACTCTGCCAAAACCGGGAACTTCTGATCAGGCTCCAGGGTCCTGCCTGACTCAGAGCTGATGGGAGTCCACTGACTTCCCACACCTGAGACCTGATGTCCTGGAGTGGGGGAAGCGGGGGAGAAGGAGGGGATCTGACCTGTTTGGGGGAGATTGTGGAATCCTGGTCTATCAGAAAGGCTTACCCAGTGACCTCTCCAGGTTGGGTGGGGGAAGGACATGAGGTGCTTGTTTAAAAGGTGATGGGAGACGCAACAGGATACACAATAGCAACAGCACAGACATGAGGACATGTTAAAGGGGCCAGCCCCAGCATGACCCAGGCACCCAGGAGACCCCCAGAGTATATAGGGAGGGGATTCTCCCCACTGTCTGCAGACAGCCATTAAAGGAGAAAAGGATTCCAAAGTGCCTCATGGGGACCTCTGAGTCACCCCACCAGCGGGCACTCCCGCTTACCCATGATAGGCGGGACCACTCGGGCAACCAGCACCTCCAGTTATTCCTGTTCCTAGAAAATGACGGGGTGCCTCAGACCCTGGCTCCAGGATTTCCCAAGACTTCAGCCTCACACACATCGCAGGTCAGGGCAGGCTCTGCACCAAAGCAGAACAGGGGTGCCAGTGAGCGTAAATGCCCCACATCCAGGGGCATGGAGAGCCCCGCCCGCCTTGGCAGGGGAAAGGACAGATGCTGTGCAAAGGGCACCGGGTCTGTGATCCAACACCTGCCACTGGTGGGCTCCACGGCCCTCGTCAGGCCCTCTAGCATCTCCTCTGGCACCTCAAGAAGATGTTAACAGACTGTTTCTTGCCTCTTCCTCCAGAGCACACGTGGCACCCAGTTGGGTGGCCAGGATCAGGTTAGAGATGCAAACTGGAACAGCAGAGGGAGTGAGGAGAGAGAGAAAAAGACATTCTACATGGTGTCAGACTCTGTGTGTCCCTCTGGGAACAAAAGAGTCCCGCCTGGGCCCTGACTTCGCTCCTCAGGTGGCTGGTCAGAACCCACTACATGTCAGTCCAGTTACATAAGGCAGCCTCCCTGCTCTCGAAGGCAGTAGAATGTTTAAGAAAAACAGGATAATACTGAGCCCAACACACTCTTCAGAAGTTCTAGAAGAAATTCTTCTGAACGGCCTTAAGCCTTCCACCTTCTGGCAGCAGATGGCCATGAACAACGCTGGTTAACTGCTCCCTCGAGAACTGGGGACACTTGTGGCTCTCAGAACCTGGCTCTTGCTTCACCTTGAGACTGTGTCCACGTCCCTACCCTGTCCTTAGCTTTCTGGAACCTGTGCCGAGGTTGGATGCAGTGACCTCGAATGGACCTAAAGGTCTAAGACAGGGTCCAGCCCAGCCCTTCCCTCCTCCCAAGACCCCCACCCCTCACCTGCCAGGAGCTCCCTCCTCGGAACACACGGCTGAGCTTTTGTGCTGTCCCAGCCCTTGGACGTCCAGAGAGCCAGGGGCCTGCCTTGGCTTCCTGATTACAGCCCACACTCCCTGGGAGGGTGCAGCACACTGAGCCCACAAAAAGCTCTCGGTAATGTTTGATAAACACAGCGAGGAACAGAAAAGAACAGAAAAGCAGTCACAGAAGTGGTACAGACTTCACAATGTGCACACACGCACACAGGCATCCAAGCATGCAGCCTCACTTCCTGGCAGTAAGCCTGAGTTCTGAGAAGGTGAGAGGAGTTAAGGCCAGCTGCTCTTGAAGGCTAAGAGAGAGGGATAGACTGGGAGTTTGGGATTCAGTTCAGCTCAGTTGCTCAGTCGTGTCCAACTCTTTGCCACCCCATGCACTGCAGCTCGCCAGGCTTCCCTGTCCCTCACTGTCTTCTGGGGTTTGCTCAAATTTATGTCAATTATATACAGGATGGATGGATAAACAACAAAATCCTACTGTATAGCATAGGGAACCATATTCAATATCTTGAGATAAACCCTAATGGAAAATAATATTTTAAAAAGAATATGTACATATATGTTAAAACTGAGTCAATGGAGATTGGCACAGCATTGTAAATCAGTTATACTTCAATTTAAAAAATTTTTTTTAAGTTAAGGGGCCCTGGGAAGTTGGCCCCAGGAAGGGGGAAAAGGTGAGTCCCCACAGGAAAGGGCCCTAGGAACCCAGCAGAAGGAACCCACCGAAGAAATACTCAGAGAACACCTGGAATTCCCAAATTCAAGAGTTTTTGCCCACAGGCATAGCTGGAGAGCATAGGAGCCACAGAAGAGGCTCAGTCGGAGAACTGAGAAGCCAGTTGCTCTGCAGACCCTGTGCAGGGTCCTGGCTGTGCTTTGTCCCAGTGGCTGACCCTGCCGTTCTCAGCTTCCTCTGCATGATAGGCTTGCCTGAGCAAGCAGCCCTAAACACCATCCAAAGTGTCCTTCAGCAAGCAGCTCCAGCAAGTTCAGGCTGGCTGAAGGAAAGATGGAACTTCTGGAACCTTACTTAGGTCTGTTAAGGTTTTCCAAATAATCCTGGTGGAGGTTGCAGCCTCCTCAAGGAACTGTATCTTCTGAGCCAGTCTCCTGGCAAGAAATCTTTCAGCTCCTGAGCAGTGAGGACCACCAAGAAAGAGCACACTTATTGGGCACACTCGCTCTGAATTGAAAGCAAGGACACAGGGCAGAAAAGCACAAAACTCAGACAAGCAGACCTGCAAGCAGAGGCGGTGAACAGGCCAGAGCCTAGATCTGGGGCCGGGGCTACCGCACTGCTCCTATAACCGCCACTGCTTTCAGCACCAAAAACTGTCCTGGGTGTCTTTGTGTTACCTGACACAGCTCCCTCCTGGGATGTCCGAATTTGGGGTTCCGCACATGCACTATATAAGCAGTCCCCAACCTTATTAGCACCAGGAACTGGTCTCGTGGAAGAAAAGTCCTCCGTGGATAGGGGGATGGTTTTCTGGATGATTCAAGCACATTACTTATTTCTATTATTTATTGTGTACTTTATTTCTATTAAAGGTAAAGAATCTGCCTGCAATGAGGGAGACCCAGGTTCAATCCCTGGGTTGGGAAGATCCCCTGGAGAAGGAAATGGCAACCCATTCCAGCATCCTTGCCTGAAAAAAATCCCATGGACAGAGCAGCCTGGCAGGGCTACAGTCCGTGGGGTTGCAAAGAGTCAGACACGACTTAGTGACTGAGCATATTATACTTCTGAAGAAGGAGATGGATGGATCCAGGATGGGAGGGAGAACTTTTCTGGTAAAATCTACTGCAGTATTTGGTGATTGCTCCTCTGTATGTATGTAAATGCATTCCTTTCCCAGCTTAACATGACAGAATTTAGATATTATACCCTGAATAAGGGAAATGCACTCTGCCTTCAACTCTTTACTACATGGATGGCAGGTTTTTGGAGCATTAAAAAAAATAATAAGGTTATAATATTGTGACCTTGGAGTCCTTCCTTGTGTCCTCCAGTGGGTGGCCTTCCAGAAGTTCCCATCCCTCACTCCATGACTTAGCCATCTGTATGAGCATGGACAAATGTGGTGGGGATGAAGAGTCACCACCTCGTAGTCATCCCAGGACCAAATGGGGAAATCCCAGGGAAGCATGTTGCACATGGCAATGCTCCAAGACCAGTTTCCTCAATTACCTGGAGCTCTGTCCTCTGACCTGTCTGTTGATCCAGAGCCTCCTCGTGGCCGTGAACGTGAAGAGTGGGTGGAAATGACCAGCTCTCTCCTGACCGGATGTTTCCTGGCACTAGAGATGCTGGGAACAGTCAACAAGTGGATTCTAGAGCTGGAAATGGTGACTCACTGACATCTGGGATACAGAACTTTCCAGATACCAGATAAAACCCACACTTAAGGGAGGACGTGGAAGAGGGCCCCTGCTAGGAATCTGCCCCTCCCAGGAAGCTCCTTCTCAGCTGTCTTGAAGCCCTGGGCCAAGGCGCTGTGCTCAGTGCCAACAAGGGAGCTGCCCAGCATCTAGACACAAGAAATGTGGCACAGGACTTCCCTGGTGGTCCAGTGGTTAAGCATCCACCTTTCAATACAGGGGACAAGGGATCAATCCCTGTCCCCTGCATGCAAGATCCTACATGCAAACTAAGCTGACATGCTTAAAGCAGCTAAATAAATAAACATTTTAAAAAGAAAGAAAGAAATGTGGAACAAAGTTCAACTGCACGTCACCCCACCTCCCAGAACCAAAGTGCTCGTAGGAAGTCCAAGTAAGAGAAACAAAGCATTTAAGTCCATTCCCAAGAATTCTCCAGGCTCTCAGCTTTAAGGCAGAGAAAAGTTCCAGAAACAGTTTCCCTATCTGATGGGAATAAAATTACAGGCCATGAGCACAGTGTTTCCATCTCTCCTTATGCCTCTATCTGATGAGGAGGTTTATTTTCCCTAAGGGAAGTGGTCCTTGACATTATCCAGGAGGGACATTCCCAGTTCTATGTTATCTCAGCCCATCTCAAGGTCTTGAATTTCATAGCTGGCACCTCCAGAGGGGCCCTGTCTCCCGAGTTTGGGGTAAAAGGAAGAAGAGAAATTAGGGGGAAATTTTGGCTCTTTTCTCCAGAATTTCTGCCAAGATTTACATTTCATTCATTGCCACTCAGACCTGACCAGAAGGGAACACCACTGTCCTCACTCGTACACCTTGTATACCCCACCCCCAGACACAGATCAGCACTGAAAGCTGAGTGAGAACAGTAGGAAACTAGCAAGAGGAGTGACAGCAGACAGGGAGCATTTCAGGGACAGTGGGGCCAATGGGGACAGAGTGAGCTACTATAGCATCCAAAGCCAAGTGCAAGAGACATTCAGGCTGGGTGTACCGCCAGGTACAAGGCTGAGAGAATGCAGCCCCAAGGAGCCTCGGCAGAGGCCTGGCGGCCTCCCCACCCTCCCTCTCCCCTAGACCCCAGCACTCACCTCCTTGTCCCTGTGGGCAGCGTCCAGGGAGACCAAGGCGTGGCCCCCGTGCTCCGCCTGGCTGCACTCCTCGCAGATGCACTGCCTGTCAGGGTCGCAGAAGGCGATCAGTGGGCTGTGGTGGACGGGACACACCCGCAGGTCCCGGTCCCTGGCGGGCTCCGTCAGCTGGTGGCCGTGCAGCCTGCTGTTCTCCTGGTGCGGCCGCAGGTGCTCCGGGCAGTAGTTCACCATGCAGGTCAGGCAGGACTTGACGGCCTTCACCCTGCTGGCCCCGAGACAGAAGTCACACAGGACCTCCTCCTCCTCCTCCAGGCCCTCTGCCTCCGGGAGCTCCCTGCCACTCAGAGCCCTGTCCCCCTGTTTCCCCTGGGGGGCTCCCGGGGAGCCCAGGTTCTCTTCTGTGGGACTGGCCGAGCCAGAGTCTGGGCTGAGAGTGGCCGGAGGGTGAGCAGGAACCCCACTCAGGGGGCCTGGAGCCATCAGATCCAATTCAGCCATGTAAACAGTCTGCCACTGTGGAGCTGGCCTTCCTCTGCCTCTGGGCCCAGGATTGGGAGCCCCAGTCAGACAGCAGAACCACGCCCAGAGGATTGCAGCTGCGGCAGGACTTTAACTGTTTCCTCCCCCAGAGGCAGCTCGCTCGCTCATTACTCCACTGAGCTGGGAGGACGGCCAACTGTGATGGCCGCCAGGAAGCCCAGGTCCTTGGGCTCAATGGCCCAGGCTCTGGCCCCTCCTCCAGCCCAGAACCGAAACAGCTATTCTTCTGTGAATCCTTCATACCACCACCACCACCCCATAATCTCAGCCGAGGCAGATCAGCCTGAAAAGGACCGGAGATTCCTGAGATCTGCAGTCACAGCCGATACTCCTTTATATAACTTGACAGATTCGACTTTTTTGTCTTCAACTTTTTCTTTCCTGGGGCCACGCCACATAGCATGTGTTCAGTCGCTAAGTTGTGTCTGACTCTTTGCGACCCCGTGGACTATATCCTACCAGGCTCCTCTGTCCATGGGATTTCCCAGGCAAGAATACTGGAGTGGATTGCCATTTCCTTCTCCAGAGGATCTTCTTGACCCAGGGACTGAACTTGCCTCTCCTTTGTCTTCTGCATTAGAAGGCAGATTCTTTACTGCAGAACCACCTGGGAAGCCCGCCAGATACAAGATCTTAATTCCCCCACCAGGTATCAAACCCAAAGTAGAAGCACTGGACTGTCAGAATGAAAGTGAAAGTGAAGTCAATCAGTCGTATCCAATTCTTTGTGACCCCACGGACTGGAGCCTACCAGGCTCCTCCATCCATGGGATTTTCCAGGCAAAAATACTGGAGAGGGTTGCCATTTCCTTCCCCAGGGGATTTTCCCAACCCAGGGATCGAACTCGGGTCTCCCTCATTACAGGCAGACACTTTACCATCTGAGTCACCTGGGAAGCCATCAGGGTAGTCCCTTTTTTTCAATTTTTAAAGGGACCCAAAATATAAGGACTTAAGTAATAGGACAGCCCTTCATCCCTTCCCACCTCTTAGAATAGGAGGGGCACAGCTGAGAACAAGATCTGTGTCTCTGACCTTTTTCATATGACCTTCTCCATTCCAGGAGAAGGGCTTCGGAGGTGGGTCTAGTGGCGATCAGGAGGGTCAGGAAGAACTTGTCTCTTTTCACATAAAACTAAGCAGACAGCCCTCTCGGGCTGCACAACCTTCCCAGGGGCTCCTAGAGATGGCTGGTCTCTTTACCCACTTATTAAGGTTTTCCTAGATATGATGAGGGCTTCCCATGTGTCTAAGTGGTAAAGAATCTACCTGCTAACGCAGGAGACCTGGGTTCGATCCTTGGGAAGATCCCCTGGAGAAGGAAATTGTTACTCACTTCAGTATTCTTGCCTGGAGAATCCCATGGACAGAGGAGCCTGGTGGGTTACAGTCCGTGGGGTCACAGAGTTGGACTGGACTGAGTGACTAAACAATAAGATGGGGTGATGTATTTCCTCCAGCTACACAGATTGGCTGATTTAAGCAACAGAAACTTATCTTCTCCCGATCTGAGAGGCCAGAATTTCAAGATTGAGGTCTGAGCAGGGTTGGTCTCTCCTGAGGCTCTCCTTGGCGTGCAGATGGCCGTCTTCTCCCGTGTGTTCACATGACCTCCCCTCTGTACACACCTGTGTCCAGATCTCCTCTGTTTATAAGGACAGCAGTCAGATTTGGATGAGGGACACCCTCATGACCTCTCTCCTACCTTAATTCCCTCTTGAAAAAAGCCTAGTTTCCAAATTCAGTCACATTCTGAAGGTTAGGACTACAACATATGAATGGAGGGGACATAATTCACCGCGTAACAGATGCCAGAGGATAAGACGTGAGCATTTAGCTCCTTAGGAGAAAGATGGGGATAGACAGCAGATGAAGTATCTACCAGATGGGCATCACGGAACCAGGATATTCCAAGGCACCTGGCTCCCGTCTGTATCTGTTCTACAGTTCCCCTCTGCCCAAGGATTTCTCCAGGTACACTCAAAGGATTTGGAACATTAATGGAACAGAGACAGAATGGGGTGGGGATGATCTGGTTCACCCCTGAGATTAGCGTTGAGTTAAGTCCAAGTCATGGCACCACCCCCCCTGGCATGGCTCTCTACCCATGTGAGTTCTACAGAATTCAGATAAAAGCAAATAAACCAAGAAGTCCTGCCTAGTGTAGGAGGACAGGCAGGCAGTAGAAATCTATGTCAGGTGCAGCCCTGTTTTTGGTCAACATGTACAGAGCATGCATGTCAAGATGGCCTAGACACGGTCCTTTTCAGCAACGTGAAGGTTCTTCTCCCCTCTCCACTGGTGAAGACACTCAAGAAGAGGTTTCCTGCATTTCATTCCATGTGCTTTTTTCCCCTGATCATTCTATTTATTCATTCATTTTTGGCTGTGCTGGGTCTTCACTGCTGCACGGGCTTTTCTCTACTTGCAGCGAGTGGGGGCTACTCTCCAGTTGCAATGCTTGGCCTTCTCATTGCAGTGGCTTCTCTTGTTGCAGAGGTTCTAGGGTGCTTGGGCTTCAGTAGTTGCGCTTCCTGGGCTCTAGAGCACATCTTCAGTAGTTGTGACACACGGGCTTAATCTCCACGTGGCATGTGGCATCTTCCTGGATCAGGGATTGAATCAGAGTCCCCTGAATTGGCAGGTGGATTCCTCACCACTGGACCAGCAGAGAAGCCCCACTTCCTGGCTGTAAATCTCCAGGTGGGAGGAAAGGAGATGACTTCTCCTGGCCCAGACCATTCCTGGAACTTTAACAAATAGGGTTGTTTTCCTTTCTTTCTCTAGATGATCTGGTTCTGGAAACTGAACTGGTCTACTCACATGCCAGGAGCCTCTGATCTGTCTGGGGAGAAGGAGGGGAGGTAACTGCCCAGCCCAACCTGTTCCACAACCTCGGGTGCCAATCCGAGGGCTCTGAGCCAGCCTCTCCTTCATGAATGGTCACCTTGCCTACCCCTTCTCTCATGCTGACCCAGAGGGCAGCCCACACGCTTGGTGCCTATTGGAGTCCTGAGCCAGCAGACACTCCACAGCAGCATGGAGAACAGGACACCTGACATTCCGATGCCAGCCTGACCCGGGAAAATCATTTGTCCTGTCTCAGCCTCAGTCTCCTCATCTATGAAGTGGGCAGGCTGGCAAAGCCAAGGCCAGTAAACACGTTCCCGGCTTGGCTCTCAGGGTAACTGTGCTGCTGTACCTGAGATCTGCCCAAGCTTGTGGGAGAAAGCACTGTGGTCTGGTTGAGACGTCTGGCCTGGGCTCAGGCTTGGAGAACGCTGACCACCTAGAGGTCCCTGGCCCTCTAAAGACCATGGAATCCACCTCAACTTCTAAGTCCCCTTCACTGCCAGGCCTGATGCAGCTTCTTCCAGACAACACTGCTACCTGAACTCCAACCTGACCTCCCAGGTCTGTAGCGCATCTCATCATGCCCCAGGCCCCCTGGTGCAATGCTCCAGCACCTCAAGATTGGGGCTAATGCTCCACGTGTCTCCTAAGCCCAAATTCCCTACTGACCCAGCTTGCCATGGTCACTTCCTCTCTCTCCTGTGCCCCCGGTGCCCCAATATTCTCAGTCACAGTTCTCCACTTTCCTGCCTTAATTGAAGCTCATGCGTGCTAAGCCTCTTCAGTCATGTGCAAATCTCTGTGACCCTGTGGACTGTAGCCCTCCAGACTCCTCTGCCCATGGGATTCTCCAAGCAACAATACTGGAGTGGATTGCCATGCCCTCCTCTAGGGGATCTTCCCGACCCAGGGATTGAACCTGCGTCTCTCATGTCTCCTGCATTGGCAGGCGGGTTCTTTACCAAGCTCGGCTTTTCCCAAAAGTGCTGTTTCTCCCGCTGACTCCCTCCCCTTCCCCAGACCCCTGCCATATCTCAGGCTGAGGTGGAAGTCCTCCATCACAAAGTCCAGACCACCCTCCAGCCCTCTCATCACATCTGCTCCTTTGATGTCAGATGGAACCCCACATATTTTTCTGGGCTCCAGAATCATTGCAGATGGTGATTACAGCCATGAAATTAAAAGAAATGCTTACTCCTTGGAAGGAAAGTTATGCCCAACCTATACAGCATATTAAAAACCAGAGACATCACTTTGCCAACAAAGGTCCATCTAGTCAAGGCTATGGTTTTTCCAGTGGTCATGTATGGATGTGAGAGTTGGACTATAAAGAAAGCTGAGCACCGAAGAAGTGATGCTTTTGAATTGTGGTGTTGGAGAAGACTCCTGAGAGTCCCTTGGACTGCAAGGAGATCTAACCAGTCCATCCTAAAGGAAATCAGTCCTGGGTGTGCATTGGAAGGACTGATGTTGAAGCTGAAACGCCAATACTTTGGCCACCTGATGCAAAGAGCTGACTCATTTGAAAAGACCCTGATGTTGGGAAAGATTGAGGGCAGGAGGGGAAGGGGACGACAGAGGATGAGATGGTTGGATGGCATCACCAACTCAATGGACATGGGTTTGGGTGGACTCCGGGAGTTAGTGATGGACAGGAAGGCCTGGCGTGCTGCGGTTCATGGGGTCGCAAAGAATCGGACATGACTGAGCAACTGAACTGGACTGGACTGGAGCCCCACAACTCCACCCTCTCCTGTCTTCCACACCAGCCTCTGACCGTTCAGCCTTGCATAATACTAATGTTTTTCTTCTTCACAAAACAAACATAATTTCCTTCTTCCCTGAATCACATCTGCTGTCAGGGGCCTCAGGGCCAAGCTGCAGCTGATGGTGACCATAGGCTGATTTTCCTTTCCAAAATTGAGGGAGGTTTCCTGCCCAGAATTTGAGCCCCAGTGGTAGGAAATGAGTCGGCAGATAGGTAATGGTTAACCTCTCATGGGTGACTCTGTGATGAATAACCCCACAACCTGACACTCTCCCTCAGGGCCACATGAACAGCAGTGCCAACACACCCCTTCCCGGTTTCTGGGTTTAAGGTCATCCCCTGAGGGAAGAACTCAAGAGGAACTTTCTCCACCCGAAGACTCTTGTCTGGCAGTTTCAGGACAAGGAAGCCTCTCAGTCTTTTCCCTAAGGAAACAGTTTCCAAACTCTCACTGAGGACTTGCCGGGTGGTCTAGGAGTTAAGAACCTGCCTGCCAATACAGAGGATGTGGGTTCGATCCCTGGTCTGGGGAGATCCCAAATGCTTCAAGGAAACTAAGCCCATATACCACAACTACTGAAGCCCGCGTGCCCGAGAGCCTGTGCTCTGCAACAAGAGAACCCACCACAGTGAGATGGCCGTACACCAAAACTAGAGAGTAGCCCCCATCACCACAACTAGGGAAAGCCTGCACACAGCAACAAAGACCCAGTGCAGCCAAAAGTAAGATAAGTAAATAAATATATCTTTTGAAAAAAAGCTCACTGAATGTTTCTCATCTATGTCTACTGAGCTGTGATTTACAAACCTAGCTAATACTTGTCTATCAAAAATTAGAAAGGGGACTTCCCTGGTGGTCCAGTGTCTAAGGCTCCACACTCCCAATGCAGGGGGCCCAAGTTCAATCCCTAGTCAAGGAACTAGACCCCACATGCCACACTAAGAGTTCGCCTGTCCCAACTAAAGATTCCACTGCAGCAAAGATGGAAAATCCTGTGTACCACAACTAAGACCTGGCGCAGCTCAATAAATAAATATTTTTCAAAAAGAAATTAAGAAAAAGCAGGCATCAGACTGAGATAAATAAGGATAATATAATAAACAATCATACATCTGAATTTGGCCCATCTCTAGGGATAATAATACTTAATTGAGGATGTGTCCTTTCCCCTTTTCTGGAACTAGAAGTCTTATCTTTAATAAGTGGGGTAGAGTTATCTGGAAGAGTTACACCAGTCCTCCAAACTCACTTTGCAGCTTTTCTGGTGAAATCCCAGGGTCTAAGAACCACAGAGGTGGAAGCTGCACCATCATTCCTCCAGACACCAGCCCAGACTTCTCCTGCCGCCTGGGGATGTGGGTCCAGTGGACTTTTCAGCCTATGGTCACCATCAGCAAACTGGTCCCCGGCCCTGCCTTTCTCTCAAGATGAAAAGACAGCCTTTTAGATCATTCTGGTAACTTGGAAACTAAGAGAACAAACTGAAGAAGAGAATAGACTCAAAAGGTCTTTGCTCTAAGTCTCAGAGCTGGGTGGCTGTGACTACCCCAGCCTCACCCCCAAGCCCCTGGTCCCTTTGTGGGGTATGACTGTTCCACTTGGGAAGGTGGGGAAGTCCCAGGGTGCTGCACATGCTTGCTCTTCACAAAGATGGGGGACACACATGTTGGTTCAGGAAATAAGACTGTGAACCCGACAGGATGCTCGGTCTTGCTCATGAGCACCTACCACGGAGCCTACAAAACTCATGCTGATGGACAGAGAAAATTGGCCGAAATCAGCTTTCACTGTGCCTGCAGTGACAGACCTCCTCCAACTTAAGGAAGCACTTCGGTCACTTCCTGCCTCATCCACACAAGGTCTGGCCCTGGGCTGTTTCCAGGTCACTCTTGTTTGCCCATGAGGTGTGGTCATGATGCACCCCCTGATCAGCAATCCTCAAGCCACCCAGGCTCTCAGGGCCATAATTAGCTGCTGGACCTGCCAATAACTCCCATGGGAGCTCTCAATGCCCTGGAAACAGGGAGCCCAGGATCCAGGCCACACACTCCAATCATTCCTCATACATTCCAGACCAAAGAGCATGACGCTTTATGTGGCAGGTGGCTACCACATCCCTTAAACTGTGCCCTGTCCAACCTACATAACAACTCTAAGAACCACGTGGAAAACCCAAAGTAACTACACAAACTAAATGCTTATCCCCTTTACAGCTTAGGCATAAAACAGCCAGACAACCTATTCTGACCAAATGAGTAACTCTTTTAAAATATAGAACAAATGCTCTTTTCCCACCCTGGGGATGGAAGGTGGGTTCCAATTGTGGCTCACCCCAGAGATCTCAGGACAGCTGTGGCTTCGGCCAGTTTCCTGGACCTGGGACAGCTGCACACCCCTGGTCAGAACAGGCTGGGGCACCACACATTCCAAGGAGCCCTGTTCACTTTCATAGAGGTATTTCAGGCCAAGAAGCCTTTCTGGGACTTCCCTCATGGTGCAGTGGATGGGAGTCCACCTCCAATGCAGGAGACACAGGTTCCACCCTGGTCCGGTAAGATTTCCATATGCCGCAGAGCAACTAAGCCCATATGCCACAACTACTGACGCCTTTGCGCTCTAGGGCCTGCAAGCCACAACTACTGAACTGTGTGCTGGTACTACTGAAACCCACACGCCCTAGGGCGCATGCTCTGCAACAAGAGAAGCCACCACAACGAGAAACACTCGCACCACAAGGAAGAGTAGCCCCTGTTCAATGCAACTAGAGAAAGCTCACGCAGAGCAGCAAAGACCCAGAGCAGTCAAAAATAAAATTTAGAAAGTTTTTTTTAAAAAGAAATCTATCTGTTTACCTCACCTGAACAGTGTGAAAGAATGTAGAGCTAGGGCCTGTTCCAGAAAGGGAACTGTCACCAGAGATAACTACAGTGAGAACTAGGTGTGGGACGGACAGGGAGGAATCCAGCTAAGTCTGTTTGTCAGAATTCCACTCAACCTCCCATTGACTCCACTGGCCCAGCAAACACTTGTTTACCAAACATTCACTTTCCCATCTTCTTGTAAACTGACTTCCTCCCCTCTGAAATCCCAAACCACCACCCACAACATCCTCTTTTTGTCTTTAACTTAAAAGTGTTGGTCACTCATGTGTCTGACTCTTTGCAACCACATGGGCTATAGCCCACCAGGCTCCTCTGACCATGAGAGTTTCCAGGCAAGAATACTGGAGTGGGTTACCATGCCCTTCTCAAGAGAGTCTTCCTGATCCAGAGATCGAACCCAGGTCTCCTGCATTGCAGGCAGCATCTTTACCATCTAAACCACCAGAGTTGAAGATGGTATTTAGAGTGAGGGTTTCGACCATTTTGCTCAGTTTTCCTGGGTGTCTCCCAAGTACACGTATTGTTATTAAACTTTTACTTCATCTCCTCCTGTTAATTTGTCTCATTTAACTCTCAGACCAGCCAGAAGAACCCAGATCAGTTCAGTTCAGTCGCTCAGTCATGTCTGACTCTTTTTGACCCCATGGATTGCAGCATGCCAGGCTTCACTGCCCACCACCAACCAACTCCCAGAGTTTGCTCTAACTCATTCATGTCCATTGAGTTGGTGATGCCATCCAATCTCATCCTTTGTCATCCTCTTCTCCTGCCTTCAATCTTTTCCAGCATCAGGGTCTTTTCAAGTGAGTCAGTTCTTCACATCAGGTGGCCAAGGTACTGGACTTTCCACTTCAGCATCAGTCCTTCCAATGAATATTCAGGATTGATTTCCTTTAGGATGGACTGGTTGGATCTCCTTGCAGTCCAAGGGACTTTTAAGAGTCTTCTCCAACAACACAGTTCAAAAGCATCAATTCTTTGGCACTCAGCCTTCTTCTATAGTCCAACTCTCACATCCATACATGACTACTGGAAAAACCATTGCTTTGACTAGATGCACCTTTGCTGACAAAGTAATGTCTCTGCTTTTAATATGCTTTCTTGGTTGGTCATAGCTTTTCTTCCAAGGAGCAAGCCTCTTTTGATTTCATGGCTTCAGTCACTATCTGCAGTGATTTTGGAGCCCCCAAAATAAAATCTCTCACTATTTCCATTGTTTTCCCATCTATTGTTTTCCCATCTATTTGCCATGATCTTAGTTTTCTGACTGTTGAGTTTTAAACCAACTTTTTCACTCTCCTCTGTCACTTCCATCAAGAGGCTCTTTAGTTCTTTGCTTTCTGCCATAAGGGTGGTGTCATCTGCATATATAAGGTTATTGATATTTCTCCTGACAATCTTGATTCCAGTTTGTGCTTCATCCAGTCCAGCATTTCTCATGATGTACTCAGCATATAAGTTAAATAAGCAAGGTGACAATATATAGCCTTTCCCAATTTGGAACCAGTCTGTTGTTCCATGTCCAGTTCTAACTGTTGCTTCCTAACCTGCATACAGATTTCTCAGGAGGCAGGTCAGGTGGTCTGGTATTCCCATCTCTTTCATAATTTTCCACAGTTTGTTGTGATCCACAGCTTTGGCATAGTCAATAAAGCAGAAATAGATGTTTTTCTGGAACTCTCTTGCTTTTTCAATGATCCAATGGATGTTGGCAATTGGATCTCTGGTTCCTCTGCCTTTTCTAAATACAGCTTGAACAACTGGAAGCTCACAGTTCACATACTATTGAAGCCTGGCTTGGAGAATTTTGAGCATTACTTTGCTATCATATGAGATGAGTGCAATTGTGTGGTAGTTTGAGTGTTCTTTGACATTGCCTTTCTTTGGGATTGGAATGAAAACAGACCTTTTACAGTCCTGTGACCACTGCTGAGTTTTCCAAATTTGTTGGCATATTGAGTGTAGCACTTTAATACCATAATCTTTTAGGATTTGAAACAGCTCAACTGGAATTTCATCACCTCCACTAGCTTTGTTCATAGTGATGCTTCCAAATGTCTTTCTCCCTGATGATGCTAAGATGGGGACAATAAATACGAGAGTTGGAGGAAAGCAAAGGTGATAAGTGTAGATGAATGTAAAATGGGGGCAAAAGCAAAGGTGGGAAAGTTCAGCCTGAAGAAATCCAGACAGACGTCAAGGAGGACCTGCTCTGACTTCTTACCACACACCCTGGGTCTGTTCAGACTTCTGGGCTCTCTCCCCAGCATGACATCTCAGTCCCGGCATCTCAAAGCTGGACAGAACACGTCCTAAGAAAACATGCACCAGGGACACTTCCTAGGTCAGGCAGGAGACAGTCTCAGGATCTAGGTTGTTGTTCATTGTTCAGTCGCTAAGTGGTGTCTGATCAAGGCAGAATGTGCCTTAGGTCTGCAGCCCCAACCACGAACAGGCAAACAGGGCTTCCACTGACCCTGAGGTTATGTGCTCCCTTCCCGCTCTGGCTTCGCGTGGGTGCCTTCTGGATCGGTGTCAGGTTTGAAACTGGATCCTCACTGGGACCCATCCTGACACTCATATGAACTTATCTTTTTGTTCCCTTCAACTGAGCATAGGGGCTTCTGAAGTTTCGTCTTTGAAATACAGTGTGGCTTCCTCTTAGGGACCAGGGAAAGGGTGTGTTCCTTCTGCTCCCATAAACTAGAAACCCATGTAGACCCACAGGGCCAGGAACATCATGTCAGGCCCAGGCACAGAACACATGCCCTCCTGGGTTGCATGAGAGCAGTGGGGATTATTGATGTGAGCCGTGGAGACTTTAGTTCCAGAACCGCTGTTCATTCCAAAAGTGCATACATATGTTCCATAAAAAGTATATTAAAAGATCATAGGAGCTGGGTAGGACTGAAGGTCATCCACCCAACAAGGTTTGTTTGCTTCTGCCAAGCTGTTCTATTTGCTTTTCTAACTCATTCAAAACCAGTTACTCATTATTTAAAGGCATGAGGAAGGATCACAATATATTAAGTTTCTTAAAGGTTATATAAAGTGGATTGTTAATATCAAGGGAACATTTCATGCAAAGATGGGCTCGATAAAGGATAGAAATGGTCTGGACCTAACAGAAGCTGAAGATATTAAGAAGAGGTGGCAAGAATACATAGAAGAACTGTACAAAAAGATCTTCAAGACCCAGATAATCATGATGATTATCCCACTCATCTAGAGCCAGACATCTTGGAATGTGAAGTCAAGTGGGCCTTAGAAAGCATCACTATGAACAAAGCTAGTGGAGGTGAAGGAATTCCAGTGGAGCTGTTTCAAATCCTGAAAGACGATGCTGTGAAAGTGCTGCACTCAATATGTCAGCAAATTTGGAAAACTCAGTAGTGGACACAGGACTGGAAAAGGACAGTTTTCATTCCAATACCAAAGAAAGGCAATGCCAAAGAATGCTCAAACCACTGCACAATTGCACTCATCTCACACGCTAGTAAAGTAATGCTCAAAATTCTCCAAGCCAGGCTTCAGCAATACATGAACTGTGAACTCCCTGATGTTCAAGCTGGTTTTAGAAAAGGCAGAGGAAACAGAGATCAAATTGCCAACATTCGCTGGATCATCGAAAAAGCAAGAGAGTTCCAGAAAAACATCTATTTCTGCTTTATTGACTATGCCAAAGCCTTTGACTGTGTGGATCACAATAAATTGTGGATAATTCTTCAAGAGATGGGAATAACAGACCACCTGACCTGCCTCTTGAGAAATCTGTATGCAGGTCAGGAAGCAACAGTTAGAACTGGACATGGAACAACAGACTGGTTCCAAATAGGAACTGGAGTACGTCAAGGCTGTATATTGTCACCCTGCTTATTTAATTTATATGCAGACTACATCATGAGAAACACTGGGCTGGAAGAAACACAAGCTGGAATCAAGATTGCCGGGAGAAATATCAATAACCTCAGATATGCAGATGACACCACCCTTATGGCAGAAAGTGAAGAGGAGCTAAAGGGCCTCTTGATGAAGGTGAAAGAGGAGAGTGAAAAAGTTGGCTTAAAGCTCAACGTTCAGAAAACGAAGATCATGGCATCTAGTCCCATCACTTCATGGCAAATAGATGGGGAAACAGTGGAAACAGTGTCAGACTTTATTTTGGGGGCTCCAAAATCACTGCAGATGGTGACTGCAGCCATGAAATTAAAAGACGCTTACTCCTTGGAAGAAAAGTTATGGTCAACCTAGATAGCATATTCAAAAGCAGAGACATTACTTTGCCGACTAAGGTCCGTCTAGTCAAGGCTATGGTTTTTCCTGTGGTCATGTATGGATGTGAGAGTTGGACTGTGAAGAAGGCTGAGCGCCGAAGAATTGATGCTTTTGAACTGTGGTGTTGGAGAAGACTCTTGAGAATCCCTTGGACTGCAAGGAGATCCAACCGGTCCATTCTGAAGGAGATCAGCCCTGGGATTTCTTTGGAAGAAATGATGCTAAAGCTGAAACTTCAGTACTTTGGCCACCTCATGCAAAGAGTTGACTCATTGGAAAGACTCTGATGCTGGGAGGGATTGGGGGCAGGAGGAGAAGGGGACGACCCAGGATAAGATGGCTGGATGGCATCACAGACTTGATGGACGTGAGTCTGAGTGAACTCTGAGAGATAGTGATGAACAGGGAGGCCTGGCGTGCTGCGATTCATGGGGTCGCAAACAGTCAGACACGACTGAGCGACTGAACTGAACTGAAAGTGGATTGTACACTAGGAGACTATGTCGAAAAGAACAGCTTTAGTATATGTGTGCCACTGCAGGAAACCTGGCTTCCACCCCTGGCTCAGGAAGATGCCCTGGAGGAGGAAATGGCAACCCACTCCAGTATTCTTGCCTAGAAAATCCCATGGACAGAGGAGACTGGTGGGTTACTGTCCACGGAGTCGCAAAGAGTCAGACATGACTGAATGATTGAGCACACCACATCTACATGTAGACAGCAAGCATGAAGTTATTCCAGGCACTTCATCCAGAGATGCATGAAGTTCTTCCAGGTAGTTGTGCTTTCTACCTGGAATGTGCTTTCCCAAATTATCCAACTTTTAAAATAACAACTCATACCATATATTATCATAAAATAGTATTAATAACTTTTTAAAAAATAAACCTGTTTGTCAACACGTCCCCTGTGGCAGCTCAAGGGTCATCTTCCAAGGAGAGATGTCCAAGAGTCAGGAATCAGAAGACAAGTCTGCACTCAACTCAAACACTGGTTCAGTAACCACTTTTGCATGTCATTTGTCATTCAATCCTTTAGTTTCTTCACCTGAAAAATAAGAGGAGGACTTGCTTTGTCTAACTCTCAGGGTTATTATAAGATTCTAAATTTTAAATCAAGATAGCATAGCAGGTAACACCACATTGTAAATCAACTACATTTCAATAAAATAAAATTTAATAAGAAACAAGATAATGTAGTAGAAAACTGGATAATGTCTAGACAACCTTCAAAGGACACTCCCCCCTTTCTCCTTACTGCCTCATCTCATGGCCACTACTTTCCCTTCTGCTCTTTTTGCTCCTCTCCCTCTCCCTGGCTGCAAAGACAAGAAATTCTTTGAAGTTCAAGCCAAGATCACTTTCTTTCCCAGCTGATGCTCTGCCCTCAATGAGTACATCCCTTCCTTAACTTTCAGTTACCAAGTGGACAAGTTGACATCTCCAGCTCACACTTTCGGATCTGTATCTCCAACTACATTCTAAATATAAAAACTTGGGATGTCCCTGGTGGTCCAGTGGTTACAACTCCACACTTCCATTGCAGTGGCCACAGGTTCATTCCCTGATCAGGGAACCAAGACCCTGTATGCCACACACTGAGGCAAAAAAAAAAAAAAAAAAAAAATCACTCTAAAACCAGCACAAGATTAGATATAACAGAGTCCAAAATTTGACCCTGGGATGCATGCATTTCATTACAATGGAAAGGAAGGAATTAAGTAATAAAGGTTGTTAGTTCAATTGGCTAGCTGTTTGTCAAAATGTTAAGTTTTATCCCTAACTCACCCCTTACTCTAAAAGGTCTTGTAGGTCTTCATAGAACCATTCAACTTCAGCTTCTTCAGCATTACTGGGCAGGGCATAGACTTGGGTTACTGTGATATTGAATGGTTTGCCTTGGAAATGAACAGAGATCATTCTGTCATTTTTGAGACTGCATCCAAGCACTGCATTTCGGACTCTCTTGTTGACTATGATGGCTACTCCATTTCTTCTAAGGGATTCCGGCCCACAGTAGTAGATATAATGGTCATCTGAGTTAAATTCACCCATTTCAGTCCATCTTAGTTCGCTGATTGCTAGAATGTTGACATTCACTCTTGCCATCTCCTGTTGGACCACTTCCAATTTGCCTTGATTCGTGGAGAAGGCAATGGCACCCCACTCCAGTACTCTTGCCTGGAAAATCCCATGGACAGAGGAGCCTGGTAGGCTGCAGTCCATGGGGTCGCTAGAGTCAGGCATGACTGAGCAACTTCACTTTCGCTTTTCACTTTCATGCATTGGAGAAGGAAACGGCAACTCCCTCCAGTATTCTTGCCTGGAGAATCCCAGAGACAGAGGAGCCTAGTGGGCTGTCATCTATGGGGTCGCACAGAGTCAGACACGACTGGAGCGACTTAGCAGCAGCAGCAGCAGTGGACCTGACATTCCAGGTTCCTATGCAATACTGCTCTTTACAGCATTGGTCCTTGCTTCCATCACCAGTCACATCCACAACTGCGTGTTGTTTTTGCTTTAGCTCCATCCCTTCATTCTTTCTGGAGTTATTTATTTCTCCACTGATCTCCAGTAGTATATTGGGCACCTACCGACCTAGGGAGTTCATCTTTCAGTGTCCTATCTTTCTGCCTTTTCATATTGTTCAGGGGTTCTTAAGACAAGAATACTAAAGTGGTTTGCCATTCCCTTCTCCAGTGGACCACATTCTGTCAGACCTCACCATGACCCGTCCATCTTGGGTGGCCCCACATGGCATGGCTTAGTTTCATTGAGTTAGACAAGGCCATGGTCTGTGTGATCAGATTGGCTAGTTTTCTGTGATTGTGGAACAACAGACTGGTTCCAAATAGGAAAAGGAGTGCGTCAAGGCTGTATATTGTCATCCTCCTTATTTAACTTTTATGCAGAATACATCATGAAAAACGCTGGGCTGGAAGAAGCACAAGCTGGAATCAAGATTGCTGGGAGAAATATTAATAACCTCAGATATGCAGATGACACCACCCTTATGGCAGAAAGTGAAGAAGAACTAAAGAGCCTCTTGATGAAAGTGAAAGAAAAGAGTGAAAAAGTTGGCTTAAAGCTCAGTTCATTTAGTTCAGTCGCTCAGTCATGTCCGATTCTTTGAGGAACTGCAGCATGCCAGGCCTCCCTGTCCATCACCAACTCCCGGAGTTTACCCAAACTCATGTCCATTGAGTCGGTGATGCCATCCAACCATCTCATCCTCTGTCATCCCCTTCTCCTCCTGCCCTCAATCTTTCCCAACATCAGGGTCTTTTCAAATGAGTCAGCTCTTTGCATCAGGTGGCCAAAGTATTGGCGTTTCAGCTTCAACATCAGTCCTTCCAATGAGCACTCAGGACTGATTTCCTTTAGGATGGACCGGTTGGATCTCCTTGCAGTCCAAGGGACTCTCAAGAGTCTTCTCCAACACCACAGTTCAAAAGCATCAGTTCTTCTGCACTCAGCTTTCTTTATAATCCAACTCTCACATCCATACATGACTACTGGAAAAACCATAGCCTTGACTAGATGGACCTTTCTTGACAAAGTAATGTCCCTGCTTTTTAACATACTGTCTAGGCTGGTCATAACTTTCCTTCCAAAGAGTAAGCGTCTTTTAATTTCATGGCTTCAATCACCATCTGCAGTGATTTTGGGGGCCTAAAAAAATAAAGTCAGTCACTGTTTCCCCATCTATTTGCCGTGAAGTGATGGGACTGGATGCCATGATCATAGTTTTCTGAATGTTGAGCTTTAAGCCAACTTTTTCGCTCTCCTCTTTCACCTTCATCAAGAGGCCCTTTAGTTCTTCTTCACTTTCTGCCATAAGGGTGGTGTCATCTGCATATCTGAGGTTATTGATATTTCTCCCGACAATCTTGATTCCAGCTTGTGCTTCTTCCCGCCCAGCGTTTCTCATAATGTACTCAGCATATAAGTTAAATAAGCAGGTGACAATATACAGCCTTGACATACTCCTTTTCCTATTTAGAACCAGTCTGTTGTTCCATGTCCAATTCCAACTGTTGCTTCCTGACCTGCATACAGGTTTCTCAAGAGGCAGGTCAGGTGGTCTGGTATTCCCATCTCTCTCAGAATTTTCCCGCAGTTTATTGCGGTCCAGTCAAAGGCTTTGGCATAGTCAATAAAGCAGAAATAGATGTTTTCCTGGAACTCTCTTGCTTTTTTGATGATCCAGCGAATGTTGGCAATTTGATCTCTGGTTCCTCTGCCTTTTCTAAAACCAGCTTGAACATCAGGAAGTTCACGGCTCACGTATTGCTGAAGCCTGGCTTGGAGAATTTTGAGCATTACTTTGCTAGCATGTGAGATGAGTGCAACTATGTGGTAGTTTGAGCATTCTTTGGCATTGCCTTTCTTTGGGATAGGAATGAAAACTGACCTTTTCCAGTCCTGTGGCCACTACTGAGTTTTCCAAATTTGCTGACATATTAAGCACAGCACTTTCCCAGCATCATCTTTTAGGATTTGAAAGAGCTCCACTGGAATTCCATCACCTCCACTAGCTTTGTTCATAGTGATACTTTCTTTTTTTTTTTTCAGTCTCAGATATTTTTAACACTAGGAATTACAAACAGTGTCTGCACACAGGCATAAATTTGCAGTTGAACTAATGCAATGTAAAGCTTTCATTATGTTAAAAACTCAAATTCTAGAAGAATTAAGAGTGTCTGTTCTTATTCCAATGTGAAGAGAAATAGAAAAATATGCACATACCAATGGAAAGACTGCATGTGTGGCTACTTTAGAAACTAAAATATTTTTGTTAAATTCTTGTCTTTTTCATTAATAATATCCATACTTTTACAAAAGATCCCCAAAATGAGGATTAAGAGTATTTAATCAATTATGATTGATTATTGCTACTTTAGGTAGAGCTTTTCAATTAGCTCTCTCTCTTTCTCAAAGTGAATCATAACTCCAGAAAGGGGTTAGCAGTGGCTTTCCTGGGGGTGCGGTCTGCTGCTGCTGCTGCTGCTAAGTTGCTTCAGTCGTGTCCATCTCTGTGCGACCCCACAGACGGTAGCCCACCAGGCTCCCCCATCCCTGGGATTCTCCAGGCAAGAATATTGGAGTGGGTTGCCATTTCCTTCTCTAGTAGTGATACTTTCTAAGGCCCACTTGACTACACATTCCAGTATGTCTGGCTCTAGGTGAGTGATCACACCATCATGATTATCTGGGTCATGAAGATCATTTTTGTACAGTTCTTCTGTGTATTCTTGCCACCTCTTCTTAATATCTTCGGTTTCTGTTAGGTCCATACCGTTTCTTAAAGCTCAACATTCAGAAAACTAAGATCATGGCATCTGGTCCCATCAGTTCATGGCAAATATGGCAATCAGATGGGGAAACAGTAGAAACAGTGGCTGACTTTATTTGGGGGGCTCCAAAATCACTCCAGATGGTGATTGCAGCCATGAAATTAAAAGACACTTACTCCTTGGAAGGAAAGTTATGACCAACCTAGACAGCATATTAAAAACCAGAAACATCACTTTGTCAATAAAGGTCCATTTAGTCAAGGCTATGGTTTTTCCAGCAGTCACGTATGGATGTAAGAGTTGGATTACAAAGAAAGCTGTGTGCAGAAGAATTGATGCTTTTGAACTGTGGTGTTAGAGAAGACTCTTGAGAGTCCCTTGGACTGCAAGGAGATCCAACCGGTCCATCCTAAAGGAGATCAGTCCTGGGTGTTCATTGGAAGGACTGATGTTGAAGCTGAAACGCCAGTACTTTGGCCACCTGATGCAAAGAGCTGACTCATTTGAAAAGACCCTGATGATGGGAAAAATTGAGGGCAGGAGGAGAAGGGGATGACAGAGGATGAAATGGTTGGATGATATCACTGACTCAATGGACATGAGTTTGGGTAAACTCCGGGGAGTTGGTGATGGACAGGGAGGCCTGGCATGCTGCAGTTCATGGGGTCTCAAAGAGTTGAACATGACTGAGCGACTGAACTGAACTGATCTGATCACTGCTTACTCAAAATCAAAATTCAGACAAAGCAATAATAAGCAAAACATATAAAGAGCTGCTTCAAATTTATTTTTCTAAATTGACTATAAAATTGGGAAATGTACTGATAAACATTAGAAAATATTTTAAAAGATATGAAAAAAATATCCACCTTCATTAAGAATAATACAATAAAATATGAATTAAAGATAATCAAATATTGAGGACTTCCATGGCAGTCCAGTGGTTAAGATTCTGTACTTCTAATGCAGCAGGCTCGAGTTCCATTCCAGGTCAGGGAACGAAGAGGCCATATGTCACACAGCACAGCTAAAAAGTTAAAAAAAGAAAAAAGACAGTATTCAATATAGATATTAGATACTAATGGATACCAATATAGGTGAGAATATGGGGAAATGGATTCTCTCCGACACTTTGGAGCACAAATCAGTGCTTCTGAGTCATCAAGATTCCACCTTTCGTGCATTCTGACTCATCACATTTCTGGAAACCTATCCTGTAGCAATAGCAGGATAATCACAGAATTGCTTGCATTTAGAAGAAAGGAAAAAAAAATACTGGTAAGAACTCAAGTGCCCATCAATAAGAATATATATAATTATAGTATTTATAATATAATATATATATAATGTATTATATATAAATAACACAATTATATATATTGTATATAACATATATAATATATAACATAATTATATATATTATATTATATATATTGTATTGACTATATATTTATATATCATGGTTGATATATTGATTATATATATAATAATATATAAATACAATATTATATTATAATATTGTATATAATATATAAATATTATACATATAATATGGGGCTTCCCTGGTGGCGCAGAGGTTAAAGCGTCTGCCTGCAGTGCGGGAGACCTGGGTTCGATCCCTGGGTCGGGAAGATCCCCTGGAGAAGGAAATGGCAACCCACTCCAATATTCTTGCCTGGAGAATCCCATGGACGGAGGAGCTTGGAGGAGCTTGGTGGGCTACAGTCCACGGGTCGCAAAGAGTCGGACACAACTGAGCAACTTCACTTTCACTTTCATACATATAATATACATAAATAAATTATAGTACGCCAGACACTATGCATCCATTTAAAGCACATGGTAGCTCAAGAGGACTTGTAAAGTTATCCAGAGTATAATGTTGAGGGAAAAAAATGAGTTGTAAAACAAAAGAAACAGTACACTATTGGTTACATGTGTGTGTACATACACATATATACATACACAGACACACATACATAAGGAAAGATTCTGAATAGATACACAGATTCAAACTCAATTCTTTTTATTTTTGGCTGTGCTATTTTATTTTTATCTTCGTTGCTGTGCGCAGGCTTTCTCTAGTTGTGGTGAGCAAGGGCTAGTCTCTAATTGTAGTGTGCGGGCTTCTCAGTGCAGTGACTTCTCTTGTTGCAGAGCATGGGTTTAGTTGCCCCGCGGCTGAGATCTTCCCAGATCAGGGATAGAACCTGTGTGCCCCCACGCTGGCAGCTGGATTCTTAACCACTGGACCACCAAGGAAGTCCGAAACTCCTTTCTTTAAGGGTAAGACTTGCAGGGGAACAGAGGAACCCTTATATTATACTTTAAGATCCCCTAGAGGAGGGCATGGCAACATACTCCAGTATTCTTGCCTGGAGAACTCCACGGACAGAGAAGCCTGGTGGGCTATACAGTCCGTGGGGCTGCAAAGAATCAGACACAACTGAGCCCCAGGAGAATGCATCTGGGGCTGGAGAGCGCCTGTGATCTAACATCTTAGCAGCAGGCATGACTGCCACCTGGTGGTCATGTGCTGCCATGGCATGCCACCAACCTGAGGGTTTCTCAGCCTTGCACTGTTGCCATTGTCAGGGGGTGGGGACTATTTTGTGCACACTATGGGAGGCTCAGCAGCACCCCATGGAAACCAGCACCTTCTGGAAACCAGTGACACTCTCTCCCCAAGTGGTGACAGCGAAAATGTCTCCAGACACTGGCAATTGTCCCCTCTAGGGGCAAAACCACTCCTGGCTGAGAACCTAAGAGTCTCGTGAATGCAAAGTAAATAACTGAACTGTGTTTGTTCATTCACTCATGAACAGCTCACATTAGGCAAAGGCTTTTGTTTCTAACATCAGCTGGAAGGAGTGAGCTCTTGGCCAGGGTCACTCACACACAGAATGCTTCTCACAGCTTTGCGAGATTCTGAGCTTTAAATTCGGGAAGAAAATCCATTCTTATCCAGTGCCTCCCCACCTGCCTTAGGCAGAAATAACAAGCATGGTGACTCCCGGCACACACACCGCCCACACTCGGCTCAGACCTCCAGTGGGAACTCACAGCAGACCACGCTGCAGCCTCATCATGGCACTTCAGCCAGCGACTGCCACATCACCCAGACAGAAAGCTACTTTACCCCTTGGACTTGAGTCTCCTCTCCCCCCACCTAAAGCTGAAGTCAGGGTGAAGTGGCACTGACAAGGGGGATCCTACTTGAGAACCCTCTTTGTTCCCCGCAAACCTGAGACTCCACTAGAAACGAGGCTCCAGGTGGCACTAGCAGAGGTCCAGGAAGTGCGCTCTGTCCCAGGCGGTCCTGGCAGTCCCCACTGGCCCCCGAACACACACACACACAAACACCCCTAGAGACACCAGACGGCTGGGTGCTGGCAGGGAGGTGCCACCACACAAAGCACGCTCCCCAGGAAGTTCCTCTTCCTCATGGGCAGACGATCCCCTACCCATCCAGCTGCATGCCCTTTCCACCCATTCAGGCAGCATAGGCAGGGACCAGGTAGAGCGCCAGCAGCACCAGATCAACCAAGCTGACCAAAATAGTACCACAAAGGCTCTGAAGATTAAGTTGCCACTGAAACCACGGCCCACAAAACTACACCGAGACCTACTATAAACAGGGTGACGATGCCCTAAAACAGATTTAAATAGCACCCTCAGTTACATGAAAGTAACACGTAAAACCCTAGATTGAAAGCTTTATCTTTTACAGTTTGAAAAGATCCTTTTCTTTTGTAGTCAGTGCTACTGACAAGTCAGATTTACTCAGTCAGTTATTCGCTGAGGGACCACAAAATGCCAGGAACTGGGTTTTTAATTTTTTTAAATTTAATTTTGGCTGTGCTGGGTCTTCATTGTTGCCCACAGGCTTTTCTTTAGTTGTGATGAGAGGAAGCTACTCTGTAGTTGTAGTGTGTGGGCATCTCATTGGGGTGGCTTCTATTGTGGAGCATGGGCTCCAGAGCACAGGCTTCAGGAGTTGTAGCACCTCTCCCGCAGGCATGTGAAATCTTCCCAGACCAGGGATCAACCACTGTCCCCTACATCGGCAGATGGACCATCAGGGAAGTCCCAGGCACTGCTTTTGACACTGGGGTTTTAGCACTCATTGAACAAAACAAATCATTCTTATTTTTTTTTATCTTGTAAGTGATCCATGTTTAGTCTCTGGAGGCTGTCAGAAGTTCTTTGTTATTTATTGTTAGAGGACTTCAACAAGAGGATGTGATCATTGGTTGACCCAAGAGCTGTTGTTTAGTTGCTAGTTGTATCCAACTCTTCACCACTCCGTGGACTGTAGCCTGTCAGGCTCCTCTGTCCATGGGATTTCCCAAGCAAGAATACTGGAATGGGTTGCCAGTTCCTCCTCCAGGGGATCTTCTCCACTCAGGAATTGAATTTGTGTGTCTTGCATCTCCTGCACTAGTAGGTGGGTTCTTTACTAGCTGAGCCACCAGGGAAGTCAAAGGAATTTGAGTTATTTTCAAAGCAGAGAATCCATGGTGTTAAAATATGGTCAAGACCACTCCCCATTAATGACCCTCTTCCTACCAGGTGATCTTATATAATAATAAATCTATTTTCACCTCTGTTTTGCAGTAATCATCTGGCTGACTGCATGTATGTTTCTGCATGCGCGTATGTATTTGGGTGTTCATGTGAATCAGGGTGGGACAAAGGTGAATAATACCTTTGGAGGTGGAGCTGCTTGTATCTGTTAGTATCCATTCCTCTCCCAGCCCAGCTGTAAGGTTACCCTGTGCTATGGTGAGTGGACAAAGATTTCCCCAGAGTGATTTCAGAGAGAACAGAAAGGAGCACACAAGACATCAGAAAGCACCTCCACTCCCAGAGCACATCCCTGAGTCCCCTCGTGGCATATGGAGCTTTTCATCACTGCTATCATTCCATCCCCATCTAGACACGCCGCACACACCCCCTAGGGCAGACTGTACCCATCTGTCTCCCAGAGGGTCTCCAATCCATTTTTCATTCATTTCTTAATTCAACAACCTCCTCCTTCCAGAGGCACCCAGGTTGGGTTTGGGACAAGGACCTAGCCGTGTACATTAGGATGCTCTGTTAGTTACCGTTTACTATCTAACAATATTACTACATACTTAGTGGCTGAAAATGGCACACATTTGTTATTTCACAGTGTCTGTGGATGAAGGTCCAGGCACAGCTTAGCGGGGTGCTTGTAGTGGGCTGTCAAGGTATCAGCCAAGACTGGTTTCTCATATGAAGACTCTATCTACTAGGGTTGATCCACTTCCAGGCATCTGGGGGTTGTTGGCAAGGGTTAGTCCTCATCTGTCTTTCTGGGCTGACAGTTTCTTGTCTTGCAGATTTCCCCAATATCACACTTGTTTCACCAATGCCAGCAAGGAGGATTCTCCTAGCAAAACAAGCATTAGAATCGTGTCACCTTTGTTGCGTTTTATAGGTTAAAAGTAAGTCACAAGTGCTACTCACACTCAAGGTCGCGGAGCAGATAACACAAAGGTGTGAATACCATGAGGCTCAGATCATGGGAACCACTTTGAAAAATGGGAACTGGATAAGGAGTACCTTCTTCTTCTTCTTTTTGCTGTGTCTTGTGGATTGCAGGATCTTACCTCCCCTACCAGGGACTGAATCTGCACTCACTGCAACGGAGGTGAGGAGTCTTAACCACTGGACTGTCAGGGAAATCCCAAGGGGGTGCCTTATGGTAGGAACTAAAAATCTTTTCCCCAAAGTTTCTGAAAACCACTGAAGGGTTTTAAGCAGGAATGTAACATCTTATTCTTAACTTTAGAATGATCACCGGCCAGAACATGTGGCTAACAGACTGGTGGGAAAGCAAACTTGACTTAGAGAAATCAGCTAGGAGGCTGGTACCTTAACACCAGAGAAATGCTCGCTGTCTAGAACAAAGGTAATGGGGCTTCCCTGGTGGCTCAGACATTAAAGAAACCGCCTGCAATGCAGGAGACCCAGGTTCGATCCCTGAGTCAGGAATATCCCCTGGAGAAGGGAATGGATACCCACTCCACTATTACACTAAGGTAATATTGAAGGGAAAAGAGAAACATGAACAAACTGGAGAATGATTTAAAGAATACAGGGAATAGGACTTGGTGATGAATAAACAGTGAGAGTTGAGGATACTCAGGTTCTGGCTTTTGCAAATGATTTGTGAGCAGTGATATTATTCACTGAGATGAGGGACAGTGTAGACAAAAGTTTGAAGTGGGTAGGTTTGTCCAATAACAGAAAGTGAAAGTTGCTCTGTTACGTCCAACCCTTTATGACCCTATAGTCCATGGAATTCTCTAGGCCAGAATACTAGAGTGGGTAGCCTTTCCCTTCTCCAGGGGATTGTCCCCATCCAGGGACCAAACCCAGGTCTCCCGCATGGCAGGCGGATTCTTTACCAAGTGAGCTACAGGGAAGCCCATTAACAGAGACTAATCGTGCTCCCTTGAGGGAACACCTCCTTTGATTAATTTTTATGCTTGCAGAGAACCTGTTGCTCAAATCTGTTGAGCCAGTTGAAACTGGTTGAATCTTTTCAACTCACCCATCTCACGTGTGAATTTTCAGTATTACAAGTAGCCTACGAACGCGTGTACATCGGGCTGCAAATGCACCTTTTACACTGTTTGACGGCAAAGGATGAGTTTGGGAGAAAGAGGACGAATGCAGGGAAAGCCAAATACTCTAACATCTTAACACTGGAGTGTCTTAAGTGGGACGCCTCACCAGCGCCACGTGCAGACAGAGCGCAGGATTTGCAATATCTCCGGTTCTGCCGTTTGCTCTCTTGCGTGTCCGCTGGGTCCCGCACTAGCTAAGCGCCCGCTACTCTCGCGAGAGGGAGGCAGCCCGCGGCTCCTAGGATTCCCCCAACCGCGCCACGCGTGCTCCCACCTGCTAAGGAGCGGGAGTCTGGCCGCACCCGGGGCCTTCTGGGAATCGTAGTTCCGGGGCCGAACGAGGCCCGCCAGCCTAACCCTGTTCTTGCGCATGCGCGGCCCCGCGGCCCCGAGAAGTTCGTAGCCTTTGTGAGGCCGTGGTGGGAGGTGAGTTGTCGCTCAGGTGCCGGTTTTCTCACTCGGCCTCGGCGGCGCCCCCAGGGCAGCTGTCTGCACTGATCAAGGCTGGAGTGCGCGCTGGAGGAAGGGGCGTCGAGGGCAGGAACGAGGCCCGGGGGCGCGGGACGGGCTGGCGGGTGGGGGGGCTTGGTCTGCACGGCGGCCCCTCGGCGGCGGCCCGGCCGCCGGTGCTCCGGCCGTGCGGTCCCCGAGCGGCAGCGCCAGGCTCTAGCGCCCAGCCTCAGGGATGCTTGTCCCGGCTTTCCAGGTGCCAGCTTCGAGGGCCGAGCCGGCTAGGGACGGAGCGAAGCCTTTGGAGGAGCCCCCCCGAGGGGCGGCGGGAAGGAGGACCACGAGGCCTCAGGGCTTCCCGCCCCTCCGCCCCGAGCGGGCTGCGCTGGGGGAGAGCAGAACCTTCGCGGCCGGGAGGAGGCGGTGGCCATGGAGACTGATGTGGCCGAAACGCCTGGGAAGAGAGGTGAGAGGGGCTGGTGTTGAACTTGTGCTGGGGGCCGGGCCGAATCCTTCCTGATGAACGGGAGTCAGTGTTGTCTGGCTCCTTTGTCTAGGGACGGACGGGTTCTTCCAGTGAGAGTGGAGAGTTTGCTGTGGGATCCCCCCCTCTTCCCACTCCAGCTGGGTGCACAGCAGACCCTCCAAAGCCTCCCTCAAAATGTGAGCAACATGTTATTAATTGCTGCTGAGGCTCGGGCATAGCCTCTCGCTTTGTCTCACACCTTCTCCTGGGTGGTTATACCATCCTAGCCTCATCAGTGGGTCCGACGTTTTAGCTTTTGGTTGACAAAAGTATCTTCCACATCTTCCCAGTTGGCTCAGTGGTAAAGAACCCGCCTGCTAATGCAGGAGACACAGGAGAGAATGGCTCGATCCCTGAGTCTTGAAGATCCCCTGGGGAAGGAAATGGCAACCCACTTCAGTATTCTTGTCTGGGAAATCCAACCTACTTCAGTATTCTTGTCTGGGAAATCCCATAGACAGAGGAGCCTGGCGGGCTACAGACCGTGCGATCGCGGAGAGTCGGACACGACTGATTACGCATGCATTTTCCACACCAATTTTTCCACTTTGCACAAAAACTCTTTGATTTCGGTAGTGCAGATCCTTTGTCTTACAGAGGAGACACGAGGCATAAGAGTCAGTGACTGGCTTCCAGTTCTCCTAAATCAAGGCTTTCTTGAAGTTTGCTCCGTGACCTACATCAAATCTGCGCCCCTCCCCCACCCCTGCTTGTTGGATTTCTAGGTTCTACCCCAGGCTCAAGTAATAATAATTATTTGGAGGTGGGATCCAGCAGTCTACCTTTGAACTAAGGTTGCAGGGTGATTTCTTTCAGAGCTGTTGAGCCTGTTTTTCCCATATTAATTTAATGTAGATTAAGCCTGGGGCGGAGGCTGTGCAGCGGGGACTTTAACGTCCAGGCTCAGAGGATGCTGTCTTCCAGGATCTGTTAGGGTAACAGCAGCTGAATGAATTGAAGCCCAAAGAGCAGCGTTCCTGAGTTATTTCCAGACTGGGGTCCCTTCAATAGCAGTGTCTGTAAGGAGCACCAGTAGTACAGTGGCAGGAGTTTTAGACGTGCAGATCTGCGTCACTTGATATATTTGGGTCCTATCATGACTGCTTTCTTGCCTTTAGTTCTGCCTCCCCAGGATTCTCCCTTTTTCCAAGAAAACTGCACAGAAGAGGGAGAAGTGGCAGCTTTGCGCCTCACGGCCAGGTCGCAGGTAAGTGGAAATCTCTGCTGATTATTGAAATTCACCTTGTCTCTCAGATCGTGGACACACTTCTGTCTGAAGTGGAGTTTCTGTGTCTTGCTAGAGCCCATCTGGAGAGCTGAGTTCTGATTCTAAGAGATGGCTCGAGTGACTAGTGGGTTCGGTGGGACATGTTTTCTACTTCTTCACAGTATCTTGTGCATCTAGTTTTATCATTCAGCAGGCATGGAAGGAGCTTTGCTCTTCTTTAATGTAGCGGCTAATTTCTGTGCCTGGTATTTGGAAATGATTTTAAAAGATAGTGTGGTGCACTTTTCTTAAAATGTATGTTTCAGTAGGGGAAACAGCATACACATGACTGTTAAGTAGGAATTTAAGAAAGCACCTTAAGTGCTGGAGTGAATTATGAACATAATTACTCAGATAGTTCAAAGAAATACCAGAAGAGGAAGCCTATAGAAGGAGTCTAATCAGCCCTCCAAGATGATGAATGCTCAGGTATTTTAGAGGTGAAGTGTTATCAGTTGCAGCTCACTTTCCAATCTCTTCCTTCTCCAAGGGCTGATATTAAGAATTGTTAATTTGGGACTTCACTGACAGTCCAGTGGTTGAGACTCTGCTTCCACTGCCAGAGGCTCGAGTTCAATCCCTGGCCAGTGAACTAAGATCCTTCATGCCCTATGGTGTGGCCAAATATATATATATTAGAATTGATGTATATAAGTGATAGTTGTAATTTATGGGTGATTGGTATAATAGTCTTTCAACTTTCTTTGCATGTCTAAAAGCTTTTAACTTTTATTAAACTTGGGTAGGAGAAAAGAGTTCTCCCTGATGTCTGTCATACCACAACCCAAAGATTCCTCCACTAGCCTCTCTCTTGGCTGCTTTAATCCACAGTGTGAAAAGTGGGCCTGTCACAGTCCCACCGTTTAGCGAAGTGATTTCTCAGGATCCTTGTGTACTTGGTGGCGTTCATTAGTTTCTTGAATGTATTATATGAATATTGAAGATTTTATCACTCAAGAAGCTTTTTAAGTTGCAGCTAATGAAAACTCAGTTCAAACTGGCCTAAGCGAGTTATCGACAGTTATAAGGGAAAATCCAGGTCTGGCTAAAATTAAGTTCAGACAGTGACATTAGAACCTGTTTTCTCCATTTCAGTCACCTTTTCTTTTCTCTCTGTGTGTTTTGCACTCAGACTTTTCTTCTAGTGCAGGCTGGCCCCTAACAAATTTAGGCTTACATCTTCCCATATTGAAAATCAGAGGAAAAGAACGTCTTCCTTTCTGGTCGTTACAGAATCCAGAAGTACTGAAAGTTAACTCTAATGGGTATTATACCCTTCCTTGGACCATTATTCACCAAATCTGAGTGTGATGATCGTGTATAGACCTGAGCACACACATGTAAACCTGTATCCCACCCGTGGGTTAGAACGGTGAGCTAGGACTGCCTGAACTGCGTGGACTAAATGTGGCTAGGCATGGCAGCCAGAGGACAGTCAGGGTATAAACACCAGAAGAAGGGTGAATGCTTAATACATTTCAACAAGAGACTAGTTTCGAGAGTTGTTAAAGCTTCAGGATGGATTAAACCTTTTATGGAAATTTTGAAAATTCTCTGTGTGTCCTTTTTATATTGCATTAGATTTTGTTTGATGCTAATATTGCAACTGTCTTTCTTATTAGAATTTGCCTGGGCTGTGGATCTTTTACTTATCAGATTGTTGTTTGTTTTTTTTTAATGTTTTAAAATTTTGCTCACAGTAACCAAGTGAAAGGCACAGACATGTATAAATATAAAAGTATATTATCCGTACTAACCTCAACAAATTGCTACTTCTCTCTACTGAGGATAACAGTTTGGTGTATATTTTTCCATATATTTTCGCTGGACTTGAACTACTGTATTCGGACATGTAATATACTATGTTTCCTTCCATTTCCCCACCCACCCACCCAGTCCCCAACTTTGGGGGTTTTGTCTGGATCTCTTTTTCTGTAAAGAGGATGTGTCTGTTTTAAGAAACCTTTTTATAAGGGAAATGAATGTATTCATATTAATATAATTACTTGTGTATTTCACATTTTTGTTGCTGTGTGATTTTTGTAATTCTGTTTACTGTGCTTTCTCCTATATTTTTTCTGCCTTTTGTGCAGTAGTTTGCATTTTGTTTTTCTGATTTTTGTTTGTTTGGTTTTCTGATTTTTTTTTTAATAGTTTGGAAGTTAATTTCCACTGTCAGTTTAGCTATAGATAGGCAGATTGGAGGATCAAAGTCATTTTTTTTCATAGTATCTTGTCTACTTAGTAGCTGATTAATGATTTTTCCATTTTCTAAGGATGATTCCTATATTTTTTTAAGTCTCTAAGATTAGTTCCATTTTGGGAAACTTTATTTGAAATAATTTGAGACTTATGTAGCAAGTGGTAGAAAGATGTCTCATATATGTACTCCATTCAGACTCTCCAGGATTTAACATTTCACTTCATTTATTACTTTCTTTTTCGAGAATCAGGAAGTTGATGTTGTTATAGTGCTATAACGTACTGCTCTTATTCATGTTTCCCAGTCCCTTATTTTTCTTGATTTTCTTCCCCTTAATTTCTGCTTTTATCCTGTAATTCCTTCTGTTTTCCCTCATTCTGTCTCTAATTTGACTTGTGTGCTTTGTTCACTTAATTATACTAATTTTTTTAATGAAATGGAAGTGTTTCTTCTGAGTACAATTTTAGCCTTATGACATTGATTTTTGCCTTTTATTTCATTATTGTTTTGAAATTTTAATATTTTTGTAATTAATTTTTTCAATTACCATCAGTTATTGCTTTTTCATTTCTCTTTTGAAATTTATTAACATTTACTTTGTTACTTTTGCAAATGCTTTATGGATATTTAAATAGAAGTTGCTTTCTATCAAGTTATAGCATTTGGTATATTTATTTCAACAACGTGGAATATTATTCCCATTCTTGATCACTTAAAGAGAAACGTTCAGTACTGGTATGTGTCTTTTTCCAATGAGTTTTTGTATTTTGTGTGTTAGATAAACTCAGTCCTAAGGTGTTTACATATGAACATTTACATTTTATATCTGTGTGAGAGTGAAGTCGCTCAGTCGTATCCAACTCTTTGCGACCCCATGGGCTGTAGCCTACCAGGCTCCTCTGTCCATGGGATTTTCCAGGCAATAGTCCTGGAATGGATTGCCAGTTCCTTCTCCAAGGGATCTTCCCAACCCAAGGATTGAACCCGGGTCTCCTGCATTGTGACAGACGCTTTACCGTCTGAGCCACCAGGGAAGTCCAGTGTTGCTGTCATTTTCCAGTTTAATGCTTCTTGCTTTGAATTGATTCTATGCTTCACTGAGCTTGTCCAGTCACAAGTTCTGTGTAAATTATCTTTCAAATTTTTTATTGAGGACTCCCAAAGAGAATTATACAGATGTGCTTTTTGTCTCTGCCTGTATTTCATTTACTTTGCCAAACTGTTTTGTTGATTCATTGGTTCCTGTTTTAATTCTTTATTCCCCAGAAAAAATGATAGTCTCTCAGTGCAGAAACCATGGTCTTCTTTTGATTCTCATGTTGGATCTTGGACAGTGTGCCTGGCACATAACCAGCAACTGTACACGGAAAGTCCAGAACACGTGAGAATGCTTGTCTCTTACTGCAGTCATTCGCCTTGTTGAATACATCTACGCACCCACTCCAGGACCAGCAGAAACTGAGAGGTGATAGGGAGACTGCGAAGAGACAGATGGTAAATAGAAGTATGTTTTGTGTCTTAGGCTTCAGTGACCTTCAAGGATGTGGCCATGGACTTTACCCCAGAGGAGTGGGGGAGACTGGATCCCGCCCAGAGGGACGTGATGCTGGAGAACTACAGGAACCTGGTCTCACTCTGTAAGGACAGACTCTCTTTTTGACTCCTGACCTGCTTATGGGGACCTCATTGTTTTATTGACAATGAAGTAGCTTAACAAAGCCAGAAATTATGTAAAGTATTGGTCCTTTTGGGCCCAGAGAGAATCTGTATATGCTCTAGGGTCTTGGTGAAAGGTCTGGGCTTGTTTTTTTTAATTAGGAGTCTTTGGATTCAGGTGACAGAAACTGAATTCACACTAGCTTGGAAGGGAATCAGGTACAGTGTCAGGAGTTTCTTTTACCTGCTTATTTTTTAATGACGTGCCATAGGTTTTCCCGAATCTCCCTGTGGGCAGAGATGGCCTTTGGCCCCTCTAGTGTTACGTCCTTCCAGTTACAAAGCTGAGGAAAGAAAGAGGGCTTCTGTCCTGGGAGTTTCAGCAGATAGGCTCGTGTGTCCACCATGAGACAGTTACTCAAGCCAGGGAGATAGAGAACACTCTGGCCAGTTTGGATCCTGTCTCCACCTCTGTGTGGTGTGTTTGTGTGCAAGTGTGTGCATGCACACACATGCATGTACATGTATGTGTTTGTATGAGTAGTGGAAGGAACTATCTTAGCTCCTCCCAAATCTCATGTAATAAATTCAGTAAGAAAATAGGTTCTAGTAACTGAAGAAAAAAGAAAGGAAAACATCAGAAACAACTAGTCATAGTCCCTCCGGCTCATGGTGCTGCTGCAGAGGTCCCACTTCACCCAGCTCTTTCCCTGAGCTGAGGACTGATGAGCAGTGTCTCCCTGGGACTCCCGTAATAAACAAGTGAGAAAATCTTTTTTTTTTCTTTCCATTTTTTACAGGCTAAATGTTTGTCTTTTCAAATGTGTGTGACTCCTTACTGTGCCCAGACTCTTGCTGCACATGTTTTAAGCTTCATTTATAGGCTTCCACCTCCCTTATTCCAGAACTTCCTATGGTGTCTTGTCTTTGTGGATCCAGGGGTTGGGACTGTGCTCTGGGACACAGCTTCATACCCATCACCAAGAGCTAAGTTCCTTTTTTTTTTTTTTTTTTTGAAATTTTTCTAATGAGCAGGGCTTCCAGTTTCCAAACATGAGAACCACAGTTTGGAGAATGGAAAAGAACCACTGCTGCTTGAGAGAAAAGCCCCCAAAAGCAGCTGCTCAGGTGAGTCAGATAGATGGGGGTCTCCAGAAAGAACAATCTCATGGGATGCTAAAGAAGTCAGGACTAATTTAGCATCTGGGGGTCCAGTAGTTAAGACTCCTTGCTTACAATGCAGAACCTATGGGTCCAATCACTAGTCAAGATACTAAGATCCCGCATGCTATCTCTACTTGTTTATGTCAGAGATGTTACAGTACAACATGTCAAAAACTGAATGCCTGGTATGTGCCCAAATTCTTCATCCCCCTAACAGGATCCTCTTCCAATAATTGTATTAAGGCACTTGCTGCTTACCAAATTGTACATGTCAGAAATCTGAACAATCTTTACATAACCCCTTTGCCTTTATCCAGTTTGTCCTTGTGTTTATCTGATCACTTTAAGTATTTCCTCATCATTAACATCTCTCTGTCTCACCCTTTCATCTGAGGTCATCTCCCTGACACCACCCTTACCTCTGTAAACTCCATTCTTCATGTGGTAGTGAGTGATATTTTCAAAATGCAAGTCTGATGGCATCACGCTTTTGCTTAGGGCTTGTCCGTGGCTTCCCGTTGCTCTTAGGATGACAGCCAAAATCCTAGAGGCCTATAGACACTTGTAAAATCTGTCCCTTACTCATAATATCCAGCCCTGCTTCATACCTACTTTCCCTCTGATTTTATACCTTATCTTAGCAACTCTTAATGGTTTTAGCGTCACTGAACCTATTAACTCCCAAAATTGTTGAGAATCTTAGCAAGCTTTTGTTTATGTCGGTTATATCTACCAGTAGTTACCATATTAGAAATTAAAAGTGAGAAAGATTTTAAACTTTTGTATGGTTAATTTAGAAATAACAATTATAAACCCTTTACATATTAATACAAACAACACAATTTAAATAAAAATTATTTCTCTACAACAAAAATGGCATTATTTTACATTTTTGCAGGTCTTTTTGTATATGGCTAATAGAGGACAGCTTTATAATTACATCTGCTTCTGAATGCAGCTTGATGTGATGCATTGTTTTGGTTGGCCTGTACGAAGAATATTGCCTCATGCCAATATTTAGTTGGAAGAAGTAGGAGTATTTTATAGCCTTTTGAGATAATTTTGGCTTTTTTCCTGATTATACACCAAAGTTGGGCAAGTAGTAGTTTCCTAAAGGGTGAGGTGCAAGGTGCATCTGAAACCATATCCATGAACTTTTCATACTCTTAAAATCTATTGATCTTTTGGAAAGTTTTGTTTACTGAGTTAGGTAGATCTTCCAAATATTGACACATTATGCAATATTTTAAAAGCACAGTTTTCAGTATCACCACTGACCTTAACAGAAAAGCCTTTAAGTATTAGGAAACTATCAAGCTCTCAGTGGGAGGTAAAAGTTTTCCAAAATTCTAATTTCTGCCTAAAAGCTCACATTTTTTCAAATACTGTCAATTGTCTTCTTTGAAATGGTAGGCTCATCTTTTTTCAGTTTTGAGAGAATATCTGCCAGATACCGAACATAGATAACATAGTTTGCCAGTCATTCTTTCAATTAAAAGTGCTAGTCTATTTAAAAAGGGAAAAATGACTGATTCCACAATGGATGGTTTTCCTCAAGACAAGCACTATATTTTGATATAAGTGGACTTGCATTATGAATATTTCCTATTTCATCATCTAGAATGTTTACAAGGCATGTAGTCAAAGTTTAATAGATTAAAATTAATTTATTAAATTAATAATGTTTCCTGTTGTTTCCATAGACATTTTTAGGTGAAACTGGCTCCCCCGCCCTTAACTGAGAGTACACAGCAGGGGAAAATGTAACAGCTACTAGTACATCTGGTGTTTTGTCCTGATTTGTGCCTAAGTTGTGGGCAGTTTCAACCACCATTACTTTCGCAACGTGAATGCAAATGTCAAGACAATGAAAAAGGCCAATAAGATCCAAGTATTATTTTGAAAACAGTTTTGAACCTAGAGACTCCCAGAGGTCCACAGACCACACTTTGAAATCACTGCCCATACTAGCCTTATATCAATTTTTATTTTACAAACAACTCATGTAGCACCTATGCTGTATCAGGGTCCTCAGTGTTTTAGAAATATCCTCATTTAATGCTCCTTGAGGTAGGTGTTGTTTTTATTCTTCATGAAGCAGGTACTGTTTTTGCCCCATCTTACAGATAAGGAAGCTAAAGTAGAAAGTTAAATAACTTGGGCCAGGTCACATGGCTGGAAGTGACAAAGCTGGTTTTTAAATTCATGCGTTCTGATTTCAGAGTCTATGCTGTCAACTGCTGTGCCCTTCCTAAGTGCTGCCTCTCACCTTGGGGCTTCTGTACATATCATTTCCTCTACCTGGAAAGCTCACCTCTTCATCTGTACCTGTGACCTGCAACACTCACCCGGACCCCAGCCCCACTTGGATTTCAGCTCAGTGATTTACCTTCTCAGGGAGGACCCCACCCCCTATCCCCCTGGATTCCCTTTATAATCTTTCACAGCATCATTTGCCTTTTATTTCTTACTAAGGTGCATATTTTATATGTATTCATGGATGTCAGACTAAATTTTTTTCTCCCTTGTGTACATAGGGACTGTTTGTTTTTCCCCAGAGCCTAGATATCCAATAGATAATCACTGAATAAATGGATAGACAAGTAAATAGATGAACAAACTTGATCTGGCTGTGTGGAATGAGGGACAGGTCTAACTTGTCTTCTGAATGTTTAATAAGTCACGGGACCATTTCCTTTAAAAACCAATTATCTTTAGTTCACTGACTGAAATTCCACCTTTGTATTGTCCTTAATTCCTTTATATACTTGATTTTGTTTCTGAATTGCTCGTCTGTTTCATTTTTTGTTGTTTGTTGTTGTTTAGTTGCTAAATCATGTCTCTCTTGCGACCCCATTAACCCACCAGGCTTTCTCTGTCCATGGGCTTTCCAGGCAAGAATACTGGAGTGGGTTGTCATTTACTCCTCCAGGAGATCTTCCCAATCCCGGGGATTGAACCCATGTCTCCTTCATTTCAGACAGATTCTTCACCACTGAGCCACCTGGGAAGTCCACCTATCAAGCTACCAGACTTTTTTTTCTACCAGACCTTTTTTTAGGCAACCAAGAATTTATCTAGTCAAATGGATTTCACTGAACTATTTATTCTTAGGAACTATACTCTTTATAAATTATTTTGGCTTTATAATTTCATATTGAACATAAAAATTCTAATAGATGTGTAGTCGATAATATTCAGAGAGGTTGGCTACTGTCCCTGCTCTCTTGTATTCTGGTGTTCTCTCTGTAAGTAATCTTATTTACTAGTATTTCATGTATCTGTCCTTGATTTTGGAAAATGTAACCAAATATGTCGATAATATCTTTATCTCTCAAAGTAGCAAACCAAACACAATCCTTTCCAGTTTGCTAGAGTGTTTTGTTTTGTTTTGTTTATTTCACTTTAAATATTGTATTGGTTTTGCCATACATTGACTTGAATCTGCCATGAGTGTACATGTGTTCCCCATCCTGAGCTGGGGTTTTTAAGTCTATTTAGTGTATCCTGAAGATCACCTCCTAGCAATTATGTAGTAATCAGTGTACTATTTTTTTAAGTTGCACATACTCCATTGTGTGTATACACCATGATTTAATCAGTTCTCTATAGTAGAATGTTTGAGATGTTACCAGTTTTGCTACCTTAATTAGTGTTATAATGTTTAGCCTTGTGCAGGTATAATTTAATATATTTGCCATTATATCTTAGGGAGGTCATAGATTTTTGAATAGGGACATTATAAATGCATTCTTAAGGGAGATTTTAAACTGAAAATGGAATGCATAGTAGGATTGAGTACGGCTGGGTGACTGGAAACTTAGAAGTCATCACTGTGCCTGCACCAAGGTGGTGACTGCCTGGCTGTTTCTGATAGACAGCACTTTGATGTTCTGTTAGAGGTTGTTCCTCCCCTGTCCTGATCTGGGATACTCATTTCCTGCTCAGCCAGCAATATAGCACTTCCTCTCCATCCCTCCTCTTGTCTTTTTGGTCTTCTTTTGCCTTATTCTGCCTCCTGGGTCAGATTGTACAGATTTATCTGCATAACTCTGTACATTCGTTCCCCTCCATTTGCTTCTCTTTGCAAATCATCTTCCAAGAGTCAAATCCACTTCTTCACTGAAGCCATGCTTTTCACCTTCATTAACTCTGACCCATTACAGAACTGCCATTTTGTCAAACTCAGAAGATGAAGGAAATTTACATTTCCAATTTCTTTCAGACTCGGAGACTAGTCCCAGAAGCAAGGATTCAACTTCAGTGCAAGATTTTTGCAAAGAAGAATCATGCCAGGTTGCAATCATAGACAGGCTGACAAGGGACAGTGTCTGTATCTCCAGCACAGAAACAACTCTTGACTGTAAAGACTGGTTGGAGAATCAGCAGGGAAGTCAGGAGAGACACTGGAGAGGAATGTTCACCCACATGAATTCACTCCCAGAAGAGAGAGCCCCTGAGCACGACATTTACTGGAAAACCCTAGGCCAGAAGTCAGTCCTTCTCACTCAAGACAGAGTTCCCAAAGGACCCTATGCTTTCCACACCCTTGAAAAAAGACTGAAACAGAAATCTACCTTAATGAAAAAGCAGAGGACCTATAAAGAAAAGAAACCTCATAAATGCAATGACTGTGGTGAACTCTTCACTTACCACTCAGTGCTCATTCGACACCAGAGGGTCCATACGGGGAGAAGCCCTACAGCTGTGCAGACTGTGGGAAATCTTTCAGCCACAGGGCTAATTTAACCAAACATCAGAGAACGCACACAAGAATTCTCTTCGAATGCAGTGAGTGCAAAAAGCCTTCACCGAAAGCGCATCCCTTGCCATTCATCAGAGGATTCACATTGGAGAGAGACCGTATGAGTGTGGTGAGTGTGGGAAAGGCTTTAATCGAAGCACCCACCTTGTGCAGCACCAGCTGATCCACACAGGGGTGAAGCCCTATGAATGTAACGAGTGTGATAAAGCCTTCATTCATTCCTCAGCACTCATTAAACATCAAAGAACTCACACCGGAGAGAAACCTTACAAATGCCAGGAGTGTGGGAAAGCCTTTAGCCACTGCTCGTCGCTTACCAAACATCAGAGGGTTCACACAGGAGAAAAACCCTATGAGTGCAGCGAATGTGGGAAGACTTTCAGTCAGAGCACACATCTTGTCCAGCATCAAAGGATTCACACAGGAGAGAAACCCTACGAGTGTCACGAGTGTGGGAAAACCTTCAGCCGGAGCTCCAATTTCGCTAAACATCAAAGAATTCATATTGGCAAGAAACCATACAAATGTAATGAGTGTAGCAAAGCCTTCATTCATTCGTCAGCCCTTATTCAACACCAGAGAACTCATACTGGTGAGAAACCCTACAGATGTAATGAGTGTGGGAAGAGCTTTAAGTGCAGTTCATCCCTCATCAGACATCAAAGGATTCATATGGAAGAGCAGCCCTGAAAAATGACTTGAGTGCTAAGGAATGTAAGTTGGTGTTATCACTGTGTTAAATACCTGAGTGGTTTAGGAGGAAGACCCAAAAATGCTGCCTGAGAAACAGTTCTGTGTGCATCTAATTCTACTCACATAACACAATAGTTTTGAGCCATAAATAGAATGTTTCTTCTATCCATTGATTTGATCATTCTGAATGCTTCCAGCCAGAAATCTCAAAGGTTGATCCCTAAACCACCATCCCACTACCCATAATGCTCTTTTGTAGAAATTCAGAAAGTCCTTGGGAGTGGTAGCAATACAGTCATTGTGAAGTCCAGTTACCCCTCTTTGTCAAGCCAAAGCTTATTACTTCATCCCACTGTGTAAGAAAGTCCTTGTAGGTGAGGCTGAGGGTTCATATCCTCAATTATCAGGAAGACACAGAGTTGTTTATTTTCAAATCCAAGATTAGAGTTGAAATACACTCTGGCTTCCCTCCCAGCCTCAAAGGCTGCTGTCTCAGTTGATGAATAAATGGGGTCTGAGTTAACACCCACATGGATTAGGCTGACACTTAGATAGTTATTACCCTTCCGCTGGATACATCCTCACTTTGCACTTCCTTGGAAGTGACCTTGAGATAGAGAAAGAGTTGGAACCTTAACTGTAGTTTTTTTCAGGTCCCTCTTTCCTTATCTTTGACATTGAATGAATCCTTGGTTTTCTGTACTACAGAATTAGGGAGATTTCACTCCTTTACCTCATCCTGCTGTTTGTAAAGTAAGTTTTGTCACTTTGAGAAAAAGCCCCTGGGATATGGAGAGTCTAGAAAGTTGACTGATTCAGTGTGCTGTTCCATTTAGAGTCCCAGGCAAGAAGAAGACCTGGAGCAGCTCCGAGGCACAAGAAATATATCCTCAGACCTCACATGATGCACATTTTTTGTCGTCGTTCTTCTGTATATTGGTGTTTGTCGTATCCCAGAGCCGTGGAGAAGGTAGAAAAGGCAGAGCCACCCTGATCTTGACCTAAGTTACATGGGTGACCAAAGACCTTGTAGTGGGATAGAAACACAAAAGCAAGAGTTCAAATAAATATTTAGCAGGACACCACACAAATATCTTGTTATAGACTTTTTTTTTAATTGTTACAGAGACTAACAGAGACTGTGAAAGAAGATTATAGAAAAGAAAGAGGAAACATTTGCAGATTTCCTCTCTCTTCTAAATCCTGTCCTTGATGAACACTCAACAGCCAGCACACGCTTTTCCCCTCCACGTTATCCCCATTACTCCTTAAAGTTCTCATTGTTCCCTCCATATACCTTAGTTCTATCGTTGAGGAAAAGGAGAGGATCGAGTTTAAAGTGGGGTAATAGAGATCAAGGTCAGGCCTAAAGCTAGCAATAATGGAAACCAAAACAATAGGAAATAGAGTGTAAAGGACTAAGGAGAGGCTTTGAAAAGAGTTTTAAAAAAAAATCATTTAAAGAGCTGGAACTCTTGAGAGATGATACTCGGAGAATGGCTGACATAGGACAAAATAAAAGGAGCTCAGCCCTCATCACTTGATACTCGGATTAACAACCTGAAGCAGGAATTCATAAACTGGCCTGGACCCACCACCTTGTTCTGTAAATAGTGTTTAATTGGAACTGGGCCTCATGCATTATTTACATGTCATGTATAGCTGTTTTTGTACTAAAATAGTGGAGTTAAGTAGTTAAGGCAGAGATTTCATGTCCCAGAAAGCCTAAAACACTTGCTGTTTCTCAACATACAAGGTGTTTGAGAAGTTCATTCATCATTTGGCCGCCAATACTTGGCTAACACAAGATTAGTGGGCTTGAATTCTGTCACCTCCACTTGGCAATTAATGATGTGACTTTTAAAAGCTACTTCTTTCTGAGACCCAGAGTTATCTGTAAAATGGAAACAGGTCATCCCTCTCTCAAGGCTGTTGTGAGGATAAGACTGCAGGTAGAGAATCTGGCACACAATTACTTTTTTCTCATGAGTTTCCAGGAGCCCCCACATAAGCTAAAATCCGTGGATGCTCAAGTTCCTTACAGAAAATGATGTAGTACAGTTGGCCCTCCATTTCTGAGGCTTTTGCATTCTCAGATTCAACCAACCAACCGTGGACGGAAATTTGCATCCACGGTTGGTTGAATCTGCTGATGCAAAACAAAATACAGAGGGCAGGTTGTATTTACTAAGAACATGCATGTAAGTGGACCTGTGAAGTTCAAACCTTTGCTATTCAAGGAAGGATTTACAACATTTTAATGAAGTGGTGAGTCAGTTTAGTCTGCTGTAACGAAATGTCACTAAGTGATTTGTTTATAAACAACTGTCTCACAGTTCTGGAGACTGGAAAGTCCAGGGTCAAGACCCTGGTAGGATGTCTGATGAAGCCCCTTCCTGGTCCACAGATGGCCATCTGTTTGCTGTGTCCTTCCATGGTGGAAGGGCTGGGGAGCTGTCTGGGGCCTCCATGAGGGCATGTTTGTGAGTCCATGTTTCATGAGTTCTGTTTGTGAGGACTGCCCTTATGACCTCATCACCTCCCAAAGGTCCCACTTCCAAATACCAGCACTTTGGGGATTAGGTTTCATCATGAATGGGGGGGTGGGGGTGGGGACACAAACATTCTGTCTATTAAGTGGCTGAGCATCAATCAGAAGTTACTTAGTGTGTTTTCCATACCCTTTGTTTATTGATATGGAGGTAACCACCCTGCTCCCAGCACATGGTAGAGAAGGGCTTCACAGCTCTCTGCTCTTGCTCCATCCCACACAGCCTCCCGGAGACCTCGTGATATCTTGTCTTTTTTCCTTCTAAGTATCACATAACCAGGAGCTGTCTGTATGTCTTCTAACTGCAGTTTAGCTTCAAGGGACTTACTCTAAGATAGTTTTACTAAGAGCTCTGGCCCTTTGCATATCAGTATTTGTTCCTTTTATGCTTAAGAGTTTAATCTGACTGTGTGTTTGTACTCCCACAGGAATCTTGGAAGTTTTAGTGTCCTGCTTTTCAAATGTTTTTGATAATCTGTAAACTAAATTTGATTGTTCTTATTGGCCCACTGTCAATAAAGATATTGTTTGTATATTTGTTGTCAGAAACTTTTGTAAAATGCTTTTAAATTCTCACTTAAGCATGTTTTGAGAGGTAAAGACCAGCTATAAAATATCTCCACATCATTCAGGAAACCGATTGCATTTCTAATTGTTCACCTGGGCTTAATAACCTCTATCCTAGAGAAGGTGAAAGAGCCGAGGAAGATTATTCCTACCAAGTCGTGCTCGGGCCAAGTATATCCCTCACTTCAGAGTGATGGGGAGACCAGAGAGGGAAGGACTTCGTGTAAAAAGTACAGTTAAAACTAAGCCAAATACATTGTTGGACCAGACACAGAATAATCCATGCATACTAAATGCACACGTTTATAACACACAGGATACTAATCTGTACGGTTGAAAACTAGATGATCCTTAGCTTTGGCAGGACAGAATGGGTAGTGTTCATGGAGGTTGAGGAGAGAAGCCTCTGAGTTGCTAGTTTTATTCTATTTTCTTACACTGTGTTGTAGTTACAAAGGTATATTCAGTTTAGTCACTCAGTCGTGTCCGACTCTTTGAGACCCCATGAACTGCAGCATGCCAGGCCTCCCTGTCTATCACCAACTCCCGGAGTTCACTCAGACTCCACATCCATCGAGTTGGTAATGCCATCCAGCCATCTCATCCTCTGTCATCCCCTTCTCCTCCTGCCCCCAATCCCTCTCACCATCAGAGTCTTTTCCAAGGAGTCAGCTCTTCGCGTGAGGTGGCCAAAGTACTGGAGTTTCAGCTTTAGCATCATTTCTTCCAAAGAACACCCAGGACTGATCTTTAGAATGGACTGGTTGGATCTCCTTGCAATCCAAAAGCCTCTCAAGAGTCTTCTCCAACACCACAGTTCAAAAGCATGAGTGCTTCGGTGCTCAGTTTTCTTCACAGTCCAACTCTCACACCCATACATGACCACAGGAAAAAACATAGCCTTGACTAGATGGACTTTAGCTGGCAAAGTAATGTCTCTGCTTTTGAATATTCTATCTAGGTTGGTCATAACTTTTCTTCCAAGGAGTAAGCGTCTTTTAATTTCATCACTTGGTAATAAATCACTAAGCAGTAGAGTTATGATTTCTGTCCTTTTTGCTGTATGTTATACTTCAAATAATGCACTTGAGTAAATTTTGTAATTAAGGCAAATAATACAAATTATAATAAGAGTTTGCAATGTTATTTCCATTTCATGAAAAACAGTCACCAGAAGGACTCCAAGATTAAGTACCATGGGCCCAGGGTTCAAGCCCTTATCGGGGAGCTAGGATGCCAGAAACTGTTGCGGAAAAAAGGGGCGGGGGCGGGGGTCGTATGAGTTAACAGTCTCATCATTGAGGGAAGCTACTCTAGAAACCTTGAGGATTCTGTGTGACCCAGTGTGGAAATATGGCCTTTGGGCATCAAAACCGTGGAACTGAGGCAAAGAAAAGAAAACGTGCTTTAAATAATACTGTGAACATTTATTATTAGGATGAGCCAAGGAAAATTTCAAAGATCCAGAAATTAAAATGAAGGCATTATGATTTTTCGGCCAAGAAACTGAATGAGGCAGACACAGGTGGACACGCAATCCCCAATTCCCCCCGCCCCTAAACCCCAACCCCCCGCGCGTCTGGGGTTTTAATTAGTTGCATGAGGCTTCCCTTGTGCCTCAGATGGTAGAGTCTGCCTGCCATGGAGGAAACCTAGGTTCCATCCCTGAGTTGGGAAGATCCTCTGGTGGAGAACACGGCAACCCACTCCAGTATTCTTGCCTAGAGAATCCCATGAACAGAGGAGCCTAGTAGGCTACAGTCCATGGTGTCGCAAGAGTCTGACCTGACAGCGACTTGCACACTGTTCTCTCAATGGCTTTATTTCTTTAGTCAAATGGAAGTGCTCAGAGGCAAGAACTGTGTCATTCTTTGTATCACTAGTTTTAGTGCTCGACACACGGTCGTGATCGCTCAACGTAAAACCAAACTTCTTAGGTCCACAAACTATCTACGATGCCAAGTCCCGCACCAAAGCAGAGAGGAGTTGCAAGAGCGGGGCGGCGGCGCGGAGGATTCTGGGCGCCGTGGTCCCCGCCGGCTGCGCAGGCGCACTGCCGTCCACGGCAGCTCCGCCGCCGGCGCCATTGCTGGAAGCGCTCACGCCCTGCTCTGAGAGCGCCTAGTCCTCAGGCGGCCGCCAGGTATTAGTTGCCCTGGCGCCTGGCCGGGTCCCCCTCACCCCTCCCTCGGCGCTCGGCTCCCAGCGGCGTCGGGGGCGGGGCCGCTTCCCGGCGGGGCCTCGGGCCTAGAGCTGACCCGCCCACCTCAGAGGCGGCCGGGGTCGGGCTACCTCTGAAGGCAGCGACCTGGAGGCTGTGGGAGAGGGAGCCGGGCTGGGCGGGGGCGTGGCTGGACCCTCCCCCTCTTCCGGGGGCCGCGCCTGGACTGAGGAACAGTGGGCTGAGAAGGGCTTTGGGGGAGCAGACGGATTGGAGGAAGGAGCTCCGTCCGGGGTTTGGCAGCGTGGAGGGGCTGGGATTCGATAGCAGAAACCTGACAGGTGTCCCCCTCCTGCCTTTGGGAAGCGGAGGCAGCTTTTCCTGCCGGCGCAACTTCCAGATACCCAGCACAGGTTTTTTTGTCTGTTTTTGTTGCTGGGGTAACTTCAGTTCAGTTCAGTCTCTCAGTCATGTCCGACTGTTTGCGACCCCGTGGACTGCAGCACGCCAGGCCTCCCTGTCCATCACCAATTCCCGGAGCTTACTCAAACTTGGAAGACCTTAGTTCCCCGATCAGAGCTTGACCTGGGCCAGGGCAGTAAAGCCCGGAGTTCTAACCACTGGATCCCAGGGAGTTCCCAGAACGCAGTATTATTAACTCTAGTCATGGTACTGTGTGTTGCAGCCCTGGTTGCTTATTTTATTTTATTTTATTTATTTAATTTTCTTGGCTGTTCCATGCAGCTTGTAGGAACTTAGTTCCCCAACCAGGATTGGAACCCGTACCCCTGCAGTGGAAGTCCCGTGTCTTAATCACTGGATTGCCAGGGAAGTCCCTTGGACTTACTTATTTTTGTACTTGGAAGTTTGTACCTTTTGACCACCTTCACCAACTTCGCAGCTACCACCCCCCACTCCACCCCCTCAAAACCATCAATCTGTTCTCTGTATCTGGCAGTCTAGGGTGCTTTGTTTTGGTTTAGATTCCACATTTAAATGAGATCCTATGGTACTTAATCCACTTATACTTAATCTTTTTTAATGTGGGGTAAGTTAGTAGTCCAGTTTCATGCTTTCGAAGGTCACTGTCCAGATTTCCCAACACTATTTTTTGAAGAGACTGTTCTTTCCCAGTTGTATATTCTTGGCTCCTTTGTTGTAAATTAACGAACTGCCCATTTATGTGTGGGTGTATTTCTGTACTCTAATCTTTTCCATTAATCTGCATCTTTTGCAATATCATACTGTTTTCATTACTATAGCTTAGTAACAGTTTGAAATCAGGAAGCATGATACCTCCAGCCTTGTTATTTCTCAAACTTGCTTTGGCAATTTGGGATCTTTTGTGGTTCTGTACAAATTTTAGTATTATTTGTCTCAATTCTGTGAAAACGCCTTGGGAATTTTGATGGATTTTGAATCAAATTAAATAGTATGGACATTTTTAACAACAATAATTCTTCCAGGCTTTGAGCAGGGAACATCTTTCCACTTAATGCCTTCAAATTTTCTATGTATGCAGGTCTGTCCCTTTCTTGGTTAAATTTATTCCTAAGTATTTCTTTTTAAGCAATTGTAAATGAGATTGATTCTTAAATTTCTCTGTGGTAGTTCATTATTAGTGTACAGACTCACAACACACTTTTTTTTAAGTTGGTTTATTATTTATTTTTGGCTCTGCTGGATCTTCATTGCTGTGTGAGTTTTTCTCTAGTGTGGTGAGCAGGGGCTACTCTCTGGTTGTGGGGCGCAGGCATCTGATTATGGTGGCTTCTTGTTGCAGAGCATAGGCTCTAGGGCTCTCGGGCTTGTGGCTCCCAGGCTCTAGAACATAGGCTCAGTAGTTGTGGTGCATGGGCTTAGTTTCTCCATGACATGTGGCATCTTCCTGGATCAGGAATCAACCTGTGTCTCTTGCATTGGCAGATGGATTCTTTACCACTGAGCCACCAGAGAAGTCTCGGATGTGGATTCTTAATGAAAGTATATTATACATGTAAAGGAGGGACATATTCAGCGTAATTCAGCTTTGGGCCTCCAAAGCTCTGCTGAATGGTGAGAATGTCAAACTGCCCAGGAAGCTCTTATTCAAAAGTAGAATTTCACAAGATATGGAAAGCTTAATTCTCTCTGTGTTCCTGCCCTTTTATATGCCTTGCAGCATCATTCCACAACTATGCACTTGTTAAGAAAATGTTTTCAAACCTCAAGCTCTTGTTTTCAAACCAAACTCAACATCAACAAGGCCATATCTTTAACCAAAGACAAAAAGCAGAATCAAAAAGTGCCTCGGGTATCTGAACAAGATCTCTGCCACTTTGCTTCTCCACAGTGTAAAGCCCTTATTAGGCATATAACATTTTCAGTATAAGAGGACTACTGCTCAGTGCTTTGTGCACTGGATTCCACTTTGTCTTATATCGTTACTACTATCCTGCTCCTTATTGTTTGGTTTTGCCTGATATAGAAAGGATAGATATTTGAATGTGAGATTGAGAGAAGCATGTCAGGGTTTCTAATATCTTTAAGTTTGGAGTTGTGGTGTTCTTGTTACATGAAGCTGAGGTCTGTGAAACTGTTAGCAAATTGACTCTTCATAGGAAAGACAGGAAAAAAGATTATTAGATTATTTCATTGTTAGGTAAGGAGGTGATTGTGGCAAGGAAAGACTGAATTGTTTTCTTTCATAACCCACAGCAAGTTGATGTAATAATAGAAAAAGTGTGGGCATTATAATTGGATTGATTTGGAATCCTACATAGCATTATGTAAAATGGTTTAATTTTTCTAAGCCTCGATTTTCTCATATGTGAAATGGGAATGTAGTTTTCATTGGGTGATGTGAAGGTTATTGAGAAAGTATTTTAAAAGCTGCTTGTACCATGTTTGATCTGCTAGCTGTGACTGCATTTAGTAGTATTAAGAGCTACGCTAGTAAGAATAGTATTCCCTCACTGATCTTGGGGGTTAACTTGTAATTTTAGAGAGGTCATACTTACTTGTAATGTCAAGATTTCACCTTAGTACATCTGAGATTTCCAAGGCAAGATTGATTTTCATGGCTTATTTCTCTTTCTTAGATTTGTCTTTGCAGGACTCCCTTTTTCCAGAGAGGGGAACCCAGAGGAAGAGATTATGGCTGCTGTAGTTTTTTCAGTTGGACCTCTGGTAAGTTGGGGAAACCTCCTCTGATCTGACCTATTGTCCTGGTTTAAGAGTACACGTACATTTCCCAAAGTTGTGTGACTTCTGTACCTCACCCATACCCCTTTTGGTAACTGAATCAAATTGTTTGATCCATGAAAATTGGTTTATCATAGTAAAGCTTGTAATCTATAGGGACATTCACTATGCATATTGAAACAAATATCAAGACACCAGATCTCACAAACAGTATGTGCACTATCTTGAGATATGATAGGAAGTCTGGGAAATTTACTTATCATGTTAATTTTGTATTGTTCCCAGGAAATTTGAGTTATTTATGCAATAGTAGAATGGAGTATTTTCCAATTGGAAAATTTTGTTTAGGAAACTGAAAAAAGAATATATGTACACATATGCATACATACACACACCTTAATTCATAGGGACTGTTCCCCTTGTGCCCACTCTTAGTGTTCTCCTCTTTTCTACCCATAAGAAGTGATCAAGCTTAATAGATGACATGGAGAGAAAGAAGATGTTTAAGACACAGTGCTTGGCTGTAGGGAGCTTACAGTCTCACTGAGGTAAGGCTTACAAAAGAAACAGTTACATAATTTATTTAGGTGAATGATAGTTGTTGAGCAGTATGATAAAGTTGATAAATGATATGTAAGAAAAGAAATGGGATATTAGTATGGGCTAAATCGGTCCTGGAAAGCTCAGGAAGATGGTTAGATTTAAGCTGTGACCCAATTACAAGTGGGATTTAAATTGTCATAAATTAATTGTGAGGGTACTACAGATGAGAAGGCAAGGCTCTGAGGCAGAGAACAGTAAGTGAGCTAGTGATTCAAGATAGATATTTGAGAAAGATAGGAGTGAAATTTAGATATTTAAGCTGAATCTTTTCATGTTTCTCTGAAGACATGTAAGTGTATATATATATATGTGTGTGTGTTTGGGTGTGTTTGAGGTGGGTAGTAATGTGATTAAAGCTGTATTTTAGAAGTGATTTTTTTAAACGAGAGACAGAAGAAAAGTAGTCCCAATATAATTTGTTATAGTAATGATTCATAATAACCTATAGTGGTGATATTTTATTCTTGATAGCAAGAATATATAACATGTAAATAGTCCTTAAGACAAAGCTTTGAAAAGATAAAATGAAAATCAGTGTTTCACTTTATTAGTAGATCTAAAGTATGTGTCTGGTATAGGCCTGATCAAACCCATCTCTAATTATCAGAAGTTGAGCTCACATCATCATTGATTTTCTAGCAGCTGAATATTTGTATTTTTAACGTGAGAACCTGAAAGGGAAGAACTAAGATGACATTCTTCTCAATGAAATTTAAAAATAGTTCTGTTACCCTTAATTTTTTAAAATGGCACAAGATCCAAAATCAGTAAGTACTACTAGAAGGTATAGTAAAATTTCATTTAATTTATAAAATCAGGTCCTTATAGGCATACAGTGTATTAAGGTTTGGAAGAAAACAGTGTTGTGAGAGGGCCCTGAAATATTTCCTGATGAGTATGGAGACATGCCCTCCAACCCCCAGGCATGGTAATGATTTTCCAACTGTAGAAAACAGATGGTGTTAGTAGCGTTTGAATATTATTCTTGAGTAAGATAGATAATTTCTGACAAACAGACTTCATCCTCATAGGAAAAAGAATTATGTGTCATCTAAGACCCCTTATATGTTTATTTTTGTTTTGATAGGTTATTTGTTAGAGCCTTTAAAATCTATACAGTTATGTCTTTCTCAGTCTTGTGTGTGTCACTGTCTCAAACAAAATGAAATAAAGTTATGATTGGATGTTGCTATGGACCTTAATTTCATTCCTAAATAAAACAGTAGAAGAGGTGTATATATACCGCATCTGCAGTGGACTGGTGGTGCTTGTTGAGGCTGTGCTGTATGTAACAGGTAGTCATGGAGCGATCTTATCCTGTGTCCCCTCAGAGTCCTCAAGTTTTCCAGCCAGAGGAAGATCTTCACCTTCAGGCAGAAGAGCCAGAATTAGTAAAGGTAATACTTGGCATTGTATCTTACGGGGAATGAAGTGGCAGCTCCTCTTTTACTGCCCTAATTCTTAATGTTCCAATACCATTGCAGGTTCACCATGCATACCATCTTGCTTGATCGGTATAGTAACCCCAGGGCTAGTAGCATCAATTTGACAGATTTTGTTTCTCTTAGTGGTGGCAGCCCTAATTTGACAGGTGGTCTTGTTATAATTCCTGATGAAAAAGTAGCCTGTGTCACATACTTCACTTCTTGCCTACAGAGGCTCAATCATCTGATTCCATCTTATTGCTGTGCAAACTGGATATTTGCATTGGAAAAGAAGGGCAAGGGTTGATTCTTTCTCTTTATTTACCAGTCTCTAGGAATCCTCCAAAGTTGATCAATGAGTATCCTTTTAGTTTTATAATGAAATAATAATTTTAAATATATTAGATATTTTTGAAATCCATTACAGTTATTGTTCTTATTGATGCTCAAGTCTTCCCATCTTTGGCTAGTGGGAGCCTCTTTAAGTTGTCTCCAATGTCTTAGATATTGTCCTGGTAGTCTTTGAGAGTTTCCTTGCTTTTATTTTGACAGAAAGTTCCAGGTCCTTGTTTCATTTAGTGGAATCTGTAAAGGTCACAGTCTAAACTGCATAAAAGTACCTTTTTGGTTATCGTTTCTAGACTTTTTCAGTGGACAAAGCTAGGAAATATGATGGGATATTTTCCTTAAACTACTTAGTGGGTTTATACCAATATTTCCAATTCACTTTTGAATTTCTCGAGTTTATACATAATCTCATTGATATTGAATCTATATGTTCTTTCTCCCATGTCAGATTTATTAGCTCTGAATGATACTAGTATTCTAATTTGCTTTATCCAACACTGCACACACAATGCGGGTAAATACTGTGGCTCAGCCTGCAGTGCAGAAGACCTTGGTTTGATCCCTGGGTAGGGAAGATTCCCCTGGAGTAGGAAATGGCAGCCCACTCCAGTATTCTTGCTGGGAAATTCCATGGACAGAGGAGCCTGGCGGGCTACAGTCCATGGGGTGGCAAAAGAATCAGACATGACTGAGCAACTAACACACACACAACTGTTACAAAATAGCTTAGCATTTCTCTCACTGCCACCAGCAATAGGATTATTTACTGAAAATGTGCTGTTTTTTACAATTCTTTTTCTCCTCAGAATATATCTCTCAAGAGATATACAGAAAAATTACTGTGTGTTAAAGATGCTCAAAATAGTTTTTCTCTGATGAATGTGTATGCTACCAGTTGATTTCATTTTACTTTTAATTTTAAGGAATTGCTTTTTTGAATTTAGTTTTTCTTTTATAATGATATTAAAGTATTTATATGGATCAAAAGTCAAATCTATAAGGCAGGAAATATTCAAGGAAATCTAGCTTCTGTTCCAGTTCTTTTCACTCTATTTCCTCCTTCCTCTAATAGGTAACCATTAAAACAATTTTATAGCTCATTCTTTGATTTTTTTTTTACAAGACACATATACATATATTTTATAACCTGACCGAAAAAGCTCCTCAAGGTCCCATGATTTCTTATTTTTCTTTCTCAGACAGCTTAATCTATAACTACAATCTGAATGATAAACTATGTATTTTATTAAGCCATATTTTATAGAATAGAACTGAAAAAAGTTGATAATATACATATGGCAGGATTTTGAGGAAGGAAACATTTGGGTGGAAACTACTAGTTTTCTTCCCCAGTTTTGTATGTATTAATCTACCTAATAGATCTAACTGTATAGTCCCCTGAGGGATCTCTGTATTTATTTCAGGAATTGGTGACATTTAAAGATGTGGCTGTAGATTTCACATTGGAAGAGTGGAGGTTGATGGACCCTACACAGAGGGACCTGCACAAGGACGTGATGCTAGAGAATTACAGGAATCTTGTCTCCTTGGGTAAGGATAAGCTCTGTGCATATATACCTGCCACTGGACCAAATTTACTGAAGATAATAGATTCTCTAAAATACTTAACTGAATTTTGGGTTAGAATTTAAGCATTAAAATCTCAGTCTCAGGGGCATATTGTTAGGAGTTATACTGTCTCTTGCTCTTAACTCAATGGTCTGCCAATTGTAGGGTAAGAAATATGTACTTCATTGTAATCTTAGAGAGTGTTGACAGTCCCTCTGATTGAAGACTAAAGTTTTTTTCCAGTCATTTCTAGAGTAAGAGTTATCAGTGCCTCTAGAAAGAATGAACAAATATGTTTATTTTCTTTCTAAACAGATTTTTTTCCAAACCTAGGATTACAGTCTAGAGCTTCTTTGAGGTACCTTTGTAATTCTCTACAAGACTGCTGTACAGTAGGATGTTCTCCTGTGATGGGAATTTGCTGCATCTGTGCTGTCCAGTATGACAAGCAGTAGACACTGTGGCTACTGAGAACTTGAAGTCTGGCTAGTAAAATGAAAAACTGAATTTTAAATTGTATATAATTTTAACTAATTTAAATTTAGAGTTAAGTAGCCATGGGTGGCTCTTGGCAGCTGCCTGGACAACTCACTTCTAGAACTTCTCATAGCCAGTCCACTCAGGAGATAAAGAGCAGTTGACCCTGGTTCTTGCTCATAGGCACAATCAAATCCTATTTGTTTTTCTCTGATCAGGGCTTGTAATTTCCAAACCAGACATGATATCTCATTTGGAGGATGGAAAAGGACCATGGGTGGTAGTGAGAGAAATTTCAAGAACCCCCTTTTCAGGTGAGTTAATAAGAAACTGGAGGATGAGATTTATTTAAAGTCAGTAGATCTTGGATGGAGCAGAATATTTGAAATATCTGGGGGTTATCTTTGTTCAAAGCTGTCTCAGAGGAAAAGATTCTCCCCATCTCATCCTCTCTCCTTACACCTCCCTCCTATCTTTTCTCCCTCTCTCCCTTTTTCTCTCCTTTTCCTTCTCCCTCATTTCTGCCCTGTACTTGTAGTCCCCATCCCATCCTATTTTATTTTCTTGGGAACATGATTTTCATAATTGTTCTTTCATTTCTTCTTCATTCTTTCAGTTCTCTCCTCTCCAGTTAACTTTATATTTTTCTCATTTGTTTAACTACTATGTATCTGATATCTCTTCTTTAATTTTCCTGAAAGTGCTTTCTTAAGGATCATCACTGATTTCTTTTAAGCTAAACCTGTTGACTGATTATTTAACTTTCTTCACTTACAAGCCTGCTGAACCCCCTCCACTCTTCCAGGATCTTAACTTATTCTAGAGCATGAACAATAAATCATTGAGAATCAAAATACAGTATATTTCTATTTAGCCAATATTTACCCTTTTAACTAAGACTATTTTTCTTCTACTTAAAGAACACTGTTCAATACTCTCTTTTATTCAGATATGCTGGTGTCATATTCTCTCCATTTTCTTTTTCCCTAAAAAAAAATCCTGTCACCTTAATTCATTTAGATATTTAAATCATCTGGGTTTTAGTCCTTGGATTCTAGAGTGGTCTTTTTGGTGACCCTGAATTCAGACCTGTGTCTCACCCTGTGATTTCATTGAAACTTCTGCTTAACTTGAGTTTTAAAATCATCAAACCATTTCTTTTTCATAAAACAATTTTACTAACCACAGATTTTGATTCCTTTTTTAAAAAATTGAGATGTGATTACTTGTAAATAAATTAAAATTTTTCAAGAAGTTTGAAAGTGTTTTAAAAAGTAAAATATTAAGTTTGCATATACAAATAAATTATAAGACCACCACCACCCAGTATAATTGTTTAAGAAAATTTTGAAACTGTCAGAAATTTTCTTAAGACCCATAAAAAGGTTGCAAAACTACTCTTAATAAAAGTAATTGTTATTTGTAATATTCACAACTATATTAATTTTGACTAGTTCAGCCTACTTTCTGAAAAATCAGTGTCTTCCATAAATGTTGTGTAAAAAGATACAGAAAAGAATATTTAAAAAAATAACATATGTATGTATAACTGAATCACTTTGATGCACAGCAGTAATTAATACAACATTGTATAATAAATCAACTGTACTTAAAAAGATAAATACAATTTTTAAAATCTAAATTGAGAGCAAAAAAAAAAATACATACGAAGACTTGAAGAAGCTATTCTGACAAGGAAATGTCGGAGAAAGCCCTCACAGAAAAGCTAGTGAACAAATAATGAGAACAAGTGGAAAGTATTGTTGGGGGTGAATGTCTGGTTTGTGGAGTAAATGGGAATCAAGGAAGTAGTTACAGCTTTTGAAGAAGCTCTCTAAAGAATTTGACTCTAAAAGGAATGAGAAAAGGAAGAAATATTTGAGAAGCTTGGATCGTAGAAGGGTTACTGGGAATAATTTTTTTTTAATAGGAAGAAAACTCCATGAATTACTACTATGGTTCTTTGCTCAATCAGCCACCCTTAACCCTACCCTCTTCTTCCTAGAAAACAAGGCCAGTTTGCAAGCAGTTAAAAACATAGGTTCATTATCAATTCAATTTCCTTTTGTTATCCTGTTAGTACAGTCTCCTCAGCCTAGGAAATAGGAGTCATTTGATTTTTCTTTTTTTCCTCCCAGAGTTGGAGACCAAACCTACAACCAATAATACTATATCAACAGAGGATTTTTCTAAAAAACATTTATCACAGGATGCCATTGTAGAGAAACTCACAGAGAATGGTCTGTGGGACCCCAGAATGGGAGGATTATGGAAATGGGGCGACAAGATACTGAGACTGCAGTATAATCAGCAGAGTCCTGTAGGCCAAAGAACAGTTAAACACAAGAAAATCCCCACTATTCAGAAAGGCTTTGGGTTTGGATCTGTTCTTCTTCCAGAACCAAAAGTTATCACAGAAGAGCCCCATGGCAAATACCAAACACATGATGGAAATTTTACAGAGGGTTTAGATTTGATCACAGATACCCATCTGAGGAAGGAAATTTGCAAGGATACAGAAGGCAGCAAAGTCATAAGCCCTGCCTCAGAACTCACTTTAGAGGAAAACCCAATAATAAAGAAAAACCCTATAAATGTAGTACATGTGAAAAGGCCTTCCGTTATAGGTCATTACTCATTCAACATCAGAGAACTCACACTAAAGAAAAACCTTATGAATGTAATGAATGTGGGAAAATGTTCAGCCAGCCTTCTTATCTTAGTCAACATAAAAAAATTCACACTGGAGAAAAACCCTATAAATGTAGTGAATGTGGAAAGGCTTTCATTGCTTCTTCATCACTTATGGTGCATCAGAGAATTCATACTAAGGAGAAACCTTATCAATGCAATGTCTGTGGAAAATCTTTTAGCCAGTGTGCGCGCCTTAATCAACACCAGAGAATTCAAACTGGAGAGAAGCCCTATAAATGTAGTGAATGTGGGAAAGCTTTTAGTGATAAATCAAAACTTGCAAGACATCAGGAAACTCACAATGGAGAGAAACCCTACAAATGTAATGATTGTGGGAAAGCCTTTAGGAATAAGTCATATCTTAGTGTACATCAGAAGACCCATACTGAAGAGAAACCATATAAATGCAGTGAGTGTGGGAAATCTTTCAAGAATACCACAATCTTTAATGTTCATCAGAGAATTCATACTGGAGAGAAGCCCTTTAGATGTAATGAATGTGGAAAAGCCTACAGAAGTAATTCCAGTCTTATTGTGCATATCAGAACTCACACTGGGGAAAAACCCTATGAATGTAATGAATGTGGGAAAGCATTCAATCGTATAGCAAATTTCACAGAACATCAGAGGATTCATACTGGAGAAAAACCCTATAAATGTAATGAATGCGGAAAAGCATTCATTAATTATTCATGCCTTAGTGTACACCACAGAATGCATACAGGAGAGAAACCTTATAAATGTAATGAATGTGGAAAGGCTTTCATGCGTTCTTCATCTCTAATTATACATCAGCGAATTCATACTGAGGAGAAACCTTATCTCTGTAATGAATGTGGGGAATCTTTCAGAATAAAATCACATTTAACTGTACATCAGAGGATTCATACTGGAGAGAAACCATATAAATGTACTGACTGTGAAAGGGCATTTACCAAAATGGTAAATCTCAAGGAGCACCAGAAAATTCACACCGGCGTGAAACCCTACACATGCTACAACTGTGGAAAATCCTTCAGAACTAAGTCATATCTTATTGTACATCAGAGGACCCACACTGGAGAAAAACCATATAAATGTAATGAATGTGAGAAAGCTTTCACTAATACATCACAGCTTACTGTGCATCAGAGAAGGCATACTGGAGAGAAACCCTATAAATGTAATGAATGTGGGAAGGTTTTCACAAGTAACTCAGGCTTTAATACCCATCAAAGGACACATACCGGGGAAAAGCCATTTAAATGTAATGACTGTGGCAAAGCATTTAGCCAGATGGTACACGTTACAGAACATCAGAAAATCCATAGTGGAGAGAAGCCCTATAAGTGTGATGTCTGTGGAAAAGCCTTCAGGAGAGGTTCATACCTTACAGTTCATTGGAGGACACATACTGGAGAAAAACCCTACACGTGTAGGGAATGTGGGAAAGGTTGTATTACTCTATCACAGCTAACTCTGCACCAGAGAATTCATACCGGGGAAAGGCCCTATAGATGTGAAGAATGTGGAAAAGCCTTCAGAACTAATTCAGACTTTATTGTGCATCTGAGGATGCACACTGGAAAAAAACCCTATAAATGTAGTGAGTGTGGAAAAGCCTTTAGGAGTAGCTCCAGCCTTACTGTACATCAAAGAACACATCAGAGAGAAATTCAGTTAATATAGAGAACAGCAAATCATTGTTCAGACAGTAACAAGAATCTTATAAACTGTATATTTTATGAATGTGGGAAAACATCCAGGAGCAATTCACCAGAAAATACACACTGAAGAGATGCTTTATAAGAATGTAGAAAAGTAGTTGGTCATCCTAAATCTTAGAAATTATAAGAAAATTCATAATAAAAGGGCATGTGAAAGCCTTCATCCAAATTTCATATTTTATTCATTTAACAAGTTGTCTTCAATGATTGCTTATATTTATATGATATATGTATATATTTCTTTTGGCCTGTCTATATTTCTTAGGAATCTTGAGGTGCTGTTAATGTATTTGAGATACTAATCCTTTCTCATGTGTGTTCCAAATGTTTTTCTTAACCTAGTATTTGTATTTTTTATATAGTAAAAGATTGTAAGTCTTTATTTTTTTATAGTAAAACATCTTTTCCTTTTTATATTCCTGATTTACTCAGTTAAAAGGACCCATGTAATCCCCAGGTTATATATAATCTCTTAAATTTGTTTCTAAGATTTTTATTTTATTTTTTACCTTGAGGTTTCAATCCATCTGGACTAGATGGCTGTTCATAGAAAAACAACTCCAAATGCATTAACCTATGACAGTGTTATGAACCTCAATAAATAGTACTCAGGGAAGTGCATATTAAAACAACCCATGAGATGTTACTTCCACTTTGTGGAGTTGGCAAAAATTAAGAGATGTTTTGCTAGTGGAATTTGGTAAACCATGTGCTCTTACAAAATGGTTATATCAACTCATATTTCCACTTGCAATCCAGCTATATATTTTTTATATTTTTAAGTAAAAGTTTAAAAGCATTTTGACTCAGCAGTCTCATGTTAAGAATTTGCTGCACAGAAATAGTAGCATCAGTGAAAAGTATATGCATAAGTAAGGATTTTTTTAAAGTATTATTTATAGAGCCAGCTGGAGACAAAGTGAATGCCAACTAATTGGGGAATGGGTGATTTAACTGTTATATAGCCATACTATGGAACAACATGAGAGTAATTTTTTAATGAGTTATATTTACAGTAGTTGACTAAAAGGTGTTTCCACAATATTTAGGTAAGTAATTGCTTTATTACAGAGATGTATATGTACAAAATTTCATTTTTGTTAAAGTAATGATCACATGCATTTGTGTGCATATGTGTGCATGTGATTAGATGATCATGGAAACAGGTAACAAGAATATACACCAAGCTGTTAATACTGGTTACCTCGAAGGGAGGGAGAAAAGGGAAGCGTGAGATAAGTGTGGGGAAAGACTAGGATAACCCGAAAAATGTAAATGCAGTGTTTATGGTATAAAACTACTATGTGTTTGTGTAAACATTTGATAACCATGAATGAAGGGATGGTCTCCAAAAAGTTAATGACATTCATTTCAGATCTTTTGAGAATCCAGTGTTTTTTTGTTTGTTTTACCTTTCTGTGTTTTTCTATATTTTTCAGTTTTTCTTTCCAGTGAGCTGTAGTATTTATGTAAACATGAAAACCTATTTTTCTGTGAAGCTATTTTTTTTTTTCCTGTGGACACTTGTCATGTCCCAGGAATTACCCTGGATGCTGAGTATACCTTGGCAGGGCAGGAGTGGTCATAGATCTTAAGAGCTTGGGAACTGGTTTGGATGCTGCCTAGATTCCAAAGAAATTATCCAGTGTTTCACCACCACCCCTCACTCTCTCACTTTCATTTGGAGGAGGTAATAGAAATTTCAGGTCTATGCAAAATATATCCAAGAATATCTGGAACTTGTGTCCAGGTTATAGACCAAAAGGCTTGCAAGCCTCAGGACAAGTTCCACTTTCAACATGGCACCGAGAGAGATCACAGTGGTGAAAAGGACTTTGTACAGCCCCACACAACATTGCATTACTGGAGTATAGAGAGGGAAACAGCCAAGGACTCCCAAGTCCACTTTAAAGTATTAGAAATACTTTCCAATACTTAGTATTGGAAATACTAAGAGAGACCTGCGGTCAAAATGGGAACCCAGAAGCTGTAATCCTGGTCCCTGAAGGCCCTAACAGACCGTGGACCTGACCCCTGAAAAGAACAAGGCATGTAGGGCAACACTTTAATGGAGACTGAAGGAAAGTCAGATACCCTCCCACAATGTTGTGAAGGGGATCTCGGGTGAGTGATGGGAACTGTCTCCCTAAAATGAACTTGACATTGTGGTTAAAATCACTATTTTGATTGAATTTTAATAGTGAAATTTATCAACTATCACTAGATGTGTATTCTTTGGACAAAATGTACCACTTTCTGATTGGAAAGTTTTGAGGGTCTGACCTTGAAATACTACCCTTAAGAAACTATTGTCAAATAGTCTGCATGACTTGATAAACTCTGTTGGCTGTTCCTTTCTGCCTTCAACCCCTCATCACACCTATACCCTGTCTGCCTTACCTCCCCAAGAAAGGAGCAAAGCAGTAAGGTCAGCAGGTTAAAGTGACATAAGAACTGAAAGATGTGCATTGGATTTGGGTGCAGAGATAACACAGGGCACCTTTACTAGAGCAGTTCCATGAACTGGAAGGTGCCAGAGCCTGGATCCAGTGTGTAGTGTTATCACGTTAGAGGTTTAATCTGCATCACCTTATGCTCTACTGATGTTGAGTCCCTTTCTAGGTGTTTACTGGCTTCTTGAATATCCTCTTTTGAGAAGTGCCATTGAAGACTCTCCCATTTTTAAATGGATAGCTCTTTCTGGTTATTTGCAGGTTATTAGATTATCTGTCTATATTCTAGATATAATTTTTTTCAGTTCATGTCTGCATGGTGTGTTAGGCAGAATTCTAAATTGCTCCCTAAACTTCTGGCCCCTGGTATGCAAGAGGTTCCCAGTTACTCAAACACTAATCTAGGTACTTTTGTGAAGGGATTTTGCAAATACAACTGAAGTCCCAAATCAGTTGACTCAGAATAATGAAATTACCCTCAGTGGGCCAGACCAAATCAATTGAGATCTTAAAAGTGTGGCGCTCCTCCTGGTGAGTGAGATTGGGAATATGAGGGGGAGTCAGTGTGAGCCATGTTCTTCATTGCTGACCTTTGAGTGTGCACTGCTGGTGGGGGGCCACATGACAGGAATGTGCACCCTGTAGGACCTGAGAGCAGCTTGTGACTGAGCCCAGCAAGGAAACAGGAACATCAGTCCTGTAACTTCAAGGAGCTGAATTTTGCTAACAAGTTGATTCAGCTCAGAAATGGATTCTTCCTCAGCCTTCAGACAAGAATCAACCCAGCTGACTCATTGATTTCATCCTTTGAGACTTGAGCAGAGAATCCAACCTCACTGTGCTTGAACTCCTGACCCACAGAGCTGTGGGCTAATAAACAGTTGTTGTTTTAAGCCACTGTTCCCATTAATGTGTTATGCAGCAGTAAAAAGCAAATATACACGATATATGTCTTTCTCCTATTTTTTACTTTTAACCTAATCTGTGACCTTATATTTACAGTACGTCTCCTGTAAGCAGCATCCATTTAGGGTCTTATCTTTATCTAGTCTGACAATCTCTGTAGTTTAATTAGTGAGTGTAATCCATTCTCATTTCATGTAATTACTCATTGAGTGTAAGTCTGCTTGTGTTACCTTGTTTCTTCCATTTCTCCTTTATTGCTTTTCTTTGTATCAATCAAATATGCTTCATTATCTCATATTCTACTCTATTCAGCTTAATTATACATTCAGTTATTATTTTGGTTGCTACCCTAGAGCAGCAGGACTATTTTCATAATCTAAGGCATTATTTACCTTTCTCATTCTCATTTTTCCTACTCATTTTCTCATGAGTATGGATTACTGTTTTTCAGAAGCTGCATGGCATGAGATATTGCAAAATATTTAATGCAAAAGAAGATCTCAGAATTCAGCTGTCTTCTATTGAGCCATCATTACTGAATGAACTGTGTCCCCCACCCCCTCAAATTCATGTGCTGAGACTCTTGACTCCCAAGTGCCCAAGAATGTCTGCTTTAGTATATAGGCCCTTTAAAGAGGTGATAAGTTAAAAGCCACCTTTCCACAAGGAGGCTTTCCTTGTGGCTCAGATGGTAGGTAGAGTCTGCCTGCAATGCAGGAAACCCGTGTTCGATCCCTGGGTCCAGAAGATCCCCTGGAGGAGGGCATGGCAGTCCACTCCAGTATTCTTGCCTGGAGAAGCTTGTGGACAGAGAAGCCTGGTGGGCTACAGTCCATGGGGTTGCATTGAGTCAAACACGATTGAGCGACTAACATACAAGTTAAAATGAGGCTGTTAGGATGATTCCTAAATACAGTCTGACTGATGTCCTTAAGAGGAAACATGGATGGACAGAGAGTCCACCAGCAGTGCACACTCAAAGGGACAACCATGTGAAGAGGCCGCAGGAGGGTAGCTACCAGCAAGCCAAGGAGAGGGGCCTCAGGAGAAATAAGCCTTGCAGACACCTGGCCCCTGGACTTCTGTCCCCAGAACCGTGAGTAGATAAACTCCTGTCATTTAAGCCATTTCGTCTGTGGTGCTTTTGTTATAGCAGACCTCGCAAACTATTCCAGTCAGGCATTAAAAGAGATTTGCAAAAATTTCAAACACCACCACTCTTAGCACTAATTTTTTGTTTTGAAAATATTTTTTTCAAAAATATTTTTCAATACCATATTGTAAGTTTAGTATTTTTAATCAATAAAACAGTAAACATTTTTCCAATTTTAGTTTCAAATACAGTAAATATTGATATAATTTATAAAAATAAAAAGTCTTTGATTTCCTTAATTTTTAAAATAAGGTTGTCCTAATATTGAAACATCTGAAAAATCATTACCCCTAAAATGTCTTTGACTCATTGGAGCACTCTTGAAATTAGTATTTCAATATTTCAATTTAAAAAAATAATGGTTTAATTCCCTTGATACTCTGCCTTTTGTTCCATTGTAGTCATATATTTTATTTCTGTTTTAAACTCCAAAAGATATTATCGTTATTTTAAACTGTTTACTCATGTTTATTCACGTATTTGTCTATTCCTGTGTTCTTAGTTCTTCCCTGACTTTCCTCATTCTAACTGGATTATGTTCCCTTTGCCTGGTTATCAGAGCATCGTGGCTTATCTTAGCTTTTGTCTTTACTGTATCTTTTTTTTTTTTGGTATATTTGCTTTGCGTTCATTTAGGTAGGATATTTTCATTGGGATAAGGGTTCTAATTTGGTGTTTGCTTTTCATTATAGCTAGTTTGGGGGATCTTTTTCATAACCTAAAATAAAATGGCATTCCACTGTCTCTCACTGTGGTCCAGGTCTCTCTTAAAGCTTCTTCTATCTCCCGTCTCTTTCTTCTCTGTGTGCATCAAACTATATACCTCCACTGTCTTAATCTGCTAATAAACCCACATTTTGAATTTTTAACTTTAGTCAGATTTTCTTTATTTCTGGGATTTTGTCCCCTCTTTATATGGATTGTAGGTATCTGCTGAAATTCACCATTCTTTTCTCTTGAATATATTAATAATATTCATTTCAAGTCCTGGACAGTTAACTATAGTAGCTACACTTTGGAACCTACTCCTATGTCTGTTGTTTTTCTTGCTATCTAGTCAGCTGTTATCTTTTTTTTTTTTTTTTGGAGGATATTTGTTTTATATGATTTTTTAATATACCTACTAAATATTAGTAAAATATTTCATTTGATGCCAGCTATTGTAAGTATAAAAATTGCAGAGATCCCTGGTTTATCTTCCTCTAGAGAGAATAAGGTTTTATTTTAACACAGTACTAGTGGATCACGTTAAAGTTGATCTGTCTCAGTTTTGTCCTTGGTCTAGAGCACGGTTCTCTTGGAGTCTCAGTGCAAGCTCCAAGGCCTTTACCAGCCCATCTCACTTGGTAGAGCTTGATCTTGAACTGTAATCTCTATCTTCCCTGTACTGCGCCAGCTGCTGAAATCAGCTCATCCATTTAACCTCTCCTAACCTCACTTTTGGAGAAGGCAATGGCACCCCACTCCAGTACTCTTGCCTGGAAAATCCCATGGATGGAGGAGCCTGGTAGGCTGCAGTTCATGGGGTCGATAAGAGTTGGACATGACTAAGCGACTTCACTTTCACTTTTCACTTTCATGCATTGGAGAAGGAAATGGCAACCCACTCCAGTGTTCTTGCCTGGAGAATCCCAGGGACGGGGGAGCCTGGTGGGCTGCCATCTATGGAGTTGCACAGAGTCGGACACGACTGAAGCGACTTAGCAGCAGCAGCAACCTCACTTTCCCCGGTGGCTCAGAGAGTAAAAATCTGCCTGCAATGCAGGAGACCTGAATTCTATTCCTTGGTTGGGAAGATACTCTGGAGAAGGAAATGGCACCCCACTTCAGTACTCTTGCCTGGAAAATCCCGTGGATGGAGGAACCTGGTAGGCTGAAGTCCATGGGGTCGCAAAAAGTCAGACACAACTGAGCAACTAACACACACAACCTCACCTTAAAAGGTGCTGCTTTTTACAGGGTTTCTCTTGTTTCACAGCTTGGAAGTCAGCTAAAGGTTTGAGGGGAAATAACTGTAAACCTTCCTCCTCTAGGATATCACCCCTTTGTCTCCCAGCGACACCCCTAAATTCTGACAGAGAGGAATTTTCTCCCTGCTCTCCATAAACAGAGGAAAAGCCAGGTAAATGTAAGCCCAGCTCCTACACTTCGTTTCTATCCAGGATCTAAGTTGATGTCCATCAGCTTTTGTTCAGTCGCTCAGTGCTGACAACACAAGCTTAAATTTTGAAGCCCTGGTGGCAAAGATGGAAGCTCTGCATATATGCCCATCATCCCAGGCTGCCCCTTCCCAAGGCTTGTTCACTTTCTGCAACTGCTGACTATCCAGCCTTCCAGCCACAGGCTCCCCAGTACTAGCTCCCTCATATGGTTACCACCCCACTAGGAGACCAGTCAGACACTTGGTGGCAAGTTAGTGCCACTGGATCCCTTCTGTTATGAAAACAACAGCAATTCATATGACTGAATCAACTCATATTCTAGCTATATGCTTTCCTTTCCTGCTTACAAGGTCTCAGACAAAACCACTCACTATCTTGGGGCTCATAGAATGTTTGATTCATTCACATGATAACATCCACATAATAAACAAGGAGTTTTGTTCTTGTTTATCCTTTATCAAACTTTACAGCAGAGGAAGTTAATGGAGTGTGCACATTCTCACAGGATCCACCAACCACGTCCCCAGAAGCTTCAGGGTGATGGACACTGGAACTGGAATGGCCTGTTGAAGGCATGCCATAAGTGCCAGTGTGGGCCACGCTTTGTGGAACAGTTAATTCAGGAAACATTGATAGTCATTGATAATCCCTTTGAGATGTAAACTGCAGCTGCTGCCAGGGGACCAGGCAGCAACAAGAAGAGCCAGCCCTGCTACAGGGATATCTAAGGGTGGGGCTATTACTGCAGTGGGGGAAGGGAGGCATATATTTGGCACCCAGGTAATTCCCCATTGTCTTAGAATACCTCCTAGTACCAAATCACCCATCTTGGTGGTGAATAATGAACACAGCAGTCATAGCCTGAGGAGCACACAGCAACCAAGGCCCCAAGGATGAATGTCTGAGTCTTGCCACTGGGTAAGCCACCAAGATGAGTACAGGTGCTTGCTGAGGTTGAGGAGGCAACAGTGAATATAAATTACAACCTTAAGACCAGCAGCAGGAAGAGAGGTGACTGTAGTTCATTCCCCTTGAAATTTACAAGGAAATCAGACCCTCCAGAATCCTGGTGTTGCTTCTCCCAAAAGTCATATGAAGTGAATCCAGGTGATGAAACAGTGGGCTGCCCAGCCCCCACTTTCAGAACTAAAGTGTTTATTCTACACACCCTAGACATACCCTAGACATGCTGTTGGCAGGCAGTCCTGAGGCTGAGAGTCAACCCTGAAGCAGACCCGTTCCCAGGACAGCCGACATCCAACAACTTGTTGACCCAGAAGAGATCTGTCCTTTCCACTTAACGCTGAGGCAGTTGTGAACTTGGAGCTCTTCATGGGGTCAGTTGATGTGTTCACTGAGTCTGCATAACAGCCGTCTCCTCTCTCTATCCAGTCCTGCTTCCTTCTCTTGTGATCCCAAAACCCTCCGTGCAAAGATCCACTCAGAGTCGGCTGGGGAACCCAACCTGGAGTATTCTTCCTCCTTCCTCTCATATTTCAAAAATCTAGACTCTGCTTCTGGAAAAGAGCAGCTAAAACTGCTGTTGATTCTTCACTGTTATAAACAATTTTAATAACCTTACAGGAAAATCACTGCAAATATCCTTAACTGTTTTCCATGGGGTCATAAAATGGAATTTCTGGGACAAAGTGCACATATTAATAAGGCCTTTTAATACACATGCCAAATGCCTTCCAAAAGCTCTGACTGTGACCAGTTACATATGAGGGTGCCTCCTGCCCCATATCTTTGCCAATACTGGGCAATTGCATCCTTTTTAATAATTGCTATTTTGACACTACCTTTACCAAGTTGGAGAATTTTTGCATCCCATACAAATTGGAATCTCTATGTAAAATTCTTTCCATGTAAAATATCTATACATTCCATTGAATTCTCCAGGCCAAAATACTGGAGTAGGTAGCCATTCCCTTCTCCAGGGGATCTTTCCAACTCAGAAATTGAACCCAGGGTCTCCTGTATTGCAGGCAGATTCTTTACCAGCTGAGCTACTAAGGAAGCCCATGAGATCTCTAGAAGAAGGAAATGAGCTTTTGAGAACAGCAAAATAACTGAGGAGAGCAGGATCCCAATCTTCAAAAGAAAATTCTCAACTCCTGCCAACCCATCTGCACCAAGGATTTCCCTGAAACCACCATGTGAGCAGAGCACCACCCTGTCACTTTGGTTGATATTTTCACCATAGAAAATCCTGATATTCCACATCCCCAGGCAGTAGATACACCAGGAAACCCAGGTACATCCAGAAATGTGATAAGATTGGTGCAACGGCAGATTCTGGACTCGAGTCTCCTGAGGAGAAAGCTGTTGTCTCCCTCACAGTGGTTTCTCTGTGGGGCCAGTGCTCGTGGCTTTACAAGGCAGAAGGGAAGGAAATTAGAAGCCAGAGCTTCTAAAATTTACGTTCATCATCCACATTGTCCAGAAAAAAAAAAGTTAAATCAACATTCACCAGGGGGAAATTGGTAAGCAATTATAATAAACAGAATAGTCAATAGAAACAAATCCAGAAATGATGCAGACCTGGAGTGAACAGTCGAAACTGCTGTGATTCATATGTTTAGAAAGCTAGAAGGAAAGAGGGTTACAACTGATTTTTAAAACATCTGGGATAGAATATTTCAAAGCAATTAAAATCTGCCAGAAATCAAGTGGACATTTTAGAACTGCAAGATAAAATATTTGAAATTCATATTACTAAACAGAAACAGACAGACATTGAGAACAGACTTGTGGTTGCCAAGGGCGAAAGGAATGGGGAGTGTTGGATTGGGACTTTAGGGTTAGCAGGTGTAAATTATTATATGGGGCTTCCCTGGTGGCTCAGCAGCAAAGAATCCACCTGTAATGGAGAAAAGATGTGTTCAGTCCCTGGAGAAGGAAATGGCAACCCATTCCAGTACTCTTGCCTCCAGTACTCTTCCATGGACAGAGGAGCCTGGTGGGCTATAGTCCATGGGGTCACAAAAGAGTTGGACATGCCTTGGTGACTAAAAACAAAAACAAATGGATTACTACAACCTTCAACAATTTTTTAAAAACCTGTAAAGGGGAGAATCTGATTACTCCTCTATTTAAAAAAATTTCCATTTGGTATTTTGGTAGATTTTAACTGTACCAATCTGATAGATAAAAGTTGATATATCCATGCAATGGAATATTATTAGGTACTAAAAAGAATGGAGTGTTGATACATACAGCAACATGGATGAATCTTGGAAATATTATGCAAAAACTATGGGAAAGTGGTTGAGTAAGCTACGTTTGCATCCACACCAGAAAGTACTGTGTAGCTGTAAGAAAGATCTCAACAAACTGATGTGGAGTGATTTCCTTTTCGCTAAGCTAAAAAAAAGCAAAGGGCAAAATAATAATTATAGTGTGCTATCCTTTATCTAAGAAAGAAAAGGGTGTAATAGAATAAACATATACCTGCTCATTTGTGCAAAAGAATGCAGGAAGGATCAAACAGAAACTGAAAAGATTAGTTACCTACAGCTGTAGCTGATGAAGAGCTGGAAAGAAGAGGGCAATGAGTCTGGGTAATAGAGATGACAAGAGAGTGACACAGTTTTTAGTATACCCTTTCACACAGCTCTGGCACTTAGAACCATGGTAATATTTTACAAATGCTGAAGTTTAAAGAAAATAAAAGTACTCAGGTGTGTGCCTGCATGAACCAGAAATGGAATATAAAATTAACAACCTAACGGTACTACAGATAAATAATATAACCAGGCATGAAGGACTTGGGGAAGAGAAGAACTAATGTTAATGACTTTGCAAAACAGTATTTTGCCTGTAAAGCTAAAGGCAAAAACAAAAGCCATACACATATAAGGTAATCCTCTTAGTAAATCTTTTCTTACAGGTGTATAGGTTACTAAATCTGAAACACATATATGTATGTTTACATATGTATAATAAGTGCATATATTATGACTAATGAGAGCTGTGTTTCTCAGTGTCCGAGAAGCTACAAATAATGAAAAGGAGGATGACAGCCCATTGTAATGAGCACACCCAACAGCCAGATCTTGATTTCTTAAAACCATACTCCAAAAACAGGAACCATAGCTCCTTGGAGAAATGGTTTTCTGGTTAATTCTTGGTGCAGGGAAACTAAAAAATAATCCTGGAACATCTTGTGTCAGAAACTTTAAAAGTGCTGAAAACAGGATGCAGATGTCAAAGGGCCACATGAACCAACCAGAAGGACTTGTAGCCAAAGCTGGGAGACTTTCAGAAACATTATTAAAAATGATATTCTGTGGATTAAAAGAGTTTCCCTGGTAGCTCAGATGGTAAAGAATCTGCTTGCAATGTAAGAGACCTGGGTTCAATCCCTGGGTTGAGAAGATCCACTGGGGGAAGAAATGGCAACCCACTCCAGTATATTTGCCATGGACAGAGGAGCCTGTGGGCCCCAGTCCATGGGGTCACCAAGAGTCAAACAGGACTGGGCAACTAATACACATGAATTAAAACTATAAATTTTAAAAATATCCATGAATCTGTATTGATGCAAATAAATAAATGAATGTTATACCTAAGTAGATGGAGGAGAAGTACCAGTTCTTCTGTTTTTGTTTTCAACTTTCTGATCCTGAAGGATCTAAGTTCCCCAACAAGGAATCAAACCAGCGGCCCCTACAATGGAAGTGCAGAGTTTTAACTAACCAGCCACCAGGAAAACCCCAAGAAGTTCCACTTCTTTCCCGTAGAAGAATTATGTTGATGAACATAAATGGGAAAAGGTAAACAGAAAATGACCATGAGACAACACCACAGTCATATTTGTTGCAGTCAAGTCTGGATGCTAAAATTGGTGCAAGTTTGAAGAGAAACAGCTTGTATAGCCTGAAAGCATTTATCCCCGAAATATTTATTAATTACCAAGGAGGAAATAGTAGCATACAGTGGAGGACCGCCATGGAAAGCATAGCTAAATGAGGTAAGTCAGCATCCTCCAGTAACAAGATACACTGACAACAGAAATGTGAAACCTGAGAACAGAGTGGATGAAAAGTGACATATGCCCTAGACAGAACGCCATCAGAGTTTTTACTGATGCACATTTGGGTGATAAAACTATGAAGCAAGGAAGTCCTTTCCATAGATATCCAGGTGGACTGCTTGTGGGGTAGGAAGGCAGATGTCAAGCTCTTGGGGTGGCTGGCAGATCTGGGGGAGCCAGGGTTTGCGATCCTTCTCTTTGTTTTGTGCCAATTTCTGTAACTGCTGTACTTTACAGCAAAGAAGGTTTAACACACACAGGTGGACACTCGTGTATGTGGTGGTGGTTTAGTCGCTAAGTCATGTCCGACTCTTGCGACCCCATGGACTGTAGCCTGCCAGGCCCCTCTGCCCATGGAATTCTCCAGGCAAGAATACTGGAGTAGATTGGAAATCTGGAAAGAAATACATCAAAATGCTTTACAGAGGGTAGTGGGATTATTGATTTTAATTGTTACTGCACGCTTATGTAATGTTCAAAAATGACAGAGGATGGGAGGAAGGGTGGACACAAGAGCATCTAATTTTATGCTAAGTTCCAAAGTCATCTCCCAGCTGTGCCCGCCGATTTCGGGTTTTGTTCCCCTCTTTAACGGTTTTCAGCGGCGGGAATCCGGTACCGCACTCACCCGACCCCGGCACCGGCCGGACTTTGGGTTTGACAGCTGCTTCCCTGCCTGGGCTTGGGTTGCCCGGGAATCCCGGGAGCTCGCACAGCCATGTCCTCCGCCCAATTCTCTCTTTTTGTGTTTGACCGGAAGTTTACCGGGAAAGCAAAGAGTTTAGTCCAAGAAGCGACCTGGATGGGCGGGACTGAGGAGCCTTAAAGGATCAAAACTAAAGCAATCTTTGTGACCCTGTGGCGCAATGGTAGCGCGTCTGACTCCAGATCAGAAGGTTGCGTGTTCAAGTCACGTCGGGGTCATAAATTTCACATTTTCGCACCGAGCGAACCGGGGACTTTGGACCGTTTAGGATTTGTTCGTGCTTCTGTGTTCCTATTCCTCTGCAATAGTGTCGTTTTCTTATCTGACAGGGGTGAGTTGGAAGACTCCTGGGGGCGTGAACTGAGCACTGCAGCCCCTTGTCACCCGAAGAGCTATTTTTAAAAAAGATACACAGTAGAAGCTTCCCTGGTGGCTCAGTTGGTAAAGAGTCTCCCTGCAATGCGGAAGACCTGGGTTCAATCCCTGGGTCAGGAATATCCCTTGGAGAACGAAAGGGCAACCCACTCCAGTATTCTTGCTGGGAGAACCCATCCCATGGACAGAGGAGTCTGGTGGGCTACAGCCCAAAGGGTCCAAAAGAGTGGGACTGGACTGAGTGATTAACACACACACAAACAGCACGACAGGAGAAGAGAGTTATTGGGAAACTAAATTATTTCTAAACATATGAAAATAACTTATTTATATGATTAGAGAAATGCACATTAAAATTCAACAAGTTATTTTTAACCTGTGAGACTAACCTATGATCAAAAAGCTTTTATTAAATTGCATTGCTCACATAGTCAAAGCTATGGAGATAAAGGAACATAGCCCAAGACCAGAGAAAATTAAAATTATAAAAGACTACTTTTCAGCCAGTTTAGAAAAGTTTCCTAGCGTATTTTTCCGTATTGCTTCAAGTTCCTTTTGCTCTAGACTTTTCCCGGGAGTGTGTTCACCTTTCCATAGGGTGAATAATTCCTACCACCTGGATGGATAATCATGCTGCTCCATCCTCTGCATCGGTAATCTTCTCTCAGATTGTCTCCTGTTTTCATATTTTCTCTGCCCTCTGGGCATCTTCTCAGGCATGTCCGCCATCTGGGATTACATGCTTTGCAATTTCAGAGAGCACTCGATCCTGCTATTGTCATTTCAGTTTACAAAAGGCATGCCCTGTCTTACTCTCCTCTCTTTTAAACTCAAAGTCAGTTGCCCCATAAAGCTTTTCAAACCTCATTTTAAAGAGGCCACACCTTGAAGGAAGTCTCATACTATTTTTCTGGGGGAAAAAAAAAACAACCTGAACCTCTCCATCATTTTCATTGTTATATCTTTCTTCTGTCATGAACTAGTCTCTTTTCCTAGTTCTTCAGAATTTAAAAATAAACAAACAACATGCTTTTCTCTCTTACTCATACTCTGAAATTACTCTTGGCCTTCTCTAAAATCTATTCAGAGGCATCAGATGGGGCTGTGCTATGCGTGGTCTCTCTCTCTGTTCCTTAGGGGTTGAGGGGGCAGATCCCTTCTCAAATCCACTGACCAGAGAACAGGCTGGGGCACAGCGCCCATCCCCATCTCCCAGTGCTCAGGAGGCTATCCCCTAGGGCTTTCTTGCAGTGACCTTTTCTCCTCTTCTCCTTGAGGTTCCCCTGCTACTGTGAACCAGTGGAAGCAACACTTAATCCAAGAGATGTCACATTTCAGCATGAGTTTAAACTTAAATGTCTTAAGTGGGTCTTGCCTCCTTGGCTAAGGCAGAAAACAGCCCCTTTCTATTCACTTAAATCTCCTAAAAGTAACATTTTAATTTAATACCGAACAAACACTCTGAAATCTCTTAGACTGTTCTTCTTTCAAGAATCTTACATTCAGGGACTTCCCTGGTGGCCCAGTAGCTAAGACTGCACTCCCAGTGCAGGGAACTGGGTTCAGTCTCTGGTCAGGGGACTAAATCCCACATGCCATAACTTCCACTGCAACTAAGGGTTCATGCTGAAACTAAAGATCCTGCATGCAACTAAGACTTGGTGCAGTCAAGTAAATAAATAATTTTGAGAAAAGAATTTTATGTTCAAATATATTTTGTAGATATTCTAGCCTAAGAATTAGTTCTAAGCAAACTTTATTAAAGTTTTAATGGTGTCCTTCAAGTTTCTCATGTGAATTGATAAAATTCTCTTTTTGTATATTCATAAGTCAAATTGTAAAAGGTTGTAATTGTCAGATAATATTTTACCGATACAATCTCATTTTTGTTATAAAAGTGGATTTTCAGTTACCAGTTTTAACTCTCAGTTCATTTATTACACATGAATAAGCATTTATTTCCCCAGCTGAGAAAACAAAGCAGCATACATTATTAGAAAAACTGGGGCGAGGGTATTTTTTGTGGTTAAAATATCACTTTTTAGAAAGAAAAAGTAGGGATGAAGAGAAAGAAAAAGAAAAATTGTCTTACACTTAACTTCAAAAGTTTATTCCACCAGCACCAAGGGATCAAATATTTTAAAAAATTTTTTTAATTCCTAGATATTATTTTGTTCCATTAATCTAGTTACACATTCCTGCTTCACACCAAACTAGCTGTATTGCTTCATTTTGAAAGGAAGGTAGCATTTTAAAATGGCATACAGGCTTCCCTGGTGGTCCAGTGGCTAAGACTCATGCTCCCAGTGCAGAGGACCTGGGTTTGAATCCTGGTCAGGAAACTAGGTTCCACCCACATGCTGTAACTAAGACCCAATGCAACCAAATAAATATTTTTTACATGAATTTTTAAAAATGAAGCTGGCACAGCCTTGCCACAAATACAGTTTATGATAAAATTTTTCTTTGGCCCATTGCCTCTCCCACTGAGGATGTTTCCTTATTTCCAGACCTGGGACACATCAACTGGCCAGAGAGATGCTCTCCCGATAGATGCTGAGCTACTGGTGCTATATGTGTTTTCTCCAAGGAATCAGGATTGGAAGCAAATGGGACTGGCCGTTTGTTTCAGAGGGTGTTCTAAACATGTACAAGGTGAGCTGAGATCATAAAGTGACAGTTTCCTATCATTCCTCAAAAAGGTGTTCAGTTTCTAGTTCTCCTTCTCATGGATGATGGAGCAAAGGTGGGTGAAGAGAGTGAGAGACAAATCCAGTTAAGAAACACTCCCCCAGACTGTGATTACAACCATCCTATGTAACAGTCAAGTCTCTGAACATGAATTAAAGTTGAAGCCGCTTCCCTCCTGGTCTTGCTGAAGTTTCTCTGAGCACTTCTGAGTCAGAGCAGGGAAGGGAGGATAAACAGAGGTGCAGAGAACTCTCCATGGTCAGTATCTCTAGCAGCACCCTACTCTCTCCAACTTTGGTGGAATTTTAAGAGACTCCCTCAGGGCTGAGGATTTCACTTAGCCCTGGAGAAAATAGTACTTCAGCTTGTTGCTCTTTACTGGGGAAGCCTTTAAGATGCTCTTTTATGTGATCAGCCCTCCAGACCACCCCCTCAAATCGCACCTAAGAGGACCTTCCCCCAAACTCCCAGCCCCCTATCCCCTACCCCAGGCACAAAGAACATGTCTAGATCATGGGAAGAATTCTTGCATCTTTTGCCCCCAAATTTGTGCTTTAAAAAGCGTGCAGATACCTTTTTACTTTTGGGCTGCACCATGCAACAAGTGGCATCTTGGTTCCCTGACAAGCAATTAAACCCACACTCCCTGGAGTGGAAGTGCAGAGTCTAAATCGCTGGACCACCAGGGGAGCAAAAATATACATCAGACCACTGAGTATCCCCCAAACATCAGGAGACCCATGTCAAGCTCCCCCAAAACATCAGGAGACCCATGTCAAGCTGCTCAGGCGGCCTGTTAAAATCACTGTCACTAGGTTTGATCTGTGGGACAAGCCACCTCCTTACCATCTTTCCAAAAGCTTAGAAATCCTTTTCAGTCCTTTTCAGGACCACTTTGATGTTCTCACTATAGGTGAGGGGCGTAAGAGTCCCCCAACAGTTTCTCAGCCACTCTTTTTCGAGAGGGGTCAATTTTGCATGGCGGCCTGCCTCACATCTCACTTTAGGTATCTGATCTCTGCTGTCTTAGATTTTTAGCAGAAATATCCATTTTAACACCATGTTGCACTTAGCCAATGGAAGGGGTGGACATGGGCAGCATTCTTATCTGCACAAGAGTGGAGTAGCCCCAGGGTCGTGCCTGGCACCCTGCTCTGGGGCAGCTCTACCAGGATCTGCCTCTCGTCTGTCCCTGAGACATCAGCGTGCCAGGCCCGGCTCCCTCCCTGGCCTCCCTCACCAGAACCACACTCCCGCTGAGGGGGTGTGTACTGCCTACGCTTAGGGCACCTCCAGCCCAGTCGGAGGCTGCTGTCCAGACCTCGGTGCTGAAACACCTTGGTTCTCGCCGCCCTTGAAGGAAGTGGAACCACAGCCTGCAGCAGCCTCCCCACTTCCCCTACCCAACCCCCAGGACACGCAGGTTCAGTGATCCACAACAATGCACTGATGCCTCAGCCCTTCTGACCACAGACCACACCAGGCCTTTGAACCCTCAGCATCTCCTCAGGAGGTCTGATCTTCCCTAAGGAGTCCCACAGAGAGCCAATGGCTTGGCATAAACTCTCAGTCCACTTCCCCGAACAGGAGGAAGTCTCAAACTCAGACCTAATGTGCGAATTGGGGTTTGGGGGCTGGCCACAAGGGAGTTCCTCCCTCTCTAGGGACACAACCCTTTCCAACAAATCCTAGAATTCCAAGAAATCCTAAACCTCTCAAAGGCACATTCTAGGTGTAAAGACACCTCGCTGTCTAGTCTGGGTGATTCCCAGCTGTGTGTAAGTTAGCACCCCTTGTCCCCAAGCTCAGGGAGATGTGTCCCTAATGAAGGTCATCTTGGAAGCTTTGCAAAACCTGGATGGCAGTGATGTTGGGGACCACGAAGAAGGAGCAGCAGCCAGCTTGGAAAAGAAGGGCCAATGGGAAGCAGAATAAGCAGCTAGAAGCTGGCAGCCAGGACCCGGACTCTGCCGCACTCACCAGCTCCACAGCCCAGGACCTCCGTCTCCTTAAGCAGTGTAAAGGATCAGTGTAGGACCAGGTTGTGGTCAAGGGAACAGGGTTTGAGAGAGTATTGCAGGGAGCCTATAACAGGCCCTCTGGAGCCTGGGCAAGGGTCTTATGTTGGCTGCCTCCGAGTTTCACAAGGGGACCTTGCCAAAATCCAACCATTGCTAGTGAAGCCCCAATCGGAGGCTCAGCCTGGTATAGACAGCAGTGCTCCGCAGGCCCAAGACTGTTGAAACATCTCAAGACATCTGCTGACAGCTAATGCGTGTAACCGGACCCTTGCACCCTGCACCCTACTCTATCCTGGAGACCAGCTCAGATGGGAAGAGACACTTCAGGAGTCCTAACTGAGGACAGCTGATGCCAGCCTTACTAGCAAAGGCTGAGAGGTAATTCAAGTCTTCACTTCATTTATGAGGATGATGTTCAAGACACATGGGGGTAATCAGAGTGGCAAGTCCTTTGTGCAAAAACACCTTGATCTTCATCCGTTGCCAGGTGGTTATTTGAAATTTATGATTTTGTGACACTTTAATACAGAACACGTTTATAGTACCTTTAACAAAGCTAAAAAAAATTCTGTTTCTCCCCCTAGCCTCACCAAGGTGTAATAGACAAATCATTTAGCAAATTTTTAAAGAGCAATTTTAGTTAAATTCTTGGCTAACATTATCCAGCAATATAATAGCTTTGAATAATCACAATATTTAAATACAATTAACATACAGCAGTAATTCCGTCAGCATTTTGTTTCATTTTCCTCAGTTTATAAGAGTCTTATCCTTTCGGTTTCGTTGTTAGGGCTCATGTGAGCATGGGCAGAATATATAGAACTGTATTCAATGTTGTGATTTAGCTGATGAAAGCAATAGGAGCTCACAGGTGAAGATAGAGGAACGGCTCATTCAGACTCCAGGTAACATTCAGTCTGCTCTGCAGAACTCTTCACTCCCAAATGCAGATAATTATAATGGCCTTTGAAATCTCTGATCACATATTCTTTGATGTGTTGTCTTCTTGTGATCACTACTCTTGCCAAGAAACATACTGGCAACTTGGTAAGATTTTGTCTTATTTTACAAAATGCTCCCTTAAGTTATGAGTACGACATTCAAACGCCTCAATGAGCGGCTATTGTCGTAAAAATAAATCCTACTATTGAGAGAAGGTAAAGAATGAAACATAGGGACATTCTATTAAACGAAAGCTTCTGCAGGATAAGTCGGGAAGCTCACACTAAGCGTTTTCCTCCCCCTTGGACTAGGTGCCCCATCCACGGGCGGGCGGAACATGCCTGCGCTCCAAGGAGGGTCATGAAGGGCGAGGTCGCGCGCCCTCTTGTGGCCATAGGTGGGCAGCGCAGGGAGGCCGGCTGCCTGCCGAATCCGGGGAATTGAATTTTCCGTTTCATCTAAATTATGTAAACTTGTGGGCAGTTCACAGCGCTTTTATATTATCTTTCCTTTGCGAAGAGACCATAGCAGTGTCTCCACTTTCCAACATAGCTTGATTAATTTCTGTTTTTCCTCTTTTTCTTGGTCAGTAAAGGTAAAGAAAGGTTAACCTCGACCTCCCATCATCCAGCCTTTATCTCATTGGTTGTGTAGACTGAACACCATCCTTGTGCCTGTGAAGACATTGTGTTCAAGTAATTGTCCCCATCACTCTCTGAAGATAAAGCGCTCCCCTCAGCTGCTCACCCGCCTTCCACGTTGGCCTTTCTGCTCTTTCTGTAAGCCTGATCTCTGAGATTTGGTGAGCCCAGTTCTGTAAGGAACCCCCTACATCAGCCCCAGCAGAGCTTCTCAATGACGCTGGTGCCCCCTCCCACCAGCCCTTTCTGTATCTCCACAGAGGGGCTTCCCCCATCTTCCAAAGAAATGGAGCAGGGACGTTTTCCACCCCTACATTCTCTGCTGTTCTGGACTGTCCACTTCTTTGAGCCTTTTAACCGTCTTTTCCACCATTTGCCAAGTGATTCTGGCCTCTCTTCTCAGTGTGGAGCTATCATTTCTCCAAGCTTTTCTTACCACCAGTGTGTTAACACCACCTCCTGACACCCTAGGCAGAGTGTGTAAACCTTTATCACAGGCGTATGCTCCTTTCCAATGAACTCTCCACACCCAGCTGTATGTTCTACGCTCCATGGTCCAGGATCCTTGGGATCCAGACCACACTCTCCTGATTCCTTCAGACACAGGTTGACCAGGGCCCACAGCAGCTGAATAGTCACCTTCATCTCTTACCATGTTCAGCGTTTCTCTTGTGGGCTGTCATGGTAACTTGACCCTAGTTATGGGTCTAGGGATCAGGAGGGAGGAAAGTAGATTGTGAGGGGACACAGGTCTTATCACAAAATAGAAGCTTCCTCTGCATCATCTTCAAACAAGACCGAGAGGAGTGGGTCACGTTTGCAGGCCCCCAAATCCAGAGGGATTGGTGTTTACAGATATTTGTCCACATCAACCCAAACGTCCTCATCCCGAGTCTCTGGGTTTCCTCCTTTGCGAACAAGGTCCTGACCTTGGCATAGAAAACTTCCTGGGATCAAGAATCCAACCTCAGGCTTCAAGCCCTCTGCTTTTCACACTTCACCTTAAATTGGTGATTAATCACCCTCAGCCTTTTCTTGTCAATGGCTCCTAGTAATAACCACTCAATTCCAGTCCTAAAATTGCTTCCTCCCCCATCCTCATGAAAGGTTGTTCCTGAACCACGAAAGACGTTGGGATTCTCGGCCTCCAGAGGAGAAGAATTCAATCCAGGGCCAGAGATGAGGCTTGATCGCTCAGAGCTTTTGTGTAATAAAGTTTTATTAAAGTATAAAAGAGATAGAGAAAGCTTCTGACATAGACATCAGAAGGGGGCAAAAAGAGTGCCCCCTGCTAGTCTTTAGCTGGATGGCCCTTTAGAGAGATTGCACGTTAAGGCAAGGGGAGAAGGTCTTTGAACCCCCACAGTGAGCACCACTAGATGTGGCTGCCCCAGGGAGGACGTGTGACCTGAGACAGGATGCTTGCTTCAGCCAGGACAATTCCCAGGAAATATTTTATTGTGAACCATTAGCAGCCAAACACACAGACGGCTGGGGAGAGGGGTGCTACAGCCCGTCACAGTGTGCTGTACAGGGTGTACTAAAGTTTCTAGCTTCAGTTTTGATTTGTTTTGCTTTCTGCAGTTTTATGAGTTATTGCTTGGTATTTTTGAGGCATTATTGTTAGAGACATGTATTTAAGATGATATGTCTTCTCTGTCAAGTTTTACAAGTATTATGAAGTTGATATCATGCTTATCTTTTCCCCTAATGATTTTTAAAATGTTTTGTTTGCTTATTTGGTTGTGTCAGGTCTTGGTTGCAGCATGTGGGATCCTCATTGCATTATGTAGGGCCTTTCCTTGCTGTGCAGACTCTCTAGTTGTGGCGTGGGGGCTCAGTAGTTATGGTGTTCTGGCTTAGTTGCTCCGAGGCATGTGGGATCTTAGTTCCCCAGCCAAGGTTTGAACATGTGTCCCCCGTATTGCAAGGCAGATTCTTAATCTCTGGACAATCAGGGAAGTCCCTCCCTAATGATTTTTTAAGATTCTATTTTGTTAGAAATTAGGCTTATTACTTGCATCAGTTAGGGTTCCACCAGAAAAGCAGAACCAGTAGGGCATACATACTAAAAGATTCTCTTTTTTGCAAGAAATTGGCTTACTTGATTGTGGAGACTGACTAGGCAAGTTCAAAACCTGGAGGGCAATCTTTTGGGAAGAGCAGGCTGGAAGCTTTGTCCATAGTTTTTCTTCATCAAGAAAGCCTCAATTTTTCTTTTAAGGCCTTGATTGATTCAGACCCAACCTATTTAATAAGATAATTTCCTTTACTTAATTCATCTCAGTTTATGGACTTTAACCACATTTACAAGTAGCTTTACAACACCATCTAGGTTAGAGTTTGATTCAATAGTGGGAGCCTGTACCCTTGCCAAGTTGACACATCAAAGATCATCACACTACCCAACTTTTTTGTTGTTCAGATTTGCTTTGTGAGGTAAAAGTAAGACTTTGACACTCCACCCGTCATGAGATGGAGTCGACATCTGCCTCAACTTGATTCCACACAACTTGCGATGCCTTTGGCCAGGAGTATGATGGAAGTCATGCTTTGTGACTTCCGCAGCTATATTCTAATCAGTCATGGGCTTGCTCTTGTTCACTAGGACACCTGCTCTTGAAGCCCAGAGCCACCATCTCAGCTGCCAGCTGAGTCCTTCATGTCAAAAAGGCCACATGTCCAAACTGAGCTTATCTTTAAGCCATCTCAGCCCAACCAGGAGACATGTGAGTACAGATACAACTTGAAAGAGGACCCTCCTTGCCATCAAATCATGTTCTCAACTGAGGCTCCAGAAACAAAGGAATCAGAGAAAAGCCACAGGCACTGTTCACCTTCCAAATTCTTGACCCACAGAATCCATAAACATAGTAAAATGCTTCTTCTTTGACACCATTAAGTTTGGGGGTGATTTGCCAACACAGCCGTAGATAATGAGAATACTTGTATGTTTTTCATTCTTTTATTTTCAGGCATTTTTTTGTATGTTGTATTTATAAACGTGATGCAGGATGTTCTTGTTTCCAATCTGAGAGTCTCAGAATCAGATTCCTGAGGAGGGACTCAGAGTCTTTAACAGTGAATAGTAAAGAACCAGCACTTTGGGTCTTTCTGCCTTAAGACTCATATCTTCCCTGCCCATCCTTCCTCTAGAACTCAGGCACCAACTTTCTCAGGTTGATTCGCGCAGGGTTACAACCGTCCCCATCCCCACCCCCCCTCATCCGCACCCCTTTTTCCAGATACTGTTGCTTCCCGACCTCTCTCACAGTCATCTACCAGATCTGCCTTTGCCCAGGGGAACTTTAAAGCCCGCTCAGAACCTCTCCGGCTACCGAGCATTTCACAGGGGGTAGGGTGGAGGAGGTTGCCACGGAAACGGGTTCACTCTCCGCGGCTCTGGCCGGGGGGCCGGCGCGGCTTCCGATTGGCTCTGCGGGCGCGCAGCGTCCTCCCTGCGCACATGCGCAGTGGTGCCGAGGCGAGGTCGCGGCGGAGCCGGGGCTCGGTGGTTCCGGGCCGGGATTCCCAGGACCGGGCTGGACCGGCGGCTCCGGCCGAGGCTCCGTGCCCTCCGGGACGAGACGTGGCGGGCGAAGGCCCCTCTGCAGCGCGGAACCGAGCCCGCCACGCAGGCGCAGCGCCCGCCGCCATTGTTGCCCGGGGCCTCTAGGGCCGCTCCGCTGTGCGTCCGCCGGTCCGGCCACAGGTTAGGATGCGGGCGGCCTGAGGGGTGGAGGCTGCGGGGCAGACCCACGCAGCTGCCCGCGACCTTCAGACTGCGGAGTTAGGGGTACCCCGCCAGGTGAGGAGGCCAGGGGCGCCTCTGCCCTGCAGGCCTAGTGAGCAGCCGGCTTTAGGGTACACGGTGCGGATGAGGGGGGCTTGGAGGTGGAGACCGTGGACAGGTGGTGTCAGGCCTGCAGTGAGGTTTTCCGTGGGAAAACTGGTTCCAAATTCCTAAAGAATTGTCCTGTAGAAGCTGTGCACGGGCTTCAAGTCACACGGGTCCCCTCTGCTTCTTTTCTGTCCCAGACCTCAGGTAGTGATGGGCTTGGACTGGCCGGCATCGATAGGCAGAGCAGGTGGATGGCTCGCCCCTTTTCCCCAGCCTTGAGCGCTTTAAAAGTTCTCCGAGTTTGTTCGAAGTAACAGATTTGCTGTTGTTTTTGAGAGTCACTTCAGTCATTACAGCTTATGTAGTATCAATGACTAAAATACTGAGGCTTTTTTTGTTTTTCCCCTGTACAAGTTAGAAGTTTGACGTGGTTTTTGCTCAGGATTCAAGTCGTTGCATCTAGCACAACTCTTTTATGGCAGTCCCAACTGGTGCCCAATTTAAGGTCTCTAGATGGGCTGTTTTTTTGTGTACCTGGCAGAGAGCTCCAGGAATTCCTGGCCTTGTGGTCTATTCCTGTGTTTCAGGGTCTCTTCCCCATCCCTACAAGTTTTGGGCTCAGAATTTGTAAGCAAGACAGCTGACTCCTCCTTGCCTCTGTTCAGCCCCTGGCTGCATCAGCCCTCCGGAAATGTCTCGGTGGCTCTAGCATGTGGCTTCAAGCACTGGCTCTGACCTGAAGAAATAAAGGCTGTTGCCAGATTGACTCTCCTGTTTGTAGCAATGTTCTCCCCAAGCAGGAGGACGACCAGTTCTTCTCGCGCCCAAGTCCTGCTAACATGGAAGATGGACAAGGCTCAGAGTGGACCCCGAAATGCTGAGAAGGAAATCCTCGCCTTGAGACTCCTGCGTGACACTGAGACCTGTCGGCAGAATTTCAGGAACTTCCCGTACCCAGACCTGGCCGGTCCTCGGAAAGCCTTGAACCAACTCCGAGAGCTCTGTCTTAAGTGGCTGAGACCAGAGATTCACTCAAAGGAGCAAATCCTGGAGCTTCTGATTCTGGAGCAGTTCCTGAGCATCCTGCCTGGGGAGGTTCGGACGTGGGTGAAGTCCCAGTACCCGAGGAACAGCGAGGAGGTAGTGACACTGGTGGAGGACTTGACTCAGATTCTGAAAGAAGAAGGTAAGACTTGTAGGGCAGAGTTGGGAGGAGCCCAGGGTAGTACAAGGAAACAGCCATCACGTCAGAGAACAGTCCTTGGAGGTGATCAGGAGAACGGAGCTCAGGGAGTGAGTGAGGACCCTCTTCACCTGAACCTCTTTCTGTATGGCGTTCCCCTTCTACCTGCTCAGAACCCAGCCCATGTTCTCTGAACGCAGACAATGTGTCTTGTAAAACAGTGGCCAGGCACAACAGATGACCCCTGTTGCCTCAGCAGGTTCCCTACAGATGTTTGAACCTTTCGCCAGTAAATAATTTGTTTTGTGAACTGGATTTTATTTAGTTTTTTAACCTATGCTTCCAAATAGCTAGGAAACTGTCCAGGGAATATTTCTTTACTAAGTAAAAGAAAACTCACAAAATTTCTATCACATGAGGGTTTAGTGGGAAATTGTGAGTTTGGCACCTATTCTGAGGAGTCCCAGAGCAGACTTGTTTTTGAGGCCTGCGCCAGGGTCTTCAAGTGAATCACTGCCCCTTCCCTCGTTCTTCGAAGCAGGGGTGCTGTTTCTGGTTTCCTTCTGACTCCTCTTCGCTTTAAGAAAACATAGACATCTACTGGTGAAGAGTTTCCTAGGCTCTTCAGAAACCTCTGATCTCCATCATTGTCTCTCTCTCTTTCCCAGCTGCTCCTCAGAACTTCACCCTTTCCCAAGAGACCCCAGAGGACGATCCCAAAGGAAGACAAGCTTTCCAGGCAGGGTGGTTCAATGACTTGGTTACCAAAGTGAGTGTCAGTTTCTTCCTTTCTAAAACATTTATTTATTTATTTGCCTGCCGGGAGTCTGAGTTGCAACACTTCGGATCTTTAGTTGCAGCATGTGGGATCTAGTTCCCTGACCAGGAATCAAACCTGGGGCCCCCTGCATTGGGAGTACAAAGTCTTAACCATCGGACCACCAGAGGAGTCCAAGTGTCAGTTCCTTCTGTGATTGTAAAATGCCTCCTTCGTGTGTGTGGACATATTCTAACCTGGCCCTCTACCTTCTGTGACCCCAGAAGTCCTATCAAAGACCTAAGCCTCAGTTTTCAACTTAAGTCTCCCTGGCCTGTTAAGGTAGGTGAGTGCCTTTACAGGAAACGGGACCCATTGCTTCTTCTGATCATCCCTTTCCTTACAGCAGGAGGGGGTGCTATTTTATTTTCAAGGAGCAGTATCACATGGAGGCTACAGCATTGACCTCCAGAGCCATGTGAGTCTAGATTTGGTTCCAGGTTCTGCCATGGAACCCATGACTTGGGGCAAAGATGCTTAACTACTCGCAGCCCGAGTTACTCAACTCCTATGAAAGAATATTCCTCTTGGATTGTGAGCATTAAATATTATGAGACCCATTAGTCTGGACTACAGTAAGTCATCAAGAAGACCACAGCGAGATTAAACAACAGTTATTATTTTTCTTTAACAGGTAATTAAAGGCCATGACTTGTGGGGTGTTCCTGTTAATTATGAGTCTCTGTTATCTTAAGGAAGAGCAGCTCAGGCCGTCTTAAGAGAAAGGTTTACTATAAAAGTATATGTGGTCTAAAATTGATACCAGGGTAAAATTATTACTTATAGATAATATGAATGTTTACAAAAACCTAAGGAAATCAAGGGGAAAACTGTTAGAAACAATAATGGAAAATTTGAGTAAAGTGACAACTACAGAAAATGGCTTACAAAAATTAATCATTTTACTATTTACCTGAAAAAATCAGATCATAAAATGAAATAAAAGATTCCATTCACAGTATTATCCCCTCAAATTTAAAATAGCCAGAAATCAACATAGTATAAATTTTGCAATCCTGTGTTATTCTATGGGACATGAAAGAAGAAGCCTTATATATTGTAAAATTGTCAGCTCTCCCTAAATTTTACACTTAACTGTGATTTGAAAATCCCAATACAGTTTTTTAAAGAAAGAAAACTTATTTGAAAAACCTGTGAGAGTAACCAAAAAAAATTTTTTTTAACAAAAGAAGAACAGAGGGATGCTTACTTTACCAGACTGTAAGATATATCTGTAATTTCAGTAGTTCAGTGTAGTTATAAGTACCAGTTTTATTTTAGAAAAGAAGAGGAAGGGCTCTGCTTTCCATAATAGAACAGACAAAAATCTTAAAATGTCAAATTATAATGCATTTTATTAATTCATAAGACAGCACTTGAAAAGCCAAACCTTGCAACTCTGTGTCATCTATATTCACATCCCTTTCTTCTTTAAGATGGAACTGCCAATGCCTGCACTAAAAATGGTAAATTTGATTTTATTTTCATACTTCTTCTAGGCCATTTGAGTTTGCTCATCCGTACACTGGGTGAGTATTGGGTGATAACCCTAGGGTCCTGCCAACGCTCAAGACTCTGTGGTTCCCTCACCATGCATGCACCTGTGCCATCACTGTGCCCTTCCAATGTTTCAGGAATCTATGACATTCAAAGATGTGGCAGTGGACATCACCCAGGAGGACTGGGAGCTCATGCGTCCTGTGCAGAAGGAATTGTACAAGACCGTGACACTGCAGAACTACTGGAACATGGTTTCTCTCGGTGAGTGTCTGTCTGTGCCCCACAACCACACACATACCAGACCCACAACCACACACATACCAGAGTCTGTCCTCAGCTCTCAAAAGTGGGTTGGGTCTAGAGGTGAACATGCTCATCTGTTCAGGCACAGAAACAGCCAATTTCTGCTCCCTTTTCCCAGATGAAAGGTTTCAAAGTGAAAGGTCATTAGGAACCACGATGCACGGCCCCCCAGGACCGCCACCCCACGCCTTGCCCAGCGCCTGCCTCCCCCACAGTCTGCACACGCATCCTCCAGGGTGGTGGGAGATTTTTGTCCCTGGTCCAAAAGGGCAGTGACCTCATTCATGAGGTTGTGTCTGGGAACCGTTCTTTTCCTGTAAGAGGTCCGTCCTCATGGGTAAGAAGGAGTCAGTTAATAAAAGTAGAATGACTGTTTATCTCCAGGGTAAAACTCATTTTGTTCCTCCTGGACAGGACTTACAGTGTATAGACCAACTGTGATCCCCATGTTGGAAGAACCATGGATGGTGCTAAAAGAAATTCTAGAAGGCCCAAGTCCAGGTGAGAGAGCCACCAGTGGACATGATTCTTTGTGCTTAAGAGCCTGTGTTATCCTAAGTGTGTGAGATGGGTTTTTAAATATGACCGAGTCAGTCACTGTACACCCCCGGCTTGTCGAGATAACTAAGCTACTTGGTGATGCTTCTTTCCAAATCCCGTCTTCAGGAAAAGATTATCATATATCATCTTGTACTTCTCCATGACCCTTGGTTTCCCTCTGTTAGAACTCTGTATTCCCTCCCTGTATACTTAAGCACGCATGAACGTCCCCTGAGATCTTAAATTTCAAACCCTTTTGACATCTTTTTGAATTTCTGTTACTCTGTTGACAAAATCCTGTATCCACTTGGCCTCCAGTCTCCTACCTCAGTTCTTCGTTTTTATTTTCTAATTATTTAAAAAGATAACATGTTGACAAGACCAGAAATTGTAAAAATATATAAAGCCAGAGCTATACTGACAGAAGTCTCTACCTGTTTGCCACATTCACACAGTTCCTACATCTGTGTAGTCATCTGTGGATTGACACCTAAATGACTATTCTAGTCCCTGATGATCTGATCTTTCATTTAAGGTTCATAGCGTCCCCTGAAGATCCTTGCTTTATTACATTGCAGGTTGAAAAATGGTGATTTTCTAGTTCTTCATCTCTTCGAAATTATTTATCTGTAAAAAACAGTTATCCCTCCTCCCATCCCATTCTTACATGTACATGTCACTATGGACTAATGGAATTTTTAAAAATCCAGTGTGTTATCGGTCCATTCCTTTGTGGGGTAGGGAAGTTGCTTTTAATTATCAGTTGTCCCAAATATGGGTGATGGCCGCCTTTCAGCCCAAGGCCATGTCCTTTGAGGCATTTCCATCCATGTTTCAGTGTTTCCTGGCTTTCTGGCAGAGGATGGTCTGCAGGCACACCTCATGCCCACCTTAGACCTAGAATTTCTCTGAGGAACAGTGGTTCATTGTGGTGGAGATTAGTGATGAGAAGCCAGAATCTGGACAATGAGAGGGTGTGGGTGTTCACTATTCTGGGTACCATTGCTTCTAGATTGGTTCAGTAGGTAGAGCTGTGAAATATGTGTGTAGGTTTCTTAAAACCTGGATTCATACTGGTAACTCAAATTCCAGTTCAGCATCACAAGGTCCATCTTGTACCTTCCCGTATCCATTTTCTACTTCCTTTCCCACACAGTGAGTCACCTGGTTCCCAGCATCACTATATCTGTCTACTCATTTGCTCTGTCATAATAATACACACAAGAATGGTTTCAGAATTATATCGCTGAAATAACAGACTGTTCAGGTAATATTCAGAACACCTTCTTGTCCTCAGGAAATATTCCACCAAGGATACACAAGGATATCCACCAAGGATGCTGGGTTCAGAGTTACTTGAATTCTTCCCTTCTGGTTTTCTTAACAGTTTGATGTACATTTAAACTTGTTTGATTCCATCTGGGTTCAGTTTTACTGTTTTCTTATTTCTTGATTCTTTTTTATTTAATCTTACATTTTGAGTCTATAAAAGCATTAATATGGTTCAGAAGTCAAAACTGTAGAGAAAAGCACATGCTGTCTTCCCTCCTGCCCTGTTCCAGCCCACTCTGTGCAGTTTACTCTGTTCACTTATCTCTGGTTTATCCTTCCTGTGTTTCTCTTTACAGAGATAAATCATAAATATAGTCTTAGCTCTCCTTTTGTGTAGAAAAGAAGTACATTGTACTCATTTGCATTTCCTTTCCTATCCACCACCCCTCCGTTTTTAAGGCACTGACTTCTGGTTGTCTACCAATATCAATGCTGGAATATAGTAGTAACAGTAAATTAAATAATAATGACAGAGAATAATATGCTCCCTAGAGCTGATTGCTTCACTTTTTAAAAAGTTAACTTTATCTCACCGGGTATTTTAAGGGTGCTACCTAACAAACTAATTCTTCTTATAATTTATAGCCTATTGGCTTTAGTTCGCAGAGTGACACAAAATATACACGAAATTATTTAGGGAGTGATTTCAGCACAGTCTAAATACTGAGAAAACATGTGGCAGAATGGAACTACCCCTGCACTGCAATCAGGACAGTCTTCTGGGAGGCACTGCCCCTCTGGGGCCACTTCAGTTTTTCAGATGATTCAGGTTGAATTAAGGCTATAAACCCCCAAAAGGGGGCCTATTGGTGGGGGGTGGTTTGCTCCTACCAAAGAGCACGAAACTGAGAAAGGCAAGTTCCTCTTCTCCTTCAGTTGAGGTGAGCTCTTGCGTTTTGTTTTTCTAGCCCATCCTCTATAAAGAGGGTGTGGCACAGAGCATACAGGCTCTTGCCCGCTGCCCCTCCTGGTTGGCTACAAGCTCTGTCTTCTGGTCTCCAAACCCCTTGCACGCTTAATGGGCAGCTGGAGGCCATCAACAGGATGGAAGAGTTTTTCGGGCAGTCAGCATCAACTTCTAAGACTCCTGGTCTTCTGCTTTTATTTGATTTGGGGCCTCTAAGGGTTTTACTTTCTTAGTGGGTCAGAGTGGTGTAAGTTGAACCTTTGGTTACAACATCTCATCAGTCATGCTTGAGGAGTGGGATCTTTGGTGACTCACAAATTGAGCATCTGTGTTGGTCTCTGATGGCCAGTCTTGTCTTAGAATTAGGACCACCTATTTCTTCAGGTTCAGGTCCCCCATGCTTGATATCCCTCCCTTGATAGCCTGATCAACACTGATCTCTTCTGCTAGAAATATACCACTGTGTGATACCTTGTGCTTTTAATCCATCTTTTCTGGTTAGTTATATATACATATTTAAGCCCTGCTTAGTGGTCTCATTGGTTTAAGAATGTATGCTTACAATAGCGGTTTCTTTGTCGTCATCATTCAGGCTTGTTACTTTAAGCTTGTTAACTATAACTTTATTTTATTTACTTATTTGGCTGCACCAAGTCTTTAGTTTGCAGCATGTGGGATTTAATTCCCTTACCAAGGATTGAACCAAGGCCCCTTGCTTTGGGACCTTGGAGTCTTAGCCACTAGACCACCAGGGAAGTCCCTAATTATAACTTTAGTACTTCCTTCTCAGGTGTATGGAACATTCTGTCATAGACGGATTCTGATCACATAGAAGCTAAACCCAGTTTCTGGAACTATCTTGTCTTTATATACACACATACACACTACTCGTGTGCTTGTGCTCAGTCGCTCAGTTGTGTCCAGCTCTGCAACCCCATGGAATGTAGCCCTCCAGGCTCTTCTGTCCATGGTATTTTCCCAACAAGAATACTGGAGCAGATTGCCCTTTCCTGCTCCAGGGGATTTTCTCAACTCAGGGATGGAACCCATGTCTTGCATCTCCTGTGTTGGCAGGTGGGTTCTTTACTGCTGAGCCGCTTCAGAAGCCATATATATATGTGTGTGTATATGTGTGTGTGTCTATGTATATATATACACACACACATATATACACAAACACACATACATACACACACATACACACTTTCCCGTGCATTCCATTAAAATTCTCATTTTATTTGTGTTTTTTTTTTAAGGAGGGAGTAATAAATCCTGGTTTAAGAAAGTTTTTAAAAAATTTTTTCCACTAGATAAAGTAATACATCAACATTTGTAGTACTAAATAACAAAGAAATACAGGCAGTTTCTTGAAAATCAGAAAATATTTTTGAAGCTTAAAAATCCCATTGTTGGCATCTTGATAATGTTTACCTAGTTCTAATGAGTTTTCATGCTAATCATAATACTGCTTTTTTCATTTAACATTACTCCTAAGCATTTTGTAATGTCTAATTTTTGTATTTGAATCAAAGTAATAAAAGTAGTATGTAAATTGAAGCAGCACAAGGCAGGGCAATGAACTATATTCTCCCTTTCCTTAACCACATGTATGTGCAGGCATGCAGAGAATGATGATCTGAGGGGAGAAGGCCCTGATTTGGAGTGAGGAGTCGGAGATACACATCTTTACACTGATGGGATCTTTACCTACATACCATTTCTCTCTCTCTCTTTCGTGTTAATATGTCCTGCACACTTTTTCATGTCAATGTACCTACTATTCCATTATCTCCTATTCTAAAAGTGAAGTCGCTCAGTCGTGTCCGACTCTTCACGACCCCATGGACTGCAGCCCACCAGGCTCCTCCGTCCATGGGATTTTCCAGGCAAGAGTACTGGAGTGGGGTGCCATTGCCTTCTCCTATTCTAACTAGTCCTTTATTGATGGATGAGTCTACTGAATGGATATATTTGTAAATATCCTACTTTGATCTGCATCCTAGAAAGTTTCTGAACAATCCAGTATTGTTTGTACTGTATTATAAACTCTATTTGATGTTTTATTATATAATTCTTAATATTTTCAAGTTACAAGTTTCTTACCTGATTTCAAAGGTGTAGCTTAGATTTGTTTTAAGTCATCATAATGAAACATAGGCATCAACAAATGAATATTTGATGGCATTGCAATCAGGTTTTGGGCTCCCTGTGTGTGTGTGTGTGTGCGCACACATATGCGCATGCTTTCATTTGAGTTCACCGTTTTACAACAAGATATTGTCATTTATTTTACCAGGTTCACTTGAGTGGCCTCCATATCCAGAGTCTTATGCTTTTTTCTGAAGGAAATGTAAAAGAAGGATAAGCCATTTCCAGAGTTTGCATCTGAGTTGGAAATAAACACACAAAACTACAAAATAATGTAAGGCCAACTTCTGCCATAGGCCCAACAATTTATATTAAGTTGAACTATATGAAACTGCTGATATTCTGCCACATTGACCTATATACAAGGCAGTTTTGTATGATTCAACTTAATCTGTACTTTAGGATTCTAAGAAGAAGAAAGAAACGAGCGGGGCCATAAGCATCTTTCTTAATAGGTGAAGGTGTCATAAGAAAAATCTGGAATGTGGAATTAGTGGCACCTTCAGAAGATGATGAGGACACAGTTGTAAGTTACGTGGATAACATGGAACTTTAAGGTGAATGTGAGATGTGGAAGAGGGAGAGTACAATAGAAAAGGGTAGATTATTTGGGGCCTGAGTACTAAATGGAGGTATTTTAACTGTTTTTCCTTTAACTTTCATCCTTTAAGCCACTGATCCTGAAACTTCAGTGTGATTTAAACCTCCTGGAGGGCTCAGCCCTACTCACAGGGTTTCTGCCTCAGGATGTCTGGGAGGGTCCCAGTCACTTGACGTGTTTCAGGTGACAGTGATGCTTACACTGAGGGTCTGGACCACTGCTCCAAGGCTGTAGGAGTTACTATAAAGAATTAAAACAGGGACACACGCCATGAAACTGCCCAGGATATCATGAGGATGTCCAGGGTAGATTGGAAGGAGGGGGTGGTGACAGCCAGCCTGCTTTATGACCTGTTATGTAAATTAACTTATATGATTATAAATGATTATGTAATGAAAGTCATGCCACGTTGTTCATCATTTGTTTTCACTTCTCAGCTCTGTTGCCTGACCTCACCTATTCTAGTAACTCCACACTGGTGTTAAATAGAGGGGAGCTACTCCTCCTTCAACTATTTAGGCCTGTTTTCTGCCTTTTTATCCTCCTTGCCTGAACGTTGAGGACCATGTTATGAGGCTGTCAAAGCCACAGTCTTTTTAGGCATTTTATTCATGTTAATTATTTTGTTTCTACTTTAATAGTTTCCTTTCTCCAAATAGGAAGACTTTTTATGTGTATTTTTAAATTTCAGAATGGGAAACCAAAGCCCAAGAATGTACTCTGATGGAAAATGTTTCTAAACTCAAAAGGATGGAATCAAGCTCATCAAACTGGAAGAACCCTCTGACTATGATGACAGAATGGAGGGACAGGCGGCAGAGACCTTCAGGAGAATTCCCACCAAAAGGAGACATTTCAGTGTGAAGAAGTCAGTCCTTTCACAAGAAGATAGTCCCGTAGAAGACTATAAATATGATATATATAGAAGTGATTTTGAAAAGCATTCAAACCTAATTATGCAGTTTGGTACCCAGTCAGACAATAAAACGTTCATGTATGATGAAGACAAGCCCTTCAGCCCTGGCGTCGTACACAGGAAGATATACCCGGGAGAGAAGCCTTATAAGTGTAAGGTATGTGGGAAGAAGTTCAGGAAGTACCCATCCCTCATCGCACACCAAAACAGCCATGCCAAAGAGAAGTCTTACGAATGTGAAGAGTGCGGCAAAGAGTTCAGACACGTCTCATCCCTCATTGCACATCAGAGGATGCACACAGGGGAGAAACCCTACGAATGCCACCAGTGCGGGAAAGCCTTCAGCCAACGTGCCCACCTCACCATCCACCAGCGGATCCACACGGGAGAGAAACCCTACAAGTGTGATGACTGTGGGAAAGACTTCAGCCAGCGTGCTCACCTCACCATCCACCAGAGGACACACACGGGAGAGAAACCCTACAAGTGCTTGGAATGTGGTAAGACCTTCAGCCACAGCTCATCACTCATTAATCACCAGAGAGTTCATACAGGAGAAAAACCTTACATATGCAACGAATGTGGGAAGACCTTCAGCCAGAGTACACACCTCCTCCAACATCAGAAGATACATACAGGAAAGAAACCATATAAATGCAATGAGTGCTGGAAAGTATTCAGTCAGAGCACTTACCTTATTCGACATCAGAGAATTCACTCTGGAGAGAAGTGTTACAAATGCAATGAATGTGGAAAAGCCTTCGCTCACTCCTCCACACTTATTCAGCACCAGACCACTCACACTGGAGAGAAGTCCTATATATGCAGCATATGTGGGAAAGCCTTCAGCCAGAGTGCAAACCTCACCCAGCATCACAGAACACATACTGGGGAGAAACCCTATAAGTGCAGCGTGTGTGGGAAAGCATTCAGCCAGAGCGTTCACCTTACTCAGCACCAGAGGATTCACAATGGAGAAAAACCATTTAAATGCAACATATGTGGGAAAGCGTATCGACAGGGTGCAAACCTTACTCAGCATCAAAGGATACACACTGGAGAGAAACCCTACAAATGCAACGAGTGTGGAAAGGCATTCATTTATTCCTCATCACTTAATCAGCATCAGAGAACTCATACTGGAGAGAGACCCTATAAATGTAACGCATGCAACAAAGATTTTAGCCAGAGAACATGCCTTATTCAGCACCAGAGGATTCACACGGGAGAGAAGCCCTATGCATGCCGCATATGTGGCAAAAGCTTCACCCAGAGTACAAACCTCATCCAGCATCAGCGCGTCCACACAGGTGCCAAAAATCGAAACTAATGCATCCGGGAGACTGCACATAGGTTTTCAAACCTAATCGTTCTGCATTTTATTTTGTACTCTGCTTGTTGAAAACATTACTCAAAAGAAGTGCAATATGGATTAGATTTTCACTCAGCAGAAGTATCAGAATTAGTGATGGGAGTAGAACCTATTTAAATGTACTGTGAAATTTCAGATGAAAACATTCACTTCATAATAACCTTTATTTGATACCGGTTTAGTTCATTCCAGAAAGAAACCCTAGGAAAGGAAGAGTGCCAGAAACCTGTTAGCCACTAACTCAGAACGAGTTTCAAGTACTTCTTCATGAGGCCTTAAGAATGTACTGTAACAGGAAGGCTTCCATCCAGTAGAGCTTCCATACCAGAGGGTAATCCCAGGGTGACAGAACAGAAGAGCTGCCCTCCGGCCTTTAGTTCTTCCCAGCTTTGAAGCCTTAAATATGTAAAGGGCCCCTTCCCTTTTCCTGTTATGCCATAACTGCCACGTGAAGCCAGTAGGTTTGCCAAAAAAAAAGTGGTTGAAAGTATGTTAAGGAAGGACGTCTGTGTGACCACTCTTTAATTATGTTTTCCTCTGAATACTGAGATGTTAAAGGAAGAGCAGCCTAGTGAAAGATGATCTCTTAGGAGAAGCTAATGTGTCTAACCCTTAGACATGTGCACAAATTTTCTTAAACAGGCAAAAATTAAAATTGAAACAATTTAAAATTTATATATGTTTAGTATCTAAAACATAATAACCTGAGTCTCACTAGTTTCTGACAGGCTTCCCAGGTGACTCAGTGGTAAAGAATCTTCCTGCCAATCAGGAGATGCAGGAGACCTGTGTTTGATCCCTGGGTTGGGAAGATCCCCTGGAGGAAATGGCAACCCACTCCAGTATTTTTGCTCCAGGCAATGGGGTTGCAAAGAGTTGGACACAGCTGAGCACACACTAGCTTTCGACAGCTGTCATCCAGAAGAGAAAATATATATATAGTTCTTAACTCCACCCCCATCTGATTCCTAAATTCACAGTTTCTTTTTTTTCCCCCATCTGACTCATAAAATCATACACTAAGGCTCCCCCATGACTGTCTTACTGTAGAAAGTCCATTTCTTCCTTTGAAACATGTTTCTTGACTGCCTGCTGTGCTCAGGGCCCAGACCTCTTAGTTGGATCCTTCCAGGGCTTACCTGCTGAAAGTCACAGCTGACTGAAGCAATAGAAAGCTTTCTAAAATAATGAAAGGTAACAAAGTCAAGGACGTAATCTTAACCAGTGCTTCATGAAATGAACCTGAGAAACTTGCTGAAATGGGTTGCTAAATGCAACCTCATTATCTTAAAGTAATGAATGAAAGCAGCTATTTAAACAGTATAAAAAAATAAATAGTGGAAAATGGGTTTGAGTTTAGTGCAGAAAGTGGGTCAGGGAACAAATCTAAAGACTTAAGGGTGAGGAAAGAGGATACAGAGACTACTTAGAGCTGAGATGTTACTAGATTACCTAAGAGAATAAGGGTGGCCACGTGAATGAAAAAGCAAACCAGCCTATTTATGTAAGAAGAAAATTGAAATGACTGGTTTCAAAAGAATCACTGAAATTGGTACTCCTGGTACATGTTAAGTAAAATAGGGATTACTTTTAAGATAACGGGACGTTTCATTGGAAAAAGCATTGATGCAGAAACTGTCACCATTGCAGTAATTGTTAAACAGTAATAACTGGGGCCCCAAGCAGCACACAAGGAAAACTGGTAGAGAAACAATTAGGAATAGGTGAAACCACTACTGTATGTACTGTCCACAGCATTGCACTCTCAGAATTTCAGACCATGTGCTGACAGCGAACCTCTTCTGCTTGTGTTCCTTCAGTGCCTTGCCTTTGGTAGGTGGTTGAGATATGCTGGTTGAATTAATGAATACGTAGTCAAGTTAGGCTGGACTAATAAGGTAGAGTAACTGATGTGGCATGAAATTGGCAAATCTTTATAGTTTTTGGTGTGTACATGCAAAGAAATACGTAACCAGTATGGCCATTTGTTACTAATAGGAATGACTTCAAAATGAAGAACCAGAATCCCCAGATCTTATTAGTGGGGATATTCCTAAAAAGTCATGGAACATCTTTATGTAAGAAGCTTTCCTGAGCTAGGTGAGAAAAACCTGATATAAATTCTGATGCCATAAATAACACTGTAAGCCTGTGTGGACCATGCAGCTTCATTTGGATATTGGAAAGACCTGAGGGGGAGGTGGCAAAGGACCTGGAGTGCCAGCATCTTCCAGGTTCTCTTCTTCAGCGTTTTCTTCAAGAAGCTGCTTTCCCCTTGTCCTCCTAGTAGTTAACCTCAGTGTCATGGAATCACCCTTCACAAAGTGCAGGTTTTCTCGAGTTTGCATAATTCTCAGTTTATGCTCATGCCATAGTTATGTTTAAAAAAAAAAAATAACCATTGTATTTAAGGTGCAGTTTTTGTAACAGCACTTCATACCTTATACTTTATTCTCCTGGAAAGAATGTGGAGTGTTACAGTCCATAGCGCCTTTCTTTGCATTAATCCGTGTTTCCTACCTTTGTGTGTTTTATGTAAATAATACATTTATAAGGTCTTCCGCTGAAAACACTGAGGCAGTTGATGCCCTTATAATCGTGGAGAATCCTAAATCTTCATTTTTTCCCACTTTTACAGTTGTCTGATCCATGCTTTGAAGTTTTTTTTTAAACAGGTAGTCTTATTTTCCACAACTTTTTATTATGAAATGTTCAAATATACAGAAAAGTTAACTAATAAAATGAACTATATATATCCACCTAGATTCAAAAATTAACATTTTGCCATATTTTTTACTGAACAACTGGAGAGTAACTTACAAACATTTCACCCCTAAACACTAACCATGCATCTCATAAAAACAACCACAATAACATAACATATCTCAAAAAATGAACATTAATTCCCAACTACCAAGCACTCAGTCTGTTTCCATCTTCAGCCGTACAGATGCTTGTCTGTTCCATCCACCCAGGATAGCTTCCTGCCTTGAGGTTTGTTTTCTAGGACTTTTTTTTTCTCCTTTAAATAGAGCAGGTCAGTTGTAGAATGTCTTTCAGGATTTAACAGATTGTACATGTGGTTTGTTTATCTTGTTCCTGTAGTTTCTGTAAATTAGCAGTTAGGGCCAAAGGCTTGGTTGGTGTATTCATGTTACACATTTTTTACATTAACACTTCACAGATGTATTTCATATTGCATCCCATCAAAAATCTCAATATCGGGTTGACTAGGGACTTCCTTGGCAGTCCAGTGATTAAGACTGCACTCCCAGTGCAAGGTACACGGGTTTGATCCATGGTTGGGGAATCCTGCATGCTGCCTGGCACAGCCAAGAAAAACAAGGATGACTGACTGTGGTGCAAAATTTGATCACATCTTCCCAACTTAAAAGGATGTCCTTGCTGTTGCAGGTAACATAACCTGTGCAGTGATGTGGCAGTGCATAGGTAGCCCATTTACCAGCAACATTTTCCCTGGTGGTTTTGGGGATCCAATGATGATGATCCTTGCCAGAATCCATTATTTCAGCAAAATTTGCTGAAATTTTCTAATTCTGTCCTTCTTCCTATATTTATTGACTGGTACTCTGTAAGGAAGAGCTTTCCTTCATCAGCTGGGACTGCACTAGAGACAGGATCACACTCAAGTCTTTCCTTAAATTACTGATTTTTCAAGAGTCAGGAGTCAACAGCAATGATGACATATGATTCGGTGCTGCACAGTTAGGATCACTGTTTCAGATTCTCTGATTATCCCAGACTTGGCCAGTTAGAAACCTTCAGGTAGCCCTTTTGTCCTCTGTCGTTCCTCTCCAACCTTTGGGCACTTAATGGCCTTTTGACAAAGCTATCTCCAGTTCACCTCACACTCTCAATACCTCAGGTATGGATGAGCCCTTTCTCCAGGAATCCCTGGCTCTTTTTTATAGGCAGCAATTTAGAAACCAGATCTGGGCAGTGGGCATGCTCTCTGCTACTGGGCATACTTAGCAAGTGGGCTGAGTCCTTCCAACCACTGGAAGAGTCTGCAGTAAAGGCAACTCTGCCCTTCTTTCACCAGTTACATATCTAATTCTGTAATGGGGAGACATAATTACATATCCAGGCAAACGATTTGGGGAGCAAATAAGTCCTGTTGAGCAAACAAAACTGGAGGGGACACAAGGATTATGTGTACCTGGAAAACCACACACTTAACCACAAGAGGTCTTATGCCAAGGCCATGAGCAATAAGTTTTCAGAGGGACGGAACTTTTCAGTTAACCTGGCAAGCACATTAAGTAGAGAGCTGCTGCTACTGCTGCTGAGTCGCTTCAGTCGTATCTGGCTGTGTGCCCACCAGGCTCCCCCATCCCTGGGATTTTCCAGGCAAGAACACGAGTGGGGTGCCATTGCCTTCTCCGAAGTTGAGAGCAACTGAGTGATATTATGTGGTGGTCTGACTATGATGTGTCTTGATGATTTACTGTGTTGAGCTCATCACACTCCCTTCCCATCATGTTAAAGCAGGGTTCTGATCTAAATGAGTTCTGAGAATCTATTTCATACAAAGTACTAGTTTTTCTTGCTAAACTTTTATTTGGTCTTTAAAACTTAATGCCATTAAGTTTCATTCTTTGATTCTTATCTTCTGGTATGAATTTACTTGCATGTGCCTGTACATGTACTTTCACCCCTTTATTTCTGTTACTCTCCTCATAGCTCTGTATTTCACTATAATTACTACCCCTTTAGAACACAGTAGCCATTAAAAATGGCAAGCATGTGCACTACAGTGATATGTATAATGTGCGTGTAAGCTTGTCAGCAGGACTGAGTCCTTTGTGTGGACATGGAAGGTGAAGCCCACCCAGATCACATACACCCAGTGAGGGAACAAGGATTGGAACACTTGGCTCTAGCACTTGGTTGAGTTCTTTCTTTAAAGTAATGATAAAACTCAGAATACAAAAGTATATACCTACAATTTTATAAAATTACATTATTTTGATGAGATTCAGTTCAGCCGCTTAGTCGTGTCCAACTCTGCAACCCCATGGACTGCAGCACACCAGGCTTCCCAGTCCATCACCAACTCCCATTGAGTTGGTGATGCCATCCAGCCATCTCATCCTCTGTTGTCTCCTTCTCTTGCCTTCAATCTTTCCCAGCATCATGATCTTTTCAAATGAGTCAGTTCTTTGCATCAGGTGGCCAAAGTTTTGGAGTTTCAACTTGAGCATCAGTCCTTCAGGACTGATTTCCTTTAGGATGGACTGGTTGGATCTCCTTGCTGTCCAAGTTACTGTCAAGAGTCTTCTCCAAGACCATAGTTCAAAAGCATCAATTTTTCGGCGCTCAGTTTTCTTTATAGTCCAACTCTCACATCCATACGTGACTACTGGAAAAACCACAGCTTTGACTAGATGGACCTCTGTTGGCAAAGTGCTGGTCAGCACTTGATGAGATTACAGCACTGAAAGTTTTTGTCTCCCGTCCCCTGGAGTCTTAAATTCAAATCTTTATATGAGAATTGCCTAGCAAATTATGCACTCCCTCCTCCTCCAATTCTGGTCTCTCATCCCGATCTTTCCCACGTTTCAGAGCCATGTGGTCAGTGACTGCCTGGACCATCAGGTTTGGGTTTTACCTCTTCATATTACAGTTCATTCTTCTACATCCCCATAGCCTTTCATCAACTCTTGTTTAGATTATTTCGTAGCCAGGTTAAGTGTTCACTCCACCCCTGATCCTGCACCTCTCAATTATCTCCCACAGGCCACAGGGAGGTGGCTCCTCGGCACTGGGTCCTCCCCTCCCGCTGAGAACGCTAAATAAGCCCCCTCTGCCTGAAGCCCACCTTCCGCCCACCCCGAGCGCTGCAGTTCATCCAGTGGCGGGTGACCCTCGCCCGTCCCACGCCGCCATCAGACTGATGGGAGGGAAGTACCAGAGGCCAAGCTCACCTCCGGCCGGGAGGGGCTCGGACCAGAGCCGCCCTCCCTGGACCACTAGAACAGGAGCCCCTAATAGTCCCGGGCGGAAGCCCAGCTTCCGGCTTGAAGGGGATTCTGGGATGCTAGGCGGGGCCAGGCGCACGGGCGTTCCTGAGAAAGGCGGGCAGAGCCTCGCTATGCAGGCGCGTCGCCGATTACGGCGACTCTACCCCTCGGCTCGCAACCTCCTGCCGGCGCGCTCCCGGCCAGGCTGGAGAGCTGAAGGGAGGGGGCGTCCCCCGCGCCGCCGAGGCGCGCGCTCGGACATCTCCTCCAAGCTTCGGCCTGAGCTCCCCTTAAGGGGCTGAGAGGCTTGGTGACGAGGCTATTCAAACAGACCCTTATAACCGCTACCATGGCATCCTTGCAAGAGTGCTGCAGCCGCCTCTCTTCCGGTGACCCTCACGTACCTGTCCACGTGCCTGGACAGCCAGTCGGCCTTGCTTCCGGTCTATAGTCCACCACTGACACTCGCCTCCTGTTATTTTGGAGCAAGTCTCAGCATCATATTATTTACCTGCAAACAGATAACTTTTTAAACACAGTGACACTGATTTGTTGCATTAAAATTTTTTGTTAATATTATCAAAAAGCAATTGAATGCTTAGATTTCCCTGCTTGGTGTAATTTTTTTTTTTTTTCGTTCTTACAGTCTATTTGATTCAAGATCCAGGAGAGTTGCACACTTGGAAGTTAATTGATGCTTTGTAACTCTTTTTCAATCTGTAAATTTTTCTGACATTTCTCTTTTATTTCTGTCAATGTATTTCTTGGAGAAACTAGGTCTTTTGTCTGGTAGCATTTCTCATGATCCAGCCTGTGGTGTTAAGACACTAATATACACAGTTTCATTTTATTTTACAAAATTTGAAAATTGCATTTTCTTTATTGTATTTCTGTGTTATAATTAGGTGAAGTTTTTTCATGCTATGTAAAATCTGTAGAACAAAGTACTTAAAGAACTTCTATCCCTGTCCTGTCTACCCAGTTTCTCTCCCTCCCGGAAGCTAACCATTTTAAAAGGTTGTAGTTTATTCTTCTATTTTTTAAAAAATTTGAGAAAATATATTGATCCTCGAACGACATGGGAGTTAGGAGCAACGACTGCCCAGCAGTGTGATGTGTAAGGTTCCTTCCTCCCCTCTGTTCAGCATCTGTTTATTCAACCAACCACAGGTCATACAGTACTATAGTTCATACTTACTGGAAAAAAAAATCCACATGTAAGTGGACAGACAGCTCAAAGCCATGTTGTTCAAGGGTCAACACCCTTTCTTAGATACACTGTAACCTAGTATACACACGTCTCTCCACCTCTTCCACATAAACATATACTCTGGAAATCACAGAGATGGTTTCATCCCTCTTTTCACAGTTGCATATGACTTTGGTGTTTGGATGTACTGCAGTATATGCAACCAGTCGTTTAATGATGGACACTCAGGGTTTTTGTAAAAAGAGGTAAGAAAAGAAGCATAGATTAGGGTTAGACAAGTAGAAAAATGGGAAGAAGATGGATTGATACCCAAATACATCTATATTTACATGTGGTATAAATGGAATAAATACTTCAAGTCAAAGACAAAGTTTGTCAAACTGGATTTTTGAAAAATTATTCTGTTTAAAAGAGATGAAGTTTAAGGACACAAAAAAGTAGAAAATAAGAGTATGGGAAAAGATATACAGTGTAAACACTAATCAAAAGAAAGTTAGTGTCTTGATATTAATATCAGACAAAAGAGATTTTAAGTCAGGAAGCATCACTAGAATTGAGCAAAATTCATCATGACTGAAGGGTTAATCAACCAGAAAGATAAAAATTCTGACTTTGAAATTCACTTAATAATATAACTCAAAATACACATAGCAACAACTGTCAAAACTGAGAAAAGAAATAAAAGCTCAATCATAATGTGATAATGTGACATATATCTGTCAGTCACTGGTAAAATAAGCAGATAAAGATCAGTAATTATATTAGAAATTTAAAGAATATGATTTTTCTGCTCCAACAATTGCATGATTTGTTTTCATTTAAATCCTTCTCAGTTCAGTTCAGTCGCTCAGTCGTGTCCGACTCTTTGCAACCCCATGAATCGCAGCACGCCAGGCCTCCCTATCCATCACCAACTCCCAGAGTTCACTCAGACTCACGTCCATCGAGTCCGTGATGCCATGCAGCCATCTCATCCTCTGTCGTCCCCTTCTCCTCCTGCCCCCAATCCCTCCTAGCTTCAGAGACTTTTCCAATGAGTCAACTCTTTGCATGAGGTGGCCAAAGTACTGGAGTTTCAGCTTTAGCATCAGTCCTTCCAAAGAAATCCCAGAGCTGATCTCCTTCAGAATGGACTGGTTGGATCTCCTTGCAGTCCAAGGGACTCTCAAGAGTCTTCTCCAACACCACAGTTCAAAAGCATCAATTCTTCAGAGCTCAGCTTTCTTCACAGTCCAACTCTCACATCTATACTTGACCACTGGAAAAACCATAGCCTTGACTAGACGGACTTTTTGTTGGCAAAGTAATGTCTCTGCTTTTCAATATGCTATCTAGGTTGGTCATAACTTTCCTTCCAAGGAAAGTTTTAATTTTAATGAAACTTTTAATTTCATGGCTGCAGTCACCATCTGCAGTGATTTTGGAGCCTCAAAACAATAAAGTCTGACACTGTTTCCACTGTTTCCCCATCTATATTTCCCATGAAGTGATGGGACCAGATGCCATGATCTTCGTTTTCTGAATGCTGAGCTTTAAGCCAACTTTTCACTCTCCACTTTCACTTTCATCAAGAGGTTTTTAGTTCCTCTTCACTTTCTGCCAAAAGGGTGGTGTCATCTGCTTATCTGAGGTTATTGGTATTTCTCCCGACAATCTTGATTCCAGCTTGTGCTTCTTCCAGCCCAGCATTTCTTATGATGTGCTCTGCATAGAAGTTAGATAAGCAGGGTGACAATATACAGCCTGGATGTACTCCTTTTCCTATTTGGAAGCAGTCTGTTGTTCCATGTCCAGTTCTAACATTTGCTTCCTGACCTGCATATAGGTTTCTCAAGAGGCTGGTCAGGTGGTCTGGAATTCCCATCTCTTTCAGAACTTTCCACAGTTTATTGTGATCCACACAGTCAAAGGCTTTGGCATAGTCAATAAAGCAGAAATAGATGTTTTTCTGGAACTCTTGCTTTTTCCATGATCCAGTGGATGTTGGCAATTTAATCTCTGGTTCCTCTGCCTTTTCTAAAACCAGCTTGAACATCTGGAAGTTCACGGTTCAAGTATTACTGAAGCCTGGCTTGGAGAATTTTGAGCATTACTTCACTAGCATGTGAGGTGAGTGCAATTGTGCGGTAGTTTGAGCATTCTTTGGCATTGCCTTTCTTTGGGATTGGAATGAAAACTGACCTCCATGTTGGACTGTGTGTTCAGCCAGGCTTCTGTTTACAGCCTGTAGCTGAGGTACCAGGGCAGCCATGCCCCCACGGGGAGCTCTGTGGCCACTGCTGAGTTTTCCAAACTTGTTGGCATATTGAGTACAGCACTCCTTTTAAGCTGTTTGAAATTTTTAGTGCCATGGAAATATATTTCTTTTATAAAAACAAGGAGAACATAATTCATATGAATTACTCTAGTATCAGAGGTACAAATTATTAATGCTTAAAGTTTCCTTTGGGTGAAGTAAGGAGTTAAGGATTTCCCCCCACCTCACAACTTTTCACTCTGTTCAGCTTTTTCAGCCTTTACTCTCTAATCTAGCCTTCCCTGCCACACATCTTTTATAGTCCCTTTTGCATTAGGGCTTCCCTAGTGGCTTGGACAGTAAAGAATCTGCCTGAACTGCAGGAGACCTGGGTTTGATCCCTGTGTCGAGAAGATTCCCTGGAGAAGGGAAAGGCAACCCACTCCAGCATTCTTGCCTGGAGAATTCCATGGACAGCTACAGTCCACTGGGTTGCAAAAACTTGAACACAACTTAAGGAGTAACACTTTGCATTATTTTAATTAAAAACCTCTATTGAAAACTAGAGTGAAGAATGTAACCAATGCCAGTGTTTACTCTGTCTTGTCAATTCTTAACCCTCCAGATTTGCCTGATTTCTTGTTTTGTTATAAGAAATTTCTTGTTTTGTTATTAATAAATAGAGAATTCCTTGGCAGTCCAGTGGTTAAGACTCTACACTTCCACTGTAGGGGGCATGAATTCAATCCCTGGTTGGAGAATGAAGATCCCACATGCCATGCAGTGCAGCAAAAAAACAATAAATTAAAAATTTTTTTAAAGCAGCATAGAAGTAGGCTCTCTCAGGACTTTCCTGGTGGTCCTGCAGTTGAGACTTCACCTTTTAATGCACAGAGTATAGGTTTGATCTCTGATTGGGGAGCTAAGATCCCACATGCCTTGAAGTCAAAAACCAAAACATGAAACAGAAGCAATATTATAATAAATTCAATAAAGACTTTAAAAATGGTCCACATCAAAAATTCTTCAAAAAAAAAAAAGAAGAAGTAGGCTCTCCCTGCCCACTGATTTCCAGGCTGGCAGCCTGACTTCTCTTAAAATTGTAAATTGTGGGGGTACCAGTGAAGCCCAAGACAAGAAAACTTAAGGTGATGAGATTGCCCAGTTGTCACCAACCCTCCAGAGTCTGGCCCAAAAGGGTGCTTTGAGCTAATAAGAGACCCATCTCAGTTCAGAACCAAAGGAGGATCTTTTCCTCGGGTCAGAGGGTGGAGGACAAGATTTTCTGATATGCCTGTCAGTGAATGGTGGGGCTGCTTCATAGGGTCTCCAGGGTAGGGAAGGGGAAAGGTTCTCTGTTTACCACCCAGGTCTGCAGTGCCCAGCACAGTGACTCTGCACACAACCCACTGCCGCCATCTTGGATTGAGTGCTGTGTGCAGAGTTTCTGCACACAGCTCACTGCCTCCATGTTGGATTGAGTGTTCAGCCAGGCTTCTGTTTACAGCCTGTAGCTGAGGTGCCAGGGCAGCCATGCCCCGGGGACCTCTGGGCCGAAGACATGGGTGTGAGGCCTCTGCATGCAGCCCCTAGTGAGCTGGAGTGACCAGACTCAGTACAGAGGGAAAAGCAAGGTAAGACTTTATTACCCAGATTCTATTTTTATTTCTCCAAAACTGTTTATGGGCTTTGCTGGTGACACAAAGCCTTGAAGGTGGTTGAAGCATAAGCCTTGTCAGTGCAAATAGGTGATAAACAGTCTATAATAGGAACACAAAAGGGTTTTATTTCAGAGAGCTAAGGGCTATGGCCCAGGAGAAGGCCTCTGAGTGGCTCTGAGGACCTGCTCTGGAGAAGTAGGGTTTTCAGCACAGTTTTGTGGCTTGTCAGAACAACAGTCAAACCTGACAGGGGGTACATTCCATCAGGGTTTCCAAAAAAACTGTTAAGTATTTGGGACTTCTCGGCAGTCCAGTGGAGTCCAGCACTTTCACCGTGGAGGCCTGGGTTCAATCCCTGGTCAGGGAGACTAAGATGCCAGAAGCCAAGAGGGGGAAAAAAAAAGAAAAACTAAACAGTAACTAAAAGAGACCAGCACTTACTCAATGGAGCAGTATAGCCTTGGGAACCAGGAAGGGAGTCTGGTCATGGAAGGGGTCCCAGCATTGCCATCCAAGTAAGGGGACCTTATTTTTAACATAGACATTCTTTGCTTCTGGTCAGTGCACCTTTTCTTTCTTTATTATTATGATTTTTTAATATTTATTTATTTGGCTGTGCTGGGTCTTGGGCTTCCCCAAGTGACTCAGCAGTAAAGAATCTGTCTGCAATACAGGAGACAGGTTTGATCCCTGCGTCAAGAAGATCCTATATTCTTGCCTAGAGAATCCTATGGACAGAGGGGCCTGGCAGGCGACAATCCATGGGGTCCCAAAAAGTCGGACACGACTGAAGTGACTGAGCATGCACGCCAGGTGTTGATTGCAGCACGGGGGATCTTTTAATTTTGAAGCGTGGGGTCTTCCCTTCAGTTTCGGCACGCAGAATCTTTGGCTATGGCATGTGAACTCTTAGTTGCAGCATGTGGGCTCTAGTTCCCTGACCAGGGATTGAAGCCATGCCCTGTGCACTGGGAGAATGGAGTCTTAGCCACTGGACCACCGGGGAAGTCCTTGTACACTTTAATGGTTAAAGCAGGTGAAGGATGCAGGCTATTTTAGCTAACAAACCCGGGTTTGATTCCTGGCTTGGGAAGATCCCCTGGAGAAAGAAATGGCAACCCACTCCAGCACTCTTGCCTGGAAAATCCCATGGACAGAGGAGCCTGATAGGCTACAGTCCATGGGGTCGCAAAGAGTCGGACACACGACTGAGTGACTTTCCATTCCATTTCCATATATAACCAGACTGACGTCCCTGAATCTCAGTATGTAAAAGCTTTCCTCTCCTCATCAAAGAAGAGTGGGATCAGAAATAGCTGTTCCTTTAAAGATGGTGATGAACTTCTAAGCAGGATATTGGTTGCAATTAAGATGAAAGGAATGGCCTGGGGCCTTAGACGGTGGCTGCTTGCCTCTGACTCAGAGTGTTGAAAAGAATCTTCTAGAAAACCTCCTTCTAGCAGCTGCAGGAGAGGCAGCCTGTGAATCAATGGAGAGTTGGGTCAGAAATGTGAAGCCAGTCCTTATAGCTAGGGAACAGCTTCCCCACCCCAACACTGGTGGGAGCCAGACTGAAGAAGGTGGGTGTCCACAAGTGACAGGCGTTCTCTGCAGTGTCACCTGGTTAATCCTGGTTCCCTCTCATCCTGCTTATCTGCCTGTACCTTGACAGTCCCTCGCCCCCACCACGAGCCCCACCAGCCCCAGCGCCCACACTCAGCAAGGGTAGGATTAACTGTGCATTTGCAGTTCCTACAGATTTCAGTCCAACGTGCCAACCAGATACTTTACAAATACTAAAAAACAAAAACAAAAAAACCTACACTGACACCTCTTCCAGTGAGCAGAGACCCTCCTCCCACCACCCTAGCCAGCTTGATTCCAGGGAGGGAGGCTGGTCACTGCGAAGCACTCCTGGCTATCTGGAATCCCATTCCTCTGGACTTCTTTGCATCCACCTCTCACTTGTGTGTCTTTCAGTCTTTTCAGTTCAGTCGCTCAGTTGTGTCTGACTCTTTTGACCCCATGGACTGCAGCACGCCAGGCTTCCCTGTCCATCACCAACTCCTGGAGCTCACTCAAACTCGTGTCCATCGAGCTGGTGATGCCATCCAACCATCTCATCCTTTGTCATCCTGTTTTCCTCCTGCCTTCAATCTTTCCTAGCATCAGGATCTTTTCAAATGAGTCAGTTCTTTGCATCAGGTGGTCAAAATATTGGAGTTTCAGCTTCAGCATCAGTCTTTCCAATGAATATTCAGGACTAATTTCCTTTAGGATTGACTGGTTGGATCTCCTTGCAGTCCAAGGGACTCTCAAGAGTCTTCTCAAAAAATAAAAATAAAAAAGAGTCTTCTCCAGCACCACAGTTCAAAAGCTTGCTGCTGCTAAGTTGCTTCAGTCGTGTCCGACTCTGTGCGACCCCATAGACAGCAGCTCACCAGGCTCCCCCATCCCTGGGATTCTCCAGGCAAGAACACTGGAGTGGGCTGCCATTTCCTTCTCCAATGCATGAAAGTGAAAAGTGAAAGTGAAGTAGCTCAATCGTGCTGGACTCTTAGTGACCCCATGGACTGCAGCCTACCAGCCTCCTTCGTCCATGGGATTTTCCAGCCAAGATACTGGAGTGGGCTGCCATTGCCTTCTTCGGTTCAAAAGCTTAGAAGTGTCATTTTTTAAAGTTTCTTCTGCTTTTCTCCATGCTGTCGCGGTGGCGCTGGTCAGTTGCAACCTTGTATTTCAGACCAGAAGCTCTGCAAGAACCATCATTATGTGAAAAGGTGAGTCCTGATAGCAGAGGACTGGAGAGTGAGGCAGGCTGCCAACCATAAGGAAATGGCCATATTTACGGGTGTGCTGGCTTGAGTCTTTTGATCGGGAATTTGAAATAAGCAGTTGTTTGAATGTAGGCCTATAGAAGGAGGCCCCTGAGCTCATCTAAAATGTGGGTTTTATTATGAGATGATGAGTATCCACTAAACTTACTGTGATAATCATTTCATGATGTATGTTAGTCAAATTATTAGGTAAAGTGTTAGTCGTTCAGTCATGTCTGACTCTTTAGAACCCTATGGACTGTAGCCCACCAGGCTCCTCTGTCCATGGGATTTCCCAGGCAAGAATACTGGAGTAGATTACCACTTCCTCCCCCAGGAGATCTTCCCAACCCAGGGAGCAAACTCAGGTCTCCTGCATTACAGGCAAATTCTTTACTGTCTGAGCCACCAGGGAATTATTATATTGTACACTTTAAATTTATACAGTATTATATGTCAATTATATTAATATAGCAATAAAACTGAAAGAAAAAAATGTGGATTTTTTGAGGCATTTGGGGGCATTTCAGGAAAGTAAGTGTCCTAAGGAATCAGGTGACCAACTTGTTGGCAGGGTGCATGGTATCAGTGTCTGGAGGTCTCCCAGAGGTAGAAGGGCCTGAGCATCTCAAGTTCTTTTGAGCTGATGTGGGAAGAGAATGGGCTTCTGACATGGATGTTCCAGAAGGAGCAAGTTTCTGGTGGTGGAGAAGCCAGTGGGTGCAGCCTCAGCATGAAGGCTCAGGTGAGTGGCCAGAAGATACTGAAACAGCAGCGTGTCTGGGTGGGGGTCAGTCATCCTGTGGACCCTGACCTCGCAGAGCAGGAAGCTGAGACTTGGAGTGGAGAGGGAGTTCCTGAGCAAAAGTCTCCAGTAAATGAGGTAGGAGGTGGGAGGAGGGTGGCCAGCAGGTTTGCAGGAAAGGAAAACACAGCAAGCATAAAGCTGTCCCCTGGGTGCCATGAGGTTTAAAGGAAAATAAAGCAAGTAATTGAAATCTGGTTAAGCCTCCTAACCATGCCATCCTATCCTCTGTATTTTTCTCGTGAGGATCAGAGAAATGGAGAGTCTGAGGAGTCACAGTGTATTTCTGACGTGCATTGAATGTAGATGTTTGCCATTTCTCACATATCAGAGACCTTAAACTTGTAAGAAAATGGAGACAATGCTTAAAATGTAAACTTTTTGTATTATGAAAACGGTTATATCCTGGAGAATTAAAGTGCAATGGAGGGACTTAACTGGCGGTCCAGTGGTTAAGAATCTGCCTTCCAGTGCAAGGGACACAGGTTCTACTCTTGATTGGGGAACTAAGATCCCACATGCCATGTGGCAACTAAGCCCACTCGCTGCAACTAAGACCAAAATTAAATAAAATAAATATTTTAAAAAATCAAAATGGTTTTCTGAAAAATGAAGTGAAATCACTGTTTCACCAGCTGCTCTTCATCTAAGAGAAAGTTTACCTTTATGTCTGTAGGAATCTTTTTACCAAGGCATTCTGGAACATTGTCTCTGACAACTTTGAAAAAGTGAAAAAAGCAAATAAAAATAAGTGGTAATCAAAGGAGTGGCTTTGCTAAAGTCTTTTACACTGAGTAGGTAAAGATCCCACAGCTCTGATGCCACTGCTGCTAAATTGTTAAAGACAGTGGGGTATACAGATAATTTTAACTTCACCTAATTTCCAGGGTTTGTGAGTATTGTCACTGAACAGAACTTGTGTCTGTTCACTTGCCACATGGCAAAGCCAACTTACTGGCCCTGGACTGTGGTGAAGGGAAGGCCAGGGCTTATTTGCAGGGCATCAAGCAAGAAGTACAGACAGCTCATGCTCAAAGACCCAAACTTCCAGGCAGCTCTCTGGGAAGGGTTTTTAAAGACAACATGTAGGGTGAGGGCTGCAGGATGCATGACTTTCTTCTGATTGGCTGGAGGGAGGGTAACCAGGTGGTATTTCAGGAATCTTAATTATCAACCTTCTGGTTCCAGCCAGCCTGGGGTCTACCAGCTGTGGTCAGCATCCAACTGGGGGTGGTGGATGGTCTTAGTTCCTACAGAAACTCTAGGATAATTATCTAATTGCTATGTACATCCCTTGGGAAGAACTAGGCCTCTGTTTTACTATTGACCTATTGTCATTACTTTTCTTCAGTTCAGTTCAGTCACTCAATCGTGTCCAACTCTTTGTGACCCCATGGACTGCAGCATGCCAGACTTCCTTGTCCATCACCAACTCCCTGAGCTTGCTCAAACTCAAGTCCATCAGGTTGGTGATGCCACCCAACCATCTCATCCTCTGTCATCCCCTTCTCCTCCTGCCTTCAATGTTTCCCAGCATCAGGGTCTTTTCAAAGAGTCAGTTCTTCCCATCAGGTGCCCAAAGTATTGGAGCTTCGGCTTCAGCATCAATCCTTCCAGTGAATATTTGGGACTGATTTCCTTTAGGACTGACTGGTTTGATCTCCTTGCAGTCCAAGGGACTCTCAAGAGTCTTCTCTAGCAGCACAGTTCAGAAGCATTCATTCTTCTTCATCAGTTACTTTTCTTGCTTAACTACTTTTCCTTTGTGTCTGCATTTCCTCACTTCCCTAATTAGTAACTGCTTGTGCCTGTTCTTTGGAGCTCAGGGGGGCCTGGGAAACTAAAGTCTTTTCTACAAACAAGAAACAGGGGACACAGAGGGGTTTTTGTACCCTTTAGGGCCCCAAAGGATCCTGCTCAGTCTCAGTATCACCCTTCCAGTGGGACAGTCCAGCCTCAGAGCAGCTTCCAGTGGGATAGGAACAGGCCCTTCCACAGTGGCCCCATGTCAGCAGCAATGGTGTTGCTCTGGCTGGGCCGCTGGCCAAATGCAACCATACAAATTTAACTACAGTTTTAACTGTGATGTTGGAATATAATAAGAAATACACATTTGGGGCTTCATCCTAAGGTCCTGGCCAGAGCTCCCAACACCGCTATAATTTCCTAAGTAATAAAAGAAATAGCATCATTCGCTATAGTATTTGGGTTCTGTGAATGATAAACATGAAAAGAGCATCCTTTGTTATTCATAACAACCCCTGCGTTTATGTGAATAGGGTGAATTTTGGAAAGCCCCTAAGGATGGGGGCTGGTTGCCAGGAAACCAGCCAGGTGATTAGATGGTTGGAATGTCAGCCCAAAGGGAACTTGAGCCCTGAGATGCTTTAAGGTGATGTGCCAAGTGGATGTGGAAGCTCCGTACCTGTGGGGATGGGGGTGCTTTGCCCCATACAACTTCTCCATTCCACTCTTCCTGGGTTCTATCCTTTATAATAAACTGGTGAACATAAGTGGATGTTTCCCTGTGAGCCGTTCCAGCAAACTATCAAATCCTGTCATTGTAATGAATATGGGAAATACTTGTACTCATATTTTATTCAACATCAGAAAATCCACTCAGCAGAGAAATCTTTTCAGTGCAAAATATGCAAAAGTATTTCAAGCAGAATACACATCTTATTCTGCACCACAGAACTCAGATGGGCAGGGAACCCTTTAAATGTAAGAGATGAGGGAATGCTTTCATCCAGAGCTCATCTCTCAAGCATCATCAGAAAATTCATACTGGAATGAATACATGATTCCCAAGCACGTGTTAAGAATTACACAAATGCCTCAGTCCCAGCTTATCTCTTCCACTGACTCTGAAATCATACAGAGAGAGGCTACCTGTCTACTGAATGTCTAGTGTCTAGAAAAAGGTCACCTTTTACTTCCCATCACAGTATTCAAACTTGGGAAAATCGCTGAATATCGTGAATAAAGTAGGGTAACTTCTTCCATGATTACAAAATCCTTTTTGAACACTAGATTTATAGTGGAGAAAGCCTTATGGGTTTCCCTGGTGGCTCCAATGGTAAAGAATCTGCCTGCAATGCGAGATACCTGGGTTTGATCCCTGGGTCAGGAAGATCCCCTGGAGAAGGGAAAGGCACTCCACTCCAGTATTCTTGCCTGGAGAATCCCATAGACAGAGGAGCCTGGTGGGCTACAGTCTATGGGGTTACAAATGATTAAGCAACTAACTCTTACTTACTTATGAATGTGTGAGAAAGTCTTCACTTAAAAGGTGGATTTTATTCTTCATGTTCCCACACTAGAGAGAGGCTCTATGAATATAATAACCATGGAAAGTCTTGAATCATAGCTCATCCCTTATTGTCAACTGAGGACTCCTATTACCAGAAGGGGGGCACCCTCTAAATATCTCCAATGTGACACAGTTCTGAAACAGAGTAGATATCTTATTAAAGATCAGATCTGAAAAATCTCACTAGAAAAGATCTTACCACTGTAGAAACTGTGAGGAAATCTCTTCACCAAAATACACACCTTCCTGAAGAGTAGGAAATTTATAGTAAATAAATACCTCTTTTTTTTTTTTCTTTTTTTCTTTTTGGCTGCTCAGCTTATGGGATCTTAGTTCTCTGACCAGGGATTGAATCTTATGATTCTTAATTAATGTACAAACACTGACATGATCATTCAGCCCACTTTGACCTCAGAAGATTTTCACTGGGAGAAATCTGATGAAGTATGAGCAAAGCCTTCAGCCAAGGGTCATACCTCACTGTGTTTCCTTCATTGCCTGAATATCATCATATTTAGACGATGGAAGGAAATTTTTAAGTGGTGTTGAATGTGAGAAATCCTAAGATTTCCCTCCCCTATAGTCTGTCCCCAGATTGTCATGAAGTTGAACACATCAGAGGAAAGGGGGGCTGTTTTGTAATGTATAGTCACAAAAATCCAGACTTTCCCTAAAAACAGAAATACATTTGCTAAAACTAAAATGGCAACATTTCATTTAACAACTAAAAATGACCTTTTAGTTCAAAAAGTATATATCCATTAACCTATAGATGTGTTTCTAATGTTATATTATCTTCCCAATCTAATTACTAAATCTATTTATTCCAATGAATAAATAATAGTCTTTAATCTCATGGTAAATTTTAAAGTTTTGTTTGGTCCCCAAATATAGTGATCAATCTATGTTTTTATCTAGTTCTCTTTATTCTCCAATATCAACATGGTTATCAATTTTTTAAATATTTATTTGGCTGTATTGGATCTTAGTTGCAGGATCTTCAACCTTCCTTGCAGCATACAAACTCTTAGTTTTGGCACATGGAATCTAGTTCCCTAACCAGGGATCAGACCCAGGACCCCTGCATTGGGAACAGAGTCCTAGCCACTGGACTACCAGAGAAGTTCTTCAATTTGTTGCTTTTTAACATCAACTGTTCTGCTTTATTTCTGAATGCTTTTTTTTAGTTTCTCATTCTTTTTTAAAATGGAAATCATCCCTTTCTCTGTCACTCTGAGCATGCCACATACACTTATTTTGAAGTCTTTATCAGTCTATTCCAAAGTGTAAATTTAGAGTGAAGTCATATTCTAATTTTTATTTTCTTGGAAAGCTTTTGCTTTATTCTTTCCCCTGTTACTCTGGGCTCACACTTCTCTGCCTAGCATTCCACACTTGGTTGCACCTGACCCTTGGCCCAGCTAAAGTCCTATAAACGACACTTCAGGCCTCCCCTGCCCCATGCTAGTCTCACAGTGTCACAGAATCAGGAAATGGGCCAACTGGAGGCTTGGCTGTGAGGCTCATCTGTGTGTTCCTGCCTCCCCAGCCTCATGCCACCTCCCCAGGTGGCAGTCAGAAGTGGTTGTTTATTTTTTTCCAGCTTCCTTTCAGGACCTGTTCTGCCTCTCACTTCCAGCAGTGAGCATTGTGTGGAACATCTTTAGTTCTCTTTATCCCATAGAATTCAAACTCCCAGTCAGTTCTCCTGACTTCTGGACCAGAGCACAACACATCCCAGGCTGCAGTCTGCTCTGCTTTGCATTTCTGCAAAGAGTGTATTTATCTCTTTTCTGCTTGATCTTTTCAATCTTCAGCTATTCATCTTACCCTTGGGTTTTTCTAGGAATATTGGGTTATGTCATTATTTTTCTGTCACTGCTGTATGTTTGGAGCAGAGAAGGTACATCAAGCATGAATTCTTTCTCATCCCTGGCCATTCTTCTCTGCCCAACCAAGTCTTTATGTCCAGTGGCTACTAAGCAAGGGAAGTTTTATGTCTGTTGATCCAGTGGCGTATCTGGGTATGTGCTGACTACCATTTACCACATAATCATCTACCAGGTCTTTGATGAGACAGAGGGGGAAAGTTTACCACAGGTTGATTAGTTCTGAATGACTTAGCAGATTATAAACCAGTTCTCTCCTTCATGTCCAAACTAAGAGAGAGGCTGGATTACAAAACCTGAGAGATCTGTTCCAGACTTTACTGACCTCCCATCTTTATTAAGTGATCACTTCAGAGGATATACAGAGCACCCAGGTTGTTTTTGAGAGTTAACTCCGTGAATTTGTGATTCCAAACTTGAGTATGAGCTTGTTAGCTGGTCTCATCCTAGGATGTATACCACAGCGCACGTTATGGCCTCACTACAGAATTTCCAGGCCTGTGAAGGACTAGGAAAAAGCTGAACACATCTAATCTCTAAAGATGGACCACTTACAAGCAAGGTGCCTCTTATTTAAGAAGGCCCTTTAGGGACTTCCCTGCTGGCCCAGTGATTAACACTTTCAGTGCTGGGGGTACATTAATGTTTGGAGGAACATACACGCTCTTCCAGGCTAGTGCTTTACACTAGCTGTACTGGATCTTAGTACACTAGTTCACTAGTTCAGCCCTGGTTGGGGTGCTAAGATCCCACATGTCTCATAGTCAACCCCCAAAAAAAAACATTAAAAATAAAAAGAAAGCAATATTGTAGCTATTCAATAAAGACTTTGAAAAATAGTCCACATTAAGATCTTGAAAAAAAAAAAGGTCCTTTCCCACAACTCAAGGCAGGCCCTTCACCCACCAGAGTGAGGGAGCACCCCCTATCACCCCCACCCTGCTTCTGGAAGAAAACAAATGCAGCACAGGGCTCAAAAGCGTGGGTTTCAGAATCTAAATGTGAGCCTCAGTCCCAGCTAACCGCTGATTGACTATGAAATTGACAAGGTAACTTTCTCTGCCTTCATTTCCTCATCTGTTGAGAAAGATATGAAAGTGTCAGTTGCTCAGTAATGTCTGACTCTTTGGGACCACATAGGCGGTATAGCCCACCAGCCTTCTCTGTCCATGGAATTCTCCAGGCAAGAATACTGGAGTGGGCAGCCATTCCCTTCTCCAGGGGATCTTCCCAACCCAGGCATCAAACCCTAGTCTCCCGCACTGTAGGCAGATTCTTTACCTCCTGAGCCACTAGGGAAGTCCCACGAGAAAGGACTAATAGTAGTCTTCCTTCCTAGAACTCTTGTGAGCACTAAGTGAACTGGTGTGTGTAAAGCACTAGCCTGGAAGAGCATGTATATTCCTCCAAACACCAAAAACCCCAGAATCACCATATGATCCAGCAACCCGGGTACATATTCAAAAGTACTGAAAGCAGGGACTCGAGCAGGCACTTGTGCTTCCACATTCACAGCAGCGCCACTCACTGCAGCCAAGAGGCAGAACCAACCCAGGTGTCCATCAACAGATGAATAAGCAAAATGTGGCCCATCCACAAAGTGAAACATTATTCAGTCTTAAAAAGGAAGGAAATTCTGGCCCAGGCTGCAGCATAGATGAGCCTTGAGAATACTGTGCTCAGTGAAATAAGCCAGACACAAAAGCACAAAGAGTGTACAATTTCACTTATGCATGCTGTGTGTTTAGTCGCTTGGTTGTGTGTGACTCTTTGCGACCCCAGGCTCCTCTGTCTGTGGGGATTCTCCAGTATTCTTATCTGGAGAAGATAAGAATCTTCTCCACGATTTCCTCCAGGAAGTCTTCCCAACCCAGGGATTGAACCCAGGTCTCCTGCATTGCAGGTGAATTTTTATCCCATGAGCCACACCAGGGAAGCTCAAGAATACTGGAGTGGGTAGCCTATCCCTTCTCTAGCAGATCTTCCCAACCCAGGAATTGAACCAGAGTCCCCTGCATTGCAGTCGGATTCTTTACCGGCTGAGCTACCTAGAATGTTTGACCTCTATCAAATTCATAGAGACAGGGAGTCAAAGGGCGGGTGCCAGGGCTGAAAGAAGAGGGGAAGGGGAGTTAGTGTTTAATGGGTAGACTTGCAGTTTGAGAAGATGGAGAAACTCTGGGCACACACGATACTGATGGTCGCACAAGGCTGTGAACACACTGAACACCATGGAACTAGACAATTAAAAGTGGTGAAGACGGTAAATGTTATGTTCTGTGTTTCTCACCACAATTTTAAAAGCAAGGAGCATCACATGACAGCATAACATTTGCTATAAAATGACTGTTGATTTCTTTGATTGCTTTCATTGATCAGATCTTCTCCAGATCCTGTGCTGGGACTGCTGTTCCCAAGAGGAATGGGACTCAGGCCCTGCCCTCAGAGCTTGTGGCCCAGCAGGGGGCGAGGCATCTACACGGCGTGTCCTGGGTGATAAAGGCCGGTCAGCGACTTGAGGGGCACCAGGAGCAACTGGCCAGGTCTTCTTGAGAGACCAGTGAAAGTCAAAAAGACTTTCTGGGTAGCGTTGGGTGTGACCTGAATCCTGAAACTTGACAACATGGTCATCAAGCTCTGGGGTTTGGGCTGAGAAGTGGAGAGAAATCTGGGCACTGCGGAGGCTGGTGCATGGGTGGCCATGTGCTTGGTTCTCCTGGGCTCAAGATGTCCGAGGAGGCAAGACCATGCCAGCAGACAAGGCTCAAGAACGAGGCAAAGGCCAGACCACAGAGGGCTCTGAGCTGTGGAGAACCACCCTCAGCAGCGCCAGATTTGTTACTCGGTTTTTCATTGTTATTTCTCCTGCATTGCAGTCAGATTCTATACCGTCTGAGCCACCAGGGAAACCCTCCAGACTAAATAGCAACTGGTAAAAAGCCGAAAAGTCTAATGTTTTCAAGCCTGCTCAGAGAGAATGATCCGCATGGGTTTGTGAGACATCAAACACTTATTCAGACCCAAATTGCTCATCCTCAGGAGTACTGAGCTATTTGCACACAAACCTCAGTCTAACATAAACTTGTTACTTTGTGCAGCTCCAGGGGCAGAGAAAATGTTTCTCTCTTCCTTTTTCTCAGCAGTGTTTCAAACTGAGCTTTACTGATTATGACTTGTATTTATTTCAAGTAGCTTTCAAATAAAAGACTTACATAACCAGTTTTACTTAATGTTCAAGAGGGTGCATGTTCCCAGTGAATCAAGAAACTAATATTTTTATGCTGGAAGCTACACACAAATCTAGACCTCATTATTGGAGATTACAACCTGAAGTTCTCCTTGGGATATGAAGGCATCCCCATCAGCTACAGCCAGAAAATGTTTCCTGTGAAGTCAGAGCAGCACTGTTGGGTTTCTAAGAGATAAAGCAGACTGTTGGCAGCCAAATGCTTTACTGGATGGTAGTACTTTTGGTATAAAACAAGCTGCTAGAAATCCTCCCTGCAGCCCACTTCCTGCAAACAAGTATGTTCTAGGGGTCTGGCCAGTCCTAGTTCACCAAGTCCATTCAGAACAACTCACTAGGTGCTTACAAATTTGCCTCATGTTAGGAAAGGTATCAAACAAATCTTATTTCTCCCAGAGATTTTAGGGAATCAGCACCAAACAATTCAGAAAATCTGTTTGTTGCAAATAAGTCAGTGCCCTTTGGGTTTTGAATTGAGTAAAAGCCATAGAGCATCTCTTGTGCAGGCTACCCTGTCTATGCACAAGACACCTGCATGTTCTAACATTGTTCCCATCATGCACTTGAGAGTCTGAGAGTTGGGGTCCATATCACTTTGTTCTGTCTGAAACTTCAGCACCTCAGCTAATCTGTCAATCTCAGGAGCAAAACTAGCATCCACACCACGAGCTTCCCAAATGACAAGTGAAGAAAGTGAAAGTGTTAGTCACTCAGTCATATCCAACTCTTTGGGACTCCATGGATTGTAGCCTGCCAGGCTCCTCTGTCCGTGGGATTCTCCAGGCAAGAGTACTGGAGTAGGTTGCCCCCCTCCATCAGGGGATCTTCCCAACCCAAGGATCAAACTCATGTCTCCTGGATCACAGGCAGGGTCTTTACTGTCTGAGCCACCAGAGAATCTCCAAGTGACAAGTGAGAGGAGAGCAGGTAATTTTGCTGCCTTTCATCCCGGTTGACAAACACTCTGATGTTGCTCTTGGTGTCTGGAGCAGTGATTTTCAAATAGGGATGTCTTTATGCCCCAGGGACTGATGGCAATGTCGCCAGACATTTTTGATGTCATGACTAGGAGTGGGTGGAGGGGTGCTACTAAATGTTCTACAATGCACAGGGAGCCTCCCTCCCACCCTCAAAGAAGTGTCCAGTTAAAATGTCAATATTGTCAGGATTAAAAACACTTGAGTGCCTCCCATTTGGTCCTCTCAGAAAGTCAAACTTTTCTGCCCACCAAAATCATTCTCCTCTTTGGTAGCAATGGGAGTTACAGCAAGATGCAAGACTGGACTACATTTCCCAGCCTCCTTTGCAGTTCAGTGTGGTCATGTGATTGGTTCTCACCAATAGAACATCACCTGAAGTGCTATCCCTCCCCCTTCTGCTGGCAAGACGTAAATAACAGCCAAGCTATGCTGGAGCCTCAGTTTGGATCCTGGATCCCTGAATCACTATATGGGAGAGAGCCACTGTCGCTAAAAACACACACTGGAGTCTGTTATGTGAATGAGACATTTCTGTTGTATTTGAGCTAATAAGCATCTTTAGGTCTGTTTGTCGCAGCAGCTGAACTCATCCTAGCTAAAAGCAGACATTCCTCTGAAAGTCCATTTTGGCCCTAGGAGCCTTAGGGAGCCGAGACCTCTGAATGTGATAGGAATCTTTGCCCTGGAGCTAGCATGGGCACCCCTCTCCCCTCAACGGGGTGGGGGCAGCAGCTGTCAACGCCCACTGCTGGGGCTCCTGCCTTGCTCAGCACAGCCTCAACTCCAAAATATGTGGGGGTTTGATCCCAGCTCTCTGTGATTCAGCTGCATCATAACAGTTGGGGCACTTGAGTTGACAGTGGCAGAACTTCAACTGGGACCAGCTTAGGCAACAGAAGGAAGAGGCAGCTCAGGTAACCAAACCTCAAGAAAAGCAGCAAGTGGACCTGCCCCCGGGGCCACCTGGAGCAGTGGGACTCACCTCCTCCACCTCCTGCCTCCGCTGTTCTAGGGAGTTGGCTTAGTTTTGGATTTCTGCCGTCAAGCCTCTTCACACAGGATGGAAAAGGTTTATTCATCCTTGAACTCATACACGCATTTTGGAAAAACTTCAGGAGGGTCTTGGGTTGAGCATTCATGCTATGGCTGGAGCTGGGATGTGTTTGGGAAGCAGTGAGAAATGGGGCTGCCCCCACATAAACAATCCCATATGAGCATTCTAGTCAGTAGAGATCCACTCACATTCTCAGTGACCCATCTTTGTCCCCATCCATGATGCTCAGCCAGGGATCAGGGTGTAGGCACAGGGAACGTATCACAGAATTATTTTCCTCACAACTTTAACCCCCGCCCCTATCATTGCCAGTGAGGGTTGTCTGAAATGCAACAGGAGACGATAGAACAGTGCAAGATGTGATCAAACATAAAATATGATGGCACATGAAGTCTGCTAGTTGACTAAAGCTGGAAATTTTTCAGCAAGATAAACTGACTACCATCTATCCTAAGCAATCCTCTCCTATTTCTACTGGCTCATCCTAGTTTATTTCATCCATAGCATTTATCCCACTCTGGTTACTTGGTTTATCTGTTTACTTGTTTATTGTCTATCCCTCCTACTAGAATGCAAGCCTCTGGGGGCCAGGATCTTGTCTGTCTTGGTTCCTGCAGTGTCACCTTGGCACCTGCAGCCAGGTGCCAGACATGACGTGTGCAAGAGAGCATTGCTTCTGCCAAAGCTTGGGTGTGTGGGGCTTTGCTGAGGGCCATTCCACTTGTCCTCTGTATGTGATGACCGAACTGTCTGCAGGCACTTTGTAGAATCTGCTCCTGTTTGCATCACCCCTTGTAGAGAAGTTCCTTGAAGTCTCTGAGACCTGAAAGTGTGTTTTGAAGTATAATTTCCCATGTTTTTGTAGTTCTGTTTTATTTCTTTCACTAGTCACCTAGAAGATGGAGATTTCTGGTACAAACAGAACAGTCAAAATCAGAAAGCTGTGAATCCATATAACAGTGATTGCCCTTTGGAGACGGTGTTCAGTCTCATCTCCCAAGTTTTTTCCATTCATTCCATACATTTTTATTTCTTGGCAGGGTCTCAATTCATTCTCTTGAAATCATACTTTCAAGTCCTAAATCAAACTTTCAAGTCCTTCCAGTGACCTGTTCTTCAGCATTTGTCACCCCTGACTGCTCTTTCTGGAACTTTCTCCATCCTTGACTTCCACAGCAGTCATCCAAGACCCTGTTTCTTCCTCCTTTGCTGTCTTCCTCTGACATCTCCTCTGAGTTCTCTTCAAAGTTTTCCCCCTCCTCCAGTGTGTTAAAGGACACAGTGCCCGCTGGTCTGCTTGTCCTTGCCCTCATCCCCAGACTCACTTGGGTTCAGTTACTGCCCAATGTGGGGTTCTCGACCTCACACTCCAGTTAGGTCTTGTGCTGTGCCAACATGCATCTCGGACTCAGCACGTGCAGGACAGAAGTCATTTCCTCCTCACGTTCTTGCTCCTCTAGCTGCTTCTCTTCCCCTCGGCATCTTCCTTCCCCTCTTCCAGCTTGTGACCAACCCTGTCCATTCTGCATCCTCAGCGTCCCTCTCTGACCTGCCTCTCTTGGCCCTGTTGCATCCTGCACCCCTGTTTCCATCTGTGAGCCCAGCCTCCTCTCCTCACCTGTAGTTCTGCACCCAGTGGCTCCCCCCACATGTTCTCCAGAATAATCACCCCACGCAGCTTAGCCCTGTCACTGTTCCCTCTTCGCCCTGAGCTTTTTAACACTTCAATACCCTTAATGCAGGATTAAGCCCCATGTCTGGGTCACCTAAGGCCATTTGTGGCCAGACCCCTGCCACCCCTTCCCAGCCTCTGCTCTATCCTGGGCACCCTGTATCCCAACTCTGTAGAACCGTTGGCAGGTGGCCCATGTGCCAAGCTACAGCCACTTCCTCTCTACAGAGTGCCTCCCCTTAGTCAGTCGCCTTAATAACTGGTTTATGGGGACGCCGCCTCGGAGCCCTCTTCCCCCTTATGACTCACTGTCCCAGCCCTGTGTTTATCACCATCGCAAGCCCTATTACACTTCACTGCATTTATCTGATTGCAAGTCTGTCTTCCCTGATGGACTATAAATTTCATGACACATGGTAGGCTTTCAGTATGCATTCCACGGATGGATCTCACACACATAAACTCCACAAAAGGGCCGCTTTGTTGTTTTGTCACAGCTGTATCCTCAGCCCGCTTTGTAGCAGACAGTCAACATATTTGTTGACTCTGTGAGTGAGTACAAATAAAAATACTCCAAGGGTACATAATAGGCACATATCCTAGAGGCTGACTTTCTGGGAGTCTATGAATCGATGGAGTTTTTCCTTCAAAGCTCAAGGAGATCTCACCACTCCTCCTGTCTGTCCCCCGATGGCCAGAAACCAGCCGAGCAATCGTGGCTTCCTCCCGGGCTTCTGGATGACTCACAGGACGCCTTTCTTGGGGAGGAGTGGGAGGAGATGATGGTTAACAAAAATAACCACAGACACAAGAGATCATCAAGCCTCCGTCTGTGGAGTGAACAATGGGGGGCGCATCCCAAGGTCTCTCCCAGGCAGGGCAAAGCAGGTGTCTGTCCTTCCAGAAGCAGTGAGATTCAAACATGTACACGGTCTGAAAGTCAGCCAGCCTTCCGGTAGAGAAAATAAAACTGCCACGGCTCCCAAAGCACCCGCTGCTGGTGTTACATGTGAGCATTCTTTATAAATTGTGAAGGAAACAAACACTGGTGATTATTAAAGTTAAGCTGATTTTCCCTCGTTATGTCTTTTATTTTTACAAAGGGTTTTATCTCATTTGATAATGACATCAACCAGGAGAAAAGAGCAATTTTTTAAAAACTTAAAATTTTTTTTTAATTTTTCGATTTTTTACTGGAATATAGCCGATTAACAATGTTGTGATAGTTTCAGATGCACAGCAAAGGGACTCAGCCATAGATACACATGTATCCACTCTCCCCCAAAATTCCCCTCCCATCCAGGCTGCCACATAACATCGAGCAGAGTTCCTTGTGCTATGCAATAGGTCATTATTAGTTATCCATTTTAAATATAGCAGAGTATGAAGATGTCCATCCTGAAGTCTCTAACTATCCCTCCCTCCACCCTCAGTCCTCTCTGGAAACTGCTAAGTTCAGAGAAGTGCAATTTACAGGTGAAGAAAAAGACTCGAATCAGTAACTTGCTTAGAACGTGATTTCTTTTTTTTTTAAGAACATGATTTTCAAAGTGGTCCAAGGACCTGCAGTAGCAGCATCACCTGGGAACTTGATCAGCACATACCTGTGGGCCCCACCCGGACCCACCAAACCAGACACTCTGGCATGAGGCCCAGCTGAGTGTTGTCACAACCCTCCCCTTGCCCGCCCCTTGACTCAGATGCATGCCCAAGTTTGAAAACCCTTGACTTAGAGTTGTGCAAGTAGCAGGTAACAGACCTGGGCGAGAACCCAAGGAGGTCCTCCATGCTGTCTTTCCTTCCTTGTCTGTTAGTAGCTAACCGTTTCCTGCTCCAACTTGCTCCAAGAGGCCCTGCACACACCCCTGCCAGCTACATCTTCACTTTCCTCTATTCCACTCTCCCCCGCGTCCCCACCAGCCTCCTCTGTTCTTTAGACATGCCACTCTTTTCTACCCAGGACCTTTGCACAAACTGTTAGGTCTTCCTGGAATGCCATTCCTCCTGCCTCCATTCTCCTCACAACTCAAGACGAGCATCCTCTCTTCAGAGGGCCCTCCTCAGGGCACCTCCCAGATCGCCAGGTCCCTCTGTTTATTTTCATCACAGCGTTTGACACCTTCTGAAGTTACCTTTTTTGTTTGCTGGGAAGTAAACTCCCTGAGGCAGGGTCCCGTCCTTTCTGTTTGGTATCTTGTCTTCAGAGCCCACCCCAGTGCACAGCACACACTCGAGCATTTATCACATAAACAACCACAAGCTGGAGGCAACTCTGATGAGGGAAAAGGCCATTTCCTCCGTTCCCAACTCCTGTGAGAAAGGGCCAGCCTAGGGAAGGAAGCAGGGAGGGCAGTTAGTGGTTTCTCTGAATACTGGGGGCACCTGATGAAGTGCCCACCCAGGACTTAGTCCCCAGGGAAAAGCACATCAATGAATTAAGTGCAGTTTCCACAGATGGGGGAGGGGAAGGAAGCTGGTTCCAGATGAGAAGAGTGCAGGGGGAGACTTTCCCTAAGACTGGGGTAGGTCAGCGCTTTGATTACTCTTATTAATGGCTAAAGACAACATCCTCTCAAGAAATGCTTCAGTGTACAGTACAGTGATGCTTCTATACATACATTGCTTTTCTTAATTGGAGGACAATTGCTTTACAATGTCTTGCTGGTTTCTGCCACACATCAACATGAATCAGCCCCAGGTATACATGTGTCCCCTCCCTCCTGAGTCTCCCTCCCACTCCCACTCCATCCCATCCCTCTTGGTTGTCACAGAGCACTGAGTTGAGCTCCCTGTGTCACACAACAAATTCCCATTTGCTATTTTACACATGGTAGTATGTATGTTTCCATGCTGTTCTCGCAATTCGTCCCATCCTCTCCTTCCTGCAGTGTGTCCACAAGTCTGTTTTCTATGTCTACATCTCCATTGCTACCCTGCAAGTGGGTTCATCAGTACCACATTTCTAGATTCCATATATATGTATTAATATACAATATTTCTCTTTCTCACCACTCCTTATAAAGGACTCTAGGTTCATCCACCTCATTAAGACTGACTCAAATGTGTTCTTTTTATGGCTGAGTAATATTCCACTGTATATATGTACCACAGCTCCTGTTCCACTCATCTGTTGGTGGACCCCTAGGTTGCTTCCATGTCCTAGCTATTGTAAAAGTGCTATAACAAACATTGGGGTACGTATACATACATTGCTATACAGCAAATCTCCAGCACATTTTATCTTGCAGGAGTGAAACTAATGCTGTCAAACAACAACTCCTCACCTCCCCCTCCCCCAGCCCCTGGTAGCCACCGTTCTACCTCCTGTTTCTATGACCCTGACCACTCCAGGTACCTCATATATCTAGAACCGTATAGTATTTGTCTTTCTGTGGCAGGTTTATTTCACTCGCAGAATATCCTCAAGATTCATTTAATGTTGAAGACATGACAGGATCTCTTTCATTGTTAAGGCTGAATAATATTCTACTGTGTGCATAGATTACATTTTACCATATCCATTCAGCCATTCATGGACATTCAGCTTGTTTCCACCTCTTTGCTCTCGTGAATAATGATGCTATTAACAAGCGAGTACAAATATTTCTTTGAGACCCTTCTTCAAGTCTTTTGGATAAATACCCTTCAGTGAAATTGCTGGATCATATGGTAGTTCTTTTTTTTAATTAAGTTTTATTTATTTATGTGTTTATTTTTGGCTGTGCCAGGTCTTCGTTGCTGTGTGCACTTCTCTGATTGCTGTGAGCAGGAGCTACTGTGTAGCTCCTGTGCATAGGCTTCTGATTGCGGTCACTTCTCTTATTGCAGAGCACAGGCTCCAGGGCCCGTGGGCTCAGTAGTTGTGGCACATGGGCTCAGTTGCTCTGTGGTGTGTGGGATCTTCCCAGATCAGCAATTGAACCCGTATCTCCTATATTAGCAGTGGACTCTCTACCACTGAACCACCAGGGAAGCCCATGGTAGTTCTATTTTAATTTTTCTAAAACTTAATCTCCTAGGGTGGGTTTTGTTGTCTTTTTTTTTTTTTATGATGACCGTTCTAACAGGTTGAGGTGGTATCCCATGGCTTTGGTTTGTATTTCTCTAATGATTAGTGGTGTTGAACATCTTTACATACACCTGTTGGTCATTTGTATGTCTTCTTTGGAGAAAACTCCATTCAAGGCTTCTGAAGGGACCACTCTTTTTTGGAAAGGAGTTTTGCAAGAGGTAGAAACCCACTGGTGCCCCAGTTACATGAAGTGCTCTAAATGGGGGGCAGCTAGTGGTTGCCCCAAATGGGAAGGACCAGGTGACACTACCCTAGTGCTCAAGCTTGAAGGAGTATAAGAGGTGGCTCTTGCCTTCATGGGGACCACACGGGCCATGTCAGCCAGAGCGGCAGCTAAGATGCTGTGGTCCTCACTCCATATTCTGGATGTATAAATCCCTGGATTCCAGAACAACCTTAAGGAAGGCATGGCCCTGAATTTGACTGTAACTGTTTTTGTTTAAATTGTAATAAAATTCACATAACATAAAATTTACCATCTTGGCCACTTAAAAAAAATTATTTATTTATTTGGCTGCACTGGGTCTCAGTTGCAGCACATGGGATTTTCCTTCTTCATTGCATCATTGGGATCTTTACTTTTGGCATGGGAACACTTAGTTGCAATATATGTGATCTAGTTCCTTGAACAGGGATCAAACTTGGGCCCCTTGCATTGGGAGCACAGAGTTTTAGCGATTGGACTACCATGGAAGTCCCAAGATATTCTTTGATACAATTGAAAACAACCAAAATTTAAGAAAAAAAAAACGATACCCTTTAAGAGCACATACTTCCCAGGTGGCTCAGACGGTAAAGAATCCACCTATAATGCAGGAGACCCTGGTTTGATCCCTAGGTCAGGAGGATCTCCTGGAAAAGGGAATGGTTACCCACTCTAGTATTCTTGCCTGGAGAATTCCGTGGACAGAGGAGCCTAGCAGGCTACAGTCCATGGGGTCACAAAGAGTCAACCATGACCGAGTGACTAACACTTTATCGCTTTTATAAATGCAATACAACTACCTAAAGTACGTGGAAACAGAGAAAATGGATAAAACAAGAGTGGGCATGTTTTGAGAAGTTAAAGGGGGACAAGGAGGACATGTGAATTCACTAGTCTCTCTAGCTTTGGGTGTGTTTGATTTCTCCATTATGTGGAGAAACATTAAAATAATATAAAGAGGAAGGGGGTCAGGCAATGGCATACAGGGATGAAAGGTCGCTTGTTGCCATGGGTCTGGTTTGGCTTTGTTTTGTTTTGGATGGTGAGCTCGTGGGCGCTTGTTACATAACTAAACAACCAAATTAAAGCAAGCCATGCATGGAGAAATGGAGAAACAATTAGGGAAGTAGAAGGAAAGTGTGCAGTCAGCCTTGTACACGGTTCTCAGAGGCGCTGAGTGGATGGATTCCAGGACGTGTCCTCCTGGAGCTCCATCTGCAAGGCAAGTGTTGGAACTTGCGGAGCCCTGGGTGCTTGTTCTCCTGATGCAGCCAGCCATACTCCCTCGTGGGTCACTTTTCTCACTTGCCTTGCTGACAATCTGAGAGTGTTTTTGCCAGCAAAGGCCTGGGTCAGTTATCCTGGGACTTTGAGCTTCCTAATGAGAGCTGGTCCTATGCCGGGTATGTCACCGGTGGTCTGCTTGCAACTGGGGATTCAAACAGGGGTTTACATTCGCCCCCAGCACATAGTAGCATTCAGGGCCCCTGAAGACCTCAGCATGTGTGGGAACAGCTGCCGACAGAGAAGTGGGCTGGCGGTATCCTGCAAGGGGGAAGGGTCTTCCTTTAAGAGAAAAGTGAATTAAGTGATAGGGCCCCTGCATTGTGCGTGCATGTGCCTTCTGTGTTCTCTCGGGGTCAGCTCTTCAGGGACACCCTCAACTCCTCTGAGCACAGGAGTGGTCTGGCCCCTTGGCAACCTTATCAAGAACTTAGGAGAGAAAAATTCCTAATTGCTTCCTCCCCACACCCAGCTCTTCTGGCTCTTCTCAAAGTGCAGTCCCCAGGCAGAGCCACCTGGCAACATGGGATCCCTGGAAACTCATTACAAAGGCGGCTGGTCCCAGTTTCTTTACTGAGTCAGAAACTCTGAGGGTGGTGCTCGGTGGTCTGTCCCTTGACGAGCCCTCCTGGGGACTCTGATGCCTGCTCCAGTCTGAGAACCGCTGGAGGACACACATTGGGTCCCATCCCTGTGTCCTGGCATCACCTCCGTCCCTGACAGTACTCCACGGGTCTTTGCTTCCAGAACCTACAGTCGCCCAGTTTGCCCCGGAGGAACCCCAGCACCAGCAGATCTAATCCCTCACTTCTGGGCCCTGATTCTTGAGCTTCTGGTGCAAAACCTTGTGGAAGCAGGATGCTGCACCAAGCTCCTGTCTCCCACCTGCAGAGGGCGCTGGTTCATGCCTGCCCTGCCTGGGCTCCCCTCCAGCTGCCCAGAGAGCTCCCTTTCCTTCCCCCAGTGGTGGTCCTACTGCCTCTCTCTCCACAAGCCCCTGCCCAGCTTCCAGGCATTTTAGCATGTAGTTACTCACCCAGCTTTTCTTCCATCTGCAAACTATTTATGTCTTTCCTCCTCCTTTCCCAAATCTGTGCCAGAGTCTCCCTGAGGCTGGTCTGAGACTCATCCCTCCAGCGACATCCTAGGCCACCTCCCACCACTGGGTGGGACTTGGCTTAGGTGTCCTTCCTCTCCTGTGCTCTTCCTGGCCAACTCCTCTCCCTACATTCAAGGACAAACAGAACCAGCAGAACATTTTCAAATAAAAATTTTTAATTATATTGACCATCTATATTCTCTAAGGTAAGAAGGCGTCAGAGGAAGAGATGGTTGGAAGGTACCCCCGATTCAATGGACATGGGCTTGGGGAACTCCAAGAGATGGTGAAGGACAGGGAGGCCTGGTGTGCTGCAGTCTACGGGGTCGCAAAGAGTCAGACATGACTTGGCGACTGAACAACATGTTCTCTAAAGCAGGGAGGACCTGGGTTTGAATTCTGACTATCAAGGAAGCACTAGCCAAACTCTGTGTTTTTTTTTAACATCAGTTTCTTCTGCTCTAAAAAGGACTACCAAAACATTTTTGCATGATTATTAAGAAAAGGCTTCAATATTATCAGTGTAAAATGCATTGCAGCTATAAGAGCTTGACATTGTAGATAAAAATATTTAGTATTTGATCCATGAATTAGATGTTTTTACTTAAACATTTATATAATCTGAAAGATCTTTAATTTTAACTTCAAATCTTACAATAGAAGAAACTGAAGTGAATGTTCAAAGAAAAATCATGATGAGAATTTTGTAATTCCTGGTTTGATGGTGAGAAAACTCCAATGTGTCTCAAGTTACCAAAAACTAGATGCTTAAATAAAAAGAACAACCAAAAGGCTAGATTCCTAGGTTCCCTCTAAATAAATGCTCCAGCTCACTCGTAACAAACCATCACCAAGAAGGAACTTCCCCGAGTCAACCAGCTACCAGCCAACTCACAGCCAAGTCTCTTGAAAGAAGGAGTTACATCAGCACTCTCAACTTTCTTACCTCAATTCCCTGCAGACTGATTTCCTGGAGGTCACCTGTAGCTTCCATGTTAACATGCCCCACTGGCATCTTAGTGCTCTGGTTCCTGAGCGCCCACCTGCACGGAGGTCCACACAGTTTTCATTCAGCACATTTATGCTGAGCTCCTCCCCTGGCCACCAATGGACAACCAGCCCTTGAGGAGATCCCAGGCCAGGACAGCAGCAGCGGGCTCAAATAGTCAGACTAGGAGAAACACAAGATGGACACCTATCCGGCTGGTGGAAGGCAAGGGAAGAGGAGCTGAGCAATGAAGGGAAGGGTGGGGGGGGCGGGGCGGGACGCTCCAGACAGAAGAGCACCTGCCAACAAACAGTACAAACGAGATACACAGTCGTAGTCACAGGGTATTGCAGTCACATGGAGGATGGTATGGGAGGCATTGAGGGAAGGCTTCCTGAGGGAGGGGACACCTAAACCAAGTCTTAAGGGACACTCAGTATCTATTAAGGAGGCGAAAGAAGACACTGCAGTGTGTGCAAAGGCACAGGAGACAGCATCTCGGGACGGGAGCAAGTAACACAGGATGACGACAGCGGCGCACGTGGGGGCCGCAATGCATGTTGAGTAGTTTTTTTGTTTTGTTTTAATTTTTAAATTTTTGGGTTTTTTTAATTTTTAAAATTTAAACTGGGTCTCTGTTGCTGCATGAGGGCTTTCTGATTGCAACAAGTGAGGGCTGCTCTTCATTTTAGTGCACGGGCTTCTCACTGCGGTGGATTCTCTTGTTACAGCGTGGGCTCAGTAGTTGTAGCGCACCCGCTTAATTGCTTTGTGGCATGTGGCATCTTCCCAGACCAGGATCGAACCCATGTCCTTTGCATTGGCAGGTGGATTCTTATCCACTGCGCCACTTGGGAAGCCTCATGTTGAGTAGTTTGGACAGAAAGGGATATAAGTCACTGAATCCTCTGGGTGTGAATGTGTGTGTGTGTGTGTGTGTGTGGTGTGTAACTCTCCCCTTTAGTTAGAAAGAAGTTAAAAGAAGGCTGCTGTGATGTAATGACTGGGGTGAAAATGACAACAATGTGTGTCCAGCAAGGATCCATGTTTCAAATCACATTCATAGCTGGGCTTTCAAGTCAGACAGACAGATTCACGAGCGTGAATCCCAGCCTGGCCCATCACTAACATGTCCCAGAGTCCATATGTTCAGCTGTGAACTCAGGGCAGAAGTGAGACTGACCTCACAGCTGTTTAAAAGGATGAAAGTGCACGGTACCAGACACAGTCCGAGATGGAGCCCGCAGTGAACACGCACAAATGAGCGCCGCCCCTGGGCATTTTCACCAGGACTCACCAGACGCAGGTGCTCCGAGACCGGGAGCGCACAGCGACTCCAGGGTTTCCGGCTGCTCACAGGAAGCAGAGCCCGCGGAGGGCAGGTTGGGGCGGCCTGGAAGAGAGATGTGCTTGTTTGTGGAGTGTGAAGCGCCCGCTGGCGGAAGAGAGACTCCTTCTGGAGTGAAGGCCTGCCTCACTCCTTCCCATCTCACCCTGTGTGCCAAGAAGCCAGAACCCCTGGCCACCTTACACCCGGATCACTTCTCAGCGCTGTGTTTGTTCCCTCCAGGCTTGCTCACTGCTTCCGACGTAACCGGTAGATTCCCCAGCCAGGTATCCTTCACCCTTGGTGATGTAAACCCGCAACAGGTGCAGCATCCCAGTGAGACTCGAAGGCCAGGGGAGCCGATGCAGATATGCTGATGTTCACACTACGTGTGCCTGAGTAGAGAGCCGTACATCTCTGATCCAGGAGTGTCACGTCTTCCATTGGCATCTGAGAATCAGTGACAGGTTAACTTATCAGCTTGTGAATTGGAAAGCAAGACCTAGAGTCATCAGTGTGTGCTTGTCTCGTGAAGCCATGAGGAAATATAACATTGCCAAGGCAGAGGTCTGTGCCTGCACCCAGGTGGCAGCGACGAGGAAAGGACTCAGCTAACACAGGAAGCCCCCAGAGGGCATCCCTGGAGGAGAGCAATATCCCCATAGGCCAAGGGAGTGCAGTTTTCTTCGAAACAGAGTAGGGAACGGGATCAGATGCTGCTTAAGAGTCAAGGAAGACTGAATGTGGCCACTGAATTTAGCAACTGGGTCACTGGCAAGAGACAGTGTGTGAGGAATGAATGGACGTAAATACTAGGCATTTCCAAGAAACTTGGCTCAAAAAGAAAGAAGAGAGATGGGGCCTTGGTAACGGAGAGATGGGAGCAAATACAAGTTTCCTTTCTAAACAGATGGAAGAGGGCTTCCTTGGTGGCTCAGTGGTAAAGAATCCACCTGCCAGTGCGGGAGACACAGTTCCATCCCTGAGCTGGGAAGATCCCACATGCCACAGAGCAACCCAGCCCATGCGGGAGCCCGAGTACCGCAACCAGAGAGTAGACCCCACTCTCAGGATCGCCTGGGCCACTTCCACCAAGATGGTGTTGTCCCAGCCCCACACCCTACCGCCAGTCAACATGCAAACTCCAGCTGCAGTGTGCCTCCAGGTTGGGGGAGCCCACCATCCCTGGGAAGGGGCCAGGTCAGCAGGTTTCCTGGTGGCCACCTTGCCTGTGATCCTGCAGGTCAGAGATGAGAGGCACCAAAGTGTCTCCCAGCCGGGGTCCTCTGGAGATGCCGACACACAAAGGGTGGAGATTAATTTGGAAGATGTCACCCAGCCCTGCAAAACCAGCCTTCAGGAAGACTGAATGCTCTCTGCCAGCAGAGCTGGGCATTCGGGGAGCCAGACGTCCAAAGGGAAGAGCAAGCCAGTGAGGGACACACAGGGCCATCCTCCAGGAACTGGGGGTTGACCCAGCAGGCACTCAAAGAGTAAGACACCTCTATCCTCTCGGAGTTTCTGACACCACCACCCCTATCTTAACTCTCCCAATTCATGGCACAGTGTTCTCATCCCACACAGAAGAACCCTGCCGGATGCTCCAGTCTCAGGACCCAGCTCTCCTGCCCCACAGCCCACGCTGTCCCAAAGCAACACCCAGGTCCTGGGTCAGAGGCAAGAGACGTGACTGCTGCTCCTCCTGCAGCCCCAGCCTGGGACCAGGGCAGTCACCCCAGGCCTCCGGTGGTCCGTGGTCCGGCTGGGGAAGGTCCCCAGGTACCTGGGCCTTCTCTCTGGCTGGGCTGCCCTGGGCGTTCCAAGCACCGTCTGAGCTGGGGATGATCTGGTGCACTAAGGACAGGAGGGTTGGTCTGGCCAGGTAGGGGGTGGGGTGGGAGGTAAATGGGGACAGTAGGGACATGCAGTCGGGCCTACTTGCAGGCATGCTCCTGCTGCTTTGCATGGAGTATGCCCCGGGACCCCTTCTCCGGAGGTGTGCTAGCAAAAACAAGAGAAAAGGGCTCTTTTTGCCCTGGGTGGTCCAGCTCTTTTGAGACTGGACTGATGCGGGCTACGGACTCGGCCTAACACAGCCTTGCACCTGGTTTCTGCACCACCACCAGCCCTCCCTGGCCGAGTCTCAAAGGGGTGTCCATCAGAATCAGCCAAGAGGCTAAAAATGCAGACCGCCAGACCCCACGGCGGAGATTCTCACTGAGCGGGTCTGGGGGCGAGACCGGGAGTCGGCGTTCTCAACAAGCCCTCAGACGACTTGGGCGCCCACTTTGAGAAACCCGACTCTGGGGCTGAGACTACAGCCCTGCTCCGCCTCGATTCTCCAAACTTTCAGCATGTCGCCGGGCGCATGTCCCCCACCCCGCTCCGTGGGTCTCATCCACGCGCGATCGTGTAGCATCTGGGGAACGTGATGAGGACCGGGAGGGGGGCGCAGGGCGGGCGAGTGGAGCCAAGGGGCGGCGAGGCGAGGAGGGGCGCGCCGGGCCCGGAGGCGCGCGTTGGCGGGGCCGGGGGCGGAGCGGCCGGGCAGGGGCGGGGCCGGCGGGCGGCGAGCGCCGGGGAGCGCGCCCGGGGAGCGCGGGAGGAGGAGCGCGGCCGGCGCCCCCGCCCGCCCTCCCGCCCGCGCGCAACAGTTCCCCCAAAGTTGCGCCCGGAAGGCGCGCGCCGGGCGGCCGAGTGGCCGGCGGGCGGCGGCGGGGACGCGGAGAGCGCGGCGGCGGCGGCAGCATGGGCACCCGGCAGACCAAGGGCAGCCTGGCGGAGCGAGCCGGCCCCGGCGCGGCGCCGGGCCCCCGGCGCGAGCGGCCCGACTTCTGGGCGTCGCTGCTGCTGCGCGCCGGGGACAAGGCGGGGCGCGCGGGGGCGGGCGCGGGGCTGCCCCCCTACCACCGGCGCGTCGGCATGGTCCAGGAGCTGCTGCGGATGTTGCGCCAGGGCCGGCGGGAGGGAGGCGGGGACGCTGCTGCAGCACCTGCGCCAGGTGAGCGCCGGGAGGGGCCGCGGGGGCGCCCCGCCCCTGCCCAGGGAGCCCCGGGGCGCCAGGGCACCGCCCGGGCCCCTTCTCGCGGGGACCGGGCCCGGTCTAGCCGCAGGTGCCTCGGCGCTGCCCCTGAATTTGAGGCCTCGGGGCAGGGCGGAGGAAGGCTGCCCGGAGAGGCCCGGCCGAGGGGGACCTGTTGGAATAACGTCCCCGTTTCTCTCCTCCGCAGGCAGAGGAGGAGGCTGGCCCGGGGCGGTGGGCGGCGGGGGACGCCTGCCTGAGCCAAGGTGCTTCTCTTACCCCCTACCCACTGGCAGTCTCTCCCATCAAGGGTCCTCAAGGAATGCGCAGTTGTCAGCTTCCCCAGGGGGAGTCCAAGGGCACAGCTCTGGGACTGGTGAGATTCCAGTCCCCAGGGGCTTCGCTCGCAGGGAGGAACCCTGGATGAGAGGGGGTTCAGGTGGGAGACAGGTCTTCTCTCCCTGACTAACTTTGACTGGAACTCAGCCTGGAGCCGAGCGGTGGGGTGGGGGAGCTGGCCGGGTTCCCGTGGGACTGGCTGGCCGCAGGGCCTTCCAAGGCTGCCTGCGCCCTGCCCTCAGCCTGATCCCCCTGGTTAGGCACTGCTTTGGCACCTCTGGCGGCCCCCCCTCTACTTTGGGTCTCCCTGGGGCCGTTGCTGTCCACTTCTCTTGGGCTTGTTTTCCTTCTTCACTTTTTCATCCCTTCCATGGATTTTGTCCAGTGGGAGAGAGGCAGGAAGGCGCCCCTCCTGCATTCCTAGGGTTTGTCTTGGCCGACCTTTGTGGGGGAGCTGAGTCCAAGCCCCATATTCTGGCTCAGTGGTGGAGTCCAGTGGGAATGGGGAAGGGGCTCTGAGGTGGCCTGTCTGAAGTTCTCCCATCACTGTTGAAAGAGGCCGTCAGAGAGCCATCCTGGGGGAGCTTCAGAAATCAATCAGACCCTCATCCCTCCTGGAGTCTGTAGTACCCCCCTACCCCACTATGAATCTGGTGTGTGGTCACCCTGGAGTGTGTGTTCCCAACATGTGCGCACAGGGAGAGAGAGGCAGAGGCCTGGGGGCTTGGGAAGCCTGGGGTTTCTGCTCTCCCCTCCACTTTCCCAAACAGCATCCAGAAGGCTACCTGAGACACCGCTGTTTCCCCAGGTGCCATCTCTGAACTGAATCTTCAGAGAAAGATGACATTTCACACTTAGTAACTTTTTAGTGGTGTGTGTTTCTTTGTCTTTCAAGAACTGAAAGTCAGGGTATGGCCTCTGCGGAAACTGTTTTGCTTTCTGTCAGAATAATGGGTTTTCCAGACTATCATATCCATTTGCAGCCAGACGGTGAGATGCTTTCTCTGATTGTATGCTGCCTCCCGGCCCTAGGTTGGGTGCTGCAGAGGGTATAGGGGCTGGCAGTGAGGGTCAAGGCAAGCCCTCCTGGGGCTGAAAAAGCAGAGTGCAGCCCCTGTTCTCGAGAGCCAGTCAGGGCCAGTCATTCAGGTGGGGCCTGCAAATGAATGTGATTCCACATCCTGGAGAACCTGAGCTTCCCCCTGGTTTTTGGAGAGTAGACACATCCCTGTGTCCCCCACAGGCTTCCCTGATGGCTCAGACAGTAAAGAATCCGCCTGCAATGCGGGAGACCTGGGTTTCATCCCTGGGTCAGGAAGATCCCCTGGAGAAGGGAATGGCTACCCAGTCCAGTATTCTTGCCTGGAGGATCCCATGGACGGAGGCCTCAGTCCATGGAGTCACAGAGACAGAGACAACTGAGCAACTAATACTGTCTGTGTCACCCACAGCGTCCGGAGACAGGGAGCATTTCCTGACAGATGGTGGCTCGTTGGTGTCCTGACACTCTTCTGTCCTGATACAGTGGCACAGCTGATGGGGGTCGGAGGAGGTCAGCCAGGCTTCCCCCTTTGCTGCGAAAACAGCAGAATAACTTGCCCTCCTGCTCCAGGCACGTCCTGGGCTCTCATGACCTCTGGTTGAGGCCTGTGGGCTCTGCAGAGCCGGCAACGGGCCTGCCTAAGGTGGAGATCAGGGCCCGCCAGGAGTGGCTGGGAGCCCTGGGCAGCATGGGACGGGAGCCCCAATGTCCAAATGTCCGTGGGAAGCAAGAGGTGGTTTTCTAGGACCCTGAGGCTGTTTGGAGGGATGAGGAGCTGCATCTGTGCTGTGCACAGAAGTGGCTCTTTCCCCCAAATCTTGTTTTCCTTTCCAGTTTCCTCCTCTAGGCCGGGGGTGGTGATGTTCAGAAAGCGAATGAGCAGTCACTGAGAGACAGGAAACACCCAGGGCTCCCTAGGGTCGTACCAGCAGGGGCGCATCAGTAACAGGAGGCAAGGTGGGTGTGTGGAGCTCAGGGTTCGGTCATGCTGGGACACTGTTCCTGCCCCACAGAGCACAAGGGTGGGCATTGGTGAACAGGTGAACAGGCAGAGGGAATGGGAGCCCAGACAGTCACGGTCACGGTCATCCTCACCTTCTCCTGTGTTTGTTCTTGTGTGTGGCTGCCCAGAGCCCCATGGGAGGGGGCTGGAGGTTGTCCTGCTCTCTATGGGCTGTGAGCTCTTTGTAGCCCTGAACGATCTCTCCACACTCTTCCCAGAACAATGTGCCAACATTCACAGTCCTGCAAGAATGTTGGAGGATTCACAGCCCCAGGTTCAGAATATACCCCTGTCTGGGACCTCCCCTTCCCCCACCTGTGTGACTTGCAGCAGGCTCAGGATGTGGAAACGGGTCTGGGGACCACGTGTGACAGTCGCAGTGGGCTGAAGGATTGTGGCTGCCGATGCTTCTGCTTCTGAATCTAGGAGTCTCTCTGGTCTTAGATTTGGGGGGTTTCCTTACTGGAGACTCTCCAGCCTGACCCTGCATGTCCCTTGCCTGAGCAGTAGGAGGAGGCCTCCTTGGCGTTTAGGATGCTGAGCTGTGCAGCGGGGGAGGGAAGCAGGCTCCCAGGAAGCTGCCTGCTGAGGGAAAGAGCCAAGGGGAGTCACCTTCCCTTGAGGAGCCCTGCCATCTTGAGAAGAGCCTGAGGCCAAGGGTCAGCTCCGGCAGCTTGCATTCAGGTCCTCAGTCTGCTCCCACTTGGGACCCAGCCGATAACCTGTGAGTTGTGTTCCTCGTTTCCCTGAGGGTATCTGAGGTATTGACCAGAGCAGATGCTACAACTGTGTGAGATTGCGTCGGCTCTGCAAACCTAAACCCGTTCTCACGGCAACAGCGGCAAGGAACAAGAGAATCTGCTTGGGGTCTGGCCGGGCTGCTGGCAGGGTCTCGGTCACCTTTCTCAGGCCGGGCCCAGGAGGTTTTAGATTCTGTCTGCCTGACTAGGGCTCAGTCTGGGCCAGAACTCACTGAAAGTTCAGAAGCAGTGTGGGGCAGTGCTCAGGGAGGTGGGGGGGTGAAGGAAGCTAATTGTGGATTAAAGAGGCTGCTCTGCTCCCCTCCCCCAGACCTCCCCCTTCTCCAGGTGTCGCTTCCCAAGTCTTCAGCTCACACTTGCAGTCTTCAAGGTGCCCTGGGAAGAAGGACCCATTAGTCATGGAGAGAGGGCGAGTGCCAGCCCATGTAGGAGGCGGGGGTCATCTCTTGGGTACAGGGATTGCTCTGAGTTCCCGGGTCCCAGACTCGGTCGTCTCCCAGCCTCGTGGAGCACCAGAGTAGGGGCTCAGTTCCCCCAGCACACACCAGGCTGAAGTGGCCCATCTCCCAGCTTTTCTGTAAAGAGGATCTGATTGGGTTGGTTTATACGGTGCAGCCTTGTTGGGCAGGGCAGTTCTAGGGTCAGCCTGATGGTGTGGCTCAGGCCACAGGACCAGGGTGACTGGGCTGGCCTCACCTGGGAACACAAGCCACCCCTGCAATGCAGAAAAGAGCCCTCAGGAACCTAGGGTGCTGGCTGCCCCAGGGGGTCTGGATAAGTCTCCCTGGGAACCCAAAGGCTTGGCAGAAAGATGAGCAAGAGGTTGCCTTTTTCATCTGACAACCCCCAGAATAAGCAGGAGATCCCCACCCTTAGCCTTGATCTTCTCCACCTGGGATGCACGTCCTCATTTCCATGGAATGCTCCTTACATTTCCAAGGCCACCCTCCTAGGCCATGTCAGCCCCCATGGGGCTGAGATTCACTTGCCAGTTAGGCTGTATGATTTAATCGTCCGTATGTACGTCATTTTTCCTGCTGTCCATTTTGTTAGAGTAAGTCGCACACTTCCTGAGAGTGGAGACCCCCACCACCACCTCTGTCCCTGGCAGGCAGTTGACACCTGTAGGTTGTGGCGAGCTGCAGTAAGTCGTGCACCAGGGACATGCTGTCTTGGTGTGTCCCCAGCAAGCCCTTGGGTCCGGGCTGCGCACCCTGGGGCTTATTTGCCAGGCCCGCGGGTGCAGTTGAGAGATCTAGTGAGTTTGCTTTCATTTGGTTGGATTCCCGGAGCCCTGTCCACAGGACTTGGCTGTTCCTGGCAGCCTGCCAAGCAGTGGTGTTCTTGGAGAGAGGAGTGGCATGGTGCCCAGCCTCCGTGGGCACCACAGGGACCCCATGGCAGGTGCCGTCTGGGGCCTCTGCTGAGGTGGCAGCAGGGAGTGGAGCCTGGCTGGAGGGCCCGGCCTCCACACTCCTAGTGCTGAATCATGTTGATTCCATCTGCAGAGAGAAAGCTTCCTCCCTCTCTAAGCCCTGCTGCTCTCTGGCCAGGCTGGGCATTTCCAGTGATGCCGAGGCAGGGGGAGCCCCAGGCCAGGGCCTGCTCTGCTGGTTTCCAAGGCCAGGGATGCGGTCACCTCTTTGTGGCCAGGAGTGATGCCAGGGCTTGAGGCTGGGCCAGCTGTCCTGACTGCAGGTCTGGTGGGGAGAGACCTCCTTCGGGCTCCCCCTGCACCTGCCAAAACATTCCCCCCACCTCCTGCAGGCAGAAGCCACCTGCAAGAGAGTTATCCAGGTGACTCAGGTCTTGGTCTGGCTTCCCCATCAGGATGCTCAAGGGGGTGGGGTCCACATCCGAGTCGATCCCCTCCCCAAGGTGGGGGTCTCAGCCTGCCATCCATCTCCCTCCCCTGGCCCACCAGCTGTGTCCTATCCACTTTCATTAGGAAAAACAGGTTGGGGTGGGGGCAGTGGTCAAAATGGCAGGCTCCATCGCTGGCGCTGGAAAAGAGGTGGCTGTCCTGATGAGCACAGTGACCTTGGCTGGCCAGGCAGGGGTGAGGGCTGGCCTTCATGGTGCCTGGCTCTCCTCCCCACCCCACTCGCTGGCCCAAGCGGCGCCCACGTGGCTCTCTGGGAGCATTTCCCAGCCTTCTTTATTTTTTTTTTTCAACTTTTATTAGCTCAGACTCCTGGCTGCTGCAGCCATATGGAGTTCTGCCGACGGCTGCTGTTCAGGCGATGTGGCATTTCGATGTTTCTAACTTCATCTTCACCAGTATAGACAAGGAGTCAGGCAGGAGTGGAGAAGGGCAGTGTTCACCTGCAGGGTGGCCTCACGTCGGGCCTGAGGGCCATGCCCCCAGCCATGGCTGCCCCCGCCCACGCTGTCCTCTGCGTCCCAGCTTTTCTCGGCCTCTCCCGCTACCCCCTCCCATCGTCTCCTCTCTGTGTCTCTCCCTTTCCCTGGGTGAGAAGCAGACTTTGCATCTCTGTTGTTCAGCACGTCTTGGTCAGCTTCCCAGGGCTGCCCCCACGCCTTAGCCTTCATGGCAGGAAGGCAGCAGGGGACCGTGAGAACAGGAAGGAGTGGGGTCATTTCGTTGTCTAGTCTGGTAGGGGCCAGCGCCTTGAGTCGGGGAAGCTCTAGGGACATCCCTCCTGCCCATGCCCTGCTTCCTGGTCCATAAAGCTTTTTCTCCTGTTTATTTAGCTCTTTAAATAGTCCTATGAGGTTGACAGGATCTCACTTAAAGTAAGAAATGGTAGGTTTTCTTTTTTTAAAAAAGCAGTGCATCATCATTGTTTTGAACAATGCTGCTTTTGAACTGTGGTGCTGGAGAAGTCTCTTGAGAGTCCCTTGGGCTGCAAGGAGATCTAACCAGTTAATCCTATAGGACATCAACCCTGAATATTCACTAGAAAGACTGATGCTGAAGCTGAAACTCCAGTACTTTGGCCACCTGATGTGAAGAGCTAACCCATTGGCAAAGACCCTGATGCTGGAGAAGATTGAAGACGGGAAGAAAAGGGGACGATAGATGATGAGATGGTTGGATGGCATCATCGACTCAATGGACATGAGTCCAACTCCCAGCGAACTCTGGGAGTTGGTGAAGGACAGGGAAGCCTGGAATGCTGCAGTCCACAGGGTCACAAAGTCGGACATGACTGAGCAACTGAACAAGAGAATTGTTCAAAAATGAGAGAATACAGATGAGCCAAAATAAGACCTCGAAGAGATTTGTCTGTTGTACAGTCCAGTGTCTGCCCCTCCAGGCACTGCTCTAGGCCCCGGGAGGCAAGAGAAACAGGAGTAAAATTGTTTCCCCACCTCATGGACAGATTATGAGGATCAGGAAGCCAGCATGTGCTCAGTGAGGCCTTGAAAAAGGGCTCCAAGTTGTGGCAGCCTTCTCTGGGGACCAGGGGTCCTTGGCCCTGGTCCCAGCCCAGCCCCTTTCCCTTCTCTGGCCTCAGTTTGCCCACCAGCACAGTGAGAGGCTGTGTGGCTGAGGTAACCACTGAGGTTCCTGACCGCCTCACAGCTTCTGCCAGGCTCCTGTGGCATCAGAATGGATCCATTCATTCACACGTGAGCCAGAGTCCCTGTCATGCTCTGATGTCACTCCCTTGTCCCCAGTTTGTGCAAGAGCTAGGACTGATCCCCACATGTGAGCACAAAGCTCTCCTCCCTCAGGGCTCCCAAACGGACCGGATCCCAGGTGGGGCTTTGTCTCACCTGCCCTGACAGCCCCTCCCTGTGGCCCTGGTCCTCAGGCCTGAGCCTCTCCTGCCCACACCTCCTTCTCATGCCCTTGGCCCCCATCTGTCCCCCAGCACATTCTCCAAGTGGCACTTTTTCTTTCATTTATTTATATTTGACTGCACTGGGTCTTTGTTGCTGCATGGACTTTTCTCTAGTTGCGGAGAATGGGGCTCCTTTCTAGTTGTCGCGCTCGGGCTTCTCATTGAGGTGGCTACTCTCGTTGCAGAGCATGGGCTGTAGAGCACATGGGCTCAGCAGGTGCAGCTCCCCAGCTCTAGAGCACAGGCTCAGCAATTGTGGCGCACGGGCTTAGTTGCTCTGTGACATATGGGATCTTCCCAAATCAGGGATCAACCCACATCTTCTGCATTGGCAGATGGATTCTTTACCACTGAGCCACCAGGGAAGACCTTCAGTGGCTTATTTGTTAAAATAAGATGTTGAGATGGTGGTGGCCAAGATGAATTAATATTGGAGGAAGAAGAGAGCAGAACCCAGCTTGAAAGGAGAATGGTCCCTAAAGGGGCATGTTTCATGAGCTCACTGCCCCTCCATGGAGTGTGGCCACACCCCTGCTCCTGGCAGCCAAGGACTGGAGGTGTTGAGGCCATTCAGTGAGGAGTGCAGAGGGCCCAAGGATGCCTCATCCCCTCAGTTGCCTCTAGAGAGACGTAAGGCCACCCCAGGCCCACACAGTGCCTTTGGGAGAAGTAGGAGACACCTGTTTGGTTGGTTGAGACACAGTCAAAGCTCGGCAAGTTCAACCCCACCCAGACACCCTTGTGCAGTGCGCACCCTGCACAGCTGTATTTAGTCGCTTTGGTGAAGGCATGCAGAAGTTCAGTCTTTATCAGCTGAAGCCAGTCAGGAGGCTCAGCCCTTCTCCCATGTGGCCCCTCGGGCATAGCCTTCCCATGTCACCTGAAGCAGGCAGCAGTGCAGTGCCAGCCAGGATGGGATGATTTCTGCCTCTGAGCTGGACGATTGTCCCCTTCCTCCTCAATTGGGAAGCTGAAGCAATTGGGCACCTTCTTCCAGCCCAACACTCCTGCCTCTCCCAGGGGTGTCCAACAGAGGCAAAGATACCTTCAGTGAGTCTGGAGTCAGGCCCATAGGACTTAGGAGCACAGGGACCTTCAAGACGCCTTCCTTGCTAAGCTCCCATCATCTCCAATCCCCACCCATGTCCTGGGGACCCAGGAATTCCCCTCCAGCTTCCCAGACTGTTTATATCCCTGTCTCTGTGGAAAAGGAAATGGCAACCTACTCCAGTATTCTTTCCTGGAGAATCCCCTGGACAGAGGAGCCTGGCGGGCTGCAGTCCATGGGGTCACAAAGAGTCAGACACAACTGAAGTGACTTAGCATGCACGCATTCTGGATGCTCCCCATTTCCTGTAAATAGCCTCCATCCACCTCTCCAGATAAAAGAACTCCCTTCAGTTGAGTTTTCCTGGAATGAGCCTGTCTTCTGGACTTCCTGTCATTCCCAGTTGCAGACCTCATCCTCATTTTCTTCTGGAGTTGTGGAGTTTTGGGGTAAAAACGCCCACGGGGTTTCCAAGCAGCTGCCAGGCTAGAGTCCAACAGGAGGGGAAGGTTCTCGGAGATGGAAACAGGTTCCAAGTTACCCGTTGTGAGAATTCTCACGTCTCCGTAAATCGCCTGCTGGCTGAGAATCTGCCCAGTCAGGCACGGGGAGCTTGGTAAAGGTATTTGTGCTGTGACGTGTCTCAGTGGGAGGATGGTCCGTGAGCTAGGGCTCAGATGTGGGGGGCACTCTGAGGGGCACAGGGCTTTGGGAGGTGGGGGAAGGCCTGGAATAGGAGAGCGGGCAGTGGGGTGGAATTAGAGAAACAGCTTTTGGAAAACGGGTGGCAGCTGGCTAGGAAACCCAGAAGAGCAGGGGCAGCTGGCTGGGGACGCGAGAGCTGGTGTGTCGCACGTGGGTCCTGCTCTGGAGCGAGTCTGGCCACTGAGGAGAACCTGTGGGTAGAACCTAGGGACACTGGGATGGGAGAGAGCTTGAGACCCTGGCAGGAAGCTCTGGGCCTTCATGGGCCTGTTGCTTGGGCCCTTTCACTCCACCCACCTCCACCTGAACTGCCACCCTCCCAGAGTCCCTGGAAAATGAGGACAAACTCCGTGACTCCCGGAGACGGGCAGAGCTGCTCCCTCCCCAGGGACACTGCCCTTGCCCTGCAGTCTTTGGGACTCAACGATACCACTCGGTGCTGCTGGTTGTGGCCCCAGGTTCTTCCACTTGTGGGGCAGTGAGGCCCCAAGGAGGATTGGGGTGGGGAAGAGTCCGGCGGCCAGAGCTCCTTCCCTGGTCCACTCCTGCCCTCCCCACTGCCCAGAGAAAAGGCCTTGGGGAAGTGGGCAGGGCTCACCGTCAGCCAGAAGCCTGGGGGGCCTTTTCCTCCTCTCCCTGCACTTCCCCACCAGCCCCACACCTGGGTGTGAGCTGGATTCGAGCTGGACTTCCCATCCCGTGTGACTCATCTCTGCATACCCAGGTTCTTGGAGGCTGTGCCTGGGGCCTTGCCTCTGACCTAGAGATTGAAAGTGGTAAAGACCCTTTGGATTCCCTGGTGGCCTAGTGGTTAGGACTTGAGGGCTTCACTGTGAAGACCTGGGTTCAACCCCTGGTTGTGGAACCATCTCACATGCCAAAATAAAAAATAAAAAGTAAAGTGGTAAAGACTCTCAGTGTACAGGGGGCGGTTGATTTTATGTGCCTTCTTGGTGAGGTCATGGTACCCAGTTTCTGGTGAAATGTGAGTCTAGATGTTACTGCAAAGGTATTTTTTAGATGATATTAGCATTAAATCAGGCTTTCCTGGTGGCTCAGATGGTAGAGAATCTGCCTGCAGTTTAGGAGACCCAGGTTGGATCCCTGGGTCGGGAAGATCCCCTGGAGAAGGGAATGGCTCCTCACTCCAGTATTCTTGCCAGGAGAATCCCGTGGACAGAGCAGCCTGGTGGGCTACAGTCCATAGGGTCACAGAGAGTAGGGCAAACTGAGTGACTAACACACAGCAGCAGTGTTAAATTAGTCAACCTTGAGTAAAGCAGGCGGCCTTCCACAGTGTGGGTGGGCCTTGTCCAATCGGTTGAAGACCTTGAGAGGAAAGCCTGGGGGCAGGGGTGCTGCGTTTAGACTGGGGGAGGTGGCGGCAGCAGCTCTTCCTGGGGTCCCAGCCTGCCGTCCAGGTTTCAGATTTGCCAGATCCCATGGTCACTATTCCTTACACCTCTCTCCCTCCTCTCCCTCTCATCCACTCACACCCTATCAATTCTGTTTCTCTGGACAACCTTGATTTACATATGTTCTCCAAGGGCTGGCAGCTGTGGGAGGTGGAGTAAGAAATTCCAGGGCCCACCTCCCCACCCCCACTCCCACCCCCCCACTCCCCACCCCCCCAACCCCCCTCCGGTCTCTGCCACTCGCTCACAACCCTCAGGTCCTTGACTTTTCACCCTGAGAAACAGGCTGTTCCCATGAGGTGTATCCTGCTTGGAAAGCAGGTTGTCAGGGAGCCAGACAGAAGGAGCCTGGAAGTCACCCCCACACACACCTCTTTGTCACCTACATTTCCCTCCACAATGGACCAAACCTTTCATTTAAAATGGACAACATTAACCACAAGAGAGACAAATGGGCTTAAGTGCGCTTCAGAAGGCTTCAGCGACAGATTATTTCCTAAGTAGAGATCTGGAGGATGCAGGATGGATGACAGAGTGCTGAGAATCTGTAGAGTGTAGGAGCCGGTAGACCTCAGGGACCCGCTGGCCCCAGTCTTTCTGTAGAATCCCAGACCCACAAGATGCGGGGCTGGTTGGGACTGGAAAGGAAGATTGGGGAGTATAATAGTGGGAATGCCACCAACCTTTCAGAGTCATAAAGCACAGTAGCTGAAAGGTCCAATGGGGGTAATACAGAGCTATTTGCTGAATTTCTTCTTTGGGTTCCAAACCCTGGTGATCCAGGCCTCTTCTGCTGGTCTCTCCCACTTTCTGGGAAGAAAGAGCTGATGACAAGCTCACTTGTAGGTGGGGATGCTGTCATGCAACGGGACAGGAGGGTGCCCAGGGCCACACTGACTTAAGAGTTAACTCAAGCCTGGGCCTGGGGGCTCCTATCATGACCCAGCAGAGCCTGGATAGACCCATGACCACAGAGAGCAGAGCAGACCCCCTCAGGCCTACTGGTCCTGCAGCTGATTTTAGGATTTTCTGAAGAGAAAGCGTCCTTTTGTTATTTATTTGTGGCTACTGCTGCTTCTTGGATTTTAATTGAATTACACTTGGCAGCGGTCAGACATGTGTTTCCAGAGGCCTGCTTTGTGCAAAGGGTGTCTGTTTTAAAGACTTCAAAGTTAAAACACAAGCAGCACACAGCCATGAAGCCAGCCTGCTGCATCCTGGTGGGGAGAGCAGACCCGCGGACACTCGTCGTGGTTGAGGAGGGGCGCCTGCCCACCTTCAGACCCCGCAGGGCCAGTGGTCATGGGAGCACAGGACTCACCAGCCACCCCTGGGGAGTGAGAACGGGCTCTGCGATGGGACCAGAGCCCACCCTCGCCCCTCAGCCAGGTGGGCCCGCAGGCAGGGGGCAGTGGTGACTGGGTCCTGCAGGGAGGCCTGCCACCAGGGCCGGGGAGTATTTCCTGGGCTCCAGCTCCTCCCCTGCACCGGCAGGAGTGGCCTCACCAGCAAGCAGGCCAACACTGGCGCGTTTCCTTCAAGGAGAGGCCAGGGCAGAGGTTACTTTTGTGACTTTTGCTTTGCTGTTTGGTGTTTCCAAAGTCTGGCTGTGTGGGCGTGGGCACGCGATGCCTCTTTCCTCAGGGATACAAGGGCAAGGATAGCTGCCTGCCAACCGACTTTGGCCTTGTTGTTGTGTCCCTGGGAGGTTTACAGGGTCCTTGGGGCCTTTTTAACAGACACCACATGCTCCACACACACACACATAAATATATACACACATACAAACTGCACACACACAAACACCCCATTTACATATACACACCCATCCATACACATATACACATGTACATACACACTTGCCCCACACAGATATATATATACACACACATACACACAGTGCTCATGGGTGCTTGATTTTCTCAGTTATGATTCAATATATTGAACTGAAAAACTTAAAGCCTACCATTTCCCTAACATTTTAAGTTTAATCTATAAATGCCATTATTCTGTTTATGAGTCTAGTAGATTTCAATGGTCACATTTAAGGATAGGAGGCTTGTAACTTCATTAACTAAATTTATTTAGATATCTTAGTGATCTTACAAATTTAATATGTCCAGTTTTCCTAAGTTTGTAAATAGCCATCCTAAAAGCAGGACTTTCCCAAGCTCCTAAGCAGTTCTTAAAATGTAACATATTAAGCTTATAAATAGGGTAGATATGAGGTTCTGTTAAACATTTCAAAACTGTCACAGACTTGGCCAAATCCTCCCTCAGCGGGCTGCTTAAAATCATAAGCCCAACCTCAGTTACTCACTCACTCCTTTCAAATTGGAACGCAGGCCTCATTTGTTAGGTTCTCTGACTTACCTGATTCTCTGTGTGTGGGCGCTAAGTCTGTTCAGTTGTGTCTTTGCGATCCCATGGACTGTAGCCCACCAGGCTCCTCTGTCTATGGGGTTCTCCAGGCAAGAATACCAGAGTGAGTTGCTGTGCCCTCCCTGAGGGCATCTTCCTGACCCAGGGATTGAACTGGAGTCTCTTAAATCTCCTGCTTTGGCAGGCAGTTTCTTTGGGAAGCCCACTTGATCCTCTAAAAGATTACAAATGTGTGAGATGCCAGATTGACACATTTCTGAGTGTATCTGAGCTGCTTCACTCCCCGTAGGTCCTGGTTGATTCAACCCCGTCTGAGTTAAGGACACTGTCAAGGGAGCAGGGGAGCCACAGGCCCAGTGCCACCTCCAGGGGGTGGTCTCCAGGGTCCTCCAGTTTCCTTTCTGCAGTCCTCCACTTCCACCTCCCACCCCCAAACTCTTCCTCCTCCAACTCCCCCATCCAGGTGGCTTCCTGTCTGGGTTGGGTTCTGTCTGTCTTTGCTCCTCTCATGGTCCTTCCCAGTGCTTTCCTCCCTCGAGGCCCCACCTCTTCAGCTTCCTCCTGGATGTCTCCTGGACGGCGCATGCCATACACCCTTGGCTCTAGGATCTTGCATCCAAGGCCACACTAATGACGACTCCCAGGGAGCCAGAAGGCAGAGAGAGTCCTTAGAGAGCCCTTCCCTCCTGGTACAGAAATCCTGCCACTACTGAACTAAGAGATCTCTCTGCTTCTTACATACCTCCAGGGCCTGTGAACTCATCACTTGATTTTTTTAATTGTAGTAAAGCATAGATGACATAAAACTTCCTTTAACCAACGTTGAGGTGTACAGTTCAGTGACATGAAGCACATCCACACTGTCGTGCAACCATCTACCTCCAGAACTCTTCGTTTTCCCAAACTACAACTCTGTCCACGTTAAACACCAGCTCTGCACCACCTCCCCCAGCCCCTGGCAGCCTCCATCGTACTTCCTGTTTCTATGGATTCAGCTCCTCTAGGGACCTCATATGAGTGGAATAATACAGTCTGAGCCCTTCTGTGATTGGCTTACTTCATTTAGCATAATGTCCTCAAGGTTCGTTCTGTTGGAGCGTGTGTCAGAATGGTTTTTTCCTAATTTTATTTATTTAATTATTTTTGGCTATGCTGGGTCTTTGTTGCTGCATGTGGGCTTGTCTGTAGTTTTGAAGAGCAGGGACTACTCTATAGTTGCAGTGCTTCTGCTTCTCATTGCAGCTGCTTCTCTTGTTGAAAAGCACAGACTCTGTAGTTACGGCTCCCAGGCTCTAGAGCACAGACTCACTAGTTGTGGGGCACTGGCTTAGTTGCTCCACAGCATGTGGGATCTTCCCAGACCAGGGATCGAATTCAAATCTCCCACACTGGTGGGCAGATTCTTTACCACGGAACCACCAGGGATGCCCATTGATTTCTTTTACTCTTGTTTTTAAATATTCTTTCTCATATTGGGCTTGGAACCATCTCACGGAGCATTTCTGACCAACCCAGTCCCGCCTCTGGGAGCAGACAGCAAGGGAGAGTGTGTTGGGGAACACTCATCCAGAGAGGACCCAGGTCTGGTGAAAACAGCAAGGGCGTTTCTGCTGGGGATGCTCCTAGGTGCCTGCAGTTGTGCTTCTGCCTGAGGTCAGCAGCAGTCAGAGGAGAAAAGAGCTCCAGCCCACTCAGTCTGACCTTTTCTTTCCACCCAGGTGCATCATTGAGAAACACGTCACCTCCGCTTCCATCTGTTGTCTCCCAGGACTGCTCATTTGGTGACTTGTTATTGTCTAGTTGCATCTGACTCTTTGCAACCCCATGGACTGTAGCCCACCAGGCTCCTCTGTCCATGGGATTATCCCCGAAGAACACTGGAGTAGGTTGTTATTTCCTACTCCAGGTTATCTTCCTGACCCAGGGATCAGACCCAGGGATCAAACCCATGTCTTCCTGAATTGGCAGGTGGGTTTTTTTTTACCACTGAGGCATCAAGAGAAACTCTTTGGTGACTTAGAACAACAGAAACTCCTCTCACAGTTCTGGAGATCAGAAGTCTGAAGTCAAGCCTAGTCTCCCCTGAGGCTGACGGTTGTGGCTGCATCACTTCAGTCTCTGCCTCCATCTTCCTGTCCCCTTCTCCCCTGTATCTGTCTCTTTATCAGATACCTGTTGTTGGGTTCAGGGCCCACCTGGATAAGCCAGGATGATCTCATCTTGAGGACTTTAAGGTAATCAATCTGCAAAGACCCTTTTTCCAAATGAGACATCATTCACACATTGCAGGGACTAAAAGTGTGGACTTGTCTTTCAGGGGCTACCATTTAACTAGTAGACCCGTTTCGGTTTCTTGCACCCTGTGTATGCTTGGCCCCCAAGTGTCTCCTCCATCCCCATCGGCATTTTAAGACTCTGCCCACCTTCCTTTTGTATTGTTCTCATGGCAAGAATACTGGAGTGGTTTGCCATTCCTCCTCCAATACTTCTGCCACTGATATGAAGAGCTGACTCACTGGAAAAGACCTTGATGCTGGGAAAGACTGAGGACAGGAGGAGAAGGGGGTGACAGAGGACGGTTGGATGGCATCACCAACCCTATGGACATGAATTTGAGCAAACTCCGGGAGATAGCGAAGGACAGGGAAGCCTGGCATGCTGCAGTCCACGGGGCCACAGAGTCAGACATGACTGAGCAAATGAACAATAGCCACCTTCCTTGGAGGCTGTTGTCTTCATTCAGTGAGCAGCTGCCTAGTGTCTGCACGAGGTCCCTGCCCGTGGAGATCCTCTAGCTTCTTCCCCTGGCAGGCACCCGACAGTTCCAGGCCCTCTCCTGGGAATCCTCGAGGCAGCTAGAATGTCAAGGGGGAGAGGACACGGAGCCGGCCACCCAGGCCAGTAACCAGTCTGTGCCCTTCCCCAGAGGAGCAACCTCTGATGCACTGGGCCCAGGAGGAGACTGGCAGCCTGCCGGCTCCCTGCTTGCCCTCTGGACTAATTACTGTCCTCGGGAGGACCCTGTTTGCTCACAGCCTCATTACCCACCCCGAGCACGAGAGCTCGAACACACAGGCTCCAGCGGCTCCAGCGCCAGCTGTCCACCTTTGCTGGTTAATATGCGGACCCGGCCGCCCGCCTCCCTCCCCAGACTGTGTTATTGCAGAAGCCGCAGCTTCATGCCTGGAAGAGAGAGACAGAAACAAGCTCGCTTCCTGCAGGGCTTCCTCCTGGGAACAGGCTTGAAACCTGGAACTTAAAAGGGAAGGGGGTGGTTGTGGTTTAAAATAGCGTGTGCGTGGCAGCCTCCTGTGTGGCTTCCCCCAGCTTTCCCCTAAAATACCTGAGGAGACACACCAAAAAAAGATGAAAATTCCTGAAAACAGAGACAGGTGGGCAGCCTGGGAGGATCTCCCTCTTGCTCGGTTGAGACAGATGGGGCCACCCGGCTCCCCCAGGAAGCCAAGGCCTCCTGGGGGAAAGGGAGCCCTTCTCCCCAATCTGAGGAAGTCAGGCGGCCACCCTTCCCCTTGAGAGTGACGGTTTGGGGGTCGACACAGCACTGCTGGAGTCCTCCCCGGCCTGCACCCTCCCCCGTGCTTCTCTATGTGTATTCAGAGAAAGTGGCCCTCAGAGGCCGTCTCCACCAGGCAGGCAGAAGAGGGAAACCCCAGAGCATGGCCACTGGAAGTCCACTGTGGCCCCTGGGCTCGGCCAGGGACAGGGAGGTCCTGGGATACTGACCGCATAGTGGCTTTCCGCAGACCTCATTTCTGAAGTACGGAGACCCAGTCCATGGTGATGGGCAAAGACACCCCTCCCCAAGGTCAGAGTTGCATTAGCTCAGTGTCCCGAATGTGGCCTCCCGCCAAGCTGGCCTCCTTACAAGCCAAAAACCTGGGAGGTGGACTCAGCTCTTCCCCCAGGAAGGCAGCCGTGGGACAAGGTCAGAAGTTCCGCGTGTGGGTGTGGTTCTCACCACAACGGACAGTTATCCCACGCAGGTTGGGTGTCCTACAGTTCAGCTCAGTTCTGACACTCGCCCAGCAAGAGTGTCTGACACCGCAGATAAGGAAGGGCTCGGTCCTGCCGGACAGCCCCCACCGCAGACTCTAGTCACAGGTCCAGGTGGTCAACTGTGCTTCTGACTGCCCAGCTCTCGGCTGTAGGTTCCCACGACCCTCTCCTCAGGTCAGATGAATTCGCTTCAGTGGGTCACAGGGCTCAGAAAAACATTCTACTCACTAGTGTAACATAGTGGATGTAACTCAGGAGCTGCTCGATGGGAGAGAGGCACAGACCCAGGTGTGGGGAGGGACAGGACCTTCCACACCCCCTGGTGTCCACTCTCCACCTCTCCTGTGCTCACAGACCCAGAAACTCTCTGGACCCTGCACTGGGGAGATTTTCCAGAGGCTTCATCAGTCAGCGTGACTGATGACCTCGCTGGCCACTGGTGACTGACTCTCTTCATCCCCCTACCCTCCCTGGAGGTCAGGGGCTGGACTGAAATTCCCAACCTCTAATGACAAGAGCTTCCCTCGTGGCTCAGATGGTAAAAGCATCTGCTTGCAATGCAGGAGACCCAGGTTTGATCCCTGGGTGGAGAAGATCCCCTGGAGAAGGAAATGGCAAACCCACTCCAGTACTCTTGCCTGGAACATTCCATGGATGGAGGAGCCTCGTAGGCTATAGTCCATGGGGTTGCAAAGAGTTGGACATGACTGAGCGACTTCACTTTCACTAATGACAGGATTGGTTCCCTGGCTACCAGCCCCATTCCCAGATGACCAAGGGACTTTCCAAAAATCACCTCATTAACAAAAAACATTTTAAAACGTCATCTCATAACAAAAGGCACCTTTGTCTCTCTCATCATTTAGGAAATTCTGAGGGTTTAGGAGCTCTGGGCCAGAAAGTCCAGGTATGCATGTATTGTAAATCACAGCATCACACTAGACTTGATAGGTGGGGGATCTTACTAGATCGCCCTTCCTTCAAGGGTGAACAAATGGGGAAAAATCCTGTGCGTCAGGGAAATGTGTGGAGGCCGGACCCTGACTCTCTAATGATCTATGGCAGGTTCCGGAGGAAATGAACTTTGTGAGAACAGCACAGAATGTCACGAAAAGAGGCCAAGCTGAGATGGAAAGAAAACAACAGGGTGAGATGAAAAGGGAGATTAACCAGGAAAATAAGACTCGCAAGGATTCGGAATGCTAGCCAGCACACAGTCCTAACTAGGGGCAGTAGAATGGGCTTGACGCTGCAGGACAGGAGGTCAGTGACTGAGGCAAACCTGGGCCCTCCACGGGAGTGTGCTCAAGAGATACTCAGAGCACATCTTTCCTGATGAGGAGACAGGCTCTGAAAAGTCCATGTTTATAGATGGAAAGACCCCGACATGGAAGGAAAATTTAAAGAAAATACCCACAGCTAGAAATACCCACGGTGGGAAAAATTATAGTAACCAGGTGGGACAGGCAGGAAAAATAATTGCCATAAGCGTGCCCCCTTCTGCTCCCTCCTTTCCCAGGAAGGTGTCTGTGTTTGCCCCCTGGGTCTTAGGACCTTTTTAAAAAGTTGTCATTGTGCTCTTTAGTCACCCAGTTATGCCCGACTCTGCGACCCCATGAACTTAGCCCACCAGGTTCCTCTGTCCATGGGGTTTCCCCAGCAAGAATACTGGAGTGGGTTGCCATTTCCTTCTTCAGAGGATCTTCTGACCCAGGGATCAAACTGGAGTCTCCTGCGCTGGCAGGCAGATTCTTCACTGCTGAGCCACCAGGGAAGCCCATTAAAAAAAAAAATGCACATCACATAAAATTTACCATCTTAACCATTTTTATGCTTCAGTATCATTAAGCTCATTCACATCATTGTGCAACCATCGCACTATTGTTTCCAGAACTCTTCATCTTGCAAACTGAAACTCAATCCCCTGAAACAGCAACTCCCCGGAAGCCCCTGGGCCCCCACCATTCTATGCGTTATGAATGCATAGACTCTGCGTCTATAAATGTGACTGCTTCATATGTGTGGAACCCTCCTTTTGTGACTGATTTCTTTTAGCATAAAGTCCTCAAGGATCAGAGCCACAGTGTAGCATATGTCATATTTTGTTCCTTTGTATGTCTGAATAACATTCCATTGCAGACATATCCCACGTTTTTATGCATGTGCTTATGGAAGTTGATGGGCACTTGGGTTGTTTCCACCCTTTGACCATGGTGAATCGTACTGTCACATAGGGTACCCCTGCTTCCATCCCTGCATTTCCCCAAGTGTTTTTGGCGTTAAGAGCCCTCTTTATCGGAGAAGGCAATGGCACCCCACTCCTATACGCTTGCCTGGAAAATCCCATGGGTGGAGGAGCCTGGCAGGCTGCAGTCCATGGGGTCTTGAAGAGTCATACACGACTGAGCGACTTCACTTTCACTTTTCACTTTCATGCATTGGAGAAGGAAATGGCAACCCACTCCAGTGTTCTTGCCTGGAGAATCCCAGGAACTGGGGAGCCTGGTGGGCTGCCGTCTATGGGGTCGCACAGAGTCGGACACGACTGAAGTGACTTAGCAGTAGCAGCCCTCTTTATACTTTCTCTTTTTTTAAATTGAGATATAACTGACATATAACAATTTTAAGGCATATACTGTATTGATCTGATACATTCATACTGCAGTATGGTTACCATTGTAGCATTAGCCAACACCCCTGTTTTTGTCACATAAATAACATTTCTTCTATGGTAACACTTAAGGTCTTATCTCTTAGCAAGCTTGATGTTTATAACACTTCTGGTGTCTTTCATGGCTGACCTGTGTGCATTTCTTTAACAATGTACTGTAGACTTATTTATCTTCTTGTTGCAAGTACAAACCTTAAGTACCATCTCCCATTCCCCCAGCCCCAGCCCCAGTGCACTGTGTTTTTCAGAGTTCAGTTCTTTTTAGATTCCACATTTAAGTGCAATCATACAGGATTTGTCTTTGTCTTTGCCTTATCTCACTGAGCATGATGTTCTCAAGGTCCATCCACATTGTTGCAAATGGCAGGATTTCCTTCTTTCTTGTGGATGAATAGTATTCCATTGTATTATACAGACCACATCTGCTGTATCCAGTCATCCACTGATGGGCATTTAGATTGTTTCTGACTTGACTGTTGTGAGTAACTCCTCGGTGAACATGGGCATGCAGACATCTCCTTGGTAGTATGTTTTCGTCTCCTTTAGATATACACCCAGAAGTGTGACTGCTGAGTTGTATGGTAGTTCTGTTTTTAATGTTGTTTATTTATTTATTTTTGGCCACACATGTGGCTTACAGGATCTTAGTTCCCTGGCCAGCAATTGAACCTGAGCCCACGGCAGTGAAAGCACCAAGTCCTAACCAGTGGACTCCCAGGAAATTCTCTACTTTTAATTTATCGAGGAATCTTTACACTCTTAAAATTAAGGAGGGCCTCAAAGAGGTTTTTTGTGTATGAGTCATATCTAATAAAGGCTGTCTACCTAGAAGAAATCAAAAGAAACATTTTAAATATTTATTTATTCACTCAGTTAAAATTAATAAGCTCGGGACTTCCCTGGTGGTCCAGTGGTTAGGACTTCTCCTTCTAGTGCAGGGGGTGTGGGTTCCACCTCCTTTGGTCGGGCGCTGGGATCCCACGTGCCTCATGGTCAGGAAACCAACCCCCAAACAGAAGAAATATTGTAATAAATTTTAAAAAGACTTTAAAAATGGTCTACATTTTAGAAAAATCTTAAAAAGACTTTGATGTTTCTAAGCCCAGAAGAAATTCTTTTAAAAAAATAAATAAAAATAAAGTTAATAAGCTTGCATGTGGAAGAAGTAAATTTTCGTGAAAATATATTTTCCAAAAGAAAAAATACAGTGAAGAGAGCCACATTGTTTCATAGTTTTGTGAATCTCTTTCGTGTGTGGCTGGCTTGGAAGACAGCTGAATCCTCATCCCTGTTGCTCTGTGTTTAGTCTCTTGCAGTAGGTTGTTTTGGTTGAGAAAATGTACATCATGCCGATTTGGAAAAGAGGACCTCACAGAACCCCTGAAAGGGTCTTGAGGGTCACCCCTCATGCTTTGAGAAACGCTGTGTGAATCTCTGGATGCTTTTGCGAAGCCATACCCCTCACCTTTCCCACTGGAGTGAGTCCCCAGACCTGGTTCTTCAAGCTCAGGTGGGGTCCCCACTTCTTTGAGATGGCACATGCTGGCCATTGACCCTCTTGATCCCAGGCCAGGGATACTCTCCATGCCAAGCTGGGGTACCTGACTCTTGGGTACCTGCTGCTGTGCCCAGGTTTCCTGATGAGGAATCTCATATGCAAAGGTCCTAGAGATGGCACCATTTAGACCCATGATGAGGAAGTCAGGATTCTCCTCACTGCCTGGTATTTGCAAGGCAGACCAGCCCCTCCCAGGCCAAAGCTATGCCCAGGGCAGCCTGGAGGAGCCGCGTGTGGATGTGATTCTTCCACCCTCCACTCCCCACACCCCACATGCAGCCAGAGCAGAGCGCCAAGGTCCCTGGTGGGCAGGGTCAGGAGGACTGTCAGTGCGGTCATGAGGCATTTGTCTCCAGTACACTGGCTTGGTGGCGGACATGAGAGGACACCGGGGATGCCAGAAGTGGCCCAAGGTCCTCGGGATGTGTGAGGTGCTCTGAAGTAGCACAGGTACCCCATGGACCTAGGTGAGGTCGAAAGTGTAGTGTTAGTCGCTCAGTCGTGTTGGACTCTTTGCGACCCATGGACTGTGTAGCCCACCAGGCTCCTCTGTCCATGGAGTTCTCCAGGCAAGAACACTGCATTTGGCGGCTATTTCCTCCAGGAGGTGGGGTCGAAGTAAAGAAATAAAGCAATAAAAGTGCAGCAGCCTCTCTCCGGCCCCATCTGGTTTTCCCTGTTGCAGCTTCTCATAACCCGGCGCCCTGGGACCTCGGGAGCTCCACCCCGGCTGGAATTCACAGGGCGGGGGTGGCCGTGACTCACCCAGAGCGCGTGATCGGGGCCACGTCTGCCTTTCTAGGGAGACCCCCTCCCCACCCCCTTCCTTCCTTCCACCCTCAGCCCCCTCCCCAGCAACAGTTTCATGACTCCAGATAAGAGCTGCCCAGAGAGACGGAGCCACTGTCTGCAGGCTGAGGTGGGGGTGGTCCAGACTGACAGCGAGGATGGGGACGTGGCCCTGGGGGTGGGGGGTCTCTGGGAAAGGACAACTTACATCCTCCCACACCTGCCCCAGCATCCCGGGTTAGTAGGTCGGGTTTTCTTGGTCCTTCCAGGATGGGATGACTTCTACTTCTAGAGGACGGGGGTGGGAAGATATGGCAGGGCTGGTAGGAACCCAAGAAACCCAAGCAGCCATCCGGTCCAGGTTTTTCAGACTTTGGCAATAGAACAGCCTTAAAACAAAACAAAACAAAACAAAATAAAACTGAAGGACAGCGAGCAGAGCGGCTCTGCTGAGAGCTGGGCCCAAAGACTTGCTGACCCTTGGCCTCCCTCTTGTCTTATCAGCCCCAAGATCTTGGAACACGGTTTGGTTTGGTAACCGCTGGCATGGTCCATCTGCCCATTTCACAGGTGGGGAAACAGACCCCAAGAGGGGAAGAGGTCTCTCATCCACATATGGACAGTCTGAACTCCAATTCCTACCTTCCCAGCCTCACCTGCCACAAAGAGTGCAAACTCACTTAGTTGTGTCTCTTTGCAACCCCAGGGACTGAAACCCACCTCCACAGACTGCCACGGGTATGCTGGGTGGGGCTCCAGGTCAGGGCAGGGGGTGCCTCGCTGATCTCTGGCCATCCTCCCCTCTTGCAGGACCTGGGCATGGAGTCGACCTCGCTGGACGACGTCCTGTACCGCTACGCCAGCTTCAGGAACCTGGTGGACCCCATCACGCACGACCTCATCATCAGCCTGGCCCGTTACATCCACTGCCCCAAGCCGGTAGGGCAGCCATGATCTGAGCCAGCCAGGTCTGGGGTGTGAGGAGAGCACCTTCCTGGGCAGAACAGCCCAGCGCCTGGGATGGGGGGCTGGTCAGTGCTGCCCAGGCCCCTCATGCAAGCACCTGAGGCCCAGCGTGCATGGTAAAGGCTATACGCCTGCACCCTCAGTACTGGCTTTGTTCGGCCCACCAGGTGCATCAAACCGGATTCCTTGCCAACATCTAAAAGTATTTCACACAATCCCCATGTTGGCTGCCCTTGGAAAATGGGGGAACTCCTCATTTCTAAGGCCTGCAGCTGAGTAGCCGCCCCTGTTGTCCGGGGCCAGGGCTGCCATGTACAGCTGCATAGGTTGCATCCTGCACAAAGACATGTGCACAGAGCGGGTGGGGCGGGAGGAGACAGCAGCCCAAGCCCTCTCTCTGCCCACCAGCCATGGGCACAGGGGCAGGACCATGTCCACCGAGAGGTGAGCTCTGTCTAGTTTGCACGAAGGTGCTGTGGAGAGTAGCCACCGCCCTGCTCGCCGTCCAGTTCACCACACTCCCCACTACATCCACTGGTCTTCCTCTCTGGACCAAGTGTCATTTTACACCCACCCACTTCACTCAGGTCCACTTCCTGCCTGGCTCCGCGGCTCTCCAGGCTCTGTGGATGTGGCCCAGCCCCTCAGGGTGGGAGATCTGTTCCCCTTCCCGCTGGCTCCACAGTCTAGGCCAGGACCGGGCCAGGGAGGGGACAGCCACAGCAGGGCAGCTGCCCACTTGGGCTTTCCGTTTCTTCTCTCCCACCCCTCAATTTCCAGCAGTTTCTAAAAAACATGCTTCCTTGTAGCAGGAGGAAGCAGCAGGAAGCCAGAGCAGAGTGGAGGAGTCCTGGATAGCCTCCACTTTAGGGTAGAACCAAGATCAGAGCAAGAGGTGGTTCCCAGGTCCACCCCGCACCTGGCCTGGGTGCCCAGGGGGCTGAGCCTTGCTCGAGGCGGCACCCCCATCTGGAGCTCTGTCTAGGGCCTTCTCTCTGGCTGCCAGAGTGTCTGGTGCCAAGACTCCTAGATGGAGGGCTAGACAAGGAGGGCTGGGGGTCCGCTGGGGCACGTGTGGGGTGGGTTGGTAGAGGGCAGCCGCTGCAAAGCCGGCAGGTGCTGGTTGTCCAGGCTGGGGCATAGCAGAGAAGGGTCGTCGGGCACAAAGTCAGGAACAGTGGACCCTGAGCGATTTGGACGGGGCACCCGTGTTGTTCACCGGTCAGCACGTTCCAGAAGTCCTAGTTCTCTAATGTGTCAGGGCCATGTCCAAGGCCCTCCTCCTCAGGCTGCTGGAAGAGCCTCCAGCTGGACTCTGGGCTTCGCTCCTGGCTCCGTGCCCTCTCTGCCCTTCTGTGCAGAGGTAAACCGCGTCACCAGGTACCTCCTGAAAAGCCTTCTGTGTGGTGCTGTGATTTAAGGAACTTGAGGAACCCTCCTCTGGACCAGCCTGAATCTCCCCTCCCATCGCTCCCACTCTGCTCCAGCCCCCACGCTCCTCTCTTCCTGCGGCATCCAGGTTCTCTCCAGCCTTCAGGACTCTGCTGCCCCCTGCTCCGGCTCTCCTCTCCTCCTTTCAGACTCAGCCTAAGCATTGCCTCTCAGAGGCCTTCTTTGCCCAGCCTCCCTTCAGTAGGTCTCTGATCAGCCTCTACCTCGTGCCCCATTTATTTTCTCATTCCACTCACTGGCCTCTGAAATTATCTTGCTTACGTGTTTGTTGGCTTAGTGTCTGCTCTGCCCACTAGAATATAAACTCTGGAGGAGCAAGAGAGGATGTCCGCCTGTTCACAGTCATCCTGCTTCTGGCACAAGCAGGCAACACATTCCACTGGGCATTAGAGGATGAGATGGATGGCATCATTGACTTGATGGACATGAGTTTGAGCAAGCTCCAGGAGATGGTGAAGGACTGAGAAGCCTGGCACACTGCCGTCCATGGGGTCGCAAAGAGGGATTTGACTTAGCCACTGAATAGCAACAATAAGGGACTATTTCCAGGGTTGTGGGCAGGAAGAAGGGAATGGACCATGGACCGGGGCCACTGAGACACCAGAGACCAGCATTAGGAAGTCGTTACCCAGGAAGGGCCATGGGCAAGGCTGTATTGCCGGAGTCGGGAGGAGAATGCCTCTCCCCAAACTGCCCTGTATCTTCCTTCTTTTCTCTTTCTTTGTTTCTTTTTTATACTTTATTGTGTTTTCTGTTGCTGCATAACAAATCACCCTAAAATATGGTGACTTAAAACAATGGACTTACATCGTTTTACCATCTCTATAGGCAGGGGATTCAGGAACAGGGGCAGCTTGGGGTCTAGCTGGGGGCTTGGGACACTGGCCGAGGCTGCAAGTATCTGGAGGCTGGAGGGGACTGACTGGATGTGCACCACCCCCCACCCACATGGCTAATGGCGGGAAGCCTCAGCTTTCTGCCCGTGGCCCGTCCACTGCTTGAGCTCCCTCATGTCAGGGCAGCTGGCTTATCCCAGAGCGGGTGATGCCCAAGAGCAAGGGAGAAGCACAGTGTCTTCTGAGCCAGCCTCAGAAGTCACATGCCGTCACTGCTGTAGTGGATCACCTGATCAGCCCTGACGCGGATGGAAGGAGGCTATACATGCCCAGGAGTCCGGCATCTGTGGGGCTGTCTTGGAGGCTGACTGAAGCAGGGAAGGAACAATAAGAGTTAATCCCAGGCCCTTCTCTCCTGCCCTCTGACCTCCCTCCCATTAGCTGATCACACTGGCAGTCAGGAGCAAGAAGGCCAGTGATGCGGTCTGTCTGTAAGAGCTCAGCCTGTCCAGCACAGAGAACAGAGAGTGGATGGGGGGAGGAATAGACAGAAAGCCCAGCACAGTCTTGGTGTCTGGAGCAGCATCCAGCACACAGTAGGCAGGGCAGCCGTGTTTGATGAATGAATGAGGAAGTCTTGGGTGCAGAGTGCTGGAAGGCTCTGCTTGTTATGCCCTGGGGCCGGGGGGTAAAGACAGTAGATGGCATCGGAAGGGGCCTGACCCCACCTGGAGGGGGCCTGCAGGTCTGCTGTGGGCCTCTCCCCTGACAGGTCAGTGAACCCCTCAAGCAGGGTCTTCTCTGGGGCCTCCGGTCAGCAGCACTGGTCAGGTTCCCAGTCCCCAGCCTGTGCCACACCCCTCCCCCCTCCTTCCTTTTCCACGGGTGGGAGGAAAGCCTAGAGAGCAGATTCCGCAACCTGCCTGCCACAACCCTCTGCTGTGGGTTAGGACTCTGTTGCAAGTAACAGAAGCCCATGCAGGCTGCCTCAAGCCAGGAAGAGGGCTTATCCTTCCCATACTGAGGGGGCTCTTGGGGCCCAGTGGCAGCCAAGCTGGAAAGAGGCCCTGGGACCCCAACCAGCATAGACACTTGCCCCCCCACCTCTGCTCCTGCCCCCCTCCCCACCCCCTCTCCCCATGTCTCAGGGTTGCCCGGGGCTCCCAAGTTGACTTGTCAGGGTTGAGCCCCCAAGGAGTCTTGTCTAAAGTCTGGATTCCAGGGCCCCCTTCTGGCTTAGGAGTGGGGTCTGGTCCCATACAGGGGCTGCTGGGCCTCACAGCTTTCAGAGTAAGAGGACACGGCCAGCATCCTCCTTCTTCCTTGCCTCCCCGCTTTCTCCTCCTCCACCGCCAGGCCAGTCCTGCTTAGCTGTTCCTGCAGGCAGAGGCCTGGAGTGGGAAAACTTAAGTGAGCTTGCTTGGGGCTTTCCTAGTTCCAAAGGATAGAAGCACCTTGAACTCACTTTGGAGAAAGATTCATTACCTGAAGGCAGAGCAGAGCCCAACCTCATAGTGACTGCCGGGTTTGGGTCCCTGATGCCAGCCTTCATGTTGCCTGGCCTGCCGTCCCCTCGACTTCTTGTTTCCGCATTTGTCAAGCTGGATTACAAGGGCACCCATCTCATGCAATGACTGTGATTACAGGATTGGGACGTAGGCAAAGCCAGAGGCAGTGACCAGTGTCTAGTAGATAATGTAAGTCACTGAATCTTCTTAGTTCAGACAAGCGGAAGCGCTGTCACCCCTGACGACTCTGGCTCATGTTTGGCCTCAGGCTCCGTGCAAATTGACCACGTCTCCGGTCCCTGTTTAGTAAACAAGAGCACAGGCCCAACTTGGAGGCCTCGCCCTGTGCGCGGCTGCCCCCTGATGGCGATGCCGGCGCACTGCGGTGGCTGCTTTGCTGCCTCTTTTTCTGTTTCTTTGCCGACAAAGGTCGGTCTAGTCAAAGCTACGGTTTTTCCAGTAGTCTCTTATGGATGTGAGAGTTGGGCTATAAAGAAAGCTGAGCGCCGACGAATTGATGCTTTTGAACTGTGGTGTTGGAGAAGACTTTTGAGAGTCCCTTCGACTGGAAGGAGATCAAACCAGTCAAGCCTAAAGGAAATCAGTACTGATTATTCATTGGAAGGACTGATGCTGAAGCTGAAACTCCAATATTTTGGCCACCTAATGCGAAGAACTGATTCATTGGAAAAGACCCTGGTGTTAGGAAAGATTGAAGGCAGGAGGAGAAGGGGAGACAGAGGCATCACCGATTCAACGGACATGAGTTTGAGCAAGCTCCAGGAGTTGGCGATGGTCAGGGCAGCCTGGCATGCTGCAGTCCATGGGGTTGCAAAGAGTCAGACAAGACTGAGCGACAGAACTGAACTTTCTGTTTCTTCCTTCTGGCCGAGAAGTTTGAGGGACAGTCTATGGCTCCCAATTTTGGAACCCCTGAGAGACGGTCAGAGGTTAAGCTTAGGGATAGGAGCTCATTTCTCAGTTTTGGAATAGCCCGGTGGTCCCAAGGGTGATCCTGGACAGATTACCACATCCCACCCCACTGGTCCACCTGGCAGCACAGGGGAATCTTGGCTGAAGTCGAGGGGAGGCGTTAAAAGTCCCAGTGCCCACCCATCGCTAGGGATGGCCCAGGCATCCCTAGCTAAAGCTCTGTGTTCGCTAAAGCTCTGGATGATCCTGATGTGCAAGGGTCCTAGGGATGGGGAACTTCCCTGGTGATCCAGTGGCTAAGACTTCGTGCTCCCAATGCAGGGGGCCTGGGTTTGATCCTGATCAAGCAACTAGATTCCCCATGCCACAACTAAAGATCCCACATGCTACATCAAAAGTCGAAAATCCCATATGCTGTAACTAAGACCCAGAGCAAATAGCTGTGAAAAGAAGAGAGGCAAAAGGCAAAGGAGAAAAGGAAAGATATAAGCATCTGAATGCAGAGTTCCAAAGAATAGCAAGAGATAAGAAAGCCTTCTTCAGTGATCAATGCAAAGAAATAGAGGAAAACAATAGAATGGGAAAGACTAGAGATCTCTTCAAGAAAATTAGAGATATCAAGGGAACATTTCATGCAAAGATGGGCTCGATAAAGGACAGAAATGGTATGGACCTAACAGAAGCAGAAGATATTAAGAAGAGGTGGCAAGAATGCACAGAAGAACTGTACAAAAAGATCTTCATGACCCATATAATCATGATGATGTGATCACTCATCTAGAGCCAGACATCTTGGAATGTGAAGTCAAGTGGGCCTTAGAAAGCATCACTACAAACAAAGCTAGTGGAGGTGATGGAATTCCAGTTGAGCTGTTTCAAATCCTGAAAGATGATGCTGTGAAAGTGCTGCACTCAATATGCCAGCAAATTTGGAAAACTCAGCAGTGGCCACAGGACTGGAAAAGGTCAATTTTCATTCCAATCCCAAAGAAAGGCAATGCCAAAGAATGCTCAAACTACCGCACAATTGCACTAATCTCACATGCTAGTAAAGTAATGCTCAAAATTCTCCAAGCCAGGCTTCAGCAATACGTGAACCGTGAACTCCCTGATGTTCAAGCTGGTTTTAGAAAAGGCAGAGGAACCAGAGATCAAATTGCCAAAATCCGCTGGATCATGGAAAAAGCAAGAGAGTTCCAGAAAAACATCTATTTCTGCTTTATTGACTATGCCAAAGCCTTTGACTGTGTGGATCACAATAAACTGCGGAAAATTCTGAAAGAGATGGGAATATCAGACCACCTGACCTGATTCTTGAGAAACCTGTATGCAGGTCAGGAAGCAACAGTTAGAACTGGACATGGAACAACAGACTGGTTCCAAATAGGAAAAGGAGTACGTCAAGGCTGTATATTGTCACCCTGCTTATTTAACTTATATGCAGAGTACATCATGAGAAACGCTGGACTGGAAGAAACACAAGCTGGAATCAAGATTGCTGGGAGAAATATCAATAACCTCAGATATGCAGATGACAGACACCACCCTTATGGCAGAAAGTGAAGAGGAACTAAAAAGCCTCTTGATGAAAGTGAAAGAGGAGAGTGAAAAAGTTGGCTTAAAGCTCAACATTCAGAAAACGTAGATCATGGCATCCGGTCCCATCACGTCATGGGAAATAGATGGGGAAACAGTGGAAACAGTGTCAGACTTTATTTTGGGGGCCTCCAAAATCACTGCAGATGGTGACTTCAGCCATGAAATTAAAAGACGCTTACTCCTTGGAAGAAAAGTTATGACCAACCTAAACAGTATATTCAAAAGCAGAGACATTACTTTGCCGACTAAGTTCCGTCTAGTCAAGGCTATGGCTTTTCCTGTGGTCATGTATGGATGTGAGTTGGAATGTGAAGAAGGCTGAGCGCTGAAGAGGAGATCAGCCCTGGGATTTCTTTGGAAGGAATGATGCTAAAGCTGAAACTCCAGTACTTTGGCCACCTCATGAGAAGAGTTGACTCACTGGAAAAGACTCTGATGCTGGGAGGGATTGGGGACAGGAGGAGAAGGGGACGACCAAGGATGAGGTGGCTGGGTGGCATCACAGACTCAATGGACATGAGTCTGAGTGAACTCCGGGAGATGGTGATGAACAGGGAGGCCTGGCGTGCTGCGATTCTTGGGGTCGCAAATAGTCAGACACGACTGAGCGACTGAACTGAACTGAAGACCCAGAGCAGCCAAATAAAGAATTGTGAAACAATCCCACGTGCAGACCCTTGGCTTAGATGGGCCATCCTCCCTTCTCCCTTTGGCCTAGAAGTTGGCCTTCAACCCGGCCAGCACCATGACCACCATCCCTGAGCCTGTACTGGCCAGCTCCTCCTCACTGGAGTCTCCAGTGGGGTGTCTGAGCACACCAGCCCCTTCATCATGTCCCCTGGGCCCTCCCTCTGCCTCTTTGATATTTGACTGATCTTCTTGTCTGCCTGCTCTGCTCATTCCTTGGCCAGGGGTTTAGTCAGATGCTGGTGATTGTGTCCAGGCCAGACCTGTCCTCACCCCCAGCCCATAAATCCAATCACATCCCCCAGCTGGAGGCCCCGTAGGCCCCTTCAATTCCATATGGCCCCATGTGAGCTGGTTGCTCCCCCATCCTGCTTAACCCTTTACAGATGAGGATCAGATGCACAGAGAGGTCAGGTGATGTGCCCAAGGTCACACAGGAGGTGACAATGCAAGGATTTGAATCTGCACAGTTTAGATCAAGTCTATACTCTTAACTACTCAATACAGTAGATCCCACATTATCCTCCAGTAATATGTTCCAAGACCTTCATGTGTGCCTACTAAGTCGTTTCAGTTGTGTCCAACTCTGCAACCCTATGGACTGTAGCCCGCCAGGCTCCTCTGTCCTGGGATTCTCTAGGCAAGAATGTTGGAGAGGGTTACCATGCCCTCCTCCAGGGGATCTTCCCAACCCATGGCTCTAACCTGAGTCTAATACAATCTCTTGCATTGCAGGCAGATTCTTTTCCACTAGTGCCACCTGCCAACACTCCAAGACCTTCAGGAGATGCCTGAAACAGATGGTACCAAACTATAAAAGTGTGTTTTCTATACTAACGGTATAGGTAATATACACAGTGGGTTACACCACACAAAGGAATGATTTATGTCCCCAACAGAACAGAACAGGGCAACATGAGACTTCACCACGCTACTCAGGACAGTGCCGTTTTAAACTTATGAGTTATTTCGGGATTTTTCCACTTAATATTTTCAGACCAAGGTTGAAAATAACGAACTCAGATGAGTAACAAAAACCTCGGAAAGCCAATCAGATGAAGGGGGAGAGCTGTGTGTTGCCTGTTGCTAGCAGAGCAGTGATGCCAATGGTGATAGCCTGCTCTTCACCGAGCACCCGCCCCGTGTCAGGCGCCCCCTGGGCACTGGCCACTGTAATGTTTGACCTACCACATCGCGTTGCCATCTGCAAGTAGGTTTGCATCCACACCTGGCACTTCGTGCCCTTAGTCCTGGGCCCTGGACCGTCTGGTGAGCACACAGGCTGTGGGCCCCTCAGTCTCTCAGGCCGGAGACTCTCTGTTGAACTGACTACCCTTGGACAGAGCAGGAGTCTCTAAAATCTGCCCTCTGTGTCCCCTAACGTAGTGTATCTGTTTGCTGGGGCTACTGTGACAAAAATACCACTTAAACAGCCCAACTGTGTTTCCTCACAGACCTGGAGGCTGGAAGTCCAAGATCAAGACATTAGCAGAGCTGGTCTCTTCTGAAGCTGCCCTCCTTGGCCTGTGGACGGCCGTCTTCTCCCTGTATGCTCGTAGTCTCTCCTCTGTACACAGCTGTGTTCTGGTCTCTTCTCATGAGGACACCAGTCATATAGGATTAGGGCCCATCTCTATGAACTCATCTTATCTTAATTACTCTTTCAAGGCCCTGTCTCTGACTACAGCCTCATTCTGAGGTGCTGAGGATTAGGACTTTAAGAATTTGGGGGACACAGTTCAGGCCATAACACCCAGGGTCTCGAGCTCAAATGCTGGTAGGCCAGACAGGGAACAAAGGGGGATGAACTGGGTTGGGGGAAGACTTGGCCCTGCCATTCCTTTATTTTCCCACTGCTGATGTCGGCAGAAGAGACATGGTAAAGGATGTCACTGTCCTCTTTGTTGTGTGAAATATGAGGGCAAGGACATTTGCTCCCAGCGTCCAGAGCAAGTGTCCAGCACCTGGGAGGGGCCCAGCGGGCATTTGTGAGGGGAGCCAGTGAGCAGGACAGCCTTGGGCTTCAGGAAGCGGAAGGGACTGTGGTGACCTGTCACATCACCTGAAATCAGGCTCTTATAGAAATCTCAGGTTTATTCCGGAGAAGGCAATGGCAACCCACTCCAGTACTCTTGCCTGGAAAATCCCTTGGACAGAGGAGCCTAATAGGCTGCAGTCCATGGGGTTGCTACAAGTCGGACGCGACTGAGCGACTTCACTTTCACTCTTCACTTTCATACATTGGAGAAGGAAATAGCAACCCAGTCCAGCATTCTTGCCTGGAGAATCCCAGGGACATGGGAGTCTGGTGGGCTGCCGTCGATGGCGTCGCACAGAGTCGGACACGACTGAAGCGACTTAGCAGCAGCAGCAGGTTTATTCACGACAGCAACTAACTGACAGAAACTAAAACCAGTGTGCAGATGAGTCTGCATCCCCTGCCCCCTGCTCCGGGCAGCCACTGGGGCCAGCACAGCAGGTCTCCACACGGAGCTCAGCCCGGGTGGGGTGGCCGTGCTGCTCCCATAGGGGGCGGAAGGAGGGGGGAGGGGCCTGGCTCCCCTACCTGCTCCAGCGACTCAGGGACCTGTGGTTGATCTGCAGGAGGGCGATGCTCTGGGCGCCATGGAGAAGTTGTGCAGGCAGCTGACATACCACCTCAGCCCCCACTCCCAGTGGAGGCGCCACCGCGGGCTGGTGAAGAGGAAGCCTCAGGCCTGGTAAGTCCCGCCCCATCCCAGCCTCCTCTTCCAAGGGCAGCTCCCAGTCAGCTGTGCTGGGCTGGGCCTGGGGGTGCAGCACCCCTCCCAGGGCAGTAGGGAGAGGACACTAGCTGCTTGCAGAAGGATTGATGGGGAGGAGGAGGGCATTCCAGGTGGGCATGATCCCTGAGAGGCACTGGCATCCAGGCCCTGATCTATGCAGTGGGGGCTGAATGTGAGCACTCCTCCCACCCATCACCAGCCCTCCTGATGTCTCCCAGGGTCCCAGACCTCAGCCACGTCCCTGGCTCATACAGCTGTGAGGACCCTCAGAGGTTGTGTGGCTGCCTGCACCCTGGGGGCAGAGGGGACAGTGGGACACAGAACCAGGGCCAGGACAGCATCACAGGAGGAAGCGGAGGGAAACAAACTCTGGATGAATCACGGGGCAGAATGGCTGGCGTCCTGGTGCGCAGGCTCCTCTCCAGCTCCTGCAGATGGGATGGGAGGGGAAGCACAGAGAAGAGCTCTGGTCCCCCTTCCCTTCCAGACACCACTCCCATTCTCAAGCCAGGGGAAGACTCTTCAGGGCCCCTCCCAGGGGAGAAAGTAGGCACAGGGGTCTCGAGCTGGGCCAAGGTGAGGCCAAGTGTGGGGAGAGTGCAGGACAGGACCCGTGGAACCCAGAAGGCCAGGAGATTTGTGAGCTGGTTGCAGAGGGAGAAGCTGGGCTGTGAGCTCTGCTGGGACCCAGGGCCTTCTGTCTCCCCAGGGCATGGGCATGCTCAGCCCACTCTCCATTCCGAAGCCTCACTCCCGCTGGGGGCTCCCCATCCCGCTGACTCACACCCAGTCTTTTTCCCCCAGGGTGCCAGCCTAGGGGCCTTTGCACTTGTGGTCCCTCTGCTGGAACTCCTAGCAATTTCTTACCTCAGCCTGGTTCTTTCTCCTATGAGGCCAACAGGAAGTCCAAGATGCAATCTGGGGCCCCTCCACCTCCCTGTCCTTCCCGGGGTTGGAGCTTTGGGTTTACCTGGGTACCTGGAAACCAGGAGATCTGGGTCCGGAGCAAGAAGAGCAAGAGGCAGGGCAGAAGAGCAAGGGATGATGGAGGTGGGGAGTGGAAGCGGATAGAAAGCAGCCCCCACCAGGGTCTGGGTCCCTGCACCCACCCCCAATCCCTGCCTGCTGTCCTGAGGGCTCTTGCTAAGGATCCTCCTTCTGGCTGGAAGGTGGTCTTGAAGAAGGGGCATCGAGATCTTATTTTGCTCTTGAGTGGAGTAGGGAACTCGCCCATTGACCACCTCCTCTAAAGGGCACTGTCCTGAATGCATTCCTATTTCACATGACAACCTGGGATACCCAGTTGGCTCCATTTTTCAGCTAAATAACTGAGGCACAGAGGTTAAGGATCTAAAGGTCATATGAGTAGGAAGAAAGGAATCCAGGGCAGACCCAGACCTTTGGCTGCTTAAGGTACTGTCACTGGGGCCTCCCTGGGGTCCCCCAGCCTCTGCCTCCTGGGCAGCCAGGTTGAGGTGGGGCAGTGCAAGGGGCCTGGAGTCCCCGGCCTCTTGAAGTCACAAGGATGAGTGGAGGCTGGCTCCTGGAGGTGACCCACCTCGGCCTCCCAGGAAAAGCCTGCCGCTCTCGCTCGAACCCTGCTGTCCCATCTCCCCTTCAGCCTCAAGGCGGTCCTGGCCGGGAGCCCTCCGGACAACACGGTGGACCTATCGGGCATCCTGCTAACCTCCCGTGACCTGGAGCGGGTGGCCAGCTACCTGCAGCGCTGTGGGGAGCAGGTGGACAGCGTGGAGCTGGGCTTCACGGGCCTCACGGACGACATGGTTCTGCAGCTGCTGCCGGCGCTCAGCACGCTGCCCCGGATGACCACGCTGGCCCTCAACGGCAATCGGCTGACACGGGCCCTGCTGCGCGACCTCACCGATGCCCTCAGAGACCCCAGGAAGTTCCCCAGCGTCACATGGATCGACCTGGGCAACAACGTGGACATCTTCTCACTGCCCCAGCCCTTCCTGCTCAGCCTACGCAAGCGCTCCCCCAAGCAAGGCCACCTGCCCACCATCCTGGAGCTGGGCGAGGGCCCAGGCGGTGGGCACGAGACCCAGGATGAGGCCCTGGGCCCAGAGGATCCCGGAGGGGGCACTAAAACCCCTGCCAGAGACCAGGAGGGCAGGGAAACTGTAGGTGCAACCCAGACGTGACAGGGGAGTGTGGGCCAAAGTCACTCCTCCTGGGATAGGATGATGGCTGGGGCTCCTAGGAAGCTTCACAGCGGGCCTCGGCAGCGCCTCCCCCCACCCCCATGGGAAGCCGGAAGGAACCATCTGGGAAAGGAGCACTGTTAACTCCTCTTTGGTCCTTTCCATCTCCCCTGTCCACCCATGTCTGCTGCCTCTGGTTCCTGAGAAGTTATCCCTGGCTTGAAAATAATCCACCCTTAGCCTCCCTAGATCTGTGGTTGCAGTGGGTTGAGGGTGCTGGAAGCCTGAGCTACTGTGAATCCCGAGAGCTTTCCCCCAGGAAAGAAGTGTAGCAGGGGCCCTCCATCTAACCCAGAACTTTCAATCCTGAATTACAGATATTCAGGCCAGCAAACCCCAGCCAGATGCTGACTGTACCCCAAGTCAAGGGCTGGGGGAGGGGATTGGCTCCTAGAGACCCCAGAAGTCCCCTCTCCATCTGGACTAAAGGGTGTCTCCTTGTGGAGCCCTGGGCTCCTTGAAACAAACTTACCATCATCTACAAGGTCCATCTTTCAGCCTGTGATGTGATCCCAGGGCCTACCCTGGGGACCAACTTATTTCCTAAACCCACCAATATTTATGACAGCCTGCCTAGCAAGCCTGGGGTAGACCAGGACATGTACAAAATATGACCCACTCAGAAAACCCCATTCTCTATCCAGATTACCAGACCTTACCATGGGTGATTGTTGCTAGGGTACAGACCAGTGAGCCTTGCTTCCTTTTACAAGGACCATTTCTCATAAAATTCCTTCCCATGGGGTCCCCAAAATTTGAGCACATTCCCCAAACCCCAGGACCACAAAGATAAGGTGCCTCCCAGCAACCACAGCTGGGAGGGGAAGAAAGCAAGTCTCCACCCCACCTTCCCAACACCCAAAGCCTACCCATTCAGGCCCAATCAAAAAGCCCAGCTGATCACTGAATTGGAGAAAATTATCCATGTACCCATGTTGGTGAACCAGGGCCCCTCAGGTAAACAGAGGGTTAGGGAAGCTTCTAATCTGATGCCAGGGAGCCAAGACCTTTACGACTGAGGCATCAATGCTGCAGTCTGGGTGCAAATGGGAGTAGGGCTTCAGGAGACAGGAAGCGCATGCCAGTGGACAGAGCCCAGAACAGGGACTGTGTACAGATGCCTTAAATGCTTTGGGATTTTTGCCCTAAGTCTCAAGAAGGGAGAACACCTTAAACTGACCATAAGGGAAGGTTACAAGGAGTTAATTGGACCACTAATATCGACACGACTTAGAGACCTAACAGTATTTGTCAGCAGTGATCAGACTTGACTTTTTCTTCAAAAATACACATTTCTAAGAACTTAATACAAAAGAGCATCCTTTTATTATATTATGGTAACTGCATGGAGATACAAATTTCAGGAAGTTTCTCTCATCCAGTATATCAAATGCATACAATATTTACAAGTACAAAAAAGCTACTTTTGCTTAAGGGACAATATTAGGAAACTATGAATTTAATGACTCCACTGTCATAAAGAAAAAGCTGCCAAATCCATTTTCTTGGCTCTTTCACAGTAAGAATGTCCCCTTTGATACTCAGCACAAAACTTTGAAGCCTTTATTTTCCCGTCCAAGTTGATGGCTGCCACCGGTCCTTGCAACTTCCAAATTCTGCCCCTGCTGCAGCTTAGCCTGCAAGGAAACTAAGTATCAGTGAATCTTACTTTATACTCCCCAGAATAGTCATTCACAGCATAAAGATATCCTCAGAAAACCGTAGGTTCACCACTACACAATCTGCCGGTAATTCCAGCTTCTTTTGGGTGATTTCATCATTGATATCCTTTTTCTGCAAAACCATTTTAACAAAACTAGCTGCTCATCCATTCTAACATGCAGAACAGTCATGGTCCAGATCAGGTCTTACCTTGTTGTGGGCTGGGGTGCTCCAGCCATTGCTGCCGGCTCTAAAACTGCCAGTCACCACTCTTCAGAGCTCAGACCCTGGAGGGATGAATAAGGCACCTGTGGACAGACAGCCAGGGGCAACTGGAAGCAGTTCCCACCGTGCTGACAGCCATAACTATACAAATGCACATCCATCCCCTCAACGGTCCTTAGTCGGGACTGAGTCATAAATAACTGCCATCTTTACATGTTTCAACTTCCATTCAGTCACATTATTTTAAACATTACACACCTAAGGCTTTCGATTTTCAGAGCATCTCAGAGCACAAAGTTTGCTCAGGACTCTACAGCCACGACATAAAAAGGAACTCCTGGGCTCACTCTGCTATCTAGTCCACACATGAACCAAAATCATTCTCAGATACTCAGTGGATAAAGGTCAAGTTACTAGGTCAGCCAGACGAAACTGCCAACATATGGTCCAACAGCAACTTCACGATTCAACACCTCGGCCTCCTCAACTACAGTCCAAAGATTATTTACCTTGGTCCAGGCTCCCATACTCGGTGGCTGGTGATCACGCACTGGCAATGCCTCACTAGCTGGCAACCTGGGTGAATATAGAAACTACGGGTCACAGTTCAGACCACGCAACTCCTGGGCACCGGCAACAGGTGAGGATGCCTTGACTGCAGTCAGTCAGGAAACTTTATCGTCAGTTATCGCTTCTGACGGCACTTCCTATTAGTGATCTCATCAGAGCAGCCAAGCACCTCACCACTCCTAGTACCGCCCCAGGAACCTGGGCTTTGGCTAAACCTGCCTGAAGTCATCTGTTTCTAAACACAGAAGCGGTTCAGACAAAACTCGTTTCAGGCTAGGGGCCGCAACCTAATCGTCCCAAACACGCCAAGAGGCCGTGCATAATTATATCAAATGTATGAAAGTGACAACGGCAAGTCATCAAGCAATATCCGTGCGTTTAAGGGTGGAAGAACCTTAGACACAGCTAAGTTAACGTTATTAAGTCCACAGAGACTGGTTCTTACCTCGAGGAGGGCTGCTGCTCCCGTCTGCAAAACCGATTGGGCCGCCATCTGAAACAAGGATCAGGACGTGCATTTAGGGCAGACTCTGGCAACTACGGGCACCTAAAACGTCAGGTGTCAGCGACCGCATCAGATAAGCGTAAAAGTCGTCAGTTATCGCTTCTGACGGCACTTCCTACGGGATCATCAGGACAGCCGAGCAAGCCTCCCTCGCGAACCCCCTAAGAGCCTCGACCCGCGCTCTCGGGTGCAGGCAGCTCCGCTTACCCGTCCTCCTCCGGGTCACTCACTCCCGGCCGCGAGCCCGGGGGGAGGGGTTCCCAGACCGCGGAGGCCCTGCCAGACAAAGATGCACGCGCTCCTCCATCTCGGTCCCTAGATATGAGTACAGGGCCAAGGCGCCCGCCCCCAGGCCAGCCTGGCCGCAGCCGCCCGCCGCGCTCCAGTTACGCTTCCCGGGAACATCGGTCGAGAAACTAGACAAGCTCTGGCGCCCTCGCCGCCCGCGGACAAGCCTTAAGTGGGTACCCAAACCAGCTCGCGATACCGGCAGCAGAAAGGCCAGAGAGGCTGTGTCCCAGCCCCTTAAGGAGTCGGAACATTCCACTCCTCAGCGATGGGAGGGGAATCCTGGCAAAGACTCACGGGAACTTCCGGTTCGTTTAACGGCACAAACGCCGCTGCGCCGGCCGGACTGCCCCCTCCTGCTTAGCTCATGGTCTCTTCCGAGGCCCAAGAATTCTGGGTCACAGGCACGCGGCTAGCCCCAGAGCGCTTGCGCAGAGCCCGAGCTTGCGGATCCGACCCCAGGTGGTCGGGAGTAGAGATTCAGCCTTCGCGAGCTTACGCTTACTTCTCTGGAAGGTGGAGCGGGGGAGGCTACAGACCGTGGTTTTGCGCGTTACATGCGATCACGCTCTCGAAACCCTACTGAGGGTAGCGCGCGGCAAGCGTGCACACAACGTGACCGCTCCTCGTCCTGGGTGTCGGGGCCGTCTGCTTTCCCCGCAGCAGCCCTTCCAGCCGCTGCGCCCCGACCGCCCCCCCTCACTCCTCTTCCTCCGCCCCCCGCTCCTTCGTGACTCCTCCAGCCGCGCCCGCGTTTCACCAGCGGTGAAGCCTTCCTCCCTCCCACAGCGTGGGAACAGGCTTGGGTCTGACCACTTAAAAAACATTCAGCCCGTCCACGCACGTCCTGTGAACACACACACAGGATCCCAAGGGAAAATGCCGGAAACGCGGTGGTGACCCATCAATTACTGAGCGAGTCTTAGAAATAGGCGTGGGGTTTTCATGTAGGGGGAGGGGCTTTTAGAGGGGCCCACGCCTAGGGGTCAGACACCCACGAGGTCCAGCGTCATGCATGAAGGATTTAGTGTAAGTGCCAAGACGACCAGGAGGCCTCCGGAAATGCTGGGGGATGACGGCTAGGGACCCCGAGGGCGCCCGGAGCCTCCCAAACCTTCAGAGGCCGGGGTAACCTTTCTCTCGTGTCCCAGGGAGGTCCCTCCGGCTTGCAGGGGTGGGAACCCCTGGATTGCAGAGGAATCGGTAATCCACAGCCTGAATGAAGTTCAGCCCAGGAGCGGGCTGAGAGACGTCCTGCAGGTGACTTTAGCTGGTGTCTGGAGGCTTGGGGTAGAGGTGGCCCTACTGGCCTGTGTCCACCACCTCGCTTCTGCGGTGACCGTAGGCACAGCGCCTCGGCCAGCTGCCTGCACCCCAAAGAGGGCAGCTGTGGGGCTGCAGGTGAGGGTCCCTGTGCCTAGGAGACAGACAGCAGCCTGGCCCCAGCCACAGGTAAACTCTCAGAGAAATGGCAGATGCCAACCAGCCCAGGGGCCCAATACCTTTACTCAACTAACGTTTCCAGGAGAGTTAGCCACAAGAAAATATTTATTCATTTTTGCCACCAAAGACCTCTGGAGCCCCAGAGACAGCAGGTGGGACTGGAAAGATATCCATCAGTGGGACTCCAGGGGCTGCAGGGGCACCTGGTCTTCCTCCACAGCGCTGTCCTGGCTGGACTGGGAGGCTAAAGCTGGGCTCTTCATGGCGCCTGTAAAGGGATGAAGACCATGGTGGCCTGGTCCTCAGGGTGTGTACCCCAGGAAGCAGGCTCCAGGAAACAGGAGGAGGCCACAGCTATAGCACCACTCGTGCCTGTAGACAGCAGCCAACAAGTCCCCGGCAGTGCCTCCCCTCACCACATACCCATCAGGGGCCTCCTCCCAGGAGCTGAGAGTGCCTGCAGGTGACAGGCTTTTGTGTTAGAAACCAGAACACCTGAGATAATGTGCTGAAAAGCCAGAGGGTGGCAAGAGTCAGGTGCTCAGAGAAGAGAGGAGACCCCACCCCACCCGGGGAGAAGATGGGAAAGGAGGATGCCCAGAGAATGGAAGGGCACTTGGGACAGAGCCAAGGAGAGAAAGGAACAGGGAGCAGTGTTGAGGGACTGCCGTCACACGGAGGTGCAGGGAGGGGGCTGGACAACAGTTTTGGGCCTTGACCCAAGGAGGAGGAATGTGGCCTTCCAGGCAGTGGGAGGCGTTGTGTGCTGGGGCTTGTGTGTGGTTTTTGTCTGCATCAGAGGGACTGGAGTGGGATGACCCTGGAGCCAAAAGCCTTGTCTAGGGTCTGGGTGCAGACATGGGAGGGAAGGGGCACGGCAGAGGGTCCCAAGGACACTCAGCACCAAGGGGCAGGGGCGCCTTGGCGAAGAGGGGCGGGCTGACAAATGTGGTCCTGGCAGGGCAGCCCCAAGGCTGTTTCCGATGGTGATATCCAGTTAGAGGTCAGAGCAGGCAGTGGGGTGTGGAATGACAAGGGGATTTTCAGAGTCTTGAAGGGAGGGGACAGCAGGGCTCGGAGGCAGGAAGTTATCAGTGAGGGCCGGGGCACAGCAGGTGGAGTCTGGAAAGAGCATGAGAAAGGAGAGAAGGGCAGCCAGAAGTCCTGAAGTGGGAGCTACAGAGGATTCTAGAAGGGCCTGCCCTGCAGAGAGCCAGTCCTCAGAATAGGCCTCTGGTGGGGGTCATTCTTGGAGGGGGCCCAGCACCACCCTAGAATGGAGGGGCCTTGAACAAACCTGGGCCTTGAGGCAAAGGCAGAGGAAGTGGCTTCTCAGGTGTGGGGGTGGCCAGGCTGGGCCCGTCGGGGTGGAGCCATTGGGCACTGGCTTGTTCCCCTGCTGGGTCCCCCCAGAACCCATTGAATGAGCGGAGGGTGCAGCAGAGAGACAGACAGAAACCTGGTCAGGAAGAGGCCGGAGGGGGAGGGTGCACCAGGAGCTGGTTGTCCAAGTGATAGTGATAGGAGGGGGGACAGACTAGGGGAGGCGCCACTTTATGGGACAAAGCCCCTCCACGATGGAGCCTGGAGCCCAGACTCTCCATGCTGTGGGCCAGGCAGACACTGACATGCCCCACAGCCACTCACCAGGGCCACCCCTGCCCCGAGGGCTCCTCGCACACCGTGGGCAGCGTCTGCTCCCATGCAGCCCAGTTTACTTCCTCCACCCTGCAGGAGACAGGACAGCCGTGAGGCTCCAGTAGGCCTGGGGTGCAGGAGAACGGCTGCTCCAGAGGAGGGCAAGGAGGGCGAGTCTTCTCCACAGGACTCTGGACCATCCACCAGCCCCCTGAGCCTGTGCTCTCAGCTCTCAGACCATTGCCCCTACTAGGGGCCCACAGGGAGGAACAGGCCTCTGTCCACTCTGGCTATTCACAGTGACCTGGATTGTCCCCAGCATCCAGAGAGGAATTTAGAGGAGCTGGATCTCTGTGGACTCAGGCTCTGGAGTCTTTTCACAGCTACTCCACGTCCTAAGACCCACCCCCTTGCTTGGCTATGCCCTCAGAAAAGTGTGTTTCTCGCCGTGCGCTTGTCACCAGACTCCCTCTTTGTGGGGAGAGTCTGCTCTCGAGGGAAGGATTGCAGCTTCAGGGTCAGGATGGGGGTGGAGAGTAGAAGGGCAAAGCCAACCAGTCAGAGCAGGCTTAGCACACTCTGACCCCAGGATGCCTCTGGCTTTTGACATCCTGACTGTACCCCATTTCAGGCCTGATGGAGTTAATCAGCGACCATCGGGGAGGGACCTTCAGTTTCAGTCAGTGGATAGGAAGATGAACTGATAGGCAGTGCGGCAGGTCTTGGAGCTCTGGGTCTAATGAGGTCCAACAGTGCTGACTTTGCCTGCCCTGGCCAGAGTCCTCAGGCACACAGACCCTGCCTTTCCCTCCACACCTGGCTTTCCTTCCTAACTGCTCCCCCGCTGGTTTTCAGCAGGGCCCCCAGACTGCCCTGCCCCCTGCTCACCTGAAGCACCAGCGCTCGTCAGGGCTACCGTCTGGCCTGGAGCCAACTGTCAGTCTCACCCCCGCCTGCTGCTGCTTCCTCCTGCACCACCAGTAGCCCTTCTCCATCTCTAGGACAGAGATGGCTTTCTGGAAACAAAGGATTCATCAGACAGCACGGCCGGCACTTCACAGCGTAACTCAGCATCTGTGAAGTGTGTGGATCTGAATCCAGCCCCACAGTTCACATGCCTGCGTGTCCAGCCCTGCATCCCCTGAATGTGTTCCCACTTCGAGAATGAGGATGACGTGTCCTGGGTGATTGCTGGGGAGCCCGCAGGTGATGCATGCCCTGCAGTGACTTGTAGTCACATAACTACAGCTTTTAGAACTCCAGCAGGTACAGAACTTCACAGTGCCTGGCACTCAAGCCAGTTGGGGATGGCATGGAACTTTGCTGGTGAGGCTCAGAGAAGATAAATGGCTTGCCCAAGGTAAGCAGTGAATTGGTCACACAGTTCAGCACCCCCTCACCCACAAGGCTCTCCCCACAGCACCTGTCCAGACCCACCTGGACCCTCCCAGCTCTCATCAGCTCCCAGCTACCCCAGCCTCTGCCCTCCCCCTCAGCTCCTCCAGGCCAAGGCAACCCAGGACCCTGTATCCCACATGTGTCACCCACCAAGCTAACCCCACAGAACATTCAGTGAGTACAGAAGTGGGATACACAAGGGTGGATTCTTCATCTCGTTCTCTGCCATATGCTTGGAGCCTAGAACTATGTCTAGCCCTGCACTGGGCACTCGGGAAACACTTAGTACTCACAATGATGGCAGCTAACACACAGCACCTAGTATGTGCAAGGCACCTCCCAAGACCTGATCCATCCTCAGGTCAGCCCCGTGCAGGATGGAAAGAATGGACAAGGGAGATCCCACTCAGGATGCAAGAGGCAATGGGGACCCTCCTCAGGTACCTGCAGCTTCCAGATGCTCCAGCTGTCGGTGGCGACACTGTTGGACGGTCTCGCTCATGAGTGCGATGAGCATGTTGAGCAGCAAGACGTAGGTGAGCAGCACATAGGCCAGGAGCAGCAGCAGCACCACACCGCGGAAGTGCAGCTGGTCTTGGAAGGCCAGCTCGCCCATGCCGATGGTGAACTTGAACAGCTCCAAGGAGGTGTCCAGGATGCCCTGGTATGGGGCCTCCTTGTCCTCTTTCCCTGCCACCTCTGTGGAGTTGGAACCCGCAGGGGCCCCAGTGTCCTGGGGCTCCCGACTCAGGCTCACTAGTGCTGCGGGGAGGGGAGAAAGGCAGGGGGTGCTCAGCCCAGGGGAGACCAGCGGGCAGCCTCGAAGGTAGCAAGGGCTGGGTCGGGGAGCAAGGGCCTTTACCAACAGCGAAGCCAAAAAGGAAGACTAAGTAGACCAGCAGGAAGCGGAGCAGGTCCCGAAGGATGACCTAGAACACATGCCCCAGAGTTGGTTGGGGGGCGAGGTCACTAGGTGTGACTCCAGACCCTGCCTCAGCCCTGCACATGTGCACGCGCACATGCACAATGTGTGCATACACAGGCCCTGTGGAGCCACAGTGAGAAGGGGAGTCTTTTTAAAAAATCTATATCAGATCACATCATTTTCCTGCTCAAAACCCTCCAGGGCCAAAAAATTAAACCACAAGCTCCAGCAGCTCCACGTCTGGATATGTACCCAAGAGAAGGAATGGAAAACAAGGATTCGAACAGATAACTCGGGCACCCGTGTTTGCAGCAGCGTTGTTCAAATAGCCAGAGGTGGCAACAACCCAATTGTTCACAGATGGATGAACAGAAAAACTAAATGTGGTGTCTACATACAGTGCAGTATTATTCAGTCTTAAACAGAAAGGAAATTCTAATGTGTGATGGCAGAGATGAAACTTGAGGACATTATGCCCAGGGAAATAAGCCAGACACAAAAGGACAAATACTGTATGACTGGTACTTACATGATGAGGCACTCAGAATAGTGAAATTCAGAGATAGAAAGTCAAAGTGTGGTTACCAGGGGCAAGGAGGAGGCGAGTAATGGGGAGTTCGGGTTTTGTGGGACAGAATTTCAACTGGGGAAGGTGGACAAATCCTGGAAATGATGGAGATGGTTGTACAATACTGTGAATGTACTTAATGTCAGTGAGCTTCCCGGGTGGCTCAGTGGGAAAGAACCTGCCTGCCAATGTGGGAGATGTGAGAGATGCGGGTTCCATCCCTTGGTGAGGAAGATCCCCTGAAGGAGAACATAGTAACCCACTCCAGTATTCTTGCCTAGAGAATCCCATGGACAGAGGAGCCTGGAGGGCCATAGTCCATAGGGTTGCAAAGAGTTGGACATGACTGAAATCCTCCAGGGGCCTCCCCGAGGCCAGCAAAACCACTCCCTTCCCCCTACTTCCTCCCATACCCTCCCAGCCTCTGTCTGTCCCTAGCTGTCCCAGCTCACTCTGGCTTCCGGCCTTGGTCCCTTTGCCTAGATTGCTACTTCCTTGAGCCTGTGGTGGCTGGATCATTCTCTCGGATCTTAACTTACATGCCACCTCTTCAAAGAGACCCGCAGAGCAGCCGATTTACAGCACCCAGTCACTGTCCCTCACACCCCCCTTACATGTTTCCTTCAGAGAATTTAGTGTAATGCACCATTCTCATTTGCTTTCTTATGCTGTTTCCTCAGCTAGAATGTCAGCTTCAGGAGAGCAAGATCTATTCTGTTCGTGAATAAAATACTGTGTTCCTGACACTTGGAACAGGGCCTGACCCATACCTAGCATCTGCTTCCTAAATGTTTGTTGAACGACTGAATGAATGCAGGCACCTCCACGTGCCCAGACGACCCAGGGCACAGCCACACCGGTGAGCTTCTATGCTTGGTCCCTGTTACTTCAGTGAGCAAGGAGGCGCATGCTCCTGTGTGGACACTTGCCAGCACACAGGTGTGCACATGTGCTTACCCATGTGGAGGGCAGACTCTGAGAGCAGGCACAGGTATGTGCACCCTGATGCTGACACTTGGTGAGCGTCACGGGGCACGGGCAGACTTGCTCACATTCCCCTCTGCCTAGCCTAGCTGGGGGGTGGGGTCGGCGCCTGCCTGCTGAGCCCAAAAGGAGGCTCCCTGCGGTGCAGTGTCCAGCTCTGCCCAGGGGCTGCACGGGGCCGCCCCTGCCTCTCACCTTCTGGATCATGACGCTGTAGATGCCCGTGTGCTGCCAGCCACGCATGTAGTAGAGCAGGTTCAGCCAGCCCAGCACCAGCGAGCACACGAGCAGCGGCAGGTGTGCCTTGACGGCCAAGAAGTACAGCACCTGGGACAGCACGGTGAGCAGTGCCTGGACCAGGCTGCAGGAGGCAGGGTCGGTCAGCCTGCGGGCCTCCCTGGCTGGGACAGACCCCCACTGCCCCATACCCCCTGGCGTGGTCTCAGAGATGAGATGTCCTCCCTGTGTCCAGACTGGACCTGAGCATCCTGACCTCCATCTCGGGTGAGGTCCCTGAGGGCCCCAGTTCCCTCCCCTGTAAAACGAGGGTGGCAGTAACAACGCCTGACTTGGCAGGCGAGGATTCAGTGAGACACAGCGGGTAAGACTTTAGGCTCTACTAAGGCAGAGCGAGGCCTCGGTCGGACGTGATGAGCTGGACCCAACAGCAGCCCAGCTCTGGGGTCCAGCCTGCATGCTGGTCCCAGACCCTGGAGCTCCCTGGTCCCCAAAGCCGGCGTGGTGCCCCCTCCCAGGCCAAGATGGGGGAGGAGGGGGTGAGGCCTCACGTACAAGAGGATTTCGAAGTAGCTGTCCATGAAGGAGATCCAGATGAACAGACGGCGCCTCCAGAAGTACCACAGCTGCAGGGGGAGTGGGGGCCCGGGAGGACAGGCTGTGACACGTGCTGGGCCACAACACAGCCCCACTGCCCTCAGGGCTGGATCACCACTGTCAAGCTCCCCGCCCGCGGCCTGTCACAATCCGACCAAAACCACCTCGGGGGCTCAGGCGGCAGCTTTGACTTTTGGGGTGCTTATGAATCCGGCTGGTAGCTGAGAAAGCTCCAGACCCTGTTTCCAAACTGTCAGACACCCAGACAATGCCAGGGATCCCTTGCTCCATACGAAGAAGGGGGCTCACGCTCCATACAATTAAGGGGGCTCCTTTCCCTCCCCCTTCCTGGCTGCCCAGGGACCATCTGGTGCTCCAGCCACCATGGCCTCCCAGAGAGTCTCCACACCATGGCCCAGTCTGTCTCCTGCAAGCTGGCAGCATCTTCCCCTGAGGATGTCCTGCTCAGGCCCCTAGCCTACCCTTCTGTGCTCCTCAAGTGAGGAATGACCCAGCCAAGGGACCGTAGGCTGGGGGCTGTCTAGCTCTATTCACAGGGGAGCAGAGCTGGCACTGCCAGGGGATCACAGGAGTCATTTGCCGCCCTGAGGGCACCCTAGCAAGCACAGCAGGGTTAGGCATTCAGGCCAGAAGGCAAGGACACCCTGAGGCTGCTCAGCACAGGTATGGGGCTCAGTCTCCTGAAAATGCAGGGACTTGGTTAACCTGTGCCCAGGCTTCTCAGAGCAGGATTCTGGGTTTGGAGCGGGGTGGTCAGAGGAGCCCTCACCTGGCCCATGAGGAGGTAGACTCCCCCGAGCAGGAGCAGCACATGGCCCAGCAGCAGCATGGTGTTCCCAGCCATGACTTCCGGTGTGAGGAAGTCCTGCTCGAAGAGATGCTCAGCTCAGCTCGGGGTCCTCTCCCAGCAGCTCCCCACTGATAGCTAGGCTGGGGGCCCATTCTGAGTGTGAGTGGTGGGGAGGCCCCCAGGGTGGCAGAGCAAGCATTGGCTCTGGAGCCAGACTGTCTGGTTTCAGGCCCCATCTCTACCACTCACAGCCTGTGTGGCCCTGGAGAAGCTGGTTAATCTCTCTGTGCCTCTCTTCACTCACCTGTAATCCAGCCACGATGAGAGTTATCATCTCAGAGACTTGTGAGATTAATTAAACATGTTAACACATGTCAGTCATGTGGAACACTTTCTCACATATGGTGCACATTCACTAAGCCCTAACTATTATTGTTGCTACCACTATGCTGTTACTTCCATACTGTGACCAGCTAGGTTAGCGAGTGGCTGCAGCACCCAGCAGTCAGATCTGCAGGGTGGGTGATAATCCTTGCCCCATCTTCTGCCAGGGTTGTTTCCAGCAAGCCTCCCCAGGACGTGCCCCTCCCCGCCTTGCCTTATCCAGGGCAGGCTGGTGGTAGGTGACAGCGGTGAAGATGAACATGTAGGTCAAGTAACACAGGAAGTTGAAGAAGAACCTGGGGATGAGCAGATTCCACTTCGCCTGCAGCAGTTTGTTCAGCGGCTCCAAGACTACCATCCGATGGCGGAGCTGGGATGGCAGGTGAGAGTCAGAGGCGCTTTTGGTTCAGCAAGTACAGATGGGGGCACCAGGGGAGGGGGAGAGGACGGGGAGCCCCGAATGACCCCTCCCCACCCTCACAGCTACAGAGTGGCTAGTCCTGAACAGGTGCTTGGCAACAGAGAAGACACCCTGGCGTGATCCCCAGGTCGGGTGGCACCGGTGTATGGAGTGAGCGTGTGCCCAGGGGCTGGGTGGGGACATGATGCCACACCCCCATATCCCAGTTTCGGGGCCTGCGTGGTCCAGCAGGCTGACCCAAGCGGTACACCTTGCAAGAAGCTCTGCCAAGCCCCCTAGGCACACTCCCGCCCCACGGGCTCACCGGGCTTCGGCAGTGAAAGGCAATGATCTCCAGCACTGAGTTTTCCTCCCAGCTGTCCACAGAGGCCAGGTCATACAGCGACACCCGCACAGGCCCATAGGACCACTCGGTGAACTTTCGGGAAAGGTACTGGCATGGCTCCGGGAGCTCCCGCTGCAGGATGTGTCTGAAAATCTACAGGGCCAGGCTCATGAGCTTGAGCTTGACCCGCATGGCCACCACCCCCCGTTGATGGGAAGCCTCGAACTCAGTGTCCTGCAGAGCAGACACATGCATGTGCCCCGCACACACGTGTACTTGTGCATATGAACTGTTATACACGTCCACATACTAAGCCCCATGTAGGCACTCCCACCTACCCACCTATGCCAGGGCCTGCCAACCTTGGCTCTTCCTTCCCCATTCTTGCCCCAAGGCCTCTTTCCTGGACACTCTTATGGCCAAGGGACCCCCAGTTCAGGGGTCCTTAATGCCCCATGACATCAGAGGCTGCCAGCTACACATGTGTGTGCATGACTGTGGCCAGAGTCTAGAGCCCTCAGCAGGCTAGAAAGTGTCCCTGACCTGAACAGGTTCGGAGCAGTGTGGTGTTACAAATGAGGAGTGTTGGAGGTGGGGGCTTCCTGTGTTGGGGAGTGGCTTCCACAGGTCACACAGCCATGCCTCTAGACACAAAGGGAGGTCCCCACACCCCAGGGGCCTTGGAGGGCAGGAAGAAAACGTAAAACCCATTTATGTTCAGTTTGGTCTTAAACTTTAAAGACACCTATGTTCTAAGCATGGGGCCCTGTGCCACCTGTGTAGGTTGTACACCCATGAAGCTCCCCCGATACTAAGGATCAGACAATGAGAAAGTTTTTTGAGAAAAAGTAAAGCTAGATTATGTTTATTCTTTTTTTTAACCACACAGCTTGTGGAATCTTTTTGTTCCCAGACGAAGGATAGAACCTAAGCCCTTGGCAATCAAAGTAGAGTCCCACTGGACTGCTTGGGAATTTCCTCATGGTTACTCTTTGTAAGAGTAACTTATAACTTCCAGATAAATCAGCTTTAGGCATTAAAATTGAAACTGCAAAAGAAAAGTCTGGAAGAAGATATGGCTATGGAATACACACACATGCATACACACACACACGTATATTCATGCACACACACAAAGTTTTAAAATATTGTAGGAGTTAAGCAATAGTAAAAATCAAGAAAAAGATAATTATACTCAGCTACATAAAAATGTAAAAATTCTGTGTAGCAAAAAATGCCATACATTTTTTTAATGTTGAACTGGGAGAAAAATTTGCAAATTGTAAACAAAATGCTGTTATGTTCATGATCAATAACACTTATGGGGCTTCCCTGGTGGTCAAAGGGTTAAGAATCTGCCTTGCAATGCAAGGGACACGGGTTCGATCCCTGGTCTGGGAAATCCCATATGTCACTAAGTCCCATGTGCCACAACTAATGAGCCCTGGAGGCTGTGAGCCCCAGCTACTGAGCCCGCATGCCACAACAGAAGCCCGGGTACCCTTGAGTGTGCACTGCTCAACAAGAGAACTCACCACAATGAGAAGCTCTTGCATTTCAACTAGAGAGTAGCCCCCACTTGCCACAACTAGAGAAGGCCAGTGCATAGCAACAAAGACCCAGCACAGCCAAAATTAAAAAAATAAATACATAAATAGTTTTTTTAAAAAGAACACAAAAATCAATAGGAAGAAAACCTAACAGCAAAGAATATGAGACATTTATTTGCTAAACAAGAAACCCAAATGACTTTAAAAAGAATCCCTGGGAGTTCCCTGGTGGTTCAGTGGTGAGGATTCAGGCTTGTACTGCCATGGCCCAGGTTCAGTCCCTTGTCGGGAAACTAAGATCTGGGAAGCTGCCTAGTGCAGCCAAAAATATACAATCCCTGCTTTATAATGTAATATATTCATTCTGCAGCTCCTGGATAATTTATCAATAATAAACACACACGTAGGAGAGGTGCATGCTGAAACTGCTCTGAGCTAGACATCACCCCAGGCTCTTTCTGCAAAATTTCTGGCTGAGTATTCCTGCTTCCTGGAAAGGGCGGCCTGGCCACTCACCTCGATTTTGCCCTCCTTGGCGGCCAGCTTCAGGGGCGTGAGGCCTTGCAGGTTGGGCATGTCCTCCAGCTGCAGGCCCCCACCTGGAGGAGCCTGTCATACATGTGGGTCACCAGCATGCTGTTCTCCGGAGAGTTGTCTGCGATCATCACCAAGGCATGCAGCACCGTGTTGCCCAGAGAGTCAGTGGCCTGCAGGTTGGCGGGCTGGTGCGTGTTCTTCAGGAGGTAGGTCACCACATCCCACTGCTGGGTGCACGCAGCCAGGGAGAGGGGCAGCTCACCTGGGGGCCAAGGAGACAGCTTGGGCCTTGGGTCTCTCAGCTTCCACCCGCTGGCTTGTCATGCTCCCTGGACCGCCTTGAGGTGGGTCAGGCAGCCAGAAGAGCCAGAAGAGGAGATGCAGTATTATATCAGGGTCCCCGGCCCAGCCAGGCCAGGCAGTGAGCAGAGAAGGTCCCAGGCCCTGCCCAGGGCAGCTGCGCCTTCTCTCAGGAGCTGGTCGAGGTGGCTCTGTCCAGCTCCGACCCAAGGGAGAGGACCTGGAGCTCTAAAGGGATCAGTGTGGGCTTGCCCACCGGGCTTCCCATCCCTTGCCTCTGTCTCCTTTCTTTGCTGGGGCCCACACCCACTGCTGCTGAGCACAGATGCTCCTTCCTCCAGGCCCTGTCTGGTCGAGTCTCATCACATACCAGTGCTAGCCGCCCGCTCCCCTGGCCCTGGTCTGAGCTCTGTAGTGAGTGAGATTCCCTGGCCAGATAAGGGTAAAACATCTCTTAGACAAGCTGCCTTTGCAGGTGGCCGAGTGATTAGAAGCATGAGGGGTCAGACAGGTCTGGGTTTCAAGGGTCACATTAGCCCTGTGACCGTGGGCGAGGCCGTATCCCCTCTGCAGTCCACTTTATACAAAAAGGCAGCTCACCAAAATAGAAGGAGGTCTCTTGGCTCCTCTTCTGAAAGAACTGGCCGCAGGCCCGGGCGTGCACATCAGCCCCATTCTCCACCAGGAGCTTCACGCAGAGCAGGCTCCGCTTCTCAATGGCGATGTGGAGGGCGCTGTGGCCTCGGTAGTACTCATCCGTGCACTGGGCATTGACCAGAGGCTGGGGATTGCCCGAGTCCCGGTCAATCTGCAGCAGCGGCTCGATGCAGGCGTTGGCCCCATCCCGAAGGTTCAGCACAGCCTTCATCAGACAGGTCTTCCCCGTGGAGCCCTCTGCAGGAGGGGGGGGGGGGCACTGTGGTGTTCAGGCTGCCCACTCACCCATACAGGGAGCACCCCAGCCATGCTGCAGGGTGATAAGGCTCAAGCCAGAGGTGTTAGAATACCAATAGGTATGGCTGCAATTTTCTTTATTTTTAGTTGTAGAAAAGCTGCTTTACAATGTTGATTTGGTTTCTGCCATACAACTCCAATCAGTCGCCTCCCTCCCACACCCACATCCCACTTCTCTAGGTCATCACAGAGCACTGAGCTCAGCTCCCTGTGCTATACAGCAGCTTCCCACTAGCTGTCTATTTTACACATGGTAGTGGATACACGTCAATGATACTTTCTCAGTTTATCCTACCCTCTCCTTCCCCTGCTGTGTCCACAAGTCCATTCTCTGTGTCTACGTCTCCATTCCTTCTCTGCAATTAGGTTCATTGGTACCACTTTTTTAGATTCCATATTATGGATTAATATACGTATTTGTTTTTCTCTTTCTGACTTACTTCACTCTGTACAACAGACTCTAGGTTCATCCACCTCACTACAGCTGGCTCAAATTTGTTCCTTTTACGGCTGAGTAATATTCTGTTATGCTACAATTTCTGCCCTATAAATTAAGTTTCTAAGACATGTGGGCAATGTTGTCCACACAAGAACATTTGGAGCAGTGTTTGTTAAGTGGCTTTACCACTTAAAAACTCTGTCTCTTCTGGGCAAGTCATTTGGCCTCTCAATCTCAATTTTCCTCACTGTAAAATGGAACCATCCCAGGGTTCTTATAAGGATCACATGGAATTATGTACAAAACTCTCAGTACACAGAGGTGTTGAGGCCAAAAATTACAATCTAAATGGCCACCAGTAGGGGGTTAGTTAACTAAACTGTGGTCAATGTGCAGGATGGGAAATTCGGCTGGTTGTTACGGTGACTGAGTTAGAGGCCTGTGCACCGAGATGAAGCGTGCTATTAGATGTAGTAAGAGGGGGAAAGCACATTACAGATCAGCACATATGGCACGGCCCCACTTCTTAAACATACACCTCCTGGATTTAAACGGTTTGAAAAGATGTATTCCATATCTTTATTAGGAGCCAGGATGATGGACTGTTTTTACCCTCAGCTTTATACATTACTATTTGAACCTTCTAGAATGCACAAATGTTCTTTCCTTCATCAGCCCAAATATTACAGGTACTTATATTTGGGGCAAAGAATGCTCTGAGATGGATGAAGTGTGTGGTATCCGTGTCAGATCTCAGTGATGCTGTTACTGAAAAAGAGGCAGGGAAAGGCCACACTGAGGAAGCCTGAGAATATCCGTTCGCCACTGACACGGCTGAGGGTGGCCGAGGCAGGCCCAGGTCGGGAGCCGGTGGGGTAGGTGGACAGGCGAGCAGGCTCTGTCGGCAGGAGAGCTGCTAGGAGCACTGCCCATCCTTGCCTCTCAGCTCCTGACCATGGTCGAGACTCACCCAGTGAGCCCAGTCTCGGCCCAGCTCATAAGTCCCTGGCTCGAGCGGTAGCCTACCTCTGTACTCCGAGTCCGTGAGGTACTTGCTGGTCCGGCACAGGTACTCTGGTAGCCCCGCCAGATCCTCGGGGCCCCCCGGCCACGGCGCTGAAGAGCCGGTCTCGGTCAAAGCGGTTTGGGTCTGGCCGGCTGTGGGAATGTGGTTTGTGACTGGTAACTGCAAGAGAGCTCTGGGCCCCCCAAAAGAGGGGAAGCTCTTTCCCCTTCCCAGGGAGCTCCATGGGAGCCTCTTGAGGGCCTCTACCCTCCCTGTAGCTGAGTGGTAAAGAATTCACTTGCAATGCAGGAGACACGGGTTCAATCCCTGGGTCAGAAAGATCCCCTGGAGAGGGGCATGGCAACCCAGTCCAGTATTCTTGCCTGGAAAATCCCATAGACAGAGGAACCTAGTGGGCTACAGTCCACAGGGTCACAAAGAGATATGACTGAGTGACTTAGCATGCAGCATGCACTCTCCCAGACTGACCAATGAGACCCCAGGTGCTCAGCCCCTGGAGGAGGGGGCTGTCTGGGGCCGTGGTCCGTGCGTCCCCGACCTCAGGCATCTGGGAGATTTGCTCTCACTCTCTAGGTGCCCTGAGGGTCTCACAACAAGCTCACTGTCCATTTCAGCACGTGAACTCATCATGGCCCTTGAACTGGGCTCTGGGTCAGCACAGGGCTACCAGAGGTGCCCACAGACTTGGGGGCTGTCTGCACCACTGGTCCCCACCAAGGAATCAAGAAAAGCCCTCGTCTTCTCAGACCATCTATAGACTAACAACAGAGCAGCTGCCCCCTGACCATCACTTCTGTCCTGGGTGAGCAATCTCACAAGGAGATAAAGTAATCTTCCCAAAATCACATGGTGCAGAATTCATGGTGCAGGGGGTGGGGGGGAGCAAGGGCTCAACTAACTCCAAATCCCGACTCCAGAGAAACTCCAGCCTGGACAGACAGAGTTTCCTCAGAGAGATGGATCCCAAAATGGAAACCAGACACTCACAGAATTTTACTGAAAAGCCACCCTTCTGGGAAAATCCCCAGAAGGAGCCAGTAATCCTTCTGAGTCTAGCAGTGCTGCGTGGGGTACCCCCCGCCTGGACCCGTCCCTACTCACAGAGGCCAGCTCGCCTCTGGGCTCCTGGCTCCATGACCAGCCAATATGAAGAGACAAAGGGGGACTAACTGATGTTTTGGGGACCCTCAGGTCTACCATGGCGTGGATCAAGCAAGAAAGGGTTGAAGGCTCTGATGAGTTGGGAGGTTGCTGGGATCAGTCGTATTTTAAGCTGTGATCGCGTGACTGATGCACCATCATTCATCCAGCAGACCACGTGGACGCAGCATGACCAAGAGGGTTCTGTGGCTGACTGGGGAGCCTGGGGCAGTCTGGCTAGAGGAAGTGGCTATTTGGACAGGCACTTCCTGTCACAGGGTGGCATCAGAGTCCTGGGACAGGGAAGCCCATGGGGCACAAAGGGCACTGAGGAGCTGCTTCTGCCTCGGGCTGGTGGCCCAATCCCAGAAGCTTCGCAAGCATCCTCTCCTGCCCTGGTGTGAATGTGACCTCGATTCTGCAGCACAGACAGGACGGGGGCTCTGAGCTCGGAGGCCAAGGCGGGCAGCCAAGTCCCAGGGGTGAGTGAGGTGGGAGGAAGGGACAGAGGGGCTTCCCTGGCAGAGTTCTGTCTGGCCCATGCAGATATGGCAGACCTCACCCTGGGGCATGCCAGGTGTACCCCTCCCCCACACCCACAGGGCTCCCCCGCCAGAGTGGTTACCAGGGTCTGAATTAGTGGACATCACAGGAAAGTCAAAGTGAAGGTGATTCCAAGAATAAGCCCACTGTCCTTAATCCCCAGAGTCCACGTCCGCAGGGCAACAGGTCCAGCCGCAGAGGAGCCTGGGAGCACTCAGGACATTCCTGGATGTCCTTGACTCTCCTGGACTGGAGTGTGGATCCTGCTACCACCCCTTGCAGGGACTGTGACAAACAAGGAATGTGCCAGGCTCAGTTGAGTAATTGGAGCTGAAAGAATATGTCCCTACCAAGAGGAATGCAACCCCAGAAGACAAAAGGGCAAGAATGGGGAAGGTTCTGGAAGCAGCAACCTCAGGGAGCAGAGCAGAGTTCAGCCTGTCGGCCCTGCAGCCACCTGAGCCAGATGGAGGACCCTCCAGGCTGTGGGGAAGGGGCGCTGGTGTTGGGCCAGGCCACCCAGTTTGCTTCTGCTAGAAGTGAGGCCCCAGGCTCCATCCACACTTGCTGCCTCACCTGGCACCTGCCGCCTTTCGGAAGTTGAGGTTCACTTTGATCCGTGGGGAGGAGTTCGGGTCCTCACCCTGGAACCGCGACTCCATGGGAGGTGGTTTGGAGCTCCCGCCCCCCTTTCCTTTGTCTCCCTGGGCACCATCTTCATCGCCTCCATCTGAGGTCTCAAGCCTGAAAGCAGGAGGGCTGGAGGGCGTGGTCATCCTCAGGGAAGATGGCTGCCCCTTCTGACTGGAACCTCTGTGGGGGTGGGGGCGGACAGAGATGTCAGAGGAACCTCCTTCTCCCAGTAGGAGCAGGACTAGAAGAGCTGGCTGGAGCCTGAGACCAGAGAGGCTCACTAATAGAAGCTGGGTACAAGTAGACTTTCCCTGGTGGCTCAGCAGTAAGAATCTGCATGCAGTGTGGAGAAGCAGGTTCAATCCCGGGATCAGGAAGATGCCCTGGAGGAGGAAATGGCAACCCACTCCAGTATTCTTGCCTGGGAAATCCCTTGGACAGAGGAGCCTGGAGGGCTACAGTCCTTGGGGTGAGCACACACTAGACCAGCCCTCAGGGCAGGGACTCAGTCCAACAGGAGCAGGGAGAGGAGCCAGAGGAGGGAGGACCGGGAGGGAGGCTGTCAGAGAAACAGGGACCATCACTGTCCCTGACTCACCCTCTGGGACTTCCTGATCTTTGAGAGGCCACAGCCCCTGGTCCCAAAACGTTTGTGTTAACAGCACAACCCTTTCTCGACAAAGCCTCCTGCCCAGCAGTTGATATTCACAGCAGATGAAAATGCAGTTTCGGGTGGGGGCAGGTCACTCCACCTCCCACGCAGAGTAGGAGCTCTCTGGGGAAGTCTTCAGAAAAAGCAGAGTAGGAGCTCTCTGGGGAAGTCTTCAGAAAACCACGGGCCTATCAGAGTTTTTATTTTGCTGCCAGGACGACCAGGGCTCAGAAGGGGGAAGTGACTTTCCCAAGGTCCCAAGCTGTGGGCAGCACCTAGCCCCCACCATGCTGTTCCTCTTCAGTTCTCCGAATCCTTCAGGGCCTGTCTGTATTTTCAGCCTTAGTGTCTCTTAGGGGGTTCAGAGCCAGAGGGAGACACCTAGCTGGCACCCAAGCTGCCCTAAGCCTGCGGCCCCACCAGGCCCCAGGCTGGGCGGGGAGTTCAGCTCCAAGCTCCACCTCACCCTCTAGGGGAGCGCTGAAACCACAGCCGCCATCACATGGTAGGGTGGGGCCCCAGTGTGGGGTGGGAGAAGGCCTTAGGCCCCCCATTGGGTGAGGAGAGAGAAGGGAAAAGAGCCCAAGGTAGGGAGAGTGGAGAGAACAGTGTGGGGGAGAGGGCGCAGGGAGCAGAGCTCGGAGACTTGGGGACGAAAGTGGGGAGCAGGAGTGGCAGGGTGGACAGTGGCTGGGCCTGGACCATCTTCCTTGCAGCTTCAGCCTCCGGAGTCGGGGGCGGGGGGGCGACGTGGAGGCATCTTCCCACAGACGCAGGGGAGGCGGGGGCCTGTCCAGTCCTCACGACGCAGTGTTGAACCAGGATCTTTCTGCGCACCCCGGGGGGCGTCTTTCCCATGCCACCCGCCATTTAACCTGGCTAAAGTCCCCACCCTCGCACCGTTCTGCCTCCCGGTCCACGGATCCCAAGCCTCCGCAGCAACAGCTGTCCTGCCCGACAGCCCCTGCCCTGCCCATCGCCGCCCCCCCACCCCCAGCCTGGACACCCGCCCCACCATCTTCCCAGGGAGGAAGGACCTGGGTGGTCAGGTGAAGGAGGGAGCCGGAGCCCCGCCGAGACCCTGGCTCAGGGCGGGGCTAGCAAGAACCCCACTTGGGCTTCCTAGCTGCCAGCCCCAGGCCTAGGGGTCCGGGCCCCTGGAACGCCCGCATCATCCCGGACTCACCAGCTCGGCGGAGGCAGTGCGAGACGCGTCAGGCTTGGGGCTGCGGAAGAAGTGCAGCCGGGAGGGGCGCTGGCCGGCTGGGAGCCCTGAGAGCCGGCTGGGTCCTCCTCCCGCTTGCCACACGTTCAGCCCGCCTGGCTGCAGCCTGATCAACCCTCTCGAGGCAGGACCCGCTGGTCGGGATACTGACCATTCGGACCGAGGGCCACACCCTCTCTGGGGAGACACGCCCCGACTCCCGCCCCGCCCCGCCCCACCCCCACTGCCTGCCTTTGAGGCCCCCAGATGCCGGAGATGGGACAGTCAGAGGCCACCCTTGGGTGCCGGGTCCTATTCGGGGGAGAGGGGAGCTGGCGGGCCCTTGGGTCAGCGAGGGACTTGGCCCCTACACTGACCCCCCCCCCTCCTCTTCCCCACCACTGGTCCCCCAGCGGCCATGTGGCTCAGACGGGGCAAGGAAAGCTGATGTGGACGCTCCCGGAGAGGAAGGACTCAGCCCAGCACCTGCCCCTGGAATGCACCCCACCACCCCGACCTCTCGAGCTCCTGGCACCTTTCCCCAGTCCCCCAGACCCCCAGCCTGAGGGCACCAGCCTTCCTTCCCTGAGCTAAAGGCGCTTCCAGCACCGGCCAGCAGGGAAGGCTATGCTTCTGAAATTAGACAACTCCTTTCCAAACCAGCCGTGGTCCAGACTGGTGACAGAGCCACCATCTTAGTAAGTAGCCAGCCCTAGGTCATCTCCCTCTCCCTCACCCCTAAAATCCACCCCATCAGGAACCCCACACCCCTAAACCTCCCAATTTGTCCCTATCTCTGCCTGGTCCAAACCACTGTCTTTCCTGCCAGGGAGACCACAGTCACCTTCAGGCTGGTCTACCTGCTTTACTCCTGCCTGGCATCCCTCCATAATCCATTCTCCTTACAGCAATGAGAGTGGTATTTCAAAAATGAAAACCAGATCACCTCACTCCCTGGCTTAAACAACCCTCCATACCAAGCCCGTGCAGCAGGACACCCTTCTCCACACCCCATCTCTTATTGCAATCCTGCCGTTCACATGGCATTCCAGTGTATACACCTGTGCTGTCCACTGTAAGGTCACCAGCCACAGTGGCTATTTAAATATGTCAACTACAGTAAAATTAAATTAAGCATTCAGTTCTACAGTTACACATTTCAAATGCTCATAGTCACGTGTGGTTAGTGGCTACTATAGAGGACAGCACAGATACAGAACTTTTCCATCATAGCAGAGAATTCTATTGGACAGTCCTGCTCTAGACATTCTGAACACATTTCAGTCTCTCCAGTATACCAGTATACCATTCTCTCTACTGTTGCCTCCAAGTCTTTGCATAAGCTGTTGCAACTGTAAGGAACATACACACACACACACACACTGCCTTGCTTTAGCCAATTCCTACCTCTCTGTTTAAACATCACTTCCTTGGGTTGCCTTTCCTAGACCCAGGAACTCAGGTCTCCCACATTGCGGGCAGATTTTTTCACTGTCTGAGCTACTTGGGAAGTCCCTGTGTTCCATGATACTTTGCATTTCTCTGATAGTCACTCATTGTCCATTATGGTTAACATTTAATTGTCTAGCCTCATCTTTAATAATAACAAGAGCCTCCTGAGCAGTTACTATATGCCGGATACTGCTCAGTGCTTTGCATGTAATTTTCAGAGCAACCTTATTTCACAGATTAGGAACTGAGGCTGGGCAAGACTGGACACACTGTCCAAGGCCACAAAGCTGGGAGGTGACAGAGCAAGTATTCGAATCTGGAGCCATGCCTTTACACACTGAGCTGTCCAAGAAGTGAGATCTTGCTTATTTTGCTATATCCTCAGCACCTAGCACAGTGCCCAACCCCAGGTGGTGCTCAAGAAACCTTTGAATTATGATTGTAATGCAGAGGACATTAGTGTGCTGTTGGGGGAAAAGTAAAGAGTAAGTGGAGACTCTCAAGTCCTTCGGTGACAGTTGGGTAGACAACCCTAATTGCAAATCAAGTTTATAAAAAGTCCTCAGATTATCAATCATCAGGAAAATGCAAATGAGATACCACTTGACACCACTAGGGTAGCTATAATTAAAAAGACAGATTATACACTACCTTTAAATCAACTAGAATACAATAAAATTTTTAAAAGACAGATAATGATATGTATTGGTGAGGATATGGAGAAGTTGGGACCCTCATACACTGCTGGCAAATTATACAATGGTGCTGCCGCTTTGGAAAACAGTCTGCTTGTTCCTCAAAAAAATTAAACATAGAATTACCATGATCCAGCAGTTCCACTCATGGATATATACTCAAAAGAAATGGGAAATATCTAGAATAGGGGACTCTCTGGAGATAGAAAGGAGATTGGTGGTTGCCTATGGAGATAGAAAGTAGATCCCTACAGATCTGGAGAGTAACGGGGAACTAAAGGGTACAGGGCTTGTTTGGTTTTTCTTTGTGGCTGCGCCTATGTGTAACTTTTGAGGATCTTAGTTCCCCAACCAGGAACTGAATCTGGGCCACAGCAGTGAAAGCACTGAATCTTAAATACAAGACCACCAGGGAACTCTCAGTATAGGGCTTCTTTGGGAGGAGAGGTGATGAAAGGATTCTAAATTTGATTGTGATGATGGTTGTAGATACGCCAAAAACCATTGAATTGTACACTTTATGTTGGCAAACTATATGTGAATTTTATCTTTAGAAAAAAGAGGTCCTCTGAGCAGACTGCCTGTGTTTTTAGTCAGAAATGAATCAAGCAGAGAAAGACAGCTTTCTCAGTCCGAATGCCACTGAACTCATATTTGAAGAAGCTTCATCCAGTCCAGTTTCCATGGGAGGAAAATCTCCCCCAAGCAGTCTTTATGTTTAGCCTTTCCATATGTTTCAATTCCATGTGTTACACTTAGTAGCTTTTTATAAAGACATGTTTTTCACTTGAATTTGTTTTCAGAATCAATTTTAAGGAAGACAAGTGATTCAAAGCAAGTTCAACAGAGATATTCTTTGGAGAGGGTGGGAAGGCAACTGCCTTTTCGATGTGTATCATTTAAACTATTTGAGTTTTTCACCACTGATTTAAAAAACAAAAAAGGGCATCTCTTGCAGAGCTAAAAAAAAAAAAAAAGACAAACCCAGCTCAACTGTGCAAGAAGTGTCTAAAGCCTGTGCATAATTAATGTAAATTCTTAAGAGACATGGGAAAGAGAAGTGCAGAGTGGGAAGGCAAGAGCTGCTCTGGCCTTAGAGAAAAGGAAAGGTGGAACTTGGGGGAAGTGAGTGCACAAACCAGAGCCTGCTCCTCTGCTTCTCCCAAGACTTGGTCCAGAGCCTGGGCTGGGCCGGTGTCTTGGCTTGCAGCCTCTCTGAGCAGCTCTGTGTCTGTGACTGGCAGAGAAGTAGAAATAAGCCAGTTTAGGAGGCTGAACAGGCTTCCTGGAACAAGGGAGGAGACTGGAGTTGAGCAGGCTGGTACTGGAAGAGAAAAATACTAGCTGAGGTAGCTAGGAAGGCCAGGAGTGCCTCCTGCAGGAGGGAAGTCCTGCAAAGTCCCACGGGTGTGGGTGCAGTCTGCCTGGCCTGGGAGATCCTTGCTCTAAGCGGAAGCAAGCTGCCCCTTCTCATACGGTCTCTGCGCCACCCCCCCCACCCCCAGGACCACAGCTCAGCCTGGCCCAGATGTGGGGCCTCTCTCAGGACCCAGAATAGCCACAGCCAGGCCCCAGGCCAAATCTGGGAGCCCAAGTTCATAGCCTCTGGGGAATTTTCCAGACCTGGGCTGGGTCTGGGCCCGTACTCAACAACCCCCAGCTACTGGCTTATGGATGTCCGATTTTTTGTGTGTGTATGTAATAAAGTTTTATTAAAGTATAAAGGAGATAGAGAAAGCTTCTGACATAGGCATCAGAAGGGGGCAGAAAGAGTACCCCCTGCTAGTCTTCAGCTGGATGTTATATAGTCAGAAAACGTGTTTGTTAAGAGAAAAAAGAACTAGCGCTCCAAGCACCTTTACCTTGTCCCGAAGGATCCCGGACGAGCCCCCAAGATGAAAGGTTGTTGTTGAATTACGATGCCGGGATTCTTGGCCCCGAAGGAGAAGAATTCAATCTGGAGCCAGAGATGAGGCTTGATCACTCAGTGCTTTTGTGTAACCAAGTTTTATTAAAGTATAAAGGAAACAGAGAAAGCTTTTGACATAGGCATCAGAAAGGGGCAGAAAGAATACCCCAGATGCCGGATTTTACTACTACAAAGACCAGAAGGGAAGGATATTCTGCCGTCCGGGAGACAGGAGAGAAAGGGGAGTGGAGAGGCGGAGTCGAGATAAAGATGAGGCAGACAGAGGAAACGGTGGTCAAAGGGGCTACAAAGTCAAAGCCGGTAAGAGAGACACAGCCAGAGATCCAGACAGTCTGGCGACAGCGATAGGAGAAAGACCAGACACAGGCAGAGTCAGCCTGGGCCAAGGAAGCATCAGATAGCCTGACTGAGGCAAAGGATGACCCAGGGTGCGTCCAAGGTCGAGCCGAAAAATACGCGATAGAGCACGGAGGGGTGAAGGCGAATCAGGAGACCAAGCAGGAAGATGCAAAGAGCCTCCCGTTAACGCCTCAGCCACGCCCACACCCATGACTCCTCCCCTCCGCGCCTCAACCACACCCAGGTCGTGCGAAGGCTCGGCTCCGCGCCTCAACGGCCCCTCACACCCACCCAATTTCCCGAGGGAGTCCCCCCGCCCCCCTCCCCCGTTAGCGTCCCCTCCGGCTCCCGTCCAGATGAGGCCCCGCCCTTTTCCCCACGCGCCATAGGACGCAAGTGTCCGCGGTTCCCTGGGGCTCCCAGGGAAGGAAGCGGTAGGAGCGCTGCAGTGCCTCCCAGTCGACGCCTCACTCCCCTCCTCAGTCACAGCACCACGAGGGAGTCGGGGCGTCCAGGCTGGGGCTCCTGCTTCTCTCCAGGGGAGCGGGTGTGCGCTTGCGGTGTGGTGCACCCAGGGCTGGGGAGGCACCTGCCTCGCACTCTGGACGCGGTAAGGTTGGAAACGCGCTCTCGAGCCGGGCCTTCACAGCATTTTCTTTTTCACTCCTGACCACCTTGGGAGCTAGATCTGTGGTCTCCATTCAGAAAAGGGATCCAAACATGGAGTGGCTTGTTCTGGATCACAGCATAGTTCGCAAGTGACAGTGGTGGGATTTGAACACAGGCAGTCTCGCCAACTTTTGCCTTCCTATCTCTTTTTTTCCACGAAGTCACAAAGGTTTATTGTATAACTTACAGCCTTAAAATTTTTAATGTGCTTGGTAATTTTTAAGAATGTACACACTTTTAAAACTAACAGTTCTAGAATTTTGACAGAAGTATATACGCATATGACCATCACAGTGGTCAAGACACAGAACGTTGTCATCACCCCAAAGTGTGCTCTGGTGCTCCTTTGCCAGCCCCTCCTTCACCGCCATACTCTGATAACCAAGGATGATTTCCATTCTCACAGCTTTAGTTTCCAGAACGTCACCTAAATGGAATCGCATACTGTGTAATCCTGACTTCTTCTAAGGTCCCACATCACATATCTTGCTCTTGCTGCAGTTCCCCTTGGCAGTGTCTGACCCTCCTCCCAGGTGCCTAGACTTTGAGGAGAGTTTGTCCTCACTGCCTGGGGCTGCTGCAAGCCTGGAAAAGGAAGGATGTTGTGAAGGTGTCTTAGTCCATTCAGGCTGCTACCGCAGACAGGGTAGCTTATAAACAATAGAAGTTTATTCCTCTTAGTTCTGGAAACTGGGAGTTCAAGTCAAGTCCCCAGTATGGTCACACTGGGGAGGCCCTCTTCCTGGATGCAGCCAGCACCTCTTCCTGGTGTCCTCATCCTCACTTGCGGGGTCTCCTTTGTAGGGGCACTGATATCATTCATGAGGGCTCCATCCTCCTGAACTAAGCACTTACCAAAGCCCTCCCTCCTTATACCATCATATTGGACATTAAAATTTTGACCTGGGCAAGGGGCACACAAATATTCAGACCATAGAAGAGGAAATGACAAGGTGACTCAGGAACCAAGGACAGGAGCTCAGAACAAGACTTAGAACATTTCAGAAATAACACTCACATTTAGACTTTATTGGGTAACTCATTTTAGATTTGAATGTGAGACCCTCCCTCAGACCCTCATAGTGCCCTGGGGGCCGCCTCTTTGCTAAGAAACCATCTCAGAGGAGAAAGGTTGTTGGCCAGAAAGGCTGGGTGTCCAGGCCAGCATGGCTTGCAAGCGGCCCTTAAGTCCAGAGAGTTGGAGAGAGAACTGGAAAGCTTATGCATCAGAGTTTTCCTTTGGTTCCCTGCATTCTCTCCTTTGATCACAGGTCTACTTTTTCTCTTTGGTTTTTGGAGAACTCTGCCCTTCATGAGAGAGGCTTTCCTTGAATGTCTTGCACCAAAAAGCTAGCTGTGTGGATGGGGCTTCACTGAGCACCCCCGAGTTTAGCAGATGGTTGTCCACTTCGTTGCCCCCCCCCCCAGCTCAGCAGGGTCTTCTTTATACTTATGTCCTTGGGCACTAGGAGGTCTCAGCTTCTCTACTGAGTTACACGTGGTCGTCCACCATCCAGGGCCAAACACTGCTGGCCGTGCCCTGCCTGGTTTCCCCTCCCACTCTCTCTGTCCGTGTTGACATATTTTTTAAAAATGGATTTATTTTTGGCTGTACTGGAGCTTCCTTGATGTGTATGCGCTTTCTCTAGTTGCAATGGGTGGGCTTCTCATTGCGGTGACTTCTTTGGTTGCTGAGCCCCAGGTCTAGGGCTTACAGACTCAGTAGTTGTGGCGCATGGGCTTAGTTGCCCCAAATCCTATGGAACCTGCTGGGTTGGCAGGCAGATTCTTAACCACTGGACCATCTGGGGAGACCTGCACCTTTTTTTTTTTTTTTAAATCTTCTATGATCATTTTAGAAGGATTTGGAAAGAAACCATTTTAATACTGGAAGACCAACCATGACTGTGATGTATTATGTCTGTTTTCAAGACAATCTGGAGTCATCCCCATGGCCCCACCTCCCAAAAAATGAAGACATTGAAATTGAGGAAATGTGCAGACCACCTTTTGGAGGTGTTCATGATATAAGGAAGCAGGGAGTGGCCAGTACCTGGAAGGAGATGAGGAGCCAAGGTAGGAAGGATTAACTGTTTAAAGATCAGCTATCCATGTAGTGACAGATTCTGTTTATACACTAATGAATGATCCAACAATGGTCAATGCAGGGGGAGGGTACCTGCACCAACAGAGACCTCGAGAAGGTCAGAGGGTGGCCCCAGTGAAGGGACTCACCTGTTCATGTAGTGAGAAAAGAAGACAAAGTGGGTCCAAGTGCAGAGAGGTTTCAGGTCAAGGGTGGGAAGGTCCAATGGCCTGTGTTTTCTCTAAGAAACATTAAGTCAAGGCCACCATCTGGGAATGCGGGTGTGGGAACTTTGAAGAAATAGAACCTATTAGCTCTTAGAGAAATGGAGGAGGACTTGAGTTTTGTTAACATTAATTTAAAATGAAACCAGTCAACCTGAGTGTGTGGTATACTCCCCCTGGAAGGTGGGTGCAGACAAGGGGAAGACAGGTGCAGGACTCTTCCAGGCCTGGGGTTTTACTAGATGACTAGGAAGGAGGAAGAGGTGTGTTTCCAAGGGTGGGGTTATATGGAGGAATCAGACCCTCTCCTACCTCCTCACCATCCAGACATCGGGAATGCACAGCAGCTTATAGGACCCTGGATACCCTAAAGCTCAAGGAGTTCCTGGCTTCTCTTAAAAATAAGCCAGAAACCACATGACAGCTGGTGCACAAAACTGCCTGAGCCTGAGAAACAGTGAAAATGTCAGAGAAGGAAAAAGATGAAAGATGTTCTCCAAAGGCTGAAATAGGGGGTATTGCTTGTGTGCTAAAGTCGTGTCCAATTCTGTGACCCTATGGACTGTAACCACCAGGCTCCTCTGTCCATGGGATTCTCTAGGCAGGAAACTGGAGTGGGTAGCCATGCCCTCTTCCAGGGGGATATTCCTGACCCAGGGATCAAACCCACGTCTCTTATGTCTCCTGCATTGACAGGCATGTTCTTTACTACCTGCTCCACCTGGGAAGCATGAAGGAACCTCAAGCTGACCCTGCCAAATTAACGGCCTCTCCTGCCAGAGGCTGGAATGGGGCTCTGATTTCATGTCTGTACCTCAAACTTACAGATGTGCAAAGGCCTCTCCTTGGTATCTACGCAGCTCTGAACTCACACATGCCATAGTTAGTTTAATTCTGACTTTATTATTTTTTCATTAATTTATTTATTTTCATTGGAGGCTAATCACTTTACAACATTGTAGTGTTTTGCCATACATTGACATGAATCAGCCATGGGTGTACATGTGTCCCCCATCCTTAATTCCCCTCCAACCTCCCTCCTGACTTTATTATTTTTAAAATTTTATTTATTTATTTATTTTTGGCTGCACTGGGTCTTCGTTGCTGTGCACAGGGCTTTCTCTAGTTGCAATGAGCAGGGGCTGCTCTCTGGTTGTGATGAACGGGCTTCTCATTGCACTGGCTTCTCTGGTCGCAGAGCGGGGGCTGTAGATGTGAGGGCTTCAGGGGCTGTGGTGCATGAGCTTAGTTACCCAAGGCATGTGGAATCTCCCTGGACCAGGGACTGAACCTGTGTCCCCTGCGTTGGCAGGTGGATTCTTCTCTTTTTCTTTTGGCAAGTGAATTCTTAACCACTGGACTACCAGGGAAGTCCTAATTCTGACTTTGAGGGTTGGTTTTATGGAAATATTTCTTCTTTTTCTTTGCTCTTAGCTATATATATAATTTTCACCACGTGGCTTGAGGGATTTCAGTTCTAATTAGAGTTTTCATCTTTTTTGGATATATGCCCAGGAGTGGGATTGCTGAATTAAATTTTAACTCTATTTTAGTTTTTTACCCTTCATACTGTTCGGCATAGCAGCTACACCAGTTATATTCCTACCAACAGTGTACAAGTGTTCCCCTTTCTCCACATCGTTTCCATCATTTGTTATTTGTAGACTCTTTGATGATGCCCATCCTGACCAGTATGAGGTGATAGCTCATGGTAGTTTTGATTTGTATTTCACTAATAATTAGCAACGTTATTAATCAGCACATTTTTATGTTCTTCTTGGCCATCTGTATATTTTCTTTGGAGAAATGTCTATTCAGGTCTTCTGCCCATTTTTTGATTGGGTTGTTTGTTTCTTGTTATTGAGCTGTATGACCTGTTTATATTTGGAAATTAAACCCTTGTTGATCATATCATTTGCAAATATTTTCTCCTCTTCCATAGGTTGCCTTTTCTTTTTGTTGATGATTTCCTTTGCTGGGCAAAAGATTGTAAATTTGATTAGGTCCCATTTGTTTATTTCTGCTTTTATTTCCTTTGCTTTTCCTCTCCTCCATTTTTGTCACCTTCTACCAAGGATTCCTATTGTCTGTATGTTACTGCTTCTACTTTTATCCTCTGTATCTTTTAGCTTCTCTTTTATATTATCTGTTCCTTCTTTCTTTTTTTACTTTTGGGGAATTTCTGTCATTCTAGTTCATTAACTCACTCTTCAGCTAATTCATCCATTCAAGACATGCCCGGAAAGTACATATAACACATGTGCAGGCTTTTATGGTGACCCTGAAACACAAAAGGTAAGGGGCAGAAGGTGGAGATGCAAACCTTGTGTGGGACATGTCCCACAATATTTGAATATTGTTCTTTAGTCCAACTATTATATATTTAACCTATTATCTCTTATTGGTTCTTCTTAATATTTTTGTATTCTTGTTTTGTAGTTCCAATTTCTTCCTTGTATCTTTTAATATATTCATTAGTCTAATTTAAAAGTCCTTATTCTGAAGATAATTAAGTGTGTAACTTCTCTCCTGAAAGAGGTGATGCCCTTAAACCATGAGACCTAACACTGTCTCCAAGTCAATGTCTCTAAGCTGGTGTCACTGAAGTTAAAAGTGAAGTACTGAGAGCAGAGAAGGCTGCCGTACTGCATCCTCTGGGGTGTATTCTGTTCTGTCCGTAGGCCCTGACAATTTCAGTGCGTGGGGAGCATATAAGTCTCAGAGGGAGGCACCAGAGAAGCAGCCAGCCACTCCTCACCCCACAGAACAAGCCCTCCAGGCCTGACTTTACACTTTACTCTTCAGAGGGAAGCAGCATTAGAGGGACTCTGCCTTGCATCGTCATCCCCCAGGTCTGGGTGTTTGGAGCAGGAGATGATTAGGCAACTGGCAAAATCAGTGGGTCCCGACCTGTTTTTTCCAATATCTCCCAAACACAGGCGATCTGGGCTTCCCTGACTTGACTCCAAAGGCCTGGAGCAGAGATCAAAGTCCCTGAAGGTGTGGGGCAAGTACTGTGGGTCCTAAGGCAATGGTAGGGGAGTACAGAACCCAATTCTCCATTTCCTTGTCCCCAGCACCCTGTAGACTCTCACACCCTCTCCTCTCTTGGGTAGGAGCCCACAGGGTGCCTGACTGTGACCTGGCTTGGTATTTATCACCATGTCTGTTTACCTGTCTGTTCTGCTCCATGACAAAGCATGTTTGGGCAGCCTTAGCACTTTGCTTAGAGTAAGAAGGACCAATCCTCCCCTTTTTTTCCTTCCTTTTTTTTTTTGTTTTAAATTGAAGTATAGTTGATTTACAGTGTTGTGCCAATCTCTGCTATACAGCAGAGTGCCTCAGTTATATATATACTTTTTCATGTTTTTTTTTCATTATGGTTTCTCCAAGGAGATTGGATATAGTTCCCTGGGCTACACAGTAAGACCTTGTTGTTAATCTATTCTATATATAGTAGTTTGCATCTGCTAATCCTGAACTCCCAGTCCATCCCTCTCCCTCCCTGCAAGAAGGACCGGTTTATTTCTACAGACCATAGGCTTTAGATTAAGGCTCAGAATAACATTCTCATCCTCAGGAGATGTTGGGCCCAGATTCACACATAGCTGTTTGGCCCACCTTCCCAGATGAAAGGGGTTATATTTGCTGATTTCTGGGCAGACCCAAAGCATGTCCCATAGAAGGTTCTGCCTCTTATCTTCTGTGTTCCGGGCTTACCCTGGAGAGCCTGCACACGTGTTATATGTACTTTGAGTGTGTATCTTTAGGCATGGGCCCCTTATTTCACTATAAATTTTCACATGTGTGCGTGCTAAGTTGCTTCAGTTGTGTCCGACTCTGTGACACTATGGACTGTAGCCCTCTAGGCTTCTCTGTCTATGGGATTCTCCAGGCAAGAATACTGGAGTGGGTTGCCATGCCCTCCTCCAGGGGATCTTCCCAACCCAGGGATCGAACCTAGGTCTCTGATAGTCTCCTGCATTGGCAGGTAGGTTTTTTACAACTAGCGCTACCTGGGAAGCCCATAAATTTTCACATGAGAAGACCCATCTTAAGACACTCGCTCACTGAGCCCAGTGGTCAGAGCTTGGAGGCATGCTGCACAGTGCTGGCCTGAAATAGGAGTGGGGAGGGCCGAGCTGGAAGTGAGACAAGTGACTTATTTTGGGTGGGTGACGCGAGTCTGCGGGGGGGGGCAGCCTCTTAGGGGAAATCTTTAGCACTTTACTGGAATCAAACAGTTTCCACCTGCCTTCTTGTGGTTTTACAGAAGAGGTGGGGAGGTGGCAGAGATAGCAGCAGCTGGGGGAGGGCCTGGAAGGGCGGAGGATGAGAGTGCGGACTCCTCCAGCCCCCGCTGCCCCCCCTTTCCCCGCTGCCATACCTCAGCCCCTGCTGCCTCCCCAGTCCTTGCTGCCCCCCCCAAGCCCCCGCTGCCACCCCTCAGCCCCTGCTGCCAGCCCCGGTCAGCCCCTGCTGCCTCCCTAGTCCTTGCTGCCCATCCCCCATCACCACCTGTCTTCTGGCCTCTGGAGTTCTTTGTCTTTCTGAGCTCCCTGCTCAGGCCCTTGGGTGACTCAGGGCCTTCTTCCTTCCAGAGGTCCTGGCTGGCATGGGGGCAGGAGCCATACATTCCCGTCAGCTTCTCCATCTGCTTCCAGGAAAAGCTTGGGAGAGGAGTAGAATTATCTAACAGGCCAGAAGAGCGTCTGAGTTAAAGTACTGGCTGCAAAAAGAGAACAGGCTGCTTCAACTTCTAAAGGAGATTATGCTCAGGCCTGATGCTCAGAAAGACAGCTTTCACAGGAGTGGAGGGGCTGGGGTGCCACTTCTCAGAAGCCAGGGGCAAGCAGGAGCTTTGGAGCTGCCAGCTAACCTGCCAAGGGGTTGGGGGAGCCTGGTGTATACAAAGGCTGAGTGTTCTGGTTGGTGGGCGGGGGCATTCTCCCTGAGAAATGAGGCCTTCTGTGGAAGAGCCCTTAAAACCCTCTTCCCCCGCAAACACTGAAGCATCGCCTTCTGGACACAATAGTCAGTAGTTTCCACTCTGCCTCAGGGTGAGCAGAGCAGGTCTGAAGACTGGAGGTTGGAACATGGGCAGGCTCAGCAGACCCTCCATCCCTGTTCCTGCTCCAGAGCTTGCTGTGGGCGCCACGAACTTGCTGCTGCTTGAAGGGCAGGGTGCATGCCCAGCACCTCCATTCCTTCAGCACGTGATCTGTGCCTCCCAAACACTGGCCTTGAGGGGTGGAGGGAAGGCTGCCAGTTTTCAGCTTTGCTCCTCTCTTTGGCCTGGAAATCCTAAAGAAAAAGATTGCCAGATTCTTTTCAAATTCCAAACTTTTTATAAAGGCACCATAAACAAAAGGTGAAACAACACTCTGAAAGACAGTATTTATTGCAATTATAAAGAAAAATGATTACTTTTTAGAATATGTAAGGCAACATCTTCCCTGGGTCAGGAAGATCCCCTGGAGAAGAAAATGGCAATCCACTCTAGTATTCTTGTCTGGAGAATCCCATGGACGGAGAAGCCTAGTAGGTTACAGTCCACGGGGTCGCAAAGAGTCGGACATGACTGAGCAACTTCACCTTACCTTACCTTCACCTTAAGGCAACGTTACCAATTAGCAATACGATAGGCAATGATGTGAACATGTAAAGTGAAGTCACTCAGTCGTGTCAGAATTTCCTTCTTTTTCAGGGCTGAATAATATTTCATTGCATGTGGTACAGTATTTTTTGAAGGGTGACTTTGTAGTAATCATAAATTTCCATGATGGCATTCTTTGATATCATTCCACTTCTAGTTATAACCTGAAGAAATATTTGCACATCTCAGATGAGACATTTACAAAGATGTCCATTGCAGCATTGTTTATTTTTTGGCTGCACTGTGCAACATGGCCTTCCCTGGTGGCTCAGTGGTAAAGAACCCCCTGCCAAAGCAGGAGACGTGGGTTCAATCCCTGGGTTGGGAAGATTCCCCTGGAAAAGGAAATGGCAACCAGTATTCTTGCCTAGGAAATCCCATGGACAGAGGAGCCTGGCAGGTTTCAGTCCATGTGGTCACAAAAGAATTGGACATGGCTTAGTGAATAAACACCAACAACAATGAAGCATATGGGATCTCAGCTCCCTGACCAGGGATGGAATCTATGGCCCTTGCAGTGGAAGCATGGGGTCCTAACCACCGGCACTCTTTCCCTTGCTAAGTTTCTGCTATACTGGCCTTCATACTGCTTTTGAACTTAAGCTTTCTTCTCTTCCAGGACCTTTGCACACTATGTTCCCTTTGCCTGGATTGCCCTTCCTCCGTATATCGTCAGGCAAGTCCCTCATTTCCTCCAGACCTTGCTCAAATGTCATATTATTTGTGGGGCTTTCCCTGATCACCCAATGCCCTGTATTCTGCTTTGTTTTTTCACTATAGCACTTTCCATTGCCTAAGAAATGATATACTTATCTGTTTATCGGTCTCCTCTCCTCTTTAAGTTTTGTAAGAACAGACATGGTCAGCTTTGCTCATTGCTACATTTCCAATGCTGTAAACAGTGAAAGTGTCAGTTGCTCAGTCGTGTCTGACTCTTGGCAACCCCATGGACACACGAGGCTCCTCTGTCCATGGAATTCTGTAGGCAAGAATACTAGAGTGAGTAGCCATTCCCTTCTCCAGGAGATCATCCCAATTCAGGGACAGAACATGGGCTTCCTGCACTGCAGGCAGATTCTTTACCATCTGAGCCACCAGAGAAAGAGAGTAGATATTTGTTGAATTAATAGATGAGTGGATAAATAGTCTTTCGGTGGTTTCCTCTGGGGAGTGAAAGAGGTAAGAGATTTTTCACTTTTTACTGGATATTCCTGTATATCATTAGATGTGTTTTTATCAAGTTTGTATCACCTTATTTAAAAAAATAAAAAAAATTAAAAACCATGTCTAAAATTTACTATTATTTTCTCTGTTAACAGCTGCTTGAAGACAAGCTATGGTAGGTACCACTTGACTAAGAACAGCTTATGGAAGAAACATCTAACTTGGAAAGTTTTATCTATCTCCTTGTGTTTGAAAAATATTTTCATTTATATTTTTCTCTTCTGTATTTGTGTTGCTCTTTTTTTTTTTTTTTTTTTTTGGACTGCACTTTGATTGTGGCATTCGAGATCTTTAGCTGTGGCATGTGGGATCTAGTTCCCTGACCGAGGATCAAACCTAAAGTTCCCTTGCATTGGGAGCGTGGACTGTTAGCCACTGGACCACCAGGGATGTCCCTGTGTTGCTTTATTTTAGCAGTCGAATTTCCAGGCCGTTTGTGGCAGTCTCTGAGGCCACAGCAGCAGGTTTCTGTCCTGCAGAGGCCGGGAACAAAGCACAATCAGTAGTGCTGGGCAAGGAGATGTGGATGTGAGTTGTGGTTCAAACAAGGTTTTTCAAAGTGTGAGCGATGGTAACTGACTGAAAAGAAAATTGAAAAAAAGAAAAAGTGAAATTGGACATTGGAACACACTGGACTGAACCACACTAAGCTGGCTCCTTTAAGGCAGAACTTCTTGGAGCCTTCAAGATGGCCTCCAAGGGGAAGATAGCAGACAGCTAGCTTCCTGAGCTCCTGTGACCACAGCATCCTTCTGAGAGGTTGTTAACATTTAGAGGACAAAGCTTGGAAAACACACATAAATTTCTGCCAGTAAAGATGTTCCTTAAGAGGAGTCCTGGCTGGTGGTACATTGTCCAAAGAATAGGAGCTAGAATAAGCTACAGGGGTTGGCAGAGACCTATCAGCTGGAACGTGAACCTCACCATTCAACTTCTGATGACCACAAAAAAGTTGGGAGTGGGGGGTAGGACAGGATGGTGATAGGATCAAGAAGGTACAAAGAAAGGAAAATCTCAAAACTTATTTCAGCAGTTAATATCATTACACTAAGTGCAAGATCCTTTCTCAGAAATCAACATTTGTCTAAAGCTTCTATTTTTTCTAAAAAAAAAAAATTAGTATTTATTCAGCTGCATTGGGTCTTAGCTGCAGCATATGGACTCTAGTTCCCTGACCAGGGATCAAAACCTGGTCCCCTGCATTGGGACCTCAGAACCACCAGGGAAGTCCCTACAGCTTCCATTTGGAGTTGGCTGGGCCTGATTGAAAGGGCGTGTATTATACCTTTGCCCCTTCAGAATGAGGTATCTAAAATGCAGCCTGTTAAGATTTGGGAAGTCTTGTGAGATATAGTTTCCATAAAGAATCAAACAGACACTTGTGCAAACTAAGTCTACTGAGTGAGTGTGGTCTGACTTCAGGAAACACGCTGCTGGCCCCACTTCCCAGTTGATAGCACAGGTTGGGTAAGACCACACAGAGGTTTCCTTGTTCAGACCTCCAGTTGTGTGCAGTGTTTGAGGGATTCCCAAGGACAGGAGGAAATTCCATGAGAATTAGAGCAACAGCTGAAAACTTTTTCCCTCAGGGGATTCACAGGAGTGCAGACCTCAAAGCCTGTCAAGTCATGTAGTGATCTGAGGGAAAAGGACATTCTTGTCCTATTGCCCAAATCAGCACTAGTCTTCACTGCAGCTATTCCGGTGAAATGCTTTTCTCTCAGGTTAAGTGTAGAAATTTTAATCTTCAAAACTCAGGTTTAGTTACAAAAGGCCTATTTATATTAAATATTCAAGCAATACTTGTTTAGCAAGCACTAGTTTGAGGACATCCTGAAGGGTTAGGGGAAGAAACCGAATAAAACTTTATGCATTTTCTGAGCTTTGTGAGAGGTGACACTTGGACCCCAATCCCTGCCTTGCCTGTAACAAGAACTAGGGGCTTGGTTAAGTCAAGCACTAGACTGAGAAGGATATAACCTTCCAACCTGACAGCATTAACAGGCTAAAGTGCTTATTTCCAGTGTCTAACTTACCCAAGAAAATCAGTCAAGTATTCCAGTTTAGTGTATGTTCAAAATTAAGTGGGTTTCCAGGAGAAAAGTTGAAACAGCTTTTGCTGCTGAAACAGTTAAGTTGCGCACAAAGCTCTTCTCAGGTATACCTGGACTCTTGTGAGGCTTGGGTTTCTTCTACGTTTGTATATCGCACCTCTGGGTGATTCTTACCCCTCAAGCTACGCTTGTGGTTACACTAGTTTTAGTGCCAGAAGTGATTTTCTTAGCAGTGTAAAGCTGAGGACCAGGACAATTTCCAACTTTTCCCCCTTCCACACCCAGCGCCTCCCCTTCCTATTTCCAGTTGAGAACCACCACTGAAGAAAATTATGAAGCGGGGGAATGGTAGATAAAGGAGGGCTGTGCCCCCAAATATTCTTACACCACCTTCAATTAGCACTGGAAGTATACTTCCTGATGCTTAACCATGTTATGCCCTTACTCACATCCAACTCTGCAATCCCACGGAGCCTGCTAGGCTCCACTGTCCATGAAATTTTCCAGGGAAGAATACGGCAGTGGGTTGTCATTTCCTTCACCAGGGGGTATTCCCGACCCATTGATGCAACCTGCATCTCTTGGTTCTCCTGCAGGCCGATTCTTTTACCACGGCGCCACCTGGGATGGGAGCACAAAACTGCTATGTGCGACTTCCCCAAGATTCTTACCACCTAAGTTACAGAATCTCCTTCACTGGAGCACTTACCCCTACAAGGAGGCAAAGCTGTTATGTCATTAGGAACCAAAATGTTAATAACCACCTTAACTCAATCTTTCTCCTCACCCACGGTGACCAAGGCTCCATTTGGTTCTTGGTTCAGTTCACTTAAAGAGAAAATTATGGTTCTATTATCTAAGGCTAAATACCTGTTAAAGTGTAAAGCACCAGAGGAAAAAGGACAATAGCCAACCAATAATTATTTCAGAACACAATTGAACAGCCTCAAAATTTCATTTTTCTGTAATAAGTCTTGATTTTGTTACCCACTATTTGAGGAGGTAGCAAAGTGCTTTCCCTCAATATGCCTCCATACTCTTACAACAATTTGACCTTGAACAAAGTTCTCTACCTTGGCACACGGAATGTTTGCCAATGACTTAAAATTTGGTCGCACAAAACTCAGTCCAATGCCTTCTTCGAATACCATTTTAACCTCTTAAGAGTACCATTACCATGTAATTTCACAACAGACACCAAAAGTGCATGCAACAAAACTTTTATTAACATTTTGAACAGGTTCAGCTATTACTGAAACTGGTTATTTCTAAACTTAAATTGGGGTAAATGGCTAGAGTGCAGAACGATGCCATCATTGAACATTATGAATAGAAGACTGAAGAATTAACAGCCACCCCTAAGACGAAGGACCAGGTGCAGGGTTGACTCTTTCTGAATGTTGTAATCAGAAAGAGTGCGGCCATCTTCCAGCTGCTTGCCGGCAAAGATGAGCCTCTGCTGGTCAGGGGAATGCCTTCCTTATCCTGGATCTTGGCCTTCACGTTCTCGATGGTGTCACTGGGCTCCACCTCCAGGGTGATGGTCTTGCCGGTCAGGGTCTTCACGAAGATCTGCATACCACCCCTCAGACGGAGAACCAGGTGCAGGGTCGACTCCTTCTGGATGTTGTAATCAGAAAGAGTGCGGCCATCTTCCAGCTGCTTGCCGGCAAAGATGAGCCTCTGCTGGTCAGGGGGAATGCCTTCCTTATCCTGGATCTTGGCCTTCACGTTCTCGATGGTGTCACTGGGCTCCACCTCCAGGGTGATGGTCTTGCCGGTCAGGGTCTTCACGAAGATCTGCATACCACCCCTCAGACGGAGAACCAGGTGCAGGGTCGACTCCTTCTGGATGTTGTAATCAGAAAGAGTGCGGCCATCTTCCAGCTGCTTGCCGGCAAAGATGAGCCTCTGCTGGTCAGGGGGAATGCCTTCCTTATCCTGGATCTTGGCCTTCACGTTCTCGATGGTGTCACTGGGCTCCACCTCCAGGGTGATGGTCTTGCCGGTCAGGGTCTTCACGAAGATCTGCATACCACCCCTCAGACGGAGAACCAGGTGCAGGGTCGACTCCTTCTGGATGTTGTAATCAGAAAGAGTGCGGCCATCTTCCAGCTGCTTGCCGGCAAAGATAAGCCTCTGCTGGTCAGGGGAATGCCTTCCTTATCCTGGATCTTGGCCTTCACGTTCTCGATGGTGTCACTGGGCTCCACCTCCAGGGTGATGGTCTTGCCGGTCAGGGTTTTCACGAAGATTTGCATTTTGACCTATAAGGTTTAAAAGGAAAACGTTACTGTGCCATTTTGAGAGTCTTCTACCGCCTTTCAGTAAAACGGTTTTTTAAAACATATTCTAAAACGCCGTAACTACGTCAAGATCTCTCACAGATCTCCCCTAATTTTTACTAGACAATGTATCAGTCACTGAAGGCAAAATTCCTTAGTCAAGACGTCTCCCTAACAGGTTGGAGACTCGAAAGTATCTGAGATTATCATCTACAACTGTCCAGGTACTTCGTTAAGATCCCGCCCAATTCCCCCCAAACCTAGTAATCAAGTCAGCATTTAGATAAAAAGCTTTTTTAAACGCAACTGGGGACCTCACCTCCGCCACGGCAGAATTCGAATTAAAAACGTTTCCAGTAGCCCCCGCCGACTACCTCTCTTCCACCTTTCCCCCTGAAGCAGACGCGACGGAATCTCCATCGGTTAAGAGTCCGTTGACCTCAGCCGGTAGGCGGGCGCGCGCGCCAAACCGCCCCCGCTCCCGACGCGTAAACAAGGCCCGCTCTTCCGGAAAGGCCGGGGCCGCGTCACCTCGCTTCCCCTCCCCCACCCCCACCCGCCTCGTCTCGCGGACTCCAAGCCCCTGCGGCTCGCCCTCACGGAAGCCCCTTTTCCGCTCCTCCCGACGCTCACGGCTGCGGGCCAGTACCTGTGAGTGAATGCGAAGATGCCGAAAATTCAATCACGCCAAGTCACCTCAAGGACGACACAGGAACCCAACAATGCCAGTCGCGTCTAAGTGCTCTGGCTCGGCGGGGCCGATATTTATACAACGTCTGTTGTGTTACTTATCACTCTTACGTAGGCCTAGTGTCCCTGCGCCACTGAAAGTAGTTCACTCGGCCCCACCTCTCGCGACGCAGTTATGTCCCTTGACTGAGCTCTAAATTCCTCAGAACCGGAAAAAAGGATCCTAATAAATCAGCTCCCCTCTCCTCTAGATGATCCTTCTCCTCCTTTAGGAAAAGGTAGGAAAACTATCGGGCGGATGAATTCGAGTTAAGGGGCTCTTCCTCGAAAGCTCTGGAAACTTCCTTGCAGCGCCTGCGCTAATTGGTGAGGGGTGTGAGGCGAGCTCGGCTCTGATTGGTGGGGAAGGCAGCGGCTCGGCTGTTGCTGGGCTCCCGCTGGGGTGATTCGGCGACGACGTTGCTTAGTAACTGAGAGCGCGTGCGCGGCAGAGGCGCGCCTTCGCTAGAGAAGCATACTTCCGGCTAGGGGTGGAGGAGGGGTCTTTCCCTCCCGCCTCTTAGGCCCGGCTCTCTCAAATGTGTTGTTGGGTTTTAGGTCAGAATATAGCGGGTTCTGCGGTGATTTTCCCGAGAACGTGGTGGTCTGGAGGTGCCCAGAAGGTAGGCGGCGGAGCCCGCAGTTTTTCTGGTGTCTGCTTTGAGGCACAAGCCCCTCTCACATCGGCCGGTTTTATTTTTGTTGTCTGGAGCACAGTTGCGGAACTTGAGTCACGTTGTACAGTTAGGGTGCTTTGGTCGTGCTTTGAGGAGACGAAAACTAGACTCGGGACTCCGTGCTGGGCCCGAGTATCCCCCAACCCCCTCCGCCCCACCGACCGAGGAGGACCCCTCCCCCACCGCGGAGGCGTTCCCCTGACGAAGTTCCTCCCGACCTCCCTCCACGCGGGGCATTCCTCCCCGCAACGTCTCCCACGCAGAGGCCTCCTCCCACTCCCCATTCCTCGCTACGAACCCCCCCCGCCACGGTGGAGGCCTTGTCCCCCTTCCTCATTGCGGAGTCCCCACACTGCCCGTTGCTCCACTGCACAGCCCCCTCTCCCGCCAATCGCCACTCCAGGTGACCCGGTGGCCCTGCTTAGAAATGCCTCCGTACATCCCTTTCCCTCACTGCTGTTTGTCCAGACCCCAAGTGAAAGATGATGTGGACCAGGGAGCCGACAACCCACATGGAGAGATAGAATTCACGCACGAAAGAATTCGCGACACTAGCGTTTTTAGTGTCCTATCAATATGTTGGTTGTGCCAGCGACATTATGGGTGGTTTAACCAGCTAGGACCCCGCCGCGGGTGTGGCCGCTGGTCAGCAACTAGATAACCGGGGAAACGTGACTAAGACAGACGTGTTTGGGTCCGCAGTCACGCAGCCCGGCGGCTGAGTCATGCTGGTGGGGGTGTAAATAAACATGCGAGTGGCTGTCGCGTAGCAGCAACCTCGCGAAGTTAGGGAGGTGGTCTGGAGTTGTGCACCTTACTACAGAGTGGGTAGTTATCACTTAGAAAAGGTCGCAGGTCTAAATGACAGTCCTTCAACGCTTAACAGTAAGAGGAGGTACACTGTGACAAGCATTTGAATTAACGCCCAGACAGCGATAAATTTATTATGACTTGCTAAGATATATTTACAGGAATGATAGGAGATAGAAATGAACAGTTTCTTGAAGATAATTTGGTCGATGATGTAGTTGATAAAACGTTCATGGTACAAAGTATGGATTTTCGTTTTTGTTAGTCTGAGGGTCAGTAGTCTGAGCTTGTTTCACTGATAGCTCCTCTTGAGTCATCCCTGTGAATTGGTGGAATGATCTAGAATGGAGATCTCACGGTTTGATATGGGTACAGGGCCAGGGAATTCTAGCAGTTGCCAGAAGTTAGTCATACAACTTCCTGGTTTAATGTTTGAACAAAGTACATTTGGTAACCTCAGCACAGAAAAATGTTTTTAGAAGAGAGGCGTATGCGTTCCATGTTTAATAGACAAGGTGAGTTTTTTTAAATGAAACTGTTAATAGCATCATTTCTGGTGATTGTAAAGGTAGTCTGTAAACACATTAAAGAATAGACCGACAAAAATCCCTGAAATCACAAATTTGAAACTCTAGCACAGTACTTGGCCTTGTACTTAATAAATGTTTGTTCAGTGAACTGTAGTTTCCCTTTTGTTCAACTGGGGGAAAAAAACTGTTGACAGCCTTAGACACTTAAAACACAAAGCAAAAAGACTATTTATTTAATAACCATGTGCAAATGGTTTTACCTAGGCAGTTCCTTTGAAAGAAAGAATTTGATTCTAAGATTCAAAGTGATTTTTTACTTAGCTAGAGGTCTTTTAATAAAAATCTGTGAGAAAACTGTTTCCAATTACAAATTCACAATTGTTTTCTTGACATTACCGCTGACATTTAAAATACACAGTTACTCTGTAGTTTGTCATTTCCTTGTTTGGCAGTTTATTACAACAGGATTATGAGACTAATTCTGATTTCTTACCAGCAAGTTAGAAACTTTGATGTTGAGTGCCCAAATGAACACAACAAAATTCTAAATTGTCTTTATATTGGCCTTCAAAATTTTTAAATTTGTCCATTTAAAAATAGCTTTTCAAGGTATTTCTCTGGTGGTCCAGTGGCTAAGACTCCATTCTCCCCATGCAGGGGGCCGGGTGTGATCCCTGGTCATGAAGTAGATTCCATGTACCTCAATAAAGACTGAAGATCTGGAGTGATGCAACTGAGACCCAGAGCAGCCAAATAAATAAAAAATTGTAAAAGAATAGCTATTCAGAAAGATTTTCACTGTGAAAGATTATATACATATATGAAAGTTGGAGATAATATAAACAAACACCGTATACTCACCACCCAACTTTGTTAAATCTTAACAAAATAGCAAAAGCTGTTTTGCTTAAGCTTTTAAAAATATTTTAGTGAAAAAAAACATAGGGTATAAAATTTACTGTCTTACCGAACTATGCACTTTTTAAAAAACATTTTAAAAAATATTATTTATCTTTGGCTGTGCTAGGTATTTGTTGATGCGTGGACTTTCTCTAGTTGTGGTGAGCAGGGCCTACTCTCTAGTTGCAGTGTGTAGGCTTCTCATTTTGGTGGCTTCTCTTGTTGTGGAGCAAAGGCTCTAGGCACTTGAGGTTCAGTGGTTTCAGCCCACAGACCAACTATACACTTATAAATGTACAGTTTAGTAGTGTTAACTGTGTTCACATTATTGTATAACATATCTAGAATTTTTCCTCTTACCAATCTGAAACTCTAACAACTCCCCATTTCTCCTTCCCCTAATCATCATCCTACTTGGTATGATTTTGACTATCTTACGTAAGTTATGTAAGTGGAATCATACAGTATTCGTGTGTGTGACAATTTCTCTTTTTTAGGCTGAATCGTAAGGCAATGGCAACCCACTCCAGTACTTTTGCCTGGAAAATCCCATGGATGGAGGAGCCTGGTAGGGCTCATTAGGAGTCAGACACGACTGAGCAACTTCTCTTTCACTTTTCACTTTAATGCATTAGAGAAGGAGATGGCAACCTACTCCAGCGTTCTTACCTGAGGAGTCCCAGAGACAGGGGGTGCCTGGTGGGCTGCCATCTCTGGGGCCGAACAGAGTCGGACACGACTAAAGTGACTTAGCAGCAGCAGCAGTATTCCATTGTATGTATGCAGCACATTTTGTCTATCCATGTATCTATATCTGTGCATATGTGGATTGCTTTCACCTCTTGGCTTTTGTGAATGATGAGCTGCTACAGTGAACATGGTTGTGCAAATATCGCTTTAAGATCTTGCTTTCACTTCTTTTGAATATGCACTTACAAGTGAGATTGCTGGATCTTAAGGTAATTCTATTTTTAATTTTTTTGAACTGTTTTTCACAGAAACTCCACCATTTTACCTGCCTCCTCCGTGTACAATTTTGATTGTTCCACATCCTCACAAACATTTGTTATTTTAAAAAAGATTCTCCCCCATGGGTGTAAGATGACACCTCATTGTGGCTTTGATTTGCATTTCCTTAATGATTTTTTTATGTAAAAATAATTACAGATTCATAAGAACTCACAAATATATAGAGAAGTCTCAATGTACCCTTCGCCCATTTTCCCCCAATGACAGCAGCTTACACAGTTGTAGTAGGTCAAAACCAGGAAATTAACATTGGTGCAACACACAGATCTTATTCAGACTTCAGCAGTTTTACATGCACTTTAGTATGTATGCAGTTTTATCACGTGAGTAGTAGATTCATGTCACCCTCACCACGATCAAGGTACAGAGCTGTTTTCATCACTATAAGGATAACCTCTTATGGTCAGTCACAGTTTCTCTTACCCCTTCCCTGCAAGCCCAGGAGTCATTAATCCATTCTGCATCTTTATAATTTTGTCATTTTAAGAATGTTGCATAAATGGAATCGTACAGTATGTAACCGGTAAAGGAATTAAGATTTCGTTAGGCATGTCCCTCCAGCCATAGGAGTTTGACATTTTTTCATGTAAAATTCATCGGAATTGTTGACTATATGAAGAGTTCATCCATTTTTGCTGCAGAATATCTTTCTGTGGTATATGTGTCCCACAGTTGGTTTATTCATTCACCTACAGATGGACTTTCGGGATGTTTCCAGTTTTTGGCTATTACAAATGTTAAGTAACAAAAACTCAGCTGAATAAATATAAGGATCACATGAGTGTATTCAACAATTTGTGAATCAGGAAACATCCCATCTAACAATGGAGCTCTGTTGAGCTGCAGAAAAGAAAAGATTTTTAAAGGCAGAGAGGAAGCAGAAAAAAGGAAAGAATTAGCAAAGAATATCTTGTTTTTAGGCGAGGCTGCCTTCCTCGCCTAAGGGAAGGGCAGAGGTATCCGTGGATCACAAGGATGGATCCTAGTGCTGACCAGGACATTCCAGGTTGGTTAAAGGTCAGTTTCCTGGGGAAGCTTATAACTGCAGTTGGGTTAGGAATGAAGTCTTAGATTGTTTCCCTGGGGCCTGACTCAAGTGACTCCTCTTGGGGCATTTTGTCTCCTTTTTAACACAAGCTTCTCTGATCATTCATGTATATTTTCGTGTAAGCAGATGTTTTTCTTTCCCTGGGATGAATGCCCAGTAGTGTAATTGCTGGGTTATCAGGTATGTGTATAGTTAGGTCTTTGAGAAACTGCCATTTCCAGAGCAGCTGTATTATTTACTCTCCCACTCCCAGTGTCTGGGAGATGCAGTTTCTTTGCGCCCTCACAGCATCTGGTATTGTAAGTTTTAGCTATGTAATTCTTGTGCAGTGTTCAGATGTTGAATTTTCATTTCCTAATGATTAATGATGTTGCATGTATTTTCATGTGCTTCTTTGCTATGTGGATTTTGTTTTTGCTGAAATACCTGTTCGTCTCTTTTGCTCATTTTGTAATTGGATTGTTTACCTTTTTACTGTTGAGTTTTGAGAGTTCGCTATATATTCTACATACAAATTCTTAGAAAATATAGGTATTTTCTTCCATTCTATAAGTTGTCTTTTCACTTTCTTGGTGGTGTCTTTTGAAGTACAAAAGTTTGTTATTTTGAAATGTCTTGACACTCTATCTAATGCTTACCTGATCTCTTCCACAATCACCTCCATTTCACCTAAGCAACAAACCTCGACATCACCTAAAATGATTGCACTCTGCTTTCTTAAACCCCAGTACTCAACTCTCAGAGCCCAACCTCTTGCCCATCTACCTATCTTTCTACTTGTTACATCTGCTCTGTAAACCTTCTAAGACCTGCAGTTCCCCAGTTCCCTGTTTTCTCCTCTTCACAGCATCTTTCATAGAGCAAAATTTAAAGTTTTTGACCAAGTCCAATTTGTTGGTTCTTTTCTTTAATGGATTGTGCTTTTGATGTCATGTCTAAGAGTTCTTCACTTAGCCCTAGATCCCAAAGACTTTGTCTGTGTTTTCCCTACATGTAAATCTATGATTCATTTTGAGGCTTAAGTCGAGGTTCTTTCTTTCACTTTTGGATGTCAAATTCCTCCAGTTTCACTATGGAAACACTGTCTTTCCTCCATTGAATTACTTTTGCACCTTTATCAAAACTCAGTTGGTTGGACCTATATGGATCTGTGTTAATTTTTTGTTGTTGTTTCGTTATTTTTAAGTATTCCTCGCCAATACCAATACCTTCTTTCTCTTCTTGGAGGTAACACAGTGCTGAATTTGATGTTTATCAACCCCAGGAACCTTTTAAAACTAATAACACATTAATGTTTCCATAAATACTACATGTTACTATAGATTGAATGTGACCCCCAGAATTCATGTGTTGAAACCTAATCCTAGTGTGATGATATTTGGAGGTGAGGCCTTTGGGAGTGATTAGGCTACGAGAGCAGAGCTCTTAAAAATGGGCCTAGTGCCCTTATGAAAGGTCCCAGAGAGCCCCTTTGCCCCATGTGAGGACATAGGAAGTGGCCCCTTACCAGACACTATATCTGCCAGCCCCTTAATGTTGACTTTCCAGCTTCCAGAAGTGTGAAAAAAATGAAATGTTTCTATTGTTTACAAACTGCTCAGTCTGTGATGTTCTGTTATAGCAGCCTGAGCGGACTAAAACACCTGTTTTTAGACTTAATGTAAATGATGTTATACTCTAGCTATCATTCTACCACTTCCCTTTTTAATATTGTTTTTGTGGCTTAGTTGTGTTGATAAAGCTAGTTCAATTGCTTTAGCTGCTGTGTATTCTCCTATGTGAAGATATCACAGTTTAACATCAAGATATTCCTAGTTTTCACTGTTATAAACAAAGATGCTAAAATAATTTAAGATTTTTGTTTTATGTTTATTTGTTTTTATAAAAAATATTTATTTGTTTTTGGCTGCATCAGGTCCTAGTTACGGCACTCCAGATCTTCGTAGTGGCTCATGGACTTAGTTGTCCTGCAGTGTGTGGGATTTTAGTTCCGTGACCAGGATTGAACCCGTGTCCCCTGCATTAGAAGGCAGATTCTTAACCACGGGATCACTAGGACAGTCCCTTGAAGTTTAATGTTGAGCCAAGAGAAAGACTAGGTTTGTTGGTTTCTTTGCTCATTCAGCAGACATTTCCAGCAGCTTCTGTGTATGGAAGGCTTTGAGGTTGCTGACTTGGGTAGGACATGGGCCCCCGCCCAACGGGGTCATGGTTTTAGTGCCAATAAAAGGGGTCATTGTGATCCTGAGAGTATTTATCCTAATGAGTTGTTGGAAGATTCAATGAGTTAACTCATGTGAAGGGTTGAGAAGAAGGCCCAGTTTATAGAGGGTGCTTGATCAGTGCTGGTTACTGTTGTCAATCTTGAAAGGCAAAAAATGGCTTAGTGGTTAAACCACAGACTGGATTGGGTTGAAATCTTGACTCTACCATTTACCCACTGTGACTGTCAGTGAGTTATTCAACTTCTATGGGCCTCAGTGTCTTCATGTATATAGGGCAGAGATCGTAATAATACCTAGCTTACAGGATTTTTAGAAAATTATTTTAAAATTATTTATTTGGCATCATTGCATCATGCAGGAACTTTCTGTGTGTCACCAGAACTTAGTTTCTCTGCAGCATGTGGGATCTTAGTTCCCTGGCAGGAATAGAACTCAGGTCCCCTGTATTGCAAGGTGGATCCCTAACCATTCGACCACCAGGGAGGTCCCCCTTACAGGGGTTTTGAGGGTTGAATGAACCTCCCTTGCAAGGTTAGTTTCTACAGGTAGAATGCTTAGAACAGTTTTTGGTACACAGGAAGCACTCAGTAAATGTTAGCTGCACAAACAAGGAGAAGTACATAGACTTCTGTGGGAGCATAGAAGAGGAAGGAGCCATCTAGCTGCCTGTAGGAGGGTAGCAGAATAACCCAAAAGTTACCACAAAGGAATTACTTAGAAGTCCAATCTCAGGGAAGAGTCAGGATTGTCCAGAGAAAGAGGGGCAGGTGAAAATGAGAAGGCATAGTGTGATAAAGAACAGGTGGGTACCTATTTGTGTCTGGGATTTAGGGGGACTGCAGGTGGAAAATAAGCCTGGAGAAGGAGGCAGAGCTCAACACTCCAGCAGCTTCACTACCTCCAGCGGTCCTGCCATCCCAGGCATTTCCCACTTCTGGACCTTGGCACTTGATGTTTCCTTTGCCCAGAACTCTTCTGTGGCTCCTGCTGTCTCCTACTTTATGCATTGTAAACATCACATCTTCATAAAGGCCTTCTCTAACACCCACTCCTGCTCCCGGTACTCAACTGCAGCACCTTGGTTATTTCTTTCAAAATGAGTTCATGTTTATATAATCCATAATTGTATTGCTTACATGGTTGTTTATCTCTTTGTTTCCTCCACTAGAATATAAATTCTATGAGGTACAGACCAGGTCCGTCTGGTTTATCACCATGCCTCCACTCTTAGCCAACTAGCATGCAGCCTAGTATATGGTCAGCACTCAGTAAATATTTGTTGAAAGAATGAATGACTAATGAAGGACCTGGCTTGCTGTGCTGAGGACTTTAGATTCTTCTTGCAGATGTTCTGCATGGGAAGGACATGTTCAGATTCCTACTGTAGAATGATAACTAGGTGACATCATAGCAGATGCCTAGAAAGGGGATGAGATCAGAGACCAGCACTCCAGACATGGTGGCCATTGGCCAAGTAGATGATGAGCATCTATGAATAGACCAGATCAACAAAGCTCAGCATCCCTAAGCAAGCAGCAGGAAAGAACTAGTCAAATCAAATTAAAGCAGAGCACTGTTACTATTGTTGTTCAGTCATGTCTGACTGTTTGTGACCCCATGGACTGCAGTGTGCCAGGCTCCCCTGTCCTTCACCATCTCCTGGAACTTGCTCAAATTCATGTCCATTGAGTCGCTGATGCCATCCAACCATCTCATCGTCTGTCATTCCCTTCTCTTCCTGCCTTCAGTCTTTCCCAGCCTCAGGGTCTTTTCTAATGAGTCAGCTCTTCACATCAGGTGGTCAGTATCTGAGCTTCAGCCTCAACGTCAGTCCTTCCAATGAATATTTAGGACTGATTTCCTTTTAAGATTGACTGGTTTGATCTCCTTGCAGTCCAGGGGACTATCAGGAGTCTTCTCCAACACCACAGTTCAAAAGCATCAATTCTTTGGTGCTCAGCCTTCTTTATGGCCCAACTCTCACATCCATACATGACTCCTGAAAAAACCATGGCTTTGACTATACAGACCTTTGTCGGCAAAGTGATGTCTCTGCTTTTGAATATGCTGTCTAGGTTTGTCATAGCTTTTCTTCCAAGGAGCAAGTGTCTTTTAATTTCATGGCTGCAGTCACCATCTGCAGTGATTTTGGAGTCCAAGAAAATAAAGTCTCTCACTTTCCATTGTCTCCCATCTATTTCCCATGAAGTGATGGGACCAGGTGCCATGATCTTCATTTTCTGAATGTTGAGTTTGAAGCCCGTTTTTTCACTCTCCTCTTTCACTTTCATCAAGAGGCTCTTTAGTTCCTCTTTGCTTTCTGCCACGAGGGTAGTGTCATCTGCGTGTCTGAGGTTATTGATATTTCTCCCAGCAATCTTGATTTCAGCTTGTGCTTCATCTAGGCCAGCACTTCATAAGATGTACTTTGCATAAAAGTAAACAAGAAGGGTGACAAGTATTGTTACTTGATCTTTGTTTCAGAGCAGTAACTAGATGACTGACCTAAATGTTTGTAGTGTAACAAAAGATAAATGGATGGGGAGGTTATAACAAAGGAGAAAAAAAGGAAACTGAGGAGTGAGATGAGCATAGAAAATGCTGGCTTTGAAGTCAGCTAGAAGTGGGCCACAGATTGTTTTGGTAGTTTTTCCCCCAACCAGTGTGGAAAGACAGAGACACAATCAATTACATACATGATAAGTCCTTGTGATATATTGTAGTACAGCCATGCAATGGAGTACTGCTGCTGCTAAGTCACTTCAGTCGTGTCCGACTCTGTGTGACCCCATAGACAGCAGCCCACAAGGCTCCCTCATCCCTGGGATTCTCCAGGCAAGAACACTGGAGTGGGTTGCCATTTCCTTCTCCAATGCATGAAAGTGAAAAGTGAAAGCAAAGCCACTCAGTCGTGTCTGATTCTCAGCGACCCCATGGACTGCAGCCCACCAGGCTCCTCCGTCCATGGGAGTACTACTCAGAATTAAAAATAAATTAAGTATTTATACATATATAAACAACGTGGATGAATCTCAAAAAAATTATGTTGAATGAAAGCAGCCAGACAAAAAGAGTATAGGGTACAGACTGTGTGATTCCATTCCATATAAAATTCTCTGGCTTGTATTCCCTGGCCAGGTATTGGAGATGGTTTTTCTGATGTCTACATTCTGTCCTCCAGGCCCCAGGCTGAGCACAGAGTAGTCTCAAATGGGCGTGTCCATCACTGGAGAATCCAGCAGTTCACTTACTGCCCGTCACTCCTCTGCTTCCTGTTGTTCCCAAGTCAGACCCAGACTCCTCGCTGTGGCTTTCAGGCCCAGTGAGGTCAGAGGGAGCCTCCTGCTCAGTGCTGCCCCACTGCCCTCCCTCCCACTGTCGCTCTAATCCTCCCCAGACAGCCTTCCTTCCGTCTCCCAGACCCATCTTGCCCTTGCTGCTCTTGGGGCTTGTGTTCGTCCTTCTGCATGGACTGTTCTTCCTTTTTATCCTATCATTCAGGTTTCAGTTCTGGAGTCTGCTCCTCAGAGAGGTCTTCTCTGACCACACTGTACTACCCACTGGAATACTTTGTTCTTGCCTTCAGCATACTTATCGATGCCTGAACTTGCTCTGCTCACTCATTTTTCACCTCCTGTACATTGGAAGCCCAGGAGGTCAGAGACTGTGTTATCATGGTATCCAGACTGATGCCTGGCACACAGTAGGTGCTCACTGGGCATCTGCAGGCTGTAACACTCCCTCACAGACCAAGTGGGTCAATGTCCAGGCTCACTGGAAGGCACTGTGGTACAGGAGACCATGGGCTCCAGTGCACAGCATTGTTCCTCAGACCCCAGTGGACATCAGCAGGGACCAGTGACCTGTTTGGTCGCGTCTAAATGAAAAAAATATTTTTGTGTGTTCCTCAATTAGGTAAAGACCTCTTAATTATGATACCACAAATGTAATCTGTAAAATAAAACATTGATAAATTGGAATTAATTACATTCTATCTGCCCAGGGACTTCCCTGGTATCCAGTGGCTAGGACTCTGCACTCCCTGTATAGTGGGCCCAGGTTCAATACTTGGTTAGGGAACTAGATCCCATAAGCCACAACTAAGACTCAGTGCAGCCAAATATTTAACAAAATAAAATCTATCTCCCAAACCTTCATATAGTAATATGATGATAACATACTTGCAAATCAGACTCTAAAATCATTAGATGGTTAAACACTATTCTCCCTGGAAGTCTTTGGGGAATGTGGCCATTTTTTAAAAATTGATAAGTACTAGACAAATATTTATAAAACTTTGGGTAGCTATACCAACTCAGAGAGCTCGCCTGGGTTTTTTCCAAACCTGCCTGATCATTTGTCTGATCTTGCTTCTTTCATTCATTCAGCAAATTTACTGAGTGCTTACTTATAGTCCTGATGTGCTGCAGTCCTCAGGGCCACAGAGTCAGACACGACTTAGCCACGAAACAACAACTATGTTCCAGTCATAGGTCAAAGCCCTGAGAACGTGATAATGGACAAGACAGATGGAGTTCCTGGTTCAGGGAGCTCAGTTTCTCGTAGGGGAGGCAGACAACAAAACAAAACGATCTTTAATGTGTTAGGTAGTGATGAGGGCTATGGAATAAAGCTAAGGTTAGAGAGAGATGCTGCTTTATTAGGTAGCACAATGGCCTCTCTGAAAAAGTGGGTGTTTGAGCAAACACCTGCTTAAGGTGAAAGAGCCTGTTACACAAGTAAGGCGCAGAGAGTGGAGAGTGGATTCCGGCAAAAACACAGCTGGAGAATGCTTGCTGAGGTCCAGGGATGCAAAGGATGTTGTGACTGGAGCTCAGAGTGAGAACAAGTGGTGAGAGGCCAGCAGGGGGTCAGGGAAGGTCTTGTGGACTGGTTCATAGGTGATGGTGAAGAGTTTGGATTTTACCCCTAATTTTGATGGGACGTCCCCTTGTCCGTCTTGCTCATTGCTACATCCCCAGGGCCATGGACAGGACCTGGCACATAGACAGTAGAGTTGTTTGTTTTTCCCAAATCCACCTAGATTTAAGCATCTCCGATCAAAATTTTAACAGGATTTTATGGGGAACTTGAACAGCAAATCTAAAATTTTTATGGTGACTTCCCTGGCAGTCTGTGGTTAAGACTCCTCCCTTCCACTGCAGGGGTGTGGGTTTGATCCCTGGCTGGGGAATACAGCATGCCTTTGGAATGCCCCCCAATTTTTTTTTATATGGCTGTGCAAAGGACTGAGAACAGTCAAGACACTCCTGAAGAGTCAAGATGTCAAGCCTTTATTACATTTTTAAAGTTATAATAAGACAATGTGATCAGCTCAGGATCAGTGAAACAGACTAGAAGCTCAGAGAAAGAGCCGTGCATATTAAAAAGCCTAATATACATTCAGTAAAGAAGGGACTGTTGGAAAAAATGAAAATATATCCCTGTTCAGTACCACACCTAAAACTAAATTATGGCCGGATTTAGGCCTTAACTGTGAAAGGCAAGACTTTATATTTTTACAAGGACGTCTAGGCAACTATCTTCATGACCAAGGAAAAGAGCTTTGGTAGATCTTTCATAAATTCAACTGCATTAAAACTGGGCACTTGAATTACTTCTAGTGAGACTGAGAAACTCAGTTTTATTTATTTATTTTTAACTAAAGAACATTTATTTGTTTTTCACCAAGACTTTATCTTGACGTAACTAAACTGCGCCACCACTCCCCACCCCAATTTGAAGGAGGATTAGTACAGTGGATATTATAAAGGAAGTATGAACAGTTTGAGGGACTGGAACCACCGTTAACTGACAAAAACCAACTTCTATCTAAATCATCGTAAAAATGTTTAAGTAATAAAAGGGGTAAGGGGGCAAAAGTGGTTTCAGATTGAACAAGGTCATCACATTTTATCTAATACATTTGATTCTGGCTAGGGTATACCAAAATGGAAACGGGATAAATATAATACAAAACTTCCACTATAGCACCCTGCACACAGCTGTGTTCCAAGCCCACCCCCATCCCCATAATGCTTCCAAACTCAACTGTTTCCCAGCCTGTTGGGCCTGGGGATGAAGGAGCACGTAGATCTTCTCTTTAATCCAGTGTATGGTAATACCAGGCTGGTATGTCTGGGTATCAGCTCGGTAAACAACGCAGCTGAGGTCTGCCAGGTCATCAGTAAGATCAGACAACTGATATCATATGTGATAGAGGGGCTGTTGGGATTCATTTTCTTCAGATGTTCATACATTTTACAAATACCTTCCATACGCTCATTCACAGATTCATAGCGTAAGTTCTGCTTTCTGGGCTCTTGGTAGGCTGTACCAGTAAGATGGTGTGAGACATCATGCCAAAGTCTCCTGCTGCAGCTCAGAAACTCGGTTTTAAATTGTATTTAATTTTAATTGTTGTCACATTTGACTAGTGGCTGCCATATTGATAGCACATATCTAGAGTATATGAAGAATATAGAAGAGGAAATAGAATGGGATAAACATAAAAAGCTGGGGTTTCCCAGGTAGTGCTAGTGGTAAAGAACCTATCTGCCAGTGCAGGTAGATGTAAGAGACACAGATTCTATCCCTGGGTCAGAAATCCTCTGGAAGAGAACATGGCAACCCACTCCAGTATTCTTGCCTGGAGGATCCTATGGACAGAGGAGCCTGGTGGGCTACTGTCCATGGGGTTATGAAGAGTTGGACAGGACTGAAGTGACTGAGCATGTATGCAAACATACAAAGTTGCTCAAGGAGATCAGGAATAAACAAAACCATGGTGAGATACCACTTCATAACTTCCAGATGTGCAGGGATTAAAAAGGCAGACAGTATCCACTGTGGTGAGAGTTTAAATTGTTACAACCCCTTTGGAAGACAAAATTGAGCAAGAATATTTCCCAGATCCAGCAATATCACTTAAGTTATTATAGAAGAAAAATTATCCTCAGTCTGCCCTGTGGGTTTACATAATTCACAAAGAGGTAGCATTCCTAATAACATATTTGAGCAATTTTATGATAGATTATAACCAAAATACCAAAATAAGATCTCTTCTGAGATACTAGATACTCATACTTTAATTTGAGTCTTAAGATTTTTTTTTTCTGGCTGCACCTCATGGCACATGGGATCTCAGTTCCCCAATCAGGGGTTGAACCTGTGCCCGCTGCAGTGGAAGCTGAAAGTCTTAACCACTGCACCACCAGAGAAGTCTCCAAGAGTCTAAAGATCTTTTTATTTATTTATTGAGTCTAAAGATCTTTAATTAGATGTTTCTGTTATACACAGTCTTGGAGAAGGCAATGGCACCCCCACTCCAGTCTTCTTGCTTGGAAAATCCCATGGATGGAGGAGTCTGGTGGGCTGCAGTCCATGAGGTCGCTAAGAGTCGGACACAACTGAGTGACTTCATTTTCACTTTTCACTTTCATGCATTGGAGAAGGAAATGGCAACCCACTCCAGTGTTCTTGCCTGGAGAATCCCAGGGATAGGGGAGCCTGGTGGGCTGCCATCTATGGGGTCACACAGAGTTGTACCCGATTGAAACGACTTAGCAGCAGCAGCAGCAGCAGCAGCATTATACACAGTCTAACAGAGATTACTGTGGTGATGTGATTTGTAAGAAGTTGGTCTTCATCCTCATTGCTATCATAGAGTTCCTAAAACCCTAGGAATTTTCTAAGTGGTCAGAGTGATAAAAATTTCTTGTTATTCATAACTAGCACCTTTCAACCTTCCCAGAGGTTGTGTTAATGAGGTGACTTTTGGAAAGGCCTTAAATTTGGGGTCTATTTGTCAGAAGGTTGGTTGGAAGCTTAAGCCCTCCTCCCCCACCTTGAGGGAGGAGAGAAGGGGTTGAGGTTGAATCAGTCGTCAGTGGCCACGCCTACGTAATGAAGCCTCCATGATGACGTACAGCAAAAAACCATAACAATATTGTAAAGTAGTTACTCTCCAATTAAAATTACAAACAAATCTCTAAAGTATGGGGTTTGGAGAGCCTGTGATGGTGAACAGTGGAGCTGGGACTAGTGGCGGTGAGAGTGGTCCCAGAGAGGGATGGAGGGTCTGTATCCCTTCCCACATTGCTGGCCCTGTGTGTCTGCTACTGAGATACGTCCTCTGTAATAAACCGAGGATCTGGTGGGTAAACAGTTTTCCTGGTGTCTGTGAGCCAGTTGAACAAATCAGTCAAATTCCAGGAGGAAGGAGGCCGTGGGTCTGGGTCAGCAGCACCGGTGACAACCTGGACTTGGAATTGGTGTCTGGGAAAGGGGAGGTGAGGGGACAGTCTGGTGGGACTGAGCCTTTAACCTTTGGGATCTGATGGTAACTCCAGGCAGGTGGCATCAGACTGAGTTAAATTCTAGGACACCTAGCTGGTGTTGGAGGCTTCCTTGGTAAAGGACTGCCCCCTTCCACCCCTTGTCTGTCAGAGCCCTTTGTTCTTATAGCAAGACTGTAATAAAACCTTGGCATATACTCAAATAATGAAGTTATCTGAAAAGATTTTTAAACCCTACATCCTAGAGAATCGCTTGCACACCTGCCCCAGTGGATATGAATAAGCTTGATCATAGTAGCAACATCTAAACCTGTATCTCTGTCAACAGCGACATGGGCATTGTGGGATGTTCGTTCTGTGAATCCTGTGCACCAGTGAATATGCATCAGCTCCCACTACACATGTCCACAGGGATGACTCACAAAAGAACAGTCTCAGAAGGCATACAGTACTATTTTACTTCTGTAAAATTCAAAAACAAACAGGAGTAACATCTCAATACATGTACATCGTTTGTTGTTTAGTCATCGTTTGTTGTTTAGTCACTAAGTTGCATCTGACTCTTTCGCAACCACATGGACTGTAGCCCGCCAGGCTCCTCTGTCCATAGGATTTCCCAGACAAGGATACTGGAGTGGGTTGCCATTTCCTCCTCCAGGGGCTCTACCCAACCCAGGGATGGAACTTGCGTCTCCTGCATCCTACAGGCGAATTATTTACCTCTGAGCCACCTGGGAAGCCCATTTAGATGTACATACACAGGTGATAGGTCTTCCCTCGTAGCTCAGTCAGTAAAGAATCTGCCTGCAATACAGGAAACCCAGGTTCGATTCCTGGGTCAGGAAGGTCCCCTGGAGAAGGAAATGACAAGCCCCTCCAGTATTCTTGCCTGGTGAATCCCATGGACAGGGGAGCCTGGCAGGCTACAGTCCGTGGGGTTGCAAGAGTTGGACACGACTGAACCACCACCACCACCACACGTGTGATCAGATAAGCAACAGATTCAGGGTGGTGGTTACTTCTTAGGGAGCAGGGAGGAGGATGTTGGGAATGTTAGAAAAATGGACAAAAGCTCCATTCGTTAATCTAGTTGGACATTCTTTTTATTAATGTAATTTGACCTGTATATATATATTCTGTAGTTACTGTAACCATGAGGAGCTGCGGCTCGCAGGCACTGGGACCACTGCCATGAGGAAGCTCTGCCCCCTAGCTCTCTTGGCTGGGACTGCTAGCAGGTGTGGGTGCAGGTGCCAGCGTGGGGCCCCTGTCCTCGGAGCAGGGTCCCTCTGGAGCCAGGCGCTGGGACTGCTGCAGCTCAGCCTGTTTACCTGGAAACAACTGGGCTGTATTTGTGGAGGGTATTTATGGGCAGCAAGGTATGCCCACCACACCCCAGGCAGTGGAGGGCTGCCCGCCCCCTACCCGACTTGGGACCCCCTGACTCGGGATTGTGGGGCCCTGAGGGTTGTCTGGATGGGGGCCTTTGGTACCGTGTGAAACCCAGTCAGTTAAGAAAGGAGCAGCTTCTTCCTTGGAAAAAAACATACAAGACAAAGCCTAAGGAACTAAAAAATCACTCATGCCCGCTGTGAAGGAGTAGGAGGGGGAGGCAGGAGATTTGAACGCAGGGAGGCTCTGCATTAGCTGGGGCTCCAGTGAGTGCAGTGGGTGTGGGAGGAAGTTTCAGGCAACCAAAGTCATTGCCCTTCCCTCTGAAATGAGCCCTCCCACCTGCTGGCTGTGTGAGCATAAGTTATCTACACCCTCAATTTCCACATCAGGAGAATGTGGACATTCACTGTTCCTGCCTGAAGACTGTCAGACACAGTATGTTAAGCACCTGTTGGCACTGTGCCTGGTGCTTATGAAGGTCTCAGGACCACCGACCCCATACAATTGCCCAGAGAGAGGCTTTAAAAAAACAACAACAACAACTCAGGAGCAGTCAGTCAGCTTGCTAGGTCCTGTGCCTGCCAGCTTGTGTCTGCCCAGAATGGAGACTTCATGTTCTGATCAGCACAGAAGTTAGTGGTGGCCCCGCAAATCCTCAGAAAACAGAAGTTACCGTTGGCATGTCCATAGGAGGGAGGAGAAATTGATATAAATAGCAGCAGGGACAGCAACAAGCCTGTCACAGGACCAGAGAGATTTGGGTGCTCCTCACTTCATCCCACTCCAGTATTCTTGCCTGGAAAATCCCATGGATGGAGGAGCCTGGTGGGCTGCAGCCCATGGGGTCGCTAAGAGTTGGACACGACTGAGAGACTTGACTTCGACTTTTCACTTTCATGCATTGGAGAAGGAAATGGCAACCCACTCCAGTGTTCTTGCCTGGAGAATCCCAGGGACGGCGGAGCCTAGTGGGCTGCCATCTATGAGGTTGCACAGAGTCAGACACGACTGAAACGACTTTGCAGCAGCAGCACTTCACTTCACTTCCTGTGATTGAGAGGGACAGTGAGGCTGGCCCACTCTAACCTCTGCTAGGTACTTCATGCATCTGGAGGTAGAAAGCTTGCAGGTAGCCTCAAGCCTGCCTGTGGGTACAAAATGATGTGTCTAAGAGTGGGCACTAACCCTCTGAGGCTGCGCCTGCCTGGTCTGTGTGTCACAGGGACTCCTGCCCTCTGGTGGCGCGTGTGGATTCTCCACACTCCAAGGACCTGAATCAGCCTAGGCTGTACAGTCCATGGGACTTCCCAGGTGGCGCTAGTGGTAACAAACCAGCCTGCCAATGCAAGAGACGCCAAGCCAGTTCAATCCCTGGGTTGGGGAGATCCCCTGGAGAAGGGCATGGCGACCCACTCCAGTATTCTTGCCTAGAGAATCCCATGGACAGAGAGGCCTGGTGGGCTACAGTCCATAGTGTTGCCCAGAGTCGGACATGACTGAAGCGACTTAGCAAGCAAGCAAGCAATACAGTCCATGGGGTGACAAGAGTTGGCCATGACTCCCTGGTGGCTCAGTGGGTAAAGCATCTGCCTCCAATGTGGGAGACCCGAGTTCGGTCCCTGGGTCGGGAAGATCCGCTGGAGGAGGAAATGGCAACCCACTCCAGTACTCTTGCCTGGAAAATCCCATGGACTGAGAAGTCTGGTAGGCTACAGTTCATGGGGTCGCAAAGAGTCGGACACGACTGAACGACTTTCCCTTCCATTCCCTTATCAACTAAACAACTAAACTAACCTTCAGTCTCAAGCACAAACTATCAGAAAAGCATGCTTGCCTTTGGAGGGCAATGTTATTTACTCTTACGCATCTATATTTCTAGCAATTCTCCCCAAAATCATGGAACTTATGCTTTAGAAAAAAGCAAGTCAAATACACTACTATTTTCAGATTACCTTTTCCCCAAATCCTGTGCAGATTTGCCAAGGGTTTTCATGTTTTTGTTTTAAAGCTGAGTGTATCCTGTCATCTTTATGCCAGCACATTATACTCTGGGTCTGTCTCTCCACATCCTGAGTCACCAGAGACCTTGTTACATTGATTTTAGGGGCTGGACTAGAACCAAAAGATGCCCACTTAAATTTTATTTATTTATTATTTATTTGGCTGTGCCAGGTCTTAACTGCGTGTGGCACTTGGGATCTCCCATCTTAGTTGTGACACGTGGAATCTAGTTCCCTGACCAGAGATCGAACTCAGGTCCACCGCATTAGGAGCTTGGCGTCTTAGCCACTTGGCCATCACGGAAGTCATGTGTATATATAATGGCTAAAAGTAGCCATTATCTCCCAGTTCTGGAGGTCACAGGTCCAGTGCAGATCTTACTGGATAAAATCAAGGTGACAGTCAGGCTGTGTTCCTTTTTATTTTGGCCGCACCACATGGCATTTGGGATCTTAGTTTCCTGACCAGGGATCTAACCTGTGCCCCTTGCAGTCTTAACCACTGGACCACCAGAGAAGGCCCTACATTCCTTTAAAGAAATTGTTTAAATTGAAGTATATAATTGATTTACAATGTTGTGTTAGTTTCTGCTGTACAATGAAATGATTCAGTTATGTATATATCCTTTTTTATATTCTTTTCCATTATGGTTTATCACAAGATACTGGATACAGTTCCCTGTGCTATACAGTAGGACCTTGTTGTTTATGCATCCTATATCAGTAGTTTACCTCTGCTGGTCCCAAACTCCCAGTCCTCTCCTCCCTCCTCCCCTTCTCCTTGGCAATCACAAGTCTGTTCTCTATGTCTGTGAATCTGCTTCCGATTTGTAGATATATTTTAGATTTTACATATAAGTGATATCATATGGTATTCATCTTTCTCTTTCTGACTTCACACAGTATGATAATCTCTAGTTGCATATATTTTAAATATATATGTCTGGCCTATAACACATCCAGACATAAATAAGTCTTATATATCAAATAAGCCAATTTAGTGCCTGTTAGCAGGCACTTTAAAGAGAAGATGTCCAAGTGGTCAATAAGCACATGAAAAGGTTTTTCAACATCACTGCTTGTCAAAGACATGGGAAAGAAAAAAACAAAACACCACCAGAAAGGCTAAATTTGAAAAGACTGACAATACCAAATGTTGTGAGGGTATAGCATACCTGTGACTCTCATACACGGGTTGGGTATAAAATGGTGTGGCCTTTGGAAAGCTCTTTAGTAGTTCTTGTAAGAGTATACTGCTAATTTATAATCCAGCAATTTCACTCCTAAGTATATATACCAAAGTGAGTTCACAGACAGACTTGTATAAATAACAACTTTATTCATAATAGCCCCCAAGCTGGAAACAACCCAAATATCCACCAACAGGAGACTAAACTGTGATGTATTCATGTCAAATATTACACAACAGCAAATAAAATCATGATACACAAAACAACATGGATGATTTTCAAAAACATTATAGTGAGTGAAAGATGTCAGACATGCTGTTTTTAAAGGTTCAAGAATAGGTAAAACTAACCTCTGGTGATAGAAGTCAAAATACTGGTCCCCTCTGTTCTTTCACCTGAGAGAAACTCTCTAAACTGCTGGAAATGTTCTATATTTGAGTTAGTGGTGGTTACGTAAGTTGTATATTTAAGTGTGCATTTTGCCAGCAAAGGGAAAGCATAAAGTGAAAAGACAACCTGTGGCAAAGGAGAAAATACTTGCAAATAGCACAATCAGCAAGGGTTTAATTTCCAAAATAAACAGCTCATACAACTCAGGAGCAAAGAACAAAAATACCCAATCAAAATATAGGCAGGAAACCTCAATAGAAGACATGCAGATGGCAAACAGGCACATTAAAAGTTGCTCAGTATCACTAATTATTAGAGAAACACCAGTCAGAATGGCTATCATTAAAAGTCTACAGAAAATGCTGGGGAGGGTGGAGAAAATGGAACCCTTCCACACATTTAAATAATAATGTAAATTGGTACAGCCACTGTGGAGAACAGCACTACAAAAAATGAAAAGTAGAATTGCCATATGATCCAGCAGTCCCACTCTGGGCATTTATCTGGACAAAACTATAATTCAGAAAGATACATTCATTTCTATATTCAAAGCAGCACCATTTACAATAGCCAAGACATGGAAGCAATGTACTTGTCCATGACAAATGAATGGATAAAGAAGATGGGGTACATATATACAATGGAATATTACTCAGCCATAAAAAAGGAATGAAATAATGCCATTTGCAGCAACATGGATAGACCTAGAGATTATCATACTGAGTCAGAGAAAGAGAAATACCATATGATACTACTTATATGTAGAATCTAAAATATGACACAAATGAACTTGTTTACTAAACAGAAACAGACTCACAGACATAGAGAGCAGACTTGTGGTTGCCAAGGGGGAGTGGAGTGGGGAGTGTTGGATTGTGAGCAGATTGGTTTGCTAACAAAACCAATTATTAGAGAGTTTGGTGTTAACAGATGTATATTATATATAGAATGGATAAACAAGGTCCTATCAAACGGAATATCAATATCTTATAAATCATAACAAAATATAAAAAATTATATGTATAAATGAATCACTGCTGTACACCAGAAACCTTGTAAATCAACCATACTTTCCAAAAAAAAAAAAAAAATTGAACCCCTCCCAAAAAAGTCACAAAAATTGCACTTTAGCAAAGTGTCAATTTTACCTTCCTTTTTCCCAAAATCTACTATATAAAAATTTTAAAGCAAACTTGTTAAAAAGTTAAATCAGATTTATTTGGAATTTACCCCAAGTGAAGGAGTCATAAACTGGCCCAAAGATGGCAGCCTAGGAAAGAGTTAATACAGATGGAGTGTCTTAGCTACCCTTGTTAAAAAGAAAAAATCATTTAGTAAAATGTCAGTTATCTGCTGAGGGAAATGGACACAGTGTTTAGTTCAGTGAATTTTCTATTTACCAGCAAGGTATAAATGTAATATAAAAACAATAGAAGAGTTTGGAACTAGATCGAGGTGGTGGCTCTACAGAACCATGAATGCAGTGTCAGTGAACTGTACATGTTAAAATTCTGTTATATCACTTTCATCTTAATTTTTAAAAGTATTCAATAAAAAAGTAGAAGATAAAAGATATGTGCATTTTGCTGTGTGTAAACTATATACCTCCAATGAACCCCTAATACATACAGCTAAAGCTGTACTCACAGGGAAATTTATAGTCATTAATATTCCTTGTGAACAGTGACTGCAGCCTTGAAATTAAAAGACGCATTTGCTCCTTGGAAGGAAAGCTATGACAGTGTATTAAAAGCAGAGACATTAACCTTGCCTGCAAAGGTCCATATAATAAAAGCCATGGTTTTTCCAGTAGTCAAGTACAGAAAAGACTGAGCATCGAAGGACTGATGCTTTCCAATTGCGGTGCTGGAGGAGTCTTGAGAATCCCTTGAACTGCAGAGATCAAATCAGTCACTTCTAATCAACCCTGAATATTCATTGGAACAACTGATGCTGAAGCTGAAGCTCCACTTTGGCCACCTGCTTCAGAGAGCCCACTCGGTGGAAAAGACGTTGATGCTGGGAAAGATTAAAAGCAAAAGGGAAAAGGGTGGCAAAGGATGAGATGGTTGGATGGGATCACTGACTCAACATAAATTTGCGCTAACTGTGGAGGACAGAAGAGTTTGGCTTGCGACAGTCCATGGGATCGAAGAATCAAAAACAACCTAGCGACTGAACAACAACAAAATACTAAAAATAACCTCTGTATTTAGTTCAATAAACTGATAAGATAAAAATAGCAAAGGAAGGTGAAAATTAAGGAAGTAGGGCACAAAAATTAGTAAATGAAAATGTTATTTCTTTGAAGATATGAATAAAATAGGGCAGCAAAATAGGTTTGGAAAATATTTGAGTTCCATCAGTGGTTCTTGTGAGTTTGTCTTTAAATTAGTGCTGTGATCAATAGAATCGTCATAATGGAATTTGGTGCGGAGTTCATTCATTTATTAAATTTAAAAAATCTGTTGACTGTCGAGCTCCTGAAGACGCTGTTTTATAATGTCAGGAATGCCCAAGTGTGAGAACTCTGATTTCAGCTGCTGCTTGTCTCGGAGAGGCAGGTCATTTATCCACATTACCTAGCTCATTCGGGCGCACGATGGCTCCTGCCAGGCAGGTGCTGTCCTCATCGGAGATGAAGTTGCTCCGGGGTGTCTGCTCGCATGTGACAGGGAATTCAGGGTGACCCAGGCCTCAGGAAGGCAAGAGGAAGCCCTCAGGGGTTTCAGGGGGCCCAGAGGCTCCGCTGCAGGTGCAAACGGGCCTCGAGTGTCGGGAGCCAAGGCCCGAGGCGCGATCCCGCAGGGCTTGCCGGCTGGAGCGGCGCAGGTGCGGCCCCCGCGCCGAGCAGGGGTGGGTACGCTTGCGGCGGCCAGGTGCGGGCAGGGCAGGGGCCGAGGCCGGACAGCGGCCGGGGCAGGGCGGGGCGGGCGCGGCGCCCCGTATGCCAGAGGGGCGGCGGGCGCGCGCGGACGGCGGTAGCGCGCGGGGCTCTGCGGGCGCGCGGTGAGCGGGGACGCGCGGCGGAGAGGCCTGCGCGCCAGGCTGCGGGAGCCATGCGGCGGACTAGAAGCGGCGGAGCGACCAAGCCACGCGGAGAGAAGCGGCCGGGGACCTCCAGGGTCCCCGCCTCGGCCCCTAGTGCAGACCGCGCACGGCGGCCCGCAGTCCAGGCCGAGGGCGGGAGCCGGGCGGCGGCGAGGCAGCCGGCGGCCAAGCGACGGTCGCCGCCGGTGCAGGAGGCGGGCCCCGGGGAGCCGCCGCCGGTGCCGCCGTTGCCCCCGCCTCCGCCCGCGGCGCTCAGCGCGTCCGAGCTGGACCTGGGCGAGCAGCGGGAGCGCTGGGAGACCTTCCAAAAGCGGCAGAGGCTCAGCTTCGAGGGCGCCGCCAAGCTGCTGCTGGACACTTAGTGAGTGCGGCGCGGCCGGGCCGGCGCCCCTAACGTCCCCGCGGTGCTCGAGCCGCGCACCGGCCAGACAAAGGCCTCCGCCCGGCCCGCGCTGCGCGCCGAGGCGTCAGCCTTCCCGGGATGAGGGTCGGCGCGGCTCCCCGGTCCCGGGGCCTCTTTCGTGTTTGTGCATGTGTGTTTGTAGAGCGGCTGTGAGGGCAGGGACGGGGCGAGAGGCGCTGGGACAGTTCGGAGCCTTCGGGGAGACCGGCGGCCCGGTTACAGAGCGCGCAGTGCGCGGAGCCAGGCGGCGGGAAGACCGAGCGGGCCGCTGGGTTTGGAACCACCGCGGGCGCTCCAGGGCCCGGGGCTCTGCTTCTCCCCGCTTTGCGACCGCGGTCCGAGGACCCCCGGCTTTCCCAGCGGCCGCAGGAGGACTTTGGACTCTCCCGGGGGCGCCTCGTCGTCTAGATGAGACCCCTGCCCTTTGGCGCCCTTAATATTTCATTGTCAGTCGTGTTTTTTACTAGAACCCCTCCCCCAAAAAACAAAACAACCCAACAATTGCATAACAACTTGAGGATCTTTTTCTTAAAAGTGGTTTGGTTTTTTTTTTTTGGTCTTTTGTCCGTAAGAAATTCTCGTTAGGCGAGTCTTCCTAGAGATGAAATACTGGGTTTTCCGTGTGTTTCACTTTTCGGTTTATCATCTTGGACTGTAGGCTGAACATTTAAAAATCTACATCATCCGACAATTTTGAGCCCTTAAAGTGTGCCAGCTACTGCCCAGTGTCGTAAAAGGCAGGTTTGGAGTAAATTTAGACTTTAAAATAAACTGATAAATGGCAAAAAAGAAAAAAAAGATTTCAAAGTGTTGAGGTGAAAGGATGAGTTTTTTTTTTAACCTATCAGATTGGCACAAGTTACATTCATTCAAGAAAGAAAAACTAAATTAGAATATGTAACTTCACTGTTACTGTTAAAACATTATGAATCTGGAGGAACATAGAGCAAACAGTTAACTGTGGGTCCCTCTGGGTGTTAGGAGACTCTCATCTTTAGTACTGTCAAATGTTGTAAGGTTTGTTTTTTACCATAAGCATTATTTGTGTATGCAGGGAAAAAATACATCAAATTAATGGAGTCAGCTTATATAGAAGCTTGAAAAAGCATACAGTCTTGGTAACCAAATAAATGCAAATTAAAACTGCAGCAAACTACTTTTCCTGTAATTATTGCTTGAGAAGATTCAGTGAAATGTTTTCTCATCCATTCCTGGTAAGAGTGTTCAGCCCTTCTGGGAAGTACTTTGATGATATTTATCAAATCTTAATAATGTCCAATGAAGGACCTGACTTAAAAGTTTTAAAGGGATTAAACTTGAACATAGTGTGTACAGATAGCTCTGTAAAAAGTCACATGTATGCAAAATACAGGAGGGAAATACAGCAGAATTATAGGAGCCTTTTGTTAACTTTCTCAAAGACTCTTCTGAACCACTGGACTCGGTCTGGTCCCCTTGTCTTTCTTAGCAGCCTGTACACCCTTTTTCACAGTCATGTAAATATTCAGTAATTTGTGTAATGGCTGCTCAAGGTCCCTAAGGCCGGGACCCTGTCTACTGTTCCTTGTTTTTTATTGCCCTGCTTATAAAAATCTTTAATTAGTACTGGCCCTATAAATAAAAATGTTCAGGTGGCTGGTTTAGGATCTTCACCCCAGTTCACTCTTTTCCATACGTTGGGAATAATTTATTTTTCAACTTAACAAAATAGAAGTAGAAAAAAGAGCTCATAGACAAAGAAAGCACTGAATCCTTTTATAAAACTGAGGGCACCTCCTCAAAAGCAGAAACATGTCCCCGTTGTCCCGTGAAGACTCCAATTCCATCTTGTTGCTCTCTTTACACCCCCGGCCTGACCTCTTAGGAATCCTAATCTCTCTGATTTCTGCTCCCTCCAGCGAATACCAGGGCCTGGTGAAACACACAGGAGGCTGCCACTGTGGGGCCGTGCGCTTTGAAGTTTGGGCCTCAGCTGACCTGCACATCTTTGACTGCAAGTAAGTTCTTTTCCTACATTGTTTCAGAGGGCGCTTTAGCATCGTCTGGGGAGTTGGGATCCAGGTGAAACCACCATGGCCGTGAGCAGGGAATTGGGGTCAGGTGATGGGTACATAAAGGTTCATGTTCTGTTTTTTCCTTTTATGTGTGTTGTTTTCATTCAAAAATTTAAAGATGGTGGGAGGCTAAGAATAACAGCCTGCTGTGTGCATGACACAGCTCAGTCCTGCAGCACAGCCTCAGGGGACGTGGAGGGTCCCTCTACTCGGGCCAGGCAGTTTCTCAGGGAAGAGTGCCACCCGTGTGTGGGAGAGAGTGGTACCCTGAAGATGGTTGGGCTGGATGCTAGATGAAAGGCCTTGGGCAGAGTCGGCAGAACTCCACAGAACTGGGAGGGGGTGAGGCAAGGCAAGTGCATGCACAGCTGGAAGCTTGCCATGCCCCAGGCCACCTGGCCCATATGTCTAGGTGAGACAAGTGACACTACCAGGGTCAGCAGAGGGCCCGCTGTCAGCACCTGCCCACCGTGTGATAGGTCAGGCCCTGCAGGCTCGACTTCCTGACCTGTGGTTGGTGTGTAACTGACTGTTCAACAATAGCCAGTTCTTTCTGCTCCTTGGTGCCGTGGAGCCTGGGTTATATGTGAAGAATAAATAAATTCCATGGAATTCCTCCCGTGGGGACCTGACCCAGTACTAACAGATGGAAGAAGCAGCCCTATGTAAGTAAGCTGTAGAGGACGCCGTATGGAATTAGAGTTTCGTAAAGGTGGACTAAAACAAGGGACTTAGGTTTACTTCTGAGGACCTGTGGGCCCTGGAGCTGGGCTTCCTCTGATGTGCAGAGGCGGTCAGGCCTCCTTGTCAGTTTCTGCGGGGGTTGTGGATCCCGAGGCGGAGAACGGAGATCTGCCTGATGCTTGGTTTTTTGTGTCTCCAGAACCCACCCTTCCCGTCACTCGTAAACTGGGGATGGGGGTGGGCAGTGGGAACATGGTTCTGCACATCCTGGTTTTCTTAGGGTTGTGTGGCCTGCACTGCTGGCTGTGGACCTGCGGAGCAGAGGCCCCCAGGCACCCAGCCCTCCTGCCCGAGCCACCCTTCCTTGGAGGGCAGTGAGAGGGCCTTCACCTCCATGGTTAGCAGGCTCCTGGGACCGGGAAACCCAGAGGGCACATAGGGTTGTTCACGTCGGGGGTCTGCTCATGTCTTTCCATAGCTGCAGCATCTGCAAGAAGAAGCAGAACAAACACTTCATTGTCCCAGCCTCTCGCTTCAAGCTTCTGAAGGTGAGTGTTTTACGCGGGGCGGGGGGCCCTGCCCTGGCTTACAGGGGCCCGGGAGCCTCTTGGGCCTCTCGGAGGCTTTACTTTCCCTGTCACCCAAGGTTTCATGCTTCTCTTTAAAAAGTTTTGTTATTTTTCTCCTTTATATTTTGGATACATATTTGATCCATTATGTATAAACATGGAGGATCAAAAAATAAATTTAAGATCACCCAGATCCTATCAATCAAAGGTAACTATTATTGTGTTTGTGTGTGTGTCCTTTTGCGTTATTTTGGTCATGGATGAATACCTCTAAATATATGTGTTTTTCTCAGCACAAAATTTTACCTCATTTTCTGTTTTATAACTGACTGTTACCATTTCCTAATGAAAAATAAATGAAAAGATTTTTAACTTTATTCTTTGGGGGAATTTTTTGTGCTTGTTTCCAGCTTTATAAGGTAAAGAGTGAAAGGCCTTCCCACCACCATCCCTTGGCCCCTGGCTTCCCCTCCACCCACTCCCGGCCACAGCCACTTCCTACTTATACAATTATGGCTATATTTGTAGTGTTTTTTGTTATATGAATGTACCACAAGTGATTTTCTATACTTGAACGTCTAGGTTGAGTGCAGTGCTATCTTGAACCTCCCTGTGTGTAAGTCTTTAATAATTTAGAAATTTTCTTTGGATCAGTTCTCTTGGAAGTAAAATCTCTGGTTAAAGAGTATAGAAGCTTTGGCACTGTCTGCTCACGGGGTGGGATGAGGCTGTGATTGGTCCTCGGGTCCCATTGCCCGCTGTGGTCTGATCAGTGTCTTTGCTTTGGGGTTGTGACCTGTGCGAGGGTCTCCTTCTCTGAGTCAGGAGGGCCTCCTGGAAGCACCTCTGGTCATGTCTGTGCTCTTGGCCCCAGGGCCTTGGCACTGGGTGGCCCCTCAGTGAGCATCTGGAAGGAGAAGCTGAGATTTAATCCCAGGCACTTTGGGTCAGTTTGTCTGCTTTTCTTCGTCTGTCCTGTATCTTTCCCATGGGTGTCTTATGTGGGGAGGAGGGTGCCAGTGGGCAGCAGGCCTGCCCTTGTCTTTCCCATGAGACCCCCCCCCGGGTGCCAGCTAGAGATTGTGGTCCGACCCCTTGAGACAGGTGGTCCCCAAAGACACATGGGCGGCCAGGGGCCCTCGGTTTCAGAGGTGACAGTTACCCACTTTGTCCCCTCCATGGGCCCGCTCGCCAGTCATTGCCCTGGTGTTCACTGCACTGTTCTCTGACCCAGCCTGTTGAAGGAGCAGTTTTTTGTTTGTCCTTTAAGTACAGAACTCATTCTTTGATTCAGCAGTGTTTATGGGCACCACTTGTGTGCCAGGATCTGTCACACTGAAACCCAGCAGTTTATGTGGCAGACAAAGCCCTTGTCCTCTCTGAGCTTATGTTTTATGAAGGGAGACAGAGAAATAAGAGGCCTGGAAGTGCCGTGTGGAGAGTTAAGCAGGGCAGCGTGGCAGGGGCTGACTGGTGGCGAGTCTCGGTGGGCTCGGGCAGGCCCCTAGAGATGAGGCATGTTGGGGGCGCACACTCTGCATGTCCAAGGAACTGCAGGTTGGCCTTTGTGGACAGAGGGTGGAGGCAGACCAGTGGGCAGGATCCAGACCAGTGGGCAGGCCAGTGGAAATGAGCATCCTTAGAATGGAAGGAGTGGTCGGGCTCAGAGGTTGTGACCTCTGGGGTCGGGAGAATTGGCCATAGGCCTGTCGTGGTGGTGATTTCTGACAGGGCAGGGAGACAGAAGTGAGCAGGGAGGTTGACTGCACAGGGCATTACACCTAAAATGGGCCATGTGTTCGGCAGAAATTTCCAGGGTGGGTCAGGCTGGTGGGTGGATGCATGGACAGGGTCTGGTGTCAGCACGAGGGCCCTCATGCTGATGAGACCCAGGAGGCCGTGAGGCTGTTTCTTGAGGGGAAGTGTTTGATCAGATAGCCCTGCGTGGTTGGGGACCATGTGACTGTTCCCTGCTGCCTGTGTGTGGAGGAGAGGTCGGGGGGCGGGGGGGGTGTTGTTGTTGAGAAGAGGCCCCTCAGGGAGCCACTTCTCTGTGTGGCTCCCAGGGACCCTCTCCACGGTGATGGTCTGGGAAGACATGTGGAAGCCTCCGACCCTTCAGTCACCCAGTGTCTCCAGAGATAAACTGCTGCTTTCTCAGTTATTCTTTGAAAGTGCATGCCAGGGTGTGTGCTTTTTAAAAATAGGAATGGTAGTGTAGTGCACAAATTGTTTCAAACCTTGCCTTTTCAGTTCCCTCTGTAACCTTGGAGATTGTCTGCTTGTTGGTATTTCTAAGTGGAATTGCCTCATTCTTTTCAAAACTCGAAGAGATTCCATTCTAATGTCTGTACTTGATTCCTTTAACTAATCTTCTGTGGGGCAGTTTCCATTTTTATAAGGTTTCGCCTTTACAGATGGTGCATTAACACCTATATCTACGTGGTTAGATAAAATACAGAGTTTTAATTGCAGGATACATTTCTAGAAGTGGCATTGCTGGGTTACAGAAAATGTGCGTTTTGCAATGTTGGCAGATGTTATCCAGTGTTGCAGATTTGTACTCCTGTGACTCACATCCAGGAGTGCACGTTTCTCTACACATGCAGTTCTGAGTAAGCTCAGTTGGTGATTTTTGCCCAGGACAATGAAGAGCATATGTCACTACAGTTCGTGAGCATGGATATTGTGTCAGAGGTTAAAGAGAGACTTGTTCTCCGGTTTCTCTGAACTGTCTGTGCACGTCCTCTGCTGGGTCTCCTGTGTCTCCATTAGGGATGTTAGCCTGTGATGTCTGGCATGTGTCCTTTCCTGGTCCTTTGTAGATGAATTTGAGTCCAGTGAACATGTTTTCAAGGCCTTGAGTGGTGCTGTCTGGGGACACGGGGACCTGGTGCCTCACTTGATGCCTCCTCATTTAGGCCTGGGCAACAGTGGGGAGCTCAGGGTCAGAGGTTTTGTGTGCAGCTGACCTGGGAGGAGCCCTGAGTTGTCACGCTCCAAGCTGATGGGTCTCCAAGTCGTGAGGATGCGCCCCGACCTCAGACAGGACGTGTCCTCTGGACCCTGGGAGCCGGGCCAGAGGGTGTTCCCCACTGAGATTTTTACGGGGTTTATTTCTGTAAAAGACAACTGAAGCTGCTTGTCTGTGTCTCTCAGGGAGCCGACAGCATCACCACGTATACCTTCAATACCCACAAGGCGCAGCACACCTTCTGTAAGCGCTGCGGCGTCCAGAGCTTTTATTCTCCCCGCTCTAACCCTGGAGGCTTCGGTGAGTGGAATGGGGGCAGGCTCGGGGCACCGACGCCCGGTGGCCACCTGGGGTGAGATGCGCTTTGGGAACGGGTGCTGGAGTCTCTGGCCGGCCTCCTGCCTGGCCAGGCCTCTCTCTCAGTGTGTGAGGAGTGGGGCTCGTCTGCTGACCTCTTCGCAGACACGCAATAGCCTGGCCCTGGGCCTCCAGAGACCCTCCAGTCCTGACTCGCATTTCCTGCTCCTGTGGGAGCTGGATGCTGCCCGGGGACCCACTGCAGGGGGAAGACATGGGCCTGGGGTGGGGGTGGCGCGTGAAGGAGGTGAGGATGAACAGCAGTGATGATGCCAGTAAAACTGGGCTTGTTCAGACACCAGCAAGGAAACCCAAGGTCCCTCTTCTTGGATCTGGGGGCAAAACCACCCTTAGACAGTTGTTAAGAATGACACCAGCCGCCATGCAAATTGGGTAGGAAGGAGCCATGGAGGCTGCTCCTGGAAACTTGGCCCTGCAGAGATGCAGCCTCTAGGACTGCCATGGACCAGCGGTCTCGAGCCTTGGGGAACCTGGCGTCACCCTGCCCGCCTACTCTTCTTCCCATAGAGCTCCTGTCTGCTCCTTTCCTGCTACACAGAGTGTCTTTCCCGCCTGCCTTCTTGTACGGATGGGGACATATTTAAAGCTGAGAAAGTTAAGCCTCAGCGCTCTGGGACGAGGCCTGTGAGTTCCTCAGGCTGCCCAGCAGAGGTGGCTCCAGGCTCGAGCCTCTCTCTTTTGTCCTCTCAACTCGATGTTGATGACGGTCAGCCCTGGCCACCCCTGAGCCCTGTTTGAGAGAAGGAGAGTGAGCCAGGAGCTGCCATGGTGAGCTGCGGGGTGGGTTTGTCTGAGAGCCTGCCTGGCTCTCACGTCCACCTCCCTGCAGGGATTGCCCCCACTGCCTGGACGAGGGCACCGTGCGCAGCGTAGTGGTGGAGGAGTTCAATGGAAGCGACTGGGAGAAGGCCATGAAGGAGCATAAGACCATCAAGAACATGTCCAAGGAGTGAGCTCCCGCGCCTCCCGTCCAGGAAGGGCCTACGGCCTCTGCAGTCTGCTCCGGCCACCAGTGTCTTCAGGCAGCTCTTGTCCTCCCCTAGCTCAGATTTTGACATAGGCTAGTTGATACTCTTCTGTCCCCCTTCCTGACTTTTGTGCGATCTTCTAGAGAAATAAATATTTTTAACATTAAAGCAGTTCCTCTGGTTTATTGTCTTCCCTGTCCTTTGGTTTTGCTTCCGAGGCCAGTGGTTCTGCTACTGCTGCTGCTGCTAAGTTGCTTCAGTCGTGTCTGACTCTGCGACTCCGTAGACGGCAGCGCACCAGGCTCCGTCATCTCTGGGGTTCTCCAGGCAAGAACACTGGAGTGGGATGCCATTTCCTTCTCCAGTGCATGAAAGTGAAAGTGAAGTCACTCAGTCGTGTTCGACTTCAAAACCCCACGGACTACAGCCTACTAGGCTCCTCTGCCCATGGGATTTTCCAGGCAAGAGTACTGGAGTGGGGTGTCATTACAGTGGTTCAGCAGCAGGTAATTACTGAGCACTGTTATGGTTCTTGCAGCCATGGCCTGGCCGGAGGGTGGGGCAGGGGGATGGTGTTAAAGGACAAACGAGAGCTGGTGAGTGGTCACAAGCCACCTGAGCTGTGACAAGAACATGAACCCAGGAGTCTGGAGAAGGAGCTAGTTGTGGAAGACCTTGGGGGGAGTGTGATGGGAGCCTGTTTCCATTTTTTTAAGTCAATCAGCTTCTGATCCCCCCCACAAAATTAATTTCTAGTGCACAGCTCAGTGGTGCTGAGTATGTTTACGGTTTTGTGCCAATTTCCACAGCTCTTCATTTTGCAAAACTCAGCCCCCTCTACCCATCAACAATAACTTTGAGCCTATGTTTTTAAAGGAAGCAGGATTTGGGAAAAGAAGGAAGCAGCAGCTGTGGACAGAGGTGTGGGCACAAGGTAAAGCCAGGCTGGTGGTGGGAAGTAGAGGGTCAGAAAGAAGCCGCCTGTGGCATCTTGGCTCTGGCCTATATGTGCTGGGAAGCCGTGAGGGCTCTAAACAGTCTTCTGACCCATACCCCACCCCACTCTCCGTGTTTCATATAGCTTCATATCATAATCAGTGCTTTATTTATTACAATAAAATGCTTTCTTAAAGCACTCCTTCCATTTCCAACTACTGGGTGTATATGTACATACATAATGGCAAACGCTTAGTAAGTATTGCTCTTTGCTTTAGGAGGAAAGTGACTTATGAAATTATCTGGGAGGGAGAGTAGACCAGAAAAAGAGCAGGAGGAGGATGTCCAGATGGACTGGGGTTCTGTATGGTCACCACGTCAGCTGAAGGTTGGAAGGAGCTGGTAAAGCATTCTACAGGTGAAACAGGAGTATATTCTGGTGCAGTGAACATCCCCTCTGACCTGCCTCCCTCTTGCAGTGGCATATAAAACATATAGTTTTGTGTCTCTTAAAAAACAAATGCTTAGTCGCTTCAGTCATGTCTTCGCAACCCTGTGGACTACCCACCAGGCTCCTCTGTCCATGAGATTTTCCAGGCAAGAATACTGGAGTGGGTTGCCATTCCCTTCTCCAGGGGATCTTCACCACCCAGGGATCAAACTCAAATCTCATGTCTCTGGCATTGGCAGGCAAATTCTTTACCACTAGATTCTGTATATTTTGTCTTGCAGCTTTTTTTTGTTTTTTTTTTTTTTTTTGGTTTGGTAGCATCTTGCTCTTCTTGTGTCCCCTGCATTGGGAGTGCAGAGTCTTAGCCACTGGACCACCTGGGAGGTCCCCTTGTGGCGGCGTTTTCCCCTAGATTTGAATCTGATGTGTAGTTCACAAAGATAAATCCATGGAATTATGGTTGAACAAATTCAGTATAGACTTCTGTGTGTGTATGGGGGGTAAACCTGCCTTGGAAAAAACATGAAAATACATGACATAGGATGAGATTCCAGAGACCTTTACATTTATTTATAATAATTGCGGGTCTGTTAGGGAGTTCACAGACACTGTGCCATTGTGTGAACTGTTCCACACAAGAACTTGAGAAGCTAACAAGGTACCTGTCGTCCTTGGCTTGGTTTGTATTTGGTGGCTGTGGTTTTGTCGCCCAGAGGAAGACGCTCAGGTCTGGCAGCCTGTTGGGCCTGCACAGCCCCCCGTTTTATTAGAGGCCGGGCAGTTTGGAGGAGAGGGCCCTGGAACTCAGGCTGATGCTGGGATGTCCTTGACGCGGGGAGACAAGCCTGCTCCAGACAGGCCCTGGGCTCCCTGGCTGTCTTTCTCTTGGTTTCTTGGATCCGAGAGCCCGTTCTGGCTCAGAGAAAGTTCAGAGAGTTAATCCTCATGTAGCGGGAGAACAGCACATAGAGGCGGCGGAACCAAAGCAGCTGGCTGCGGTGGCAGGACATGGCTCTCTGGGGGACGAGAGGAGTGGTTCTGGAGCTGGTGCCTGGCTCTGCTGTTTCCATCTGCCTCCTCTCACCTGTGCACTCTGAGCCGCAGCCGGACCTGGCTTCCCCTGTGACCTTCGGAATCCCCTGGACTGGCCTCTAGTGGCTGCTTCCCGCCCCCTGCCCCTCCATCTCCTGACATCCCCGTGACAAGAGCAGCCTGTGCTGATGCAGCCGAGCACAATCTCAGTTAACAACCCTGTTAGCGAAGGGCTTTACTGTTGTTGTTTTTTTAACAGATGAGGAAACTCATCCATCTCAAATAGCAAGTAGGTAGTAAAGCTGAGATTGGAACCCAGAGCCCTCAGGTTGACTTGAGCCTACATTCTTCACTCCTTTGCCCCGCCTATATTCTTCATCCTTTGGCCCTGTTACCCCCTGCATATGACTCATGCAGGGCTGTTTTCTGCCCAGACTCCTCTGAATCAGCTAAGCTGGGTAAATACAGCCACTCTGAGAAGAAGAAAGGAAATGGTACCCGTAGGTACAGAGTCTCTGCCATCCGGTGGGGGAATGTTATCCTATTATTCAGAACTAATGTAGCTCAGTTTCTAAATAGAATAGATCATAACAACTGATTTAACTAGATATACCCTATAAATACAGTTCCTGTTTTTCTGTAAGGACCATAACTAATGCTTACAATCTAAGTGAGTATCATTGCAAACATTTACGTAAAAAACTCATTTTATATTCATTGTTCGAACATCCATGGCTTTAGAGATGTAAATACCCTGTGATGACTGCAAGCTTGAAGCTGATAATGAGAACCATCACTATATTCAGGCAAAAATATTACATACTGTGGTTTCAACAGGAAATACAACCACAATTTTTAAATAAAAATTTTTCTCAGAGTACCATTGGAACATATATATATATAACCATCTGTAAAATAGATAATGGGAGCTCAGTCTGGTGCTCTGTGATGGCCTAGAGGGGTGGGATGGGGTGGGAGGTGGGAGGGAAGTTCAAGAGGGAGGGGACATGTGTAGACATATAGCTGATTTATGGTATTGATCAGAAGAAAACAATAGATTGTAAAGCAATTATCCTCCAATTAAAACATTTTAAAAAATTACCCTCAGAGTTCCACATGAGTTCTAGCCCTTGACCCTTTCCAGTTCCATGGCAAGAATGCAAAGGGTTAAGGGCTAGAACTCCTGGGCAGCCTCATCCGTAGCCCAGTTCTTCTTAAACTCCGCCACCTCACCGACCACCACTTTCCCACCCAGAGGGCCTCACCTGGCCTGACTCCTCAACAGGCAGACAGTGGGCTGCCCACTGGTCTTTACTGAGGTTCCTGACAGGTCTGAGTTCTTAAGACTCAAGCTGGAAGCCTGGTCCACATACAACAGTTAAAAACCTATAAATCAAAACGTTCAACTTTCAGGGGTTTATGAACTGTATTATGGCATGTCCGTCTGAGGGAACACAGGCAGCCATTAAGATTTGAACATGTAAGGATATCGGAGGAGACGGTCATGATGTTCAAGTAGCTTTCAAACACCATGTCACCCCATTTTACATACATGTCAATACTCTTGTATTTGAGTGATTACCTGTACAGGGTGGGGTTGTAGGTAGTTTTGATGAAAGATTTTTATTTTCGACTTGCTTTTATGTAACTACTCCCAGACTTTCCACACTGAGCCTATATTGTTACTTTTTTTTTTTCCAGCTTGTGCTATTTCTATAGTCAGAAGACAAGGTGCAAGTCCCTGAAAGTCTCACGGCTCCCAGGGTCTGGCTGTGGGCCCGCCCTGGGGACAGAACCTCTTGGAAGGCCTTGGGTGAGGGGCTTTGGGGGACCTGAGATGGGGCAGGGGGGGCAGTGTGGAGGCAAGGGGCAGTCCTCACCTGGGCCTGGGCTGCCTCGCATTGGGTGAGCACAAAGAGGGCGTCGCGGGTGAGCAGCAGGGAGCAGGGTAGGTCCAGCAGACAGAGGTATTTGCGCAGCAGGTTCACAGACTGGAGTGTGAGCACCGAGCACGCTGCAGGGGGTGGGGGAGGGCAGAGAGACTTGCAGCTCCAGGCTGGTTTTCCTGAGCTTCCCACACGCTCCTTTGGAGCTCAGGGCAGGGCAGCATTAGAGCTGCTCTTTGCCCATTGTTCTCACAGATAAGAGGGTGAAAGGGCCCACAACACCTAGAGGCCACCCTCTGTTTGCTCTGTAGCCCCAGCAGGAGAGGCTGGCTGCTGGAGGCCAGGGGTCAAACCCAAGAGGGGAGTGGTACAGGCAGACTTTCTGTCTTAGGAGGCTGGAGGCCTAGCTTCTGCTGTCACTGGAGAACTCAAGGGCTTGGGGAGGTCCCTTCACCTCAGTGAGCCTCAAGTTTCTTGTCTGTAAGATGGGTTGTTGGTCATTTGTGAGTGTGGGACCTGCCTGTCTCCCACGTGCCATGTGCTTAGTTGCTCAGTCATGCCCGACTCTTCATGAGTACACGCCAGGCTCCGCTGTCCGTGGGGTTCTCCAGGCAAGAATACTGGAGTGGGTTGCCATTCCCTTCTCCAGATGATCTTCCTGACCCAGGTCTCTTCCGTCTCCTGCATCGGCAGGTGGGTTCTTTCCCACTAGCGCCACCAGGGCTGTCTTCCAGGGTTGAGCAAACACACCAGAGCTATGTTCCTGAGCCCCTGCAGCTTCACCAGCCAGAAGCCCACCCAGAGAGGGCACGCTGCCTGGGGGTACATCATTCCGTCCCCAGGGCTCTCCCGTGAGGGGTGCATGTCTAGACAGAAACTGGCTCAGGAAGGTGAGGGCGGTCAGACGCCTTCCTGTGAGTTAGTAAGTGTTTCAGACCTGTCCAGCACCCAGCGGTCACCTACAGCCTGGTCAGTTACCTGGGGGATGGGAGCTTGGATGGACATCCTGAAAGGACGCTAGAGATAGGATAGAGCTGGCCAAGGAGAAAGCCGGGCAGGCGAGGGGCAAGGCCCACAGAGGTGGTTAACAACCTGTGTCAGCCCATATGGGTCCTAGGTTCTTGGTCAACATTGTTTCTGGGTGTGTCTGTGGGTTTCACATCTGAACTGGATGACTGGGGAAAGCAGAAGGCCTGGGTAGGTCTTGTCTAGTACATTGAGGGAGGGCCCAAGCAGAGCAGAAGTTGGAGGGAGGGAGAACGTGTCCCCTTCTGTCTGACTGCAGAGCTGGACCCTGGTCATCTGCCCAAGACCAAGACTGACCCTATCGGCTCCCTGTTCACAGGCCTTTGGACTCGGACAGATTGAAGAATGCCCTGGCTCTCCTAGGCCTCCAGCTTGCAGGTGGCGGATCCTTGATTTCTCGGCCTCCATAATTGTGTGAGCCAATTCCTTTTAATATATTATTGTTGTTGTTCTGTCGCTAAGTCATGAACAACACTTTGTGACCCCATGGACCGCAGCAAGCCAGGCTCGCCTGTCCTTCCCTTCTCCTGGCATTTGCTCAGACTCATGTCCATTGAGTCAGTGATGCTATGTAAACATCCGTATGTGTATAATATATACAGCAGCACATCTGTCTGCATCTCCTGCTGGTCCATTTCTCTAGAGAACCCTGATGACACCCCCTCTTCCCTCACACTCAGAGGATACTTCTCAGTGGATACAACTTGACTGTGAGGCCTGGGGACCCCCACTGTGACAGGCACAGTGAGCTGAGCCAGGACAGTGTGGCCCTGCCTCCCTGTCCGCCCCATTCTCACCACTGGGCCAAGGGCAGCTCTCTGTATATTTAGCACTCTCATCCTAGAGGGACAGTAGCAGCAACCTGTTGCCACAGGGCATGGCCTTACCTTTAGGTAACTTCCCTTCTGCGTGCAGGGTCCTGGCAGAGGAAACAGAGAGAGTGCGAGTGAGAACCCTCTGCAGTTAACGGGAGGGGCTGTCAGAGCCAGGCCTGCCCAACCCTGGGGTCCCTTGACACAGGTTTCCAGGCAGGTTCTTGAGTGTAAGTCACCACAGAGATTCCTCGAACTCCATAGCTCTGGCTACAGCTAAAGGGGCTAGGGTGGGTCCCTCATCCAAGGTCAGCCAATCTGGAGATGACCAGTGGCTTATGAGGTGCCATGGTCCAAGCTGTGCCCATCAGAGATGACAGTAACAACAATGGACTCCAGAGTTTTTCTCTTTTATGAGATTGTGATGTGAGTGTGGTGGGAAAATATGTAAAGTGTTAATTGGTGTTTCTTCCCTGACAGTCCTCTCCCCCTGACAGTCCTCTCCCCTTGCACACACCTTTTAGCAGTAGAGGCCATTCTGTGCTCACTGCCCTAAGAGGACGTGTGAGGGGACTTCCCTGGGGGTCCAATGGTTAAGACTTGGTGCTTCCACTGCAGAGGGCGCAGGTTCAATCCCTAGTCAGGGAACTAAGATTCCACATGCTGTGCAGTGTGGTGAGAAAAAGCACTTATCCTAAGAGGAGGGGTGAGCTAGGTCCAACAGCAATTTGAAAACGAACTCCTTATTGTTTCAAAAGCTGACAGGTGGGCAATGGGACAAAGAGTCCCCTTCCCCAACACCCCAACACACAGACATATGGACTCACAGGGAAGGGGTTCTCAGGGGCAGGGATTAAAGAGAAGAAGTTAGCCTGACTTACAGAGCCTGAGAAATAGAAAATGCTGAGCTCAGAGGCAGCTCATCCTGCATTCTGGGTGGAGCCCTGGGGATGAACTCCAAAGAAAGAAGAGGCAGATCGAAGGGCAGGAGAGAGGTGCCCTGGAGACACATTTTCAAGCCCTGAAGAGAACGGGCATGTTCAGAAGAAGGATGTAGAGTCAGTCCTTGACCTCAAGCTGCCTTCTCCCTTCCCTAGACTGGGTCCAGCAAGCTGCTTGTGGGCCCGAGAGGAGCAGGCTCAAGAGATCAGGACATAAGCTACAGGTTTGTATGACCCCAGAGAAGTCCCTCAAGATCTGTGAGGGTGTTTTTTTTTTTTTTTTAAACCAGTTAAGTGCAGGTGGTGGTCATGGTTGTTAGTTGCTCAGTCTTGTCTGACTCATTGCAACCCCAGTGGCTATAGCCCGCCAGGTTCCTCTGTCCATGTGATTTCCCAGGCAAGAATACTGGAGCGGGTTGCCATCTCCTCTTCCAAGGGATCTTCCCGACATGAGGATTGAATCTACCTCTCCTGCATTAGCAGGCAGATTCTTTACTACTGAGCTGCCAGGGAAGCCCTAAATGCAGATGCATGTCAGTAAAATGCAGTGACTGCAAAGAATAGGTGAGATTTCAAATGACGTGCACATCCTCCTCCTCCAAAGAAAGATCTGAAATCAGGAGGATGCCCATTCATGGATCCCAGCCCTCAGACTTGCCCGTGAGCTACAAGGAGGTGAAGTTTGGCTGTAACATTTCCTGAGGCCAAAGCAGAGGGAGGAATCCAATCAGTTTCTGCATTTCTGCATTTGGCTGCATCTGGGGACAGAGAGACTCAGCTATTAGGAGGCAAGGTCATAACTCTAGGAGTTCAGGGTGCCTTCTCCTGGGAGGACGAGGTGAGAAGACCCATGGGGTGGAGAGTGATGAGGAGACTGCCCACCCGAGCCGTCCAGGGAACTGGCGCACCATCGTACCTCACAGCTGCATTCAGAGCCACATGGTTGCTGTGCCCGCTCACACCCCCTCATCGAAGGTCACCACCTGAAGAGACACAGAGTTTCACTCCAGACTGTCTGAATAGTCTCTCCCACCTCTGTCCACACCGCCTGGGACAGAAAGAAGGACCCAGAACCCTGAACCTGTTCGTGTTCTGAGTGAATCAGAACTGACTTAGGAGCGGGTGGTGTGTGACTGCTATCCAGCCCTGTGGCTGTGGGTTTGACTATGCTCTTGCTCCTGGACAGCAGAGCAGAGTGGAACTGGGCCATGAGAGAAACCTGGGTTTGGCATGTCTGTGTTTCTTATCTGCCTGGCCGCTTATCAGCACGGTTGGTTTCCCAGCTGGCTGCTGTGTGACCTTTGTTCACGTCGACACCATCTGATTATTTGGTCCCTCTCCTGGTGCTGTGTCGAGGGCATGAAAACACTAGGGGACAGTGTCCACTGTGCCCTGGGGCTCACAGAAGCCCATGGCTCCTCGTAGGCTGCCTCTGCGTCCACATTCTCAGACCAGTGTCTGCTTCTCCAACTATAAGCCTAGCCTAGGCTCCAGATTCATTTCTGCACAGATGAGTTAAAAATCCAAAGAATAATTTGAGTAATAATAATAAATGTAAAAGAATAGCTGGAATAAGTAAAAAAAAAAAGGATGTAGGAAAGAAGACAGGACTCAGAGAAAGGCACAGGTGTGGCTGGTTGGGGGGGATGGAAAGAGGGGACCAGGCAGCCAAGAGAGTTGGATGATGGAGGAGCAGGGGCAGGTGAGCCGACATGTAAAGAAAAATGCTGTTGACCTCAAGTTAATAATTAGTGAATGATGGGAACATGAGTTTCATTATACTCTTTGCTCTACTTTTGCATGCTTGAAATTCTCCACAATGGGAAATTTTTTTTTTTTAAGGCTTACAAGCAGATCCCATTATGATGGATACATGTCATACATTTGTTAAAACCCATGGGACATACAGCACCAGGAGTGAACTCTAGTGTGAACCTGGGGTGATGATGACATATTCGTGTAGATTCACTGTAACAGGTTGTCGTGGGGCCAGGGGTACGTGTATATTTTTCATCCAGTTCTACTGTGAACCTAAAATTGCTCTGGAAACTATAGTGTGTTAAAAAAACAACAACACTTCACCCTAGAACCCAGGTACCCCGTTCTGATCCCATCCTTCTGTGGAGCCAAGCATGGAGTGCCTAAGTCCACTATCACCTCTGACCTAGTTACCCTGACCCTCGGGCATATCACAGAACATCGCTACTGGGAGCGTTTCATCTTCAGTGTCTTGGTTTTCTTGTCTGTGAGGTCGGGAGAGTGAGGCCTCCCTCCTTTCTCTCTGGGTCAGGTGAAGGTCAAATGAAGTCCCGTGGGAACGTGTAAGACCTGGCCAGCAGCCCAGGCCGAGTGTCTGCTGCCCTCGCTGAGGTGACTCTGGGACGTGGTTGTCTCCAGGCCAGCCGGGGCACACTCCCTGGTCTGGGGGCTTGGGGCCACTGCAGTTCATCCCCATCACTTAAAATTCTCCAAGGTCTTGTTTCCTGTTTATCCCACACCTTCCTGTGGGATAAACAAGCGCCCCGCCCCTCCCCAGTCTTCCTGCCATGAGGAGGGCTGGGCTGAACTGTCTCCACCCCCTGGTCTTGTGCAGATTAGGACCTGGCAGCAATGGCGTCTGTCCACCTTCCCCCTAAACTGCAGAAACCTTTGTTCAAATGCAGTCTTCCCCAGACCCTAGTAAACAATAGGCTGCTTTCACTTCTTTAAGACAGTGGCTCACAGGACATGGTCTGTGAAGGGATAAACAGCAACATCTGTCCCCGGGGCAAGATACAGAGCAAATACTGTCCCAAAGAGGGCTGAAGAAGTCACGGAGGGCTTCTGGGAGAAGGCGGTCTTAGCTGGGCCTGGACCACAAGTTTTCAGGGAAACAAATTTGGGAGATTCTTCTGTGTCTGTGCCCTGACCTCCTCCCTGGATGTTCAGAGCTGCGGCGGTGATGTGGTCTAAACACGAACTCGGCCCCTCAGTGAGGTCCAGCCCTGTTCACCAGCCAGTGGCACCCTGGTCAGAGGTGGCCAAGTTCACGAAGATGGGAGTGTATCCCACAAGCAGGAGTGACTGAAGACCAGTTGTTCCTACGAACCAAAGCCAGAGAGGAGAGTCTGGAGACTAGCTGTGGGCATGCCACTGCCCAGGAAGACAGGTTACCAAGGGTCACTGCAGCACACCTCACAGACCCTGCCCTGTGCCCCAGCTGGCCCTGAGGACCAGCTCTGTCCACCGCCAGGCTGTGGAGCCTTGAGAGGGTCTGAGTGTGGTCTGGGAAAGGCAGGGCAAGAGGAGCCAGGCTGGCTATCACCTCAGACCCTGAAGAAAGGGACATCCAGGAGGGGTGGGCCTGCAGCTGTTGGTGACCATTCGTTCGGCCAGAACAAAGTGCAAAGCCGGTGCAGATCCCTGGTGGGGCCAGTGGCCCCCTGCACCTACACCTCTGTGTGGTTCACTGCCAGCTGGCTAGGTGCCCGTTGTATTTATGTCATTAGAGCACAAAGGCAGTCTGACTAATCCATGAAAATCTGCTCTTAACAATGGCCTAATAATTCAGTTCACTCAGAGGATGCATCACTGATAAAAAGCCTGACAGTGGGGTTCACCTTCTAACAGGGATTAATCAAAACTTAAAAGCCAATGGCTGGGGCTTTAAATGGTAGGATTTAGATATGAACTCATGAAGGGTTACTCTTATTTTAGACATTCCCGGCACCTTAAGATGGACTGCTGGCAGGATGCAGGCTGGCGAGGCCTGAGCGTCGTGGTGAGTGTTCTTGAGTCATCTGCCTCTGCAGGTGAATCGAATGCCCACTGGAGCTCTAACCAGGAATGTTCTCCCGCAGGGGCTGTGGATTTATCCTTGCGTTTTCTGGAGGGAAAAATGGAGGCTCAAACCCCTAGCTTCATGCTTGCCAACCTTGGGAGCTTCTGAGCCTTTGGGAACCTCAGCTTCCTCGATGAAGGTGAGCATTAGGACAACACTTACCCCCAGAGTTACAGTGACACCCTAACATGAAAATGCTTGTTCTGTGCCAGCGCGTTGAGGCATAGGCTCGTGTGGACCTGGGTTTTCAGAGGGCAGCATGGAGGAGGGGGCGCAGGTGAAGAGGGCACAGTCTGGGAAAATCTCTTCCTTCCCCTGAGCTCTGTGGTTACACAGGAAAGGTGCAGAGACAGGCCAGGTCTCTGCTGGACAGGAGGACGAGTACCCTTACCAGCTTGATGCCGTTGGCTTCTACATGCTGGAGGAGGACATCACCCGCCTGCTCTGGGTCCCAGTGCACATCTGGGTCATCTGGGAAATCCCTGGAAGGAGAAAGTGCATGTTGGAAACCATTTCTAATGGGGTGCAGGCTCTCCCCTCAGCTCTGGTAGGTGTGTGCGTGTGTGGGGTGCTGAGGACGTACAGACCAAACACAGCACACTCAGGGGACCTTGGCTCATGTCATGGCTGGGCGGCTGGGAGGGAAGCAGATCTGTCCACAAGCTGGGGGACAGGTGTGGTCCCCAAGAGCTGAGACATGGGGCAGAGCTTGGATGTGTCTTGGTAAAAGTCACGGGAATGGCTTGTTGGTAAAAGTTCTCAGTACTTTGGTAAAAGCAACTCAGTTAACCTCAGTATTTGTGTAACCTCAGACACTTGTGAAGGAGCCTGGACGATGCAGGTGAGTAGCCTGCGTGTTGCAGGGCCGTTAGGGGTTGGGTTTGATGCAGGATTTCTGACTTACAGGGGCAAAGTTTCAGCCCCGTGGAGGTGCCCCAGGAGTAGGGGTCTCTGCAGGCCACTCTGGGACTTGTTTCTGTCCACTATCACTATCAGCACCACCTGCTGATATGAGGCCAAGGCCATGGTCTGACTCCAGTGTGAAGACATTATTCATAGTCTTATAACTAGATGGCCATCTCTGCCGCCTCAGGTCCTGGGCACCACCCACCTATGCTGGGGGGACAGGGCCCCCGATTCCCACCAGGAGGTAGATATCACCTCTCCATGGACACAGGCCATTAACAGACTCATTTAGGACTATGGTCAAAGGAGAGGTGCTGAAGGTTTTTAGGAGGAAAACAACACGAATCTCAGGGCACAACAACACAGCAACTTTCTGTGCTTCCTTGGCTGCCTCTTCTACACCCCCGGGAGCCCCCTGCCAGGGTGACTTTGAAAGCACCATCCTGCCCATTCGTTCCCCCAGGGGCCCTCTAATGCTCCTGCCTCTATAGGACGGACAGCTTGGCTGGCGGCAGGGACTGGATGGGGAGGAAGGGAGAGACAGGAACCAGGACGAATTTCGTTAGGCTTCATTTCTGGGGAGCGAGATGAACATGGGATGGAGAACATGACCTGCTGAGCTCGAGCAGGAAGAGATTTAGGAATTTTCCAGGGAATTCAGGAAATACCCAGGAATACCCAGGAGTGAGAACAACTACACATGTCCCCCTGACTGGGAGGTCCGCATAAATGCACCAAGGTGTCATTTTGGAAACCAGGGAACAAGGAGATGATCAGAGGTTGGCAAGGCCAGAAGCCACTGTCGCCTCTAGGGAGACATCAGAGCCTAGGAATGGGAGTGGTTAATGGCAGGAACTACGAGGCCAGCAGCTGTAGGCCTGGAAAACATTCAGCTGCTGACAGAGGTGCTATGAGGATCGGGAGAACTTCCAGTCTCCTTTATGGCCAACTATTGGTCAGACCTACTGAGAAGTCAGTTGATTGGCAAGGGAGGCAGGAAGCATGGTTGCTGTCAGTCCAGGTGTCTGGCAGCGCTCGAAGCAAGTGCCCAGTGGACACTTGCTCTCAACTATGCCCCAGACTTGAGCCTAAACCTTCAAGGGTAGCAGCAGTCTGCCCTTCTGGGAATGCAATCGCCACTAGCTGCCCAGGTACAGAGGGCAGCAGGGAGGTCACGGAGGTCACTGCTGGGCAAGCAGGAGTCCAGGCTCAGGGGAGCAAGACAGGGCAGCGGCTGGTGGGCAGCTCCACCCCAGCAGCTCTGCTTGAGCTCTGCCTATGATCAGAGTGGCCTAGTGTCACCAGGGGGCATCATGATGCCAGGTTGGATGACAGAACACACGAGTTCCAGTTCCCTGCTCACCAGGTGCCCGGGGGCCTGTGCTACATCAACCCTAGAGCTGGGAGGACCTGGGCCACACTGTTGACCTGAGAGTCCTGATGTCTAGGACTTTGTGTCATATGCAATTTTTGAGTGAGGTTGAAATGCTGACGGTGGATGGTAGTTTTTAGGAAAGAGTAGGGGTCTTGGATGATCTTCTCAGGTAGCACTAGTAGTAAAGAACCCACCTGCCACTACAGAACACAACAGATGCAGGTGTGATCCCTGGGTCTGGAAGATCCCCTGGAGGAGGGTCTTCTCATGCCAGGCGCTGCATTAAAGTGCTTGATTGGTTGACTGAGCCAAAGGCAGCTACACTTGCCTTTAGAGGTTGAAACATACAAATAAAAGCTTTAAAAGATAGTAAAATTTATAAAAACAGATTAGAGGTGGAAAGGAAAAAGGAGACTTCCCTGATGGTCCAGTGGCTAAGACTTCTTGCTCCTAAGACAGTGGGTCTGGGTTGGATCCCTGGTTGGGGACCTAGATCCCACATGCTGCAACTAAGACATGGTACAGCCAAATAAATAAGTAAAAAAAAAAAAAAAAGAAAAATTGAATTGCAGGGAGACCAAGGCATCCCTAGGGGACCACTTCCCCTCAAGGCAGGAAAATATAAAATTTTATATTTTATTAAAATATAGTTAAGTATAGAAAAAGTGACGCCTGTGAGATCTACAACATGAGTTGTCTTTTGCCTATGAGTGAAAGTGTTAGTCACTCAGTGGTGCCGACTCTTTTGACCCCATCAACTGTAGCCTGCCAGGCTCCTTTGTCCATGGGATTCTTCAGGGAAGAATACCAGAGTGGATAGCCATTCCTATCTCCATGGGATCTTCCTGACCCAGGGATAGAACCTGGGTCTCCTGCATTGCAGGTAGATTCTTTACCATCTGAGCCACCAGGGAAGACTTTGGCCTAAAGTTCAGCCCTAATCAATTCAAGGCTTGGGTCCAAGTAGTAACTTTTGCAATAGTTCCTTTCTTCTCTGATGGATTAACAATCCCGCCTTAGATAAACATGCCAGCAGAGGTGTGAACACAAGTGTGAGTCAGCCATCCGGCCCCTCCTTAAGGGAGTGTTGGTGAAAGGCCTTTGCCCTATTTTTCTTGGTGTTGTCCTGCGTTTTGCTGGCTGGGGTCAGGGAGGAGGACTGGAACTGAAGCTGCCATCGAGATGCAATGAAGTAACTTAGGTCTGAAAGCGAGGCAGAGTAAAGTTGCCAAAAGGAAAGTGCCCTGACCCTCCTCCTGAGCCCCAGCCAATGCCTCTCCTATCACAGCTGTTGTAGTCACTGTGGGTTTTCTGTCATCTGCTGCATAACCAGATCTTGATTTAGATATGCCATCATTCTGTAAAGCCTCTATTTTACTGATTATGTAGGTTGTTTCCAATTTTTATTATTGAAAAAGTTGTAAATAGCATCATTATATGATGTGAGATTCATACACTTCATATGAAGCTCTCAATATTCCCTTGGGATAAAATCCTAGAGATGTCACTTGGGAGTCAGAGATGAAGCGAGAACCTTGCAGAGCTCCCTGTGAGGAGCAGTGTTAAGAGGAGGAAGCAGAAAGTGGGTTAACTCACCAGGAACAGCATCACAGAGAAAGAGCAGTGTATTTCATAGGCTGGAGGGAAAGACGAACAGGGACAACTCTGATCAGAGCTCCATGCCTCCTAAAAATCTCAGGTGTTTTATACCTACTTCCTTATGACTCATGAAAGTGGAAGTCACTCATTCACGTCTGACTGTTTGTGACCCCACAGACTGTAGCCCGCCAGGCTCCTCTATCCATGGAATTCTCCAGGCAAGAATACTGGAGTCAGTTGCCGGTTCCTTCTCAAGGGGATCTTCCCAACCCAGGGATCAAACCCAAGTCTCCTGCATTGCAAGTAGATTCTTTACTGTCTGATCCACCAGGGAAGCCAGAAAAGGCTATTTACATTTTTCTACAGCTGGAGAGAGTTGGTTGGAAGGGAATGAGTTACACCTGGAGTGAGAGGCACTAGAGGCTGGCTGAGTGGGGCTGCAGTGGAACATGTGTGTTGTCAGGAGCCCCATTTCATCTTGGTAACCAGCCCTTCTCCTGGGAAATCACATGGATGTCATTCAGCAGTAAGAGTGAAACAGTGCAGGTCTAATTGGGACTTGAACTCATGGTTTTTTAACTGAGACCATTACCCCTGGTCTCAGGACTTACTGAAGATCAGGTTCTTGATGTCTCATCACAGAAAGAATTCAGTGAGAGACAAAGTGATAGGTAAGAAGTGGATTCATTTAGAGAGAAACACACCCCAGACAGAATATGGGCCATCTCAGAAGCCCAGAGTGGCACACGGTAGGGGGTTGTCAACGGGGGTGGGTAATTTCATGAGCTACTGAGTGCAAGGAGTGTTCCAGCTATTTTGGGGAAGGGGTGGGGATCTGCAGGAATGAGGCCACTGTCCACTTTTGACCTTTATGTTTGGCCTGGGAACTTTCATTGTGCCTGTGAGTGTGTCAGTTTGCTGATGTGTTACAATAACGAATGAATACTGAAGCTCAAGGTCTAGTGGAAGTCAAGGAGTTGGCCTTTTTGGATCTGTTTGGTTCTAATTAGTTTCTGTCGTGTCCTCAGGCTGTGTGGTTCTTTGAAGTGTTGTGGTGGCCCCCTTCCCTGCTGTTTCAATAGAAGAACAGAGGCCAAGTCCTAAGAGTAGTCAGGCTTCATATTTAAGGGACATCTGGACTTGCCATACCCAGCCTGAGGTATGTGTGAACCACGTGGTGGGTTTGCTTCAGCCGTGGACAAGGATTCTGAAGCTGCTCCCAGCTCTCCCCAAACCTAGATGTGAGCAGGCCCATGGCAAACAGTAATAAAGTTACCAAGAGGTCCCAGAAACTTCCTTCAATTATTAGCAAGCTACTTCTTGGCTTTTATTGCAATTTTAATAAAAGTATATGGAGATATCTCTGGTGCTGGTGTGCCTGGGTAGCTCTGCTAACACAGAAAGCTGAGTAACTCTTTCTGGATGAGACAGGGGATAGGGTGGCTGAAAACAGGTTTCTGGCCAGGTTTTGCCAAGAGCAGAGATGACACCTCTAAAGACTTGAGGACAAGGAGAAGCAGGGGTTGTATCAGCCACCCCCTGCAGGAGGACTTGCAACCCACAGAGCTCTTCAGCTCAGAAATGAAGTGTCTGGTAGGTCACACCTTGAACCTAGACTCTTGATTTAGAGACCTGTGGCTCTATACATCTCATCAGTGAGGTGATGGTTTCTGATAGGAAGCCAGCCCTGGAGAACCAGGAATGAGCGCAGAATTTCCAAGGTCATTCACAAAGCAAGCCTGGAGACTGAAACATTATAAAGACCTGTGAAAGACTGTTTGAAGAGGCATTTTACAAAGCAGGAAATGCAAGCTAGCAACATATATTCCTCTAATTCTCAGGAGTCAAATGCAGAATTAAAGCAGGACATGGTGTGGAGGAGGGCTCACAGAAGGGGGCAGTTTACTGGCTGCACCTGTGCCGGAAGGCTGTTTGGCTACCCGATTGTGCCCTTTGACCTTTTTAGAAACGACTCTACGGAAGTAATCAGCCTAACAGTGGGAGTCCACTCAGGCAGAGACACCACTTTCACTGCATTTAGAGGGAAAGAGGCTGCAGTTCTGTAGTCCTGCCACCAGGGAACAATTTCTTTCACTTCCTGAACTGTGGCTTTTGAAAAATGCTAAAGATAACAAGAGTTTTAGGGCATGTTCAAAGTCAAAGCAAAGAAAGTTAAATACATCCAAGGAAAGGAATGTTAAAACAAAATTGAAAAAAACAAACAAAACCCTCCAGTAACTAAATTTTAGTTTTGCTCCTGACTTAAGAATGAGACTCATGTGAAAGAGGAAATCTATTTAGAGGAACTGAATTTTGGAAACAAAGCCATTCCTGTGAGAGAACTTCCAAATAAAGGGCTCTGAGTTCAAGAGTCCAGATACCCTGGCCTGGGCTCCCCAGAAAGCAAGGCCTGTTGGGGGCTCTGACCCGGAGTGGGAGGGCAGTCGCAGGGGGAGGGGAGGCGGTGCAGACTTGCGGGTTGGCTCCGGGGTCCCGCGGGCTGGCTGCCGGACCGCGAGAAAAGCATCTCAGAGCCAAGCGTCCGTCCGGGAGGAGGAAGAGGGATGTGCCGATCTTGAGGGGCTAGCTTTCCAGCACCTGAGGGCCGACAACGCTTGCTGGATTCTGTGCGAGGGCAGAGCAGGGCAGGGCAGGGCTCCCAGAACGTGGGATCTCTGCACCTTTACCCGCGGGCCTAGCGTGGACTGGGCACCAACGCGGATGCAGGGTCCGGGGCGGGGTTGGGAGGGCATCTCGTGGGGCTGCGGCCCTGCGACCCCCGAGGAGCTAGGACGGGCGCTCTGGACGCGACCGGACACACAGAGGACGCGGCGCCCCGGGGGTGCAGTGAGCGAACACGGCGTCAATTCCCCAGGAAAAGGCCCCAAACCTAGCCCTGCCCCGGACCTCCGCGCTCGGCCCGGGAAATTCACATTAACTGTGACCTGCTCTGCACTTTGTAGTGACTGCCCCCGGCTGTGTGAGGCGTGGCCTCGGGGTGGGGGGAGCGGTGGGCTCTCCCCTCCTCCCTCCTGCCAGCCTGGGGATCCAGGGGGTGGGCACAGTCACCGCGCCCCGGGGGCGCCGTGCGCGCCCTTATTTGGGCCTGTGGCTTGTCCTCCCCTCCCCTCTCCACCCCCCACTCCGGCATATTTGTAAACCGAGGACTTCCTCAGTCGTCCGGGCGGGCAAAAGTCACCCGAGTTCAGGGCCACCGGAGGCGGGCGGGGCGCAGGCGGCTCACTTGGGCTGCTGCGCGGCGGGGGCGGGTCGCCTCCGGGAATCAGCCAAAGAAAGAGGAGAGGAAAAGAAACAGGGAACGGCGAGGAGGAAAGAAGGTACCAAGAACCAGGAAGAGATTGCAACAGACCAGTTGGTGTCTGTGAAACATCTGGGCTGTCAGCCATCCCACCGCCGCAGAGCGTGGACAACGACCACGTGTCCCAGGAGACCCTTGTCCACAGAGGCGCCTGGCCCTCCTTTCTCAGGCACATAAAAGGGACCTGCAGGTCAGGGCTGTCAGGCAGGGCTGTAGCTCACCTTTCTCAGGAAGACGCGCATTTTACATTAATTAATACCCCAACAAGGTGTGTAAATCCTGTGAAGTTCTTGTGAGATCTTTTCCCCAAAATTGCCAATTCACTGTCTTACATGGCAACTGAGAAACAAAACTGCTCACTGAGCTCACTTCAGCGGTCACAGGGCTCAGCTGGGAGGCCCAGGTCTCCATCCCCACCCCTCCACTCTCCTCAGGGCCCCCTGAGCAGAGGCTGTGCAGTGTTGCTCAGGACAGAGATAGAAGGGCCGGGACCTAGACTTTCGGACACTTTTCAATCTTCTGGTACCTGAAATGTCTGCCTCACTCCCTTTTAAAAAGAGCCAAATTTAGGGCCATGTCAGAGAAGGGGTTCATCCTTCAGCAAGCACCTGGAACCAAGTGAGTAGAGCAGAAGCAAAGCTAGAGGGTGGGACATGGAGTCCCCGTGGGCAGTGCCATCAGCCCACTAGGACACCTTGGAGTCCCAGTGTGGGAAAGGGGTTGCCAAACCAGGGAGCCCCTGGGGCATCTCAGGGTGAAAGGGAACCTTAACTGTAGGTTCCACGGAACTGCACGGCACCACAGGAGGATCACACCAGTGCTCAAATAATGAAGTCCAGGGCAAAAAGTCACTGCAAGAAACAGTCAAACACGTTGCTGTGGTGGTTCAGAGAGGAAATGTTAAGGTTGTACAGTACGGATGAAAGAGTTTCACGTAGGTGGTGGTGTCTGTGCTGGGTCAGGGTGAACAGGCATCTGGACAGGGGCTAGAGTTCTAGAAAGAGAAGAGTGGAGCCATGGTGTGTGGGGTGAGTATGGGCCATGACTGAGGGCACCACCTGTCTCATGTAGAGACCATCATACAGGGAGGGGCATGGGGAGGTTTCCTCAGGGCAGTGGCTGGATCGGGTTTGCTTTAGGATGTCAGCCTGGGGAAGTGAAGGGTGAACTTGGGGGTGGAGCACAGTTAGGCCTCAGCAAGGGTCCAGACCAAAGACGAGGCCCTGGGGATGGGAGAGAAAGGCACCCAGAACACTTATGGAAGGAGACTTTGTCAGATTTAGTGTCTGACTGGATGGTAGGAGCAAGGAAGAAAACGGCACTGAAGGTGACTCCAGCGGCGTCACATGCGAGGACTTCATGTTTGCCTGGTGCCTTCCTTACAGTCAGAAGTGTTAGTTGCTCAGTTGTGTCTGACTCTTTGGGGCCCCATGGACTGTAGCCCACCATGTTCCTCTGTCCATGGAATTCTCCAGGCAAGAATACTGGAGTGGGTTGCCATTCCCTTCTCCAGGAGTCAAACCCAGGTCTCCTACATTGTGGGCAGATTCTTTTCCTGTCTGAGCCACCAGGGAAGCCCATGTCAGAGGTGTCACTTTAGTCATCACTTGATGTAATAATGCAGAGTGCTAGGAGGGGCACTGAAACTGGTGGTACCCAGCTACAGAGAGCTCAGTCAACTGGGGCTTCCTTTTTTGGTTTGTCTTAAAACTGTTGAAATTTTTAAAACAGTGTAAAAAAAAAAAATTCTCATGAAGGAGCTGTAGCCATGGAGAAGCTCTCCGGGAATAGCCTCAAGGGAGCAGGAACCAGAACCGTAGCTTGAGTTGGGTTGGGGGAGAAGGGAGAGACGGTCTGGTGGGGCAGAGACAGAGCAGACCAGTGCACAGGACTGTGCTGGCGGGGCTTGAGGAAGGAAAGGCTGCTGGATTTCACCCCTCGGGGGACCATGGGTGGCCCTGACAGCAGTGCCCATGAAAAGGGGCAGGTGGTGCAGAAGGACGGGCCAGTGGGTGGTGAGAGAGCAGCGCCAGGAGCTTCAAGAAGTTTGGGAGGAAGGAAGAGGCGGGAGGCCTGAGGGACTTGGAGGCCAGGAAGGGTTTGTGTAGCTGTGAGGATGTTTGAGGATGCGGCAAACCAGTCAGCCATGGTGGTAGAGAGCAAGCTACCCACAGAGGGCAGGAGGAGACAGGTAAGGCCCAGGCGATCTGGCCGCAGAGGATGGACATGTGAAGCAGGGGAGCAGAGCTGAGGACTCGAGGAGAGCTAACAGCTCCCGAGTCATCAGCCGTGGGGAGGATGAAACGAGGTAAAACCTGATAGACATTTAGACCTTGGCATGTGGTCAGGGTCCTGTAAAGGTCAGCTCTTGAGCTGACTCTGGATTGGATGGTATTTGATGCCAAGGAAGGAAAAGGGTGATGGGTGCTGGGCCACAGAGAAGGGCAGTCAGCAGCAGATGCCCTGTGTGATTAGACCCAGGGGTCTTCAAAGGTTTCTGAGGATTCCACCTGTGTTTCAATGAGAGGACCTCTTTGCAGAAGTCTGGATGCAGAGGGTGGGGGTAGAAAGATGGAGACAAAATGGATACATGGCTGGAGGGCTGAGCAGGAGCAGGGGAGGGAGCTGTAAAGTGTTCACAAAGTCTCACTGTTCAGTTGCTTAATAGAGATTAACATCTAGAGAGTGGTGAGTCCTGAGTGAGAGATTCTGCTCCTCATGGATGGCTTCTGAAGCAGCCAGTGCTTCTGAGGTCTTGTGAGACGTGGCTGAGCTCAGAGCTGAGGCTGTGTCTCTGGTACTTGGGCTCAGCGGACTGCATGCTCTGGGTGACACACAGAGGTCCCCCAGGAATGCCAGTGATTGGAGACTCCAGAATTTTATTCCTCTCTCAGTCCTTCCTGCTCTTGCATTCCTATGAGAAAACTTGCTCCTACACTTATGCTCCAAGCAAAAAGACCAAATAATGCCCTTTCCCAGGTGACCTGATCCAAGCTTCCCCCAGCCCGGGCGACCTGATCCAGACTTGCCCACTCTACTTCTCTGTCTCAGGAAATGGGAGCTGCAACTCAGAAACAGCAGCTCAGAGGTTCCCAAACATTACTGTGCTTTACGGTCATCTAGGGAGTCTGTAAAAAATGCAGAATCTAGGTTTCTCACCTCACTAGGGTCAAGGTCTTATCTGGAGGTGGACAGGAAGCCCACACTGCAAACCCTGATGTGTAACTAAATAGCTTCTTACTCTGTGTATCACTCCAGCATGAACAGCTGTGGGGTTATTTATTTCACGATGGTTAATGATGTGGAGAAGCTCTATACAGTCAGCAAAAACAAGACTGGAAGCTGCTGTGGCTCAGATCATGAACTCCTTATTGCCAAATTCAGACTTAAATTGAAAAAGTAGGGGAAACCACTAGAACATTCAGGTATGACCTAAATCAAATCCCTTATGTTATACAGTGGGAGTAAGAAATAGATTTAAGGGTCTAGATCTGACAGAGTACCTGATGAACTATGGATAGAGGTTTGTGACATTGTACAGGCGACAGGGATCAAGACCATCCCCATGAAAAAGAAATGCAGAAAAGCAAAATGGCTGTCTGGGGAGACCTTACAAATATCTGTGAAAAGAAGAGAGGCGAAAAGCAAAGGAGAAAAGGAAAGATATAAGCATCTGAATGCAGAGTTCCAAAGAATAGCAAGAAGAGACAGAAAGCCTTCTTCAGCAATCAGTGCAAAGAGACAGAGGAAAACAACAGAATGGGAAAGACTAGAGATCTCTTCAAGAAAATCAGAGATACCAAGGGAACATTTCATGCAAAGATGGGCTCGACAAAGGACAGAAATGGTATGGACCTAACAGAAGCAGAATATGTTAAGAAGAGGTGGCAAGAATACACAGAAGAAGTGTACAAAAAGATCTTCATGACCTGGATAATCATGACGGTGTGATCACTCACCTAGAGCCAGACATCCTGGAATGTGAAGTCAAGTGGACCTTAGAATGCATCACTACAAACAAAGCTAGTGGAGGTGATGGAATTCCAGTTGAGCTGTTTCAAATCCTGAAAGAGGATGCTGTGAAAGTGCTGCACTCAATATGACAGCAAATTTGGAAAACTCAGCAGAGGCCACAGGACTGGAAAAGTTCAGTTTTCATTCCAATTCCAAAGAAAGGCAATGCCAAAGAATGCTCAAGACTACCCCACAACTGCACTCATCTCATACGCTAGTAAAGTAATGCTCAAAATTCGCCAAGCCAAGCTTCAGCAATACATGAACTGTGAACTTCCAGATGTTCAAGCTGGTTTTAGAAAAGGCAGAGGAACCAGAGATCAAATTGCCAACATCCGCTGGATCATGGAAAAAGCAAGAGAGTTCCAGAAAAACAACTATTCCTGCTTTATTGACTATGCCAAAGCCTTTGACTGTGTGGATCACAATAAACTGCGGAAAATTCTGAAAGAGATGGGAATATCAGACCACCTGACCTGATTCTTGAGAAACCTGTATGCAGGTCAGGAAGCAACAGTTAGAACTGGACATGGAACAATGGACTGGTTCCAAATAGGAAAAGGAGTTATGTCAAGGTTGTATATTGTCACCCTGCTTATTTAACTTATATGCAGAGTACATCATGAGAAACGCTGGGCTGGATGAAGCACAAGCTTTGGAATCAAGATTGCCAGGAGAAATATCAATAACCTCAGATAAGCAGATGACACCACCCTTATGGCAGAAAGTGAAGAGAACTAAAAAGCCTCTTGATGAAAGTGAAAGAGGAGAGTGAAAAAGTTGGCTTAAAGCTCAACATTCAGAAAAGGAAGATCATGGCATCTAGTCCCATCACTTCATGGGAAATAGATGGAAAAGCAGTGGAAACAGTGACAGACTTTATTTTGGGGGCTCCAAAATCACTGCAGATGGTGATTGTAGCCATGATATTAAAAGACGCTTACTCCTTGGAAGAAAAGTTACGACCAACCTAGACAGCATATTGAAAAGCAGCGACATTACTTTGCCAACAAAGGTCCATCTAGTCAAGGCTATGTTTTTTCCAGTGGTCATGTATGGATGTGAGAGTTGGACTGTGAAGAATGCTGAGTGCCGAAGAATTGATGCTTTTGATCTGTGGTGTTGGAGAAGACTCTTGAGAGTCCCTTGGACTGCAAGGAGATGCAACCAGTCCATTCTAAAGGAGATCAGTCCTGGGTGTTCTTTGGAAGGAATGATGCTAAAGCTGAAACTCCAGTACTTTGCCACCTCATGCAAAGAGCTGATTCACTGGAAAAGACTCTGATGCTGGGAGGGATTGGGGGCAGGTGGAAAAGGGGACGACAGAGGTTGAGATGGCTGGATGGCATCACCGACTCGATGGACGTGAGTTTGAGTGAACTCCGGGAGATGGTGATGGACAGGGAGGCCTGGCGTGTTTCGATTCATGGGGTTGCAAAGTCAGACACGACTGAGCGACTGAACTGAACTGAATGATGATTCTAGCAAAGCCACAGGACGGATGGTTTTATTAGTCAAGTAAGTTATGATACAGGTATCCCATGGAATAGTATGTCTCACTGAAAAATGAACTATATTTGTGTTTCTGTATGTAAATTTGCATTTGTAAAGTATTGAAGGTATGGAAGTTTTCACATTGAGTAGTTAACAGTGATTTTCTCTGAGGAGAGGAGCGTATGTGGAGGGAGATTTCATTTTTCCTCACTGGATATATTTTTGTACTGTTTATTTTTACAGTGCATATCATAAATATTATTAAATATTACTGTTATTTTCAGAACAGCTTGAGACATAATTCACATAATTTTGCAGTCCACTCATTTAAAGTGCACAGTTCAGTGTAGTGTGGTTTTTTTTTGGTATGTTCACAGAGTTGTGCAACTGTCATTGCAATTTTAGGACATTTTCATCATCTCAGAAAATAAACCCCATTATGAGTCACTTCCCACTCCCTTTCCCTCCCCACTCTTGGCAGCCACTGATCTACTTTGTTTCTCTGTGGATTTGTCTGCCCTGGGTATTTCAGATAATCCCCTGTGTGGGGATAATGATCCCCACACAGGGATCATACCCTGTGAGGCTTGCCTGTTAACAGGCTTCTTTTGAGGTTCATGCAGTCTGTAACATGTGATGGGACTTCACTATGTTTTATGGTGGAATAATAGTCCAGTGTATGGCCAGACCATACTTTGCTCATTTACTCATCTGTGAATGGACATTTGAGTCATTTCTACCCTTTTGCTACTGAACTCCGGGAGTTGGTGATGGACAGGGAGGCCTGGCGTGCTGCGATTCATGGGGACGCAAAGAGACGGACATGACTGAGGGACTGAACTGAACTGATGGTGCTGCTGTGGGCATTCATGTACACGTTTTCACCTGAATGTTTTCAATTCTTTTAGGTATTTATGTTGGAGTAAGATTGCTGGGTAAAGGTGTTTCTATATTTACATTTTTGAGGAACTAACTGCCAAACTGTTTTACACAAACCCACCAGTGCCTGAGAGGTCCAATTTCTTTGTATCCTGGCCTGCATTTAGTATTTCCTTTTTACTTTTTTAAAAAAATGGTCAACCTAGGGAGTGTGAAGTAGTGTCTCACAGTGGTTTTGACTTTCATTCCTGTAATAACTAATAATGTTGAAAATCTTTTCCTGTGCTTATTGGCCATTTGTCTATCTTCTTTGGAGAAATGTCTATATAAGTCCTTCGACCATTTTAAAAATTTTAAAAAGGCTGTTTGTCTTTTGTTGTTGCTTATAGAAGTTCTTTATATATTATATGTTAAATATACTATTTGTCATTGTTTAGTCCTTCAGTCGTGTCCAACTCTTTTGTGATCCTATGTACTGTATCATGGGATTTCCCAGGCAAGAATACTGGAGTGGGTTGCTATTTCCTTTTCCAGGGGATCTTCCTGACCCAGGGATGGAACCCACGCCCCTTGTTTCACCTGTATTGGCAGGCGGATTTTTTTATTTACTGCTGAGCCACCAGGGAAGCCTATACATACTATATAATATATAAGGATATATTTGTCTGTATTGATCTCTGGATATTAATCCTTTTCAAATATATGCTTTGCAAATGTTTTCTCTCATTCTGTGGGTTGTCTTTTCACTTTCTTGATGGTATGCATCAAGCAAAAAAGGTTTTAATTTGGTCTGTTTTTCCTTTTGCTAGTGGTTGATACTTTTGGTGTCATATCTAAGAAGGTTCTGCCTAACCCAAACTCATAAAGATTTACTCCTATATTTTCTTGCAAGTGTTTGATAGTTTTAGCTCTTCTTATTTGGGTCTATTTGAGCTAATTTTTGTGAATGGTGGAGGAGAAGGGAAGCTTGTTCTCTGGTATATGGGTATCCATTTGCAGAAGAGACTATGTTGCCTTGGTGAATTGTCTTGGCAGCGTGTTGAAAATCAACTGACTATATATGTGAGGGTGACAGTATTATTAAAAAGGGGAAAAAAGAAAACCTGAAAAAGAGTAAACCCATAAATTCTTCTAATACATAAACTGGCTAATTAAGCTATGGGGCTTCCGAAGTGGCTCAGCGGTAAAGAATCTGCCTGCAAATGCAGGCAGACCCAGGTTTGATCCCTGGGTCGGGAAGATCCCCTGGAAGAGGAAATGGCAACCCATTCCAGTATTCCTGTTTGGAGAATTCCATGGACAGAGAAGCCTGGTGGGCTATAGCTCAGGGGGTGTCAAAGAGTTGGAGATAGCGTGCAGACCAGGCCTGTCTCACCATGACAGTTTTGCCAGAGGACCACCACACCATCTTACGTTGCAACACACACAGGCAGCTGCAGCGTTTCTTGTCCTAAGGGCTCTCATCCCCCAGATGACTAAGACTTTTTTCTTGGAACTTGGTGTGGTGGGGAAATAATCTGAAAGGCTGACCCGGTAACCTTTCTTCTGGACGCAGACACTTTGTCTGCAAGGCTTGAGTGGGAGAGAATTAGTTGCCTCTCATCCAGAGTTTTTGGTTCCTAGTGCAATTACTGCAGCTTCTATAGACTGAACATTTGTGTCCCATAAAAATCCATATGTTGAAATCCATTTCCCCAATGTGATGGTATCTGGAGGTGGGGCCTCTGGTAGGTAGTGAGGTCATGAGGGCAGAATCCTCCTGAATGGGACTAGTGTCCTTAGAATAGAAACCCTAGAGCACTCCCTTGGTCCTGCCACCACGTGAGGACACGGCAAGAAGGTAGCAGTCCGTGAAGCAGGAGACACGGCCCCCACCAGACACCTCATCTGCTGACACTGATTTTGGACTTCTCAGCCTCCAGAACCGTGTGACACAATTCTGTTAGGAGCCACCCAGTCTGTGGTGTTTTTGTTCTAGCTGCCCAGATGGACTATGACAGTGGAGGTAAAGGTGAGCTGGCTAAACTCAGTTTGGTTCTTAAAGGGTCTACTTCTTAGTTTTTTAATATCCCTATTCAGGGCTTCCTTGGTGGCTCAGTGGTAAAGAATCTGCCTGTCGATGCAGGAGACATGGTTCTCTGATCTGGGAAGATCTCATCTGCTGCAGAGCAGCAAAGCCTGCACGCCACAATTATTGAGCCCGTGCTCTAGAGCCTGAGCTCACACCCTGGAGCCCATGCTCAACAAGAGAAGCTGCTGCAGTGAGCGGCACGCAGAGGCGCTGCAACCTGAGAGCAGCCCTCACTCGCCGCAACTAGGGAAAGCCTGTGTAGCAGCAAAGACCCAGCCCAGCCAAAAATAAATAAGTAAATAATTATATACATAAAAAAAGATCCCATGTGCATGCTGCAACTAAGACCCAGTGCAGCCAAATAAATAAATAAGAATAAAAATGTTAATTTGTTAATTAAAAAAATCCCTACTCTGTTCCCGAGAAAAGGACCAAAGTGTGTGACAAGGGACACAGTCTGCCATGGGTGTCATGAAATGTAGAAGTGCTCAGTAAAATGAAAGTTAAAGTGAAGCCGCTCAGTTGTGTCTGACTCTTTGCGACCCCATGGACTGTAGCCTATCAGGCTCCTCCGTCCATGGGATTTTCCAGGCAAGAGGGCTGGAGTGGATTGCCATTTCTTTCTCCAGGGGGTCTTCCTGAGCCAGGAATCAAACCTGGGTCTCCCGCATTGCAGGCAGATGCTTTACCGTCTGAGCCATTAGGGAAGCCCTCTGTAAAATGCTAAGCACTTAAAAACAAATCAGCTACACTGCTGAGTTGAGCACATGACCCTCCATTTATAGAACAACCACATCTAAACACATTCTGCTCTGCCCAAGAAGATCTAGGAGCTTTAGGAAAAGTCGCCATCTCATCCGGTCGTTGCATGTATGACGAGAGAAGCCCAGAGAGAGGGCATTATTTGCCAACGGTCACACAGCCTTACAAGCTGAAGCCAAATATCATGACTCCTAGATGAGAGCTCTTCTATCACACTGTACTTCCTTCTTTTTCTTTTCTCTGGTCTTGATTTTCCTCATATTCACCCTTTCTTCAACTGCCAGCAGGAATCTGTATAAGTTAAAATGTGGACTTCCACTTATAGTCCTAGCAACATCCCCATTTCACTCTCTTCCCTCAAACTCCATAGCAAACAACAGCAAAAGAAATAATTTACAGAGCAGCAACTTAGATGAAGCAAGTAAAACACCATATCAGAAAATCACAGGACATGGAATATACCTCTGCCTGGTGAGATCTGCCACAGAGAGAGGGTGCACAGCTGGCTAGCAGTGCTCTACCTTGGCACTTCCAACAGGATTTGGAAGTGCCTCAGAATCAAGCCTCACCTTCCCAGAAACAATATACTGTAAAATAAATTCAGTGAAACTGTCAGTTTACAACTGATATATGCTCATTATTAAAACTAAGGAAAATATAGAAGAGTGTAAAGGAAGCATATTCTGCTTTTTAAACTCAATATTCTATCAGGAACATCTTCCTAGATTATGAACTATGCATGGAAAACTTTGAATTGTGTGGGACTGCCCAGGCGGTCCACTGATTAAGACTGCATACTTCTGATGCAAGGGACTTGGGTTCGATCCCTGGTTAGGGAATTAAGACCATACATGCTGTGGGCAACTAAGCCCAAGTGCTGCAACTACTGCAACAAAAGATCACAAATGACGTAAGGAATATTCCCGAGGCATCCAAATAAATAAATATTAAAAAGAAACTTTTAAATTGTGGCTTAATGTTCTGGACCATGGCTACATACTTAATCACCTACTGCTACGTTAGGTTGCTATCAATTTTTTTGCTGTAATGAGTATCACAACACACAGCCACCTTGGTTCCAATTTTTGTGGTATATTTACAGCCTCTTTCAAGGAGCAGAATCAGCCACAAATACATGCCTTGTTGAGGCCAGCCTCCCTGGTCCCACTCTTCTTCTAAACTGACATGTGACTTGATGACCCAGCCTCCCTCCAGCTCCCAGGATAACTTGCCTTTGAAGTACCACGGGAGCAGCCTTCCATGTTGGCACAGTCGCTCCGTATCAGCTCGGTCCACTGCAGTCTCCTCCCACGGCTCCTTTTCTAGGAAACATCATTGCCCTTTGTGCCCTCTGGGAGAAGGGGATCCCTGCCCTGCTCTTGCCAACTGGGGCTGGAATGCTGCCCTCTCACTGTACCGAGTCACTTCTTTGTGTCTTTGGAGAAAAGGCCCTGAGAGGAGCTTCGTTTTATCTCTTTACAGTAAGAGGACACTTGGTCACGTTCACTTTGGCACTTGGCATATAGTCTGTTTTGGTTTCTGGAAAGGGCTGGCTTTTACAGGGTCTCAAGAGGAGAAGGGGTTAGTTACCAATGGGACCCCAGCAGCCCCAGACTCTCTGCTTTGTGGCTTCCCTTTCACTGATTTGTGTGCATTTATTGGAAAACACAGACTTCAGGAACTGGTAGTGGGCCAGGCTCCTTTATGTTGCCTAGTAGGTACTGGATTCTATTTCCTTGTTCAACTCAAATCAGTCTGTTAAGGTCTCGGGCTTGTTAATGCCAGGATGATGTTGAGACGAGCACTGGGAGAAAAGATGCTGAAACCTTAGGATGGTGGAGCCAGACAGAGTGGGAAAAATCAAGATGTAGAAAAATACTCCCAAACCTCACTTAGGACTTCCAAAAGGCTAAAAATAACCATGCAAGTCAGGGATCAAGACTGTTTTCTTTAAAAAAAAAAAGTGAAAACAGTTTTACTGAAGTCTCAGGAATTGGTTTGCTATTCACCATTTCTGGGTCAGTGAAAAAAAAAATCGAGGAAAGGGGTTTGGAGACAACACACTTAAGAGCTGCCACAAGAAGGAAGCTTTTGGTGTGAGCCAAATAGCCTATTTTATTCAACAAACATGCAACGAGCAATGTGTTAGGACAGTGGTTGGGGATACAGGAATAAAAGATACAGAGGGGCTTATGGAGTAAAAAAATGATGTATATGTTGGGATATGATGGGACAATGATAATGTAGCCAAAGTGCCCAAGAAAATCTGGGCAAATCATGGATGTTGCAGAGGTCGAAGGTAATCTTGAGCTGGGATTTTAAGGATGGATAGGAGTTTGCTAGAGAGCTAGGATGTGGGGAGCTAGGAAGGGAGGAAGCAGGCAGAGGAGGGCTTGGCACATTCATGAGTGTGGATGCAGAAGAAAGCTTGGTGTGTTTGCAGTCTGACTTGCATACGAGAACAGACTGGGGTGCTGGGAATCCTCTGCTTTTGTGGTGGGAATAGATGTGATGTGGGTACAGCAGGTATGGGATGCTAGGAGCAGGGATCAGACCACAATCACCTCCGAGACCCCAAAAGTTTCTCCCAACGGTTGGTTGTTGGGCCCTGATGCGTTTTATGGGCCTGGTTATGACTGGAAGGTCTACTTTATTTCATTATAATCAGTGTGTGTGTGTGTGTGTGTGTGTGTGTGTGTGTGTGTGTGTGTGTGTGTGTGTGTGTGTGTGTGTGTGTGTGTGTGTGTGTGAGTCGCTCAGTCGTGTCCAACTCTCCAATCCCATGGGCTGTAGCCCACCAGGCTTCTCTATGAGGATTTTCCAGGCAAGAACACGGGAGTGGGTTGCCATGCCCTCCTCCAGGCGATATTCTTGATGCAGAGATCGAACCTGAGTCTCCTGCGTTGCAGGCAGATTCTTTACCATGTGAGCCACCAGGAAGCCCCCTTAAACCCCTCCCCATTTCCACCTGAAGCCCTTTGGAGCAGCGTATCTGACCCTCTGCCCACTGGTCCTTCAGAATGAGGCCCTGAGAAGACCATAGTGTTTATAAAAGGCTTAAAAATCATTACTATCTTTTCAAGGAACTCTATTTTATGCTTCGAACTTACCAAAATGTATACAGAATTGTTTCTAATTTAGCCTTCACTTGTATGGATAGAAGCTGAGTACAGAGGGAAGAATTTTTATTAGTCATATAGAAGTAGTCTTTAACAACCCACTCCAGTGTCTTGCCTGGAGAATCTTAGAGGCGGGGGAGCCTGGTGGGCTGACGTCTATGGGGTCGCACAGAGTCGGAAATGACTGAAGCGACTTAGTAGCAGTAGCACTGTGCTTCAAGATACTGCATTTTTAATGAACTGAAGGGTTGTGGACCTATGACAGCAAGTCTACTACTGGCGCCATCTTTCCAACAACATTTGCTTATTTTGTGTATCTGTGTAACATTTCAGTAATTCTTGCAATATTTCAAACTTTTTCATTATTATTATTATCATATTAGTTATGGTGATATGTGATCCGTGATCTTTGATGTTATTGTTACAACTGGCCGAAGGTGCAGATGATATCTATTTTTCAATTAAGTAGAATGTTATATATATATATTTTAGATATAATGCTATTGCATACTTAATAGACTACGGTATAGTGTTGACATTACTTTTATATGCACTGGGAAACCAAAACTCCTATTGACTTGCTTTATTGCGGTGGTCTGGGCCTGAACTTGCAGTATCTCTGAAGTCTGTTTGTCTTTTAAAAGTAATACAGGCTTCCTTAAAAAAAAAAAGCAAAATAAAACTGTACAGAATTCTGTAAAATTAGGAAGTGCTAGTGTTCTTGCCTGGAAAATCACATGGACGGAGAAGCCTGGTAGGCTGCAGTCCATGGGGTCGCTAAGAGTCGGACATGGCTGAGCGACTTCACTTTCACTTTTCACTTTCATGCACTGGAGAAGGAAATGGCAACCCACCCCAGTGTTCTTGCCTGGAGAATCCCAGGGACCAGGGAGCCTGGTGGGCTGCCGTCTATGGGGTCGCACAGAGTCGGACACGACTGAAGTGACTTAGCAGCAGCAGCAGCAGTGTTGTTCTTCCCTGGCCCAACTAAAGAGCAGCAGCTACTGACAAGTCTGATGTGTGTTCTTTTAGAATATACATACAGAAATGTGTGTTTACTTTTTGTTTTGAAATGTAAATGAAGAAATTCTGTGGACTCCAGCACAAAAGCAACAAAAGAATACTCAGTCAGTAGGCTGCATTTCCCAGTCACATTCATTCCCAAGTGTCCAGGAGAGGGTCTCTAAGCCCTTTACTAGGCCTGAACCTCAGCACGTGCACAACCATTTGTGCAAACACAGCAGTGGTGCCTATCAGGCCAACACCCATTATCCAGTTCTTGGACCTTGAACTGTTTCTTTTCTTCAGCCTCTAGCATGGTGCCTTGCCCATTCCAGGAGCTTTACTCTGTATCTGTTAATAACATTCACTTAAACATCACATGGTCCTTTAAATTAGCAGAACCTACAAATATTAAGGAACTGGGTAAGGTTACCACAAGTATCCACTTAGTTGTCTAATGACTCAGATGTCTTCTCTTGAAAATGGAACTGTTTTTTCTCTTTAAGTTGTTGGCTAAGGGGTTTACTTAGGTGAGCTCCTCTGGCTAAAATCCTCGGAATTAAGCCATGAAGTTCAGAGCAATGGAAGAAAGCACTGACAGTACACAACCTCAGATGTTCTCTTAAGCACACGGTTGTTCGCTTACCCTAACAAAGTGGTGACCTACTTTCCTGCAGAGAGTCAGGAATCAATTCCGTCTTCCTTTCTATTTCCGAATCCTAGCACTGACTGTCATTTATTAAACATCTGACCTCAGAGGAGTCTCTTAAGCTTCAGTTTCTTTGTGTGAAACTAAAAAAGGATCATAAAAAACCTGTCTTTGTACAGTCAGTTGAAGAATTGAACAAGGTGACCTTTGTGCGATTGTGAGTCAGGCTTGGAGGAGTCAGGGCGCAGTGACCAGATGGCCTTGGCTGCAAGGCTTGCTCTGCTAGGGTTAGCTGGATGACCCCGGGCAGATGACTCAACCTCTTATTAGTCCTCTGTTTCTCATCTATAACCTGGGGAAGTAACTGGATTATTTTCAAGATCATGTGCTTAGCGAGGTCCTTGGCACTGACAGTGAATTGAATGTTACTGTGATTATTTTGAATGTGGGCCTTCTGTGAAACTTTCCTGTCTCTTCGTCCCCTTCATCCTTCCCGTTGACTTGTCTAAATAACCCAGAGCAAGATTCCAGAGCTCTGTGTTGCTTGGTTAGGACACTAGAGGCTGAAAGACCGAAAACTGCATGCTGCCAGGGACTGAACTGTGTTCTCCTCAAATCCAAGGGTTGAAGCCTTAATCCCCAATATGACTGTATTTGGAAATGAGGTCTTTAGGAGGTCATTAAGGTTAAGTGAGGGGCTTTCCAGATGGTGACAGTGGTAAAGAACCCACATGCCAATGCAGAAGACATAAGAGACTTGTGTTCGATCCCTGGCTTGGGAAGATCCCCTGGAGGAGGGCATGGCAATCCACTCCAGTATTCTTGCTTGGAGAATCCTCATGGGCAGAGGGGCCTGGTGGGCTATGTTATGGTCCATAGGGTCGCAAAGAGTCAGACACAACTGAAGTGACCTTAGCACGGACGTGCACAAGGTTAAATGAGGTCATAATGGTGAGCCCTAAACCTATAGGGGAGAAGGAAATGGCAACCCACTCCAGTACTCTTGCTTGGAAAATCCCATGGACGGAGGAGCCCGGTAGGCTACAATCCATGGGGTCGCTAAGAGTCGGACACAACTGAGCGACTTCACTTTCACTTTTCACTCTCATGCATTGGAGAAGGAAATGGCAATCCACTCCAGTGTTCTTGCCTGGAGAATCCCAAGGATAGAGGAGCCAGGTGGTCTGCTGTCTATGGGGTTGCACAGGGTCGGACACAACTGAAGCGACTTAGTAGCAGCAGCAGCAACCCTATAGGACTGGTGGCCTTGTAAGAAGACAAAGAGAGAAACTTCCCTCTCCCCACAGCTTGTGAGCAGATAGGGAGAAGATGGCCATCTGCATGCCAAGAAGGAAACCCCCTCCAGAAATCAACCCTGCTGCAGCTTGATTTTATACTTTCAACCTCCAGAACTGTGAGAGAAAAATACATTTCTGTTTAAACTGCCCAGACTCTGGTATTTTGCCATGGTGGCCTGAGCAGACTAAGACACCTGGCTTCCTTGAATCTTCAAACTAGCTGTGGAATTATTTATTTTTAACACATTTATGACTCCTCTTACGAGTAGCATCTTACAAGTAGGGGATGTTGCTGAAGCTGCATGATCTTTTGGATATATAAAAAGTATAATAAATTAAGTCAGATTCTTAATTCCTTATCAAAAGGACATATGTGCCAACAAGAAAAGGCTCAATGGCCAAAGAGGAGATGATTGCAGTATCAAAGAGCATAATGATTTAAACTGAAAAACCGAACACGTAAGTTCCTGCCTGCTGCTGGTACTGCTAAGTCGCTTCAGTTGTGTCCGACTCTGTACGACCCCATAGACGGTAGCCCACCAGGCTCCCCCGTCCCTGGGATTCTCTAGGCAAGAACACTGGAGTGGCTTGCTATTTCCTTCTCCAATGCATGAAAGTGAAAAGTGAAAGTGAAGTCACTCAGTCGTGTCTGACTCTTTGCAACCCCATCGACTGCAGCCTACCAGGCTCCTCCATCCTTGGGATTTTCCAGGCAAGAGTACTGGAGTGGGGTGCCATTGCCTTCTCCAAAGTTCCTGCCTGCCCCATCCGACAAACCAATAAATAATTGGTTACTGCTGCAGGTACGTAGGGGATCAACTCCTATTCTGAAAATGGTGACAAAAGGGAACGAAGCATTTTAGCCTGTCTTTTGGAGTCAAACTATATATATCAGGGTAACTAAATAGCCCCAGTTGATAAAGTTCTGCTTTACAGAAGAATTATAGCTGGTATATTTGGAACTCAGGAGATATTTAGAGACTCACCATTTTGCAATCTCTACTTAATTAATGATTACTAATCATGAAAGCACTACATGAAAGGTTGATGTGGGTCTTTACAATGAAAAGGATTGGCCATTACCACGTAAATGCACCAGCTGATTGTAGGATCACTGAAAGTGAGACAGTACACATCTCCTAAAATGATGGAATGGGGAGGACATGGAATGGCTTCTGGTCCCTGAAAGTTAGTGCCCGTTTCCAGTTTGCAAAAAAACAGAGGATAAAACCACCACTGAGGCAATACCATGCAGAAGCAGACAGACATGTCTGCTAAGCAGAAAGACAAGTCTTTCTACATGACGACTGCCTCAGTTTTTTCAACAATCAATGACACTGGGAGGGGGAAGGGATATGAAGCATATCAACCAGCTATAATGTGTGCACTTTGTTTATACCCTGATTTGAACAAACCTACTGTGAAAAAAACACTTTTGAGCTACTCAGAGCAGCCCAAAATGGACTGGGTGTTTGACAAACCAAGGAATTGCCATTATTATCAATTTTGTTTGATGGGTTGCTAATGATGTTGTGGCTGCATGAAAAAAAGTCTATCTTCTTAAGATATCTATCCTTAAGTACAGAAGGTAGAATAACCTGATGGTTGGGTTTTCTTTAAAATACTTCATACATGGGAGGAAAAAATTGGGAGACTGGGATTGACATATACAAACTGTTATATAAAAATACATAAGGACCTACTGTTCAGCACAGGGCACTCTGCTCAGTACTCTGTAATGGCCTATATAGGAAAAGAATCTGAAAAAACAGTGGATATGTGTATATGTATAACAGATTCACTTTGCCATGCAGCAGAAACTAACTACAAGATTGTAAATCAACTATACTCCAATAAAATGAAAAACCACAGCTCAGTTATAACTGCAAAATAACCCCTAAAACTTCACATACAAAAGATATATTATATGAGGATAGATGCATGCATAGCAAAGGCTTGGTAATTACCGGCCTTAGAAAACAGGCATGTGAGGGTTCATAATACTGTTCTTTACACTTCTGACATATTTTATATATTTTTTTAAAGATTAAAAAGTAGCTATCTTAAGACAAAATCTGAATAGAAGTTGAAAAAAATTCATTTGTGTTACACTGCCACTTGAAAACAAATGTGAAACTATATTTGGGCGACTTCTCAAATAAGAATGTTCTTACCCACCCACATGAGTTTTTTTGTGTCTTTTGAGTGTACCACAGTGTAATTATTGCCACTGAATTTCCACATTGTTAAAAGATAAATTTACCTGTTTTCAATAATCATTACGTTGGAGGGGGAATCCCCAGAACATCACAGCTCTGCAAGAGTTCCTTCTTACGGATCTCCCCTTGACTGTAGTAATTTCCTGAGGATAACAAATACATGGTAGTCGATTTCTTTATCAGTGGAGAACTATTGTCCACTCATTCTCATCTTGTTCCCTAAAGGATTTAAACTATCTGAAAATTTTGTGGCTGTGATAAAAAGTTGGAGAAACACAACACTAGGGTTACTGTCAGACACACCTGTGAAGCACGATCTTTATAATCACTGTTGAATTCCTCTCCATCTCTGTCTATCCATGTCTGTCTGTCTGCCAGTCTGTGTTTCAGCCGCATGCTACAGACTTTGCATACTGGCTCTGCAGTTAACAGATTTAGGACTGACTCTTCTGTAACCACTCAGAACAAGTAGGGTATCCAGACAGACTATTATTTTGGGCCTCTCTATTATTTAATCTTATTTTTTAAATTGAAGTATAACTGATTTACAATGTTGTGCTGTACAGTGAAGTGACTCAGTTATACACACATATATATAGACATTCTCTTTTTATATTCTTCTCCAACACGGTTTATCACAGGATACTGAATACAGTTCCCTCTGCTATACAGTAGGACCTTGCTGTTTATCCATCCTGCATATAACAGTTTACCTTGAGTAAATCCCCAAACTCCTAGTCCTTCCACCCGCCCCCAACTCCCTCCTCCTTGGCAACCACAAGTCTGTTCTCTGCGTCTGCATGTTTCTGTTACAGATAGATTCATTTGTGCCATATTTCAGATTCCTCATATAAGTAATTTCATGTGGTATTTGTCTTTCTTTGATTTACTTCATTTAGTATGATATTCTCTAGGTCCAGCCATGATGCTGTAACTGGCATTTTTCATTCTGTCCTATGGGTAACTTCCATTGTATGTATTGCCCACATTGTCTTTATCCAGTCCTCTGTGGGCCATTTAGGTTGTTGCCACGTCCTGGCTATTGTGAATAATGCTGCTATGACCATAGGCGTGCATGTTCAGTTCAGTCGCTCAGGTGTGTCTGACTTTGCGACCCCATGGACTGCAAACGCCAGGCTTCCCTGTCCATCACCAACTCCCGGAGCTTACTCAAACTCATGTCCATCGAGCCAGTGATGCCATCCAACCATTTCATCCTGTCATCCCCTTCTCTTCCTGCCTTCAATCTTTCCTAGCATGTATCTTTTTGAATTAGTGTTGTCTGGGTATATGTCATTTGGGCCCCTTTAAATTGATAGTCTTCAAATATCTGTTAAACACTTAAAAGGCTGCCAGTTCTGAGTATTTTAGGAAAATATCCTCCTTTGGAATTTGGTAACCAGCTATTCCAGCATGCCTCTGGGGATCTGGACCACATCAGCACCCTAAATAGCTCATGATTTTTTTATTTTCCCGACACATACACTATACTTCCCAATAACAGTTCTGGTAAGTAACTGCTCTGTATCCTTACAAATAACTTACAGTGACATTTTGGTACCACTTAAATTGCATTTTGGGCTTCCCTGGTGGCTCAGTGGTAAAGAACACACCTGCCAGTATAGGAAATGCAGGTTCGATTCCTGAGTCTGGAAGACACCCTGGAGAAGGGAATACCCACTCCAGTATTCTTGCCTGTGGAATCCCATGAACCAAGGAGTCTGGTGGGATATAGTCCATGGGATCACAGACTCAGACTCGACTGAGTGGCTAAGCACACAAACTGCACTTATGAGCAGCTGTCTGGCTGCTGCAACCCCTAAATCCAACTCAGCAGATAATTGTGTATATGCTTTGTGCTAGTTAACCTTCCTGAACCATTGGTTTCTCCAGTTGTGAAGTGGGGACGATGGCCTTCTCCTGAGGCTTTCCTGAAGATTATGTGATAATATACATCCACCTGGTTTGGTTCTCAGAGTTAATCTCCCTTTTTCTTGACGTTTTATCTTAACGTTCCCCCTTTTCCTCTCCTTTCCCTCTGAATTACAATCTACCGTTATCATCCAGATCAAATGCCAATCCCTCTGGGAAGCCTTCTGCTATTTTCTTTTTATAACTGGAGGATAATTGCTTTATAATATTGCACTGGTTTCTGCCATACATCAATGTGAATCAGCCACAGGTATGCCTTCTGCTATTTTTCTCTGGCAAGTAATCATTTCCAGTGTTCTGTTTAGAAGGATGAGCTCTCCTCTGGGATCTGATGATTAAGTCCTAAATGTCTTTGACCTTAAAAGCCTGGGTCTCATTGAGTAAAGAGCGGCTCTGCTTTCTGTCCCAGAAAACTCAGAAACTCCCAAGTGAAACCTTTCCATTGCTGCAGGGGTTCCTCTAGGGTGAGTTTTGAACTCTTTGAACCCAGATAGGGAGATAGTCGCTATGTTGTATCTGACAGAAGGACTAACCCCCAAGAGACTCCAGACAACAATTTCATTTTGTACTGTACTCATCACAAATTTTCGAGTCAGACAGAAATGGTCAATTTTGTGACAGTCATCATATTTTAGGTTCCCCTATCCTATTTTGTCTCAAGGTTACTTATCTTTGGTACTAAGAGCCTAACTTAGACTAGTGATGCGGTTCCTACCTGATGTCTGACGCCGAACACATTAGACTCTGATTATTGGTCGTCAGAAACTGCTTGGAGAGCTGGTTTTATTGCTTTGTGTTTGAACTGAGGAACATAGAAGGGGTTAGGGAGCTGAAGTCAGAGAGCATTTGAGGTGTTTTCTTTAGGTCTGGTAAACACGTAGGCACTTCAGTGGAGTAAGTGGCTGTGACCCTCCAGAACAGTGCACCCTGTCAGTAGACAGTAGGGTGTCACAAGTCATATCCAGGTTCAAGGAAAGAAACAGGCTCCACCTCCTGATTGGAAGAACCAGTCTTTCCCTCCAAACTGTCCTCCGTATGTTACTGGAACGAGCTTTCTAAAATATAGAACTGTCTGTACTAATTCTCTACCAAATGTACTTTACAACACCATACTATCTACTGTGGCTTTCTCCCCATTTGTATATGAATAGATATCTCAGTGGTTGAGCTTCCCAGATGGCGCTAGTGGTAAAGGATCCCCCTGCCTATGAGGGAGACACAAGAGACAAGGTTGGGAATATCCCCTGGAGGAGGAGGACACGGCAACCTACTCCAGTATTCTTTCGTGAATTGCAAGGAAAGAGGAGTGGGGTGGGGGGTGGGGTGGGGGGTGGTCCGGGGCGCGGGCCGGGGGGGTGTGTGCTACAGTCCTTGGGGCCTCAAGGAGTCAGATGCAACTTGAGCACACAAACACACACACCTCAGTGGTTACATAAACTGGAGAAATGCTGGATTAAACTAAATTAAATAGGATTTTTTTATAGCAAGACTTCACCAAGATGTGGACGGTCTAACAAGGACTATACAGCTTTAAAGCAGGGGGTTGGGGATAGCATATCTGATTAAGTTCCCTAAACTTGTTGGGTCACGTTATTAACTTTTTAAAATAGCAGCTTGATGAACTGGTATTTCTTGGAACATACACTGGGAATCAAATGAGTTATTCCTTAACTGTCACAGCAACAAGATGTGTGAGGCAGATTGGATGTAATGGCTCAGAACTGGAAAGACCCACAGGGTTCTGGTTCCTCCATATCCTAGCTCTTAACTTTTGTTAAGTTACTTTTTTGTGATTTAGATTCCACAGTTAAAGAAAAGGTGTGTGTGGGGGGACAAATTATATACATGTGTACAATTTTGTGTATTTAATGCTTATCATAGGGTTGCTGAGAGGATTATATGAGCCACTAATAAGATACAATTTTTCCCCTGCTTTTCCCTACCCCCTCAGAACTGGAAATGTAGTTACAATGAAGCATTCAAATGAGTCCCAGACTTACTTATGTTTTTACTATTTTTCTGAATGACTGCCCTGAATGACTTGCCCTATTTCCTGTGAACCTAAGTCCTATTTTAAAAGACCAGCTCAAAAGAAAAGCTTTTCAAAGTTTCCTTAATCCGACTCTGTGAAAAGAAAATTCATGCTTTTCCCCATTTTGGGTCCACAGTATTTTCTCTGTCATGCAGTTACAGCTTTCATTATGTTATATAACAAGTTATTAACTTCCCGCTTTTCAAGTTAGAATAAATCAGAAAGGTGGCTAATGTTTAATCCATACATTTTTTCAACGAGTTGGGGATTTTAAAAGTAATTTTAAAAATTAAAAGAAAGTTAGATTCAGCACGGGGATGATCCAGAAAGATGATATGGGGTGGGGGGGGGTTCAGGATTGGGAATTCATGTACACCCATGGCTGATTCATGTCAATGTATGGCAAAACCAATACAGTATTGTAAAGCAAAATAAAGTAAAAATAAAAATTAAAACAAAAATAAAAGGGATGTAAAATATCAAAAATAAATAAATAAAGCACATATTGCTAAAAAAAGAAAGTTAGATTCAGAGGAAACAATGAAAGACAACAATACAGATACTAATATATCAGTATGTGTCAAGAGTCTGGTAGGTCTTATATTTTTGAAAATTTTTATTTCTGGCCTCAACCTACTAAAAACAAGAAGAAATTTAGTAAAGAATCCCCTGTACCTATAATACTTTGTAAATAAAATTCAACCATCTCAAAATAAATTTTGCTTAATTTGATTTCCATAGTTGATAAAAACATAAAATTAAAAGAAAAAAAAAGAGACCATTGCTTGCATCTATTTGCAATTAACATCTTTAATACAACAAACTGAGAAAAGTGCTTAGATTGAAATCCTCATTATATATGAAAAATGGTTTAATCTTACTGCCAATAAAATTTTTTTTGAGGGAAAAAAATGTTAAAGCAAGAAGTATACATAAAGAGGCTATTTGTAATAGAGGTAAACTGGGGCTTGGCGGGGGGACTTCTAAATATACATACAATAATAAGGAACCAGAGATCAAATTGCCAACATCTGTTGGATCGAAAAAGCAAGAGTTCCAGAAAAACATCTACTTCTGCTTTATTGACTATTCCAAAGCCTTTGACTGTGTGGATCATAACAAACTGGAAAATTCTTTTTTTTTTTTTTTAAATAAAATTTTATTGTGTTGTGTGTATGTTAGTTGCTCAGCTGTGCCCGACTCTTTGCGACCCCATGGACTGCAATCCACCAGGTTCCTCTGTCCATGAGATTTTCCAGGCAAGGATACTGGAGTGGGTTGCCATTTCCTTCTCCAGGTGGAAAATTCTTAAAGAGATGCAAATACCAGACCACCTGACCTGCCTCCTGAGAAACCAGTATGCCTGTCAAGAAGCAACCGTTAGAACTGGACATGGAACAACAGACTTGTTCCAAATTGGCAAAGGAGTACATCAAGGCTGTATATTGTCACCCTGCTTATTTAACTTATATGCAGAGTACATCATGTGAAATGCCAGGCTGGATGAAGCACAAGCTGGGGTCAAGATTGCCAGAAATGTCGATAACCTCAGATATGCCTATGACACCATCCTTATGGCAGAAAGCGAAGAACTAAAAAGCTCTTCATGAAAGTGAAAGAGGAGAGTGAAAAAATTGGCTTAAAGCTCAACATTCAGAAAAATAAGATCATGGCATCCATCACTTCATGGCAAATAGATAAGAAACACTGGAAACAGTTGACAGACTTTCTTTTCCTGGGCTCCAAATCACTGCAGATGGTGACTGCAACCATGAAATTAGAAGACGCTTGCTCCTTGGAAGAAAAGCTATGACCAAGCTAGACAGTATTTTAAAAAGCAGAGACATTACTTTGCCAACAAAGGTCTGTCTAGTCAAAGCTATGGTGTTTCCAGTAGTCATGTATGGATGTGAGAGTTGGACCATAAAGAAAGCTGAGCACTGAAGAATTGATGCTTTTGAACTGTGGTGTTAGTGTTGGAGAAAACTCTTGAGAGTCCCTTGGACTGCAAGGAGATCAAACCAGTCAATCCTAAAGAAAATCAGTCCTGAATATTCATTGGAAGGACTGATGCTGAAGCTGAAACTCCAGTACTTTGACCACCTGATGTGAAGAACTGACTGACTGGAAAAGACCCTGATAAAGGCAGGAGAAAGGGATGACAGAGCATGAGATAGTTGGATGGCATCACTGACTTGATGGACATGAGTCTGAGTAAGCTCCAGGAGTTGGTGATGGACAGGGAAGCTTGGTGTGCTGCAGTCCATGGGGTCGCAAAGAGTTGGACACGACTGAGTGACTGAACTGAAATGAAGGGATGACTAACTAAAAGGCTTCCCTGGTGGCTCAATGCTGGAGACTCAGGCTTTATCCCTGGGTTGGGAAGATCCCCTGGAGAAGGAAATGGCAACCTACTCCAGTATTCTTGCCTGGGAAATCCCATGGACTGAGGAGCCTGGCAGGACTGGACACAGTCCATGGGGTTGCAAAAGAGTTGGTCACGACTTAGCGACTAAACAACAACAAACTAAACTAAGGCTTATCCCTATGAAACCATTTAAAAGGCTATATACCTAGTTCTGATTAATATGGATAAATGTTTAAATTATAAGTTTCAGAAGGATGTGTTCTTACCTAACTCGTTTTCAGTTTTATTCCCAGAGCAGAGTATACACCCTAGCAGACAAACTTCTTTTAATGAAAAAAAAAAAAAAAAATTTTTTTTTTAGTCAAGACTCTTTTTAAGAGAAGTTTTAGGCTCACAGCAAACTTGAAGGTAAGATACAGAGAGTTCCCGTAGACTCCCTGCCCCACAAGTCCACTGCTACTGCTAAGTCGCTTCAGTCATGTCCGACTCTGTGCGACCCCATAGACGGCAGCCCACCAGGCTCCCCCATCCCTGGGATTCTCCAGGCAAGAACACTGGAGTGGGTTGCCATTTCCTTCTCCAATGCATGAAAGTGAAAAGTGAAAGTGAAGTCGCTCAGTTGTGTCCAACTCTTAGCGACCCCATGGACTGTGGCCCACCAGGCTCCTCCGTCTGTGGGATTTTCCAGGCAAGAATGCTGGAGTGGCAGCCTCCCCGTTATCAGCATCTCCCACTGGATGGTACATTTTTACAACTGGTGAACCTCCACTGACACCATCATCACCCCAAGTCCACACTTTCCATTAGGTTCACTCCTGGTCTTGTACAGTCTGTGGGTTTGGAGAAAAGTATGACAACCCACTCCAGTATTCTTGCCTGGAAGATCGCATGGACTGAGGAGCCTGTCGAGCCACAGTCCCTGGGGTTGCAGAGAGTCAGACAAGACTTAGTGAATGAGCATGCATATAATGACATGTATCCATCATAGTATCAGAGTATTTTCATTGCCCTAAGAATCCTCTGTGCTCTGTCTATACATCCTTTCTCCCATCCCAGCCTGATCCCCACTTTTTACTGTCTCCATAGTTTTGTCTTTTCTTGATTGTCACGTAGGTGGAGTCATACAGTACAAAGCCTTTTCAGACTGGCGTCTTTCATTTAGTAATACACATATAAGATTCCTTCTTTTCATGACTTGACAGCTCATGTCTTTTTAGCTCTAATATTCCACTGTCTGAATGGACCACAGTTTTATCCACACACCCACTGAAGGACATCTTGTTGCTTTCATGTTTTGGCAGTTACAAATAAAGCTGCCTTAAACATCTGGGTGTAGGTTTTTGGGTGAACATGTTTTCACTTTCTTTGGATAAATACCAAGGAGGGTTATTGCTGATAAGTGTATGTTTAGGTTTGTAACAGATTACCAAACTAACTTCCTTACAAAGTGACTGCACCATTTTGTGTTTCCATCAACAGTAAATGAGAATTCCTTTGCTCCACATCCTCACCAGCATTTAGTGATGTTAGTGTTCTGGATTTTGGCCATTTATTATTAATCTCCTGGCCGTGCTGTTTGGCATGTGGGACCTGAGCTCCTTGACCAGAGATGGAACCGGCACCCCCTACATTGGCAGCCTGTAGTCTTAACCACTGGACTGCCAGGGAAGTTCCTTGCCTATTTTAATAGTGATTAGTACACAAAAGTTTTTAATAAATACTTAAGAAACTAATGACAAAGTAATATTCTGTGACAAATCGTATAAAACATGCGTATTGAGAAAAATCTGTATAGAAAAAGAACTGGTATGAAACACAACGAAATGGGAAAACAGTTCACTGCCCATGTTACAACCAGCTTTACTGAGGTATGGTTTTTACATACCATCCATTTCACCCACTGTATATGTATAGTTTAGTTATTCCATTTATACAGCTGTGCAGTTATCACCATAATCCAGCATAATGGTCAATTTCTGTTTTCTCATCCCATCTTTTCTGTACGGTAAAGGAGGATTTATTCTTTGACAGGTCCTTTCAGTGAAAGCTGGGTGGAGTGGAACGCTAAAACGACGTGTAAGATTACTTTCTAGTCTAATGGGCTCTCCCCTCGGTTTGACATGTACATGTTTCTAGCACAGAATGAAGAGTTGAGCGGTCATGACACGGCCTAGATTCTGTTTGGTCGTTATTCTTGGCCCTCTTGTGAATGAAAAGGTTCCACAGAATACTGATTACAGCCACAGTTCCCAGCACAGATGCAGGTATTTATCGGAAGCAAATACTCCCCAGTCGCGGTAGCGGGGAGCCTGGCTCACACGCGGCCCACGTGCCCCCCACCCCGGGAAGCCGACCCGGGCTGGGATCACGGATTCTCGCCCCAGGAAAGGGTCCTTCAGTGTATTCATTCGCCTGGCGCCTATGACAGAAACCTCTTCAGCAAGAAGCTGACTGAAACAGGCCGGCGCCTGAATTATCTCCGCCGCCCCGAGTCCCCGCGCCCCGCCTACAGCCTCCTACCTGCGGAGAAACAGAGCAGGAACAACTGGTGCCGCAGGCGGGCCAAGCCTAGAATAGTGGGAGCAAAGAACATGGCCTCATCGTCGGGGTGCGCCGTCACCAGAAGTGTCCGGCTTCCGCCTCCGGGCAGGCCAGCCTGCTCCGGCCTCGTCACTCGCTCCCAGGAGCCCCAAACCCAGAGGACGCCCCATACCAGGACAGCCGCCGCCAGACACAGAAGCGGCGCCGCCACTTCCATGCCCCAAGAGGAGAAACTGCGCCTGCGCAGACCGGGAGGCTGCCGCCGGGCCGACTCCGGCGGGAAAACCGAGCTCGCGGAAACCCGGTTCCGAGTGTAAGTCTGTCCTGCTGGCCTCTCCAACGGCCGGAGGCTTTAAGCGTCGGGCTGTGTGCTCGGACACGGACGCCTCCCAGGCCCTCTTCACGGTCTCTTGCTACTTTACGCGGCCTTCTCGAGCTCTCGTGCCCGCTCGGCTTTAGGGCTGAGCGACCCCCTTGCCGTCCACATGGTACTTAAGGGGAAGCGTATGAAAAGAACCCCCAACCTCTTGAGTGCGAGTTCTCTTCACGTCACCTTTTTATCACTCCTTTCTTAAAACCCGGGCTTTCTCGTAACTATCCGGGTGGACACCGACTGTGTTTCTCCTCCCCTAATTGTGGGGTGTGGAGTAGCGGCTTCTCTAAAGGAACAGTATGCGGTGGCGAGGCCCGTCCGGTCAGTTCCTTGGGGGCGTGAGGCCGAGAGCGTACTTGACGGGCGCGGGGGCCCGGGATCCTCGGAGGGAGGGCTGACATCACGGGCGGATCGGCCGCGCGCGGTGTTTCAGGGAGGCCCGCTGCGAACGCAGCCCGAGCCCGGGAAGCAGCGGGCTGGTGGCCGCGTGACCCCGGCAGCCCGGGCTCGAAGGCCCACGTTTTTCCCTCTCCCACGCCCGCGGGGAGGCCCGGGCGCGATGGCTCCGCGCTGGGGCCGCCGCCGTCGCCGGATCGAGGCGGGATGCCAGGGGGTCGGACACGGGCAACCCGGGAAGCTCGGCCAGCGGAGGGAGTCGGCCTGCCAGCCTCCGGAAGGAGGAGGAGCCGGCGCCGGAGCCGCCTCAGCCGTGGTCGCCGGGCCGGGGGGAGGAGAGGGGTTGAGTCAAGATGGCGGCCGAGGTAGCGAAGCAGCAGCGGCGGCGACAGCGGCGGCGGCTGGAGTGAGCGCCCGGCTCGCCGCGCCGACCAGGGCCCGGGCAGGGCCGCGCGCGGGGCTGCGTCCTGCGCCTCAGGCCCAGGGCCGCGCCGGCCGCCCCGCTCCGCCCGCTCCCGGTGAGTAGGCCTGGCGCCCGCAGCCCGGCCTCTGGGCCGCCGCTCGCCCAGGGCCGCCGAGGGCTTCGGAGGCGCCCGCCGCCGGGGCGCCTTCCCGGCCGGCGAGGGGCGTCACGGGACCGGCGTCTCGGGACCCGCCCAGCCACGGGCTTCTTGCCCTCAGCTGCTGGGCGAGCGGGGCCGGGCGAGTAGGGGGGCTGCTGGAGTTTGGAGGAAAAATGGGCCGGGGCGCCCGGGGTGTCCTACGGGGAGGGGGCTGCAGGGCCCGGGGCGGCGCGGGCCAGGGCGGCGGGTGGGGCCGGCGCAGGTGGCGGCCTGCGCTCCCTCCGGGGCGGAGTTGGTGGCCGCCCGCGAGTGTGCAAGGGGTCAGGGCGGGTGACAGCGGTGGACAAGTGCGTGAAGAGCAAACTAGTTCACCTTTGCGACCAAACCGCTTGGGGAGTAATGGCGAAGGGAGGGCGGGGAGACGGCGGAGATGGGAACCCAGTACCTTCTGGCTTTTATCGTGGCTGTTTAACGTGGATTCTCTTTTGTGGGGAAGAGGGATTAGAGAAACTATCCTTGAGAAGTCAGTCTTAGTGGCGAGGAGACAGAATTCTTCAAAGTAGCCGGATTAGGGGTATAGTCGTATATTAAAGGTGTGAGTGGGCAAAAGTGATATTTAGTAAAAGTATTTGCTCAGAAAGTGTCAGTTTTTTCACCGACGTTGCGGGCTCCAGTCCCGCTTCTACAGAGTTAACCTTGGTGTGGCGGTGTGGGTAATTCTAATCTTTAGGATTAGTATTTTCACCTGCATCAGATTTGCTTCCCTAATTAGATCCTAATTGTATTGAAATTTACATTCCTTGCGTGCACCCTGGTGAGGCAGTGATGGGAGGCAGAACCTTGCGTAAAGAGCAACAGGCCAGGGATTTTAAAATGCTTGCAAATCATTCATTCGTTCAGCGTGTCTTGATCAATAGCTGCTGCTGATGCGTCACACGTTGAGTCTCCTTTGGATAGCTGAAGAGTTGATGGCATTATTTAATATTCAATAGTTTTTGAAAATGTGATGTATGCTTAAAGATAATTATTGGCAGAACCAATGTGCCTGGTCTCAGGAGCAGACCAATTTTAGAATATTATTTAGACATGGGTAAAAATTACGGAAGAAATCTTATTTATTTCACAAGTTGTTGCAGAAAGAAGTACTGTTTTTATTTGCTCGTTCTGTTAAATTCCAGTGGAAGTTATTTATTTTAATATTTATAGTACACAGTTGCTTTGCTGTGCTTTAAGCACACCTGTTAATGGAAATCAAGGTTAACACACATGTATATGAATAATATGCACATACATAAGGATATGATTACTTGCAATACGAAAATACTCTTTCGTTTTACAAAAGGCTTGCAATATGTTGAACTCCTCCCTCAGAGAAAATGTAATACAAAGAGTCCTGATTGGTCTTTAGCCATATGTCATTTTGGAAGAGGGTCAACCTTTCTCTGTTTCAGTTTCCTCATCTATGCTAGTAGGAAAATATCCGCTCTCCTAGGTTGCTATTATGAGCCTAGGAGAGTTAATAGTTGTGACATTGCTTTATAAGATCAAAAGGTTATATTTCTGTGTGAGAGTAACACCTTCCTCTTCATTTTCGAATTGCGTTATCTGCGCATCTCTCACGGCATTTATTCTTTCTGCCTTGCATTTAGGTACCTGCTTGTCTTATCTCCTCTTCAGGACCGGAGAAGCCCTTCTCTGACTCTAAGGCATTGCCAGAGGGTATTGACACAGGAAATGTTTCTTGAGTGGATGAACATTGTATTCTAATTAGAAATTTGACTTATGGAGTATACCTGCTGATCTGCTGTCACAGATCTATGTAGCTGTGATTCTCTTCATGACTTCCGAGGAATAAATATTTTTAACTGGGTGTCTTGCTGGACTTAATCATCATATAGTGAAACGTAAGAATTTGGCCTGCCCATCTATTTTTGAAAAAGCATAGAATGCTAAAAATTAACTCTTTCTTTGAATTTAATTGAGTAAAATTTGTTTCAAGGCTAAGTACAGATTAGTCAAGTTTTTCTAAGCTTTTTTTTCGTCTAAATTTTGTGGATTAGAGGGTTTGTTTTGCCATTTCTATCTTTGGGAGGAAGTAGAGGCTTTTAAATAAGCCAGGGATTGATGTAGGTTAATGTCAGGCTATTTCTTACTCAGTTTTTTTGTATGTTTGTTACTCAGTTTTAATTGTATTTTGTAATCTGTCTTAATTAAAATTTCAAATTCTTAACTCATGTTTGAGGATGATAGGATCTCAAATACTTTGTTATTTCCATGTGTTCATTTACTTCAGAGATTGGGTTTTACTGGAATGCAGTACAAAGAAGTAATAAAGGTAGGTCAGAATTTATTATGTATGGACTTATCTTGTGGTGTGTAGTTCATGCACTTGTTCAGCTGGTGTGGAGTGCCTCATGTTTAGGGCATGTTACTAAGTGCTATAAAAGTATAAAGCTGACGGTATCAGTTGTGTGCACAAAGAACTCAGTCTATAGATTGTCTGATACTTTGTCCTTTTCAGGTTTCAGGATGCAAAAGTACATTCAGAGAGAAGGTTAAGGAAACATTGTTTTTCTTTCAGAACTTCCTTAAGAGTATTGAAAAGCTACCAGAGCTTCTGTCATGTAGCAATAACTGTATGTAGAGCATCTGTTTTTTATTTTGGTATTCTTGTGGTGGTGGTTTTCCTTGAATATTTTTACTCTTCTACCATTTTTTCTATCCCAGAAGCTTGTGTGGTCAAAATATTACTTGGATATTACTTGGATTGTTTTCAGATACAGCATACTTTTTAGGGGAAGGGGATTTCCTCTTTGCATGTGAAATTATTGGCCAGCAGCAGAATCCAGTCCTCGGCCCTCCAGAGTAGCTCCTGCCTGTCACACTGTATCATCAGGGGATGATTCAGTGTGATGGTTGACACAACTGAAAATAAGAATTAGGGGGTGGGCTGGAGAATGAGTGGTCAGTCCCTCTGAATTTGAGTTCAGTAATATACCTCCTGAACTGTACATTTCTGCAGTGAAAAGATAGTTTGAAAAAATTGGTATCGATCTATATCAGTAATACGATCACTGGGAATTTCTAGTTTCATTTTTAATCTGTTACGATGAATATCTTAAAAATGCCTTTAAGGTTATCTGGATCCACTGACATTTCATGGAATTTAAGTGTTACAGTGATGGAAATTTTATTATGCCACTGGTTTAGAGACACAGTTTGATAGGTTAGGTTATGTGTCAGTTATTGCTTGCTTCACTTTCAAACTGCTACTTTTTTTAAGTATGAGAAGCTTCACTTGTTATGAAAGTGTACAGAAATAGTGTGAACATGAACTGTCTTTTTAATGTCATGTTGAAAAGCTTCATATTTAATGTTAGTTTTCTATAGGTACTCATGCCATAAAATTTATTTTAAAGGAAAAGGCATAGTTTTCTTTTTAAACTAATGTCCTCACATGAGTACTGAAGCATGATATGTGTGTGTTTTAAATTCCATTTGGGCTGTTAAATAACATGCCTATTTTGAGTTGCGTTAAGAGTTGTTTCTTCCCATTCTGTGCTTTTTCCAGAATGCTGTTTCCCTACCTTACACTTCCAAACTACCACATATATATATTGCCGATTTTTTGAGAGGTTTTTATCACATACTACTTCATCCAGGAAGTCTCCTTGCTCCTCCCTCTTGTCTGAAGATGACTCTTTTGGTCTGAAAATTTTTAATACTTTTTTATACCTCTGTTATAACATCATAGTTACTTATATACATGTCCATGTAATCCCTAGTAGAGTATACCATAAGCCCCTGGTGGACATGTCTATCTCTCACTTATTTTTTTGATCCTTCTTCTGCCCCTGCTCCCAGAATAACTCTCTGTTCTTGGGAAAGGTGTAGTAGGAATCTGCTGAATGCATAAGAAGGAGCCTAGAGTTACTTGGTGCAGCTGTAGAAGCTGGTGGATATACACATGTGGGAACTTGATGATGAATAGTTTGTGGAAATAGGTAGAAACTCACCAGTGTCAGGTAAAACATGTATTATCAGTGAATTATTATTAAAGCATTTCTTAAATATTTCTCTTGGATTCTTGGGAGAAAGAGAAAGTAAGTGGGGAATTAGTTCATCTCAGTGTATTTCTATTTCCAGATAATATTAGAACAAAAATGTGTTAACTTAAATATGCAGGGGATTTTTGAGTTGTTTTGGTGCTAGGGAAAAAATGTGAAGTAGGAATGGTGGGTTCACAGGATTACTATAAAATCTCTTTGAAGGGATCTCTTTGAAAGTATACTGCTTGATTAATTTTATGTCAAAAATTAAATTTTTGAGTAGATTAGTCAAGATGGAAGGGAAGAGTTAAGATTACTCAATTATACATAAATAAACCGAAATTAAACCAGAATAAATTGAGTTTACATTTTTCTAGGAAAATTTGACTTAGGAGGGTCACCTTTATGGTTATAGATGCACCTCCGTCCCATACTTTAACTGATAAGCTGTTGTCACATTTTTGTTGACATGCACGGTTTAGAGTCATTAGTCTGTTTTTGGCAGTTCATTCCCTTGGCAGTAGCATATTGATTTGTATAATTTTGAAATTTTTGTTTTAAGTAGTAATCATCATGACTTTGAACTTTTGTCCAAAGACATTTAATTTTCTATTACTTTTGATTAAGTTCTTTTAATTCAGCTTCGAATAACAATGACTTTTATGTATTTGAAATGAAACGAAAGCTTGTGCTTTCTAGGAGTTACAGCCTAAAATACACACAGTGTAAATATGCCAGAAGTAGGGAGTGTGTAGTGCATTAATGGTGTGTGTCTATGTGTGTCAATGGGGTGGGGCATAAACTGAGCAGAGGGGAGGAGTTGAAGGAGAAGTTATACTCTATTTACACAGAACCATTTTAATGAGTGATGGAGGATATGTTGTTCTGAAGTCTTTTCTGTTTATTATAAGCAATACATTATTTTTACAGAAGTTCAACATGGAAGTTTTAAGATATAAAGAAAATGAAAGCATCACTTCCTAGATGTCATTTGCTAAGTGTTGTGTATTTTTTCCCCATGTGTATGTAATTCTGTATTATGAGACCTTAATATGTTCTTCTGCTGTTCCTAGTTGATGTTTTTGAGCTACTTTTGTCATTAATAGCTACATAGTATTCCGTTATGAAAGAAGACAGGTGGGTTTCCCTTGTGGTTGAGATGGTAAAGAACCTGCCTGCAATGTGGGAGACCCAGGTACAGTGTCTGGGTTGGGAAGATCCCGGGAGAAGGGAATGACAATCCACTCCAGTATTCTTGCCAAGGGAATTCCACCGACAGAGGAGCCTGGCGGGCTACACTCTATGGGGTCACAAGGAGTCAGACATGACTGAGTGATTAACACTTTCACTTTGTTTAATCAGTTTATGGCCACTTCTGTTTTGTCTGAAAAACAAAGCTATAGTGAATTATTTGTGTGAGTGTGTATTTGTGCAGATAAGCTTTGTAGCATAAATTTGTAAAGTGGAGTTGCAGTTAGATGAACAGTGTAGCTCTGGATGGATGTTGTCCCAATATATGGCATGCCCTAGACTTCTCTGGTGGCTTAGACGGTAAAGGGTCTGCCTACAATGTGGGAGACCTGGGTTCAATCCCTGGGGTGGGAAGATCTCCTGGAGAAGGAAATGGTAACGCACTCCAATATTCTCGCCTGGAAAATCCCATGGACGGAGAAGCCTGGTAGGCTACAGTCCACGGGGTGGCAAAGAGTTCAACACGACTGAGTGACTTCACTTTCACTTTCAGACTCTGACCAGCACTGAAAATTACTCTTTAAAATATTTTGTCAATTTAAGAAGTGGGGCAAAAAGTGATTCTAATTGGCCTTTATGAATCGCTGTTGTTGTTGAACATTTTTTAAATGGAGGGAGTTGTATTTCTTTTAGAAATTATCTGCCTTTATTCTTGATTATTTTTTGATTGGATTATTGGTGTTTTTCCGTTCTTTACGAATTAGGGTATTTACATTTTTCATATTTGTGCACACCCCCTATCACCCAGCCAAACTTTTGTAGTATTCTGTAGTTAGGTATAGCCAGCTGCAGTATTATGTAGTAAATATTATTATCTGTAGTATTGTTAACTATAGTATTCTGTCATCAGGTGTAGCCCGCTGCAGTATTGTGTAGTAAGTATTATTATCTGTAGTATTCTGTAGTCAGGTATAACCAGCTGGGATTGTGCTGGTTCTGTGACCTTGGGCACATTACTTAACCTCTGTAAGCCTTGATTTCCTTGTTTGTAGAATGAAATTGAGATAATGTAAATGATATTTAGCACAGAGACTGGACAAGGCAACTGTCTTCCTCGCTGGTCTGTATATGACTTCTGGGTTTCATGCTCTACTTAGACCTTCCTCACTCTAAGATTTAAACTATTCATCTGTCTATTAACCTGAAGAAGCAAAGTGAGGAGTATTAAGTCTAGTTTGCCACTGCTTGTTTTAAAGAGGATAAACTAATGGATACACATTTGCTTTTATATTATAGAATGTTTATGAAAGAAAACCCAGGACACTGGTATTGTTGATTGTTGTAGGAAGCAGAGCTAAGTGACAGAGGCATGTGAGTGAGAGGAAGACTTGACTGGATACCTTTCTACATTTTTAAAACAAAGAAGTGCTCACATTTTAATTTTTAAAGGTCTCTTTTTCTCGTCACTTTTCTTTTCCTTTTTTAAAATAAAAACTTTGAATTTTGGGGCTCCATCTGGAATTTATTTCTAGTATAGGAAATGAGGTAGACATATATTTTGGGGGGATAAGAGGTGTGTATGTTTTTTCCCTGAAATAACCATTTGGTGAATAATCCAGCCTTTGCCCCAGTTACTAGATTTGTGCCTTTTATCATTTGCTAAATATACTTAGAACTTTTTCTTGGTCTCTTGTTTTATATTACGATATTCTTTAAATTACTGTTTTATAGTTTTAATATTGATAGGGTTAGTCATCTGTTCATTGCTCTCTTTTTTTTTTCAGACTTTGATAATTCTGGTCTGTGTATTCTTCTGGATGAACTTTAGAATCATTCTGTGAAGTTGAAAAAGAAATCTTGCTAGGTTTTTATGAATTGTGATTGGCAGTATTGAGTTCAAGGGCTAATTTTAGGAAAGTTGACACCTTGCATACTTCCTGTTATAGGAGTTATAGGAATAACTCCTATCCTGTTATTCAAATGACTTATATTCTTCAGTAGATTTTCAAATTTTCCTTCAAATAAGTTTGCACATTTCTTCTTTTGTCCAACAAATGTAGTAAGGAATCAAGCAGAGAGTTTCTGTTCTAGTGGGGTAAGTAGCACAAATGAATGCATTTCACATCATGGTTAGTCTATAAAGGAACAAAGGGGTAACTGGAAGGTGGCTGGGATAGGCCTTTCTGAGAAGAGGGCATTTGAAACTGAGACCTATGTTTGAGGAGTCCTAGGCCCCATGGCAGGCCAGGAAGAGCATTCCAGGCCGAGAGTTCAGAAGGACAAAGGGCTGAGGCAAGATGGGGCCTGGCACCATTGAGACCTAGAGGGAAGCTCGAGTTGCGGCCTCCTGAGCAGTCAGGGAGGAAGAGGCCAGTCAGCGGGGGGCTCCTGGGCCACTGTGAGGAGTTCCGGTTCTGTCTGTAGTGAATGGCAGCCCACAAGGAGTCTTGAGCAGGAGAGTGACATGTTCTGATTGATGGTTTAAAAGATATTTAACTTTTTTTTTTTTTTTTTTTTAACATTTGGCTTTTGAGTGGAGAAAGTGTTGAAGTGGGAAGTCCGGTTAGGAGTTTCCGCGGCTGGAGATGAGACTGGGGGTAGTGGGGCTGGAGAAGCTTGGGAGGCTGTGGGTGGGGGCAAGGAAGGGTAGGACTTGCTGCTGGAGTGGTTATGTTGAGAGCTAAGAAAGAACTGTTAGGTGGGGAGCCATGTGGGAGAAGAAGAGATGGCCGCTACCTTCACAGGTCTCTGGTTTTGTTTATTTTTTGTTTGCATTTTTTTGGGTATAGAATTCAGTACATTTACGGAGAAGGCAATGGCAACCCACTGCAGTACTCTTGCCTGGAAAATCCCATGGATGGAGGAACCTGGTAGGCCGCAGTCCATGGGGTCGCTAAGAGTTGGACACGACTGAGCGACTTCACTTTCACTTTTCACTTTCATGCATTGGAGAAGGAAATGGCAACCCACTCCAGTGTTCTTGCCTGGAGAATCCCAGGGACGGGGGAGCCTGGTGGGCTGCCATCTATGGAGTCGCACAAAGTCGGACACGACTGAAGCAACTTAGCAGCAGCAGCAGTACATTTAAGTCAGTTTCTCATTTACCCTACTTTCTTTTAATATCTACCTTAGAAGTTGTTCGTTAGCCCTGTTTTGTGTTGCTTCCTAACCTTTACAGCCTCTCTCAGTGGGAGGTAGCAAAAACGTGATCTTTAAGATCATCCTGAGATAGGAAACTGTCACGGGGAAGCTCCTCAGCCCCGCCAGAGCTTCACTCAGGAGAATCGTGGAGCTCGTGGTGTAGGTGAGTGCATGCTCGCAACTCCTAGTGCTCTGCCTGCGATGCAACAGAGACTTGATAAGTGGCCACTTTACTACTCTCCTTCAGAGTTGTTGTCTTGATTAATCCTGGTCACACAGCTAAAGTGAAAGCGTCTGATCTCAAACCTCTGTTCTTTGTGTTAATGAAGGAGAGGGTTGCAAATAGTTGTCCATTTTGACTTTGAAATATACTCATTTTCACTGCAGGAGTGAATGTTGTCAATTTAGAGAATTAGGTCAGTACAGTGCAGCCACATGGCAGAGTCCTCAGCTCCCCAGTGCTGTCTCCTGCCCCTCACTGCCTGGGGAACCTTCTCCCTTCTCGCCTTAGTAGGGATAGAATAGTGGTGGTGTTTTCGTTTGAGAATTATTTATTGAACATCTGGAATCTAAGATTAATGAAATGATTATGCCCATATTAATGCGTTCCTCTCAGTGCTCTACTTTATTGGGCGTAGGGTAGTCTAAACTAAAAGGTCTTTTGCTTTAGCTCCCCTTCATCTGTCTTCAGGTGAGATGTCATTATGTCAGAGAGGCCAAAAATAAAACACCATGTTAATGGCATTCCCCTAGAGTAGCTTCTTTCCCTAGAGGGAAGAATGTTCTAGATTATTTTACAGGAGAAATCCTCTTCGGTTGGGCACCAATGACAGAGCTCAGTGGGATGGTTTCTAGCTGTCTTCTCTCCTGGAGGCTGGACCAGAGATAGGCTCAGATGGGCTTTCTCAGAGTTGGCTGGGTACCCCAGGGGGCCGTCTTAGCCTCTCCTTGACTAATGTGCATTTGGAGTTGGACCAGCTGAGCTGCTTTGTGAGAATCAGTGATACCTGATTTACCTCAGTTTAGCATTGGTGTCTGTGGTGTTATAGAGGTCATTCCCCTCTGCCACACTTTTATATCAGAAAGTGTTATTTGATCCTTTAAAAGAAAATTGAATTGTGTACGTTATAGGGTCCTTTATCTGCTTTGGTGAAATATAGACTTCACCTCTGTTGTGACCCTTGGTGAAGTCATTCTTGCTCATCTGAAGAGGCGTCTGCAGTCCTGCCACAGCGAGGTATATTTTTAGCACTTTTTCCAAGATAGCCGAGGCCACCTTGAAAACCTATCCAAGTACGTTTTGGTTATGCAAAGATTGTAGGCCAAAAGCCAGGAGTTCCTGGGGAGAAGGAATTTTTTTTTTTTTTTTAGGGTTACGTTGGAATCTTATTTTGCAAGATAAGTTTCCTGTTGAGTCAATTTTTGTGTTTGTGAGTGTGTGTCTTTATTACATTAGTATGGGAAGAGTCAAAGGAAATTTAAATAGGCTGACTTCATTTTACTGTATTTTATTACCTGTTTGGGAAATATTGTAGGCTAGTTCTAAATTTCTCTCTAAAATTCAGATAAAATGCGCTTCTGTCACTTACACAATGACATCTAGTTTTATTTTCACCCTAAAATACAATTAAATGTATTGATATGAGGAAGTTGGACATAAAACCTTGACCAGATTTCTTAAACATTTCACAGAATTTTTACAGTCCATGAATCAAGCATGTAACTGAGTTAAAGAGTTTTGAAGCTAGGGGCTGAGCTTAAAATTGGAAACTGCCATTTAAAGTTTTTCCTTCCCCTTCAGCCTTCACTTTCAACCAGATTCTTTTATTTCAGTTGTTTGCAAACTGTCAAGTGTTCTGTGGAAGGTGTCTTGGTGAGCCAGGACTGGAGTGAGGGTCAGAGGCGGGACGGGGATGAGGAGGCTGAAGAGAGACCTAGTTTTCCTGTTCTCTCTGAATCCAGTATTTCTTCTTTGGGTATTCTATACATTTGGCTTCCATGTAAGGTTTTGAGGAGACAGTGCTGGTTAGAAAACAAAAATGTGTGAACTATTGCTGTACATCTCAGATCAGTTTTGAGGAAGGAGGTCAGCTCATAGTAGGCTGCAAATTGCAATTATTGTGACCAGAGGTGGGGCCCATTTGACCCGTAAATTTGTATCCGGTAACGGCTGATCTCTAGCTTTCTTGGTGTTCTGTTACCCACCTGTGTTGGGTCGATAGTAACTGACTTTATTTTTAAAGTATTTCAAGTTAAACATCACTAAAACCACATCGGAAAACTAGGATGTCACGAAGGATTGGTTATGATAAAAGGGAAACACGGACCAATTATTTTACATACATCTGAGTATGTGTTGTACTCAGGACTCACCATTGCTGGAAATTAAAACAACTTCAAAACAACACCATACAGCATAGAGTTCTCCTCATGTAAGCCATTGTTGGAAAAAAGTTTGGATGACCTTGAGCTAAGATCTTTTCTTTTGTGTCTCCATTCCATTTATAGCTTTATTTACTTGGGTTGTCTGACTTGGAAGGAGAGCTCAGAGACCTCAGATCTCATAAGCAGGGGTGCAGATCAGAATTACTTGGAAAACAAAATATTTGTGAACATTCATACAGTGAAATGCATTAGAGCAATAGAAAGAATGAAGGTCTTTACGAACTCATGAAAATGATTGGCAAGATGTGTTAAGATCTTATGTTATAAGAGCAAGATATTGGACAGTTACACATATCTACCATGGTCCTATTTATGTAGGGGGCAAAGTGTGTGTGTGTGGTGGGGGGCATTTGTAAAGGAGACTTCAGAAACTACCAGCTTTGGTTGCCTTCTGGGAAGAGAACTGAGTAGAGGCTGGGGACAGGGGTGAGAAGGAGATTTTCCCCTCTGTATTCTATGGTACTTTGAGAAACTCTGAGATCATGCGTATAATATATATTTCCCAAAACAAAAACAAAACAACCTCCCCTGTCCCTGGCTGGCTTTTCCACTTCCACTGGCAAGTGCAGGTGTATTGGAGGAGAGCGCTGCCCAGGTGGTCTTAAGGGTGATCCTATCATACATCTTAGCTCCTCAGAGTAGCTCACTCCCTGTGAGAAAGCAGCACAGCATCACAGGAAACACTAGCTTCTCCCATTTTTGCCATTGATGATTGTGATATAGAGAAATTTTTAATTTCTCTATGCTTTCGGAGTCCTTACCTGTAAAAATCAGTGTTAGTTGGGTAAACCTGAAAACCTCCTGATTCTTAGATTTTCTAACTTTCGTGCCTTGGACCTTGGCGGGAGCAGGCAGGAAGCAGTCAGCTGGCTCTTGCCATCTTCTGACCCATTTTGATGATTAAGGTGCATGAATGTATTTTTAAAAGCTTTAAGAAAGTATAAGAGGGGAATGTAGAAGAATATTTTTAAAATTGGGGGTAGAAAAGGTCTTTGGAAAGATGAAATGAGTTGGGAAGGCCAAAAGAAAATGTACCATGAAGGTCACACACATGGCCAGCAGAACCCCATGGCCTTGGTCACCTTCTCCCTCACTCTTCCTCTGCCTTAGGGTTTCTCTAGTTTCTCTCCACTAAATGCTCTGGTCTTTTCAAAGCTTGGGCTCAAAAGTCATCTTAGAATATAATGTGTTACCCAAACTGGAACAGTCTTGAGAGGGAAATGGAACATGGTTAATAACTGCACGGGAACAGTAGTTGTAAATTGTGTGTTTCAGAAAATTGGGGCATGTGGTCATCCTGGCTTTTTATCTGCCAGGCATGTCTCCCTTCCCCTTCTCCAATCCTGTCTTATTTATAACACTTTATCATAGTGCTTGTGGTTACTTAGTGTCTGTGTCTCCTCAAAATAAGATGCCTGTCTTGGTCCTGTTCTGTGCCCGCATTTAGAGCAGTGTTGACATACAGAGTATTCAGCTCAGTAGATGTTTGCTGAATATGTATATTATGTTTTTGCCTTTAGCCTTAAATTCTTGTGAAGATATGATAGACATACATGAAAAATTGAGTGGTAGTGGTGTATACAAATTATACTTTTATAAAACAAAATGTTCTCATTTATAAGAACTTTTTGTGTCATGTTGTAAGTAAAATTTTTCATTAGCTAAACTTAAAAAAAAATTACTTACTTTTGAATGTCAGGTCTTGGTTGTGGCGCGCTCTCTTTGCAGTTGCAGCAGGTGGGCTCTCTATTTGAGGCATGTGGGCTTAGTTGCCCTGTGGCATGTAGGATCTTAGTTTCCTGACTAGGGATCGAACCTGCTTCGCCTGCATTGCAAGGATTCCTAACCATTGGACCACCAGGGAAGTCCCTCATTAGTTAAACTTTTAGCAAAACAATTTTCTAAGCTCTTGTATATTTAAGGCAACTCCTTGAGAAACCGCCTCAAGCATTCATCTTGGATATGTCTGTTGAATAACCAAATGAATTCCTAGAAGCCGAGTTGCTGTGTGTGGTAGAGAATGTGCATATTTTCAGGGCTGATACTGCACAAATTGCTATTCTTCTTTAGAAAGCAGTCTGTACCCAGTTTACCAAGACACCAGTCATGTTGTGAAACAGTACCTTTTCCTCCAAACCCTCACCAACACTAGGCATTATTTTTTAAAATATTTTGCCAATTTGTTTGTTTTACTTTTCTTGTCTTTGTTCAGGTTGCCTTCATTAATTTTATTTCTTTTGTTAATCCCATAATTCTGTCATGTTTTCATGTTTTATATTTCCGTTGTGATCAGTTTTTCTTATATGTCAGTTCAGTTCAGTCGCTCAGTCGTGTCTGACTCTCTGCGACCCCATGAATCACAGCACGCCAGGCCTCCCTGTCCATCACCATCTCTCGGAGTTCACTCAGACTCACGTCTATGGAGTCCGTGATGCCATCCAGCCATCTCATCCTTGGTCGTCCCCTTCTCCTCCTGCCCCCAATCCCTCCCAGCATCAGAGTCTTTTCCAGTGAGTCAACTCTTCACATGAGGTGGCCAAAGTACTGAAGTTTCAGCTTTAGCAGCATTCCTTCCAAAGAACACCCAGGGTTGATCTCCTTGCAGTCAAGGGACTCTGAAGAGTCTTCTCCAACACCACAGTTCAAAAGCATCAATTCTTCGGCGCTCAGCCTTCTTCACAGTCCAACTCTCGCATCCATACATGACCACAGGAAAAACCATAGCCTTGACTAGACGGACCTTAGTCGGCAAAATAATGTCTCTGCTTTTGAACGTGCTATTTGGGTTTGGTCATAACTTTCCTTCCAAGGAGTAAGCGTCTTTTAATTTCATGGCTGCAGTCACCATCTGCAGTGATTTTGGAGCCCCAAAAAATAAAGTCTGACACTTTCCACCGTTTCCTCATCTATTTCCTATGAAGTGATGGGACCGGATGCCATGATCTTCGTTTTCTGAATGTTGAACTTTAAGCCAACTTTTTCACTCTCCTCTTTCACCTTCATCAAGAGGCCCTTTAGCTCCTCTTCACTTTCTGCCATAAGGGTGGTGTCATCTGCATATCTGAGGTTATTGATATTTCTCCCAGCAATCTTGATTCCAGCTTGTGTTTCTTCCAGCCCAGCGTTTCTCATGTACTCTGCATATAAGTTAAATAAGCAGGGTGACAATATACAGCCTTGACGTACTCCTTTCCCTATTTGGAACCAGTCTGTTGTTCCACGTCCAGTTCTAACTGTTGCTTCCTGACCTGCATACAGATTTCTAAAGAGGCAGGTCAGGTGGTCTGGTATTCCCATCTCTTTCAGAATTTTCCACAGTTTATTGTGATCCACACAGTCAAAGGCTTTGGCATAGTCAATAAAGCAGAAATAGATGTTTTTCTGTAACTCTCTTGCTTTTCGATGATCCAGCGGATGTTGGCAATTTGATCTCTGGTTCCTCTGCCTTTTCTAAAACCAGCTTGAACATCAGGAAGTTCACGGTTCACGTATTGCTGAAGCCTGGCTTGGAGAATTTTGAGCATTACTGTACTAGCATGTGAGATGAGTGTAATTGTGCGGTGGTTTGAGCATTCTTTGGCATTGCTTTTCTTTGGGATAGGAATAAAAACTGACCTTTTCCAGTCCTGTGGCCACTGCTGAGTTTTCCAAATTTGCTGTCATATTGAGTGCAGCACTTTCACAGCATCCTCTTTCAGGATTTGAAACAGCTCAACTGGAATTCCATCACCTCCACTAGCTTTGTTCGTAGTGATGCTTTCTAAGGCCCACTTGACTTCACATTCCAGGATGTCTGGCTCTAGATGAGTGATCACATCATCATGATTATCTGGGTCTTGAAGATCTTTTTTGTACAGTTTTCTGTGTATTCTTGCCACCTCTTCTTAATATCTTCTGCTTCTGTTAGGTCCAGACCATTTCTGTCCTTTATCGAGCCCATCTTTGCATGAAATGTTCCCTTAATATCTCTAATTTCCTGAAAGAGATCTCTAGTCTTTCCCATTCTGTTCTTTTTTTTTTTTTTTTTTAATTGAATTCATGTTTAATAATTACAGGCACCGTGCCCCCCCTTCCCCCTGCCCAGGCAGCAGGGGTGGTGCAGGGGCTGGGGCATATGCCCCCAGCAGCGAGGACGGCAGTCCCAAGAGTGATTTTCAGAAAATAAAAAGGACCCCAGGGGCAGGCAGTGGTGCCCCCCAAGACACACCAAATTTCAAGACTTTATATATAATATATCTCTGTGCCCCAGGGGGAGGAAAGGGACACCTGGCAGCATCTGGAGGGGGGGCCCCAGGCAGCCCCAAGCCATCCTGCCTCTTCAGCCACTTTATTAGCTCAGACAACATCGCACTACAGGCACCCACTGCCACCGCCGCCGCTGCTGCCGCACCCCTTGCAGTCCAGGCGGCTGGCTTGGCCATCCGAGTGTCCATGGGGCTCCAAGTCCCCAGCCCCACCCGCCCTCAGTTGTGGTCAGACTCCTCCTCCTCCGCCTCACGAAGCCACTTGAAAAAAAGTCGTGACAGATTTTAGGGCCACGCCCTTGCCCTGCTGCTCAGCAGGGTCCTTGCTACTCTCCCAGCTATAGAAGGCTTCCTCCTTCACCACGTCCTCGTCATACAGCGCATCGAAGAACATCCCAAGCAGGTTAGGGGGCTGGTCTAAGGTCACTACAAGGGCCTGGAGGGCATAGAGTGCCTGCAGCTCCTTCTGTTCGTCACATAGGTATTTCTGTAGCAGTTTCGCTCGTCCCATTCTGTTCTTTTCCTCTATTTCTTTGCATTGATCATTGAAGAAGAGATATCTCAGTATATCTAAGCAGCCACTAATCTACTTTCTGTCACTATAGATTTGGCTGTTCTGGATTTTCATATGAAAGGAATCACAGTCATTTATGATTGGCATCTTAACATTATGTTTCAGAGTTTGTTCAAGCTATAGCTTGTATCTTGCTTTGTTTTTTTTTTTCATGGCAGAATAATAATCCCTTTTGTGAATATACCCGAGTTTATCTATCAGTTCCTCATCAGTTGATGGACCTGACATTTAGAGTATTCCAAGGTTTGTGTAGTTATTTGGGGACTTAAGTTGAGATCTTGTGATACTAAGATGTAAACACTTACTCCACCTGTATTAAGCAAAGAGCACTCACTGTGAGACTACGTAGGCAGTTGAACAGAAATCCAGGGAGAAGGAAAGAAGCACAGTACCTCTTCCTGGGAGCAGATTCTGGAGCACAGTGCCGGAGGAAGTTCCTGGTGTGTCTCGGGGGCACCCCTGCTCTCTGCATCCTGTTCTGGCCCATGTCTAGGCTGATGTCCTCCGCTCCTCTCTCTCTCTCTCTTTTTTTTTTTTCAGAAGCTGATCTGATTTCTTTATTTTTCAGTTTTGTTTATATACCTTTTGTTATACATAGGGATGAATACAGAGTCACGCAGGGGTCAGCAGACCTGACCCTTGTCACAATCAGGTGCTTCCTATAAAATTATACAAAGGTCTTATGGGTTTTACATCATCTTCTGGCCATGAGGCCTGCTGACATTTTATGGCCCTTTCTGATAATGGTCAGTTAACCAGAAAACTTATTTTTTCCAGGGGTGATTTTTTTCTTAAATCAGGTACCACCCTCCAAATAAAGTTGTATTCCTATAGGGTGAGGGTGTAGTGAGTTACAACTAAGAAAGGAATTTACTTAGCCCAAGGTTAACATGATTAATCTTAAAGGTTAATACTTATTTCTCCTATATGCTAGTTATATTCATTATAAGGGCAGGGAATATGGAGATTTAGCAGCAAACATCAGCCCAATAAAATGAAAACCCTTCGCCAATGTTCCCCTTAAGATCTATTTAGTCTTAAGATAGTGATAAATTTACATTTTTACATAGCAAGGACACAGTGATTTATAACAAAGTACAGTGATCTATAACAAAAGAAAAAATTTACTAACTCAAAAAGTCTAGTATTGCTAACATCAAAAACTACATTTCCTTTTCTATATTCCAAATACATTTTAATATATTCCCAGGTGCCTAAGGATATGGAGGCCTGGCAGCAATCATTGACTCAACAATGAGAAAAGCCCTATGCTAAATAAGACTCAAAATACTCCAAACTCTGTGCTGTTTATGGTTGAGAGGTTGTCACACAAGCTAATCTGTCAGCAGAGAGGTTTGACCGAGACACCCTTGTCATACCCAGGGCAGGGAATTAGCAGTAATTATTGGCACAACAAATGAAAAAACCCTTCACCAATATAATTTCTAATCAACCCACTATACTATACTAATAATCTTCTAACTTCTCAAAAGAGTCTGTATTTAGAAAGTTTTAAAGCATCTCGTGCCTCTCACAGTTGGGAGGCTGTAAACTATCACATGTGGCCGGACGAACCTGATCAGGGAGGCTAGGGGACCTTCAGAGGAGTTTATAAGTTGAAATACTCTTGTCATGCCCAGGAATTTTTATTAACTGGAGCTGCAAGTTAACTCCTTCTCCGAGAGAAATGGTTATGGGGGAGAGCCCCTGTAAAGTCAGAGGTGTAGGTGAGAGCATAAAACAGACTCTGGTTTTGGGAGTAGATGCTCAGAAACAAGGGGTTTCCTGAGGCTTGATCACGCCTTTGCGTATGCCAAGCCTCCTTCCTCGTGACCTTTGCCATGAGCGGAGTTCCTCACGCTGCCTCCCGGCACTTTCCAGTCTCCTCACTAGGGACGGGCTTCCCTGACACATAGAATATGCAGCTCATCACAATCGAGGCCCTGTTCATGTCCAGTTTAAAGACTTTTATCTCCACTGCCATGCTCTTGGTACTGGTGAAGGTTTGGGTTCAACCAGAAGCCTCTGAACTACCCACCAAAGTATGGTGTCTGCCCAGGATATGCTGCCTGAAGCTCAGTCAGCTGCAAAATATCTTTTAAGACTGGGACACATTTCTCACAGAGATGAATCTTCTGGGTGGATGGACCTGACTGAGAAGTCCTGACCTGTGACTCTCCTACAGAAAGGCTCTGCTCAGAAGGTATCACCTCATCCTCCTCCGTTTCACACCAACAATCCAGGGACATTGTAAGTGCAAAGTTCTCCAGCATCACATCACAATACAGGAACCTCTGTGTCTCATTAAGGAGCCTCCACTCATCCTGGATGAAGTAAATGGCCACATCTTCAAAGATCACACAGGCCTGAGGCGGGTCCCTCAGCGCCGCCGCCCGCCCCCATCGGACTCTGGGCGGAGCGGGGCCATGAGCGGCAGGAGAGGCGGGGGTACGCGGGAAGAGCGGGTCCTCTTCTGGGCCTGGGGTGGCAAGAGTCTGCCCTCGGGCTGTCTCAACCTGCACTCGTCGCTCCGGAACCTGAGACTCCAGGTGAACTCTCAGGGTGAGGGCCATAAGCGCAAAGAAGATTCCAGAACCCTGAGATAAAGGTTTGGGACATCAGCCTTTCTCTTTAAACAGCCGTGAAGCAGTGGAGTCCTAACATTACCCCCTCAAGAGATGGGAGGCCCGGTTCTTTGGGAATAGGGGCGTTGAGGTCTTTCTGGCTACTTCCTGCTGAACTGGGGTGGTGAGGGGTATTGGGCCTCCCTCTCTTGCTAGTCTCAAGCCTCAGAGTCCTTATAGCGGTGTCCATCTTAGGGTGTGATATTTTTCATGGTCGGCTGGAGTTTTATATCTTTGTTGAACTGGCACTGCATGTTGTAGCTTGTTGACCTTAACCGGAGGTCTTCTGGGATCTGAGACTGGGCCACGTGAGCTTTCTGCTGAGTTTGTGTTTCGCTGTCCCGGTTTCTAGCACGATGGGCCTTCCCCTGCGCTGGGTTTTCTTCACGTTCCGCCTCTACCACGGGAGCTTCGCTGAGCTGGGCTCCTGCTGTGCCTGGCCTCTTCTGCGTGGAGGTTTCAGCCAGTTTACATACGAGTCACGGCACCACAGATGTCACGCGAGTGTATGTTCCCCGGTTCTTTGTCTCGTCACAACAAAGATTTGGAGCAACGGACATTAGAGCCCTTGGCGCGTCACAGCTCTCAGGTCTTGGACAAACCGTGTTACAGCTCTTAGGCAAATCAGTGTTACAGCTCTATTTTATTTAGAAGATAGCAGGAGAATGGGAGAAAGAGAGAAAGAGTGCGTGGGAGAAAGAGAGAGAGAGAGAGACAAAGAGTGTGCGCACACAGGCAGGAGGAGAGAGAGAGAGAGAGAGAGAGAGAGAGAGAGCCGCTCCTCTCTTAAGTGCTCTGGCATGTCCTTTGGCTCATCTTCACTCCCACTGTGACCACTTTGCAATAACTGACCTTCTCAGTTCAGATACCTGGAGGAGAATCTGATTTGTACAACCCTACCCCATAGAGTGGTTCACTTGACACAAACATTGGGTTGAAGCCACACTTTGACAGGGCCAGGGCCTCTATGAGGAGTCAGGGACCTGGTGTGACCCACCTCTGTGGCTGTCAGTCAGTCTGGAGACAACCTAATTCTCTAGGCCAGCGACCATCACACTTGCTGGTCTCATGACTCCTTTATACCCATAAAGATTATTTGGGACTCCAAAGAGCTTTTGCTTATGTAGATTATATATGTTGATATTTACCATATTAGCTATTAAATGGGGAAATTCAAAAGATATTTATTTAAAAATAATATAAGCTCAAATGTTAATGTAATGTATTTTCCAAAATAAAACAAAGTTTGAGAAGAGTGACATTGTTTTACATTTTTGTAGACTTCTTCAGTATCTGAAAAGAAGATTGCTTGATTCTCATTTCTTCTTCTGTTTTAGTCCTGTGATACGTTGTTTTGATGGAAGCTTATGAAAAAAAGCTAGCCTGTTATAGATATGTACTTGGAAAAGGGAAGGGTATTTTGATAGCCTTTTAAGATAACTGTGGGTATTCTTTGATAGCATACCCAAACCAGACAAGTGGTAAGGTTTTGAAGGGTAGTTATTGTGTAGAATTTGAAGCCATATCAATAAACCTTTCATATTCTGTCACATTAAAATTTATTGGTTTGTTTTGCAACTTACTGTGGTAAAATGTTTTGACTTCAAATGTTTTATTTATGCATAATCTTGTAATTCTGTTTTGGTCATTTTGAAAATATTGATTCATTGAGTTCTGCAGATCTTTACATTTCATTGTGTAATATCAAAACCTCAATATTTGTTAATATCACCACCAATCTTGCTGGAAAAGTCTTTGAATGTGGGGAAGCTGTCAGGCTAATGGTGGCAGATACAGGTTCTTTTGAAACTAATTAAAGAGAAAAGGAGGCAGTAGTTTTCTTGAAGTGATAGACTCTCTTTTTTCTTCCTTGGAAGATTTTCTATCCCTAGTGTCTTCTTAGGCTGACATTTTGGGGCCGAATTATTGAATAAAGACAATATTTCCTCTGCACAAACACTTAACCTTATAACTTTTCCTGAATCCTTTTAATAATTGACTTTTACAGTTTTACAGCCATAGATTTTTATTTTTGTAATGTTTAATATTTGTGTCTCAGATAATTATCGAAAGAAAGGTATTTACTGAGCTGCTGCTGTGTGCTGGCTCCTGAGCTAAGATTTTATGTGTTCACTTTATGTAGCTACTGGTTTTATTTGTGATATATTAAAGAACCTTCTTTTCAGTATAGAGGAAAAGACCCATTACTGGTTTTAAAGCCCTTGTAACTTCTGTTACATTGAGTAAGTATTAATATATGGGAGAAAGCTTTACTGATAATAGTGGTTTTGTTTATGCAGGTATGGTTATAAGTTATTAGAAGCACCCTTGGTGCGTTAGTTCTTATCGTTTCTGTTTTTTCCACATCCTGTACAGGTAGTTTCCTAGAAGCATGATTGTTTGTTGCACTTGATCTCACAGCCTGGTGAGGACATCCTTACTGATAATGTCAAGTTCAGGTTATCCTCCCAACCAAGGAGCATTCAGCACAGAGCAAAGTCGGTATCCTCCCCACTCTGTTCAATATACCTTTCCCAGCACCCGTCACCAGCAGGTAAGGAACAGATATTACTCAAATTGCATATGTATTCTATGTTTCTCTCTACTTTTCCTATGTAATACACTTGTTGATCAGAAACCAAACACAATTGTGTGTGTGTGTGTGTGTGTGTGTGTGTGTGTATTTTTAATGGCAGGAACCATTCTCAAAGGTTAAGGATTAATTATATTTATCTTCTTACTGTGGCTTTATGCCAGATTCCAGGAGTTGGCCATGTCTCTCCTTCTGATGGTAGGAGTTATTGATAGTGTCAATGACCTAGAGTTTCTAAGTTAAGACCTATGTTTATGCGCCAGGTTCTGGTTGAGCATTAAGCTGGATGGAAGACTTGGTGTCTTGAGTGAGAGCCAGGTCTCGAGCCTAGATTTTCTATATGTGTGTTCATATAGCTACTGGTATTATTTGTGACCTGTTAAAGAACTTCTCCCTTCTTGAGAGATGTGATGGTAGGAAGACGAGTTTGTGTGATTGTTTTACCTTGTGAAAAAGAGATGAAATTACCAGCTTGGAGCCGGCCAGGGCCATGAGTGTAAGCTTTGAAAAAAAGAGATGGGAAGAGATGAAATGGTCATTAGTTTCATATTTTTGCAGATGCCCTTTTTGGTTGAAGAAGTCACTCTCTACTCTTCGCTGAGGTTCTTAACCGTGATTAGGTGTTGGCTTTGGGTTGTGTGTCCTTACTGCCTCAGTGCTGTTCATCTGATTACTGATTTCCTAGTTTATTGTTGCTGCTGCTGTTTTTATTTATTTTTATTTTTTTACAACAATATTATTTATTCAGATCTAAAAATAATGTGATGTCTAGAAAAATAAGTTTTTAAATCAACTTTGGGTTTAGTTTATATATAATAACATTTCATTGTATGTGTACATTTTGACAGCTTCATACACCTATAACACTACCACCAAAATGAAGAGAGAGAGCATTTCTGCCACCCCAGGAAGTTCCCTTATTCCCTGTCCAGCTCAGGCCCCCTCCCCCACCTCCTACAGATCTCAGCTCCCAGGATACCCATCTGCTTCCTATCACGACAGATTCTCTTTGTCTTTAATTTCACATGAATGCTTTTGTCAGTGCCTTCTTTTCTGTCTCATATTTTTGAAATATATCTGTGTTCTGGCACATCTTGGTAATTTCTTTTTATTGTTGGATATGGATATACCACAATTTGTGTATGTGTCCAGTCACTTAGTTTTCAGTGTACAGGTCATGAACCTCTTTTGTCACATTTATTCCTAAATATTTAGTATTTTTGTTGGGTTGTAACTGGTACTGCTTTTTAAATTTCAGTTTTCAGTTCACTGCTTCTATCCTGCAAAATTACTTGTTACTTCCTGCTTTTTTATGAATGCCCCAGGATTAACTGTGTAGATGATACTGTAACCTTAGAATAAAGACAGCTTTGCTTTTTGTTTTCACACTAGGTTCTTACTTATTGCACTGGCTAGAAGCCCGCCCCACCCCACCCCCACACCCGCCCCACCTCCCCCACACACCCCCCCACCCCCCACCCCCGATACCCCCCACCCCCCACCCCCCCGGTCCAAGTTGAGTAGAAGGTGAGAGTGGACGTTCTTGCCTGGTTTCTGATCTTAAGAGGAGAGCATTCAGCCTGTTAGGAGTGTTAGCTTGGGAAATGTTCCCTTCCCCTGTATTTTCTTTTTTTAAAAAAACTAAAAATGATTTTATCTGTTTATTTTTGGCTGTGCTGGGTCTTTGATGCTGCATGGGCTTTCCTCTAGTTGTGGCAGGTGGGAGCTACTTTCTAGTGGTGGTGCACAGGCTTTTCATTACAGTAGGTTCTTTAGTTGTGGAGCATGGGCTCTAGGGCACGAGGTCTCAGTAGCTGTGGTTCCCAGACTCTAGAGCACAGGCTCAATAGTTGTGGTATATGGGCTTCAGTTGCTCTGGGGCATGTGTGATCTTCCCAGACCAGGGATCGGACCCATGTCTCCTACATATTGGCAGGTGGTTTCCTTGCCACTGAGCCACCAGGAAACCCTATCCTCCACTTCTGAACTTTTCTAGGGTATCTACTAAATGTCTTCTGTATTCAGTGAGGTTTCTTATCTCTGGCTGGAGGAAGTTCGAATGAGCTCTGGCCATGTGTAGGGCTTCCCTGGTGGCTCAGTTGGTAAAGAATCTACCTGCAATGTAGGAGATCTTGGTTCAACCCCTGGGTTGGGAAGAACCCCTGGAGAAGGGAACGGCTACCCACTCCAGTATTCTGGCCTGGAGAATTCCACGGACAGAGGAGCCTGGCAGGCTACAGTCTATGGGGTTGCAGAGTCCGACAGGACTGAGCGACTTTCACTGGCCCTGTGGGAGCTCTGGGAATTGCTTGTTTTATCATTCCAGTAGTTCTTTCTTCGGAAGTTGTTCTTGGTCCAGACTTTTAAAGACAGGACTGTGCTCTCCTTATGCATTACAGATTGGAATTCAGCCAAGCACTTAAGGGAACCCAAATTCATATTTCAGGAAATCATTCTCTAACTCCCTTGGTGATTTGGTTCCAGATTTGTTTTCCTCTGAACTTGGAATATGTATTTGTCTGTTTTGTTCTATTCAATATTGCTGATGAGAAGTCTTTTTAAATTATGATCCTTCTTACTTTGTAGGAAACCAAGTTTTTCTCTCTTATGACTGATAGTTTTCTCTCTATCGTTGGTTTTCTAAAATTCTGGTATGTCCAGTATGGTTTAATGTTTGGAGTATGCTCAACTTTTCTCTTAGGCCCTTTGAAACCTGAGGAGAGGACTGAGTCCTTTCTAACTTCTGAGAAATGCTGCTTTTTTATTTCTTAGAATATTGCCTCTCACCTGTGGATGAATATTGAAGGTTGGAGCCTTTTACTGTAGCTGAGATTTCTAACTTTTCTTCTGTAATTCCAATATCTTTGTGCTCGACTGTGTTCTGAGAAAATTCCTCAGTGCTGTCTTGCCTGTATTTGCCCTTTACATGTGTCTGTTCAAAAAATAGGAAGATAAACATAAAAACACCCACCTAGAATGAGGGAAACTGTTGCTGTTAACTAGGGTGCTGATCCTCTGGACCTCTGTTTCTTCACTTGTGACTATACATGGATTTAACTAGATGGCTTCTGTGACCCTTCCAGCTTATCCATTTTAAATTTAAGATAGGGATACTTTTTAGGATTTCATATTGCACACATGGGTTTGAGATCCTATTAAGTAAATAATACAGATTAGGAGTTACTGTGATTCATTATTAGAAGAATAAATCAAACACAGGTTGAACATGAAATTTCATTTTCAATTCTTTTGAGTGATACACAATTAATGTTGATTGTTTTAGGTTATGGGAAGAGAATTAGGTCAGTGCAGCATTGAAATCACCATTGCTGCTTCTTCCCATGCTTATTGGACCATAACTGCCTTTGTACATTTGCCCTTGCTTTGGTTGCATGATGCTTTTCGCTTGATGGTTAATAATTAATGTGTGACTATTTTACTACCAGGAGTTTGCGGTCCCTGATTACCGTTCTTCTCATCTTGAAGTCAGTCAGGCGTCACAGCTCTTGCAGCAGCAGCAGCAGCAGCAGCTTCGCAGGAGGCCTTCCCTACTTTCAGAGTTTCACCCAGGTTCTGACAGGTAACAGGTTCTCTTCCGTGTTTTCACCCAGGACTGAACTTGGGGAGTATGTAGAAACTCTACACGTGTGTCATTTATTTTATTACTTTCAATTCAGTGTTATATTTAGTCTTAATAGTCTTATTAACCAAGCTGTGATTGATCATTTACAGTTGTATTTTGAGTGCTTTTATTTTGTGGCCTTTTGGAGTAGTTGTCAATAATAGTTTATAAACTCTTAAAACCTTGTTTCCAGAATTCAGAGTTAATGCTGTGCAGAGGGCAGTCCGATAGACCTTGATTTGAATCCTGGTCAGCTCTTGGGGCCTTGGGCACATTGTATAAGCTGGTGTGCTCAATTCACCCTACATATTAGGAGCACCTGGGGAGATTTAAGAGCTTGATACCCAGTCTTATCTCAGAATAATTAAATTAGTCTCTGGGATTAGGCCCAGGTCTTTCTTATTCACAGCCAGGGTTGCTAGTCAGTGATTTAGACTCCTCAGACCTTAAATTTCTACCTGTAAAAATGAGGATAACAAGACATTGTCTGCAAAGGATAGTGGGTATTTTGTCAGCTAATGTTGGTCTCATCCATGTCAGATACTCATTCTCTCCAGTGTCCTTACTGTCTCTGCAGTCTTTTACTCAATTCCATGCCTCCCCGCCCCATGTTTTTTTTCCCATTCTCACTCTTAATCTAAAGTATTTCGAAATATAACTACCTTTAGTAAATCACCTTTCTTGAGTCCTTGTTTTAGCAGTTTTATAAAGAACTTGATTTCCTATTTTAAAAAGTATGTTTATTGTTTAGGTTTTAAGATGATAAAAAGTTTGAAGTTATTCATCCATGTTTAAAATCATTGTAAAATGTATTTCTTGGCGAAGATTATGGAGAGAAATCAGATCACTCTCCTCTGCTGTCTAGCAAATATACGAAGATAGGTTTTTTAAAGAAAGGGCTAAAAATGCACCCTGCACATAAAGAAGGAAAGGATACAGCCACTGCCATCAACTTGGAAGAGTGGCATTCAAGGAAGGAATGAGAAGAATCTTGCACAACTTGGCCTCTTAATTCCTGCTTCTACTGTCAAAGAAGCAGTGTTGAAGAAAGAAAGGTTAGTATAGTCCTAGGATTTCTCATGATTGCCCCTGATTTGGGAAAATGCAAGTGGAGGTGGTGATGTGGTGATCTGTTGACTTTGGAATCCTCATTCTGCCATCCTGTGGTAAGGATAGTTATAGGTGCCACTTTGCAAAGTGCTGAGCCAGAGCCCTCAGGTTACATGGGTGACTGGTGGAGCCAAGGCTAAGGATCATAGATAGCTCCAGTTGAGTTTTCCCCTGACTCGCCCCATTTCTCTTGTTTCCTCAGGCTGTAGAGAATTATATAGAAAGCCATATCCAGTCCTCCATCTGTAGATAAATGCATACCAGGCAAGGTGGAGATAAGCAAGGAAACCGCACCCCCCACCCCACCCCATTCTGTACCACAGAGTGAGTCCGTGTAAGGCTGCTCATAGTCTGCCTGAGCAGGAGGGTAAAGGATGTCATGAACCAAAAAGCATACTCCTGGAAAGGAAGTCTCAAGCAATGCACTGTTTCAAAAACAAAGACCCTTGTGTGTAAAGAAGACGAAAAACAAAGAACATGCCCCCATGAATGCTGTGCCCTTAAGAACTTAAAATTAATAATGAAGTATTTAAAAACAAAATAAGACAACCGTATCAGATAAAGCGAGATTGGACATTCCTTTGCCCCCAAGGCCACATTTTAAATTCTGTATATAAAGTGAAAAGGAACAAGGGATAAGATAGATGTGCCTGAAAGTCAGACCTTTGTTCTGGAATAAAGGTCTTGAGATGATCAGAGTGAAGGCAGAAGAAAAGGACGGAGAGATCAAAGCAATTAGAAAGAGGCAGATAAATACGGAGGGCAAATTAAAATCATCCAACATGTCAGGAGCACATGTTTCCTAGGTGGAGAACCTAGTAAGGGAAAGGAAATGATACTCATAATTTAAAAAAAAACAACACCTTTTTTCCCCTTTAACATGAGGGAAGAAATCTGTAGGTTGATAGCACATATCTTGGTCCAGGAAAAATTTGCACAGGATGATCAATACTGAGACAGATCCTGGTTGAATTATTATTAAAGTTTAAGGATAAGTAAAAGAATCAGGAATCTAGCAAGCAGAACAAGTCCTTAATAAGAGAAAAGTATCTGACAGAGCAATAGCACAAAGTTCTGAGGAGAAGAAATTGAAATCCAAAAATATTATATCAGACATATTTAAAAGCAATAGGCAGACATTTTTAGACATGAAAACACCGAGTATTTAAAGCTTCTTGAAGAGTTTCTCAGAGATGGAATCCAGTTGAATAAGGAATGGAAGCCATGGTCAAAGGGTTACAGTAGCCATAAACCCATTCAAGTGAGGGTCCATATGAGACATCTCCAGGAATCATGGAATCATGGTTCCTTAGCGGATGTTAGTACTAAATCTTGACAAAGTAAAATAATCTAAGTGCCCCAAATCAGAGATAGGTAAGTATTGGGAGAATGTTTGAAGATATGCATTTGAAAAGTGTGCCTGGAATGATTTGATGACTTTTAAAAGGAAAACAGGTTAAAAAAAATTCCTCTTCTCAGTGCTTTTCATAATTATTTTCCTTATTCTTTTCACTTTCACCTTTTAGAAAGAATTGTTAAGAAACTGATTTCTTGCATTAAAGGAATATTTAACTGGAATGTAGTAATTCCTTCCATTTTTAAGCCTTATTTCATTTTTTTCTCATATATGTATCTGTATAAAATAAACCAAATATTCTGTATTTAAAAAATACTCTATGTGATTCTTCTGTTTTATTTTTACCTGTATGTCCATACATCCGTATGTAGAAATAAATGATGTCTGGTAATGAAACTCACCCCTGATTACAGCTATTGCTATGTGGTGGGATTTGGGGTGATTTGCTACTTAGTTCTGTTAATATATTCCTGGAATTTTTTGTTAGCAAATGTTTATTATTTAATAAACACAGCACTCACAAAAGAGTTATTTCTATGTGAATATCATTCATCATGTTTTCTAGATTTCATTGGAAAAATTACCCCAGAGGGGAATGGCAGTCCACTCCAGTATTCTTAACTGGAGAATTCCATGGACAGAGAAGCCTGGCGGGCTACAGTCTGTGGGCTTACAGAGTCGAACATGACTGAGCGAGTAACACACAACACCTAGAGTATCTGGATATTTAATTAAGTAGGTACAGAACAACTGAGGTAGTTTCAGATTCTATAAAAGATTCTCTGAAATTCAGAGAATCAGAAATTCAGAGCGGTCAACTCATATTTGTACATATTAAAATTTAAGTGAAATTAATTTTGTTTTGGACAAGAGTCTCCCTCAGCTGGGAATAAACACAATAAATTATAATTCTGATTGATCTTCATGGGCCAGTATTTTAAATAGCTATGAACTTTATATTACCCCTAAGTGAAGGTTTATTACAATAAAAAATCCATTTGATAAATATGCTTTAAAGTTATTTAAAGATGGTACTAAGAGATGCTGCTGCTGCTAAGTCACTTCTGTCTGACTCTGCGACCCCATAGACGGCAGCCCACCAGGCTCCCCGTCCCTGGGATTCTCCAGGCAAGAACACTGGAGTGGGTTGCCATTTCCTTCTCCAATGCATAAAAGTGAAAGTGAAGTCACTCGGTTGTGTCTGACTCTTAGCGACCCCATGGACTGCAGCCCACCAGGCTCCTCCATTCATGAGATGATGAAAGTCTGTAAAATGTAGGAAATTTTAAATTTAAGAATCTGCAGAGATATTTTAGTGTGAAATCTGGTGGGTGGTTTTTTTTTTTTTTGGTTGTTTTGGAAGTACTACATTTTATTTTTTCTCTTCATCAATTGATAGCTATTTGAGTTGTTTGCACTTTGTGACTGTTGTGAATAATATTACTGTGAACATCCAAGCGCAGATTTTTCTTTGGCTGTCTCTATACCCCTTTATACTCCACATGCATGCTTCAATCATGTCTGACTCTTTGTGACCCCATGGACTGTAGCCCACTAGCCTCCTCTGTCCATGGGATTCTCCAGGTAAGAATCCCAGGGTGGATAGGGGATCTTCCCCACCGTGGGATTAGACCCTTGTCTCCGTCATCTTCTGCAGTGGCAGGCAGGTTCTTTACCACTGTCCATGGGATTCTCCAGGCAAGAATCCTGGGGTGGATAGGGGATTTTCCCTATCATCTCCTGCAGTGGCAGTCAGGTTCTTTACCACTAGCGCCACCTGGGAAGTTCCATATGCCCCTCTTCTTGGTCACATACTAGGAGTGGAACTGCTGGATTAGGTGCTGGCCCCTTTTGTTTGCCATTTGGAGAACTACCAGACTGTGTACAAAGTGGCCACGCCATCATACAGTGTTAGTTTTTAGAAGGCAAATACTTTATTAAAGATGTGCATTTCATGCTTAACCCCTAATATAAAATTGTATTTGTTTTCACCAAGATTTTCATAGTTCATTTGAATTTTTTTCTGAAATTTTAAATGGTAAATTATAGTTTGATTTCTTGATGGAGTGAGAGCTTTCAACACTGTTTTTCTTATTGTCCTGTGCCCTGGCTTCCTGGGGTTCTCCTCCAGCTGTGGGTACACCTCACCGTCTGACTTTGGTCAGTCTCCCAGGCAGAGTGGCTGGAGGTAAAATGTGATCCTTGGAAGTTAGTTAGCTTTTGTGGGTTCTGTCCTGAACAGTGGTGCCCAGCTTGGAGGGACACAGCTAGGGGCCCCAGAGGGTTGCATTTGCTTATAGAAGTTCCACACAAAATCTCCAAGCAGGCCAACAGCAGCCCTGGTTCTCAGTGCTGCATCCAGGGGCATGGCCTTTATCTGATTGCCCCTGGCTGCTCTGTGGAGGGTGGATTTGAGGTGGGTAGACTGAAGCAGAGAGAATGTGTCAGAGAGAGAGCTGGGGAGAAGGAATGTGGGCATCAGACAGGATACTGCAGCCTTACCAAATGGATGATTTTCAAATATCTCCTCCCATCTGTGGTTTGTCTTTTTATTCTCATGATAGTGTTCTTTGATGTACTAAAATTTTTTATTTTGATGAAGTCCAATCATCTACATTTTTCTTTTGTTGCCTTACCTTTGGTGTGATATCCAGGAATTCGCTACCAAGTCCAAGGTTAGGAGATTTTCCCTATATTTTGTTACTAGGAGTTTTTAAGTTTTGGATTTATAATCCATTATGAGTCCAACTTGATCATTGTGTGTGTGGAAATTCCGTTCTCCAGCACTGTTTGTTGCAGAGATTGTCCTTGCCTATGGGAGGGTCTCGACAGCCTTGGTGAGGCTGACTGAGATGTGAGAGTTTATTTCTTGGCTTTTAGTTGTATTCTATTGGAGAAGGAAATGGCAACCCCCTCCAGTGTTCTTTCCTGGAGACTCCCAGGGATGGGGGAGCCTGGTGGGCTGCAGTCTATGGGGTCGCACAGAGTCGGACACAACTGAATCGACTTAGCAGCAGCAGCAGCAGTTGTATTCTGTTGGTCTGTAGGTCTGCCCTTCTGGCTGTATCATACTCTTGATTATTTTATATTTGTAGTGAGTTTTGAAATTGCAAAGTGTGAGTTCTCCAACTTTATATTTTTCTACAGTTGTTTTGGCTGTTTGCAGTCCCTTGAGATTCCACATGAATTTTTTTTTCTGCACCACCTGTCTTATGGGATCTTAGTTCCCTGACCAGGGATCCAACCCAGGCCCATGACAGTGAAAACACTGAGTCAACGACTGGACCACTAGGGAATTCCCATTTCCATGAATTTTATGATTTTTTTTTAATGTCTCAAAAAAACTCTGTTGGGATTTTGCTGGAGATTATGTTGAATGTATACTTAGCTTTGTGTAGTATTGTTATCTTAACAATATTGTCTCTCAGTGCATGAAAATGGAGTGTTTTACTATTTAAATTTTCCTTAATTTCTTTCAGCAATGTTTTGTGATTTTTCAGTGTGTAAGTCTTGGGCCTCCGTGGTCTAATTCATTCCTGTTTTATTCTTTTGGATGCTATTATAAATGGAATTTTTTGGGGAGGAGAGTGTTTTCTTAATTTCATTTCCAGATTATTCATTGTCAATGTATAGAAATATAGCTGATTTTTACATGTTGATTTTTAAAATCTCATAATTTCACCCTATTCATTTATTAGCTCTAACATTTTTGTGGTTTCTTGAGAGTTTTTCACATATGAGATCATATCATTTGTGAATAGAAATACTTTACTTCTTCCTTTTCAATTTGGATGTTTCTTTTTCTTGCCTAATATTCTGATAAGAACTCCCAATACGATATTGAATACAAGTGGCTAAAACTGTCATTCTTGTCTTATTCTTGAAACTTTCTATTGCAGTATTTTTTGTGATATTGTGAATTTTAAGGAGACAGTGGGATCTTATGTCTTGAATAGGATTTCAGATTTTTGAAGTATTATGAAATTATCAACCTCAGGGTTTGTTTTATCACCTATACTAAAAACAAGTCCCCATGATTAACTTCAAGTGTGAGATGTTCATTTAAACCTTGGCCACAAGTGAAATGTCGCGTCTGGAAATACTTTGTAAATACTCTGTACAGTATATCATGTAAGGAAATTGAAACCAGATTCCTGACCTTCAAGATACTTAGGTACTTGGGGAAATTAGACAGAAAGCATGTTTTGAGGGTCAGAATTATGTGTTCAAAGCAATATTGCATACCCTCTCAAGACACTTGTTTTTAAGTCTTGATAACACTTCACAACTCAAGGCATTTATCTTTCCATGTGGCAGTTGCTGAAAGATTTTTTTTTCCCCACTTGCTTTTATTATTGATTGAAAAAGGTGGCTCTTCTAGTCTAGATTATATTACTTCAGTTGTATGGCATGGGTTTAAAAATAATTATTTTATGGATATTCTTTAGCACCTTTTAAATTTTCTGCAAATTGAATCTTCTATTGCATCTTTCACTACTTTACCACCTCTACTCCTACCTCCCCTTTCTAGTAGAAAAGAAGAAACTTTTCTGTTAGAATCAAAACTTTAATAGGACTTAATAGTGAGGTATGTGTTCTCCTGGGGTGGAGGTGGTTTCACTTTGAAAGTAAGTGTAACTGCTCATTCATTTCAAAGTTCAACCAGGGATATTAGCAGGAAGTTGTACATTACTTAAACATTTTCAAGTGATTCTTTTCTCTGTGTGTGTTAGGCCTCAGGAAAGGAGAACTGGATATGAGCAGTTTCACCCAGGCCCTTCCCCAGGGGATCATGATTCACTGGACTCCAAGAGACCGCGTCTGGAGCAGCTTTCTGATTCCCATTTCCAGCGGGTCAGCGCTGCGGTCTTACCTTTAGTGCACACATTGCCAGAAGGGTTGAGGTCTTCTGCAGATGCTAAGAAGGTAAATATTTGTTCTCTTACTCTGTGGAGTTGTTGGTCTGAAATGTGTATTTAGCCATATTCAGGCACAGTGCCTAAAAGAAAGACCAGTTATTCCATTCACCAAAGGTTAGTGCTGTGGGAAAGTAAAAATTTTGTTTAAACAAAACTAAAAAGCCACAGACTTAATACTCCAGACTTGAAAGTCAGTACTTTTGACTTTTTGGTAAATGAGAAACAATCTGAGGACTGCTGTAAAGAAAATTGCTATTGAATGACTCTGAAGCATTTTGTACCGGCTTGCTGGGCTGTAAGATGTAGTCAGAGCTACTCAAGACTGTCACAGTTCTGTTAAATTGAATTTTAAATAATCCCCTTAAATTCAGTTGCAGTTTATTAACTTACCACATGGGAGAAGACATGTTTTAAGTAAAGTTTAACTATGCTTATAATTTTTGTAAAGAAAAATTTTTATTCTCTTAGTGATAACTACTTTTAATATGAGCTATAATCTCATGACGGGCTTCCAAACAGTAGCTCAGTGATAAAGAATCCTTCTAATTCAGGAGATGCCAGTTTGATCTATGGGTTGGGAAAAGATCCCTGGAAAAGGAAATGGCAACCCACTCGAGGATTCTTGCCTAGGAAATGCTATGGGCAGAGGATCCTGGTGGGCTATAGTTCATGGGGTTGCAAAAGAGCTGGACATGACTGAGCGACTAAACAACAGCAATCAGTTCAGTTGCTCAGTCGTGTCCAACTCTTTGTGACCCCATGAACTACAGCACGCCAGGCCTCCCTGTCCATCACCAACTCCCGGAGTCCACCCAAACCCATATCCATTGAGTCGGTGATGCCATCCAACCATCTCATCCTCTGTTGTCCCCTTCTCCTCCTGCCCTCGATCTTTCCCAGCATCAGGGTCTTATCAAATGAGTCAGCTCTTCGCATCAGGTTGCCAAAGTATTAGAGTTTCAGCTTCAACATCAGTTCTTCCAGTGATCTCATGATATTTCAAACAGTATGTGTTGTGGGTTTATGAGAAGGTTCTATTAAGATCATACCTCTTTTCCTTTTTTGTTTATTGTTACTTGCCTTTCTTTGGTGATGTGCATGTTTCTGTATTATACTTTTATTTTGTTCCTCAGTTTATCGTATTTATCTTGCTTGTCATTAGATCTTCAGATCAGGAATTACCTGGCAGTTAGTAGGTACAGAATAAATATTTATTTTAGAAAGAATAAACTAATTCTTTAAAATGCTTTTTAACAAAGTATTAAGCCTTTTACTGTCAATATTAATATCTCTTTATCTTTGCTTTTTTGTTCTTAAATCTCTTACCAAAAGGTTTGTTTACCTTTAGGGCTAGTGGCCCTTTCCACCGATCAGATAACTAAATACCCGCACATTTTCTTTGAGTTTTTATGGAGTGATTTAAATAAAAGACAATAAATATGTTTGCACTTTATTCTCAAATAGATCAACTGGAAAAAAAAAAGCTAGGTATATGTATATGTGTACAGAGAGATAAAGCAAATATAGCAATATGTTATAATTAGTGAAGCTAGATGAAGGGTAATTGAATCCATTATACTAGACTCTTAACTCTTATGTAAATTTGAAATTTTAAAAATAGTAAGTTGGGTGGGTAAAGCTCTTTGTGATGAGCTAGAAATGAACTAAGCTCCTAGGAATATTGAGACCCACTTTACCATGTAAAATATCTGTGTTATAGTCTGTGGGTTTATAAGGAATGTTTGCAACATTTAAAAAGAAGGAAAGAAAGAAGTGAGTAAAGGTCTTCTTGCAAGGCTGAATAAATGAACACAAATGTAATTTATAGCTATAGATTTTTTAGCAGAGAGAGAGCTTAAAACTTCATCCATTTATATTAGATGAGAGTACAGCTGATTTCCATTTTATAGTAGAGAAGACAGATGTTAAGAAAAACTAAGTGACCTAGGTAGTGTTTCCTGAGTTGAAGTGAAAACCCATGACCTCTGATTCCTAGTCCTGTGTCTTTCCTGCCTAAGCTGTAAGTCATGACTTTCCTTTTATTTTAGAAGTTGGGATTTTGAAAGGGTTAGCATTTGTTAGTTTTTTTCTTCAGTTATAGAAGAATGAAATTGGATAAGCTCGAAGGAAAAAGTTTGTCTCACCAGTTTGTCATTAATAATTGTGCATATTTTATTGTGCTTACTCTGTGCATTGTGATGACTTTATTTTTGCTTAAATAGGTTCTGAGGTTCATTTTGTGTCATTAAGTTTACAGTTGTATTTTCGGTCATATTCCATATATGGATATAAAATAACTTGTCACACATGTAGGTTACCTGCTTGTTCATTAGAATAATGACATATTTTTCTTAGCTTGATTTTTTGTTTGTTCGTTTCTTTTTGTGTGCAGCTTGTGGTCTTTTAGTTCCCCAACCAGGAAATCAAACCTGTACCCTCAGCAGAGAAAGTGGAGGCCTAACCACTGGACCACCAGGGAATTCCTAGGTTCATTTTTTTGGTTTACATTCTTATTTACTTCCTTAAGGTAAATTCCTGTTAGCATATTTCAAGGTTTTCCTGGGTGTATCCAGTTTGCCCTGAAAAGGTGGAAAACCAGTTCTTGCTGCTGACAGCATGATGTAAGAGCACCCAGTAGTTGTGTCTCCGTACTGAAACCACATATTTACAGTCTTTAAAAGATCATTGTTAGTTTGATAAATTTTTAACTTGCATTTATTTGCTTGTTATTAAAATTTAACATTTTCCATTTATTTTTCCTTTTTTCCTGTTTTATGAATTGCTTTTCATATCTGTTGCCTAGTTTTCTGTTGATGTGTTTTTATTTTATGTTGAGTTGTTAGAGTTCACGTTTTGCGAATTATTTTTCCCATTTGCCTTGTAAATTTATTCCTATTTTGATAAAGAGAAAATTGTTCTTTATTTTGATTCATCAGTGTTTTTTAATGTCTTTTGCTGTTGACTTTCCTGTACTCAGTATAATATGAATACCTTTTGTTTGAGGCTACTTGTGATTTGTTAATAAATCTCATATAAATATTATTATTTGGCTTTCATTGTGATATGTGGGATAGAAATTTAATTTTCCCCCATAAATAGCTAACAGAATGTCCCAGCACAAAATTATAAACTCCTTGATGGAAGCCTGTTTTGTTTACCTTTCTGCCTAGTGCCTGTCAGATGATAGGCACTGTAAACAGGAATTTGTTTTTTGTTAAATATTTTACTAGAGATGAAGTCAGTGGGAAATATTGATCTGTAATAGTTCTTAGGGCACAGGTCAGACAGATCATCTGAGGAGCATTTTCAAAATCTGCTGAGTCGAAATGTAATCTGTTTTGGTATTATATGTGTTTGTAACATAAATGATCTCATATGCATATGTAAGAGGATGATGTTAATGTAACATGGGAAATCCATGGTGAATGATTGTTGCACGTGAATGTTTTAGAGCTCTAAAGATCAAGCTTTCATAATTAAGAATTAGCCTTCTAGATAGATGAAGACCTTAAAAAGATTTGAAAAGTCTCCATCTATCAGTGGTTTTCGTTTAGTGCAGGTAGTAGCTAGCTTAGTTAATTCAAGAACTGCTCTGCTTTTCAGTGTTAAACTAATGAAGATTGGAATGTTGAAAAGAAACTGTCAGACCTTTTTTCCTGTCCTTTTATGTTTTTAAAGGTTAATCTGCCTGCCAATTCAGGAGACATGTGTTCGATCCCTGGGTCAGGAACATCTCCTGGAGAAGGAAATGGCAACCTACTCCAGTATTCTTGCCTGGAGAATCCCATGGGCAGAGGAGCCTGGTGGGCTACAGTCCATGGGGTTGCAAAACGTCAGATACAACTTAGTGACTAAACAACAGCAAAGTCTTTATACCGCAAATCTGATTTTTATTAACATTATGATGAAGTGTGCTATTTTGAACTGGAAGCAAATGACCTGAAGGATTAACAGAGAAAGCATAAATAAACTGCAGGGTTTACAGCTATCAAAGGATTGACTGTAGTCTGAATGCAAATGGTACTGGAGCTTTGACAGTATTATTTTATTAGAATTGCTGTTGTTTTGTTAATGCTCTGCTTGCAAAGTTTACAGGTTTTAAGTAATAACTATAATCCCATTTTCCCCAGAAGCCTTAATTTAGCTATATTATGTTACAGAATATCAGATTTTTCAGGAATATACATGTTATGTTTTAGTTGATCTCTGTTCCATGGTGTTTTGGAACAACTATCCGGGTATATTTAAGTGCATTCTTGGTTAGAACTATTGATTTCTCAGTTACTTAGTCATTGTTTAATACATTGAGGGCCCTCTGGTCTTATGAACTGAGCTTATTCTAGACTTCTTACAGCCTAAAGAGAACCAGTGTCTTAATCTGAAATTCATATGCTTTGCAGTATTGCTCACATCTTCATCTTGTACTGGAGATGAGTAGGCTGTGAGCGTGTGTATTGGCAGGGTGGTAGGTTTTGGGTGGAGGCCTTCAGTCTACTGTAGTCTCTGCTCAGTATGGAGCTGGAATGAGGAGGTACATTTGGCTGGAGAGATGTTCCATGTGCTGTGGGGCAGGCAGGCTTAGTTGCTCTTTATTGAGGGTGATCAAAGCAACAAAAGTTCTAGGTCATTCCCCAGACTTCTGTACATCATCAGTATTAGCCCTTGGAAAGCCTGAAAACTTTTGATAGGAATGGCCATTTGTAGCTGTTAAGTTGGGTGGGCACACGGAGTGCGTGTGTTCAGATGTTTTGGAGTGGCACTGCAACAAAATGGCTGAGGAACTGGCATCTTCCTTTGTTGTGATTGCATCATTATTTTTACAGAAATTCTCTGTAAGTCTCAGTATTGTAGTAAAGGCTGGTTGGCCACTTAACCACCTCAACCTGTATAGCTTTTAGGATCTTCAGTGATATGTCCGAACTGTGAACATCAGTGGTGTGTGTATGTGAGTGTGTGTGTGTGAGAGAGGGAGGGTAGGCGGGAAGAAGGGAGAAAATTGCTACTATAAGCTACTGTGTAGAAAGGGAGCACACATGGCTTTGCTAAGTTTTAAAACGCACTTTTTTTCAGTTAAGAGAATCCTTTTTTAATGAATCCATCATGCTTTTTAAAAAATATTTTTATTTGTTTTATGTATTTGTTTGCCTGCACTGGGTCTTAGTTGCAGCACGTGAGATCTTTTAGTTGTGGCCTGTGGGATCTAGTTCCCCGACCAGAGATTGAACCCTGGCCCCCTGCATTGAGAACCAGAGTCGTAGCCACTGGATCACTAGGGAAGTCCCCATTAAGAGACTCTTGATGCTTACATTGATCTTTAGTGAGAAACCATTTGTTCTTGATTTTCTTCTTTAAAGGACCCGGCATTTGGAGTCAAACATGAAGCTCCTTCCTCTCCAATCTCTGGGCAACCATGTGGGGATGATCAAAATGCTTCACCTTCAAAACTTTCAAAGGAAGAGTTAATACAGAGTATGGATCGTGTAGATCGAGAAATTGCGAAAGTAGAGCAGCAGATCCTTAAACTGAAAAAAAACAAGTAAGTGTTTGATTTTACTGCTTAGTACATTCTTGGAATGTTTGTCTCCTTAAAGAAGAGTGTTGAACTTTCCATATTTTTAACTTTAGTTGATGTGCCATTTTAGATTTCACTAGCAGTGTCTAAGGGAGGGTTTCCCCCTCTCTTCTTCACTGTTTAAAATAGCTATCCTAGTGCATGTGAAATAGTATCTCATTGTGGTTTTAATTTTAATTTCCTTAGTGACCAGTGATGAACATCTCTTTGTGTGCTTGTTGGTCATTTGTATATTTTCTTTAGAGAACTGTATTCAGATCCTTTGCCCATTTTTCTTTTTTTAAGCTGGGTTGTCTTTTTATTGTCTAGTAAGAGTTCTTTATATATTCTGAATATCCATATATATGATGTGCAAATATTTTCTTTCATTCTGTGGGTTGTCTTTTCACTATCCTGATAGTGTTTGTTGATGTAAGAAACTTTTTTCCTCTGATTCATTCAAATTCTTATTTAAAAGTGATTAAAACATGGTCAAAGAGGTAAATCAAAGGAATAAGTAATAGAAAGCAAAGTATAAGATTTGCTGAATCATAGCCATCAAACACAAGTGCTTTATGAAGCAGGAGTGAGATTGCTTCCAGCCTGGTGGGTGGTGGTGGGGTAAATTAGGAGAGGGAGTTGAGGTTAAAGTAGAAAACTTGGTCTGAATTGCTAGTGATACTCGGCTTGGACTCTGTCTCCTTTTCCTCTCTCCCTGTCTTAATTTATGAGGACTGTTCATGATGCTTTTTCCTAGACTTGCCTGCAGTTTTACTTTAACGTCTTCTCTAGAACTAGGTCCTTTTGGTGTTTTAGGAGGTTTGTGAGCGAATGAGTGTGTTTTGAGGGCTTCCCAGATGGCTCAAGTGGTAAAGAATCCACCTGCAATGCAGGAGATAGGGGTTTGATCCCTGGGTCAGGAAGGTCCCCTGGACAAGGAAATGGCAACCTATTCCAGTATTGTTGCCTGGAAAATCCCATGGACAGAGGAATCTGGCAGGCTACTGTATGTTTTGAAGGATTCTTGACTTTTATTCCTGATGTTTGATGGTTTTGAATCTATTCGATTCTGGTTTGATCTGACCCCTTTTTGGCTGGAATGTCTTGTATAGATTTCTTTACTGGAGCTTTTTCTTCAGCTTCCTTTTCATTAGCAAGTTTTGCTTGTTTTCTGTGGAACCTTGTTACCACTTGCAGATATACTCCAGAGTTTCACGTCCTCTTCGTCTTGTTGTTCTGCATCTTCTAAGAGCTGTCCACTAATAACTACAAGCCCTGAACCACTTTTGGACCACAGTTGGCGTTCAGCACCCCAGGGACAAATTAGCATGGTCAGGGCTGCTTCGTTGGGACCACCTCTGCTCTAGCAGTGCGCGCTTCATCCTTTACACCAGCCTTGGAACTGATCTCTCTGGAGAGAGGAAAAGGAGACAGAGTCCAAGCTGAGTATAACTGACCTATCTCAAGATAACTGCTCATCTTCATCATAATCCACTTTAAAATCATCTTTGTTAGTCTTTAGTTGACAACTGAAAGGTGGTTCCAGGGCCCCAGGAGCACACCTGTAGGTGAGAGAGACAGTGGCAGAGGTGAGTGACTGTACTTACAGAGAGCAGTGAGCAGGATAGAGTCACACCAGGGCAGAAAGCTTTCAATTTTAACTATGATGAAGTTCAGTTTATTTTTCTTTCATCACTTGTGCTTTTGGTGTCGTATCTAAGAACCATAATCCTCGTTGCCTAATCCAAGGTCACAAGGATTTATACCTATGTTTTCTTCTCTGGGTTTTATAGTTTTAGCTCTTAACATTTAGATCAGCATTTTGGTGAACAGAATTTCTGTAGTTTTTGTGTGTGACTACCCTGGGATCATAAAAGAGTTTATCATCTTTTAAGAAATTTTATAGTTTCTCATCACATTATTAATCCACCAGAAATTGAGTTTTTGAGTCTGCCTCAAGATAAAAGTCAATATTTTTTCTCCCATATTAATAATTTATTAAAAAGTTCATCCTTTTCCAGCTGCACTTTTAGCTCTATTATAAATCAGGTTTGGACTGATTTCTGGGCTTTGTGTTCTTTGTAGTATTGATGTAGAAATGTAGTAGATATCTGGATTTTTGATTTATCTCTTTTTCCTAATAGTTCTAAGTTTAAAAGAAGATTGGGATAAAATTGACACGCAACATTATATAGCATCATGATTTTATCTTTATATATATTGCAAAATGATCTCCACAGTAAAGCTAGTTAACCATCTCTCACTACATATGGTTACAGATTTTTTTTTCTTTTGATGAGAGTTTTTAACATCTACTCTCTCAGCAACTTTGAACTATACAATAAACTGTTGTTAAGTATAGTCACCAAACTATGGTCAACTATAGTTTATATCTGCATCCCTTACTTATTTTATAATTGGAAGTTTATACTTTTTGACTCCTTTCACCCATTTGGTCCATCTCCGCTTGCCCCTGCAACCACCAGTCTATTTGAATCTATGAGCTTGTCTGGTGTCTGTGGTTTTGTCCCAGGGCTACTTAACTGTGAAGGACAAAATGTGATTTCCTGAAACCTGTTTATTTCTTTTTCTATACCTACTTAATGGACACTCTGAAAGAAGGGCTTCTGAGCAAAAGGAATAAAAGGGCATGGTTGGAGACCTCTTTACCATGAGAATGATCTCAGAACCCCGAATGAATATTATCGTTTAAGGTTGCGTGAGTTCTTTCTGTTCCAAAGTGGAAGTGGACCTCAAAGCTTCCCTCTTGAAGGATTTTTATCCTTTCATTGGGTGTGGTCTGACTTACATGATGAGGAACCTGACTCTCAGTCTTAACTTGGAAATGTAGGTAATCTTTTCCGCTGGGCCTTTAGTAGACTTACCACCTTTACCTTAATGCCTTTTATATTATATCCATGTAGCTGTTTGTTGAGCATTTACTAGGTATCAGTTGGGGTGATGGAAGACAAAAAGCAATGAACCAAGTTCAGTCCCTACTTACTTCAGTAGGTGATACTCACTGACCATTTATAGTTGTGCTTGACACATATTGAGTCCTTTAATCCTCTCAGAAAGCTGTTTGATAGGTAGGATGAATATCCCCACTTCACATATGAGGGGTTTGTACACTTGCTCCAGACTGAGGTAAGAACTAGAAAGGGTCTTTGAATCAAACCACTTGTAAAGGGTGACCCTAGGGCTGAACCTGGGCAGAGTAGTTCAGATAGCCTCCTGCGTTGTGGCTGCACATAATAGCAGTTCATGTGCTTTTGACTTTGCCACCTCCTCACTGTAGAATATAAAGTCTGATGGGGAGTGGGGTAGAGGGTGTTGCTGTGCTGAGTTAAGGGTTAACCCTTCAGTGTTCTACCATGCTGTCTCTGCCAGACATTAGCAGGTACTGTGTGTCTATAAGGCAGAACAGCATTATTCCAGGGACACAGAGGGTCCTTGTGATAGAGGCAGATGCAATACCTTCATACATTTAGATTCTTGTACTTAAGTTGTGGTTCAGGTGCCAGGTTTTGTCTGACTCTTTGCACCTCCATGGACTGCAGCATACCAGGTTTCCTTGTCCTTCACTATCTCCAGGAGCTTGCCCAAATTCATGTCCATTGAGTCAGTGATGCTATCTAACCCTCTCATCCTCTGCCCGCTCCCTTCTCCTCCTGCCTTATTTTTCCAGCATAGAGTCTTTTCCAGTGAGTCAGCTTTTTGCATCAGGTGTCCAAAGTATTGGAGCTTCACCTTCAGCAACAGGCCTTCCAATGAATATTCAGGGTTGATTTCCTTTGGATTTGACTGGTTTGATCTTGCCGTCCAAGGGACTTATGAGTCTTCTCCAGCATCGCAGTTCAAAAGCATCAGTTCGACACTCAGACTTCTTTATGGTCCAGCTCACACATCCGTAATGACTACTGGAAAATCTATAGCTTTGACTATATAGACCTTTGTCAGCAAAGTGATGTCTCTTGCTTTTTAAATATGCTGTCTAGATTCTGTCATAGCTCTCCTTCCAGGGAGCAAGTGTCTTTTAATTCATGGTAGCAGTCACTGTCCACAGTAATTTTGGAGCCCAGGAAAACAAAATCTATCACTGCTTCTACTATTTCCCCATCTATTTGTCAAGAAGTGATGGGAACAGATGCCATGATCTTAGTTTTTTGAATGTTGAGTTTTAAGCCAACTTTTTCACTCTCTTTTACTTTCATCAAGAGGCTCTTTAGTTCCTCTTCACTTTCTGCCTTTAGAATGGTATTATCTGCATATATGAGGTTATTGATATTTCTTCCAGCAGTCTTGATTCCAGCTTGTGATTCATGCAGCCCAACATTTCACATGATATACTTTGTATATAAGCTAAATAAACAAGGTGACAGTATATAACCTTGTCATACTCATTTCCCAATATTGCATCAGTCACTTGTTCCATGTAAGATTCTAACTGTTGCTTCTTGACCCACATATAGGTTTCTCAGGAGGCAGGTAAGGTGGTCTGGTATTCCCATCTCTTAAAGAATTTACTAGTTTGTTGTGATCCACACAGTCAAAGGCTTTAGCTTAGTGAATGAAACAAAAGTAGATGTTTTTCTGGAATTCCCCAAGCTTTCTCTGTGATCCAGGGAATGTTGGCGATTTGATCTCTGGTTCTTCTGCCTTTTCTAAACCAAGCTTGTACATCTGGAAGTTCTCATTTCATATCCTGCTGAAGCCTAGCTTGAAGGATTTTGAGCATAACCTTACTAGCATGTGATATGAGCACAGTTGTCCAGTAGTTTGAACATTCTTTGGCATTGCGCTTCTTTGGGACTGAAATGAAAACTGACCTTTCCCAGTCCTGTGGCCACTGCTGAGTTTTCAAATTTACTGGCATATTGAATGCAGCACTTTAATAGCATCATGCTTCAAGATTTTAAATAGCTCAGCTGGAATTCCATCACCTTCACTAGCTTTGTTTGTTGTAGTGCTTCCTAAGGCTCACTTGACTTCACTCTCCAGGTTGTCTGGCTCTAGGTGAGTAACCACACCGTCAAGGTTATCCTGGTCATTAAGACCTTTTTGCATAGTTCTGTATACTCTTTGTGCTTCTTTTAATCTCATCTGCCTCTGTTAGTCCTTATTGTTTCTGTCCTTTATCATGCCCATCCTGGCATGAAATGTTCCCTTGATATTTCTAATTTTCTTGAAGAGATCTCTAGTCTTTCCCATTCTATTGTTCTCTATTTCTTTGCACTGTTCATTGAAGAAGGCCTTATCTCTCTTTGCTATTAGATTCCCTTATTATTTTGCTTTAAATTTATTAGAATTAGAATACAAAAGGGTTTATCTATCAAAAGATGACTTACGCTGTTTAGTTATTAGTCAAAATAAATCTGGTTGGGTTCATTAGGGCCTTTGGGTCCTTAGACCCTTGTCAGTTAAGTGATTACCCTGTAGAATCAGCGAAGCGTTGCTCAGAAGCGTGTGTTGTCTCTGGTGCATAATTACTGGTGGGGCTGACGTGCAGCAGATGCCTGACTCTCCCTTTCTGGGTCTCTTAGCAACAGCTTGAAGAGGAGGCCGCCAAACCTCCAGAGCCCGAGAAGCCTGTGTCCCCCCCTCCTGTGGAGCAGAAGCACCGCAGTGTTGTCCAGATTATTTATGATGAAAACCGGGTAAGTTCATGCCATTCTGTGGCAGCTCAGGGCTTGAAGACCACTGGGCTGTACCTTCTCCAGCTGTCTCTGTTCTGTGGTAATGTTAACTGTATTAAGCCTGCTTTCTGCTATAATTTTTAATGTTCTTAAATTTTGAAGCTTGGTGCTTTTCTTTACATACTGAAGAAAAGTTGATAGTTGTGTCTTAAATTATTTAATATTTCATATTCATGTTATATAATATAAATACTTATTTTTGACAGTATAATTTTATCAGCCAAATCTTCTGTTGTATAGTGTTAAGTAAGTGTGTAGCACACAATGCAGCTGTTCTGTGGTTTTTCACTTTATAAGGGACATTTGATGCCAAGTACACTGTTTTTGTAGAGAATGTGTCATTGGATGTGGGATGACTTGCATTATCTGCTTTAGAACTGAGAGTTAGGGTGTAGTTTGAATTTTAGTTATAAAGTGTGAGGCCACTGACCTTTAGGTAGACTTTACCTTTTTAGGTCTGTTAAAACAATTTCTTCTTTTATGCTTTAATTAAAAAGTGTCCATGAATTTAGGAAAGCTGGGCCTCAATTCTATGAATAATTTTGTGATGTTGAAGTTGGTTTTTGACCCAAATTCAGCCCAGGAACTAGCAGTTAAAGGGAAACCAACTTCCCCCTAATGTGAAGAGAACCTGGTGACAGAGCTGCTTATCATGGGTCTTCTAGAAGCCCCTGTTGAAGGAAGAATTCCATGCTTTATGTACCATGCCAGAGAACTGGTTTGTTAGCTAAAGGCGACCATCAGCAGAAGTTGGGGGTTGTTGTTTCAGTTGTTTGCCCTGTTGTGAGTGGAGTCACCATAATCAGTGCATCTTATACAGGCAGCCTACAGCTATATTATCCCAGATCCTAAAGGAAATGGCTTTGAGAAAAGCAGCTGTGAGCTAATCATTAAGTAAGCATTTACATGAGTGATCTTGGAGTCAGGTGTGCATGGATGTGTGTGTATAGATGGGTAACTGAGTCATCAGACACCCAATACTTAAGATGATGGTAATTCTCACCAGGAGGCAGAAATACGGGTTAATCACCAGTTTCTTGACTGGGTTCAAAATCAGTCCAATATATTGGACAGAACAGCCTCTTTTGATGGTGAAAGGCAGTGGGTGGAGTAAGATCCGATGATCCTTCAGGGCATGCCTGGAGGGTAGGGATGTGCTCAAGGTCAACCAAAAATGGTTTTTATAGAAAGTCTCCTGCTTTTATAAAACACACTAGAACAACAAAGCACTTCTGTGGGCTGATTGGCTGCAGGTCAATTTGTGACTCAAGGGTAAAGTAAATAAGGATTAGAGCTGGTGATGATGGAAAAGGATGTATAAAACACTGAATTCTTAGTATGAGTTACTTTTCAAGTATGTTGAATCCAGTGACATTTATTAATTGATTGAATTGCTTAATTAGCCTTCTCTTACAGGCTTAATAAATAGTTCCAGTGTTAGTGGGTTCTGCGGTTGCCTGACTAGGATGTAACAGAGAATTCGGTTTGTGTTTAATTTATATATGTGTGCTCTTTCTCGTTAGTTAGTGTGGTACGTGTTCCTCGATGCCCATCAGCAGAGCCGAAAGTTCCTTTTGGACCTCTTCTTGCCACTTCAGCATTTATACACTCAGCTTATTACACATTCTATGTAGAAGAGAAGAACCTAGCTTGAAATCTGTGTTAATATTAGACTTACAGTGGAGATTGTTTTTAACTCAGTAACCATAGAAATCATCTTTTAAATTCTTTTTGTATCTGCTGTTGCTACTTGTCTACTGTGGTAGTGCTTGTGCAGTAGGTCCTAGATGGTAGCGGGGGGTCTCCAAGGGGCAGGGTGGAGGTCCTCAGGGGCGGAAGTGGAGCATGCATCCTTCCTCTCTCCTGATCCTTACCCTAACCTTTCTCCTCACCAGCTGCCTTTTGTCGGACCTTTGCCCCATCTGTGCTTCTTTTCATGAATGACCTTACTCATTTTGACACAGAAGGCAGAGAGCAGTGGTTGGTGACAAGGGTCGTCCCCTTCTTGTTTGTCAGCAGCACATGCTGGTTGCAGTTAAGCCTAACATATCTTGAGAGACTGGGGCCATGATCTGAGAGGCGACTTCTTTCTTTTATTTAGGACATTAGTGGGAAGCAGAAAACCGCTCATGCTGATGGTTAGCTTTAAAACTGTCTTACTGAGAGAAAAAGTGCTCTGCATCATAGTTAAACTTGAGGCCAAGATTCGTTTAGTCTCTAAACAGACTCTTCTCAAGTATTTTTAATAGTTTAATTGGCTGTCACTCTTCCCAGTTGTAGATCTCAAAAATATTTGTCAGTGCTCTAATTTCAGTGTTATATATTGAAAGAGGGGTGTGGAGTGTAGTTTTCAAAACCATTTATGCTTTGGTTGAATGATTTGCAAGTTACTGTGGTGCTAGTTTCACTAGAAGAAAGAGAGATTGACATAGAGAACATACTCAGTGCCAATAACCCCTGGTTACCAAGGCCATTGTCTTGGAAACTGTCTATTTCTCTCTTTTTGCTACTCTGCAAATTTGGTTAATCAATGAGTAGCCTCAGTCCTGCCTCCTGAGTGTTGGTCTGGTCAGTTGGTTCTCTCTTCCTCCTTTGGCACTAGCTTATTTTAACCCATCACCTCGCATAGGTGCTGAGTTTCCTTCCTTCATTCTTTACTTTCTAATCTATGCTTCATATTTGAGATCCCCAGTGTGATTTCCAGATAGAACTTTTTGCTGATTCCCCCGCTTTCTCCCAAGTAGTCCAGCCTTTTCATCAGGGCTCACATGCCTGCCTGGCCAGCCTGCGGGCCTGGACTCCTTTCTTAGCACTAGAACAGGTGTGAGTGTCCCCTTGATGACAGTGCTTTTTACCCTGTGATGTTGCCCCAGTGCCAGGCGTCCCTGTGTCTTGCTTGTCTGTCGAGTGTAATCACTTCAGGACCCAAAGCAAGGATCATTTTCTCTGTGAGCCTTCCAAGACTCCTTATCTTCCACACCAGAAAGTCAGTCTTATTCATTGTTTCCTTAGGGTCTAGCAGGTGCTTGGTACATGGTACATGTTCAGTGTATGTTTGAGGCATTAATTACTTCTATCTGCAGATGTAGAACAAAGTTATATAAATGTGAAGGTTTTAAATTAAAATATTTCTGCCAAACAATTGACAAGTTAATCTGTTCTTAGCAGTTAAGCCAACATTAAGTCAAATATTTAATAAAATTTTGTAAAACTTAAATCTTGGAATTTGCAAACACTTTCTAAATATCATCTCTAAAATTAGTCCTGAAGAGGTAAGTGGATACCAGTAAATATTTGCCATAACATAATTTCCCCCTTGTCTACCAGTATTATTTGGTAACAGTTCCACTTGGCCAGCTTGTTCTTGGTTGACTAGGCTGTAGACTGTATAGTGGTAGAGTATCTTGAGAAGGCACATTGAAAAGTTGGCAAGTGTAGATTATCTAGATTATCTACATTATCTAGAGAGATTATCAGTGAAGGTGCTAGATATTTCCAAATTTATGACCTGTGATTATAAGTTTTTTATTTGTGTGTTATTTAATACACGCCTTATAGTTAATAAGTTTGAATTTTCTGGTATGTACATTTGGCTTTTTGAGAACAGTTGTTCTCAACTGCAGGCTTTTAGATTGTTATAACTTGTAGGGGGTAGAGTGCTGGTGGCATCTAATAGATTGAGGCTGGGGTACTGCTGAGTGGCCTGTAATGCACTGGGCAGTCCCCATAAGAAAGAGACATCTGGCCCAAAATGTTAATGGTACCAAGGGCACAAGTCTGCCTTAAAACTGTCAATAGAAATAGAGTTCACGCTGCACATTGTATGGGTTGTTACAGTTTTGCATTTGACATTTTTGATAGGTTTATTTCTCATCTCAATAACATTTTGAGTTTCTTGGAGTTTAGAAGGTACATTACACTAGTTTGAGCTTTCTACACTGGTTAAACATACTTCTTTTCACATAATATATGCTAAGTAAATCTTTGACCAATTGATAAATGAAAAGGAGAATGTTTATTTTAAGGGAACATCTTTCTTTACACTTGGGGAGCCTGCTTGATTTCATTCCCACGATGTCTCACAGCAGAAGTCCTGGAGAGTTCCCAGCCTCAGTGTGTGGACAGTGGGAGTCTGTAGTGGACAGGGAACCCTCGTGACCAGTGAGCATGTGCTGGGCAGAGAGAGCTGAGAACCTTGACACTGTTACTGGATGCAGAGTTCCAGCTTAAACAGCTTGAGTGTCGAATTTTGTTGTATATCATTTGTCTATTAAAGGTAGATTTCTGTTAGATAGCACTTTGGTTTAGATGATTTAAGTTTTGAAAAAGACATGTCCTGGTGGTGGTTCAGTCACTAAGTTGTGTCTGACTCTTCAGACCTCACGGACTGTAGCCCACAAGGCTCCTCTGTCCATGGGATTCTCCAGGTAAGAACACTGGAATGGGTTGCCATTTCCTTCTCCAGGAGATCTTCCTGACCCACGAATCTAACTGAGGTCTCCTGCAAGACAGGGAGATTCTTTACCAACTGAGCTAAGAGGGAAGCCCAAAAGGCATGTAAAAGTATATAATTCAACATTTATTCACTAATGAATACTTTGAGTAATTCAAACCAGTTGTTTTCTCTGTTATTACCAAGGTTTTCTTAAAACTAGGGAATATACTCATTATAAGCTTTTCTTCAAAGAGATCAGTTTGTCCTACCATGGTAAAGATTGCCAACTTTATGGTATTTTGTGTTTTTAAATCATCTTTAAAGATATTAAGAGTTGAAGTTTTAAACATGTTTGAGGGATTCATTTCTAATAGTGAATCTCTGCTTCCTCTCCTTGGAATCTTATTAGTAATATCTATTTGCTTTTAAGAACTTAGCAATTCTTTGGATTTTGCTTTCAAAACACATGTTCAGATTTGACTGATTTGGTGAAGGAGTTATGAAAACAAAATTACTATTTTAGCCTGTCATATGAAAGAAGAATATTTGGAAGTAAGGATAAGTTTGACTATAGATTGGTCTTTAGGTAAATATGATTGAATCAGAAGTAATTTTGCATTTAGGTAAAGTAATTTTTACTTATATAATATAATAATATTTTTATCTGTAGAAAAAAGCAGAAGAAGCTCATAAAATATTTGAAGGTCTTGGCCCAAAAGTTGAACTGGTGAGTAAAAAATTTTTGTGCTCTTTTGAAGGAGTTTTTCTTGGGATAAGATGGAGTATGGTCGCTTGATTCAGGATGAGAGTAATGTGGCTGGGCAGTAAGGGTGATAAGCTTGAAATAACATGCACAAACTTGGGACCTTTGCAGAGGCATTTTCCTAATCATGTTTTTGCCTGAGCAGCTGTTAAATCACTGAGGTAGAAGGAGGAAGAAGTAATAGCAGAAATGGAAAACTCTTTGAATCATCTTGTTAGGGTAATAATGGCATTTAATCCTCCTTTGTCTTTCAGAATTAAAAAAAAAAATCTGAGTGAAGTGACTATGGGGTACAGTGGATTTCATTGTTAGCAGATGGGGTGGACAGAGTTATTCAGAGAAGCCAGCTAAGTCTGGAGGTTGTGGCTGAGTGTGTGTGTGTAGACCCATTAGCAGTACTTTACCTGAGCTTCCATTGATGTGTAGGGAGTGTGTCTTTGTCTCTTAGTAGGCAAGTGTACATTTTGTTTATAAATGTTTGGTTTATTTTATAGCCACTCTATAACCAGCCGTCAGACACCAAGGTGTACCATGAGAACATCAAGACGTAAGTATTGATCATCTTTGGAGTTCTTCAGTTAAAGACCGTATATTCAATAAAGAGACCATTTTTATGTTATCTGCTGACATAATACTATAATGTAGTGTAGGTGTGTTTTAGATTTGTGTAATTTGCTGTCGTTTTACTATATGTTATCTTCCTCTGGCTTTTTGGGGGTTGGGGTAACAGCTTTGAGTTTCCGAGGCCAAAAATAAAATAAATGATTGCATAAAACTAGCTGGTTTTATGATCTGCTAGTAAAAAAGGTGGATACTTAACATTGAAATGGCTTACCTTGAGGCTTGAATTTTTGCCTCCTGTTTTGTCTTTTTTTCAGTGGAGTACCTGCAAGGCGCATGATGAAGTAAGATAATGAAGCTTTTTCATTTAAGACTAGTGATGACACCGTCCCCCACCAAGCCACATCTGCCATTGCAAAGTAGAAGTGCCACGGATCATTTTATCATTATTCAAATCCTATTCTAGGGAAATCCCTTCCATGACTCTTGCTAATGACGGTATTTGTAGACCCTTCTGCCGTTTCATGCCCTGGTGCCTCGGAAGCGCTCAGCCCTCACGTGGGTGCGGAGACTGCTCCACAATGTAGCTGGCTTAGCCTTGCTCCTCCCAGACACCAGGCCTTTCTGGATGCACATTTTGGAATAAGAAAATAAGTGAAAAGAAAATCTAATTTCTTGATCTGATTGAAGTAAGAGAGGAAGCTAGATAGGTATCTTTTTTAAAATTATCATATTTTAAGAGAATTTTAGATGAATTATTCTTAGTTTGTAACAAAAATGTGATATTTCTTCTTTATTATGTTTTATTAACTATAACCAGAACATTATACTTATTTACTAGTACATTACTAATGAGCACATTTATATTTATATAGATAATTAAAATTTTTTTTTTCTTACTGAGAGTATATGCAGTAGTTGGCTACTTTGCAGAACTGGTGGCAAATATAATTTGCATGGTAGTATGCATGACAGAAACTGAAATTTGAATGATTTTAACTTTTGTTAACTAAGTGGTTTATAGTAAAAGTCATATACTTAGAATTTTTCTGTGAGATGCTGCTATGGTCTTGACAACCCTTAGAACTAGGTTAGGCAAAACATATAAAATATACCTTGTTTTGAAACTGTTTAGCTGTTCTAACATTTTTAAAAAGGAGAATAGCAGATAAAAATCTAGTTGGCTACTTTTAATAATTTCTTTTTCACAAAGCTTCCATTATGTTTGTGTTCTGTCTTTTCCCTGATAGTCGCTGCAGAGCAGCCCTGTTTGATTTATTTCATATTAGCTATCTTCCTGCTATAGTGCTTATCACACTGTCCTGAGAAGGAGTTCTTCATGTAAATTCTTAGGAACCGTTGTAAATTATATTTATTGATTGTCCTTTGCTGTTGAGTAGCACATAATTACAGCAAGAGCAAACTGCATACATGGCAATGCTTCCACTGCACACCATCTTGTGAAGTACCGTCTACTCAGCTACGTGTGTCCGTATGGATTGTTCAGTAGCTGTTTTGTCATCATCATCATTTGCTTTGTATGAAATAGCAAATGTTCCTTTCAATAATTCTCTTTAATCTCTTGGCTCCTTTTCCATATAGCCAGCTCCTGACTGTTCATGCTTATTTAAGTGGAGCCAGTGTCAGTGTTAGTCCAAAGTGGCAGATAACCAAAAACATTACTTCTACTTGCCTTGGCTTTGTATTTATATGTGAATAATCAGCTTGAAATCCTTTCTGGAAGTAGGTGGGGTGTAAATATTTATATTTGAACCTGCATGCCATTGTTTTTGAAGGTTACAGTGCTTCATATTTGAAAAGTGAAACTGTTAGAAAGTTACAAGGGAGGACTTGCTGTCCTGTCACGTTGCCCCCATGACTTCTTAGAGTGGACTGTGTTGTTTCTGTGCCTGAAGAAAGCCTCTGTTTAAGGCAGAGTCAGCTCTCTTGTGTTGGTACGCTCTGAGGAGTCAGGGCAGCTTGGATCTGTGTTAGGAGGTAACTGAGAAAGCTTGGCCTCCTCTCCACCTCTCTCCTCCCAAGAGTGAACCAGTGTGCTTAACCTCACTAGGATTCTTAGGAAGAATCAGTAACTGTTATAACTTGAAAATAATATTTGCCTTATGAATGTAATAGTTGAAAATGAACTCTTTGTGTTAAAGCCTTACTATAGAATGGGAGGAAATTTAGTCCTAATTATTGGAGGTGTCTTGTTTTGCAGGGTGAAAAAATTAGGATTAACTTTGATTATATTGTATATTCTTAAGTGATCTTTGCTTGTTTTTCAGTGTCTCTGAAAACAAAGTGAATGCACTATTGTACTTTTTCTTAATGTCATACAACCGTATTTTTCTCTTCTAGAAACCAGGTGATGAGGAAAAACTCATTTTATTTTTTAAAAGAAGAAATCATGCAAGAAAACAAAGGGTGAGGTCCTATCCTTGTTCACTGAAATTTGTTCAGCTTTCCCGTCCGTGCTTCTTCAAGCATTCGCTTTCCCATTGTTAGTGAGAACGGTTATTGACCACACTTGAAAGCAGGTGCTGATTTGTAACTATAAATGTGACTTAAACATCAATCTGAGTCTAGTAACATTTTGATATCATAAATCACATTTAATATCATTATCAAATTTTCTTGGTCATCTGTGTATAGCATTTTCATCTAGCCAAAATAAAGAAAATGGTGAGTAGTTTAAAAAATATGTAAGAGAAGTAGGGTGATCTCATTTAGTCTCTTAACCTCAGACAAATTGGGTAAGTTATGGTCATGCTGATGAGGCATCACTGTTCTTTCTTATTAGAAACTGGGTTAGCTAAAGTTCAGCTTTTTCAAATTCACGGTATTCTTTGTATTTATTATGACTTGCAGTCTAAAAATTTTGTGGTTATAATCTTCATGGAAATTAAGTTACAGAAAATATGATGCCACTGTTGTTTCATAGTGTGTTCATAATAATTTTAGACTGTTAATTCATTTGAATGGTTTCTTACTGAATAAATACTATCTTTTGATTCTCATCAGAAATGAACTTGTACTTGGTATTTAAGGACCTGTTAGTTTGATGAATTGTAAGGGTCACCAGCTTTTATTTGGTATATAACTCCTAATGTTCTAATTTGGCAGTCTGGGCCTTCAGATACTTTCTTAAATTATCAGTCTTGAATTTTTTTTTTTTTTTTTTGGCCAAAGAGCATACACATACAAATAAATTAGCTAAAGTGTTTTTTTTCCTGTCCAGTAATTTTGTTTTAATTGTGGTAATTGCTAAATTTGCTATCCAAAGAGATAAACATAGAGGTCCAGACTTTGTTCTTATACTTCACCGAGTATTTAGTTACGAACTTTGTATGTTCACTGACTTGCTTAGTAAATACTTATTGGCAGTTTCCCCTTTTCCAAGAGTGAACCAAGGTGTTTTATCTCATCAGGATTCGTAAGGAGAATCAGTAACTGTGTAGTTATAACTGAGAAGTAATATTTGCCTTATAATTGAATGTAATAATTGAAGATGAGTAGGGAGTAGATAGCCATTAAAGCCACTCCCCACGTGGCTTTAGCCCTTGGGGAGTCTAAGGAGGAACAGGGCAGATGAGGCCACGAGCGGTTACTGTATTGTGGTCGTCCGGTGGTTCAGGACATCCAGATAACTGAGAGCGCGTAGGGGACAGCTGGCACATAGTGGTCCTGAGAGGTGTTTCACAGGAAAACCAGCCGTCTGCCAACTTGTACAAGCTCGGGAAGGGCTGGGAAGCGGAGGGAGCGTGACAGGGCAGGGGAGTCAAGCCAGGTTGTGCATGGCCTGAGGGTCAGGAGGGGGCTTGAGGTTAGATGCTGAGGTCATCTGTGAAATGTTTAAGCTGAGGAAGGGAATGTGCATCTAGTTACACCTCAAGGGTGCATGGTGTAGGAAGGAGGCGAGGGAGTAACTTGGTGGTGGAGCCAAACAAAGGTAGATTCAGGCCCAGGAGGTGGACGGGGTGTCAAGGAGACAGAGGGACTATGGGAGACAGCGCTTTTTCCCTCTCTTCCCCTCCTGGGCCATCATGAGCCCTTGCACACTTCCTGTTGTTTTGCACCGACGGTCCTGTGCCCACAGTACAGGGTTCTTTCTTCTCTGTTTAAAGAATGAGGTCACACATTATTCATTTCTCTAAAAGCATTCATTCTCGATTTCATGTAGTTTACTGGATTTCTTTTTGTCATAGAGTACAACCAATTTCTGCCTTTTCCAGACTGTAAAAATGTTCATTATATGGCATTATTTATAGTAAGAAAAACTGCAGGTAACCAGAACTTCCAACAGTAGGAGGGTGGTCTAAATGTGAGTGTTCTCTTTGACGGATGGAAAGGTGACAACAAAATGTTAATCTGCTTGCCTTTGGGATTACAAACTATTTACATGTTTCTATTTCTCATTTTCCATTTTTTTGACAATGAAGACTTAATTGTTATCAGAGTGGCTCAGCATGTAGTTTGTTGATTTGTGTAGTCTTAATGTTGACTAAGAAATCCAGCCATGATAGGCTCTGTGTATGGATCTTTCATAGAAAACAGCTCCCTGTCTTTCTCTTCTTTCAGATCAAGGACACCTTTTCATTCACAGTTGAGTCATAGGCCAAATGTCCTTCTGACTTAGCCTTAAGAAGTAACCTGTGCTTTTAAGTATTAGGTTTGTCAGAATCACAGAGTTTAGTTTAATTATTAATTTGCTACGGGTATTTAATAGGAACAAAAAATCTGCCAACGTTATGATCAGCTTATGGAGGCATGGGAGAAAAAAGTGGACAGAATAGAAAATAACCCTCGGAGGAAAGCTAAAGAAAGCAAAACAAGAGAGTACTATGAAAAGCAATTTCCAGAGATTCGAAAACAGAGAGAACAGCAAGAACGGTTTCAGCGGTAAGTGGTTTGATGTTTTTCTTTGAATCATATTTTTAATCTTTCACAATATTTATTGTCACCTGAATCTAACCATTAAGAAGGTTCATAAAGAATTTAGTTATGTTTCTTTTTCAAAATAAATATAGTTGATGTACAATGTTGTACCAGTCTCTGCTGTATAGCAGAGTGACTCAATTTTACACATACATACCTTCTTTTCTAAATATTCTTTTCCATTATGATTTATCCCAGGATATTGAATGTAGTTCCCTATGCTTGTTGCTTATCTATCCTATATATAGTAGTTTTTCATCTGCTAATCCCAGACTCCCAATCTATCCCTCCCCTGCCCCTTGGCAGTCACAAATCTCTTCTCTATGTCTGTGAGTCTAAGAACTTTTATTTTGAATATAAAACTTTGTTATCAATTAGCAATGTTTATATCTTGGTGAATCTAATAACTTTTTATATTTAATAATGCTGTTGAATCTAAATTTAAGTAACTATGTTGAAATTAACTCTTAAGTTCTTGAAAATGCTTATTCCTTTTGAAATGACAGTAAGAATAAGACAGTGTTTCATGGTCCTTCACTACCTTTCAGCATAATCAAAAGTCTTATTAAATTGTTTGCTAATTAAGAAATTCTTTGTTATTGGTACATAGTTTCCGATTTTTTTACTTTAGAGGACAAGTGCTTTTGCAAAGGTAGAATCTTTAGTTGCCTTTTCTGCTGTCTCATGTAAGTGAGTCATGAAAGCCCTGGTAACCACAGTTAAATTGTTCTGAGGAGTCATCACTCCTCAGATTGGATTTTTGTTCCCCTCCCTTTAAAAATGTTTTATGTATTTTTCTAAGTCTGCTATCCTATGCTGTGGAAGGCAGACAGAAGACTGAAATGAAAATGACACCAATAACTAGTCTTCCAGATGTTTCCTGCAAATAGTTCTGCCATTTGAATTTAGACTTGTAACCTTTAAAAAGAAATCTTAGTATTTAAATTGTTACTAATTTTATAGATAAATGACTTAAACATATTGCTTAAAAGTAGTTACTCAATAGCATTTTAGTGTTTTTTTCCTCTGACTTCTAGTCCCACTCAGAAAGCAAATTGATGTAAAAGTAATCTAATTGATACTTCTTTATAAAAGGCCTTTAAATATATATGTAATTTCTCCCTCATATTTAGAGTTGGGCAGAGGGGAGCTGGTCTTTCAGCCACCATTGCTAGGAGTGAACATGAGATTTCTGAAATTATTGATGGGCTCTCTGAACAGGAGGTAAGACACTTAATTTAATTAATTCATGTTAATGGAGTAGGCATTTTAGCTTCATACCCCATGAACTAAGGGTTTATTTGTATATATATGAGAGAATGCATAAAGCATTTGGGTTTTTCCAAAGTACATGGCCAACCATAGAAGGTTTTAAACAAGGCTGCCCTGAGATCTTACTGCTGTTTTATGAAGATGGCTTCGGCAGCAGGGAGGCTTGGAAAGAGGTGAGGACGCCGTTATGATTCAAAATAAGGGCCTGAATCAGGGCGACAGTGGTAGAAATGTGTTAAGAGGGGCCTTATTAGGGGGACAAATTAGTAGAAGGCAGAATGGATAGGACAGGAGTTGAGGGAAAAGATGAACAGGTTAGAGGATGGGCTGCTGCTGCCGTTTTCCTGAAAGAGCAAAGGAGCAGGTGTTTGTGTGTTGGGTTGTAGACCTGAGGTTCATTGGGGGTGGAGTGGGGGTGATGTCTAGAGTGTGATCTCTAGCCAGCTGAGCCTGGGAAAGATCGATATGATGTTAATAAATCAGTTCTGAATAAGAATAAATTTCAGTTTCCAGCACTGAGTCTTCATAGCTGGGTTCATACTCTCTGAAGTTTGGTCCAAAGGCCATATATTAACTTCTGCTAGTTTTGGTTTTAAAATGTGGCTTTTTGAAAACCTCATCCCTCAATTCTGAAGGTGTGGCCCTCTTAAGTAATAATCAAAGACAATTCTTATATTGCTGTAGTTTTCAGGCTTTGTGGCTATGATCTCTGCAGTGATGACTAACTCTGCATTTAATTTCTTTGCTTACTGTTTAATCTGATTCTATAAGGGGGGCATCTGCAAGCAACCCAAGCTAGTATTAGGTGAATACTAGATGAATGTGAAGCTAGTCAATGTCAAGGTGAATGTCAAGCTAATATGTCTGTCCCAAACCACATTTTGGTGTTTAGTCAGACTGAGGTAGAATGTGCTAAGTCACTCCAGTCGTGTCCGACTCTTTGCGACCCCATGGACTGTAGCCCTCCAGGGTCCTCTGTCCATGGAATTCTCCAGCAAGAATATTGGAGTGGGTTGCCATTTTCTCCTCCAGGGGATCTTCCTGACCCAGGTATCAAACCCGTGTCCCTATGTCTCCTGCCTTGACAGGCGGGTTCTTTACCACTTGAGAGTCCCTGTAAAATGAGAAACTCTGTCAGGAGTTGACTAAGGCAATGTCCACTGCTAGAAGAGTTTTAGAAGAAGACCTAGCCTTGTGTTGGGGTCAGTAGTTATAATTTTTGGTACAGGTTTTCTCACTGAAGTTTGTGCTTATAAACTTACTGACTTAAGCTTTGGGAAGATAAATTATATAACTGAAACCAAGTTTTAGTTGAAATTTGAAGGATGATAGTCTTAAATTTGCAGTGGAAAGATTATGTAAGATTAGCAAGAAGTGTTTGAGACTTCAGTAAGTTTAGCTAATTTAAAATCAGTGACCTTAAGATTTTGGTTCCTGTCTGTGTAATTTTCTATAAAATGATGTTGAGACTTTTTAAAATAAGGCAATATTAATGTTAATAAGTGCTTCATAAGGTCATTACTCCAGTGATCTGACATCATTGTGTGTCCTTTAGGTCTAAGATCCATTAGCTGAAGTATCTGCTGCGTTTAAGGAAAGAACTCTTCTCACATTGTAGTGGTGGATTTAAAAAAGTACATGTACTTTCTGCCTCTGTTATTCGTACAATGAGTATTTATTAGATCCATATATAATGATCATATGTTACATGTTCTGGTACCACTGCCGTTGTCATTGAAGTGCATATGTGATGTTTCAGTGTCTGTTAAGATAGTCAGTCTGTGGCCCTCTTTAAGTTTAATTCTATGTTCATTGCATTTCTTCTTTGTTTTCCTTTAGAATAATGAGAAACAAATGCGACAGCTCTCTGTGATCCCACCTATGATGTTTGATGCTGAACAGAGACGAGTCAAGTTCATTAACATGAATGGGCTCATGGAGGACCCTATGAAGGTTTATAAAGATAGGCAGTTCATGAATGTTTGGACTGACCATGAGAAGGAGATCTTTAAAGACAAGTAATTTAAATTTTAAATTATTCTCTAATAGAAGCTTATATGAGTTAGTGAAAAGTATTGGCATTTACTTGTAAATTGAACTGTTTTCCCCAAAACATGGCCCCATTTTGGCATTTGAATAACGTGGGAGGCAGAGAAGACAGATAGGATGCAACCTTCCTGTAAATTTATAGCTGGAAATGTAGGTACCAGCTTAGAACAGAGTTGTGGAGGCATTTTAAGAGTAGTACCCAAACCTGAGTGGTGTCAGAATCACTGGGGGTGCATTTGAAATTACAGATATCTGTGCAATACTATATCCCAATCCAGTCAGTTCCTGGTGGACTGTGCCCAGGAATCTGTGCCCTTTAAGAGGACATTGGCCTTTAGGAGTCACTAGGAATTAGTCTACATTATATTTGTATTCCCAAGGGCTTCCCCTACCTCTTTTTAAGTTGTTAAAGTGTGTGTGTGTGTGTGTGTGTGTGTGTGTTGTTTTTCTTTTACTCAGGTTTATCCAGCATCCAAAAACTTTGGGCTGATTGCATCTTACTTGGAAAGGAAGGTAGGAAATGGTTTACACTGAGATTATTGATAGATTTGGGTTGGTTGCTGCTTTGAAGGTTTTGTGTGCTAAAGCACAGAAGTAGTTTGAGTTTTTGCAAAGGGCTTGACACAGAAAAGATTCTTATGTGAATAATATAGTGGTGTTTACAATCATATGATGATTCTAAGCACAACACAGACTAATTTTCATGGTTAATGAAAATGACCTGATAATATGTTTCCCTAAAAACACACAGGTTACAGTGTTTTTCTGAATATCATTAAACTTCTAATTAAAATTTCAGAGTCCTGATTTTCCCTGAATTTGTTCCACAATGTATTATTGGATGTTGGGTTTATGAACAAAATATTTAAAGAGACATTTTGAATATTTACTTATATAGAGGAAGAAAGAGAACTTAGTTACTGGTTAATAGGAAAGTGCTTGAATGCTTCTGATAGTTCCTGGTATCTGTTACATAATCAGTGTTAAGGCCGCTGTAATTGTCCATCAAAACAGTACATACTATATATATGTATATTTTATAGCCTAGATATGCCTTAAAGAGTTAGCCATTTGTGTTTTTCTCCAGTTTATATTTTGAGAGCACTAGAGATTTTCCTTGAAGATGTTGCTTGATTTTTTTAAAAATTCAATCTTATTGGATCCTCAATTTTTTTATAGAGTGTTCCCGATTGTGTTTTATATTACTACTTGACCAAGAAAAATGAGAATTATAAAGCCCTAGTAAGAAGGAACTATGGAAAACGCAGAGGGAGAAACCAGGTATGTTTCATTATTGTATGGAAACTATTTCAAGGTTGGTGGAATATAAAGATGAAAAATTTTATAATAGGGGCTTTCTCTGTAATAATACTTTAGGAATTGACCTTTCTATCAAATTAATTAGAATGTTATGAACATGCTTTGATTATTTTGAAGTTAATCTGTATTTAATGTGTTGCATTTTCTATTTTGAATGCATTTTAAGTTTCTGGCATACCAAAATTAATGAGAAGTTTTATATTTTCATGCTATTGAAATTGTGCATGTCAGAGTTAACAATTGTAATATAATTAAGTACAAGCACTGTGATATCTTAATGAATACACCACCCTTTCCAGTCCTTTGGTCTGTGAAGGGGACAGGTAGAGTAAGGTGACTACAGAGTCAAGGGTTGTTCGCTAAAATACTTGGAACCTGATTGTTTCAGGTTAGCATCAATTCTGGGGTTGAAGCACTTAATGTCAGAAGATTGTGTCTAATGCAGTGCAGTCTGTGTTTTCACAGTGGCAGTTCAGAACTTTAGAAGCTCTTTTCCTTCGAATAGCTGGTCAGCTGCCTCCACAGCTCCCTCCTGCTCCTCTGTGTGCCACATGCCCTGAGACCACTCATAGGACAGTGGCACCTGTGGACACAACGGCTGCTGCCGTCACGAGTGCTCTGAAGTGCTTTGTTCTCCACAGCCCCCGCCTGCCTTCCCTGGTCACGCTGATCTCCAGATACAGGTTCCCTCATGATGTGTGGTCAGAAGTGTCTTGTGTTCTGGGTCATTGTTTCCTCCAGAGCAATGGTACCTCTTGGGATGTGGTCTCACAGACTCAGAAGCAGTGTTTTTGGTTAAGAAAAGTATAGAGCATTTGAGGAATCACCTGTGTAAAGGCTGCTGGAGGTTGGGGAAGCTGCAGCTGGGGTGAGGGGCCAGGACTGAGATCCTAGTAAGTGAGGGGCATCGGTGGGTGGTGTGTGCAGAGCGCAGATGTCCCCTTGCTTGTGAGATTCTGCTGTGGGCTGGTTTCAGGCAGCAGGGCATGTGGGGATGTTTGCTTACCTGAAGACCCTGGTTGGTATTAAGGGCAGAAGAGTTTTGGGGCAATACAGTTACATGTGTTGTTCAAACCTGAGGACAGTGGACCTCTTTCCTTGTCTTCAGCTGAGTTAACACCTCCCCATGACTTCTCAGGGCTGTAAACTGTTTCTGGGTTATGCAGCCCACTTGCTAGGCAGATGGCTGAGTTTGTCATTGGTGTGCCATCTTGTTGGTTCAGATGACAGATGAATGCTACCTTTGTGGGGTGTGGGGTAAGGTTACTAGCATTTGAAACAGGTCTTGTGACCATGATGGCATACTCATGAGTCAGGGTGAATGAAACATTCCAGTTGTAAAGCAGAACTAGTCACAGTTGGAGAGTATGCATTTGAAAATCTTCCCGATTTCTTAGTTTTCTCTAAGATGATAATGCATACTGAAAAGAAAATGAAACTTGCAATTAGAAGGGTGTGAAGCTGTGAAGGTCAGATAAGGCCAGAAAGGAGTTGTGATAGTGAAACAGTCTAGTCAAAGGGCCAGAGTGAAAGAGTGGATTCCATTCTTGATGAATTGTGGAAATTTCATAGAATCAAGATCATGAGGACAGAAAGCAGGATTGGCAACAGTGGAAAGGTGTCATGCGGCGGGGGGGCGACGTGTGAGTAGATCACAGAGTCCTGGAGGTGACACATGCCCACTGAAGATGGTGGTGGTGATGCCCTGTGGGAGGTTTTGATGGGCATGACCTGAAAGTATTTCACATGCAGGATATCATGTTGATAGAAAAGGCAGTGACTAGCATCTTGAATCTGAATAATAATGACAAGGCCTAATGAGCCATGTGATAAAGTCATCTCTGTGTTCCTGAGAGACTTTGAGAGTCAGTCCTTAACACTAAATGATGAAGAAAGGTGTCATAGGTAGACTTTGTGAAATTTGTAAAAAGATTTTAAACACCATGGTTGAACAGTGTTCTAGAAGGAGCGGTCGGGAACAAGACGAGTTCTGATTCTTCTTTCCACCTGGTTTAGAAGAAGGCATAGTGTAGGACATTTTCTGGAGAACACTGAAGAGAAATTATCTTAAGGAAAAAGCCAATGGTAGTTTTGGGGAGTCGGTAAAAGACTTTGAGATTCCATCAAAAATTAAGGAAAATTTTGCTTTGTTCTGGGCAAAGGCATGAAAATGTTGGGTGTGCTGAGGGTAGCCTGAGCACAGACCCTGTGAGAAAGGGCAGAGACTGGAAAGAGGTACTGTGCATGGGATGGTCCTTTATGGTTAGGCCGTTGGATTTCTTCAATAAACAAACGTAATAGAACTCAACATGAACTTAATTTTACTTTTCTCTCAGAGTCACAATTCTAGTAGTCGAGACATCAGAGAGATAAGGGTCCATATCTTATCTCTCCTAGTCTTTTTTATATGCTTATTTACAGTCACTTAGTTGTAATTATAGCTTAGATAAATTTGAGTGTTTACTTTTCACTTTGTTGTATCCATGGTATTTTTCTAAATTGCTTCATTCTTGATAATGACCATGACTATCTACTATTCTGGAAAAAATGTTTCCCCCAAAGACAAACCACATAAAGAGGTTTCTTTTAGTATTATCCATAATGATGAAAAAATTGGCAACATATTAAATATCTAATACTAGGGGCAATGGTTTGATAAATTATAGTTTATCAGATTTCACAGCAGAATTGAAATGTTTAAGTGACAGATTAGATGTTGGAATTAGAGTCAACCTCAGATTTCTAAGTGGAATCCTAACATTGTCACCTCTGGATCCAAATACAAGGAGCATTTGTGTGTGTATACCCTTGTAAGCAATATATACAGACTACATTAAAGAGCTTTCAGCTGATTTTTAATACATGACTGACCCCTAGTTACATTGTGGAGGATTAATTAATAAGTTTAACTTGTTGCATAGATATTTATTATCATTACAATTTGAGGAGCTATTTCTTTTAACTTTCCAACTTTACAAATGATGGTTCATTCTAGCAGCAAATTGCCCGACCCTCACAAGAAGAAAAAGTAGAAGAAAAGGAAGAGGATAAAGCAGAAAAAACAGAAAAAAAGAGGAGGAAAAGAAAGATGAAGAAGAAAAAGATGAAAAGGAGGACTCTAAGTGAGTTAGTTAAATATTATTATTTGAAAATAATGAGATTGAATCTATTGAAGGTATAAAATTTTAGATTTTAGAAAAATCAATGGGACAATCAATGCTTTGTCACCTAGTAGTTATTTGACATAATTAAGGGGGTGGAATATTCTAGTAAGTATAACTTTTGGATTGATGGACTTACTTGCCAGTTATGACCTAGTATGTTTCAGAAAATGAAGTCGCTCAGTCGTGTCCGACTCTTTGCAACCCCGTGGACTGTAGCCCACCAGGCTCCTCCGTCCATGGGATTCTCCAGGCAAGACTACTGGAGTGGGTTGCCATTTCCTTCTCCAGGGAATCTTCCCGACCCAGGGATCAAACCCAGGTCTCCTGCATTGCAGGCAGACACTTTAACTTCTGAGCTACCAGGGAAGCCCATATGTTTCAGAAGGGATGGACTAAATAATACACAGTAGTTGTTGCTTGTGTAGTTGTTCATTTCTTTTTAATATTTATTTTGTTATTTCTCTAATCTTCTTGGAAATACTGAAGGTTTGTCTGATTTTGAGGCAGTTAAAGCAGCCTAAATCATTTATCATGGTTTTTAAAGTGTTGGATACTCATGCTATTCTAATTTTGTACTTTAGAAAGATGAAACCTATAGTTTTTGTTTTTTTTTTTACTTATTCAGATAAAACATTTGTCCTCACCACATGGTCAATGGTTATAAGTTACTCATAAGTTACTGCCACATCTCATTTTGACTTTGTTCTTAAAATCCCTGGTTTGTTTAATGAGTGCTCATACACTGCTTCTGAGAGCTCAGTCTTCTGGAGGGTGCAGAGAACAACATGATGTGTGTTCTTCTCGGGCAGTTTATAAGCCAGGAGGGGAATTAGGCAAGATCCAAGTGGGAGGAGAAGAAAATGGCCTGGAAGGCATGTACAGAAGCTGGGAGACTGAGAAGAGCTTGAGATTTTCTTCCACCTGCATAGTCCAGAGGACTTCATGCAAGAGCTAGTGGCCAGTGTGGGTACAATAGGGGTGTAGCGTGGATGGACAGGCCTCCTTGGGAAATGGCAGACAGTGATTTCATTAGACTGGGTCATCAGACGCCTCAGGAGAAAAGTAGAAGGAGGTTGGGGTTCAATATGTAAAGCCTTAAAGAAATCTCAAATGTGGACTTCACTCAGGGAGCGGTATGGCTCTGTTTGGGAATAGGTAGGCTTAGCATGGCTGAAATTGTTTCCTGCCACAGCTCTTCCACTAGAATGTGGCTCTGTGAGCAGTTTAGGATGAACAAAGAGGTGAGAGGCAAGCAAGCAGGTGTGAAAGGCTGCAGCTGGGCTGCTGGGGCTCTGGACATGCGTGGTGGTGATAGAAACACAGGTGGTGGGAACAATGTTAGTGAGATGGAAGGTTCACTAACAGGGATTGACGAGTACGGGAGAGAGCTGCAGGCGCAGTCAGGTCTGTAACCTGGGTGATGGTGAGCGTGCGGGTTCTGTCAACAGCAGGTAGTTGGGGCCGAGGAGCAGGAAGCAGGGAGGGAGGGTGGGCATGTCTTTGGGTGGATTGAGTTTGTGTTGATGAGAAGCCCAAGTGGTTATTCCAGGTAACTGAGAGTTTGGGGGTTGAGGGGGAGTTCTGTTTCTGTTTGAGGAATTTTCAAAACTTTAATCTTTTTGGTGTATGTATACTTTTAAATCACACAAAATGTTCTTTGGCCACTGTTTCTAGAGAAAATACCAAGGAAAAGGATAAGACAGAGGGGACAGCAGAAGAAACTGAGGAGAGAGAGCAGGCCACACCCCGGGGCCGGAAGACCGCCAATAGCCAGGGCCGTCGGAAGGGCCGGATCACCAGGTCCATGACCAGTGAGGCTGCGGCGGCCAGTGCTGCTGCGGCCGCTGCCACTGAGGAGCCCCCGCCGCCTCTGCCACCACCGCCAGAGCCCAGTGAGTAGATAGGGCTGGAGCGAATGGGCCACAATTTTGTTTGGGGTTTTGTTTCAGTGCTGGGGTGCAGCAGGAGGGACATCTGATACGGGCAGCCTAGAAATCCTGATCTGAAACTCTAGCCTTTACATTTGTTAGACTGTAATGTCAGAGTCTTCTGAAAAAGAGCACCAGACCTGACCTCACTACCCTAAGACCGTGGGTTTCCTTTGTACTTAGTTGTAATCCTAGTGTGTGTGCCACCTTGTATTCTGAGGTTTTAACTGGGCACGTGTTACAAATGTTTTCTAGTTTCTGAGTGATCTTTATTTTCATTTTTGACAACTGTGAGATGTTGGCCATCTCTTCCCCCTTTAAAGCTAACATAGATGGCACTGTAATGAAAAAAACTTTATTCACATGGCATTTTCTTTCTGTTAAATTAACTTTCATAAGAATAAATTCTTAGACAAGGAAATACTGGGTCTAAGCATAGGCATTTTCTCTCTTATTAGGGACTATCTTCATTAGTTTATAAAAGGATCATATTAATGACAAGTCCTGTCACTGGTGGCTCAGTGGTACCAAGTTTTAGCATTACATGAAGTATTGATATGAAGAAAGTACAAGTTCTGGGAATGACAAGGATAAAATGAAGGAAATAATTTAGACAGGCGGATGGAAGCAGATCATGGTGGGCTTTGTTTTGACTATATCCTGCTTTGCTTACAAAACAAAGAATTTTAAATAGATGAGTGTTGTAATTAGATTGGTGCTTTAGAAAGATAACTGGTGAGAGTTTGGAGGTGTGTTTGGAGTTAACACATTACAGCTTGGTGCTGTATAATCTATGGATGATTTTTCTCTGAGTTACTGAGTTCTACCTTTGTTTCAGTTTCTACGGAACCTGTAGAAACCTCTCGATGGACAGAAGAAGAAATGGAAGTTGCTAAAAAGGTAAAAGATAGTAGTTCAGGTTCTTCGGGTTTGTTTTTGTTTGTTTTTAGGGTTATTAGTAATGAGTGACGCAGAACTAATTTATTTTTAATTAAAAAAATTTTTTTCCACAAAGGAAGCAGAATTTAGAAGTACACTTAGAAGGTCTTTTTGACGGTATCCTGCTCTGTAAGGTACCGCAGTATGTCTTGTTTGAGGGACCCACTTTTGAGGGGTTTAACATTCTCTATCATTTTATTTTGAATGTTTTGATGGAGAGCAGGTAAGCTACTTTCAGTTTCACGGAACAGTTGTGATTAAATGCAATTAATGTTGTTTTGGAAAGTATTTGATATAAAAAGTCTCTTATTTAAAAGTTGCATTTAATAAAATGATAACTGTTTCCTCAGTTTGCAGTTAGTAAGGCTACATTTGATTACAAACTGCTAAGAAATTGTGCTGTGATTTAGAGATGAGAGCATGGACTTTGCAGCCAGACAGATGAAGGATTGAGTTCTGCCTCTGACACCTGTGTAGCACGTGGCCTTCATTTTACTCTGGAACACTATGGGTCTTTTGTTCTTCTCTTCTTGCTTATAAATGACCTGTATAAAGTACAGGTCATACAGTTTGAAATTAGCTAAAATTTCTAAAAGGATAAATAATTGGTTTATAAATAAATTACTTTTTAAGTAAAATTATTTTGAGAAAATTTAGCCAATTCTTTTGTGAGTTAAGGATTTACCTTGCCGTTCCAAAGAGAAATTATTGTAAATAGTTTGACCTTTTAGTGACACATTGCAGATTTATTTTCAGTTTAGCTGGTAATGAGTAACACATTTAAGAATCATGTAAACTTTGCCTAAAATACAGCAGTTTAGAGTGTTCTGTCCTCAGAGTATTTTTATTTGAGATGTGTTTGCTGTGATGGTTGTATATGCATTGCTGTAATCTTGACTGTCACAGCGCAGTAAATGGATGCCCATGTGGCCATAGTGTGGTCTGGTCAGAGGCGCATCCCTACACCCAACTGCTCTTGCCCCTTCCTTTCAGCTTTTGTCATACACTGGCAGAATCTGGAGGTGATCTTCAGTTTTCATTGCGAAGGAATCTACTGGTGTTACCTTGAAAAGTTGATGTTTTCCCCACCAATTGTTGAATTTGCACTAGAAATTCCTGTTTGGATACACCTATGTCTAGTGTACATCTCTGTGTTCATGCGTTTATATGCTCATATTTCATGCACATATGTTTCTGTGTGCCATATATGTGTGTCATTTGTTGGAAGGAAGTCAGATTGCATAGGTTCCTGTGATGCATTGTATTATAGAAGGTTTAAGAAAACCTGGTTTATATTTTCGAGGGGATCCTTGATTGCAAATGGACTGGGGACATGTTGATTATACCTGGAGCCTCAAGTATGTGTCTTTACTTGGTATTAATCACTCACATTTGATTGCCTTATTAACTTTGTGCTGATACAGTGTTCCCCAGGATCTAGAAGTACCTAACCATGCAGTTGACAGTGTCTGGTCTCTCTCTGTATGTCTGCATTGTCCTGGTCCTCTGGGAGATAACACAGCAAGGACAGGGTCACGTTCTTCCAATATTGAGCATGTTTGAACTTTAGATAGAAAAATAGAGCTGTTAATGAGTTTATGTCAATCACATTTCAATAAGCATTGAAATGTCCCAATAAATAACTGAAAACACAGTGTTAATGATGGTGAGTGCAAGGATTAGGGGTACTGTATTATTTTTCTTGCTTGCTGTGTCAGGTGACTATTCAGTTAATGTTTGGTTTGTTTTTAAAATACAGGTCTAGTGGAACATGGCCGTAACTGGGCAGCAATTGCCAAGATGGTAGGAACTAAAAGTGAAGCCCAATGTAAAAACTTCTATTTTAACTATAAACGGAGGCACAATCTTGACAACCTTTTGCAGCAGCATAAACAGAAAGTGAGTATATCAAACAGGGTGAATCTTTTACTTACTGTTTTTTGTTTTTGTTTTTGTTTTAATACTTTATTCTACGTTACAGTACTGTATTTGTTTTGCCATACATTGACATGAATCAGCCACAGGTGTACACGATCTCCCAATGTCGAAGCCCCCTCCCACCTCCCAGCCCATATCATCTCCCTGGATCATCCCGTGCACCAGCCCCAAGCATCCTGTATCCTGTATTGAACATAGACTGGCACTTCGCTTCTTATATGATAGTATACCTATTTCAATGCCATTCTCCCAAATCATCCCACCCTCTCCCTCTCCCTCAGAGTCCGAAAGTCCATTCTAGACCTCTGTGTCTCTTTTGTTGTCTCGCATACAGGGTCATCATTATTATCTTTCTAAATTCCATATATATGTGTCAGTATACTGTATTGGTGTTTTTCTTTCTGGCTTACTTCACTCTGTATAATAGGCTCCAGTTTCATCCATCTCATTAGAACTGAGTCAAATTTATTCTTTTTAAGGGCTGAGTCATACTCCATTGTGTATATGTACCACAGTTTTCTTATCCATTCATCTGCTGATGGACATCTAGGTTGTTTCCATGTCCTGGCAATTGTAAACAATGCTGCAATGAACATTGGGGTACATGTATCTCTTTCAATTCTGGTTTCCTCGGTGTGTATGCCCAGCAGTGGGATTGCTGGGTCATAAGGCAGTTCTATTTGCAATTTTTAAGGAATCTCCACACTGTTCTCCATAGTGGCTGTACTAGTTTGCATTCCCACCAACAGTGTAAGAGCGTTCCCTTTTCTCCACATCCTCTCCAGCATTTATTGCTTATAGACTTTTGGATCGCAGCCATTCTGACTGGTGTGAAATGGTACCTCATTGTGGTCTTGATTTGCATTTCTCTTATAATGAGTGATGTTGAGCATCTTTTCATGTATTTGTTAGCCATCCGTATGTCTTCTTTGGAGAAATGCCTATTTAGTTCTTTGGCCCATTTTTTGATTGGATCATTTATTTTCCTGGAGTTGAGCTGCATAAGTTGCTTGTATATCTTTGAGATAGCTGTTTGTTAGTTGTTTCATTTGCTGTTGTTTTCTCCCATTCAGAAGGCTGTCTTTTCACCTTGCTTATAGTTTCCTTTGTTGTGCAGAAGCTTTTAATTTTAATTAGATCCCATTTGTTTATTTTTGCTTTTATTTCCAGTATACTGGGAGGTGGATCATAGAGGATCCTGCTGTGATTTATGTCAGAGAGTGTTTTGCCTATGTTCTCCTCTAGGAGTTTTATAGTTTCTGGTCTTACGTTTAGATCTTTAATCCATTTTGAGTTTATTTTTGTGTATGGTGTTAGAAAGAGATCTAGTTTCATTCTTTTACAAGTGGTTGACCAGTTTTCCCAGCACCACCTGTTAAAGAGACTGTCTTTATTCCATTGTATATTCTTGCCTCCTTTGTCGAAGATAAGGTGTCCATAGGTGTGTGGATTTATCTCAGGGCTTTCTATTTTGTTCCATTGATCTATATTTCTGTCTTTGTGCCAGTACCATACTGTCTTAATGACTGTGGCTTTGTAGTAGAGCCTGAAGTCAGGCAAGTTGATTCCTCCAGTTCCATTCTTCTTTCTCAAGATTGCTTTTGCTATTCGAGGTTTTTTGTATTTCCATACAAATCTTGAGATTATTTGATCTAGTTCTGTGAAAAATACTGCTGGTAGCTTGATAGGAATTGCATTGAATCTGTAGATTGCTTTGGGTAGTATACTCATTTTCACTATATTGACTCTTCTGATCCATGAACATGGTATATTTCTCCATCTATTAGTGTCCTCTTTGATTTCTTTCATCAGTGTTTTATAGTTTTCGATATATAGGTCTTTAGTTTTTTAGGTAGGTATATTCCTAAGTATTTTATTCTTTTCGTTGCAATGGTAAATGGAATTATTTCCTTAACTTCTTTTTCTACTTTCTCATTATTAGTGTATAGGAATGCAAGGGATTTCTGAGTGTTGATTTTATATCCTGCAACTTTACTATATTCATTGATTAGCTCTAGTAGTTTTCTGGTCAAGTCTGTAGGATTTTCTATGTAGAGGATCATGTCATCTGCAAACAGTGAGAGTTTTACTTCTTCTTTTCCAATTTGGATTCCTTTTATTTCTTTTTCTGCTCTGATTGCTGTGGCCAAAACTTCCAGAACTATATTGAATAGTAGTGGTGAAAGTGGGCACCCTTGTCTTGTTCCTGACTTTAGGGGAAATGCTTTCAATTTTTCACCATTGAGGATAATGTTTGCTGTGGGTTTGTCATATATAGCTTTTATTATGTTGAGGTATGTTCCTTCTCTTCCTGCTTTCTGGAGAGTTTTTATCATAAATGGATGTTGAATTTTGTCAAAGGCCTTCTCTGCATCTATTGAGATAATCATATGATTTTTATTTTTCAATTTGTTAATGTGGTGAATTACATTGATTGATTTGCGGATATTGAAGAATCCTTGCATCTCTGGGATAAAGCCCACTTGGTCATGGTGTATAATCTTTTAATGTGTTGCTGGATTCTGATTGCTAGGATTTTGTTAAGGATTTTTGCATCTATGTGCATCAGTGATATTGGCCTATAGTTTCTTTTTTTGTGGCGTCTTTGTCAGGTTTTGGTATTAGGGTGATGGTGGCCTCATAGAATGAGTTTGGAAGTTTACCTTCCTCTGCAATTTTCTGGAATAGTTTCAGTAAGATAGGTGTTAGCTCTTCTCGAAATTTTTGGTAGAATTCAGCTGTGAAGCCGTCTGGACCTGGGCTTTTGTTTGCTGGAAGATTTCTGATTATAGTTTCAATTTCCATGCTTGTGATGGGTCTGTTAAGATTTTCTATTTCTTTCTGGTTCAGTTTTGGAAAGTTGTACTTTTCTAAGAATTTGTCCATTTCTTCCAAGTTATCCATTTTATTGGCATATAATTGCTGATAGTAGTCTCTTATGATTCTTTGTATTTCTGTGTTGTCTGTCGTGATCTCTCCTTTTGGGGGTTTTTGCGCTTCAAAGATTGATTTTGAAGAAAACTTTTTGTAGCCTTACCTATAAAGGATATGCTAGTTTCTTGGCACAAGTTGACTCTGTTTATTGCCCAAATAGTATAATTTCTGTTAGTAGTAATGGCAGCGCAATACTTTTGAATTACTGTAAACTGGATTTGAAAAATATATGCATTTTAGAGTTTGAATTGAAACCTTTAGAGTTCTATTGACCATATTGAATGAGTTGATCTAATGAAAAAAACGTTTTCTCAGATACTCCATGGGGTAAAGACTAAAAACCAGCAAGTTTGAAGTGTTACAGAAAAAATTATTTAAACATTATTAGAGATTATTGAAAATGCGTTAACAAGGAAATTCCAGTGTTCTGAGACTGCAGAGCCCTTTGAGGGCTCCATGAATATTTTGTTTTCCTAAGAATATTAAGATGTTCCCTTTCCCACTATGTGGGCATTTGCATCCATGGGGTCAGAGAAGCTGTGAATGAGAGTGCTGGCACCTTAGTGTGGACTCTGGTGGCACTGCCAAGCTCAGTGCACTCTTCATCTCCAGGCAGTTGCAGCTTTGTTTTTGTAAAACAGCAGTTTCACTTAGTGCCCTTGGTGAAGCGAGTAAAACTTGGCTTTGGTAAACCTTGAGTCTTGCACATGTGTCTGTATGATGATGGGTGGGGCAGATAGCCCTCTGCACTGTCTTGGGCCAGGGTAGCACTCAACGAAAGGCACACTTGGGTTGTTTGAGCTCCAAGCTAAACAAACCTAACCTTTGTCACGCAATGTCATTTTTAATTAAGAATGACAGAAAAACTACGCTTTCAGACCTGAAAAGTTTGTAGACATTTTCTTGAAAATGAATGAGCCTGTCTTGAAAGAAAACATCCATTAATATTGGTTGCCATTTTTAAATTTCCAGCTTTTAGGCAAAAACTAAAATTTTGGTAAATGTGTCTCTCTCACCATGAGCTTAACATCTTCACACTACTCAAAAGATTTTTCTGATGAGACTCTCTAGCTGCTAGCATTATGAGCAATTTTAATTTTTCTTAACATAATTTTCTGTCTTCCACATTCCGTGACATTATTTTTATTAGAAAATAAATGTATATGTTGTTTTTATTAGAAAAATAACATCTTTTGGAGGGGGAGAAGAAGTTTTACAGGCTTTGGCTGTTTGTCCATGTAGAGTGATAAGTAGTTCCAAAAATGGTTTGGATGTGACTTTTGATCATTTTGATAAAAGCGATCCATCTGCACACAAGGCCTGTTAGTGGTCCCTGAGGGGACTCCTTGCCCCCCAGCCAGGTGCTTGTCGGACAGGCAGCTGCTGGTCTAGTGTATGCCTTCTGCCTCAGCTCAGCTGTGAGAAGGCTTGCTTCTTTCCTTTCAGTTATGTAAATCCCAAGTAACAGTATTTTTACTCTTCTAGGCCTCACGGAAGCCCCGTGAAGAGCGAGACGTGTCTCAGTGTGAAAGCGTGGCCTCCACCGTCTCAGCACAGGAGGATGAGGACATTGAAGCCTCTAACGAAGAGGAGAACCCGAGGACAGTGAAGGTACCACCACTCTTCGTCTGGCTGTGGCGTCTGCTGGCCCACATGCGTGACGGGTGCCTTAGTTATTTGGCTGTCTAGGGATTGCTTCATTCAGGAAACATGAACACAGTGTGTTTATCATTCAATCACACATGTATTTATGCAGCTCCTGAAACGGTCCAGGTGCTGCAATTGAAAGGTCTTGAAGGATGGCAGTCCTGCCTGAGACGCTAAGTGCCGATGTCCATAAACTGTCAGTGTGTCTCTGTCATTGCCACACTTGTTGGTTCAGTCAGTACCTTGTTTCATTTTCCTCTTTCTCTCTTTTATTGAGCTTGATTTATTTCAGCATTTATAAAGCTGAACGTGTCATATTGATGTTTTCGTGAAAAAAAAATATATTAATGGCCCAGAGGCATTGGCCAAAAAAATGTCAAGAAACTTAACTAAAATCCTTTATGCTATTTGAAAAATTAGTGACACCTTCCTCAGAAAGTAAATGTTTTCTTGATTTTTTCGAATTAAAAAAGGTACCTAATTTACTTTAGTTTACATTACTATTAAAGTTTCTGTGAATTTCTTTTAACTGTCCTCTTCTCAAGTGGGGATTTTCACAATGATTCCAGTAGCTTTTAATATATCTTAAACGTATTCATGTTTTATGTATGCAAATGTTTTCTCTATTTCATTTGCTTTTTATCTTTAAATTACCAGAATTAAAGCTTCGTAGGTAATTAGATCTGTTTACATTTTCCTTTGTAGGTGCTTACATTTTCAGCTTAAAAGGTTCTACACCTTCCAGGAGTTTTAGAAATACTAAATTTTGTTTTTTTTACAAACTGTTGTCATTGGGTTTTAAACTTAAAATTTATCTTGAAATGGGTTTTGACTTGGAGCAAGAAGTGAACTTTATTCTGTGAGGTTTTGTGAAAACCGAGGTGGTATTGCCAAAATGGAGAGACCACTCGAGCAGGCTTGCCTGGGGTGAGCTGAGGAGCTGCAAGCAGCCTGAAGGGGTGGTTGGCATTTGGAAAGAGGTCCTCAGAGTCTGCTGACTTCAATTGGGTTGTAACTGGTAGCCAGTATTGCCTGGGTTATAAATGTACATGAAGCTTGTATTTCATAAGACTGAGTGGCTTAAACAATAGAAACTTATCTATTGTATTAGTGCTGAGTCACTCAGTCGTGTCCGACTCTGTGACCCCAAGAACTTTAGCCCAGAAGGCTTCTCTGTTCATGGGATTCTCCAGGCAAGAACACTGGAGTGAGTTGCCATTTCTTTGTCCAGGGATCTTCCCCACCCAGGGATTGAACCTGGTCTCTTCTGCATTATAGGCAGATTCTTTACCATTTGAACCACCAGGGAAGCCCTTTAAATTAGGGCCCAATTTTTATGACCTCATCTAACCTTTATTATCTCCTTTTAAGGGCATTATTGCCAAATATAGTCACATTGAGGGTTAGGGCTTTAACATAAATTTGGGGGTGGGGTGGGACACAGTTTGGTGCATAACAAGGGCCAAGTCTATTTGTCATATGTATGTTTATTTCAGAACGTGGAATCCTGTTGCATGGGTTGATATACTCTTAAAAACTGAACACCACAAAATGACTTTTTTCCTTCTCTTTTCTTCCTGTTTCTTTGTCTTCGTGTGAAACTTTTCCAAACTGTCAAATGAGGTGGTCAGGTTAATTACAACCTGGTATTACAGCGATGCTTCCGTGGGCTCTAGTGTGGACTGGCCTGGTCACATCATGCCATTTGTACTTGTGTGTGTGTTGTGACGTCTGGTGGTGCTGGTTTAGTCGCTAAGTCGTGTCTAACTCTTGCAACCCAGTGGGCTGTAGCCTGCAGGCTCATCTGTCCATGGGATTCTCCAGGTGAGAATACTGGAGTGGGTTGCCGTTTCCTTCTCCAGGTCTTCTTCCCAATCCAGGAATTGAACCCATGTTTCCTGCATCGCAGGCAGATTCTTTACCAACTGAGCTATGAGGGAGATCCTTGGAATGGTGACATCTGGAATGGTTTCCTATTAGTAGGAAATGAACTTGCCGCCAGAATGGTGGGATCTCCAGCTCCTTTGACTTAATTTCGCTTGTCAGAGAAGAGCAGCAAGCACAGTGCATTTTCCATGAGCCCTGATTGGTCTTAACTGCTCAGCTCAGGGAGATCCTGAAGCCACATGGGTTTGTGCCCTCAGGCTCTTGCACGTGGGTGAGTGGAGATAGCTGCTAGAGACCAAGTCTCCCTGTAGCTTCCTAAATGGACGTCTGACCATATGAGTATCTTTCATAATTAGATGAGTTACATCAGAAGGACCAAACCTTTGTCATAATTTAGATTTTCTCTTGGTCTGAATCATTCTTTGAGGTGTTCTGAGGGGGGGAGAAAAAGACACACTTGGCTGTTGCTTGGTAAAGCGCTGCGACTTGAAAGAAGATAACTGAAGGAGTGCTTATGTCAGATGATGTCATCTATATAATCACTGACATGTCCTCCAGGCTTTGGAGGAGAAATGACTTGTTAGTTTGTCCTCGAACATGGCTTCCATCACTGTGTGAATAAAAATGCTGCTCCTGCCACTGCTAAGTCAGCTCGGTCGTGTCTGACTCTGTGCGACCCCATAGATGGCAGCCCACCAGGCTCCACCGTCCCTGGGATTCTCCAGTCAAGAATACCGAAGTGTGTTGCCATTTCCCTCTCCAATGCATGAAAGTGAAATTGAATGTGAAGTCGCTCAGTCATGTCCAACTCTTCGCGACCCCATAGACTGCAGCCCACCAGGCTCCTCCATCCATGGAATTCTCCAGGCAAGAGTACTGGAGTGGGGTGCCATTGTCCTCTCCGGAAATGAGGATGACATAGTCTGGCTTTTTGTCTGCCTTTCAACACTGGTAGCATCTTTCACCAGCCATAATTGCTGCTGTCCATTAGACCTTACAACATGTGAGGTACTCTTCTGAGCTTTTGTCTTTTGATTTTGGTTTTGTTGTTGAGACTTGAGCTTTTATCTGAGTCCAGGCTCACACATCTAACTGCCTGTATAACCTTTGTATTTGGGCACCTAAGAGTTAACAGCATCTGAAACTGACCTGTGTCTCTCACCTCCACACCTCCCTTTCCCTCCAGTCTCCCCCTGGGTGTGTTTGGTGCACCTCCTTAGATCTCCTGCTCTACTCCATCGCTACCACCCCACTTAGAGCCACTGTCCCTTCCTTTCAGTGGCCTCTGGATTGGTCTGCTTGCTGCTGTTTGTTCCATTATATATTTTTTCCTCCAGAGAGCAGCCCAAGTGAACCTTGTAAAATACAAATCGGGTCAGGTCTCTCTGCTCCACATCCTGTGATGCTTCTCCCATCTCATTCAGAATCAAAGCTGGAGGCCTGCAGTGAGGCATGCAGCCTCCCTGTAGGCACTGGCCCTTACATCTGTGGCCTCCAGCGGCCCCTTCTGCTGCTCACTCTGTTCTTTTTACTGTGGTTAACTGAGAGAAAATTGACATACAATGTTACACTAGTTTCAGGTGAACAACATAATCATTCAGTACTTGTACATTATGAAATAGTCTAGTTCATCATCTAGTAAGTCTGGTTAACTTTGGTCATTACATAGTTACTTTTCTTGTGATGAGAATTTTTAATGCCTACTCTTGGCAACTTTCAGATTTACAACACAGTGTAATTAACTGTAGTCATTATGCCGTACGTCACATCTGCAGGATTTAGTTATTTTATAACTAGGTGTTTGAGTCTTTTGACACATTCATTCCTTTTGCCTACTCCTCACCTCCTGCCTCTTGAGAACCACTAGTCTGTTCTCTGTATTGGTGCTGTTTTCTTTATAAAGATTCCACATGTGAGTAAGATCATCCAGTGTCCTTCTCTGACTTATTTCACTTAGCACAGCGCCCTCAAGTTCCATCTGTGTTGTCAGAAATGACAAGACATATATTTATATATGTTTACATATATGTGTGTGTGTGTGTGTGTATACACACACCACATTTTCTGAATCCTTTCATCCGTTGACAGACACTTAGGTTGCTTCTATATCTTGGCTCTTGTAAATAGTGCTCCGGTGAATGTTGGGGTACATATATTTTTTCAAGTTAGTGTTTTTTTCCCCCTTCAGATAATACCTAGGCATAGAATTGCTGGATCATATGGTAGTCCTGTTTTTAATTTTTGAGAAAGCGCCATACTCTTCTGCATAGTTGGCTGCACCAGTTTTCCTTCCTACCAGCAGTGCATTAAGGGCCCCCTTTTCTCCACGCCCTCCCCAACGGTTGTCACTGCTTGTCTTTCTGATGATGGCTCTGGCGGGTGTGAGGCGCTGCGCCCTCTGTTTTGCCCACTGTCCTTACTGTTGGTCCCAAGCTGACAGTCCCACGTGACGGGCTTTTCTGTGTGCTCATTTCTTCTGGCAGACGTTTCCCCACTTCCTTTAGGCCTCTGGTGATGTCATGCAAGTGCTCCCATGCCTCTGTACCCACTGGCTCTCAGCTGAGTTCTATATTCACTGCGTTTATTACTATCTGATGTGTCAGGTGTTTATTGCTCATTGCCTGTTTCACCCTAGGATTTCTTCTCCCACGGCTGAGTTACCAGGACCTCAGATAGCTTCTTACATGGCACGTGTTAGGCACATATTTGAATGAATGAAAGCATGAATTTGTTGAGTTATTAAATATTATGAGTGAAAAGTATTTGTTCTCATATGATCATTTAAGTTTTTATTTTTACTTTTTAATACAAAAATGATATATTTATGGCATCAGAGTTCCCTATTTTGCTTAAAATATTTCTCCATATCTCTTGAGGTTATTTGTATTTTGTACTAGATTATCTTCTTAAGAGTTTTAAGAGGATTTATCCCATTTGGAATTCTTTTTCTGCATTATGTAAGGCAGCGGTCATGTTTTCTTCCACACAAAGGACCAGTTCTGAGAAATTGCACTCATTAGCTGTTATCCTGTCTCAGAGATTTAAAGCACTGGCTCTGGCATGTATCAGTTCCTCACATCCATCAGGACCTGTTCCTGACCTCTTTGGTCTTGTCTGTCTCTGGGGCAGCCCCAAACGTGTCGTAATACATTGGCTTCATAGTGAGTTTAAATGTCTGAGGAGTAAGTTTCTCCCATGCTGATAACATTTTCTGATTTTCTTGAATTTTCTCAGGGACTTATTTTTTTCACATAAATTATAACTTGATCTTACACACCTTTGGGATTCTCATTGGAGTTATATGTATTAATTTTAGGGAGATGTAAATTTTTGTGTTGTCTTGTAATCTATTTTAAGAAAATAATCGAAAACATAATGTTGAAGTGAGTATCTCTGTGTCTTGTTCATAGCAGTGTCGTGTTGAAAGTAGTCAAAGAGTCCAGTAATAGAGGAAAGGTGACATAAACATAAAGACATGTTCATAGCCGCTCATTCATTTCACACTACATCAGGTATGTGAGCCTGCTCTGTGCCAGGACCTTGGCCTTGTGCTGGTCACTAGTACTAAATGAGAAGCGAAATGTATAATCCTTGCCCGCATGGTGTTCACAGGCTCATGGGAGCAACAGCCAGGAGTCACGTAATTGTGAACAAAAGTAAAATTGTAGCTGCAGTCAGTACATGTGCTGTGGGAGCCATCAGTAGCAAAGTTCAGCTTTGTTGAGGAAATCATAGGCTTTTTTAAAGCATGTGGTAGTTGATCTAATATCCAAAGGGAAGAGTAGATGAAAACCATTCAGAATGTGTATAGTCAGTGGTAAGGGATGCATGGACCTTCACAGAACTGAAAGAAGGCCACAGAGAAGGCGGGGCTGGAGAAGGAGCTGGCAGCTCACAAGCTGGCCGCAGCCAGCAGCTTGGGACTGGATCCTGGGAGCAGCAAGGCTCCTGGAGATGTTTCAAGCGGGAGAGAGTGGGAGTGAGTTTTGGTAAGATTTGGCTTTTAAATTCACTCTGGCTTTGTGGTAGAGAGGAGTCTGGGGTGGTGATGTCGTTTCTGGAGTCAAGTGGCAGTTGTGAAACTGAACAGACATGGCTGGACTTGAGGGATATTTTTAGAGAGAAATGTATGACTCATCAAGGTGCAGAATCTGGAAATAAATGAGAGGAATGTGTGGAAGATGGCTCCTGGGTTCCTAGTTTGTTTGCTGGATACTAAACTCTAAAAACAGTTTGATTTGAGACTTGGGAGAGTTGAATACCAGTCCAGAGTAAGACATAGAGAATTTGTAATTCCTTTGTGATATCTAGGTAAAAGAATTAAAAGTACATGTATGAGATGGAACAAATGGTGGGAAAGACCAGTATTACAAAAAATAAAATGACAGAACCTATGTAATATTGTCCTAGAGCTTTGCTGTCCAGTGAGGTAGCCACTGGACACCCGTGTGGTTGTTGAGTTCTTAAAATGTGATTGTGATCTTCCCTCCACCTGAGGATCCCACATGTGCGGGTACAACCAGCTGTGGGTCCAAAATATTAAAAAAAAAAAAACCCAGAAGATGCCCCAAAACAGAAGTCCACACCATGGCAACTATTTACACAGCATTTGCATTGTTTGTACAGCTCTTCAGACAGAAGTTTTATTAGGTGTCATAAGTCATCTCGAGATGATGTGAAGAGTACTGGAGCATGTGCATAGGTTGTATGCAAACACTACGCCCTTTTATATAAGGGACTTGAGCATCTGTGGATTTTGGTATCTGTGGTGGGGTGTGCGGGTTTTCCTGGAATCAGTCCCCCAGACACCAAGGGATAGCTGTCGACCAAGTTGAGATGTGCCAAAATGTGAAATAGCAAATTTTGAAGACTTAGTACTAAAAAGGTAAAACACCTTGTTACTAGGTTTCTATGTTGGTTATGTTTAAAATGATAATATTTTGCACATATTGGGTTAAATAAAATTATTGTTGAAGTTAATTTTACCTGTCTCCTTACTTTTTTAACGTGGCCACAAGAAAAATTAAAATTACATATGTAATGTGCATTAGGTTCCTCTTTGGATCGTGCTGTTCTAATGTCAGCTCTCCTGGGTTAAAAAAGCACAGAGACAGGACTGGTAGAAATAAATCAGAATGTCATCTTTTATGGAAATGTTTTTGATTTAGTTTTATTTTTTAATCTATCTTTTTCAAATTTTGTATGAATTATTTTTGGACATTAAAAGCTTTTATGCTTTCTGTTTCCAAAGACTGAGACAATTTGAGCTTTCCCTTTTGTACTTTTTAGAAAACTTGTTTTCCCAGTGCTGTGGTACTTCAGGGAGGTCATCACAGGAGGATAACCCATCCTAAACAAGTACTTTCAAGCATGGCTTCTGTCACCACCTGACACATGTTCATTATCAGATTTTTATGCTGTATCATTATCTTTAAGGTGCTGAAAATAGTTCTGATACAGAAAGTGCTCCTTCTCCTTCACCAGTTGAAGCTGTCAAGCCTGGCGAAGACAGCACTGAAAATGCGCCTCCTCGAGGGACTGCTGAGGCCGCAGCCGAGTTGGAGGCCACCCCTGACACTGTGCCCAAGCCTTCTCCCTCGCCGGCAGCTGCGAGCACAAAAGTGGCCGAGGATGACAGTGTGGAAGCCCCGGCGAACGATAACATCACAGTGGACACGGCCGAGCCGATGGAGGTGGAGCATGAGGAGCGCGGGGCTGAAGGCACTTCTGCTCTTGACCTCCCCTCGGCCGCCAAGGCCGATGCTGTGGATGTTGAAATGCGGGTTCCAGAAAGCAGTCCATCCAGAGTTGAAGGGGACCCCAAAGACAGAGACCTGCAGAGGAGTGGCGAGAAGCCAGAGCCTGGAGAAGATGATCTAGGGGTGGCCCAGCAGCTGAGTGCCCCGAGGCCTGAGCCCCTGTCTGACCACGATTCCAGCGCCACTTGCAGTGCGGATGAGGACGTGGATGGGGAGCCCGAGAGGCAGCGGTGAGGCTCCCTCCTTGACCTCCCCCGTCTTTATTCTGCTGGTTGCAGACTGAACCCGGGGTGGTGCTGGCTGCCAAGGTTGCTCCTGTGTAAATACTGGCCAGTGAGAGAGTCTGTCTGCTTTTACTCTTGGGTTCTGATGCTGGTCACCTGATTAACCAAACAGAACTGTGTGTTTGTTATTTTTTAAAGAAAAAGACTTAAACTTCTTTCCATATCAATTGTTAGGTACATCCCATATGATAGCAGAGAAGGGTGGTCAGCTCCCGGAGCTGTGACCAGAACTGCAGTTGCCTGCTGCTGTGGTGGCCAGGCCATGTGACGTGGTGGTGAAGGGGCAGGCAGGAGGCGGGGACCCCAGCTCTGCCCTTGGATGGAGTGGCCTCGAAGCAAGGCCTCAGTGCCTGCGTGTGAGATGTGAGAGAGGCTGAGGGCGAAGATGGGGACTGGAGGAAAAGTGTGTTAGAAAGCATAATCTGATTGAAGTTAGAGGTGATTGTAATGGTCACCTTTTTGTATCACTTAAAACTGTAGATGATTCATATTTGTAATTTAAAATGCAGGTATAAATCAAATTAACTTAAGTACTTTTAGTCAAATTAATATTACAGATATATAATCTTTATGGTTTTTATAACAATTGCTGTAAAAAAATAAATTTTTATAGGAGTAGATACTACCTTCTTTAGTATACTCAGTTTCTTGGGTGTTTCCTTTTCCTTGAAAGGAATGCAGTCACCTAGAATCACAGTACCTAGAATCATTTGTTCCATGTTGAATTAATTGGTGCAAACTGTAGAATGAATTAGACTAAAATGTCCTTTGACCAGAAACCCAACTCAGCTCTTTTTTTCTATTTTCCCCCTTTTTAATAAGAAAAGAGGCTCTCAGGAGACAGCCAGATTCTGCTCAGAGCTCTGCTTCTGTAGTGTGTCCTGGTGTCACTGTGTTTTCGGTCCGTTTCCAGTATATTGTTCATCTTATATGCTAAAGAATGGGACTTAATACTAGAATGATATTGAACATAACAATCATGATTTCTCCAAGGAGATTTTTATGTGGTAGATAATAGAATTTTAATCAGCAAAAACAGAAATAATATTGGGCTCCTACTTAACCATGGTTTTTCAGAAAATTGAAGGTTCTAGCATTCTTTTTCTCATGTCTCGATACGGTAGATTTTAACTGTTCCAGACTTTAAACATAAATGGATTCAAGCTGTGTGGTCCCTTTTTAAGCGTGCTTTACTGAAATATGTCATCTAAAATAAGAGTTATGTGTTCTGTGCTGTTGGCTTCAGTGACTTATTTATAAATTTATGAGTGAAGGGAAAATTAGGATGGCAGTAATCATAAAGGGGAGGAGCACCTGAGGGCTGACTGTGACAGTGGTCATGAAATTCTGACGTTCCTTATCAACACATGGTAACACTCTCTAGATGATCCTCTAGTTCACTTCGCTTCCAAGCTGGCAAAATGACACTTTCTGTTGTTTTTATCTTTAATATTATCTTGATTCTTTGGTAAAAAGTTGTTTTCTTTTACACATTTTCGTTTTCCTACACATTTATAACCTTTTCAGATGTTCACCTCTCCCAGTAACTGACAACAGTGGGAAATATGATGGCGCCTATAAGGTATAAACTTCCAGTTACTATTCTGGACATCCTTTACTCAAGTGTGGGTCCTAAAACTAAGTGAAGTGGTGCAGTGTGAGGTGGCAGAGGGTGAACGGGGAGCACGGACCGGGTGGGGAGCACGGGCAGCCATGTGAGCTCATCCTGCTGTTGCCTCGTGGGAGTGCTGCCTCTGTGGTGCTGTTTCTCCCCAGTTTTCATGAGAAACCAGGAATCTGGAATTATGGGTGAAATTTTTTTGTTGTTTTTATTTCTTTATTTTTGACATTGCTGGGTCTTTGTTGCTGTGTGCAGGCTTGTTTTCTCTAGTTGTGGTGAGTGAGGCCTGCTCTGCGTTGCAGTGCGTGGGCTTCTCAATGAGGTGGCTTCTCTTGTTGTGGAGCTCAGGCTTTGGTAGTTATGGTGCTCATGGGCTTAGTTGCCCTGTGGCATGTCGGGTCTTCCTGGACCAGGAATGGAACCCATGTCCCCTGTGTTGACAGGTGGACTCTTTACCACTGGACCATGAGGGAATTCCCTGGGTGAAATTCTTGATTTTAAAATGATGGTGGTTTATTCAGATGTTTTAAAAATACCCTCTCATCTTAGCAAAACACTACTTTGTAACCTATGTTAATGGTAAATTAGGACCTGACATTCTCTAATGGCCCTTGTTCAGACTGTTCTGTTGGTTAGATGCAGGTGAATAGCAACCTATAAATTAACATTAGGTTTCTTTACCTGAAAATTTAGCCTTGTAGATATTTTCCTTATTATTCAAGTATGTAAGGTTAATGTGAGATATGTGTGTGTGTGTACGTGTTAACTTAGAAGGAATTATGGTGATTGTATGTTTAAAGTCTTGAATAAGAATATTTTGATTAGTCATTTTTAATTGCATTTTCAGAATGTTTCCTATGGATTCGAAGCCTTCACTGTTAAATCCTGCTGGGTCTATACTGGTCTCATCGCCCATAAAACCAAACCCACTGGACCTGCCTCAGCTTCAGCATCGAGCTGCTGTCATCCCACCAATGGTAAGTTTTCAATGTGAGTAAGAAAAGTAGAGTTGAAAACAAAGACCTTTAGAGACATTTCTTCTCTAATCAGTGCTTGTTTTTTTTTTTTTAATTTTAGTAAAAATTACATAACATGAAATTTACATCTTAACTCTTAACGTGTACTGTTTAGTAGTGTTAAGTATATCTATTAAGCCATCACTGTCCCCTGCACCCAGCAACCTACACCTTTCTACTTTCTGTTTTATGAATTTGGCTGCATACATAAGTGGGCTCATAATACAGTGTTTGTGTTTTTGGTGGTTGTTTAAATTTCACTTTGCCTAATGTCCTGAAGATTATTCATATTGTGGCACATTTCGCTTCTCCTTCTATCTTAAGACTGTGTGTATAGACCACATTTGATTTATCCATTCATCTGTTGAATGCATTGCTTTTTCAAATGAATTCATGTGAGAATTGATTGAAATGATCCATTTCAGGTAAGGAAACAAGAGAAATGTAGTGCTGTAGCCATAAATGTTACTGAGTTTTGTGTTTGTTTTGTTTTGCTACAAGATAATAGTAAATATGAATAAGTAAATAGTATATCTAGATGTTGAATGTTTAGATTCTAAATTATAGAGATTATGGTTAGCTTCAGTATATAGTTCCAAACCTAGTTTTATTTGCATTTTATCTTATTAATCTCTGTGAATTTGACTCCCCTTTTGATCCTGAATTCTGGTATTGGGTATTGATCCTTAGTTATGTTCTAGCTCTTTATTTCAGAGGATAAAAATTTATTCCCTAGGTCACATGACAATATGTAAAAGTTAAGTGTGTGCCTCTGATAAATAGGCTCACCAAAAAAATGATTAAACATTTGTTCATTCATTGATTTACCCAAATGGACATGAATTGAGGGTCTGCCAAGTTAAAGGTAACATTTTTTTATGTGTTGTGGAATGTCATAATCTTTGACTTCAGAAAATTGAGAGATTGGTCTTGATAATAAGACATAGAAAAAAATCATGTTTCTTTTTCTGCCTCAATTTTTAAAAATTCATTTATTATAATTGGAGGATAATTGCAATGTTGTGTTGGTTTCTGCCATACATCAACATGTATCAGCCATAGGTATACTTATGTCCCCCTCTGCATAATCAAAATTTAAAAGAATTAAAATGTGATGCTCTATTAGGTTGAAAAATATACTATGAGCAATTCAGAGGAAGGAGTACTTCCTGGTTAAAGAGACACTTAAAAACTGTTTGTAGGAAATAACACAGTTCATTTTGCTTTATATTTATAGTAAAAGAAGAAAAAGGCACATTTACATATAAACTAAAACCCAAAGGCAAGAAAATTATGTGTGTATTATGAGAGCAGTGGAAAAAACTGTGGGTCTTTAGATTAACAGGTTCTAAAAGAGTCTGCTCTCTGCTAGTCCCAGGATGCGCATATTCATGACAAAGCAGCTTGGATTCTTTTCTTTATGAGGTGGGAGAGATAGAAAACAGAAAAATGTGCACTGTGAGAGAGGAGCTGGCGGAGCAAGAAGGAAGGCAGGAGGGATGGCAGTGTGGTGTTGGACGGTGGGGCTGGCCTGTCTGAAGAGAACTGGCATCTTATGGAGTTGGTGGTGGAGGGGAGGAGATGGGTGAGACCAGGGCGGCCGCCAGACTTATGGCTGAAGCTGCTGAGGTTCTGGTTTGTACGAGAAGCCAGAGAAGTGTTCATTGTAGCAAATGAGAAGCTCCATTTTGAATGTGAGTTTTGAGGTGCTTTGAGATAGCTGAGTGGAGTTGTTAAGGGCAGCGAGTGTGGAACTTTGAGAAAAATGTCTCAGAAATATTTGCTTATGAGCCATTAACATAGAGGTGACGTTTAAATCCACAGACGTGGGTGTGAGCACCTATGAGGGTCAGGAAGAGGATGGGCCAGACCTGAGTTACCAGGGGTTCAACGTCTTGAGTTAAAAGCAGATAGAAATACTGTGATTTCTGACTTTGATTTCTCTTAACACAACTTTTGGAGAAGGCAATGGCAACCCACTCCAGTGTTCTTGCCTAGAGAATCCGGGGACGGTGGAGCCTGGTGGGCTGCCATCTATGGGGTCGCACAGAGTCAGACACGACTGAAGCGACTTAGTAGCAGCAGCACAACTTTGGGATTTATATCGTGTTCAAATCTGAAAGTAATTGTTTAACATTTTAAGCATAAAGCTTGAAGATTACTTTGATTTAAAAATGGTAGAACCACTTCAAGCAGTCAGATTATATAGAAATAAGGGTTACTTGCAACAGATGGTAATGGCTACTTAGTTGGTGTCTGGCGTATTTAGATTTTTTTCTCACTATAGGTTTCCTGCACCCCGTGTAACATCCCGATCGGGACCCCTGTGAGCGGCTATGCCCTCTACCAGCGGCACATCAAAGCCATGCATGAGTCAGCGCTCTTGGAGGAACAGCGTCAACGGCAGGAGCAGTTGGACCTAGAGTGTCGGAGCTCCACCAGCCCATGCGGTGCCGCCCGGAGCCCCAGCAGAGACTGGGAAGGTGGGTAGCGCGCGCGCGCACCACCCAAGACACGGGTGTAGATGGTAGGAAACAGAGCTGCGTTTGAAACCTGGCTACTGGCGCTGTCCTGAACAGATACACTTCCTTACCTTAACCTCGGTTAGACTGTCAAAGGATGTCAGTGTTTTTGATCACTGAAGGATGGTGGTGATGTTTTCAGTAGACTTCTTGTTAATGTGAATTTTGTGATGTTCACTTTACTGCTGATGATTGTGCACTGTCCGTTCTTTCTGCTACGTTCATCTGAGTTTTCAGAGTCAGTGAGAATTACCTGTCCTCCAAGCAAGTCAGGGAAATATTCTAAATCTCTGATATGATGAGATCAACTTTGTGTAGCACAGTCGATCAGACCTTGACTTACACCTTACTGTGGTCATGGGCAAGCCACTTGACCTTCTCAGCTTTAGTAGAGTGCAAACAGTACATCTGTCTGTCTAATCTAGCTATATCTCTGCCTTTCTGAAAATGAATGCACATTCAGTATTGTTTTATAACACGTGGTTCAGCATTATTTTACATACAGTTTGATAATTTACAGCAGTAGTATATTAGCATATGCATAGTGTAATAGACACCTTGAAGAGTGCTATTATCCTGTGTGTCACTGTTGTTACTTCAAGTGACAGATTTGAGTTGTGCATTTTCTTTTTAGCTGGTGCATGATACACTTAATTTCTTTTAAAACAAGAAGAAAAGGGAGCCATTACTAAACTTTAGTATATTCTTCTGTTATGGTTAGAAACTGGCACCTAGTAGTCAGTAGTTGGTAGTAGTAGTCTGGTTGATAGTAACCGATGGACTGCCTAGTATGACACACTTAGAATATGAGACCATTAAAGTCTTCTTTAACTATGGTTTCATTTTTTGTAATAATTCAGTAGACTATTGGTAGTACCTTATATAAGATAAGGGCTGTTAGCTATAGAACACCATGCATTTCAAGGACTGTTTAACATAAAAGTGGAACTGCGGTGCTTAACTGACCCTGCTGACTACTTGTCCCTGTCCCACCAGGAGTAAACGGTTAGTTACTGAACCTCCTGTGTCAGAGTTTTACATATAAGATTGCTAGTGTTTTAAATATAAATCTTAGCCTGTTAAAAATATGAACCAGATTAATACCCACCACGGCTGTATGTATCAGATCAGTTCAGTTGCTCAGTCGTGTCCAACTCTTTGCGACTCCATAAATCGCAGCATGCCAGGCCTCCCTGTCCATCACCAACTCCTGGAGTTCACTCAAACTCACGTCCATGAGTCAGTGAGGCCATCCAGCCATCTCATCCTCTGTCATCCCCTTCTCCTCCTGCCCCAATCCCTCCCACCATCAGAGTCTTTTCCAATGAGTCAACTCTTCACATGAGGTGGGCTAAGTACTGGAGTTTCAGCTTTAGCATCATTCCTTCAAAGAAATCCCAGGGCTGATCTCCTTCAGAATGGACTGGTTGGATCTCTTTGCAGTCCAAGGGACTCTCAAGAGTCTTCTCCAACACCACAGTTCAAAAGCATCAATTCTTCGGCGCTCAGCTTTCTTCACAGTCCAACTCTCACATCCATACATGACCACTGGAAAAACCATAACCTTGAGTGGATGGACCTTTGTTGGCAAAGTAACGTCTCTGCTTTTCAATATGCTATCTAGGTTGGTCATAACTTTTCTTCCAAGGAGTATTTTAATTTCATGGCTGCAGTCACCATCTGCAGTGATTTTGGAGCCCTCCAAAATAAAGTCTGACACTGTTTCCCCATCTATTTGCCATGAAGTGATGGGACCAGATGCCATGATCTTCCTTTTTGAATGTTGAGCTTTAAGCCAACTTTTTCACTCTCCTCTTTCACTTTCATCAAGAGGCTTTTTAGTTCCTCTTCACTTTCTGGCATAAGGGTGGTGTCATCTGCATATCTGAGGTTATTTCTCCTGTCAGTCTTGATTCCAGCTTGTGTTTCTTCCAGCCCAGTGTTTCTCATGATGTACTCTGCATATAAATTAAATAAGCAGGGTGACAATATACTGCCTTGATGTACTGCTTTTTCCTATTTGGAACCAGTCTGTTGTTCCATGTCCAGTTCTAACTGTTGCTTCCTGACCTGCCTAGGTTTCTCAAGAGTAAGGTCAGGTGGTCTGGTATTCCCATCTCTTTCAGAATTTTCCACAGTTTATTGTGATCCACACAGTCAAAGGCTTTTGCATAGTCAATAAAGCAGAAATAGATATTTTGCTGGCTGTATGTATAATAGGTGCTAAATGAATATTTCTTGAGTGAAAGTAGAAAAAATATTTTTAACTCATGAGCTTTTAGTATATTGCCTCTAGAGAATCCTTAATCCCTAACTCAGTAATCGACATAATGTGTACTCAGCAATTACATGTTAAAGGAATGATTTAAATGGAGTAGTATAAAAATAGATTTAGCAGAAGTACTTGTCTTTTAGCAATCCAATGATGAGAAAAATCTGTCAGTATGAAAATGATAAATTATAGAATAATTTAAGTCTTTTGATCTATTCCTTACATAAATGATTTAGAATAAATTTTTTGAAACAGAATTAAAATGTGGAAAAAATAACATTCAAATAATTTTTTCTGAACTTATGCTAAAGCTTAGCATTATTCATCTTTCAACACCTGAATCATTCTAATATGTCTGTATAGTTGTTTTAAGAACTGAGGTTCTTTCTTGATCTCCGTTACAAAGTGGGTTGTATTGGCAGCCCCAAGTTCTGAGACTTCAGACTGTGAATTGCATTTCTCCATGATCAGTCACATCAATCCATGTGGTTTAGATCTGAATGGTATCCTTTTTTAAATAGTGATGCAGTGGTGTTAAACCCAAACTGTCATTATTTATGTGATCAGTATGACACCAAAGTGTTTGTTAATATGACATCACTTTGGTTCAAGGTGACTCTCTACAAACTGGGGTGATTGACTACATTTTATTCCAAGGTTAAGTTTTGTTTTTAGCTAATCTAGCTAGTATGTTCATCCAGTAATTCATTTAACAAGTGCTGAAGGCTCTCCTGAATTTATAGCTATTTTGTAGTTTTCTTAAAGGATAATCTCCCAAATAACATTTATATGTTTGCAATTAACTCACTTGTATGTAGAACGTTTGATAGGAATATTTTTGGTGCAGCATCATAGAATAGTTTATAGAATGGTAAATACAGTGAGAATGAGTTCTGACATATAAACCATTACCAACTGGTGTTGTCCATGTGAGGTAGGAACACACTTCTGGCTTTTCCTTTCACAGGCTCATTCAGAAGGTAGCAGGCAGCACCTGTTGTCCACCTATTGGATTGTGTTCACCTTCTCTTTATGAGACAGGCGGTTTAAGCCTTTCCATTTGTAGAAAAGCTTGAAAAAGCCTCAGAGAAGTTGTTTTCATTTTCCAGTAACATTTACACAAGTTGACTCCTGCTTTAGTTGGAAACCTTTTTTCTGCAGTGAAAGAACTCAGACTTGACACATGTAAAGGTAGTTAGAAGTGAAGTTCTAATGCAGGTTTTAACAAAATCCAATCAAAATAAGAGTTAATGCTTCTGTGTAACTGAATATAGTTTATCTTTTTTATTTTTCAACTGAGTACGTGATGACTAAATGGTTGTATTTAGAACCATCTAAAATTTCATTGTTTTATTTAACTCTATTATGACAAGTATATTTATTTTTCTGCATGTTTATAAACTTACAAAGCCTTCCTTCACTGAATATATATGTATAATGTGCTCTCGTGTTAAATTGTCTAGAAAGGGAGACATGATTTTCTTTTGTAGTTGGTTTATTTCATAAATCTGCACAGTATTAGGACACTCATTAATCAGTCAGAGAAGGAATGGGTAGCATCATCCTGATGATGTCTCCAGAGGCATCTGAAATTTCTGCACCCAGAGCTCAGGAATCCGTCACTGCACTGCGGCTCAGAGCTCAGGCCAGGAACTGCACTGCTGTAGGAAAGTCTCCAACTTTGGTTGGGCAGTTAGGGGGTGAGTCTGTTGAGCCTCAGTTGCCTCCTCTGTCAAACGTTGTTAATGATCTCATTAGTCCTGAGAGCTTAACGAGATACTTCCTGTAGTCTCAGTGCTCTGCCCATAGTACAGATTCCTATTAGCTGACGTTAACTTCCACTGTTTCCAGTTTTTAAAAATACCTTAATAAGCTAAAGAACATTTTAATTGTGCTAGTCAATTCTCTGCTTGAAACCAGTCACAAACCTTCCACTTCACAGTGAGAGGCTGGAGACCTTCTCTTTAGAAAGGACCTGTGAAGATGCCATATCACTGCAGTTAAGGGAGAAAGGAATCAAGGAAGAGGGCTGCTGTTGAAGGGAGAAGGCAAGTTATTTTTCACAGGGGAAGATTATCCACCTAGGAAGCCTGAAGAATTAACTGAGAAGTTATTTGAACTAAGAGGAAAGTTCATTAAGTTTCTCAGAAAAAATTGATATACAGAGATCTATATTTATTTCTTATATCTACAGAAATCAGTGTGTAAAAATATATATATATATTTTTTCCCATGTATACTAAACAGATGGTTTTCCTCACAACAAAATTTAAAAAATCTATTAAAATTACATGAAATTATGAAAAATGACCTATATGAAAAAATCAACATTCCTCAATTGGAAAACTCAGTATAAAATGTCAAAGTCTCCTGTAAATATACATCCCTTGAAAATTCCAGTGATACACTCGGGAGGAGGTACTCAAAATGATTTAAATTTAGATTTAAATGAAAGAACAAGTGGATAAAACTAGGTAAGCAAAAGAATAAAAGATGAATGGGAATTTGTTCTGGCAAACATTAAAATGCCACAGTTTAAAGTGGTTTAGGTTTCAGATGATTTTTACTTTCTTTTCTAAAATTATAGTATGTCAATTTTACTTCCTTTAAAAAGATGATATAGATATATAATATAGAAAATCATATAATTATATATATTTGTGTTTTTCTTAATATGACTCTGCATATCTGATATGCCCTTGAAATGCTTAAAGTTTATTTTTATACTTCATGTGGAGGTAAATTAGTAGAATAATTTTCATTAGCATTGTTATAGTAAAATTCATAAGCTTGCATAGCCATTAAAAATGATTTTGATCTGCATCTTTTGAAATCCTTCTTCCATTTCTTGATTGCATTTATTTCTCTAATACTAAGCAGTGGGCTTCAACAGGCTAATTATAAAAGTCAAAATCCTCAGCATTCTGGCCTTTAATTCAGGGTATACCTGAATTCATAGAATGGCTGGATAATCCGTTGTTTGCCTGTTGTGATCTTTATTGCATGTGAAAAGACTTGATTCTCCTAATGAGAGGACAGAGAAGTTCTCTGTGCTTTGAAAGAAGAAATTATCATTGGATTTTTGTGGATTTCATTAGGTCAGAGTACTGGTGTTTACACAGAAGATTTGGGTGTGTAGGGTTTTGTAACCTAGACCTCTATAGTAGTATAGAGTTGGATCTGCCTCCAGACAGTGTGGGCTGGTCCTGTCACACTTGCTATTTCAATCTGGGGTTCTTCCCTTATGCTGGTAACTTTAACTTCCATAGGAAAATCAGTCGCCTATATGCCCTATGCTGAGGCCACACGTGCTCTAGAGCAGGAGGCACAGATGCACAGTACCGCGGCCAGGTCAGCGTCACCGTGTAGGCTCTCTCCGCAGCCCAGTGTGAGTGCAGCCCGCTCTAGTGGCCCGCCAGGTAAATACCGATCCTCCTGCCGTGGCTGCTGGCCATCCACCTACACTGCTGGCAGGGGTGGTTTGTTCCCAGGACACGTCCCCGCTATTTCAGAATTCCTTTCTTGTTTCTCTGCATCCCATCTTCAGCTGTATTCAGTTGAGATTCACTGGGCCACTGGGAGGTTTGTGTTCATACCTGTATACCGTGACGTTGACTGCCTATTCTCCTATGAGTACATGTACTTTGTGAAAATCTTGAGATCCACCCCCTGCTAAGAAATATTCAAATATCTATGAGAGTCAGAATCAGTAAGTGTTTTTCAAATTATGCAAGATGCAAAGAGGACATATAACTGGCTGTCAGTCATATCTGTATGTTTTCTAGAGTTATAATATCAGCTGTCCCTAAGAAACACCCTTCTTTTCACCTCCTGTGTGAGGTCCAAGGAATAGTGCGAGAGAGAAGAAATCACTGAAGATTGCCTTTTGCAGAAGATGAACAGAAATAGTCTGAAATGGACATCAGCCTGAAAGCTCTGGTTTGACAGGGAGTTGAGTATTTCAGTGTTACAGATAGCATTTGTGACCTGAGTATGGATACAGATTTAATCTAAGTGAAAGAAATTTAAAATAGAAGTGTTCACCCTCGAATTCATCTTGCACTTACAATTGAATTGTGATTGAAGAAATAATTGAGATAGGTGGAACATCACAAACTAGGAAATTGACTATTTTGAATAATTTTTTCTTCCTTTTAAAGTCCTGCAGCCTGCTCCACATCAGGTGATAACTAACCTCCCTGAAGGGGTTCGGCTTCCAACAACTCGGCCCACTCGGCCGCCGCCTCCTCTCATCCCGTCATCCAAAACCACAGTGGCTTCTGAGAAACCATCATTTATACTGGGAGGCTCCATCTCGCAGGTAAGAGGGCTTCTCTTCCCAGGAGATTCTCTGTTGGTTACTGTTCTGTAAAGATTTTCCCTCCCTCCCATATTTATTTGTCAGAGTCTAAATGAAAATCTATTTATGATGAGACATTGACTTAAAAATGCAGCAATCACTTTGTTTATGGCGCATGCAGGTTTGTTCGAGTTAGGTCCCCAAATTGAGTGACAGTGTCATGTGGCCACTCAGATCTCAGTTTGCTTAATCAGTGGTCAGCTAATGATCAGGGAGCTCTGTGCCTGGAAGGACTTTAATTTCCCAGTCTTTACCAAGGGACTCATCAACCAGGCAGCCAACAATGCTGCCTGCTATCACAGAGCCTTGAGGTGTGACCACACAGTGAGGACACACGGCCTTCTGGAGTTTCCCCTGGCCGGTGTGGTGCCTGCACATGTGTATGGCCCTCTAGGACCACAGGGAGATGTTGAACCTCTGCAGAAGCCTGTGGACATCTTGTTCTTTAGCTTTTCCTTTTTTGGGGGAGGGGTGGGGTCTACCTCAAAGGATGCAGGATCTGAGTTCCCTGACCAGGGATGGAACCCTCACCCTTTGCCATGGAAACATGGAGTCTTAACCACTGGACCACTGGGGACGTCCCTCTTACAGTTTATGGTTAGCCTGATTGTTTGCTCGGACTGCCTTGGCTAGGGGAGAAGTTAATCCATGACTCTTATTGTTTCTGACAAGCCTACACCTGCTTCCCTACCCCATCAGGCCAGAATAAGACAGCTTTGCAAGTGGAGTCTCTCAGAGAACCGCTCAGCCAGTCTGATAATGACAGTCACCTGAGACTGACCCCCGTACTTTCATGTGACCAGAGCTGTGGGTTCTAAGGGCTGAAGCAGACCGGCAATGGGGGTCAGCAGAGCAAGTTCACGGGTCACAGAGCTCACAATTCTCACCACAGTTCGCCATTTTCCTGAATAAATGGTCCTAGATTTACAGGTCTTTGGTTACAGAGTTGGAGAAGAGTTCTTAAAGGGCTGATTCTTAACCTTCCTGCTAGTTTTCTGGTTGCCTTTGTGGAGGAGGGTCTTTGGAAGTTCTTCCTCCACCATTTTTTCGAGGATAAATGCAGTTAATAATAATAGCTACACCTGAGGGTATGGTTAAGTGTTTTCAGTTATGTAATTTGTTAATAATACACATCAATCTACCTAAAATTAGGGTGATTTTGAAAGATGTCTTGCTCCTTTAAAGCTTTTAAAATTTAACCAATCTGCAACAAGGATTTTCTCGCTTTATGTATACTTATTCTTAGTTTTGGTGTTGAGGGTGGATGGGTGGTAAGTTTTCTAAACAGAAATGTGTACCTTAACTCTAGAGTTGACCTTGTGAAGAGACAGTGTTATTCTAGTCCTTTAACATTATTTTTAGGGAACACCCGGCACTTACTTGCCTTCTCCTAATCAGGCCTCCTACGCCCCCTGAGGCAGCGAAGCCCTCGGCAGGCTCCATCTCTCTAGGACTGCCACGGCAGCAGGGAGGCCACCAAACCAGGTCAGTGAGGAGGTGGAAGACCATAGCCGCTTTGTGGTGCACCAGTCGGGGACTTGGCACTTAAGCTCACTCTGTCTTGTTCTGGCCCACAGCCACCGTGCCCTACATCAAGCAGGAGGAGTTCTCTCCTCGAAGCCAGAACTCACAGCCTGAGGGTTTACTGGTCAGAGCCCAGCACGAAGGGGTGGTCAGAGGTAAGACACACTGTAGGGCAGAAATATACTCTGGTCCCCAGTAAATGGGTTAGGGAAGTTAGTAATATGTTTTAAAGATGGGCTCTTAAATTAGAGACTTTAAATTCTTAAGTTTAAGTTTTCTTTCCATATAAAAATCATTTTAAAACTGTGAAATTTTGTGTTTCTGCAGTGCTTTTTAAAAATTGTGAAATTATTTTTAAAGTACATTTCAGTAAAACACTGTTCCTTTTGTGCTGTGGTTCCCCCTTTTTTCTCTTCTCTCCCAAGCAGGGGCTGGTTTTGTTGGCCTGTTTTTTTTTGTAGGTGTGGGGGTGTGATTGGCTGATGATTCTGTTGTTATTCAGGTACCTCAGGAGCCATTCAAGAAGGAAGCATAACTCGAGGAACGCCCTCTAGCAAACTCTCTGTGGAGAGCATCCCGTCCCTCCGAGGTTCCATCACCCAGGTCAGTTGTTCTCCTTCCCAAGACCTAAACCACAGCTGGTGAGAAAACCAGAAGTGAGTCTCAAGTGGGCTGGCCATTCTAGCACAAGTTTTATGACAAAAGTTGTTCATTGTTCTGAGGTTTGAGACAGGTCTCAGTGATAAACCTGTGATAAACCTCAGATGATAAACCACAAGCCAAATCAGATATACTGTGTTTCATTGAAAAGGTGGATTATTTGTAGATTGGCAGAAAAAACAAGTTATAACTGATGATGCAACTCTGCCTGGCAAAGCTTTTATTTCAGCTTAAACAGAAATTGAGAGGGAAATCATAAATTGTTTGCTTGCTTTTACAACTTGTTATCTTTTTTCTTACAAATTTTGAAAAAACTTGATTACATTTGCATGAGTTTAGGCCTTAAGACAAATTTTGTTTCTGAGAGTTAAGTGCTTTCATAGTGCTTTGACTTTGACGTGGGGAAGAAGGCTGACTCAACTTATATACCTATTGGCATTTTAGGAAGTTTTGCATGCAGGGTTCAAGGACCAAAGTACAGTCTTTATAAAACATGTCTGGTTTCCCATCATGTGCTGGCCTTTCTTATTTGAGGTCATGGCTTGATCTGATGCTTGGTGTGACAGGTTACATTTTCTGAGTGTTTGTGTCCTGTCAATTGAAGTGATGCTCATGCTGCCTGTGTCTGATTGAATGGCAGGGGACCCCAGCTCTGTCCCAGGCTGGCATACCCACTGAGGCATTGGTGAAGGGACCTGTTTCTAGACTGTCCATTGAAGAGAGCAGTCCTGAGAAAGGCCGGGAGGAAGCCGCCTCCAAAGGCCATGTTATTTACGAAGGCAAAAGTGGACATATCTTATCCTATGATAGTAAGTATCACCTCTCCACTCCAGGGCTGGTGCTGTCACATGTGACAGGGGGTGTGGGGCTGGCTCCTTACCTGCTGGCTTTGGGAAAGTGAGTTTTCTTTCCCCAAGCCCAGGTTTCCCCCTCTGTAATGTAAAAGGGTTAACGTGAGTGCTTCTCTTGAAACTTTGGTGAAAAATTAACTGAGACAGTCAGTGAAAAGTGCTTAACAGCGTGGAGCCCAGAGTAAGTGTCCTCTGAGTGGTGGCTCCCCACTGCCAGCTGTGGTCATTAGATTTAGCCTAGGAAAAGAATCTCTGTTTAATAGAACCACAGCTAAATGTCTGCTCAGCAAAAACAAATCCCTGTGAATGCGATTTGACCCCCTTCTATTTTAAAGGAATGCCAGTTTTACTTGTTAAGGAGCAGATAGTAGTCTGATAATCCTAGAAAGAGTATTGGATTTAAATTCACCTTAAATGTAACTGTTTTAATGCCTGTCTCTAAATGTTCGTCTTTAGATGTGTTCATGAGTTTAAGTTTCAGCTTGCACACTGTTAGGAGCAGTGTGCTGAAACTGCACTGTCCTGCCCAGACATGCGTCTCCCCTTTTCCACTGTGCCCACCCTGGCTCAGCTGGCGATGACTATCGTCAGTCGCATTGCTGTGTCCAGTGACCCTTACCCGAAATTTCATATGCCCAGATTCCTTTCCAGCAGTTTGATCGCCTGCTGTCTGTAGTACCTGTTACTCAGTGGTAACTGCCATTAGTTAACCTGGACCCATCACTGTTATTAAGTTCCTTGAGGAAAGGAACCTAATTTACACCCTATATCTGCAATCCTGGTTTATGCCTGACCCTCAGTAAATATATTTGAATGAATGAAAACATTTTTATAAATATCATCTACACAGAGGTAGGTATGTAGTAGATTAAGACCAGTTTTTATATCATCTTCATGAGATCATGAGCTTAAAGTAACTTATTTAGGCCTTGGGCTAATAAGCCCTGGGCTCTATCCGAGCAGTGCTTGTGTCTGTTCTGCAGATATTAAGAATGCCCGAGAAGGGACAAGGAGTCCGAGAACAGCTCATGAAATCAGTCTCAAAAGAAGCTATGAATCAGTGGAAGGAACAATAAAACAAGGGTTGTCCATGAGGGAATCTCCCGTATCAGCACCGCTGGAGGGTAAAGTGTTTCCAGAGCTCTGTTTAGATACATTTAATTCTGTACAGCCAATTTGCATTGTTGGATTAGGTTGCATTTAATATCTGTCATTTCTACCTGAAATTTATATCAGTATATAAATGAAACATATAAATATGTTAATATATTATAAATACATGCAATACATATTTAGTATAAAATGTGTAGCAGTAATTAATATACTAATATGAAAGTTATGTTAGTAAACATTTAAATTCATGTTCATCTCTACATATAAATCAAGCAGTACATGACAGTGAAGGGAGAAGTAAAAACAAAATTGATCTTATCATAGGTAACTGTTAGAATGTTCATGTAATTTGTAGATTGATCCTGTTTAAGTGAGTTTAAAAATGTGAAGTTCATCATGAGCATTTGTTTTTATTGTGGGGCCGGCAGAGTGGTATATAACATACAGAATAGAGACATATTTGAATCTCGCTCTTTCCTGGTGCGTCTGTCTGTGCCCGTCTCTTGCTCTGTCAGTTGAGGGCTTGTACCTGCAGTCATGTGAGGAGGAGAAACAGCTGTGCAGCCCTGTGCTGATTATGTGGCATTGCCTTCATCACATGATCACCATGGTTTGTTTTCTGAATGGTTTACTTTCCTTAAGTCTTAACCTGACTCAACTGTTCTGTTTTAATCTAGATGAGAAATGGGAAACAGGGTAAGGATTCCTCAGTCTTGAAGGCCTGTTGAAATTTTCTAAGAGCTGAATTTTCTCTGTAGTTAAAAAACAAATTCTCACTTTCCTTGATTCAAGTTAGTTGGCAGTGTAACATGAAACTTTTGAAAAGGTTATTTACATGTGTTTCATTTTGGTTTGCATCTTTAGTGTATTTTATCTGTTTTTGAGGTATCCATCTTTTATGTTTTTCTCTTCAGAACTTAACAGTGATTTCCTAACCTAACCCTCTGTATTTTCTCTCACCTTGATAAAAAAGCACTGAGAATTTAGACTTGGCTTTGAAAGTGTTGTTCTCTACGCTGTGACTTAGATGTCTTCCTTGGCCATTTTCTATTTGCAAAAATGTTTGAAAAGAAACAGTTTTAAAAGTGGATACTTCCAGCTTTTACTGTTTTTTTTTTTCCATGATGTTCTTCTGAATAGTTTGCAAATTTAAAACGGTTCTCCTTTTTCCATGGAGCTTTTGTCAGAAGTGTGTCCTCTTAGAACAGTTAGTTGTGTGCCTGAGTTGACATCTGTGCTGTATCTAACACTGGAACCGCCTGCTTGTTTTGAAAGGGCTAATCTGCCGCGCGCTGCCCAGGGGGAGCCCTCACTCCTGACCTCAAGGACAGGACCGTGCTGTCTGGGTCCATCATGCATGGTAACTCTGTTTGTTTGCTTCTGTTCACAACTGTCTCGGGGGCAAAGTAGTTTGAAATTAACGTGCAGGGTGTGAAGCCTGTTTTTCAAGGTATCTTCCCTTTTGACATGTTGGGTATTTAAACCCTAACTATAACTCTTCTCTGAGTTTCATAGTTTATTTCAAGATGATAGTTGCTTAACCTTTTAATAGAGACATCTTCATTATGTAAGAACCAGTCTTGATTGTGCTGAATGATGTATTAAGTCTTGAACAACACCCCCCCTCCAAATAATGGCCAGTGAATATTTACATAAGGATCTTACTGTAAACAGAAAACTGATTAGAAACTGCAAACAGCAAGGCATTAATTTCTTTATATTGTGGTAATTTATATGCAACAAAATTTACTGTTATAACAGTTTTTAAGTGTATAGTTTAGTGGCATTAATTTACCAAATGTGTTTCTTGAATCCTTCTTTGAAGGCACACCAAGAGCGACCACTGAAAGTTTCGAGGATGGCCTTAAGTACCCCAAACAGATTAAAGGGAGAGTCCACCCATCCGAGCTTTTGAAGGTGCCATCACCAAAGGAAAGCCCTACGATGGCATCACCACCATCAAAGAGATGGGGCGCTCCGTTCACGAGATCCCCGGCAGGATGTGTTGGCTCAGGAGAGTCGGAAAACCCCGAGGTGGTGCCGAGCGCTCGGCCAGTCATTGAGGGCTCCATCTCCCAGGTACCATCCGCTTTGGACCGCAGTGCAGCAGTAGTTATCAGTGGTTCTAGATATTTTTTTTTTTTTGGTTCTAGATAATTTTAAACATCAGGTCTCCTGAAAGTAAACGTGGAGGTCTCTGTGACCTCAGTTCTGGTCTGGGAGCATGTGCAGCACGGGCACTCAGCAGTTTTTCCCTGGCACACGCCAGTGTGAAACCTGAGATGGAGCCCAGCCACAGGGCTGCCTGTAACACTTGTCTCTTGACCCACAGGGCACACCCATCAAGTTTGACAGCAGCTCGGGTCAATCTGCCATCAAACACAATGTCAAGTCCCTGATCACGGGGCCTAGCAAACTGCCCCGTGGGATGCCTCCACTGGAAATTGTGCCTGAGAACGTTAAAGTGGTAGAAAGGGGCAAGTATGAGGATGTGAAGGCAGGAGAGCCCGTGCGGTCCCGGCACACGTCGGTGGTGAGCTCCGGCCCCTCAGTCCTCAGGTCCACTCTCCACGAAGCTCCCAAAGCACAGCTGAGCCCAGGGATTTATGAGGATGCCAGCGCACGGCGCACGCCGGGGAGCTATGCCAGCACCGTGTCCCGGGGCTCGCCCATGCTGAGCAGAGCTTCTGAAGGTGTGTTGCTCTCATATGCTGTCTGACCATTCATGCTATCCCCGCAGCATGTGGCCTGGTGTTGGTTCCAGGGACTTGCACCCTGTCTGCTGTGTTCTGGGAGACTGGCTGCCCATGAAAATAGGCATAATTGCAAGTAAAATGTCTAATGTTCTCATTAAGTGCAGGGTGCACTGGAGTCCAGAAATGGTGGAACAGGTCATGCTTGGCATGGTTTTCAGTTAAGCCAGAGAATTTCTGGAAGTCGATCTGGATGGTCAGCTCTCCTCACTGTCTGCTGTGTGTCTGCTGTCTGAGTGCTCAGGCAATGAGGCTGGTTGCTTAGGGTGAATTGAGGTTCTTACTGCACTGAGTTGGACACGATCCTTAGCCTTTCTGTGCTCTAGTGTCCTCATCTATGAACTGGTGGTGTAATACCAAGGCTGGCCCCATAGGATTGCTATGCAGATAAAATGAGGTGATGTGTTGAAAGGACTTTGGCAGAATGTGCCACACAGTGTGGGAAGGACTCGGTAATTATGAACTATTATTACTGTCGGTTCTGTTTTATGACCAGAACCCGCCCCTCCTAGGGGGTTCATGCTGCTGCAGAGACATCTCGGGGTTGAGAGGCGTGGATTTTTACCAGGTGGTCTGTGAACAATCTGAGGCCCTTAGAAGTGTTTCCACTGAGCATTTTAGATTGTAATGCAGTACTCATTTATCGAGGGCTTATGTGCAGACTCCCAGTGGGTGGTTGGAAGGGCCACACAGAGGGAGGAGAAGAGGGAAGTGTCTATCTGGGGCCATGGTGTAAACCTACACCCTGTTGGTTCTGGTCTTGAAGGAGGAGAATTGCCCTGCAAAGGGAGAGGCTCTGCTTGTTAGAGCGAGTTGTGGCAGGGAGGGGAGGTCATAAACCAGCATGATTTCTTGGCTTCCACACATAGGTTTTTGTGATCACAGCAAAGTTGATATTATCAAAATAGTAATTAGATGGTGCTCCTGGTTGCACTAGAGAAGGCAATGGCACCCCACTCCAGTACTCTTGCCTGGAAAATCCCATGGACGGAGGAGCCTGGTAGGCTGCAGTCCATGGGGTCGCTAAGAGTCGGATATGACTGAGCGACTTGACTTTGACTTTTCACTTTCATGCACTGGAGAAAGAAATGGCAACCCACTCCAGTGTTCTTGCCTGTAGAATCCCAGGGACAGGGGAGCCTGGTGGGCTGCCGTCTGTGGGGTCGCACAGAGTCGGACACGACTGAAGCAACTTAGCAGCAGCCGCAGCATGGTTGCACAGTGTTGTGTATTACTGTTGTTGAAGTATACCCTATGAAATGGCCAAACTTCTAAATTTTATCCTCTGTGTGTTTCACCACAGTTACTGAAACAGTGGAAGGTGATGACTGGTAGGGTTTTGGTTTGGACTCAGTAGCACTGAGATAATGAAACTTCTGAATAATGTCCTGTAGAGTAGAAGAAGCTGGAGCAGGGAGGAGGCCAATGCTGGTGAGGAAGTCTGTGTAGAAGCACAGAGCAGGGAACACCGTGTGACCCAGCAAGGAGCCAGGCAGCCAGGCAGAGAGAGGGTGGAGGCTTGGTGTGGGCAGGGTCTGGAGGAATTAGCATATCAGGTCAGAGATGACAAAGCACTGAGCATCGACTTTCATTCGTAATTTTAGGTGATAAACCAGGCTGTGACCTGAAAGGGGGCAGTCTCTCAACCCAGAGGTGCCCGCATGTTCTGCAAGATTGATTGTTTCATGTTTAGTAGAAAGAGAAGATCAAAGAGATATATATGTATGGTCTGTATTGGAATGGTTGAGAAATAGATTAACATTATCCTACTTAACAAGCTTGCTTAAGGATTTGTGGTGTTGGCCATTTTTTCTAGTTACGATTTCTTCTGGCAAGTCTGCTAATCATGAGAGGAAGTCAACCCCTGACCCCTACCCAGAGGGAGAGCATTGCAGCCAAGTCTCCGGTGCCTGGCGTGGACCCTGCAGTGAGCCACAGCCCCTTCGAGCCGCACCACAGGGGGCGGCACCCCCGGGAGGTGTGCCGGAGCCACCTGCCAGCACACTTGGACCCAGCCATGCCCTTTCACCGGGCTCTGGATCCTGGTAAGCACAGTGCACAGTGAAAACTAAAGGCAGAGCGGTAACATGGCTGTGTGCCTCTTTAGACGTTCTGTTTATTAAAGTACAGAATGCAGGCAGTCACGTGTGTTATTAGGATACAGTTCAGTGGATTTTCACAAACTCTATAGCTCAAGCCCCCAAGTCAAGACACAGAATATTACCAGCACCCCTTAAAGAATTAAAATACTGGGTACGTGGAAAGCCCTCTTGTGTTATTTGATTGGAAAGTGGGTTCTTGTGAAGAACTATTTTTAAATAACACAGGCATACTTCATACATTTTATTTTACAACACAGACTTTCTTCACCAGTGTTCTGATCTCTAGTCAGGGCACTGGTTACTCCTCACAGTTCTTCCTTATGTAAATGATACATCTCCATGTTTGTTTTTTAAGTGGAGTTGAAGTTTAAAGACACGCCAAAGGAATCTATCAATAAATACAGTATCCTTCTAGATTTTTTTCCTCATCTTTTAAAATTATCTAGTCCGTACCTAATTCAGATTCTGTATTGAGTTTTTCCAAAGCAGCAGCATAGTTTTTTCATTGTTTCATTATTGTTGTAGCAAGTACAGTTGGAAGGAACTTTTGAACAGATACCACTGACCGTCGGTGAACATGGTCTTAGTAGGTGTAGAAGCATGTAGGTTTTCTGGAGGGCAGCCTTCCCTGGCACAGCAGTGCTGCCTGTGGGGCCTGGGCCAGTGGGTTCTTCCTGGGAAAGGGCTTCCTGTCCATAGGTGGTGGAATGTCTCTCCTGGACTGTGGTGAGATCAGTACCATCATACTGTCTGTCATCTGAAAACATCAGGTCCCTGAGGCACCCACACATGCCTGATTGTTCAGGGCCTGTCCCCAGGGCTGGGGCGGGAGCCTCACCCCTACCCACCACTGTCGGCTGAGAGACCCCGCTGGGAAGGCTGGAGGAAGGGGGAGCAGACACTCCGAGAGTTTGTCATTTGTTCTTCTCAGGAGAAAATGTGTGCATAAACTATATCACTCAAACTCTCAGACAGAAGTGAATGTTTATGCTTTCATTTAGTGTGTATCATGATCCTTTATTTTATAGCAGTTTTCTTTGCTTGTCATTGTTGAGCTTGAGCTGGATTATCAGGGTTTGAGGACAGAGGCATTATCTCCTGTTGCAGTTTTGTTGGGATGTAGTGGGCCTCCGGCACTGTTTAAAGCTCACTGTGTGTGCTCAGCTCATGACCGCACCTACAGTGTCCCAGCACCTGCGTCATAGTGCCTGGTCCTGCTGCTGCCTGTTGGTGCAAATAAAGTTTTATTAGAATACAAGCCATGCCTACTTGTTTTGTCTGTGGCGGTTTTTACACTGTAATGACAGAGCTGAGTCAGTGTGACAGAGCTCTAGTGTCCACACATCCTCACATATTGACCATCTGGCCCTTTGACTAATCTCTGCTGTACACGCACACACTGATTAAATGCCCACGGACAGTTCATTTTCAGCACCCCCCCAAAGTAATGTTAACCATTTGTTACAAATTTTTCCATTTCTTCATATTAGATGATCTATACTACAAAAATAATTTTTTTCAAGCACAGCTTTTGGAAACTTCAGGTGAAAAATCTAATAAAGTTACATGTCAAAGACTGAAAGTGAAACTACTTGAGAGTAGTTTTTAGCTGCTGTTTAGTGGTAAAGGTTAATACTCTTGTTTTGTCTGATCTGTGGTCCCCGTTTTCGTTACATCTGACATTAGGATGTTTATATTCACACTGCTGCTCTGTCAAGATACAAACAGAATCTGCCATAATCCTGTGTCCCCCTCCCCCTGCCCCAACCCTGAGGTAGATAGAAGCTGATTGTGCTCCGTAGCTCAGCCGATGGTTCTTTTCCTTACTCTTTTTGTGGGTGATGTTTAGCAGGTGGATTCTGCACGGGCTCAACTTACATGCCTGTCTTCCTCTCTCCATCAACAGCCGCTGCTTACCTATTCCAGAGGCAGCTATCACCGACCCCCGGCTACCCCAGTCAGTACCAGCTCTACGCGATGGAGAACACGCGCCAGACCATTCTCAACGACTACATCACCTCCCAGCAGATGCAAGTGGGCCTGCGGCCTGACGTGGCCAGGGGGCTGTCTCCCCGGGAGCAGCAGCTGGGGCTCCCATACCCAGCGACCAGGGGTGTGTGCCTGTGCCCAGGACTAGTGCTTGGTGGGCGGATGATGGGAGGAAGGAAAAGCAGGCTCTGTAGCCGTTAGCCTTGAAGGCAGACAGGGTGATACATCGAAACAGGCTGTTTTGGCAGCACTAGAATAACAATGCCAGATTGATGTCCTTGAAGTTGGAAGCCATGGTCTCGCCAGCTTCACTCTCTCTCCCGCCTTGTACAGGGTGGGGGTGGGGGGAGTGGGGCAGTGTTCATCTCTTCCTCTTGGTGAAGCAGGTCTTTCAGAGTCATGCTGAACTTAAGCACTGTATTTGTCCTGTATGCAAATTATTTTGGGGTTAGAGAAACCCAGGAGCCATGTGCAGTTCTGTATCTTTAGAATAACACTTGAAACATAATTTTGTTTCTTTTGAACAGGAATCATTGACTTGACCAACATGCCTCCAGCAATTTTAGTGCCTCATCCCGGGGGACAAGCACCCCCCCCATGGACAGAATCACATATATTCCTGGTACACAGATCACCTTCCCGCCCAGACCTTACAGCTCCGCGTCCGTGAGTCCAGGTGGGTCTGTGCGCGCCCCTCTTTGCTGGGAGCAGTGTTGCCAGCACAGCCTCTATGGGTGTTTTGGGCACTTTTCCCCAGTCAGTCTGCTGTTTTTCTTTTACTGTATAGTCATAGATCCTCCACACTGTCTGTCCCTAGATCCTCTGAGAGCTCCTGGGAAGGTTGTATTATGCTCCATTATCACTGAAACTCTTAACAAAGCACTCTTACCATTCAGATTTGGAGCTTTCTGAAAAATGTTCAGTCACTTGAGAAGGTAAAGCTTGTTTGATGGACTTGCCAGGTTGGCATTATTGTCCTCAGGCTGCAGGTTTGTGTGTTTTCCAGGACACTCGACACACCTCGCAGCCGCAGCCAGTGCTGAGAGAGAGCGGGAGCGGGAAAGGAGCGGGAGCGCCTTGCCGCGGCCTCCTCGGACCTCTACCTGCGACCGGGTGGGTGGAGGCACTAGCCTCGTGCTCAGGGTGGGATGCCCTCAGACACAGAGCAGCGGGGCCCTTGCGTGTATAGGCTGCTGAGGAGCCAGACAGGGCGGAGGCAGTGGTGTTGTCGTGGGGACGGTGGCATTTGGATTTCACAATACCAGTTGGGTCTGAAAACGCTGGGCTCAGAGCTCATTAAAGCTGAAGCCATCTAGCAGAGGCTCACAGAAGATTCCTGAAGATAGGTGTGGCATTTGGGTTGGTGTGTAAAGGGAGGATGCAGTGTGCTTAGAACGTTGTCTGATTGATGTAAAAGAAATCCCTCAGTGTCTGACCATAGGAGGTGATATAATGAATCGTGAGCTGTTCTTGTTGTTGTTTATTCACTCAATTGTGTCCTGCTCTCTGCATCCCCATGGACTGTAGCCTGCCATCCTTGAGGTTCTCCAGGCAAGAATACTGGAGTGGGTTGCCATTTCCTTTTTCAGGGGATTTTCCTACCCAGGAATCGAACCCGAATGTCTTGCATTTCCTACATTGGCTGGTGGATTCTTGACCACTGAGCCACCTGGGAAGTGGATCATGAACTAGCACCATAATATTGATTGTATGTTGATTGTATAGAACCTGCAGAAATTGACTTAACTGAAGAGAGCCAGGTACAAATCCTACATAATGTCTGTAGGAACTATGTTTTAAAAATGCTTGTGATCCCACTGATGAATAACATGCATCTTTAAGTCCAGCAAACATCATTTTTCTCCATCAGACATTTGAAAGGTTGATAGTATTGTGGTGTTTGAGGAAACACTGCCTCTTACACACTGTCAGCGGTAGTATAAACAGGGATAACTTTTTTCAGAGACATAAAAATATGAACAATAATCCAGTCCTAGGAATGCACTTCTGTGGGAATGCTCACATAAACTGCTGTGTGGTCAGACGGGAGAGAATCGCTGGAATGGCTGTGCTAAGTGATACCTGCTCTGAAAAAAAATATGGCTGTTTTCTAGAACTGCCAGCTCAAGTGAGAAAGAGTGAGTCTGAGAGCCTGAGGAGGTGGAGGAGAGAGTGAGGAAAAGGAACTTGAGGTTCTGTGAGTGAAGGAGCTTTGCTGCAGGACCCATGGTCAAGTGGAGGAACCACTGAGCTGCGGGCCGGGCAGCCTTGGGCCCTGCTGCAGCAGAAACTCATCATTTGCATTGTGATTCAGAGACAGTTGTTCCAGACTTGATTTTGGAAATAAGAAACACACCAGAGTAAGAGGAAAAGTCAGAGACAAACTTCCTGATTTGAATTAGTGCTTCAGTATTGGTGGTTTTTTGTTTCTCTTTAGAATCAAGATAGAGACTTGTCACAGGAATGGGAATGAGAGTAAAGCGGTAGCTGACGATTTTGTTTCAAGTTACTAGTGTGGTTTTATTGCATCTTTATTGGAAAACTCTTAAAGCATTGATTTCTCAAAAGGCCAGAAAGCAGGGTTGCAATTTTCTCCACTTGCTTTCCTGTCTTCTATTTGGGAATGTAAGAAGTCAGCGACACCCTGTGCTGCCATCCACCCTCTTCCTGATGGCTCGTCCCTGCATCCCTCTGCCCCGCAGGCTCGGAGCAGCCGGGCCGGCCTAGCAGCCATGGCTATGTGCGCTCCCCCCATCCCCGTCGGTCAGAGCTCAGGAGACCCTGCTGCAGCAGAGACCCAGCGTCTTCCAGGGAACCAATGGGACCAGCGTGATCACCCCACTGGACCCTAGTGCGCAGCTGCGGATCATGTAAGCCTCCGTGTGCACTCAGACCAGACGTGCCATCTGCTGCACACGCTCGTCAGCGTGTGACTGCAATAGCGCTGCACACTGTGTTCACCGCAGTCTGTCCTCCTGACGCCCTAACACCCCAGGAGAGTCTCCCGTCACAGACTTGTGCTTTGGTTTTCTTTTTCAGGCCACTGCCTGCCGGGGGCCCTTCTATCAGTCAGGGCCTGCCGGCCTCCCGTTACAACACCGCTGCGGATGCCCTGGCTGCTCTTGTGGACGCTGCTGCATCTGCTCCCCAGATGGATGTGTCCAAAACAAAAGAGAGTAAGCACGACGCCACCAGGTTAGAAGAGAATGTGAGGAGCAGGGCAGCAGTCAGTGAGCAGCAGCTAGAGCAGAAAAGCCTGGAGGCGGAGAAGAGAGCCGGTCAGTGTCTGTACACCTCTTCAGCCCTGCCAAGTGGCAAGCCCCAGCCTCACTCTGCAGTAATTTACTCTGAGGCTGGGAAAGAGAAAGGGCCTCCTCCCAAGTCCAGATATGAGGAAGAGCTAAGGACTCGAGGGAAGACCACCATTACCGCAGCTAACTTCATAGACGTGATCATCACCCGGCAGATTGCCTCGGACAAGGACAGCAGGGACCGTGGCTCCCAGAGCTCAGACTCTTCCAGTAGCTGTATGTATCTCGGCCCGAGCCCGCCCCCACGGGACCACACATGGAGTCACCTGACTCCAGGGGAAGCGAAGCACACGGTGTGAATGTAATGGAGAGGTCGTGTGGGTTAGTGGTGCACAAAAGTCTCTCCTGCTGTTACGCCTTTAAGTATCTGAGCATCTTAAGTACACTGTCACGTGTTTCCTTGAGGAATTTGGCCTTTCTGGGGATGAAGCCACAGGGAGGCAGACAGAGGCAGAGCCGCTCACATTTCAGGTTCTGCAAATGGCTGTGTCACATGCTCTGCGCTTCGAGACCTTGTGCATCCGGGTCTAGGGTGGTGCCCCAAAGCCACTAGTAACCGTTTTCTAAGATACAGATATTTTTAAAAGACCACCGTATTGATAATTATGTTTATTGGTAATTGGTGTTTCTTATAAGTTGGATTTTGAGCAAGTGTAAGAATTTAGCAACCTACAGTAAAATATTAGAAAAGTTGTTTTAAATGTATTTTTAACTACATCTAAATTCTCTATTGAATTTCTGAAGGCAAGTATTTAAACACATATCCCTTAGTGTTGAAGTAATATAACTACACGTAGTAACCTCTCATTTCCATTCGTGAATCAAGTAGAGTTGGAGACCATGACCAGTGGGGTCCTGTGTACTACCCGGCGTGCAATACAAGGTTCTGGCTAGTCTGCACCTGATCCTGACTTGTTTGGGTAAATAAATAGCCCCATGGCTGAGGTCTGGAGAGAAGCTTGGTAGCCCTATGTGTCCATGAAAGATATCTGTTAGCCTGGACTGTGGAAATCTGCAAAATTGGTGCTATACCTACAGAAAATTGGGACAGTCTCTAGTTGTGTGACTGGGCCATCTGGCGGGAAGTCATTGGCACACACGTGGTAACCATCCTGGGGCTTGTGGAACACTTGCTAACTACTTGACATCACTTCCTTTTGCGTCACAGAATGTCTGCAAGCAGTCTGGCTGCTTTTCTGATGGTTTATGTTTCTGAGTGTAGTTTTATTTTCATCACTGACTTGATTTCTTGTGTGAAGTGCCCAGGCTCCTCCCGGTTACCCAGCATGGCTTTCAGTTCTTCTTCCTCAAACCTCCTCCTCCTGGCCCCCACCCCAGACATCAAGGGCACTGAGCTCCCAGGAGTACCAGGCCCCCTGCCGCCTATGCTGCCCTGGGGAGCAGAGTTTGGGAGCAGCACCCAAACAGTGAACAGTGATTGGTGCCCGTCCCAAAGGGTTAGTACCAGTTAGTTTGCATATAGTGACATATTTTAGTTTCCAAAGCTGATTTCCACTCCTGTTACCAGATCTCTGTCCTGCGTATACTAGAGCCAGGTCCTTGCAGCTTCCATGACCTGGCAGGAGAGGGCTGTAGAGCTGCGGTTGGAGCAGTGGGTGGTGCACTAGTAGAGGAGTTCTTTCCCACCTTCTACCCTGTGTCCAGGACCTGACCACGCTTGCTGATCTGGCCAGGGTCACATACCCTGGGACTCTGAACATTTCCTGAGATGCCTCAGTGCACCCGAAAGTGCGCACAGCACTCTTGAGTCAGAAGGATCCTGAGCAGGAGGTCACACCCCTCCCCAGCAGCTCCCCTGTTCTCGAGTCTGAGGCCCTGGTAGGACTGAGGAAAGCACCTGGACCCCCACTGCTTAGACCCTCAGTTCCCAAGGCCCTCTTGGAGGGCCCTGTTGTGACAGCACATGCTCCCTTCCTCCCTGCAGACATTCACTGCCACTTCTGTTCACGTTCACGGTGTAACATGGGGCTAAAAATGGGAGTCATTTTCATCAGGAGCACTCAGTGATTTGAGAAAATTATTATGTGATGTTAATCCACAGCGTTGAAGTTGTCCTGGTGAAGAAGAGCAGACTATCCGGGATGGAAGTGACTTGGAAGTATGTACTGTTGAGGTCTCCTCTCGGTTTAATCTCTTGTGATGAATTTCCTGGTGATTTTCTTTTTCAGCCCCCAGCAGAAGGTCAAGCCCTGTTTCTGATCTGCTTCACCTCAAGGTTTTAGAGCCTGCAGATTTTCAGGAAACTCTGTACCTTGCCAAGATGAGGAGCCCAAGGAAGCGATTAACTGACCTTTGCCACAATGCACTGAACTCCTTGTTTGTTTTTCCATTAACCTGAGGTGCCACTGAACATTTCTGACGAGTAAAAACTGAAAATATGCAAATAGATTTGAAGAGCTTGGGACTTCTGAGTTTGACCTAAGATTAGTTTTAAAATAGATTTTTTTCTTTTCTTCAAGTATCTTCTCACCGGTATGAAACACCTGGCGATGCTATTGAGGTGATAAGCCCTGCCAGCTCTCCCGCACCGCCCCAGGAGAGGCTGACGGCCTACCAGCCAGAGGTCGTGAAGACGAGCCAGGCAGAAAGTGGGTCTCCTGTGTCTTCACATGTGCTTCCTCTTGTCTGTCCAGGGCATGTTCAGAAATAGCTCATTTTGTTAGTTTTGTTTTAGAGTAATCTTCTATGAGTCTAGATGGCAATCCACTCCAGTACTATTGCCGGGGAAAATCCCATGGACAGAGGAGCCTGGTAGGCTACAGTCCATGGGGTCGCAAAGAGTCAGACACGACTGAGCGACTTCACGTCAATGGAAAACTATTTTTAAGTCATAAATGACTTTTAAAATATGTTCTAGTGATATTGAAAATAGTTGATACTAATTTTGTCTGCCCACTTGTGCTTTCACATTTTATTCTATGCTAATCTTCTGATGTCTCTCAGTGAATAAATATTTTTTCTTCAAAATTAAGATATGAATTCCCCATCCTGTGTTTCTCTGAGCTATGTTTAATCTTTGCTCATGAGTGAAAGGTGGGCCTCCCTGCAGTAAGACGTCTATCTGTCCCCTGTTAGACGAAGCCCCCAGACAGTACGAAGGACCACTGCATCACTACCGGCCGCAGCAGGAGTCCCCATCCCCGCAGCAGCCGCCGCCCCTACCCTCACAAGCTGAGGGGGCGGGACAGGTGCCCCGGACACACCGGCTCATCACACTTGCTGACCACATCTGCGTGAGTTTTTCACTACTCTTATTAGTTAGTAGGGTCTTTGTACAAGATCACACAGAAGGCCACGTTTCACATAGAATCACAATAAAGATATCTAGATTTTTTTTTATGTTACACTTTTTTTTTTTTTTTTGGTAAGTGCTCAATGGATTTAACCAGTTCCTCTTTTTCTCATTCACAGCAAATTATCACACAAGATTTTGCTAGAAATCAAGTTTCCTCGCAGCCTCCCCAGCAGCCTTCCACTTCTACATTCCAGAGTTCACCGTCTGCCTTGGTATCTACACCTGTGAGGACGAAAACATCAAATCGCTATAGCCCAGAATCTCAGTCTCAGTCTGCTCACCACCAGAGACCAGGCTCGAGAGTCTCTCCAGAAACTCTAGTGGACAAATCCAGGGCCAGGTATGGTCTCCCTTGGCCACACGTAGGTTCCCCCAGCAGTGAGACAGTCGGACTCTACCTTCACGATAGGGGATTCATTTCTTACCCAGAATTTCTTCACCTTCATTCCCTGGAAAGTATAAATGAGAATTTTTCCTTTGTATATTATTCTTGGAATGTCCACTGTCTGGGCAGTTGGTCCTATATGTTTTTATTATGTGTCCACAAGTTGATTGCTGTCCTGTGTCTGTGGGTTTGCAGACAGTGCTGTGGCATGGATGGTTGGGTGGTAATGTTGGGACACTGCCTGGGTCTTCAGAATCACGGTGTGTTCAGATGTTTAGGAAGCTGCTGTTGAATAATGTGAGGCTGCTCAGTACAGGGCTCTCTCCAGTGTTCTCTCCAGAGCTCTGCGCTTGGAAGTTGCAGGTGGTGGACTGAGTGTTGGTGCGCATGTTAGTTGATGGAGAGCAAGCAGCACACAGATTTGTCAAGTTCATAAAGATATGAGAACGAGTCTGGGGTTCAGCGGGTCAAGGACTCTGCAAATATCTGGAGACACATGGCAAGTGGATGGACCAGGGCAGTGGAAGCGGCAGTTGATTTTGTAGCAGACCTGGTTCTCCAGCCTGCCTGCCAACCCCCAAGTTAGCAGAACATAAAGGAGTAAGAACAGTGTATTTAATAAGCTGAACGATACTCCTTTGGGAAAAACTTTATTGTGGGATTTTTTTGAATATACAGAAGTCGGGAAAGTGTAACATGCCAGCACCCAGCACAGGCCCCATGTGTTTCATTATCCTCACCTCAAACTGGAGTGTTCTGAAGTAAATTGCAAATGACATGAGTCATCTCCAGCAGCTGGATGATCTTAAGGACATGATGAAAGCATTCTCTTTTAACAAAAAAGAGCTTCAGTTATCAAAGAAGAACAGAAAGTTATAACAGTCATTCATGATACATTCTTGATACAAAATGCTATATAGATTTTGAACAGTTGATGGCCATTTATGAAAAACAAATAATTTTGATTTTTCGCTTGTAATTTCCACATCACTGCACCTTGCTTTTGAATGAGGAATGTTACATTTCTTTCAGATCACCTGGTTTTATAGTTTAAAATATTTATATAATCCATACTGTTATAAAATACCATTAATTGATTTTTCAACCTATAAGCAAAACACAGAGGAGTTGTTCTAGAGTTCTGGAACAATGTAAATGCTGTAAATCATATAAAAATGGCTGAGCAGGCTATATAAAGTAGATAAACTAAAGATTAAAATCAATATAGAGAAGGTAGTTAAGTCCTTTATCTTTTGTGGTAAGACTGATAGCTACTGTTTCAAGTTTTGATACACCAAGAAAGGTATATACCATTGGTAAAGTGTGAAAGTCACTCAGTCATGTCCAACTCTTTGCGACCTCATGGACTATACAGTCCATGGAATTCTCTAGGCCAGAATACTGGAGTGTGGGTAGCCTTTCCCTTCTCCAGGGGATCTTCCCAATCCAAGGATTGAACCCAGGTCTCGATCTGGCATTGCAGGCAGATTCTTTACCAGCTGAGCCCCAAGGGAAGCCTAAGATTGGTAGTTACCTCTAAATTATCTAAATAATCAAAGAGCTAAAAGAAATGGTAAAAAATGGCCACCTCTAACTGGATGGGGTAGATTTGGGAAAGAAATGACAAACGATACTAACCTATAATGGTAATGAAAGAATATAGTAAAGGCTGATGGCTTTTATTCATTAAAAAAAAAAATTGGCTGTGCTGGGTTTTAACTGTGGCACTCAGGATCTTTAGTTGTGATAAGTGGGATCTATTAATAGTTCACAGTATTTGAGATGACTTTTTCTGATATTCACTGTCAACTTTTGTTCTCTGAAATGACTGAAGTAACCAGCTAACCAGTGTCTGTGTGTGTGTAGGGTCAGCCGAGGTGAGCCCTGGGAAGACAGTCTCACGTTTCATATGTTGCAGCATCAGGCCTGGAAAGTCCCCAGAGAGGAGTCACATCTCTTCAGAGCCCTATGAGCCCATCTCCCCGCCTCAGGTTCCTGTTGTGCACGAGAAGCAGGACAGTGTGCTGCTGCTGGCCCAGCGTGGAGCCGAGCCCGCAGAGCAGAGGTACATAGGGGCAGCACTGCGTGGCTGTGCTTGCATGTGTGCACGCATGCATGTGCATGCTTGCACTTGGTGCCTTCCATTTTCCTGAAGTCAGTGCAGTTTTTTCTCTTTCAATCACATGTAAGTAGAATCATTTTGCTTTCCTAGTGATCAAATGCTAGTGGATTTTACTGAAGAAATTCTAATATTTAAGTAGATGATAGAAAATAATTGTTCATTATTCTCCTTGAAATTAATTCCTTCTGGATCTTTTTAACACTTTTTTGTCTGTGCGGACATTGAGCCCCTGAAGTGCCCACCAGGCACCTGGTGTCATGTGCAGTGTGTGGAAGGTTGCAGTGAGCACTGCTTGCTGTTTTCTCACCAGTTTCTAACCCTTACCCCCACCCTGTGAATTAGTAGATATTTATTCCATTGGGTTTAGATGCTTTTAGTTTGGCCCCCTATACAATTCACAGGCACCCAAATAGATGTTGGTACCTTTCACTGAAATGAGGAAGAAATCCTGTTTTGGAAAGGGAATGATGTTAACTTCAATTATATGTTAACATGTTTTCCCCTAAGCTTGTGAGTCTTTGAGGACAGAGACGATGTCTTAGTCACTTTTTTGTTACCTTCTTTGTCACGTTTGAGTGATGGGCCCAATTAGGTTATCAGCGCTTTTCATGTGTTCTCTGTTACCATCTCGGGCACTAGTTGGCTCCTGGGTAGTCCTGAGCTAGTTGAGGAGACTTGTGTTTCTAAATGTGTTAGCATAGAAAGCCGCAGATGAAATATGAAAGCCTTTACATGATACTCCGCTCATGCAGGCCTGGAAAGGTTCTAACAAATATGCAGTTTTATTTCTGCATTGTCACTGTGCTGTTAGGTCTAACTGTCTACTGCTTAGGTGTGAGTGCTTGCTATTTTATAGGCAGGTATGCTAGTAGTTACAGTCTTACTGTACTTCAAAGTAATTTTGCTGGTTAAATGGTCCCCAAATTACGTGGTCACCCTCAATACACCAGGGTCTGTGCTGCAGAGAAGACAGGAGCATGGCAAGCTGTTTTGAGGGCTCCTGTTACCACCGCCTGTTTGCTCTCTTGGTTCTAGACTGTCTCCACTCCAGGGCTCCTTTTCTGATGTCCTCTTGGCCCCCAGACATGTCAGTGCTCAGACGGAGAGGGCCTCGGGCCTGGCACTTGCAGGGGGTGGGGGCGTTGGGGGTGGGGTGGGGCAGGGAGGGGAGTAGGAGTGCATGGTGGTAACACATGACTGTTCCCAGCAGGAATGACTCCCGCTCACCAGGCAGCATAAGCTACCTGCCTTCATTCTTTACCAAGCTCGAGAGCACGTCCCCCATGGTGAAGTCAAAGAAGCAAGAGATTTTTCGTAAGTTGAACTCCTCTGGTGGAGGTGACTCTGATATGGGTAAGTGGGATTTCTTTCATGAACTCCCATAAAATGTGTATAAATAACGGTAGCTCCATGTTGCCTCTCATATAACCCTTGAGTATGATGGCTCTGGCAGGCCAGTCCAAGCACATGTGATGTGAACTCCTCTGCAGGCCTCCGTTGGCTCTGCTTGGGGGCTTTCTGTGAGGGAGCCCCACCCAGCACATGTGCAGCTGCCCATTTTCTTTGAACAAGTGTGGGTCTCAGAAGTGTGTGTCTTACGTGGGGCTGGATTGGCTCTCCAGTGTTTACTCCCTGGTCTACCCCTCATTTGGGTAGACCATCCAGCTGTCTGTAGACAAGGTTGTGTTCCTCTAGTTGTCTGTCCAATGTGGACGTGCACAGGCAGCCAGTTCTAAGCATTCCTACCATCCCAGGTGCTGGTCACTAAAATCCTTTCATTCAGTTAGCCTTTCAGTCGGTTCTGAGTACCATGGTAGGACCCATCCCCAATTCATCATCTTAAAGGGGTCTGGGACCACACTGGGTGTTTCGATGACCTGTGTGTTCAGTTCCAGTGACTTAGTGTTGGTACCAACACCAGCCTCCTGCGATGAGCCGCCCATGGCCCATACCTTTCCCTGCTGTCGTGTGTCTGTCACACCAAGCGTGGGACCAGGTTGTGTACTTGTTTGTGCCTTTCTCTGCTCTACCAGTCTCTGTGGATTACCTTCAAAGCGCACCTCCCACAACTGAGGATGGTGCCAGCCTCAAGGCAGTGGCAGCAGATGGTGCATGGCCTGGGCGCCACTGCCTGCTCCATGCCCTGTTGTCAGTGTGAATGTGGATTATCTCCTGTCACCTTCACAACACTCTCCATGCCACATGTTGGCAACATCTCCACTTTGTAGGTGAGGACACTGAGGCTTGGGTTTAGTGACTGTTGAGGTGGCGGGGCTGTGGTTCAGACTCATGGATGCTAGCTCCAGAGTCCACGCCTCCAGTAGTTCTGCACTCGACACCCTCCCCAGGGCTCTCCATAAATGCCCACGACCTTCCTTGCCTACTGTTTTCATACTCACACCATCAGCAAGGTTCACTCATCCCCTTCTCTTCACATGTATCCAGTGATCCAAGGCTCTGGGGAAGCCCTGCAGAACCCAGGGTATCTACCATCAGTAAACCCTGCCAACTAGGAACTGCCAGGTGGAGTTATGTTTGGATCTGTGACATGGTGATTAACAAAGTTTGAAAGTCCCAGAGGAGAAAGGATGAGCCCAGTGTCACTGTCACTTGTTGTTTGTGTAGTTATCCCAGCTCTTAATTACTAGATTTGAGAAGTCCAAGCCCTCAGCAACCAAGATGGCTTCGCCTGAGCTCAGGGTTCCCACTGAGGACATCACTGCTTTTACTCTGCAGAAGCCTTCACGCTCTAGACTTAGCGACTCTCTTCTCCCTGCTGCTGTTAACACTAGTGAACAACTTACCTCTTCCAGAAATGCTCTGTTCCCTTGGTTTTCAGTACTGCTGTTTCCAGTTTCTTCCTCTGCTGCTTTGGCTGATTTTTGTGTCTCCTCAGAAGCCAGGTCTTGCTCAGCAGGGCTGTGAGATGTTGGTTTGCCTCCAGCACTGTAGAACTGCCTTTCCCCACCTCTGAGGAACGATCATATCCTCTCGTAAGCCTGTCTTACCCCCGTCAGTCCAGAGCAATGCTGGGATCTGGGAATGGGCATTTCACTCATCTCCCAGGTGATTTTGCCCTGAGGGCCTCAGGAAGTACCTGCTAACCTGAACCCCATAGAGTCCAGTATGTTATTGTTGGTTGAACAATATGAAATTGTCTTCATCTGACCATTTTTGACCAGTAAGAACATGATTTTCTTATTCAGCCAAATAATGGCTTGTATCATTTCACAAATAATGGTATGTATTTGTGAAATGAATGAGTCCTGTTCTCCAGGTTTCTATGAGAACTACAAGGCCCTCCTTACTCCCTGGTGCTATTTCAGGTTCAGTCGGTTTACTGTTCCTTGATTCATAAGTGAGGCGCCTCCTCCTCACCCCCCAGTCTCCTTGTCCCAGGAGTCAGCATCCAGGCCCCTTCACCCCAGTCTGTGTGGACAGGCCTTCTCCCTGGTGCAGGGCCGCCCTTCTCTGGGACACTGCTTGTATGGCTACTAACTTATTTCCTGGATTTTCTTTCAAGTTTTCAACCTTGAGTTGGAAGGCATGATAGAAACACTGTTTCTGTTCCCAAACTTCTTCCATTTTGGGCACAGTGCTTTACAAGTACTTCCCAGTTTGTCCGAGCTGCTGTCATTCAAATAGAGCAAATGACAGACTGCACAGTCAGCAGAAATGAACAGAACTGACAGGCAGATCTCTGCCTCACCCTGGCAACTGCAGCAGAAACACGTGGTCATGTTCGTTCCTTTCACGGGGGCATTCTCCCCAGGATCTAATCTCACACCTGGCTGTGAGATTAGAAGCTTGGGTTTCTGGAAGCTTGGGTTTCTGTTCTGAGGCCAGCTTTTCCTATGTGTGTTTCTCTGGCACTGCAAAAGTTCTTTTCCTTCCTGGGCTGTATTACTCCTGTTCTGATTTACTTAAAAAGTAATTATTTCTCTTTACCTTCACTTAATGGGTAAAAATAAAGTTGATCATGGAAAATAAGGTTAATTTACCATAGAATTTTTTTTTGGAGACTTTATCTCATTCCGTGTATGTGATCATCACATCTCAGTTAATTAACTTGAATGTTTGTTTTAAATACAGCAGCTGCTCAGCCAGGAACTGAGATCTTTAATCTGCCAGCAGTCACCACCTCAGGTAAGATTCAGAAAACTCATACAGTAGCAGTCAGTCCAGCAAATAGGCATTGCGTGCTGGCTGCATGCCAGGAACATCATTTACTCGGGGAGGGACACGGAGGCAGTCACAGTAAAAAGTGAACTGAGGGTCAGTAAGTACTTGTTGAAAACATAAATGAATAGAGAATCAAAACTATTGAGCTAAAAAGAAAACCGTCAAGCAACTTTCATACCAATGGGTGCGTGATTTAACACAGGAAAGCGCATGCTCTCGGGGATTAGCTGCCTCTCTGGGGCTGTGCTGTCAACACTGTGCTGGGCCGTGTGTCCTGGGCGGTTCCTGCTCCCGTCCTCCCTCAGTCAGGCAGGTGCTGTGCCGTCTCCTGCAGGCTCCGTGAGCTCCAGAGGCCACTCCTTTGCTGACCCTGCCAGTAACCTCGGGCTGGAGGACATCATCCGGAAGGCACTCATGGGGAGCTTTGACGACAAAGTGGAGGATCACGGGGTGGTCATGCCCCAGCCTGTTGCAGTGGGGCCTGGGGGCGCTAGCACCTCAGTGGTGACCAGCGGCGAGACCCGGAGGGAGGAAGGGGACCCGTCACCTCACTCAGGTAAGGGGGCTCATTTCTGTGCTCTTCACCATGTCTCCCAAGAAAACCCAGTCCATACCCCAGGTTCTGATGGGTCATGAAGAGATTTCATTTATGTGCTCAGTCACCTCAACTTTTTTCAACCTCTTCAGACATGTTATAAGTGACATAAAATTAGAAGGGATGAAAATTTCTACCCAGAATGTCACCCTCCAGTGTATCAGTGTTTTTGTTTTCATCTAGTCCTTATCTTTGTGCATACACTGTAATTGTAATACTGATGCAATTTCATATTCTGCTTTTGATTCAAAGTGACTTGCTATTGTAATAAAAGTGACAGGCCCCGTATAAAAGAATTTTAAGCCACAGAAAAAAATAAGGGGAAAAAAATCCTTTCGATCACATTGTATAGAAAGCTAGTGTTAAAAAGGGTAGCTTATTGGAATGAGGTCATTATATATCCTGTTATAAGCACACAAAAACCATGACTCTATGCTTTATATGTTTATATATAAGCTTTTTTCTTAATCTGTTGAGAATCTCTCTTATGCCTTAAAAATAAACTGAAGGTTAGCAACATTTCAAGTTAGTTTGTTCTCCTGTTATGGTCACACAAAAGATTTCACTAAGGATAAGAAAATGATTAAAGAGATGAGTGGTTTTGTTTGTTTTTCCCTATATATGTTAACGTTAGGACAATATAAATTTACTTCCTGCTCTCAAAGATGAGACACTTGTCTTCTAATTTCTGCTCTAACCTTCAAGTTTTATTGATTTTAAATGTCTATGTGTGTGTTTTAAGTTATAATATTGGTGATTTACAGAGTTCTCCTTGTTGTGTAGTCTTTTTATCATGGCATTTCTTGGTGGTGAGGTTTCATACCCTGTTTTTTTCAAAAGGCTGCTGTGTCCTGAGGTCCTTCCTGCTCGAGAAGGTCTTCTTTGCTGCCTTTGTTTAATGGTTTGGCAGGTATTACAATACTAGGTTGGTGCAAAAGTAATTAGTTCTTGCATGGTTGAAATTTGCTGTTTGATACTGGAATACTTTCTTAAATGTGGTTATGTTATACATCATTTTAATGCACACTTCTTGCTTTATGTATTTTTGCTAATGACTTGTTACTTGCTGTTTATGTTTATTTTAGACTATGGAAATGATGTTAGACATAAAGCAAATTCAAGCGATTTTCTTATTCGAGTTCAAAATGGGTCATAAAGCAGTGGAGACAACTCACAACAATGAATTTGGCCCAGGAACGGCTAATGAATATACAGTATAACTGGTGGTTCAAGAAGTTTTGCAAAGGAGATGAGAGCCTTGAAGATAAAGAGCATCGTGGCTGGCCACTCCAAGTTAACAACAACCAAGTGAGAGCCATCATCGAAGCTGATCCTCTCACAAGCACACAAGGAGTTGCTAAAGAACTCAGTGTTGACCATTCTACAGCTATTTGAAGCAAATTAGAAAAGTGAAAAAGCTAGTTAAGTGGGTGCCATATGAGCTGACAAAAAAATTGTTTTAAAGTGTTGTCTACTCTTATTCGAAACAACAACGAACCATTTCTTGGACTGTGACATGAAATGAAAAGTGGGTTTTATGTGACAGCCAGCAACAACCAGCTCAGTGGTTGGAAGAAGCAGCTCCAAAAGCACTTCCCAAAGCCAAACTTGCACCAAAAAAAAGGTCATGGTCACTGATAGTCTGCTGTCCGTCTGATCCACTATAGCTTTGAGTCCTGGTGAAACCATTACATCCGAGAAGTATGCTCAGAAAATCGATGAGATGCACCGAAATCTGCAGCATCTGCAACTGGCAGTGGTAAACAGAGCCCAATTCTCCACGAAGCCTGACTGTTCAGCTTCCAAAGCGCTGGTTCTGTGATGTGCAGACTGGGCTATGAAGCTTTTTGTCTCATCTGCCATATTCGCCTGACCTCTCGCCCACTGACTACCACTTCTTCAAGCATCCTGATAGCTTTTTGCAGGGAAAAGGCTTCCACAACCAGCAAGATGCAGAAAATGCTTTCCAAGAGTTTGTTGAGTGACAAAGTACCCATTTTTACACTACAGAAATACACAAACTTACTTCTCAATGGCAAAAATATGTTGATTGTAAGGGTTCCTGTTTTAATTAATAAAGATCTGTTTGAGCTTAGTTATGATGATTTAAAATTCACGGTCTGAAACCGCAATTACGTTTGCACCAACCTACTATTAAGACATACTTTTCTCAAAACCTCCTGTAAACATGGTTGTATTTCTCTGGTGTTCATTGTTGTGTAAGAAGTAAGACTAGATTCCCCCACCACCTCCCTTTTTTTTAGTGATGACATTTCATCTGCCCAAAGAATCCTTTTTTCCTCAACTTCAGTAAGTATATCAGTGTATTAGTGTTCTTCAGCCTGTGTCAATTCCCTGATCACCAGAGGGGTGTGTGCACCTTCCCAGTTTCTGTGTTCAGGGAAAAAATTCTATCAGATGTTCCTTAGTTATTTTCTCCATTTGAGAGAGTTGCCTTTTCGCTAGATAGTCTTTGTACTGTTACCTTCTCATTGTTTTAATCGTCTTGATCCTTTTTCTGTTGCTTTCCCTCTCAAATTTCTCCTTTGCACCAGTGTTTCCTTTTCCTTCATGGCTTGACTTCCTAATAAGCCTTTTCATAAGCCTCATTCATTTTGGTGATCTCTTCTGAGCTGCTTTTGTAAATGGCCTTCATGTACTGTGAAGTTTTCCCCCAGTGTGTGAAGTACACCCCACCCCCATTTTCTGTTGTGTTATATTGTCCTCCGTATCACCAAGGACTTGCATTTCTTCTCTCCAGATAGAGGGGTAGAAAATGTTTTTTCTCCTTTTTTTTCTGTACCCCAAGGATTGGGGACAGGGTGAAACCATTCTGCTGGGGCTGCTGACCTGGGCTCTGATCTCTTCTGAGATCCTTTTAATGTTCTGTGTGAGAGCCGAGTTAGGGCTTTCCAGTCCTGCAAACCAACTAAACAGCCTGGAGAGGCAGAAAGGGCTTCCTTGACTTGCCCATCCCAGCTGATGTCCAACAGCTTGAAGGGGCTTCTCTTGTGCAGATTTTCTCCTTCCGTTCTTCGCTCTTTTGTAGATTGATGAGGGCAGAGATAGGATTTAATTCTTTTGTCAGTTAGTTTTCGGCTTTCAGCAGTTTTGTGCTCCAAGGCTAAGAAAGAGATGATGTTTCAGAAGTTTCTTGGTTACCTGTTTCTGAGTTTATGGCATGAGGACGGACATACCCCCTTTGACTTTAGTTGCTGCGAGTGAGTTCTGGCGCTCTCTTGTATGTTACCAGCGTCTAGATTCTTCATGCTCCCATCCTGCTTTCTCTTGCAGCAGATGGTCAGCAGCACTGGGGTGCACTTTCAGTTTGTGAATGTGACTACTGTGTGTTGGTAATGACAGTTTATTCCACTTTCAGGAGGAGTTTGCAAACCAAAGCTGCTCAGCAAGGCTAACAGCAGGAAATCAAAATCGCCTGTCCCGGGGGCAGGGCTACCTGGGAGCAGAGCGGCCCTCATCGGTCTCCTCCGTGCACTCAGAAGGGGACTACCACAGGCAGACGCCGGGCTGGGCCTGGGAGGACAGACCTTCCTCGACAGGTGAGGGGCTGCTTCCAGGGTGCAGGTCCGCATGAGCTGACGCCAGGGCTTTGGTTAGTGCTGCTCCTAAAATCAGGTGCTCTGCTAGGAAAATGCTTTCCATTATGGTATGGTTAAAGGGTTCCACTATTCTTAACAGAAACTGAATTTACATAATCTGAAAAATTTTAAGAATGTTTGATTACTAGCAGAGAGGAAGAGCTGTGAGCACAGGTGCCCTCAGGCCCCTTGCACCTGTGGAGAGCTGGCGGCAGCACCTGACCCAGGTGCACGGCTGGGACCTGTGGCTTCAGCTCTCCCACACCTTCTGCACAGATGTCCTTGGAGAAAGTTCTTAGGAGCTAATGGGAACCGAAACAAAACACGGAAGAAAGCTGGCACCCCTCTGTAGGCTGTCTTTACAGACAAAAAAGAACTCTAGGATATTTTTAACGTTTGCCCTTTTATGACTATTTATAAGCTGCATTGGGTCTTGGTTGTGGTGCTTGGACGTCGCTCTTACTGCTGTGCAAGGGCTTCATATTCTGTCTAGCTGTTGCCTGCGCCATTGTTCCCTGACCAGGAATCAAATCTGAGTCCCCTGCACTGGAAGTAGGTTCTTAACCACTGGTCCACCAGGGAAGTCCCCATTTTGTAACCTTTTAAAAATTACGAATAACCATGATAATAATGGAGGGCTTACCCTGGTGGCTTAGACTGTGAAGAATCCGCCTACAATGCAGGAAACTCGGGTTTTCCGATCTCTGGGTCGGGAATATCCCTTGGAGAAGGGAATGGTTACCTACGCCGGTACTCTTGCCTGGAGAATGCTGTGGACAGAGACTGGTGGGCTATAGTCCATGGGGTCACACGAAGTCAGACATGACTGAGTAATGAATACTTCCACTATAACGGTCATCTTGAAAATGAACAATTTTTTAAAGTAAAGCTGGGATAGTTGCTGTGGATTTTAGAGTTTCATCTGTGCTTTTTAGAGGAATTAACTCCACAAATACATCAATCAAAAATCTGAATTGTGCCCTCCTTTAGTTACAGATTTCTTATTGGTATTATAAAACATAATTTAAGGTACACTTAATCACTTTATAGTTTCTCCCACCACATGCAGAGTAGGGGCTTACTGGTTTGAAAACTTCCTAAACCAATGACTGTTTCTTCTTGTCTCTTTGATGCTGTGGTGTGTGCTCTGGTTTTAGCTTTTCTTAGATTGTAGGTGGCTTCCTGGAGACATTGGCAGAAGGTGCAGTGCTGTTGTGAGGCTTGTGTCCCCTTCCGCAGCCTGTCCCTAGGTCTGTCTGCCCCTGACCAGCTGGGACCTTGTCCCTTGTCCCTGAACTTCCTGCTTCCTCCTGTGTTACCAGAGTCTTAGTTTGAGCCAAAAATCCAGGAGTTCCACTTGGATTCAGCAGCAGCCTAGCCTCAAGTGCTCACTGGCTTTGCGTCCTTCTGGACAGTCGGTTGCTTGGGAATGGTGCAGTGGGGAGGTCTGTTCTGTCCCCACCCCGCACCCTGCTCAGATGTGCTCACCTCTCTCCACAGGCTCGACACAGTTCCCCTACAACCCCCTGACCATGCGGATGCTCAGCAGCACACCCCCTGCACCCGTCGCCTGCACTCCCACCTCGGCCAACCCGGCTGCCCCGCACCAGCCGAGCAGGATCTGGGAGCGGGAACCGGCCCCGCTGCTGTCCGCACAGTACGAGACGCTGTCTGACAGTGACGACTGACCTGTGGGCAGGGGTCCCAGGGTAGGGGGGCCTCCAGTTTCTGATGGCTTCCTTTCTAACTGCAGGCCTGATGCCTGCCCGCCTAGGATTTGTGCCGAGACTTTTCTGGAGAGCCTGGACCATGGACAGTAAAGAGACAATGGGAATTCATTTTGGGGTCAAATGAGGTTTGGAAAAGACTGCCTTGATACAGACAGTTCCGTGGATTATAGTAATAGTGGAGGGTCGACATGTAGAGTTTTTAAAAAGTGGATAATTCCTGTTCTTACATCTGTTTGTAAAGAAACCATGATGTCTCTAATCACTCTGTAAATAAGAGGACCTTTTTGCAGTGTTCCCCTCGCTGTAGTATCTGGTGTACTTATGTTCAATCAACACATCAACTTGGGGGTGATTTTTAAAAAATCTCTCGTCTACCTTTTAACCCTTGCCTTCCAAACGTCATACAGCCCAGTTCCACGGTGTTGGCTGTCACGGGCATTGTACTTTTATCCAATTTTGTCTCCTCTAAGCTCAGATTCCCGGTGATGTTTAAAATCTTGTGGAGATGTTTAGATTTTTAACAGACGCTGCCATAAAATCTGTACATTAACGTATTAGGGTCTAAAGGAGAAACAAAATTCTGCCATATTGTAAATTTCCAGGGCAGGCTTTTTTTTTTTTAATTAGAAGCACTGAAAACAGTACTGCATGAATATTGTTCTAGTTCAGTTTCTAACATTTTAAAGATTTGAGGTGTACGTACCTCGCTGTTACGCACACTGGTAATTAACCCCACCTTGGGTGTTTGCCTGCATTTGATGCAGCAAAGCTTTTGGTTTGAAATAAATCTGACTGCCCTGTCCACCAGTCCATAGCTACAGTAGATGATTGTGACTGAAGGCTTTGGTGTCTCAGGTTAGCTGATGTGTCACTGGCCAAGTTGGAAGGTGACACGTGGTACGGACCCTCTTGGCTGTGTCCTCCTGGGCTTAGGAGAAGCAGACGGCCCTTCTGCTGCATGCAGCCTTGTGCTTATACTTTCACTTCGATTCCTTGTGGGCACGTGTTTGTCATCAAATGTTTTCATTTCACTGAATCTCAAGGAGCAAACAATTTAAAAGACTGGTACTGGAGGACCAGCCAATCTTCATTAGTAATTTCTTGTTGAATTAAATTTTTTTCATACACTCAAGCATAGCACTAGCGCATCCTTCTGCAGCGCACAGATGCTAATGGTTTGGGGAGGTATTTAGAAAGGAAAGAGGTCTCTCAAGCTGATAAACACTAGGACCTTACAGACTCCAAACTAGACCTGAGTTTTTCTACAGAAGTCCTCAAGCCTCTAAAGATAGCAGCTGTCTGACAGCTGGAGGAGGAGATGGTTCCTTTGTAGTGACTGAGACCCCTCCCATCCCTTGGCATCTAGTCCCTGTTTAATAGGTGTGGACGCAGGTTCAGTATTTTGCCCATGTTTTAAAAAAGCAACAAGGACAGGAATGCTAGCCAACACCTCTTGAGGCCTGTGGCTGCACCCACATGTAAGTGAGCTCAAAATAAGCTTGGGTGGGGTGGTCAGGGCACCATGCCTGGGCAGTTGACCTCTGACTTCAGCCCAGTCAGTGGTGGTTAGTCCTTGCTCTGGGGCCTCAGTGCAGAGAAACGTACAGACAGGCTCTCTGCAAACTCGACTGTGTCACTGAGGGGGAGAAATTCCTCGGTAAAACGTGCGAAGCAAGACACCTCCCCTCTCAGCAACTCATGCAGCTGTGAAAAGGTAAACACGCACTAGATGCTGAAGGTGAGTAGTTATAACCAGGTTGCACTGAAATTTGATTAAAGGAATTATTAACGTGGTGAGACAATGAGAAGATGCTTACATCAGCAAAATAGAAATTATTCTAATAGAAGATTCTGATTTGAGCCTAAGTCCTATATTTTTAATTCTAAAGAGTCAATGACTTTTTATGAGAAACTCAAAAGACTTCAGTATTGGATACATACAATACTGTTGTGGCGTCTCCTGGTTTATTAGGAAGGGATCCTTCTTGTGTGCACAGGAGCCAGAGCCAAAGGCACTAGTTCATCCTCCCCGCACCAGAGGGCCTGCCCCAAGGCAGGGACGACACTATCGACACACCATCCAGGTTAGGCCACACTGACCTTCTCCCAGGGCGGAAAGGGTCCAAAGACCCCCACAGGGAGATTGAGAAGCAAAACTCAGACTGAGAGCTAGGCCTGGGGTCCAAGCAGTGCTTCCTCTACGGCCCCATTACTGTCAGTACGTCACCCTCAGGGTTCCCTTCTGAGTCAGGGGACCTGGCAGCCCTCAGACAACTCTGCCCTGTGACTTGGTCCAGAGGGGTGCATGCTCAGAGGGGACGGACCGTAGGAATTTTCATTCCTTTTCTTCCTTTTTCACGTCTACAACCAGATATGTACAAAAACACGCAGTCCACTTTTAAGTAGAATCTAAAGGGGACACTACTACTTCCAAGTGCCCGATTCCCACTTTAAAGCTTCACGTGTGATGCTTTGTGGCAACCAAGATACTGCTTTTTTACGCATTAAATCCCACAGTGGTCTTCACGAGACAGAGAATAAGAGAAAGCAACTCACCATCATGAGACTGGTAGCTCTGTTCTGCCAGGTCTTGATAAAATAAGACATAGCAGCAAATCAATGAACCAAAACCTTACAGTAGAGATGCCCTCACCCCAGGTGAACACTGGCCCCTCTTAACCTGGCATGGTTCAGCACCTCCCCAACCATCCTTTAAAACAGAGCACCGCCTGATAGTGGTCCTTAGAAACAGTCAGTCAGGGGAGGGGGGTGTGCAAAACAAACAGCATAGCTTGTCCTCCACCAAGGCTTAGGTGAGGGGATGTGGCATGTCACGGACAGAGGATTTAAGCCACTGATGGGGAGCCGCCAGGACTGGAACAGAGGTATTGGTAGTCATGACAGAGGTCTGCTTTTTCTTGCCAGCTCGGCCAGCTCTTCCCTGATGTGCTGCACAGAAGCCCTCATCTCTCTTCAGCTCCGCTTGCCTCAGTGCTTCCCTATAGGTCTCTTCTGCTTGTGCATACAGTTCTGGAACAGCCCGAGAGAAGGGAGAAAATGCATGTTTCATCATGATTCTGAAACGTTCTGAAGAGAAAGCACGTGTGATGGAACAGCTCTAGTTCATGGTGTGAGACCTGGTGTGAGACAAGCTATGACCATGGGATGCTGGACCTCAGGGAGCCCTTCCCTGATGGAGGTTCGGGTAAGGGACCTGTCCCTGCAGGTTTCTGAGCAGAGGGCAGAGCTTCGTGAGGACACATTGAGCTGTCCACATGCCAAAGAGGAGCCGCCTGTGGAGCACTCCAGAAACAAAGGACCATGGCCTCCCTCAGCCCACCACCCAGGTTCCCGACCCACTGATGGGCACCCCACACCTCTGTGCGTCAGGACTGCAGCCAGATTGCTGAGCAGCACGTGCAGTTCAGGGTGTTCCACCTGCCTCGCCAGGTCTGATGCCCTCTGTGCGTGAACACAGGCCTCGTCAGTGCGGCCCTGTGTGTCCAGGGTAGTGGCCAGGTCACTCAGGAGCACGATGGTCTACACGGGAGAAAACAGCTGCTGCTTGCAAACGAAGATTCGCTGGAGAAGACAACAGCTACCCACGCCAGTATTCTTGGGCTTCCCTGGTGGCTCAGCTGGTAAAGAATCCACCTACAGTGCAGGAGACCTGGGTTCAATCCCTGGGTGGGAAGATCCCCTGGAGAGGGAATGGCATCCCACTGTAGTATTCTGGCCTGAAGAATTCCATAGACTTGTCCATGGCGTTTGCAAAGAGTCAGACATGACTAAGCAACTCTTCACTTTCCATAGCCCTAGTGACTGGTGTTCTGTGGATGCCCTGAAGGGCTGTCTTTCCCTAGCGGTGCCTCTTGGGGGTCAGGTGTCAGCCTCTGTAAGTCAGGTGCATTTATCACCCATACTGCACGGCAGCAGTCTGACCCTCTGGAAAATGATACAAACCTGGAAACTAGGTAGCAAGATGAAGATCACTTAATAATTTGTCAAAAAGCAGCAGCAAATAAACATAGCAAAAAGTAGTGACAGGATGTAACCCGTCCTATGGCAAACCAGTGCTCACGGAGACCTCTGGGCAGATCTAGAACCTCCCTGGCAGCCTCAGATCCTTCCTAAAACGGAGGGCAGGGGGAGTGGATGCAGCAGGGCCCTCTGCCAAGGGTCTGTCCACATTTCCTATTCTGGATTCTGAAATCTTTGTCTTAGATGCCTGCTGTTTTTAGATGCTCCCCCCACCCCCAACTTACCTGTGGGTGTCTCTCTCCAAGTATTTCCTCAGAAATCCGCAGAGCTTTTTCATACATCATCTGTGCCTGAGATGGCTGCTGGGAGAAGAGCAGGTAGCGTGCATAGGTGTCCAGACACATGCCCAGGAGCAGCCGTGTGTTGGCCTTGTCATCCGCTGAGAAGGAAGTGCGAGCAGTGCTGGGTGCAACGAACACCAACCAGAAGCGGGGGGCAAGTGCTCTGAACAGGGTCACTAAACCAATCTACACTGGCTGTTGGACCCAAGTGTGTGCTGGCAAGGGGGGACTTGCCAAATCAACAAGTAGGGTGTATCCAAGAATTCAACTCCCCTGACATCACCTACCCAGAGAGTCCCCAGGTAACCCCCCACCCCACTCCAGACACCGGTCCAGGGTGTCACCTGGAGATGAAAGGTTCCCAGGACCCCTCCCCTCAGGTTCAATCAGTTTGCTAGGGTGGCTCACAGATCACCTGTTTCTATAAGGATACAACTCAGGAACAGGTGAGGTGGAGGGAGGGGCTTCCCGCCTCTGGGTGCCACTGTCCCTGTGCCCTCCAGAAGAGCCCCCAAGCCCCATCCTCTGGGGTGTTGATGGTGGCGTCTTTAATAAAGTGCTGGCAGCTGAGTCACCTTCCATCCCAGTCAGGGGTAAGACTGAAGGCTCCAACCACATGGTTGGCTCTACTGTCAACCAGCACCTGTGCTTTAACAATAAGCTAAATCACACTCCACACTTAGGAAAATTTGAAGGATCTGGGGAGGTCTAAGGCAGGAACTATGATGAACAAAGACCAATGTATGAGACATTTTCATCATCTGAATGACCAAATAGATATTTCTTAAAAGTCACAATTATTGTAATATAAGTAATGAACTTTTCCATACCTTTTAAGATTGAGTCCACAAATAGATTAAAACAGTATTATTTTTAGTTTGAAACTAATATTATCTAGCATGAACCAGGTGAAGATAAACTCTTAGAACAACAAAAAGCCTAGGGCCAATAAAATTTTCTGGTATGAAAATAGCACACAGAAAGGAACCAGAGAACACTCAGAATCCTGGGATGGAGCATCATAACCCAATCTAAAGAACAGCTAATCTATTTTTTGAAGAACAGTAATAAAGGCTGCAATGTATGGCAGTTTCCAACGTACCATGTCTGAAAAAGAAGAGCCAGACAGCAGGGCTGGGGGCCAGCAGCTCACAAAAGCCAGCCAAGTAAAGGCCTTGGAGCCATGACACAGCACTCAAGTGGTGGTGAGCTGGTGGAAAGGACACTGCAGACAGCTCAGCGGAGGGGAATGGTCACATGAAGGACTCAGAGGGTCCCTCAGATAACATCACAGAGCACGATTACTGGATGCCCAAGTGAAGGGGTTCAGACGGGTCTGTTTACCAACAGAGGGATCACCACACTGAAACAACTCCTTCCATATCTTCCAAGTTTAAATGGTGCATAGACTTTAAAGATGACGATGTTGCCAAATAACCATATGATCAGTTATTGAGGGGATAGTTTAAATAAAACAATGCAAATAAAGTGTCTATAAAAATAATCTCAGAAGGTAAAAGTGAAAACTTTTCTTCTAGTAAAAACCCGAAGTTCATACTCTAACCTAGTTATATATAAAAGGAAATGATAAAAACCAAACCAAGTTTTAAATAGATCCCCTTACAAATTTTAAACAATTTTTTAAACAAAAAGCACATATAAGTTTATGGATAAATATAACCAATACACAAAAGCAAAACATAAGATGGCACCAAATAAATATCACTTAAGATACCATTTTTCTGAAGCAATAAAAATAGATCTCACTAGGCGCACTCTTTAAATGCTGAGCAAAAAGCTTGTAAAATTAGCAGTTTAAGATCCACACTCTTGCGAGATAACAGCGTGGAAAAAGGCCCAGGCAGAGCAGCTCTGTGCCCCCAGGTACTGACACAGGCCCAAGGTGACCGGAAGAGTCACAACACCTACAGATGATAAAATCTGCACTCGTGGAGAACAAGACAAAGATGTCATGTATCAAAACTATCACAAAATAATGTGTACAGTACTCCAGTTGTGAAAACTGTTTCAAAAATGACTGCTGACTCATTACTGGAACGCGTGCTAATTCTCTGTAAATATTTCTACATTAAAAAAGTATACTCTGTATACTTTAAAATTAGAATATATGTTCAATACTGTAACTCAAAAATACAAGAATAAAGTGACAAGTAATTCTAGTGGAAAATTATTACCCCTGATACCAGTAACGGCAATTAAACCAAAATGGCAGAAAAGATAGTAAAGCTTTTTAGAAGGAATTAACTGATGAGGTAAATTTTAGCAGTTAATATTTCATTATTAAGAAAATATATTTTAAATTCACAATACATTCTAATCACAGTAACAAAGTTTTTTAACACACATCTCTAAATATAGGACCAAGGGAGAAATGAAGACTCCGTAGTGAGACCATCAGCACACTGCTGAGTTCATACCTAAGCACCAGAGTTCCTTTTTCTAATGACAATTAAAACATGCCTCTTTGAAATATCAATATAAACAAACACCACTAGAAGTCACACACCTAAGAAACCTACTAACAGCGGAGAAACCGCTGCCCACAAAGGGCTATTTGATCTGAGGGAGGGAAGTGTATTTATCTCCTCAGACTAATTCTAAGTAATTCTTTATCACAAATCATTCCTAGGAGGAAAAAATGAGGTAATCTAAAATCAGTCTATGAAAAAGATTCACCACACAAATCTTTAGTCAAAATACAAGCAACCTGAATTTTCAAATGCACCAAGCAGCTTTTATTCCAGGAATGCTGAAACTGACTCAGTGCACTTACTATATCTGTGCACCAAATCAGGCTTGCATAAATGCAGAGTCTCCATCAGTGAGAAGAGCATCTTTGATTTGGGAGAACTTGTGCACAGGTACCCAGCAATAATAATCTGGGAGAGGCTACAAGGTCTTTGAAGCTAAAGGCATTTGCTGCTCATGCTCCAGGAACGTCCTTGACCTGCCAGGCTGCATCTCATCACCTAATTACCTTGGTGCTTTCCAAGACCACTGAGGGTGCCAGTGGAAGGAGTTTTGGTTCCAGTAATGTGACATGTAATCTGAAAACCTTCTGCTTCAAATATTAGATAGATCATAACACATACCTTTTTACTTGCACAGCTGAGCTCCCGAGAGAAGGAAATCCTGAGGGCCAGCAATTACAAAGGAGCTAAAACCCAAAGGGAGAGCATGAAGCAGGGCTCAGTTCTCACTGGTTATGTGGTGACCTGAGTGTCTCTGAATCCAGAATTGGCTTCTTCATCTCACACAGGACACAGAAGTAGATCTGAACTCCCTATAAAGCCAGGATGACCCCAGAGGCTACAGGGGGACAGGGACCACATGGAAACCCATCACAGACACCCCCCACCCCACCATGCTCCATTTGATGTCTAAATCCAAGCCATCCCTTCCAGGCTCGGACCTGAGAACCTGGAAGAACAAAGCCAGGCCAGAGACTAACTTCTCAAAGCTGCTGAAGAGTCTGTAACCCCGAGTATGTAAGCATGGAGACAGCTCAGGTGGGAATCAAAGGATGGTTAGAGGAGGCCGCCCTGAAGATAACTGAGTGACCCCGGCTGGAACTCTTCCTCAGAGGTCAGGGGCGCCTCTAGTCCTCATCCCTCAGCTTACACCCCCATTCTTCAGCCATCTTCACATACGCAGCCACTTCAGTGGGTGTTTGCTGTGTTTTTCCTCCACTAGAAACCAACCAGGTTTTACTTACAGCTATATCTAATGTGCATCCCAGTGTTTCCTGACTGGCTGAATGAACCAAAGAGAAAAATGAAGGCATGACCTATACACGGGAGGTATGCTGACACCAAACAATTTTATCCATGGGAGTCAAAGGAGCAGGACGTAAATCTCTGGAAGCTCAACACAGAGGTGTCATTACACACCAGCGAGAAAGGGACTCACTAATAAAACAGCCCTGAGTTAAAAGCCAGTCTGGGGGAGGAAAACATAACAGTCATTACCTCACACCATAGTAAAAACAAATTCCAGGCAACCGAAGACTCAGTGGAAAAGAACCAAGTACTTATTTACTTGTGGATTATTAGCATGTTAATTGGTTTCCCTGGATTATTGTTGATTCCTGGTTATATGGAGTATCAATTATTATGAAACTCCATTAGGAAAAGATAAAGAGAAAAATAGCAAAATTTATCTCTGAGGTCCGTCATCATGACACACTGGTATTCTCTAATTTTTCAGTCACTTTGCAGGTATCTGGACACCTAACCACTGTCAAAAATGATGTGTGGAGATCATGGTTTCCAAACAGTGTCACTTTTGGCTATTGATATTTTGACAGATAATTTCTGTGAATTACAGTGTTTAACTTAGATTTAGTTAGATACCCATTAGATGTCCACGTCCCCTCCAACCCCCAGCTGTAACAACCAAAGTATCACCAGAAGGTGCCAGGTGGAAGCCAAGTCTTTAGAAGAGACTGTTTTTCTGACCTTAGAAAGTGGAGGATTTTATTAAACAAGACTCAGAAAGCACAAGCCATAAAGGAAAATACCAAAAGATTCTCCAATCTGTCAAATGCCCTAAAGTGAAAAGACAAGACCACAAAGAGAGAATGTAACCAACAAAATAGATGCTCCAAAAAAAAACAAAAACAAAAAAAATGCTTAAATATATTAAGAATTATTTACAAATCACTGAGGAAGAAAAGAAAAACACCCTTCAAAAAATAAGGGAAAATTTTTAAATGAAATATTGCACAATAAGAATGCCAACACATTGTCGATGAAAATATAAAGTGGTAAAAGCACACTGCTCAGCATTTGATAATGTCTAGTGTGTGCAGGCCAGCAGTCCCACTCCTCGGTACATCCCTGGGGAACAGCCGGGCACGTGTGCAGAGGCACAGGCCCCAGCATTACTCCCACAGCATGAGAGGCAGGACCTCCATGTCCACCGATGGGCGAAGTGAGCACGTGCCCACAGCGGAGTATCAGGGCCTCCACTAGCCTGCATCTCTCCTTTAGAGGATGGAAAAAAGGCGAACCCCGCCCTACCGCCCTGACCCGGGAACAATCACAGGAAGTCACCTCTTCAGAACAGACACGCAGCGTGACAAGCAAATAGGGTCTTTGTGCGAAAAATAACATATTTTAAGTGTCAACGTGGATAAAGCTCAGCAATATGATGAGTGAAGAAATAAACTGCAAAAACAGTTGTACAGTAAGACACTGTTCATATAAAGTTTAAGAACATTTTAGTACCATAGTTTACTGATGTATTCAAGTATAATAAACAGGCAGAAGAATCATAAACACCAAAACCAAATTCAGGATTACAGTTACATCAAGGAAGGTACCCAAGGGGTTTAACCTCCCCCTAGTCCCCCAGACCGTCATCTGAAGCACATGTGGTAAAATACTGGGTTAGCCAAAAGGTCTGTTCAGGCTTTTCTGTAAGATGGGATGAAAAACCCGAACGAACAGTACCTAAGACTTGCCAAAGCTAAGGGGAAAGCATACAGGTATCTATTAAAGTTTCCACTATTTTTGCTTAAAATCTTTAAAAGAAGAAAAGTACAGTACTTACTTTTCTGGATAAGTCAGTAATACAGAATACACAGTAGATAAGAGAAGACAATATATTTATATACTATAGAACAGAGAAAAGAGGGAGGCCGGGACTATCCTGGTGGTCCAGAGGACAGGAATCCACCTGCTGATGCAGGAGACCCCAGTTCCATCCCTGGTCTGGGAACTACGATCCCACATGCCTTGGGGCAACTTGGAGCACACGTACAAGAGAAGCCTGAGCACTGCAACTACTGAGTATCCCTGCCCACAGCAACTAGATCGAGCCCACAAGAAGCAACGAGACCCAGCACGTCCCAAAAAACCCAAAAAGGTTCACCAAAGACCAGGCAGAATTCAGAGAGACCAATCCCTAACCTTACTATGTTAAAGAGCTTCCAATGCCTACAAAGTAACCAGCAGGAGAAAACAGGTTATTTACAAAAGAAGGTGAGTAAGTTGGCTTCCCCATTCTCTGCAGGAAAATCCCACCAGATGCAAAATTCCAGATCACAGAGAACTAGGGAAAAGTAGCAGATTTATTACACTGTAGTTATCTCGTCTCACACAGGAAACAAAGTAAAAAAATTTTTTCTGAGTCAAATACATCTTGAATAAATTTTAGGTTGCTCTTAACAGAACTAAGAACCATATTATGTGCCTTCCTTCCAAAATATAAAAGAGGTATAGTGAAGAAAACAACCCTTTAAGAGGAACTTGAAAACACAAGAAATAACAAAAATGGAAAGCTTTTAAGGCAAAAATTTAGACCAAATATCACTTTCAATTCCAGATTTAAGTAGGTTTTATTATCACAAGGCAACAATACTCAGATTAGGTTAAAAAAAAAAAAAAAGATCCAAACACAGCCTTCTACAAAAGACATACTGAGGGGAAGCGCTGGTGGTTAAGAATCGGGCTGCCAATTCAGGGAACACAGGTTCCATCCCTGGTCCAGAAAGATCCCACAGGCCACAGCAACTAAGTCCATGGGTCACAACCACTGAGCCCTCGCTCTCAATCCCACGAGTTGCAACTACTGACTCCTCGCATCCAGAGCCAGTGCTCCCCAAGAGAAGCCACCACAGTGGAAGCCCATGTACGGAAAGAGCATCCTCCCAACTAGACAGATGCACTTGCAGCAAGGAAGACCCAGCACAGTCAAAAAAAAACCCAAAACATACTGAAAACAAAATGACTCACATTTTAAGAGTAAGATACAGTCAACAATGCGAAACTAAAATGTGTGACAAATACCTTACGTAGGACAAAAGAATCACTTTTCTGATGAAAGGATTATTCATAATGAAGCGTGTGTGTGTGTGTGTGTATGAAGGTGAAGTCGCTTAGTCGTGTCCGACTCTTTGCGACCCCGTGGACTGTAACCTACTAGGCTTCTCCAGGCAAGAATACTGGAGTGCACTGCCATTTCCTTCTCCAGGGATCTTCCCAAGCCAGGGATCGAACTCAGGTCTCCTGCATTGGAGGCAGACACTTTAACCTCTGAGCCACCAGGGAAGTGTGTGTGTGTGTGTGTGTGTGTGTGTGTGTGTGTGTGTAAAATCCGGGACTCTAAACAGCATAGATACATAAAGAAAAAAATCACAAAAACATAAATATTGTCTACAACTACACAATGTCTACAACAACACTATAAACCAACTAAACCCGACACACATCTACAGAGTGCGCCTCCTCTCAAGCGCACACGCAGCACTCCCAGATAAATCACGCTGCTGCTGCTGTTGTTGAGCTGCTCAGTCGTGTTCGACTCTTTGCAACCCCATGGACTCTTCTGTCCATGGGATTCTCCAGGTAAGAATACTGGAGTGGATTGCCATTCCCTTCTCCAAGGGATCTATCCACCCCGGGGAACAACAAACTCTTATCTTCCGTGTCTCCTGCATTAGCAGGATTCTTTACCACTGAGCCATCAGGGAAGCCTGGATAAACCACATACCAGGCCATGAAACAAATCTCGATAAAACGTAAAAGGACTGAAATCATACAAAGCATGTTTTCTGATAATAATGGAACCTAAAAATCAACAGAAGGAAATTTCAGAAATTCACAAATACATGTAGATTAATCAACACTCTCCAAAATATCCAAGAGATCTCAGAAAAAATCACAAGAAAAGTTAGAAAATATTTTGAGATACATGAAAATAAAAACAACACACCAAAATTCATGGGATGCAGCTAACATAATAGAGGAACATTTTTAGTTCTAAATGGCTACATTAAAAAGAAAGGTCTTAGGAAGCAGACTCAAGAGTGTGTGTGTGTGTCTGTGTGTGTATATATATGTGTGTATGTATGACTGATTAGCATTGATGTACAGCAGAAACCACATTATAGAGCAATTATCTTGCAATTAAAAAAAAACCTTAAATCAACAACCTAATCCTCTACCTAAGTAAACCCATGGCAAGCAGAAGAGATAAAAAGAGTGGAAACAAACGAGGTAAAAAACAAACAAAATGAGAGAGAAAATGAAACCAAAAGTTGGCTCTCTGACAAGGTCAACAAAACTGACAAAAACTAAAAAGAAACACGTATATAATAGTCAGGAAAGTCCATCGTAACTCAGAGGGGTAAACATAACACAGAAGAGCTACACCACTTAATTGACAGGTTAACAAACTCTCTGATAGTCCCTGTGGGCCCGGCCACAATGCTGGAGCATCTCACCCCCAACAACTTCACGAGGAAGGGGTCCCACTGCTGTTCTAAGCGGAGTAGCCAGAATTCCAACCTGGCTCAATTCGAAGCATTCACGAAACCAAATATGCCACTAGAAATACTCAACTTTCCAGAAATGTTTTACTTAAAATATGAAAATCTGGAGAAGGAATATGATCTTGAATACATAACAGAATATCGTTAAGCTATGCTTTATAAATATAATGCCTAAGAAAATTTCTTCCAGGAAAATACAGAAAAAAAAATTATAAAACTCCTTCATCCATGCATTCATTTACTCAACAGATATTTCTTTAAGTTATGTTATTGATACTGTCCCTGGTACTGACAGCAACTCAAGAAAATAGAACCACCTTAAATGCGTAGGGAACCAAGGAAGGAAGAAAAAAGGGTGCAAGAAAATAACTAAAGGAGATCTGACCCAGATGGTTTCACAGATCTTACAACTTCCAAGGACTAGGTCACTCCGTGTAATGCCGCACATCTATTCCAGGAAACACAGAGAACATGCCAACTCATTTTATTACATTAATACAATCCTGTGATGACAAGCTCGGGAAATCAACTACGGATCTCACATGAGAAAACAAATGCAAATGTCTAAATAAAATATCAGCATTAAATATTACACAGCAGTACTAGCAAGCCTGATACAGGACATCTCATGCAGTTTGACACCAAATTAGACTGAAGACAAAGCTGTCCAGCACTGCTGTTACTTAACACTCTGAGACTATGGCCAATGAACTAAATTTAACAAGGCGGGGAGTAAGGACACAGGAGTAGAACTATGACTTCCCAAACAGTTAATTCTGTATCTGAAAACAGTGTGAATATCAACTGAAACCAGTTTAGTAAGGTGTCCACCGAGAATCAGATGTGACAGAACAGTATCCCATCTGTGAAGAAAGCAGCCCGCAGCCCTGAGTGGGAGGATGCGCCCAGAGTGACTTCTGCCAGCAGGGATGCCATTCATTCATGTCAGGAGCCGCTCTCTCACATGATTCGAGAAGAGGGATTCTGAACCCTGTCAGGAATGGATCCTGGCCAGTTTTAGCCAATCATGGTAACCCCTTTGGTTTACCAAGTACTGGGTTGGAAATGCCACATGACCCAGTCCAGTCAAAAGGAGTAAGAATAAATCCCCAGGGGTAGGGAAAGATTCCAGCAGAAACAACCTGGCCTCTAAGAGAAACATCCGAGGAGTCTCCTTTTCCTCTGGATGCTGTTGTTTCCGGGCAAGATTCCTGGTACCTGACAGTCACTTTTCACTTTTCAACCCACAAGGGAAGCGCGAGGAGAAAGCCAGCACACTGAGAATGTCAGCGAGGGGCGGTAGGAAGAGCACCCTTGGCTGAACTGCCAGGCACATAAGTGTCTTCACTATTTAACTCAATTTAGTTGAATTTTTTTTTGCTGTTAGCAGTCAAATGTTAACTTACTCAGATGGCATTCTCCCCAAACTAGTATCTTAAAATTCAGTCTCAAAGCATTTTGGGAACCTGACAAAATGATCTAAAATTTATGTGAAAATTAAGAGAAAAGCCAAGTGGGAGGCCTTCTCCTGCGGTTCAGTAGTTGAGAATCCGTCTGCCAATGTGGGTGACATGCGTTCAATCCCTGGTCCTGGAGGCTCCCACATGCTGTAAAGCAACTAAGCTCATTCGCCACAACTATCATGCCTGTGCTCCAGTGCCCAGGAGCCGCAACTATTGTGCCCACGTGCCTAGAGCCGAGCTCCCCAACAAGAGAAGCCACTGCAATGAGAAGTCTGTGTACTGCAACAAAGAGTAGCTAGCACCCACTCACCGAAACTAGAGAAAAGCCTGCGCAGCAACAGAACCAGCAGGGACGAAAATAAATGAAATAATTTTTAAAAGGATAACGCTCAACACTTTCTGAGTACCTAGTACGCATTAGTACACACCGTCCTAAGTGCTTTACGTGTATTAACTCGTTCAATTCTTTCAACAGTCCCAAGAGAAAGTATTACTCTTAATCCCATTCTGAGGATTAAAAATAGAGATTTGACCAAAGTCACAAGGCAAATATATTAACAATCAGAAAATGTAAATTAATACAGTCCTTTCTAAAGCAATCGTGCAGTTTTCATCAGTAGCCTTGAGATGTGCTGACTGACCTGCAATGTCAGTGCAAAATCCACCCCGAGGAGTCAGCTCTGAACACTGCCTTAGGTTCAGTAGTGGAAGCTGGGCCACTCCGCCTGGACTGGATCCGCACGGTTATACTCCACTGCCTCCACTCACACATGAGAGCCCCAGAAGAGACTGAGCGGAAGGGGATCTGGACTAAAGCAAGCAGCCTAGTTAGAAGGATTTGCCATATTCGTAAAAAACAGGTGACAGAGGTGGGCAGGAGGCAGGGGGCGGGGGGACATGTGTACACCTGTGGCTGATTCATGTGGATGGACGGCAGAAACCAGCACAATGCTGTGATTATTTTCCAATTAAAAATCAAGAACAAAAACACATAGCAAATCCAGTCACCTACTGACTTTGGAGGAAAACAAAGGTTGTACACAGAAGAAACTATAACTTACAGCCCTGTTACTCGGCTCAGCAGTTAACACGATTATATTGCATTCACAGTGTGCACATCTCAAATCTGTGATAAACCCTCATTCTAAGCCACTAGATTCTAAAACTAAATTAAGAAATAACAATTTTATGTTATTTAGAAATAAAATATCAGAAGAAATTGGTTAAGAGTTGAAAATGACTAGGAACAAGTGGGGCAATTTTGAAATTGCTGTTTTTAAATTAAGTTGTAATATTCTTTGACTTTTATATTATTCACATAATATTAGAAAGTAATTTTTAAAAGAAAAATATCCAGAAAAGCACAAATAAAATATAAATCGCCCATAAAGCCTATCAGCCAGAGATAGATAGATTTTGGTATCATTTTAGCCTGTATTCTATACTTACATTTAATCTGTGTATTGTAAAAAATTAGACTGCTCCTATTATTGTTTTCACTTAATTTGTTACAGCATTTCCTCAGTAATTAGAAACCAAGTTTTGATATGAAGTAATATATTCCTGGGATGAAGTTAGTTATGTCAATTGAAAGCACATGAATTTGATAATGGATTTGCTTTGTTTAAAACTGAGGGAATGTATTTCCTGAGAAAAAGATAAATCACATTTACAAGAGAAATTAATTTGCTCTTACAAGACTCCTTTCAACTAGAAAAAGGTGCTTCCCCATATACTACAATTTTCTTTAAAAATCAGGTTACAAAGTACAGTGTGATCTCTAACTTGCTTGCTAAAATGTTAACGGCAGTGGGCAAAACAAACCTAGAAAAACATACACCAAAAAGTAAATATGAATTCTTGGTATGATTATAAATGATCTTTATTTTCTTCTTAACGCTGTTTGAAATTTTATTCTGTGAAATGAAAATACCTCCTTTCATATCAATAAACAAGAAATGTCATAGCCATCAGCGATTTCTAGCCTCTGAATGTGAATGAGGGCTCCCAAAACCTCAGACGCTGCCACTTCCCCACCTTGACTGCTGGGAGGAGGGGTGATGCAAGGAAACAGGCAGCTGAGGTGCATATGAAAGGGATGAATTCAGTAAGCCCAGAGGTTTCCATTTTTCCATGCTAAATTTTGCATGCTAAATTCTGTGGGGACGAGAAGACCCTGGAAATACCCACATAGGGTCTAGATACAGGGTGGAGCTTGGCTAGAAGATCCTGAGAGAATTCCCACCCAGGAGAAAGGCACAGGTGGGGGCAGGCTCAATTTTACCAAGAAATACCCAGGGTTTGGCTGAAAGACACCGAGGTACCTCAACTGTAGAAAGACATAAGGAATGGAGCTCAGACTTGCAAGTACCTAGTTAATTGGACAAATTAAATCCCATCCTAAATATGACAGAAATGGTATGGACCTAACAGAAGCAGAAGATATTAGGAGGTGGCAAGAATACACGGAATACACTGTACAAAAAAGATCTTCACAAACCAGATAATCATGATGATGTGATCACTCATCTAGAGCCAGACATCCTGGAATGTGAAGTCAAGGGGACCTTAGAATGCATCACTACGAACAAAGCTAGTGGAGGTGATGGAATTCCAGTTGAGCTGTTTCAAATCCTGAAAGAGGATGCTGTGAAAGTGCTGCACTCAATATGCCAGCAAATTTGGAAAACTCAGCAGTGGCCACAGGACTGGAAAAGGTCAGTTTTCATTCTAATTCCAAACAAAGGCAATGCCAAAGAATGCTCAAATTAACACACAATTGCACTCATCTCACATGCTAGTAAAGTAATGCTCAAAATTCTCCAAGCCAGGCTTTAGCAATACATGAACTGTGAATTCCCTGATGTTCAAGCTGGTTTTAGAAAAGGCAGAGGAACCAGAGATCAAATTGCCAACATCCACTGGATCATGGAAAAAGCAAGAGAGTTCCAGAAAAACATCTATTTCTGCTTTATTGACTATGCCAAAGCCTTTGACTGTGTGGATCACAATAAACTGTGGAAAATTCTGAGAGAGATGGGAATACCAGATCACCTGACTGGCCTCTTAAGAAACCTATATGCAGGTCAGGAAGTAACAGTTAGAACCGGACATGGAACAACAGATTGCTTCCAAATAGGAAAAGGAGTACGTCAAGGCTGTATATTGTCACCCTGCTTATTTAACTTATATGCAGAGTACATCATGAGAAACGCTGGGCTGGAAGAAGCACAAGCTGGAATCAATATTACCGCGAGAAATTTCAATAACCTCAGACATGCAGATGACACCACCCTTATGGCAGGAAGTGAAGAGGAACTAAAAGCCTCTTGATGAAAGTGAAAGAGAGGAAAAAGTTGGCTTAAAGCTCAACATTCAGAAAACTAAGATCATGGCATCTGGTCCCATCACTTCATGGGAAATAGATGGGAAACAGCGGAAATAGTGTCAGACTTTATTTTGGGGGCTCCATCACTGCAGATGGTGACTGCAGCCATGAAATTAAAAGACGCTTACTCCTTGGAAGGAAAGTTATGACCAACCTAGACAGCATATTAAAAAGCAGAGACATTACTTTGCCAACAAAGGTCCATCTAGTCATGGCTATGGTTTTTCCAGTGGTCATGTATGGATGTGAGAGTTGGACTGTGAAGAAAGCTGAGTGCTGAAGAATTGATGCTTTTGAACTGTGGGGTTGGAGAAGACTCTTGAGAGTCCCTTGGACTGCGAGGAGATCCAATCAGTCCATTCTAAAGGAGATCAGTCCTGAGTGTTGAAACTCCAGTACTTTGGCCACCTCGTGCAAAGAAGTGACTCATTGGAAAAGACCCTGATGCTGGGAGGGATTGGGGGCAGGAGGAGAAGGGGATGACAGAGGCTGAGATGGCTGGATGGCATCACTGCCTCAATGGACTCCGGGAGTTGGTGATGGACAGAGAGGTCTGGCGTGCTGCAATTCATGGGGTTGCAAAGAGTCAGACACAACTGAGCGACTGAACTGATCTGATGCAGAGTACATCATATGAAATGCCAGCTGATGAAGCACAAGCTGGAATCAACACTGCATGGAGAAATATCAGTAACCTCAGATATGCAGATGACACCCTAATGGCAGAAAGGGAAGAGAACTAAAGAACCTCTTGATGAAGGGGAAAGAGGAGAGTGGAAAAGTTGACTTAAAACTCAACACTCAAAAACGATGATCATGGCGTCTGGTCCCATCACTTCATGGCAAATAGATGGGGGAAAACAATGGAAACACTGACAGACTTTATCTTCTTGAGCTCCAAAATCACTGCGATGGTGACTGCAGCCATGAAATGAAAAGACATTTGCTCCTTGGAAGAAAAGCTATGATGAACCTAGACAGTGTATTAAAAGCAAAGATGTCAACTATGACGGACAAAGATCCACATAGTCATAGCTATGGTTTTGCCAGTAGTCATGTATGGATGTTGAGAGTTGGACCATAAAGAAGGCTAAGTGTCGAAGAATTGATGCTTTCAACTGCGGTGCTAGACAAGACTTTTGAGAGTCCCATGGACAGCAAGGAGATGAAACCATCACTCCTAGAGGAAATCAACCCTGAATATTCACTGGAAAGACTGATGCTGAAGTTCCAATACTTTGGGCACCTGATGCAAAGAGCTGACTCACTGGAGGAAAAGGAGGCAACAGTGGATGAGATGGTTGGACGGCATCACTGACTCAATGGACATGAGTTTGAGCAAACTCCGGGTGACAGTGAAGGACAGGGAAGATTGGAGTGCTGCAGCCCATGGGGTTGCAGAGTTGGACACAACTGAGAGACTGGAGAACAAAAGAGTCATCTAAATTAAGTACAATATTTTACGTATTTAGGTTTAATAAATAAGATCTACTAATCTCTTGCAAGAAAATAACTGGACATGATGAAACTTCAAGGTAAATGAGATAAAAATTTTGGGACAAAAGCTTTGAAGTATTATTTTAGAAATGTCTACTTAACATGATCTTTCCAGATATTTGGTAACTTAAGATTCTAAAATTTAAGCTACGTGATGGAAGTTTACCTAAAAGATACTAAGGTACTAAGTCATCAATTACTAGAAAAAAGAATTAAAAGTATTTGAAAATATTAATGAAAATGTTTGGTATCACCTAAGATGTTCTGTATAAGAAAACAGGGTGTCAGATGGTAAAGAATCTGCCTACAATGCAAGAGAGCTGGGTTCCATCCCTGGGTCAGGACGACCACCTAGAGAAGGAAATGGCAACCCTCTCCAATATTCTTGCCTGGAGAATTCCATGGACAGAGGAGCCTGGTGGGTTACAGTCCATGGAGTTGCAAGAGTGAGACTCGACTGAGGAACCAACACACACATCAAGAAAACAAATGGTTTAAAAAATTATCACTGATGTTTAAGCTCACCAATTTATAAAATGCCAATGTAAAGATAGAACCTAATTGTTTACTTCTTAGTTTCACTAAAATTAATGTTTTAAGAGTTGAGGATTCTAATTTAAACATGTAATTAAAGCTATGAGAAACAATACAGTAACTTTTCAAAATACAGTACAAGATACAATGAATGTTTTCAGTAAAGAAGATATGAGAAATGAAATTACATGTTGGTAAAAAGATAAATGAGCTGGTTAATCTTATTTAGATGAAAAATGAAAAACAGGTTGGATACAAAAAGTGATGAGAGATTACGAGGAGGAACCCTGAGGAAAGTTTTATGCATAGTCACGATTAACTAAATTTAGACTGGTTAACTAAGTAAATGGAATGTTAAATGAGCTAATGCAAGACTTGAAATTTTGTCTCCTGTAAGTGCTCCTTTTGATAACAGATTGTTTTATCAAACCTGCAGAGAAAGAGGATCAAAGACCAAACGGAGGCAGAAAGACTTCCGAGAGAAGAGCAGAGACAAGGCTGGAGAAGGCAATGCTCTTGGAGCCACTGACAGAGAGAGGATCTGGGGCTGCAGGTGGAGGCGGGCCTGAGAAGGCAGGTGGGCGGGAGCACCTTCCCTAGGGAATGAGGGAACAGGGACCCCTGGGAGGAAACAACCACAGGTGCCTAGGCAAGAAGCACAGCGGCTTGGACCACAACAGGGCAGGAGGGCCAGACGGCTGTGATGTGGACGTATTGCCATGGCAGGCTCAGTACAGCTTGCTGGTAAGCTACAAGCAGAAGTAAGGAAGAATCTCAGATGGCGCCAAAGCGCCGGGTAAATGGTGGTGCCAGTTACAACACATGCTGCCTGGTGAGAAGCAATTGTGAGGGGGTGGAAATCAAGAGACCCATCTACAGGGGGTGGGGTGGGGGTGTGCAGTATACACGGAGGGAGTAAGAGGGACAAACTCTTTTGGTGTCAAATAAGCTACAACGATACGGGCACAACACAGGGAATATAGCAAATATTCTACAATAACTATAAATGGAAGACAACCTTTAAAAACAGAATCACTGTACTGTCCACCTGTAACATATAACACACATCAACTACATTTCAGTAAGAAAAACTAGATCAACGAAAGAAAACAAAGAGACTCATGTGGAACATATGAAGTTGAGATGATCATCAGGCATTCCGGTCAAGATGTCAGGTAGACAAGCTCCCTCACAGGCTGCGCTGAAGATGCAGAACAGGTACGGAAAGCACAGGCCTCACGGTTACCTCCCAGGTGCAGGGGCAGAGAGGGAAGTGGCCCAGACGGCACCGAGGCCCATGCGAGAGGTGACCCAGAGAGCGCGAGCCACCAGGGAGGTGGCCTTGAAGTCCAGTAAAGTGTTTCCCACAGGAGATGGTGATCACTGGGCTGAGCTGCCAGAGAGGAGAGCTGGTGACCTCGATGCGGGGAGCTTCAGCAGAGCTAATGGAGGAAAACTGGAGTTTTGTTCCAGGGAAAATTGTAAGACCACAGAGGACAGACACCTCCCTGAAGCCACATGCACTGCCTTCAAGGGATACCAGAGCTATGCTCCACCTCCATCATCGTGCAAGTGCCCAGCAAAGAGGAAGTGTGAAATCAGAGTCACTGAAAGAATGTGAATCTGAAAATTCCCAATATTTCAACCCACAGTAAGAAATCTGAATGCAAAGACTTCCTGGCGGCCCAGTGGTTAAGAGTCCACCTGCCAACGCAGGCGACACGGGTTTTATCCCTGGTCAGGGAACATGCCTCAGAGCAACTCCAGAGCCCATGCTCCGCAACAATAGAACCCCCACAACAAGCAGCCCTGAGACAAACAGTAGCACCCACTTGCCACAACGAGAGAAAAATAATTAAAAGGAATAAAAACCCAAATGCACATGAAAAGATGCTCAACATCCCTAATTATTAAGAGAAATGCAAATAAAACTATAATGAAATAACACCTGACAGCAGTCAGAACAGCCATCAAAAAGTATATAAATTCTAGAAAAGGTGTGGAGAAAAGACAACCCTCCTACACTACTGGTGAGATGAAAACTGGTCCAACTACTGTGGACTACAGTATGGAGGTTCCTCAGAAAACAAGAGTTACCAATCCCACTCCTAGGCATAAACCTAGACAAAACCGTAATTCAAAATGACACATGCACTCTACGGATATAGAGTGCAGCACTATTCACAACAGCCAAGACAGAGAAGCAACCTGCCATCCACAGATGACTGGGTAAAACACACGCAGCACCTATACACAATGCAATACCACTCAACCACAAAAAGAACACAATAACGCCAACTGCAGCAACACGGACGCAACTAGAGGTTATCACACTAAGTGAAGTAAATCAGATGGAGAAAGACAAAATCATGACATCACTTATATGCAGAATTTAAAATAATGGCACAGAGCTTCCCTGGTGGTCCAGTGGTTAAGAATGCACTAACCAGTGCAGGAGACACAGGCTCAATTCCTGGTCCAGGAAGATTCTACATGCCTCAGAGCAACTAAGCCCATGCACAACCACTGAGCCCAAACTCCACAACAAGAAGCCACTGCAGAGAGAAGCCCATGAATCCCAACTAGCAAGTGGCCCCCACTCGCCCCCAACTAGAAAAGGCCGCCCACAGCCACGAAGACCCACTGCAGCCAAAAATACATAAAATTATAAAAAAATAAAGTACAGCACAAATGAACTTATCTACAGAACATAAGCAGACTCAAAGACAGAGAACAGACTTGTGTTCACCAAAGGGGAGGGGGAGGACTGGGAATATGGGGTTTTAGATGCAAACTACTACATTTAGAATGGAGAAACAAGAAGGTCCTACCATACAGCACAGGGAACTATACTCAATATCCTATGATAAACCATAATGGAAAAGAATATTTAAAACAGAAGGTATGCATGTGTAAAACTGAATCACTCTGCTATACAGCAAAGATTGGTACCACATTGTAAACCAACTACTTCAATTAAAAAAAAAAAAAAAGACGCCAGAATGGCTGAGAGCCAGAGCCCCCTGCCCATCCCACAACACGACGTCACACCTTCCCTCCACAATGGGGGACGGACAGACTCTGCACCGCTCTCTCACACCCTCGTGGACACCGGGAGCTAAGCGACTTAATCCGTACTGTGACCGTGGCTGAACCAAGAGACCAGAGAAAATAGGTCCCTTCTCCCCCAAGTTTTCCAGAGATTCTATATGTCAGTGACATACTATGAACACATCACCATGACGTTAAAAACAAAACAAAGCAAACCAGTGATCAAATCATTTAAAGAAAATCTTACTCTAAACCCTCTGAGACCTTAGAAACAGCCACAGTTAACATAATGAGTAATTTCCCTTCCCTGACTGACACACTTCTGTGTCCTGTACTGCAGCCTGACAGCCAAGCCCACAGCGGCAAAGGAAGGCCAAAAAAATAGCCAGGTTTCCTACCTGACAGAACGTCTTCCGATAATTCCCTTTCTCGTTCAATTTTCTCCTCAAGAGTTGAAATACAGAATTCATAGCCAGCAAGAGCCAGTTCCTGTCTGTAAAGCAAAGAGGATCAATCAGCTGTCCTGTCTTCCACCTCGGGTTTGCATCATCTAACATTAAGACGGATGGGAACTCTATTTCAAGTCCCTAAGGGGTGTCAACCTCTCCTCTGTCAGAAGTTTTTCGTCATCTCGGGCGCTGCTGGGGTTTCAGTAACCGACACAACCAGTGCTTTCTCCTCGCCACTAGCAGAGCCTTCTAGAGCACCTGACGCCTGCTCAACCCAAGAGCAGAGCCAATGGAGGCCTGGGCTCACAGCAGAATTCTGACTGCCGACCTCATCCATTTCCGGGGGATGTAGCAGCTCACCACTTCTCTCAAGCTGCAGGTCTCCAACACAAGTTTCTTTTACAGAAATGGAAGCCCCAACCAGGGCGCTAAAAGGCATTTGGCCCCAGTCCAGGGAGCCTCAGTCACCAGTGAGGACTCCCAAGCGGCCAGCAGGCCGACTCTGGACAGAAAGAGGGTTGCCTGCTGGCAACTGAGACACGGTGAGCACCACAGAACATCCATCTGTCCTGGTCTTTGCTCCTCCACTCTGGCTCTCAGCTCCTCACTGGAAGCGGCACTAAACAAGCTTACCTGTCCTCTGGGCTTGGCCAGACGACCCCACTCTACTCCGTTCTCAGAAGAGGAGCAGCTTTCCCGAGCCAAACCTTGGCAGCAGCAGGGACCTCATCCAAGCAGGGCATGGAGCAGGGGATGCTGCCCACAAGACGATCTCAGTCATCAAGAGAGAACACTTCTGAGCAGGGTAACTTATGGGCTAATTACTGTGGGTACCACACAGCTTTCACCTCTTGAGAGACCCTGGGCATGTCTCATTGTCCAGTGTTACCATCTCTGGGCTTCTCCTTAACCCAGGGGTCCACACCCACCAATATCTGGTCCTGTCTGTAACTCTTCCAGAGAGACTAACCCGGCTGCAATGCTCCCTAGCGTGAACCAACCTCAAAGTTCCTCTATAGACTTGGAGTCAGAGGCCCTGAGGCTCTGGTCCATGCAGTGTCCAGCCAAATGCCAGGAGATGGACCGGGTCCCCCAAAACAAAGGAGAGGACCACTCGGGCTGCAGGCGCCAGTGCCAGGGTTTCTGGCTGCAGCGAGCACTCCTCCTACACCACCAGGCTGGGCACCATTCAAAGCTTGTAGTACCCAATTTCTGCAGCAACTCAAGGGCTAAGGAGAAGTCAAGCCTTCCCTTAAATTTACCCCCGAATTAACCCTCCAGGAGTCCTCTGCTTACATCCTCTGAGTTTTCACCTAGAGAGTGAAGGGCACCAGGCCCCCTATCTGCGTCCCTGACCTTTGGCACACATCTAAAATGCTTCCCAAAGCCTTTCCTATGTACCTGGCTGACTTTTTCTATGTAGGAATCTAGACTCATCCAACACTTTTAAGTTGCACTGCTTTCCTGTCCCACTCGTCCAAAGGCCTCTGCCCCACGCCTCGGTGCCTCCTTGCTACAACCTAGCCACCTCATCACCTCTAAAGCCTTTAGAAACCACCTACCGGACAAGCCAGCGACACCCTCTCACAGCAACTCTCTCATCATGTAACCTGTACCTAACTTCCTGCTTTGTTGATACTTCCACCAGCAAAATATGCCACCCCTGGCCACTCTTGCATTGCTCCCAGCTCTCCTAGGAAGAGCAAAACTAAGGTTCTAACAACTTCCCAGTTCAAGCAGGAACAGAACACGTGACCAGGCCTGTCATGGTGCAGCCACAGGGACGAGGGCTGCAGGGCCCACTGGGCACGCTAATGGACACAGGAGGGGCAAGATTGGAAAAGGTTCAAGATCTCAAAGATGAGGGATGGGACACCAGGAGTGTGACAACCAAGATTTTGGATACCCAGGTGATTAGTAGGATGAAAACTGTGACACCCCAGGGTCAGTTTCTGACCCACAGCCCTCGCCCCCCACTGCTCCCACACCCAGACTCTGACTACACTTACCTACTCTGAGCAGCGTAAATAGTGGCCAGCTTTAAGGAGATCTCTATGATTGCATTGTCTTCCTATTGCGAAAAGAAAAAGGAAGTTAGTTCAGAACAAATAAAATTTCCTCATGAAGTATTTCAGATTCATTTCTAGACTGACTACACCCTGAAAGCCATAGTCTTCATGCTTTTGGAGGAATCAGGCGCCATGCTTTTGCATGAGTGAAAGACTGGCAGTTTTTATACTGGTCTTAGGGGAAAAATCCCAACTTTTGGTCAAAACACATGTGGGGGCTGGGTAGAGTTTCTAGGACATAAGACTATTTTGAAAACTGCCTAGCTAGGGTGCAATATTATGTAATGTCCTTACCTGTTGCATGCCCCTCCAAGCAGGTAACTCATTGTTGCTTTAAAAAGTTTTTCTGCCTAAAAGCATAAGGAAGAGATTTTTCTGTTTGGGCCCCATATCTAGATGACCCTGCATTCTAAATACTAGTCTGAGGCAGCATTCCTTGAAAAACACATATGCAGAGAGAAAGATAACCTTGTGTTGGAAAAACAGACTAAAATGCCAGGATCCCACATCCTCTGGGCACCTTGAAAACTACTCTGTGATGTGTAGAACCAGCTTCAGAGATCAACTTCCCACCCAAACCCACTGTGGCAGAGACTGCAAACTACCCTTTTCAGGTACAGTCTCCTCAGTTTCCACCAGGTCAAGGGTCCTTCCTTTGCATCTCAGGTGTGATCATATGAGGAGGCTGAGGCCAAGAGATGCAAGCAGTTTACACAAACAGCTTCAACAGCGTACTTCACAAGGACGCTGCTGGCCCTCCATCCTCTCCCTGCCCGCAGCCGGAGGTGAGCCAGCGCTCGTACTCAGGCGAGAATACATCTTAGAAGGAACCTGGGCTCCTGGGTCACTTCATGGGGTAGAAGTGCCCACCCCTCTTCAGGGTTCAGTTGCCTCTGGACTAATGCATTAAAGGAATAGAGGGATACGCTTCCTTCTTATTTCAGTCACTTTATCTTGGGGTCTGTTTGTTACAGAAGCTTTGCCTGTACCGTTATGTGCAGAGGTCCCTTGAGGCTAGCCATTCACAAATTCACAACATTACAACATGATTTACTTACATTTTCAAGCTGACCCCTTATAAACGCTAAGTTCGCCATCTGAAAGCAGATTATAAGTTGTTTTTCAGTTCAAAGCACTGTTTCCACTTACTTCAAAATCTTTACACTGAAAACTCCCTTTGCTTTCACCTTCTATCTTAAAAAACACAGGCCAGAAACTGTCGCTAATTTGCTAGAAGCAAAGTCCAGCAATGGGGTGAGAGTACGTGCAGAGACTTTGATGACAACAATTCTAGATCCACTCTTCACTGAGAACACAAATATTAATGATAATTGTTTCTTTTCGGTCTGGGGTTGAGGTTTCTTATAGGTGACAGTCCAAAGATAATAAAAATTGAAAGCTAAAGAAAACTTAGTAAAAACAAAACCCAGAGAGACATCCTGCAGGTCAGGAATACTAATCAGGAACACTAACAGCCCTTCTCCTGCGCCACTGGCGGCGACTCAGACTGGTCAGAGGAGTTACCAAGTCATAAGTGTAAGCAATGGCCTTTGTGTTGTGACTCTTGTGGGCAAGATGAAGAGCATCATGCAAAATTAGCTCTGCCTCTTCTGGCTCATCTTTCATGATGCATAACTGAAAAGAGAAAACAAAATAAAAGAAATTGAAACACAAAAAGAACAGAGACATACACTGCCAGACAGAAGTGAGTACGGCTGCGTGTCCCAATACACAGAGGGAAGCTAGTCATTCATTCTTCAAACGCTTATTGAATCCCTGCTGTGCAAAGGCATGGTGTCTGCAGTGGGGACTGGAGAGGGGCTCCCCTACAGCTCCGCATGGCCACAGATATAGCACACTGGCTGACAGACATAGGCAGCAGGATTGTGAGCACTTTTCACGAGCTCTTATAATGGAACTGATAGCCCTACATCCTCCTGTGCTCTTCCTGCAGGTGGGCTCAATCACAACCAATGATACAGGCGAAGAAAAGCAAGAGAAAGGAACAAGGGGTTTCCTTCAAATGGGAGTCAAGAGAAGCCGCCCAGGAAGCGACAGTTAAACTGAGGTAAAAAGAAAGAGAAACAGCCAACTAAGTAAGGAACTATGGTGGGGGGGGATGGACCCAAACAGCAGGGAAGGAGCGAAGGTGCTACACACTGAAGATAACGGACTTTCAAGAACCATGCAAACGATGAAAGTGAACTGTTACTGTTACTGCCAAGTAGGGAGGCAATGGGGTGGGACCATAGGTCTCACCAGCCAGGGCAAGGAGTCTGGGTTCTACCATAAACGCTGTGACGGGTCAATCAAGGCTTGTGGGCACGGAATGACACCAGCTGATTTACATTTAAATGATCGCTCCAGTTGCTGTCAAGCCTGGATGGCAGGGGGCAACAGGGCAGACAAGACTGTAGGCTGTGGCAGCCTGGCCAGGGCGACAGGTTTGAGATTTTGGATTTGGTGGCAAAATCCAAAAATTCGTTGCTGGATTCTCGGTATATGGGAGGTGGTAGTTAGGTACCACAAGTTCTCAGAATGGGGCAGACTGCAGAAAAGAAGAGGTACTGAGGGAAGGGGTCGGGGAGGTGCCTAAGACCACAGGTTCGTTTGGGTCAGCTGAAGCCTGAGTTGACACGCGGGCCGCACCCGCCGTGTGTGGGCACTCGGGTGAATGCGTTGGGCATGAGGCGGCGGTCAGCCCAAAGGAGGAGGCCCGGCACCCCGGGAAGAGGGGAAAACGTTCAGGAAGAAGAGGCCCGCGCCGGCGCTCCCCTCAGCCTGTGCGCACTTCTCCCCGCGCTCGCAACCTCAAAGCCCGAGGCGCCGCCTCCACCTGCGCCCGACGCGCGGACCCCAGGATTCCGTCCACCGGGGTCCCCGTAGCCGGGGACGCGCTGCGGCCCCTCACCTTGGCTCGCTTCAGCAGCTGGATGATCTCGGCTTCGGCGTCCCCGGCTGCAGGCCCGCCCGAGCCCCTCCGCTCCTGCTCCGCCGCCGCGGGCCTCGAGGACCAGGCGAGGGCTGCAGGAAGGGGCATTGAGGTCACCGCGCTCAGCCCGGCCAGCCCGGCCCGCCCGGCCCGCCGGCCTGCACCGCTCACCTGCCAGCAGCGGCAGCAGGCCCGAGCCTCGGCCGCACGGCGCCCCTCGGAACGGCGGCGCCCGAGCTCCCGGCGGCCCGGGCAGCAGGCACACCGGGTGACAGCGGCCCCGCCGTCCCGCCACCCGCAACAGCCCTCGGGCCAGACCCACAGCCAGATGCCGGTACATGGCCGCCAGAGCGTCCTCTGCGCACTGCAGCCACGGGCTCCGGAAGTCCCGCCCCTGGCGCCGAACGCCCGCCGATTGGCCGGGCCGCCCGCATGCGCCGGGACGCAAGTCTACGTCACCTCGCCCTCCTTCCCCCGCCCCGGAGAACGCGGGACCTGCCATGGCGGCTCCGACAGGGCCTCTCACGCTACCAGCTATGGTGGAGGAGCTGCTGAGCGAGATGGCGGCGGCTGTGCGGGACGGCGCGCCGAGTACGGGCGGGGGCGCGGGAGGCAGCGCCGGCGGGACGGGGTTCGGGGGTCTGGGCCCACTGGGGAGGTCTCCGCCCTCTCAACTCGCCTGTAGCCCTTCGTTCCTGCGGTCTGTGTTTGTACCAAACGGTTCCCCTCCTGACCTCTGTGCACGAGTGACTGTTAACAGGGCCGCAGACGCAGGACTTAAGGGGGTCTGGACGCTGTGGCTTATTCCTCTGACCAGCAGAGGACGCTCTGTGACCAGGCTCCCCTTGCTGCAAGCGCACGGGGTTAGAGCGCGTCCTCGTTAGAGCTGCGCCACCGCCATTTGATTGACCATCGAGTACATCGGTTAGGCCTCAGGACTTCCCTGCTGGTTCACTTGGGCGGCATTTGTTTGCAAAGGACCGCGCTTTGAAAAGGATTTATCTTGACTTACTGTTTTTAAAGAATTGAGAAGAGGAAGCCAACTTTTCTTATTTCAGTTAAATCTAAAGCAGCACATGTGCTTAAAAGATGAGGCGAGCCCGGTATTCGAACATCCTCTAATCCCAAAAAGCGTGGGGAAGAAACCAGTCTGTTGACACCTCAAACAGTGGTTGCCAGAAAGGGCTGTGTGTGAAGAGCACAGTGTGAGAGTCTTGAAGGGGGCGCCCCTGAGGCTTGGGGCCCATAGAGACTACTATCACCGATACACGTTTTTCAGAGCCATTTTCTTCTATTTAAAAATCTTTGTTCTTAGACAGTCATACACTCTTCCTGAGCCCCCTCCTTCGACGATAATTTTCTTTAGATAAGTATTCTGAGTTTACACTTTTATGATGATGTAAAATCTAGTCACAGCTGAGCCATGTAGGAAGTGATGACTACTCCTTTACTGTAACTTTTGCTTCCTGTCAAAACTGTCGTGATTGCCTTTGGTTGGTTGTTTACTTTTCTATATGTTTATCCCTAGTTCAATAACTTCCTTATAGCTCAGATGGTAAGGAATCTGCCAACAACGCAGAAGACCCAGGTTTGATCCCTGGGTCAGGAAGATCCCCTAGAGAAGGAAATGGCAACCCACTCCAGTAGTCCTGCCTGGAGAATTCCATGGACAGTCCATAGGGTCGAAAAGAGTCAAACATGACTTAAGTGGCTAACACAAAAACACACACATCCATGATTCAACTTCAAACTCTTAGCAGTGTTCTAAATCCTCTACTTAAGATGCTGAGGTGTTTCATCCATTTCATTTTCCTCTCCTAGAGCTTCCAGGGTGCTCTCCTGAGATCTCCCCCCACCATTACTGTCTGGGGAATTCCCTTTACCTACTTTGAGCCTTAATGTTTAGTATACCGTACAATTTTCTTTTTCTCAGTTTACTGTCTTATTTTATAGAGCACATATTCTCCTGTCCTGAGACTTAATTGATAGTTTGGCTAGGTGTTATTGAATTATATGTTGGAAATATTTACTCAGACATCTTACAGTATTATTCTACTACCTTCCAACTTCTTAAACTTACTTTCACAGAGTCTTATTTTAGCCCTCCTGCTTCATTCCCACTCCAGAGCCATCTGGTGCCACCAATTTCTGGAGGGTTTTTGTTTTTTAGAGAGTGAGGGTATTAAGAGTCTGAAGTGTAAGTCAGGTTGTTGCTTGGCTCTCCTATTGCTAGCTTAAGTTTCAGTTTTCTTAGGTCTTGTAAATAATTTTCCAACATATCTTAGCTGTGTTTCTCCCTGTCCTCATCCTTGAGAGTTTATGCATTTTAGAAAATTCTTTTATCATTGTTTAGTGGAATATTGAGGAGTAAAATTTGATGCATAGGTTCAGTTCAGCATCTTACACATAAGTCTTTTTGGCTATAATAGCCTTTTAAAAATGTTTTTGTCTCTGGTCACTGGTTTAACACAATTTTCTTACTTTCCTGTTTTACAGTTCCTGATGAGCATCTGTTATCGTAAGTATATATCCTTTTGTATTTGGGGTTCTTTATAAACCACTAATGTGTGTTTTTAAAGGCCAGTTCTTTCAACGTCAACTTTTTTAATTTTAGAAAATATTCTTACTAAGCTAGAAACAATATTTTATTGATGTGATTGTTAAAAATCTGTCTCAAGTGAATAACCAGCACTGTACTTGACAGTACAAGGCACTCCCTTATTGTCCTAAGTGCCACTGTATTTTAACATTATTCTAAAAGGTGTAACTCCTACACTGCTAACACATGAAAAGAGAAGGACATTTGACCCTTGAACAACAACTCTTACACATACACTGCTCGGGGAGGCCTGTTCGCTGAGTGAGAGGCTAAGCGTATTTAAGAAATAAAATGTACTAGGTACATACACTAGAATATTATCCAAAAGTTAAATTTTAAAATATATGTTTGTGTATATATTCATATATATACACACACACATGTACACATACACACACATACATATATATGTGCATCATTCTCAGAAGCACACTGAATGGGAAAAAAGTTGCCCCAAAAGCCCAGAATATACTGTTCATGTTTTTAACTTAGAAAATATCACCATATGTATATATGTTTGTGCGTGTGTGTGTGTGTGTCTGTGTGTGCACATACACATATGTACTATGTATAGTAAAATATAAAAACATTAATATGAAATGTGTGTGGTTGCCTTGGGAATGAAGAAATTGAGGAAGAATAGGAAGGCCTGTGACATATAAAGAGTCTTCTTTATAAACAACATGTTAACATTTATTCTGGGTGGTTGATTATGTGGGATTTTGCTGTATTACGTTTTTTTCCAAATTAAATTTTCAGAAGCTGCTGATGGTAATCCTTCAGGTCGAGTCAGAGAGGTGGCTTTCAGTCCATCATCTAACCTGAGGCTCCTCTCCTTCCCAGGCTGAAATTTGTCTTCGGCTCATCAGCCGTCCAAGCCTTGGACCTAGTTGACCGCCAGTCTGTCACCTTAATCTCCTCGCCCAGCGGGAGGCGTGTTTACCAGGTAGAAACCCAGAGGGTGGAGTAATCTCAACCAGATCCCCTTAGGACAAATGTTTTCATGAATCTGTACGAAAGCTGGTGGACAGTTGAAAGGACTTGACCCAACTTAGTGAAATGAGAGTGTAAGTAGTTACAGTCAGATAGATGTGGCCTGTTAACCCCACCTGGGAGCAGCGTGTGGAATCAGCAATAATCCAGGAAGGCTCTTTGCCCAGGTCTGATGATCACAGCCAACTTTCCCTTTCTGTCATTTGACATACAGGGGTCACCCTGTTCCTTGTCTCTGCTTACAAGCAAAAGCCAAAATGCATTTTAAGGTCCTTTCACACATCAAGGTTTATCTAACAGAAACGATCTGTCAGAACTGTTGTTGGAAGCATTCACGAAGGCCACACTGTGCTGAATGTGGGCAGTTTACTTGGACCTTAGTTCAAGCGGACCTTAAGGTAGGCAGGTTTGTAAGGTACAAATCAGACTCCTATCAGACTCTGAATTACTTTCATGTATTGCTAATTCTCACCAAAAGCCCAGAAAGTTACTTATTTTGCTGAAAACTGAGATGCAGAAAATTAATAGTCCCCTATGGCAGCAGGGTTGTATAGCTGGCAGACGGTCCTGCCTGTCTCTATGTCAACAGCGAGCTAGACTCTCCACCCCCCCAAACCCCAAGTTTAGCCACGTTAGACGTGGTAAGCCAGCTGGGATTCAGAGAAGGGGATCTTGTGAATGAAATAAAAATGTTGGCAGTGGTCTCCAAAATTTTGTGTTTAGAAGGGGTAGAAGCAGCAGCCATCAGCTCTTGTATGAGATCCAGGCCTTATTGAAGACCAGGGGAGGTGGAACTTTTGAGCATTTGGGTTCTGGTTTACTTATGATGACTGTCCCAGAGTTAAGACCGTGGTGATTCATTTTTAGCAAGTGACTGAGCAAAGCCTCTCAGGCACATGGATGGCTTGGCCCATGAACTCACTATTCCATGCAGTAGGATGGTGCAGCCAGCTGGCACGTCCTCGTGCATTTCTGCCTGAAGTAAGCTGGGGTGATAAGTGCTGAATGCTGCAGTTAAAACTTCTGCATTGTATTTACTCAGAAGAGGCACTTATTAGAATTTTCTGTTGGTGAACATCATAGATTAAGAATCAGAACTCTTAAGCGATGTTGTTTGTACCTGAGGAAGGATTTCCATTTTCTTTCCTAGTGTATTTATTTTGGGGTTTTATGTAGCTAACGTACCCTTGTCAAAAAGGGCTTCTGAGTTTTCCCATGTCTTTTAGTTTCAGATTCTCTTGTTTCAGTTCCAACGTCAGCAGAACACTTGATCCACACAAGCATGATCTTGCTGTTAGTTAAAATCTCAAAGACTGTGTTGGAAATATTTCAGTTATCGTTGACTCATTATTCCTCCCACGATCACTGTGACTTTAGTTTTCATCATTTACATTCTGTATTATGTCATGTTGCTTTATTTATCATAAAAATGCAAAGTTCTCAGAATTGCGTTGGACTTTGAATTAAATGAGGTTGTAGAAACCTTACAGACACCCTCCAATTAACCTCAGTGGTTTCACTGTATATAGTAATATGGAAGGAATTTGGCTTAATTCAGAGGTTCTGTGAGATGATACAGGTTGAGTCAGATGTTGCCTTGTTACCCAGCTAGTTATCGTTCCATAGGTCGACCTTCTAACATTCTCATCTCCTCCAGGTGTGGTGGTAATTACCCTGAAGTCACACTCATGTTGTCACCTGAGTCGCTTTTTGATAAACTTCAGTCCTCCTAGGAAGGGGGATGCATCAGTCAGGAGGGGCCAAGTTACATTTGTAACAATGACCCCTAAATTTAAAATCTACAGATTTATGTCTCACTCCCTGTCCATCTCCATTGAGAGTCAGTTGCAGCTTTGATCCAGAACATCGTGGCCCAGGATCCCAGGTGATGGAGCAGCCTGTGTCTGGAACACTGTGGATCTCATAGCAGAGAGAAGTCAATGTCATAGGTATCCATGGTGAACATTTCTGCCTGGCCAGTCACACTTTACCGGCTAAAGCAGGTCACATAGTCAACCTGTATGTAACAGGGCAGGGACATATCAGCCTCTTTCTGAGAGGCACTGAACTCAAGGAACGGTGAATCGTATACAGTTCACCACTGTGATGGATGCTGAGGGCTTGGAGAAGCCATAAAGTAAACTGCTGGGGGTGGATGACCGTCCAGTGGGCCAGTCTCCTTAGAGCCTCACTGTGGCTGCAGCAGACTCCTCCCAGGGAGGTGTGGGCAAGTCCAGCCTAGGTCTGAGTATCATCCTGCCTGCATTCCTTTTGTAAAGTCTCCCCTCTGGGACTGACACTCCTGGCTCCGAGTGAGTGAGCTTGGAGCACTTCCTGTAAGAGGAGGTGGTTTTTTCCACAAAGGGTGAATTAGACAGTCCCTGAGGTCAGTTTCCAGATCCAAACACATCTGACTCAGATCTCTGCCCGATTATCAGGTTCATTAGTCGTCCACTTCTAGATAGAGAAGCCAACTGAGAAATGACTCTCTTTACCGTATTCACCGCCTTGGGCGGCTGCATGTCTTGAGTCCCAGCCAGGGAACTTCTGCAGAACTTCTCCCCACCCCTGAGTGGCCAGGCACTTACTTAGCCTCATGCAGAGAGTAATTGTCTGGGGACCCACCATAAGGAGGAAGTAGTCTGTGTGGAATCCCAGAGGCTTATGCCTAATTAACCATAAATCTAGAGAGAAGAAGAAATCATTGGTAATGGTTTAGAGACCCAAGAATTGTTGGTGTCCCTGCCGGACGTTGGTGGGTTTTCTTGCAGGACTGAGTGCGAACTAGTCTGCTTTCACGCTCTCCCTTCGGGAAAGGCAGCTCCTCCTCACACCCCCAGTGCTCACCAGTTAAAACATGTCAGCGCCTCAAGACTGGAAACGTGTGGTGTGACTTTTTAATGTCCGGTTTGTAATGGGGCTGAAGTGTGTAATGGGTTCAGTAGGCGTCCTGTTACCCAGTCACCGGCCATTTCTGGTCATCCTGCAGCCACCAAGGAGTCCTCCTGACTTGGCAAAAAAACCCCATGGTGACATGCCTGTACCAGGCGAAATGCTGGAGAGACAACACCTGACTCAATACTGCTATTTTTCAGTGGAAGTCTTAACCTGTGTGAGGAAAACAGGAGACAATTCTAGGAGCACTGACATTCCTTTTTTCCATGTAGATTGTCATCTCAGAGCCTGAAACAAACGTGAATGCCCTGGGGCACATCCCCCAGGGGCAGTTCCCTGTCACTGATCCACTGCAGGGGGTCTCTAGGTCCCTAGGATAGTAACTTTACTCCACTGGGACATGAGGAACAAAGCCCTCCACTTCCTGTCTCTGGCACCTGGGGGTGAGGATGGAGACAAGCCATTTCTCCAGGTCTGTCCAGCCACCCTCCAAACACAGGGTCCCCCGTGTCCCCTGACTGACAGCAAGGCCGTTGGCTCTAAACATGGCCTCCTGCCAGCCCTCCCAGGTCCCTGCCCTTATCCCATCCTGCTAGATAAGCAGGCAGACCTGGGCATGCCGCGCCCCATGGCAGCTGAGTCACCCCGTTAAAGGAGTCTCTGTTGCACGTGTTCCTCCCACTCCTCACTGGGCCTTTCCTGTCCTCAGACTCCTGCTAAGAGTGTGGTGGAGGCTTTAGACATTCACACACTTGCTGTGAAATGACTACAAAGGCTGACAAACACAAGTACAGTGCAGGGAGCCTTCTCTGTCTCTCTAGTCAACCCTCTGAATCCCCAGGCAAAGAAACAGCGGTTCGTGTGGAGGGCTCAGCCCACCTGAGACGCTTCTGTTTTGTGTGTGGAGGTGTCAGGACAGGGCACTGAGGCAGCAGGAGGGTCCCGTGGGCAGGTAGGCCCTCAGAGAACAGCCCTGCACCCTCATACAGGTACACTCAAGGGGAATAGCGGTTTCCCTGCTCACCTTTCCAGGTCTGACTCCACCTGTCCTCCCCTTTCCAGGTGCTTGGAAGCTCCGGGAGAACGTACACATGTCTGGCTTCCTGCCACTACTGCTCGTGCCCGGCGTTCACCTTCTCTGTGCTGCGGAAGGGGGACAGCCTCCTGGTGAGGACAGACGGGCCTCGGCCATGGCCGAGCTGGTGGACGGGGGTGGGTGGGTGGGGGACGCTGGGAGCCTCATTCTGCACCCTACATGGGATTTACCCTGTGTGGAAACAGATGGTAGTTCATTGTCCTTGACTTCAGTCAGTCAGCTATTCTGGCTTTACCCTCCCAAAATGCAGGAGCATTTTAGGAACTATGCCAGTTTCTTGTTTTAATTTAAAAGGTCAGAGATGAAGCTTCAGGAAGGCAGCAAGTAATCCCCAGAGTTGGCACCTGGGCAGTTCTCAGGCCCAGTAAAAACATGAGCCAAACTGGATGTTGTCAAGTGTGTGTGCCCCAACCTCCAGCCATGAGGCACTTCTTCCACTGCCCTTGGACAGCGTGGTGCTCAGCCTCGCTTGACTTTCACCAGGGCAGCAAAGCATGTTGGTGCCTTGGCCGATCTCACAGGAGCCCAAAGCGTCAGGCAGGAACGAGACCTCCTCACATCCGTCCCGAGTCCACAGGAGAACCACTACCCCACCTGAGGGCGGGGGAGCAATCTTTCCAGTCTTGCCAAGGGAGAAAATTACAGCATCCGCCCCCACTTTCCCCTTTCTTTACACAGTTGTCACACCTGTCAGGAAGTGGGTGGCAAGCGGGTTTTCCCATTGACAGGAAGCCTCAACTCAGTGATCTCACCTGAAAAACGACAGAGTTGGAGCCAGGCCCTCAGCAGCCCAAGTGGTGTACCCCACAGTATGAGGTCCAGGGTTAGAGTGGTGTGTGCGCCGTGGTGTGAGGTCCAGCACAGATCATGCCTGAGAGAGAGATAGGCGAGACAGTGAGGGTCCCGCCATCCCTGCTCTGGCTGTCCAGTGGTTAAGGACTGGTCCCCCTATGTAGACTCGGTGCATGTGTGTAAAATGAAGATAAGCCCTGTCCCCCAGGGGGCTGTCAGATTTAAATGAGATAATCCTTGAGATGCTCTTAGCAACACTGTACCTTGAAGAACCTTAGCCACTGCTGTTAACAGCTTTCTGAGGGCAAGGAAGAAAGTATAATTTAGGACTGAGATAAAGAGCCTATCTTGGTTTTCACTTGGTTTCACCTGTCCCTGCTGGATCTACACTGTTGCCCCAAACAGCAGGCCAAGTAATGATAAAAACCTCCTTGTCCACACGGACTCCTAGAAAGTAGACACCTGTCTAACCTTGGTCTGTGGTTCTAGGCAGTGGGTTCCAGGCCCCTGATGTGTGTGCCCCGCTCCTTTCCTGCTCTGTGAAGCCTGGCCCTCCTTGGTTCTAACTGGCTTGTGTATTGTCTGTCCTAGTGCAAGCACCTCTTGGCAGTTTACCTGAGTCAGGTCACAAGGACCTGTCAGCAGCTGAGTGTCTCTGACAAGCAACTGACTGACATACTGTCAGCAGAGAAGACACAGGAAGCATAAAAGTGCAGACGGAGCATCACTGACCATCTTTCAAAGTAGAAGTCCTGTCCAGAGACACACGTGCCCTGCATGGTTCACATGGATGAGATGTGGGCCAGACTTCACGTTAGTGTCCCCTTCCACCCTGGACTCCAGAGCCAGGACATGTATACAGTATGAAGCCCTCACGAAAAATCCAGCCTCCAAGCCCCATGAGTAAAAATTTCCAGATGTAATCAAGCATCTTAGACTCCAAAGCCTAACATCAAGTCGCATCCACAGTGAGAGAGATTTTCAAACAAAGTCCTAGTCCTTCTTAAGAGGGTAGAATGGGAGAGGAGACAGTACGATGGTTTAGATGTGCAAGTGTTAGTTCTTGGGCCCAGAAAGTCTTTCTGCAGTAAAAGGTCAGAGCAGGGATGTGGCTACAACAACAGCAGATATAGAGAGACGTTGGGGTACTGGTTTCAGCAGGCTCCAGACATTTCCATGTTGAGGCCAAAACAGTTACTTAAATAGGCTGTGCTGTTGGAAAGGTAGCACCTAGAACAAGAAAGTGCAGGTCTGCTCGGAGCACTTCTGAGTTTCGTAACAAGCGGGTGAGGGAGGCAGCCAGAGATGCTGTCGGGTGTTCCAGGCTGAGTGAGAAAGGGACTCTCTTGGAGCCCAAGAGAGAGCAAAGGAGCTGTGATGGAAGGAAATGAACACAAGACGGAGCTGAGACAAGACAGGCACCTCCCCCAGCGACAACCATCCACAGCTGAACAGGGTCCTAGGACAGGCTTTCCCTGTCTCTCTGGGGCTTGACGTCCTTGCAGGGTTACTGCAGGAGGAGCTGAGCCAGCCACCAGACAGGCGAAATGGATGGTCTTGCAGCCTGGGTACTCCCAACCCTGTACCCCTGAAACAGGAGGTGCTAAGGAATGAATGTGTGGAAGGTCACAACGGCGCAAGCTTCTATGGTTGGCACAGCCATCTCCTAGGCGGTGGTGTGGCAAATAAAACCTGTCAAGGCTCTACTCAGGAAACGGGCCTGGGTGTGAACTTATTTCAGGATACGGAACAGAAGGTAGGTGAGCTCTGCAGCAAGCTGGCACAACACCCAGAACATGTTAAGTTTTTATTTTTATTTCACCTCATACAGAAACACAGTTACATAACCCACCTTAGTAAAATTTTCACTTTGGGGTCCAGCATCATGGCCAAACTTGAACTTGGGAGAGACGTAAAAATCACCACCTAGCTCTGGAAGGGGATTGGAGCCTGGTAGTAGAGGATCCCGCTTCTCCAGCTGCTTCTGGGGTGGGGTGCTGTACATGGAGCACAATGTTGTTGAGCCTGCCATGATGTTCTACGTAAGAACTTACAAGCCTGTCATTTCCCTAAAACAGCAGTCTTGGTTGAAGATTCATAATTTTACTTTTCCTGGTCACCTTCCTCAGAACAGGTATTATTTTTAACATGTCCAACCTTTCCCATTGCCTCCAAGTTAAAAAAATACTTGTTTTATAATAGTTCACAGTATGTCACAGTAAAATAGTTTTGATCATTTTCTACTATAAAAGAGGCAGACTCTTAAAAAAAAAGCAGAACATACTTTTACAGTCCATTCATACCATCAGCATCATCCACACAAAGCAGCCAGAGAACCATAAATACATTTGTCAACCTCAGGAAGTAGTAGTCACATGTTAACGAGGTACTTGGAACCTCCAGGGAAGCACCAGGAAGAGGCAACCGGCTGGCCTGTGAGGGTTGCTGTCTTTCCAGTGAGAACTGGCCAAGCGTGCCCCATCCCTTTGTTACTGAACCTTCTCCTGGAAGAGGCCAGAGCCTGGGTCATAGGCCCAGCTGGAGAGTGGGCTGCGACCCCACCTGCCCCTCCCCACTCTTGAAGACGTCCGTCTGGCAGAAGATGTACCTGGAAATGATTTTGTGAAAAGTGTAGCGGAAGTCTCGGTTCCGGTAGGCGAGACGATGGGGTTGACAGCAGAGTTGGCGTGTGACAGGAGGATGGCTATGTTCATCGCCCACTTGGGCTTCTCCTTGGCCCAGGTTGGCTGGAAGAGCGAGGCGCAGTTGATGGCATGGACCGGCAGCCAGCACAGGGCAAAGATGCCAACAATCATGGCCAGGGACTTGGCTGCGTGGATCTCCCGCTGGAGGATGGTCCTTGAGTGGTCCATGAGCTCTGTGCGCTGCAGCTGCCTGCAGGCCACCAGGAAGATCTTGACGTAGATGACCAGCATGATGAGCAGTGGGGGCAGGACACAGCCAAAGAAGTTGAAGTACACCATGTAGCTCATGGGCACCACGTTTTCGAAGAGACACCTGATGAGGCAGCAGCTCACATTCGCGGCTCCATCCCCCGGCTCCGTGCAGTTGATGGCACTTTTTCTGCTGTTCCACCCCAAGAACGGTGTCAGGCCAATGCCAAAGGCAAGGCCCCAGAGGGCAGCTATGACTCCTCTTGCTCGGGTCCCAGTGACCAGACTCTTATACCTGTTCAAAAGGACATGGTCTGTTACAGCAAACTCAGAGCACCCCACCATCTCTCCTTTCTGTGCCAGGACTTGACCCCAACAGCCTCAGATCCACACTCAGAGGGTGCTAGGGGCTTTGGTCTGCAACGCTGATGACAGTCAAATGTATAAATAGCTTTGCTTCAGCAAGATTCTCATTCTTACTAACATCTCTGTCTGATGATAAATAATGGTCAAGAAGAGCAAGTAGCAAATTTTTTAAATATTTGTTCGGCTACACAAGCTCTTAGTTGCAGCAGTCAGGATCTTTCAGTTACAGTATGCAGGATACCAAGGGAACATTTCATGCAAAGATGGGCTCAGTAAAGGACAGAAATGGTATGGACTTAACAGAAGCAGAAGATATTAAGAAGAGGTGTCAAGAATACACAGAAGAACTGTACAAAAAGATCTTCATCACCCAGATAATTACAATGGTGTGATCACTCACACTCACCTAGAGCCAGACTTCTGGGAATGCAAAGTCAAGTGGGCCTTGGAAAGCATCACTACAAACAAAGCTAGTGGAGGTGATGGAATTCCAGTTGATCTATTTCAAATCCTGAAAGATGATGCTGTGAAAGTGCTGCACTCAATATCTAGCAAATTTGGAAAACTCAGCAGTGGCCACAGGACTGGAAAAGGTCAGTTTTCATTCCAATCCCAAAGAAAGGCAGTGCCAAAGAATGCTCAAATTGCTGCACAGTTGTACTCATCTCACACACTAGTAAAGTAATGCTCAAAATTCTCCAAGCCAGGCTTCAGCAATACATGAACCATGAACTTCCAGGTGTTCAAGCTGGTTTTAGAAAAGGCAGAGGAACCAGAGATCAAATTGCCAACATCTTGCTGGATCATCGAAAAAGCAAGAGAGTTTCAGAAAAACGTTTATTTCTGCTTTATTGACTATGCCAAAGCCTTTGACTGTGTGGATCACAATAAACTCTGACCTGCCTCTTGAAAAACCTGTATGCAGATCAGGAAGCAACAGTTAGAACTGGACATGGAACAATGGACTGGTTCCAATAGGAAAAGGAGTACGTCAAGGCTGTATATTGTCACCCTGCTTATTTAACTTATATGCAGAGTACATCATGAGAAACGCTGGGCTGGAAGAAGCACAAGCTGGAATCAATATTACTGTGAGAAATTTCAATAACCTCAGATATGCAGATGACACCACCCTTATGGCAGAAAGTGAAAAAGAACTAAAGAGCCTCTTGATGAAAGTGAAAGAGGAGAGTGAAAAAGTTGGCTTAAAGCTCAACATTGAGAAAACGAAGATCATGGCATCTGGTCTCATCACTTCATGGCAAATAGATGGGGAAACCGTGGCTGACTTTATTTTGGGGGCTCCAAAATCACTGCAGATGGTGATTGTAGCCATGAAATTAAAAGATTCTTACTCCTTGGAAGGAAAGTTATGGCCAACCTAGATAGCATATTCAAAAGCAGAGACATTACTTTGTCAACAAAGATCTGTCTAGTCAAGGCTATGGTTTTTCCAGTAGTCATGTATGGATGTGAAAGTTGGATTATAAAGAAAGCTGAGCACCGAAGAATTGATGGTTTTGAACTGTGGTGTTGGAGAAGACTCTTGAGAGTCCCTTGGACTTCAAGGAGATCCAGCCAGTCCATCCTAAAGGAGATCAGTCCTGGATGTTCATTGGAAGGAATGATGCTAAAGCTGAAACGCCAATACTTTGGCCACCTCATGTGAAGACCTGACTCATTTGAAAAGACCATGATGCTGGGAAAGATTGAGGGCAGGAGGAGAAGGGGATGACAGGATAAGATGGTTGGATGGCATCACTGACTCAATGGACATGGGTTTGGGTGGACTCCGGCAGTTGGTGATGGACAGGGAGGCCTGGCATGCTACAATTCACGGGGTCGCAAAGAGTCGGACACGACTGAGCAACTGAACTGAACTGATGCAGGATCTAGTTCCCTGACCAGGAATCAAACCTGGACCCTCTGGTTTGGAAGCATGGAGTCCTAGCCACTGGACCACCAGGGAAGTCCCAAGTGGCAGATTCTTAAAGGCTGTTTTTTGATTACCCAGATATCAACCTTGGGTCTAGATCTCCTACAAGACACAAATATAGGGGGTCAAGATACACAAGGGAACAGAACCCACAAAGACCCCTGCTCTTCAGGGACTTAGTTCTAGTAGGGGGACAGATCATAATGAAAAACAAACATCAGTAAGTTACATGGTGTGTTAGAAGGAGACGCATAATATAAAAAGGAAAAAGCAGACTGCGGAAGGTGAGGTGTGATAAGATGCCCTTGAACAAGAACCTGAGAAGTGAGGCCTGGAGGCCCCTTGAGTCAGGCAGCTCCACCTGGTGGCTCTGGGCGAGAAGACTGGTCTCCCACAAACCCAGGAAGAACTGTTCCACCCCCTACCTCCTGCACTGAACTCCTGGGGAGATGCTGAGAACACTTCTGGAAGCATCCCTGGCTGTCTCAGCTCAGCAAAGCTGATAAAATTGGGAAGGAATGTAGCAAGTATTAAATTTTTAAAGTAACTTTTAGACCATTAATTCTTACTTAAAATCTCTATAAATCATAATACATGTTTTGGACATTTTGCTATCAACTAGCCTAAGACAACAGTTTATAGCAAAGACAAATTTTGCTATTCATAAGTGGCCCCTAATTTGTATTCAACATAATGTATTAGAAAAAGATGAAATAAAATCATTAACCTCTGCGAAGAGAGCTGGGCAATAACGGTACATGTTATCCTGGGACTTGTCTATGGAAAGTGTCCAATCTCCTTTGCTGTAGGACCAAGCCCACACTTGTCGTGTGGCCCAAAGAGCCTCAGGCCATGGCCCCATGTGCCCCCGGCCTGTGGCTAGCCACAGCGGCCTCCTGGCCCAACTGCTGTCTCAAAGGTCACCTCCTTTCCGGCTCAGCTCTTGGGTGGAGAGGGCCACGCCCACTCTCCTGACACACACCTGTCACAGGGCTTTGTTTATGTTACAGGTGTCTGCCCTTCGACTAGAACATCCAGCCTCTTAAGGACTCGGACCTCGTCCCTTTGCATCAGCATCCCCAGGAGCTAGCAAAGTTCCTGGCACATTAGTAATGAGCTCACACACACACATTCTGAGACAGCTTTAGAGAGCCTGCTCCTTAGAACACCCGATGCTGGGGCCTGGACGGGCAGCAGAACTGGCCCACTGGGGAGGTCTCACCTCCCATCGGCCACAATCCCTCATCTCTGCTCTCAGCAACAGGCAGCTCAGCTGAGGGGCCTTGATGGCAAAGGACCTGCGGGCGCAGCTGCCATTCAGCTGCATCTATTTCCAACTCCCCTCTGCTTCCCTCCTCATTTAGGAATGTAAAGCCATTTCTTACAGAAATATCTTTCCCGGCCATGACTGCACCAGGGACGTGAAGAACGCAGTCAGGCCCTTGCAGGGTAACAGGGCCACCTCCTGCAGACAAAACTCTTGGTCACAGAACCTTAGGCCCACGAGACAGCCTCTGCAGCGGCCCTGCCCTCACACCTCTGCTTTTCTGAAGTGCATACAGCTGAGTGCAGACCAGCCCCAGGGATGAATTAGATCAGGGCAAGCAAATTCTCTCTCAGTCATGGACTGGGGTGGCTACAGGAGCTGGTTTTAGCCAATGAGACAAAGGAAGTCTGCTAGAATACTTCCAAGGGAGACTTTACATGGTAAAAGGAGAGAGACCCATGAGGAGAGCTCCTGCCCCATGCCCATCCCTTTCTGCTCTTCCAGGAGGCCGTGAAGCCCAGAGCTGCAGCAGCCATCCTGTGACCATGAGGCAGGAGCCTGAAAAACAAGGCTAATGGCAAAGCAGAAGTAAGGAAAGAGTCCCGGTTCTCAATGGTGTGTTTTAACCCCTACACCAACTCTAGAACCACCACGGTTCCGTATTCTAGCTCAAGAGAGAATCGACAGTCTTGACTGCTTAAAAGTCACTGTTACCTGCAGCTAAAAGCATGCTTATATAAACTGGAAGGGATTATTATCTTGTCTAGTCCAACTTTTCTATTTTACAAATGAGGAAATAGAGATACAAAGTTTCTAGGTAACAAAGGCAATATAAGAATATAAGAACCAAAGACCAAAGCTAAGTTCGGATTTGAGGCCCCTGTTCCTCATACCACATTATGTTGCTTTTTAACTTCACCTGTGTCTGAGCAACATTAGAGTCCTCTGTACACAAAAGGGTCCCAGGGGTGGGGGCGGGGGGTGGGGGTGGGGGTTTCCTGCCAGAGTTCAAACCAGCTGGAACGCAACCACATCTGAACTTCTCACAACTACTGGATCCTGCCTGTGAAAAATAACTTTCATGCTCAGTTGTCTTAGATGAGAAAAAGCAGCTAATTTCATCTGGGGAGCCGCTGGTCACAGCCTTCTCTGTGAACCCCATCACGGCCTTTCTCTAGTGGTTCATTATTTCATTCAGAGTTCTCCCTTTGAGCCATGCACTCTGCTGGCACAGTGAACAGAATCACGGCCCTTGTGGGTAACAGAGCTAATGGAATAGACAGAAAATAAACAGGTAAACACACAAACATACAAGTCGGAAGGAATTTGGCCAAATCAAAATGAACAGGGTACAGATAAGAGAAAGCCAGGAAGAGCTCAGACACGGCATCAGGGAAGCCTCTTAGACAGTGGCAGAGAAGGAGAGAAGGGTCTGGAAACTGGGAAGAGTGGCTTTCTAAGCAGAGGAAACTGACTACAGCCATGAAATTAAAAGCTGCTTGCTCCCTGGAAGAAAAGCTATGACAGACTAGACAGTGTATTAAAGAGCAGAGATCACTTTGTTCACAGATGACTGTATAGTCAAAGCTACGGTTTTTCCAGTAGTCATGTATGGATGGATATGAGAGTTGGACCATAAAGAAGGCTGAGCACCTAAGAATTGATGGTTTTGAACTGTGGTGTTGGAAAAGACTCTTGAGAGTCCCTTGGACAGCAAGGAGATCAAACCAGTCAATCCTAAAGGAAATCAACCCTGAATATTCATTGGAAAGCCTGATGATGAAGCTGAAGCTCCGATACTTTGGCCACCTGATGCAAAGAGTCGACTCACTGGAAAAGACCCCGATGCTGGGAAAGACTGAAAGCAGGAAGAGAAGGGGATAACAGAGGATGAAATGGCTGGATGGCATCACTGACTCAATGGACATGAGTTTGAGCAAGCTTAGGGAGATAGTGACGGACAGGGGAACCTGTGTTGCTGCAGTCCATGGGGTCAGAGTCGGACACGACAGAGCAACTCAACAACAAGAAGCAGAGAGAACAGAATATGCAAGGCTTCCAGACAGGAAGGGATTTCACTCTCCCAGAGAAGCAGGAGGGAATGTGAATGAACCTCAAGCAAGGCGGGGCGTCCTCAGGCCACAGGGAGGGGCAAAGTGTGACACTCAGCTGCCCCAGGGCAGTGAGGAGCCAGGGGGTGGAGGGCTGGGCCCCAAGGTATGCTGTGCTGGTATAGAGATCCCTGCAAAGATGGAGTTCAGCAGAGCAAGAAGGCAAGCAGGGCAGTTAGGAAACTTTCAGTGGTTGACTTGAGAGACGACACTGGTGTGGAGCAAGGTGACAGCAAGGACTGTACACACAGACACCCCGCTGGAGCAGCCTCTGAATCTCACGGCCAGATGACCTGTCCTGGAGACACGTCCCTGCAGACCGCCCCCCACCAGCTGTACAGAGCACATCAGAAACACGGCCTCCCCACCACCTGCAGGCCCGCGCATCTCCACTCAGCCTGCGCCCAAGGTCAACACTGCCACTTTCGGCTCACAGAGGTGGACACTGGCCTGCGGCTCCAAAGCCACAGTGAGAATACAAAGCCACTCATCCAATCTGATTCCACTTGTGTCCAAGGCAGGTATTGTCCTCCTCAGGACCCTGTGGTTCTTCCCCCAATCCCAGCTCCCGCCCACACCCCACCTGCCTGCTCACCCAGCCACGGGCCCAGTGTGGGTGTGTGTGGGTGCAGCCAGCCCAGTTCAGCCTCCCTCTGCTCTTGCAAAGCTGCTGCTGGTGCCAGGGATTCCCCGCCCCCGACTCTGCGGGCAGCCACGTGGGAACTGGCAGAGGCCTCTGCTGCCCTCTTGGTAGGCAGTCCTTAAAAGGTGGCAGAAAGACTTCTGCTAGTGACACAACTAGATCCCTGGGGGGTGGGTGGGGGATTTAAGGCAGAGGCACAACTGGCACCAGAGCTGCAGCCCCACGATGGCAGGACAATCAGTGACCAGGTGGCGCTGCCTGGACCCGGGCACAGGTGAGGGACGGCCAGGGGTTCTGGAGAGCAGGCAAGGGTTGATGCACTGGGCAGAAGGCTGTGGGGATGATCCCCAGGGGCCCTGGCATCTCATGAGGGCTCCACTCCCCTCCTCCCATGTCCCCTCCCATCTCCCACTTCCGGCTGGGCCTCTGTCCTCTCCAGAATGCCCGGTTTCCACCTGCCCACCCCCTCATCCTTCTCCCTGTGCCCCTCTGGTCTCAGAACATCCTCACGTGTCCCCAAACCATTCCTGAAATGCAGGCAACATGTCCTTTCCTACATGTGCCTCAAGTGCAGGGTGAGTAAGTGGAAGGTGATGGATAGAGGAGATAGGTGCCTTCCCTATTCCGAACAAGCAGGACCAGCTCCAGCCACACAGAAGGGTGTCCTGGGGGCATCTGGTTCTGGGAAGTGACTGAATCCTTGCTATGCTGGACACCCTCCCCCACCCCCCCAAACCCTACCACTACAGACGAGCCGTATCAAGTCAGTCACATGGCCGGAGTCAACAGAAGGGAACAAGCAGTGTGGACGGCGGGTTAGTCATGAAAGAGGGCTCGCCGGGCACAGTTGAACCAGCACTGGTCTATTTCTGGTGCAGGGCTCCTCCTCCCCTGCAGCCATCTCAGACCAGCCAGTCTCAGGATTCCCAGCGCTCAGGGAGCTGTGAGTTCAGCGGATCCCCAAGGGCAGCTGTCCCTGGCAGTGACACTGAGTCCAGACAGGGAGAGTCTGAGCTCTGCTCTCAGAAAAACGGGGCCCTTGGTGGCAGCGGAACCCGCCCCGCTGCTGCCTGGCCTTTGATCCCAGACATCATGTGCACGAAGCACTTTCTGCATGCAGGTCACTAAGCAAACACACACGGAGTTCTGTCCTGCTTCTTAAAATTGCTCAGTGTCTTTTTTTTTTGCTCAGTGTCTTTTTTTCTTTACGTTCAATCTCACTCACAGTTTCATTCCTCTGTAACAGAAATACTTCTGCTCTGAAGCAATGTATAATCCTTAGAAAATTTCTCATCCTCTAAAACCACACACAAATAACAACAGGACTTACATGACAAGGGGCGAGGACAGACCTCTCAAAACCTACCAAGCGCTGTAACTAGAGCACTAACAAAGTAACTCTCACCACCCAGGGGGTAGGTCTCTCGGGGTAGAGCTGCCCTGGTGAATATTAACAATGTACCAGGAAGTCTAATGGAAATCCTGGCAAAACTGCAATGAGAGCAAGGCTGACGGATGCCAAGACGACGTAGCTGGACGAGGAGATGTGAGTGAGTGAGACCACTCGCTGCACTGGGTGCCAGTGGGGTGGGGGTGGAGGTGCAGGGTGGCCAGCAGGCAGAGAGGCCCAGACCTGGGTCCTGCTTTACTCTCCTTGGCCCCTCTGGGCCGCACAGCAGTCACACTGAGGGGTCTTTCCTCTCCTGCTGAAGCCAGTGATGTTAACATCACCAAGACAACACCTGCATCGCCCCAATACCTTTCTGTTCACCCAGCACATGTGCTGCCATTCACACGACAGGAACCCCCCCGCCTGGGGAAGGACAGCTGTCACATTAATTATCAAACACATCTGTCACCACGCACATAACCAGTTAGACACCAAGAGGCATGTGGATCCTGGTGATGGTAACGTTGATGCGAAGTGGTCATTGGAGTGTCCACTAGGCTTCTCCACTATAACTGCTCCACTATTTATGATGAGTTGTATCTTGTGGTGCATGTACTTTGAGATTTTGTAAATATACCTGGACTTCCCTGGTGGTTCAGATGGTAAACAATCTACCTGCAATGCAGGAGACCTGGGTTTGATCCCTGAGTTGGGAAGATCCCTGGAGAAGAGAATGGCAACCCATTCCAGTATTCTTGCCTGGGGAATCTTATGGACAGAGGAGTCTGGCGAGCTGAGTCCATGAGGTGAGTATCTTGGCTCTCTTTTAAGTTCCATCAGTGAGTCTTATCACCTATTGACTTCTTGCCTGAACCGGTTACTACGCTGACAGCTGCCAAATGATGACCTGCTTATTAACGCCATCATCCTGCTCATTAATGAGAGAGTGAGAGTTCTTCCAAGTGGTTATCTAACAAAACAAAACAAAGTTCTCCTCACTCTACTCATCTCAAGGGCCAGAAGAGACGACACTCCAGCATCCACGAGCACACCAGCCAGATCTTGGCTCCTAGACACCGTTCTCCACTGAAAGGAAACAGAGGGCTCCTTGGAGAAACGGCTGATTCCAACGCTAGAACACACAACGGAGCCTGAAAAACCTTTCTGTGCCAGAACATAAGATGTGCTCAAAAATGTAATGGGAACGCTCAGGCAGAAGTCAGCCTGAATGGGCTCCCATCCTCCAAGCCTGGGCAGGAATAGACGGTAACACAATACGTGAAAATAACATTCCCTAAGTCCACTGTGTATAAAAAAGTAATTTAAGGAAGAGCAAAGAAAAGGCAACCTCTTCCCTATAGAAGAAAGCCAACTGATACAGTAAAACAACTGAGAAAAAATAAAATTACCATCTGACAGGGTGTAACTGATCTAAGAAGAATCATCGGTGAGAAAGCACAGCTTCACTGTGATGAACCCTGGCAGCCACAGCTGTAACTAAGTGAGCTCTAAAATGACAGCAGTGGACAGGTGGACCCCGAGCGCCTTTTTTTGTGACAGGTGGAAATGGACACAACATCAAGCAGGCAGTGTTCCCACCAGAAACTGGACTTAATCGCAAGGAAACAACCAAACCAAAAACAATGTATTGAAAGAGAAGGAAAAAAGGCTGAGGAACTCTTCTGATGAAAGAAAACCAGGACTTTCCTGGTGGTCCAGTGGCTAAGATTCTGAGCTCCCACTGCAGGGGGCCTGTGTTTGATCCCTGGCAGGGGAACTAGATCCCACATGCTGCAACTAAGAGATCCCATGAACCACAGCTAAGCCCCAGTACAAGCAAATAAATAAATGTTTACAAACAAATAAACAAAGCCAAAAGAACATATTAGATGCACACGTGACCTTTTACTGGAAACCTGGATTTTTTTTTTTTTTAACTGTAAAGAACATGATCAGGGCAATTGGGACATCTGACTATAGACTATATCATGTCAGTCTTAAAGCTCCTGAGTATAACTGTGCCTGTGGGTGTGGGTGGGTGTAAGACAGAGGAAGCAAAAGTAGTAAAATGTAAGCAATTAGGGATTTGTATTAGCTTTGCAATTTAGAAGTTGTGAAAAAAACACACTAGTTCAGAATGACTCATTCTTTCTGAAACCACAGACTAGATGAGTCAGATGGATACAAATATGTGTGTATACAAACACACACAGATATAGGTACAGAGACATATATACACATCCATTAATAGCAAGGACTTTTAAAATTTTCAGAATGGGTACAGTATATGTGTGCTTGTATATGTATGTACACACACACACATTCATTGTGTAATTCTTTTAAAGTCCTTGCTATTAAAAAAACTACATTTCTAATGATTTTAGAAAATGCCAAACTTAAGAGCTAAGTCTCCTCTTGGAAACACAACCTTGTTTTTCTCCTTCCTTTCCTTGTGGGTCACCCGAGGACTCCCGCTCTACCCTGCTTTATCCTGAAGACACCTTCCATGGGCTCATTGTATCTTGGCCACAAGGTGGTCCACGCCTATCAGGGAAGGCCCCCCAGCACACACGTGTGCACACACAAGCACACAGGCCGCCTCCTGTGTGCTGGAGGCCCAGTGCAATCACTGGGCCGCCTGCTGGGGAGGCTGAGGGAGCAGCACGAACCCTGCATTAACAGGCGAATCATCTAGAAAGTGCCCCACATGCACAGAAGTTGTGAGGGCGCCTCTCAGAGAGAGTGCCGTGAGAATCAGGAAAAGCCGGAAGGTGCAGAATGTGGCAGGCAGGGGAACGGCAGGTGCAAGGGCCTGACCTCAGCCAGGGAACGGAGGCGGTTCCTGAGAAGCAGAGTAGACACATAAAGGGTAAGGGAGGGGGAGGCTGGAGGAGAGACCAGAACCGGTGGGAGGCCGGCCTCAGCCCCAGACGCCGCAGAGAGCATCAGGTCGAGGAAAGAGGGGCGGTATGGGTGCAGAGCTGGTGTCGGGAACAGGGCGGAAGCAGAGAAGCCACCAAAGAGACCTGGCTTGGGGTGGGGGCAAGTGCAGCCTACAGCACCTGTCTGTGATGCCTTTCAACAAAGATTTGTTGTTCAGTCGCTCAGTCATGTCCAACTCTTTGCAACCTCAACTGCAGCATGCCAGGCTTTCCTGTTCTTCATTATCTCCTAGAGTGTGCTCAAACTCTTGTCCATTGAGTCAGTGATGCCATCCAACCATCTCATCCTCCGACACCCCCTTTTCCTCCTGCCCTCAACCTTGCCCAGCATCAGGGTCTTTTCCAATGAGGTTGATTTTTGCATCAGTTGGCCAAAGTATTGGAGCTTCAGTATCAGTCCTTCCAATGAATATTCAGGGTTGATTTCCTTTAGGATTAACTGCTTTGATCTCCATGCTGTCCAAGGGACTCTCAAGAGTCTTCTCCAGTACCAAAATTTAATATTTACAGTCTCCATATTAAAAAAACATAGTGAGTACACGGCCATCTGTCCCTGACCAGCCGTGTCTCTGGCCCTGCTCACTGACTGTCACCCCAGGGCCCACCTCTGGCCTCAGGGTCCGCTCCTGTCTAGATGTCCAGTCAGCCTGGCAGCCCCTCTGCTCTGGACTCTGCTGACCTCCCAGCTGCCTCTGGCATCAGCCTTCTTCCGGCTGGAGAAGTCCAGACGCTTCCCACCTCAAGGATCCCTAGACTCTGTCTCCATCTCCGTGGCCTCTGCGCCAGCCACGCTCCTTCCTTCTCACCCAGTGGCAGTGGGCTGCCCTCCAGTCCATGCCCCTGCCATCTGCCAGAGTGGCTGTGCAGTAATGCAAACCCGACCTCAGCAAACTCCTGATTAAAAGCCCCTCCTGGCCTTCCAGGTCCCACCTAATTGTCACCTCTCAGAAAACCATGTTTAAGGGCAGCAGAAAGGAAGTAAACTCAAAACCCTCCTAAAAGCGTAAGTTGAAGGAGACGCCCAGCAAGCCAGAGAATCTGGTGAGTTTCCAGAAGCCAGAGGGCAGATGGGATTGTCGGGAGGGGCATGGAGCCTTGAATCAGAAACAGGGCAGCTGGGATAAGAGGCTCCAACCTCGCGGACAGCAGGGTCCAGACAGTATTTAGAGGAGCGGAGGTCAAGGAAAAGGCTTGCTGGCCAGCCTGGGGCAGCCTCACCCGACTCTCACTGCGCTGGGCATATATTCCTTGACACTCCACCCTCCCCTCAAGCTGAAGCTCCAGACCCAGCGACAGAGGATAGGGTTGGGGGGGGGGGAGAGTTTTGATTATATATATAGTCGGTGCCACAGCAAGAATCTCAATCATGTGAATCCAAAACTGGCCTTTCAAAGTCAAGTCCAGAAACTTAGCCTTAAATCAAAAGGAAAAATATGAATGCTAAAATTAAAAAGAAGAACTGGGGTGGGTGAAGTCAAGGAACTCGCCCAGGGGAGAATGAAGAGGTAAGCATTGGATCCTTATGTGTAAGAGGACTTCTAAGAGACAAAATCAGTCAAGGAGGGAAAGTCTCCACCTATCAAGAACCCCAGAAGGAAAAATAGGAAATGGACATAAGAAAATAATCTAGAAAACTTCTGTTTTAATATTTCAGAGCTGACAGAAAATCTGTCTTCAGACTGGAAAGATGTCATCCTCAGATGAAGGAGAAGAGCTGAAAGTGAGAGAGCCAACCTCATGGGCTTCCCTGGTGGCTCAGATTGTATAGAATCCACCTGCAATGCGGGAGACCCACATTGGATCCCTGGGTCGGGAAGATCCCCTGGAGAAGCAAATGGCAACCCACTCCAGTAGCAAGCCTGGAGAATTCCATGGACAAAGGAACTAACACTTTCACTTCATGCAATTTTAGGACACCAAGCAAAGCAAAAGATCCCAAAGGCTTCCAAGGAAACAAGAGTTACAAAGAAGAACCACACCCACACCCACGTCAGATTTCTTGAGCAACCCTGGATGCCAAAGCAACGCCTTCTAGCCTCTGACCATATCCAGTCCAACCATCAACCACATGTGAGAAAGAAACCATGTTTTTGGCATGGAAGAACCCAGGTCCTAAAAATGATCCCTAAAGGTGGTACACAGACACACAGATGTGGGATTCCCAGAAAGAGGAAAGCAAACATGGCGGCGGCAAGAAATGGCAGAACCACCTGAAGAGCATGACAGGCAGAACCACGGCGGCACCTACATGGTGCCAGCACCCTCCACCACGAGGACATGTGGGAGCCAGGCTGTCTTTTAATTTCCAAATGGGAAGCTCATGGTCCAAACATGGGGCAGACTAAAATCTGACATCATTCTGATCAGTGGGAGGCACCCACAAACAGAACCTGAGTGACCCGCCTTTAGAACCGTCTCAAACAGCAACCCACTCCAGTATTCTTGCCTAGGAAACCCCATGGACAGAGGGGCCTGGTGGGCTACAGTTTATGGGGTTGCAGAGTCAGTCGCGACTTAGCAACTGAGCACATACCTGGAGAAGATGAGTTAGTGACAGGCGTGCATTTCTGTTCCGGTCGAATGCTCTGCTCAGGTTGAGTGAGAAACACATGAGCAGAACATGATATTATACATGCCAGATATCTGTTTCCACCTTTTGGAACTTCTCCACAAAGTGCAGGGAACTTTACCATAGGTATGAATAAAATGCAGACGATATTAATGTTGACAGTGTAAAAACAGTAGTATAGTATAAACGTATTCAATACGTAATTTCTGTAGAAAAAAAATTAGAAGCAGCGGAGGTGTCTGACAGGCAAAGTGGGAAACCAAAGGTCAGACTGGGTGACTTACTTCCCACAATTTACCTTTTACACAGTTATAATCTCTTTACTACAGCAGGGATCACCTTTTGAAAATGAAACCTCTATCAAGTAGGCAAAACCACATACCTGCTCAAAAGTGCGGTAGAGATGGGGTGACAGCAGGGACAGAGAGAGGGGGGGAGGAACACTTTTCCTTCTTTTTCTGGACAGCTAACACATACTGCCTACTGAAATATGATCCACAGGGAAAAATCAAAATGTAACAGAAATTGAAGGGAACAGGGTGGGGAAGAGGGCTTGGGTTGCATGGGAGAGAATCAACAGATTCTGTTAAAGGAGGCAACACAAACCCAGTGGTCACCGCAGAGGGGGCATCCGGGCGGGAGGGCCGCCCAGGCAGAGTGGCTGGTGTGGGCTTGCCTTTTGAACCCTCTGTGCTTCTGAATGCTGACTTCTTCACACTGGTTGATTTCTAACACAAAACAAACAGAACCAAGTCCTTCATGGACTTATGGTGTCTTGAGGACAAAATCCAAGCTTCTAGGCAAGCTTGGGGCTCCCCTGGACCTGCTGAGCTGGGACCCCTACCCTGAAGCCGGCAGCCTCGCTCCTCTGGCACAGGCCCCACCACAGCTCAAAACACTCCAGCCTCCCATCTGTCCCCCACAGGAGACTCCAGCCTCTGCCCTCCAGAGACAGCACTGCTCCCCTTGTCAGCCTGGTGAGTTGGAAGGCCACACTCAGTCTGTTCCCAACTTTAATTATTTCAAAGAAGGGACATTTGCTTCTTGCTGCTCAGTTCCTGCTGCCTAGGGCAGTGTCTCCAGCCTCTGAGGTCAAGAGCTGCTGCTGCTGCTGCTGCTGCTTCTAAGTCGCTTCAGTTGTGTCCGACTCTGTGCGACCCCATAGACGGCAGCCCACCAGGCTCCCCAGTCCCTGGGATTCTCCAGGCAAGAATACTGGAGTGGGTTGCCATTTCCTTCTCCAATGCATGAAAGTGAAAAGTGAAAGTGAGGTCGCTCAGCCGTGTCTCACTCAGTGACCCCATGGACTGTAGCCCACCAGGCTCCTCTGTCCATGGGATTTTCCAGGCAAGAGTACTGGAGTGGGGTGCCATTGCCTTCTCCAGAGGTCAAGAGCACAACCTCTTAATGGGTTCCGAGGTGGGGGAGGAGGGGCGGGGGGACAGGGAGAAGCACAGGGAAGCCCAGTTCCTGAGGGTAATGAATCAGAAGCATCAGGAAAGACTGGGCCTCTCTTCCTGCCTCTGAAGAAGGGAAAGGTGATCAAGATGCCCCTGTGGGTCCCGGCAGCTGAGTCACCTTCTGTGACAGGTCAAAGGCCAGCCCAGGCACAGCCAGCTCCCCTACCCTCAACCACAGGGTCCTCTCTGTCTTGGCAACCTCGTCCATTCCTAGAAGGGACTGCTCTGTGAGGAGACTCCTGACAGCCTGCCCTCACCCTCTCCCTCCGGGGACACAGGCTCACCCCATCCTGGCTGTGTGCCCTGGACTGATGGAGCCCTGGTCACCCCATCTGTGGAGGAGGGGCTGACAGGGCAGTGCCCAGAAGGTTGCTGTAAGGACTCACCCAGAGGAGGCACACGGGGGACCCAGCACTTGGGAAAGGTTAAAAGAGCAGCTGTCGCTCACAACCATATTCCTGTTCGATGTCTGGACCACACCCGTCCCCCCTGTGTCTGTCCCTGTCCCTCTGCTGTGACCACGGCCGGCAGGTGAGCTGGTGTGAAGGCGACCCAGGGCCCCACAGACAGTTGTGGTCACAGCTCACGAGAATGCAGTTAACCTCACCCCTTTACACACACTTGTTCTCCCCATAATCAAAGGTGATCTGCGCTTTCCAGAGTCCAGTGTGAACGCTGTTGAAACCCTGCAGCCAAGCACACTGTCCCTCCTCTGCTGAAGGGCTGCCTGCCAGTCACCATGGTTCAGGGCAGCCTAAGTTGGGGACAGCCCCCTCTCCCCTCCCCACCCCAGATTCTCAGGGCTCCTCTTCCTTGAAGCCCCAGGGACGACTGTCCAACTGCTGCACTCTACCTGCAGCGAGGGGACAGGACCCCAGGCACCCTCCGGATTGGAGATGGCTGGAAGGGAGCAGGAGGAGGTGGAGTGGGGGTCCCCCAGGAGCCAGTCAAGAGCTGCTGAGGGATATGGGCAATGAGGCACAGGAGGGACCCTCAGATCCGACTGAGAAGGGGCGGGCCCAGGAGGGGTGACCTGACAGGAATGACTTGGTGGCGCCATGGTGACATGGGACAGGGAGGCTGAGAGCCTGGTGGCAGGTCGCGGTGGAGAGCTTCTTGGGGAGGAAACATGGAGCGGCCAGCACATGGGTGGGGGTGAGCAGTGAGGGACTTGGGGTCTCGCACTTTTGCATAATGACACAGGTTTCCTGGGGCCACGTAACAAAGCGCCACAAACTTACGTGGTAGCCAAGAACATTTACCCGCTATGGTTCTGGAGGCCAGAGCCTGGAATCATGGTGTGGGCAGGGCTGCACTCAGAGCTCAGAGGCTTCCAGGAGGTCGGGTTCTGGAGGCCCAGCACCATTCCAGTCTCTGCCTCCATCCCCACACGGCCCCGCTTCTCCCTGCCTGTCTATTTCATGGGGATGGGACTGCACTCAGGAGCCAGGTAATCCTGGATAAGCTCCTCCCTGAAGACCTACATGAGCTGATGTTCACGCTTTCCCCATCTAAGGCTCTAGGGATTAGGATGCGGACATCCTTCTGGGAGCCCCCATTCAACCCACTGCAGTGGGAATGATCTGGGAGAAAAAGACGGCCTTGCTGTGGAAGAAAGAAGGACCCAAGGCTGGAGTCCTTGGAAAGGTGGGGCTGGGGGGCTCCCAGAACTGAAACCTTCTTTCCCAGCTATATTTCAAAACATCATAGGGACTTCCCTGGTGGTCCAGGGGCTAAGACTCCATGCTCCTAATGAAGGGGGCCCAGATTCAATCTGTGGTCAGGGAATAGATCCCACATGCTCCAACTAAGAGTTCACACACCGCAACTAAGGATTCCTTGTGCTGCAACTAAGATCTGGCACAAATAAATAAAACAGACAAAAATAAATACTAAAGAAAAAAATCACAACATTACAGTTGAATTTTATTATATGGGAACTAGCTCAATAAAGAAGGCTGAATACCGAAGAACTGATGCTTTTGAACTGTAGTGCTGGAGAAGACTCTTCAGAGTCCCTTGGGAAGCAAGGAGAGCAAACCAGTCAATCCTAAAGGAAATCAGTCCTGAATATTTATTGGAAGAACTGAGGCAGAAGCTCTAATACTATGGCCACCTGATGCAAAGAGCTGACCAACTCTTTTGTAAAGACCTTGATGCTGGGAAAGATTGAAGGCAGGAAGAGAAGGGGTGACAGAGGATGAAATGGATGGATGGCATCATCAACTCAATGGACATGAGTTTGAACAAACTCTGGGAGACAGTGAAGGAAAGGGAAGCTTGGTGTGTTGCAGTCCATAGGAGTCACAAAGAGTCAGACACGACTGAGTGACTAAACAAGAACAACAAAGCTCAATTTTAAAAAGGGAAAAAAATGTAAACAAACCAAAAAGCCACTCAGAATGCCCTGAAGAAAACTTACAGTTCAGTCACTTAAAAGGAGCTCCGATGATGTCACCTTTCCACTAGAGACATAGTCTTGCTAAGACTCCCCAACATCTCCCTCCCAGACTGGACCTGAGAGGCTCCCAGAAAACAGATGCCGCCACATGGCAAAGGGGGCAGGAGGGTCCAGGGACAGACAGACAGACCCTTCCATCCTGCTGACCAACCCAGCCAACCCAGTGTTCCTGGCAACACCCTCCTTCAGCAGCAGAGCTTGGGGAAACAGCATCCAGAAGCAGGGAGGCAGGCCTCCAGGCAGGCAGAGGGGACCACTCAGTCCCACAGTGACCTGGGTGTGGCTTTCAGGGAATCAGATTAGGGAGGAGGAAGTGCTCCAGCCAGAAGTGGCCCCAGGGTGAAGTGAAAGCCAGCAGCTGCAGGCAGACACACCCACCCCGCACCCCATCCCTGCTGCCCCCTGAGCAGCACTGTGCCTGGACCCTGGGCCAGGGCCGGCGTCAGGAACCACGCAGACTTGAGTTAGGACAATCTCCTGTGTGTAGGTGGCCCTTGCTCTGAGGCCACCTCATCTTTGTGTCCAGCATCTCCTTGACTCCCTTCGTGCAACCCTCCCTGGTCAGCATCTGCCCTGACAACCAGGCAGCTATGGGACTGTGGGCTCTGTACTCTTGAGCTATAGCCACCGTGGCCACACGGGCCTCACTCAGAGCCCTGGGGCACCAGTGACCTGGCACTGAGTGTGAGTCCAAACACTGTTCTTGCCCAGGTAAGACACGGGCCTGAGCTCCTGGCCCTCACCTGGCTCCTGCCGCCCATACAGGAGACACCTCCCTCGAAGGCTCATTTCTAACCTCACTCCCATGACCCGTGACCCTAGGGAGGGCCTCAGAGCTGCCTGGGAGCTGGGCTAGTGAACAAGGGAGCACTCCCAGTCTCCCTGACTCCCTGAAGTTCTCAAACTTTGGTGGGTCCATAAGTCCCCAGTGAATTCTGATACTGGAATCATGGGATGATACACCCCACCCCATGGATTCTGAGTCAGGAGGGCCTGGCGGGGCCCTGTAATTTCCATTTTAGCTCAAGGGGCCAGGAAGTGCTGAAACAGGAGCCAGGAGGACCTCTCCAGCCTGTGAGAGTGGGCTTAGCGCCACTTGGGGAAGTTGTGGGGTGGGAGGGAAGGGTGGGGGGAACAGAAGCACCCCTTGCCCGGACGGGTCACACACACCTCATGCAGGCCAGCCAGGAGGGCAGGGGTGGGACAGGGTGGGACAGGCTGCTCTGCCCTCCCCACACCTGCCTCCCCCCCTCAGCAGATGCAAAGGAGAAGTCAGGGGCTGTGATTCACAGTTCTTTCCCCTTAACACACCCACACCCATTCTTTCAAGCCGCCCAGCAGAGACCAGGACAAGAACTGACAGATTCAAACTCCCATGAAACTTCCTGCTGCACGGGTGTGGGGGATGCTTTCTGAAGTTTGAGCAGAGGTCTCTCTGGACCTCCGTCAGGGCCAAGCCCAAAGGGCTTCCAGCAGATAAGGCTGGTGCCTATGGCTGCCTGCTGGGTGCATAAAGTCCAGAAGGGCACCAAGTAACCAACATGAGGACCAGGAGGTGGGAAAGGGACCTCTATGAAAAGAGTGTGCTGTGAGTCCCGGACCTCGGAAATTCCTGGGCTCTGTCACACCTGAGGAAGAGGCGTCTTGGTTGCAGGCCAAGGGGCAGCAAGTGGAAAGGCCCGGACAGACAGGAGGCTCACAGCCCACCAAGCAGGAGTTTCCTGCTCCCTCTGGGACCCAGATGCAGGGCACAGGGACCAGGCTTGACACGTGAGCCTGCTGGGAGAGTGTTTGTTATTCCTTGTCAATTCCCCTCAAACAGGTTTCCTTTATAACTCACTGCAGGCAGAATCCGCTTTCTGCCCAGATGGAGAGCAGGACGAAGCAGGCAGACACGCCTGGGAATGTGGGGGCCCAGTGCTGGGCGGGTCCTGCTCCCTCATTTGCTCCAGAGCCTCCTCCCTCGACAGGATGCAGGTACCCACCTCAGGAATTACTGCTGGGATTAAAGGATAGGAGTTCGAAGTACCTCATAGACTTGGCAGACAGCGATTAACTCCTTCCTGTCCCACCTACCCCGTGACTCAGTTTCCCTGTCTCAGTTCTTAGTCCAAAGAGATCCCAAGCTCACCCAACTCAATAACACCAAACGGCCTCCAGGCACCAGAGGCAGAGAAAGTGCTTTCACTTAAGCCCTGCGTTAACACCCAGACTCTCAAGCTCGCAGCTGCACGTGGGGCTGCACTCCCCTTGCCGCCGCTCCATCCCCGAATCCTGCATCTTCAGAGTGTGGAACCAAGAACAACCCTCAAGTCCTCCGGTGTTTGGAAACGCTGGTGGCACCTTCCCAGGGGCTAGGACAAAGTTACACAAAGCACGAGGCTCTCAGGCTGTCGGTCTTAGAAAGCCAGGAAGCCTTCTAATTCTTTATAGTATGCTGCTGCTAAGTCGCTTCAGTCGTGTCCGACTCTGTGTGACTCCATAGACGGCAGCCCACCAGGCTCTCCCGTCCCTACGATTTTCCAGGCAAGAACACTGGAGTGGGTTGCCATTTCCTTCAAGGGGGTGATTAGAGTCCGTGCGCAGCACGCAGGGCTCCCCAGAGTTAACTGGCATCTCCCCCGGGGGTGGGTGCAGCCCGAAGTCTGGCCGTAAGCCCCGTCGTTCTGCCCCGCGCGTCCCAGCGTCCAAGGTTGTCCTTGAGCCTCCAGGGCCCCACCAAACCCAGGGAATGCGGGCGCCCACCTGTGCGCCGGGAGCCTTCCCGGAGCTGCCCCACCAGGCTGCGCCCCCGGGGCCCAGGGCAGTCCCTACTCGGGCTCCGGAAGGGAGACGCGCCCAAGGCGCCCAGAGGGTCTGGCGGGGCGCACGTGGGTCTGGAGGCTGCGGGCTGGAACTCGCATGCCTCGATCCCGCCGCCGGAAGGGTCTGGGTTCCCAGGGGCAGGGGCCTCACCTGAGCGGGACGCGCACGGCCAGGTATCTGTCGACAGCCACGGCCAGGAGGCTGAAGATGGAGCTCTGCGTGAGCACGAGCACGAAACAGGCGAGGAAGAGGCAGCTGTGGAAGTCGGTGCAGAAGCCCAGGCTGATGGTGACGGCGAAGGGGATGGCGAACAGCCCCACGGCCACGTCGGCCGCGGCCAGCGACACCAAAAAGTAGTTGGTGGGCGTCTGCAGCGCGCTCGAGGTGCCCACCGCCGCGCACACCAGCACGTTGCCGGTCACCGATAGCGCGGCCAGCGCCAGCTCCAGCGCCACGTACACCGCGTCCTGCGCCTCCAGCGGCATCGCCGCCCGGCCCGCCTCGGGCTCGCCCCCACCTGCCTTCCCGGAGCGCCCGGCCCGCGCTTGCCCCTCCGCGTCTGGAGCCCGGGGCTCGAGCTCTGCCGGCCGGCGGGCGGGGCGAGGGCGGCGCGGGGCGGGGCGGCGCAGCTCAGCGGCCGAGCCCGCCCGGGTCCGTCCCTCCGCCCCCTCCGCCCGCCGCGGGGTCCGGCAGAGCCGCGCTTCCCGCGCTCCCTGCGCCCTAGCCGGCGGGGCGGTCGGAGCGGTCGCACCGTCTGGCACCGGGCGCTGGGGATTCGGGACCGGCCGCTCCCTCCTCCCCGCCTGTCCCTCGGGCGAGCTCCTCATCCCAGCAAGGGATGAGGGGCGCTGTCCGGGCGGCTGCCCTCGGCCTCCGAACGCTGGCCTGCTGCCCCCACCCCCACCCCGCGTCTTCAATGCCTCGCCCTCTCAACGCTTCCTCGACTCCCTGATCACTCTGGTTGAGCTCAGTCCCCAAGCTGAACCCGATTCTTGCCCTGCGCCCCCTGTCGCCTATCGGACTCCCGAGGAGAGCCCGGCCCAAGCCCAGCAGGTCCAAGACCAAGTGTATCCTTAGCCGTTCCCAGGCCCTGCCCGCCCCCACTCCCCGGACTCAGTGACTGACCTCACCCCCGGCCCCGAGAAGACACTGTCTCCGCGGCCACATCCGTCCGCGGTGCTGCCCATCCGGCTTCCAGGGCTTCTCTGCACCCCAGTCCCGATGGTGGTCGTTCCTCACTGCCGGCTCTCACCACCCTCCAGCCCCCATCACTGCCCCGGGTCCCCGCTCCTCTCCGGGAAGCTCCTGGTCTGGAGTCTACACCACCATTCATCCTACATCCCTTGCTGGCAGTCACCTGACAAGGTAGTTAAGATACTTGTGAAATAACATTAAGCAGAAAATAAAAGATGGAGCTGCCTGATAAAAGGACAGAGGATTTCCTTTGGGGTGATGAAACTATTCTACGTGCGGAGATGGTTGCACAACTCTTTGAACAGAGGGAACAACTATGGCCGTGCCCTCTTTAAACTGACGACTGATGGCGCGGAAACCCTCTTTCAGCGCAGCCGGTGACCACAGCCCCCGCAGCCCCATCAGCACGACCGGTACCACCTGCCGAGTTTCACCAGAGGAACCCGGTCTGGGACACACTCACAGAAGAGGGCCCGGCTGGGCGAGCTTGTGGATTTTCTCTCTAGTTTCCATGTGGTTTTGTTACTTCTGTCAAGATAGCTTGCTGCTGCTACTGCTGCTAAGTCGCTTCAGTCGTGTCCGACTCTGTGCGACCCCATAGACGGTAGCCCACCAGGCTCCCCGTCCTTGGGATTCTCCAGGCAAGAACACTGGAGTGGGTTGCCATTTCCTTCTCCAATGCATGAAAGTGAAAAGTGAAAGTGAAGTCGTTCAGTCATGTCCGACTCTTAGCGAACCCATGGACTGCAGCCCACCAGGTTCCTCCGTCCATGGGATTTTCCAGGCAAGAGTACTGGAGTGGGGTGCCATTGCCTTCTCCGCAAGATAGCTTGGTTTTGTGCTGAAACACTGGAGTCCCCACAAGCTCCACGCCTGCCCAAGTTCACACGCGCTCCCTCCCCCGCTCACATCCGCCGCACTTAACTCAAACGCTGTTACCAACGGCTGAAGCAGAACCAGAACCGCAGAGAGGTCAGCGCTTCCTGGGGGAGGAGCGGGGAGAGCTGGGGGAGGGGGCGGCTTTCTGGGCAGCACTGAGCAGTGGGGAGGCAGCCGGGTGGGGGGCCGTGCCTGGCGGGGGGTGGGCCTGGGGGGAGGGCAGAGATAGGAGGCCCGCCTCGCTGGGGAGCATGCTGGGGCTCCACTGGAGGTGCTGGACACCAGCCCTAGGAAGCCTCTGAGCTGGGCGCTGACCATCAGAGTGTTAAGTGGCCGAGGTGGCTGGAACACTGGCACAGGAGGCAGCCGGAAGCCAGCTGGTCGCTGTGCTCTGCTCAGCATGTGGTTTGCTGTGCCTGGAATCCCCCGGTCCCCCTTCCAAGGCCGACTTCCTTTAAGAAACCTTCCTTGAATCACTCAAGCAGGAACCCTAACCCCACATCTTCCATGCAGCCTGCCAAATTCCATGTGAAAGGGGTCCACACTGGACACCCAGCAAAGCCTCTTCCACTGTCCCCTTCCACTGTAGTCCCCAGCTCACACATGCCCTTCCACTCACCCCGCTGCTTACCCCTCTCCACCAAGTTTCCTGGAAATGAATTCCAGTGATCCTGACGCTATCCCAGAACTCACGTTGGGATCTGAACTGGACCCACGGGCGTGGCAGTAACTAACAGTAACGGGCAGTTATTGTTGAGAAAACAAAGGAGAAAGGGAGGAGTCTGGGGGAAGTCTTGAGGTTTAGTCTTGAAAGCAATTTGAGGTTCAGTGAACAGAGCCCAGGTCTCAGCAGCGGGGACCCCAGGTTTGATGCCCAGTTCTGAGACTGACCCTGGACAAGTTAACTGGTATCTCTAAGACACGGTGTCTTGTGCATAAGATGAAATAGCAACACCTACCTCATAGGCGTTGGGCTGAAAGGGGGCAGGAGGATCCATATGCCATGTGGTCGCCCTGTAGTGGGATCCAGGCTCCTTGCAAACTCTTGCTGTGATGGGAACATGTGGATAAATTAGGGCCAGAACCATACAAACCAGAGTGGGTCTTAACTGGTGATGGTGGGAGATGTATTCTGTGAACCAGCTGACCTTCTTCCAGAAGCCTGGCCCCCAGCCTCCTACTTCCCTCCTCCCGTGTCCTGCCTCAGCCATAAGAGCAGAATCCAGGTGGCATTAAGATGGCCCTAGAGGAGGTACAGCATGGCATCAGAGATGTTAACTCTCTATATATAAATGTAATAATAGTGCATATGTATCTCACAGTGATAGTCACAATTCTGAGAAGTGGAGAGTCTTAACCCAGGTGGCACTGACCCCTGAATTCCAGAGTGTTTAGAAACTGTGCATGTCTTTGGTTTCCTCTTTTGTGTAACCACAGCTGGCATTGGGAGCAGAGGCCAGGAATGTTAAATGCCCTTTGCAATGGAAAACTGTCCCAGCAAAATGCCAATACCAATGTCGCCCTCATTGAGAGATTCTGACTCAAAACTAAGTATTGGCCTAATCAAAAATTGTGATAAAGCTTCATAGAGGAATTGGCCACTGGAGGTGGAGAAATGTGTGTATACAGAAAGGGGGTAGGAGAAAAGTGCAGCTGCCTGAGTACAGTACCCTGAGGCTAAAAAGAGGGTGCCCGAAAACTTACAAACATCAGAAAATGAGATGTCCATAAGGAGCTTTGAAAAGCTCCGACTCATTCCTTAGAATATAGGAAGCTACATAGGTATGCATATGCCCAGAGGAGACCTGAATAAATAATCTCTCACTTCTGGCTGACTTTGAGGAAGCAGGAAACGAAGGCTAAGGCAGAGCTGTAAACTGTCTACCAGAGCATTGAAAGCCAGCCTGACACACACAGGAGCCCTTCTGCAGGAGCAGGGGGAACCTGCAGAGGGACCTAGAAGGTCAAGGCACTTGCAGAAATCTCTGTCCAATAGTGAGTTGACCACCAGACTGAGTAGAGACTTCAATTGCCACACATGACAAAGAATATGGACATCACATCCTAGTCCAGGATGTGAAAATCAACATACAGAAAGTGATGGAGGAAAGATGGAGGAAGGGCTTGTGTTCTTGATCACATCTTTGAACAGCACAACCAACTCCAGCAACAGCTCCCTCTGGATTTCTTGTTCAATAACCCCACAAATATTTCCACCATAGGGCATGTTTTCTGGAACTCTTGGCAAAGCATGCCACAGAATTCAGAGCTACACAGTTTTTGGTTCAGGGGGATCTTAGTTCTTGGCTCACCCATTGAGATAGAACCCGATGGGGCAGGATGACAGCTGGACCCTATAGCCTAGTTTCCAGGGCAGGGCCAGCTCTCCTTGCAGGACTACGACCACTGCTTCATGTCTCTGAACTTCTGTTTCCTCAATGATGAAATCGTGAAATGAGAAAGCTGAATTCAGTGACCTCTAACTTCATTTCTCTCTCTAACCTCCTGTCAATCAGAGTCCAGGACAGAAGTCCTAACTCTGCGCTGGCCACCGACACAGTGGGCAGCTAGCCCCTGCTCCAGACTCAGCTCAGCTCCTGCTCCGTTCTTCTTGGTGTCAGAGGTGACAGCTTGGATTCTGGGGAAATATGAAAAAGCTATGAAAGGAGAATCGCCACCCCTTAAGAATAAAGGTTGTCCAGGGTGGAAAAGTAAAACTGGCCCTCCAGCAGCTCAGGATGGAATCTGGTGACCATAGCCAGGTCTGGTACCTGTTGTTAATGTGTTGTTTTCACACATGGCAAAAATGACAGGGGCTCATATTACAAATTTAAACTCATAGACATGTTTAAGACAGGAAAAGTGCTCGCCAATCTCCCTAATCCTACACCCCTCATTGGGGTGCACAGTTTTGAGTATTGTTCCAGACATGTTTCTGTGCTTATATAAAGATGGAGCCATATGTTATAGAATCAAAGATGTCAGTGATGACATATCCTGTGAAAAAGGCACATAACCTGGAATTAATGAACTGGGCATATGTGTGTATGTGTGTGTGTGCATATACACATATTTTTGTTTTAAATAAAAGTAGACTTACCCCAGGCTTCCCTGGTGGCTCAGCTGTAAAGAATCTGCCTGCCAATTCAGGAGATGTGGGTTCAATCACTGGGTCAGGAAGATCCCCTGAAGTAAGAAACAGAAACCCACTCCAGTATTCTTGCTGGGAAATCCCATGGACAGAGGAGCCTGGGAGGCTACAGTCTATGGTGTCACAAAAGAGTTGGGGACATGACTTAGTAACTAAACAACAGACTTACCCCACCCACCCAGATGGTCAAGAAACCTGTTTCTAACAACTATCTCATGGACATCTTTCAAAAAGCACATTCATGTCTTTCTCGAAGCTGCCCAGTATTCCATACTACTGGACACACACAGTTTAGTTTTTTTATCACTCTTCTATTTATGGAAATTCCTACTTTATTCCCATTATTTTTGCTGTTACTCTTGCTGCTAGCTGTTCTTTGAATATCCATGAGTACTTTCTGGGCTAAATTTCCAGAGGTGGGAACACTGTATTAAATTACATATTTAACATTTAATGTTAACATTTAACACACTAACATCACAAATCACTTTCCAGAAAGATACTGTTTATCCATCCTTCAGCAACAGTACATGAGAATATCCATTTTTGCGTTAATTGTGCCAAACCCGAATGTTATCAACATTTTTGCTTTTCCCTGTTGGGTAAGGAAATGTTGCTATCACCGTTGCTTTATTTCACATGACTTTCTGCTGAAAGCAAGCTTTCCTTCATTCTTACTAATATTTTGCATTTTTTCCTAAGTGTTGGCTATGAAACTTTCCTTTGTTGAGATTGTCTTCTCTATTTTTAGGAGCTCTTTGTGTTAGAGTTATTGCTGAATGTTGGGTATTGCCAGTGATGTACTGTGGATATTTTCTCAGCCTGTCCCCCCGCCCCCGGTTTGTCTTTACTCTCTTAATTTTGTTTACAATGTCTTCTGTTGAACAGAAGCTTTTCATATTATGTGGTGAAGCAGGCCAGTCTCTGAACTGGGTGCTGTTTCTCCCTCAGGAGGAAGGATCCAACCTGCCCCCCATCACAACACAGTGGCCAGGCGCCCACCGCAGGGCGTCCTCTTCCCTGAGCTCAGGGCGTGGGCAGCCACCCTGAGCCGCAGCACCTCTGGACTCTACTCTGATGCAGCCATCACTGCTCTCTCCCCAGCTGATGCCATACTTTCGAAAAGCGCTGACTTGACGGTGTCTTGGTATAGGTCTTCCTTTGTTGTTCAGAATTTTCTTGGCCTCCTTGGCTCTGTGGGTCAGACTCGGGTGCCCATCAAGCACTGTGGGGCCCCAGCCGAGTGGCACAGATGCTCAGGTGAGTGTATGGAGCTCAGCAGACCCTATTTTCTCTGAAGGGAAGAGTCAGGCCATTTTGACAATAGCTCTGAGGTCCAGCACGGAGGCTGGAGTCAGGGGAGAGCCCACAGGCTGGGCCTGCTGTTGTGACATCCACTTGCTGCTTAGAGGTGGCCCTGCGCACTGCAGCTACCGCCCTGGTGACCCAGGTGTCTCCAGGGAGCCCCCCAGGGCTCAGCACCTGAGTCGCTGCCCATCTCATTCCTCCTCCCTCTGGGCGCCGCGATCCGGAGCCAGATTCTCTTCCGACATCCAGCCCAGAGTTCATAGGGCAGCCACGGTTCCCCCACCTCAGCTTTCTCTTGAGCCATTCTAACCACAGCTAAACGCACGCGCTTCTGTGGCACCAAGTGCATCCATATTGCGGTGCGGCTGTCACCACCACCCACCTCCAGAGCTGCTTCATCCTGCAAACCCGAAATCGCAACCTGTTAAACAACGGCCCCTCCCCCTCTGCCAGCCCTGGGAACCACCACCCCACTCTGCATGGACCAACGACTCCAGGGACCTCATGGAAGCAGAATCATACAGTACTGGTCCTTTTGTGACTGGTCAGTTCATACAGCATGGTGTCCTCCCGGCTCATCCATGTTGTTCACGTATCAAGGCTTCCTCCCTTTCTAAGGCTGGACGTTCCTCGCTGTGTGGACAGACCTCCTGCCTGCTGTGCTGGTGCTGCTGGACCAGGTGCGAGACACACCACAGCGGCTGCTGAGACAGGATGGAAGGAGGTGCAGAAATGACTCTTGGCCTACTGCACAGGGAAAGGGCAGAGATCCACGTCTGCGTGTATCTTCCTTAGGGGGCAGGGAAGGCCGGGGTTGTCTTGGGATCAGCCCCAGGCCCCTGGGCCCTCCTGGAGGTCCACCCTCTGACTCCTCCAGGAGGTGCTCCTGACTCTCAGGATCTGGCTGGAGTTCACCTCGTGTTCCCACAGTTGTCCCCCATCGGCCGAATATCCCCTCATCTGACCCCAGAGTCCACTTCCTCCTGACCCCCATTTCTACCAGGCCTTGAACTCATGGCATCACCAGAAAACACCGCAAATCTTTGCCTCTTTGAACGTCCGTTGCCCTCCTGCTGGCAGGGCCCCAGCTGTGTCCCCCTAGCCTCCTGAGGCTGCTTCCGCCAGACTCCCTGCGGAGGGGGCACATGTGGGGCTCACATCTGAACTCCTCTCCTCCACAGTTGGGAGCCATTTCTCTCTGTGGTCACCTGCTCACCCCCCACTCCCCGGTGCTCAGCCTACTTCCGGGAAGCTTCTTCCCCATCCCTGCCTTTTTCGCCCCAGTGTTGCTGTTCCTGGCAGCTCCAGCACCGCCTTTCTGTGAACCCCTCTGCCTGTCTCCTTGGCCTACATCCTGGCCCACACTTGCCCCTCTAGCCTCCTGAACCACCCTGGCCCTGTGGGCCTACCTCGCAGGCCTCAGGCCTCACTATGCACAGCCTCCTCCCAGCCCATTTCCTGTGCAAGACCCCCACCCCACACCTGACACTCAGCCCCTGGGCCCTCATCCAGCTGCACCAGCTGTGAAAACAAACATGTGTCCACCCAGGTTGGCAAATAGCCACTGCTCTGCCTCCGCACACAGGAGTCTGGAGCTTGTGCAGGATTTCACAGTGGCCCCCACCTCGACCCCAGCTCTTATGGACACCCTGGCCCTGCTAACTGAAAGCCTGCTCCCCTCGCTGGCCCCTGCTCCAGACTGATCCCACAAGCAGGAAAATGGGCCACATCCTTCTACCCTTCAGGGAGAAAACAGGATGACAGTGACATCCCTCCCCCGTTTCACATCACTTCCTGCAGCCTGCCCTGTGTCCCCTTCACAGCAGAGGTCTCGGCCTCCACTTCCTCTTGTGTCCCGACTCCCCACCTCCAGCCATGGTCCCACAAGCCCTGCCAACCCATACCACCTATGCTTGTCTCACCACATCCAGGGTCTGCTCTCAGTGCTCACTCATCTTACTCAAACTCTCGGCAGTGTTTGTCCATCACTTTCTCCTTCCCCAAATGCTGGCTTCCGAGATGCCCTCGGCCTCCCCAGTGGCTACGTGTTAAGAGGACCAGGAACCATCCTTCTGCAGGTGTCTTCTCTGTCTTTTCCCTTGGGCTCGGGATGACTTTGTTTCTTGTCCACTGAACTTTTCTTGGATGTTGAAAAGGCACCTGAGCCTGACTCTGACCCTGCCTCCCTGGGTTCCCCGGCAACCCCTCGCCAGCTCAGCCGGTGGCACCAGAGTTAGCAGATGCCCGGCTCACATGCCTGCCTGCTGTCATCCAAGATCCCTCTCCCACAGCAGGCTGGAGCACGTGTCAGCTCTGCTGGAAACCTCCTCCTCCCGTCCATCTTCCCTGCTGTCATCCTGTCTGAGCTCCCACATGCTCACCTGCCCTCCTCACCAGTCTTTATCATTTTCTCTCTACTACACTCTTGTCCCACCACAGTTACGTCTCTGCTGGACTTCCAAAAGAATGTTTAGGAGAGTAAGTCAGACCATCTTCCTAACCCTCCAGTTACTTCTGATGAGGCTGGGAGGTTCTCACCTCCCTCCCTCTTCTAGACCGTTTCTTCCTTGTTCTGCTGCTCACACTGGCCCCCTGGTATGCCTCCAACACAAACACACAGACACAGATACACACACATCTGCCCCCACCCACACACAACCAGCATGTTCCTGCCACAGGGCCTTTGCACAGGCTGCTCCTAGTCTGTCCACCCCTCCTCCCCCGTTTTCATCAGGCTCCCTTTCATATCTTCCAGGTATTGGTTCAAACTGTCACCTCCTCACAGAGCCTTTCTCCGACCATCCTTCCTAGAGCAGTACCTGCTCTCACCAGCCTACCCGACTTTCTCCCCACTCTACCTTTCTTCCTAGTGCATCAGAATGTGAGCTCCAGAGAGTCTGGGCTGAGTCTATGTCATTCACAGTTGTATCCCGCAGCACTTGACATGGGAAAACCACGTGGAATATTTGCAGATGACTCAGGGTTACTCTGATGCTAGGTTGAAAGTACTCAAGTCAAGAAAACAAACACCAGGCTGTAACTTACTCAGACACAAATGTAACCAGTTATTTCAAACAATAATACTGTGGACTCGTGCGTGCTTCAGTCAGTTCAGTTCAGTCGCTCAGTCGTGTCCGACTCTGCGACCCCATGAATCGCAGCACGCCAGGCCTCCATGTCCATCACCAACTCCCGGAGTTCACTCAGACTCATGTCCATTGAGTCCGTGATGCCATCCAGCCATCTCAAATTCTGTTGTCCCCCTTCTGCTCCTGCCCCTAATCTCTCCCAGCATCAGAGTCTTTTCCAATGAGTCAACTCTTCGCATGAGGTGGCCAAAGTACTGGAGTTTCAGCTTCAGCATCATTCTCTCCAAAGAAATCCCAGGGCTGATCTCCTTCAGAATGGACTGGTTGGATCTCCTTGCAGTCCAAGGGACTCTCAAGAGTCTTCTCCAACACCACAGTTCAAAAGCATCAGTTCTTTGGCACTCAGCTTTCTTCACAAACCAACTCTCACATCCATGACCACTGAAAAAAACACAGCCTTGACTAGACGTGCTTAGTTATGTCCAACTCTTTGTGACCCCATGGACTGTAACCCGCCACCAGGCTCCTCTGTCCATGGGATTCTCCAGGCAAAAATACTGGAGTGGGTTGCCATTTCCTCCTTAGGGTATCTTCCCAACCCAGGGATAGAACTCGTGTCTCCTGCATCTCCTGCATTGGCAGGTGGATTCTTTACTGCTGAGCCACTGGGGAAGCTTCCTAAGATTGTGTGAGAAGAAAATTTTTAGAAGAAAATGCGCTGCAAAAGAAAATGAGGCATTCCTCCATCCCACGCAGTTTAACCCCAAATCTGTCTAGTTTATATATTTTTGAAAAGGGAGTCATAATGACTAAATAAGATCACTTACTAAAAAATGAAAAGTTAATTCATTTTTAAAAGGAGAGAAATAAAAGATAGTCATATCCCAGGGTCCACCACCCAGTGGACAGATCTGATGGGCATTTGTGAACAAAGGATGTGGAGTGGAGGCACAGGACTTAAATTCTCATGTAACATAGAAAAACAAACTTAAATCAAAAGAGTGAACACAGAGCAGTGTGAGTTACTATTTATAAGTTGGGAGGTAACTAAACCATGCGCTTGTATTACCATGGAAAAAACTAAATACACTTTTCAAAAGCATATATCTCCATACCCCTCATGAACACCACATCGAAACCCAAATGAACCAAGGATTTAAAACAGAAGAATGTTCTAGAAGAAAACCCTGAAGCACTCTTCCATAACAGAGCTCCTTCATAACTCTGGAATGGGGAAAAGTTTTGGCTTAAAATCTAAAAGCATAAAAGAAAAGATAAAAATCTCCTACATGGCAAAACCAACAAATCATAATCAGTTCAGTTCAGTTCAGTTCAGTCATTCAGTCACGTCCAACTTTTTGTGACCCTATGGATTGCAGCACGCCAGGCTTCCCTGTCATTCACCAACTCCCAGAGCTTGCTCAAACTCATGTCCATCAAATCAGTGATGCCATCCAACCCCTTCTCCTCCTGCCTTCAATCTTGCCCAGCATCAGGGTCTTTTCTAATAAGTCAGCTCTTCTCATCAGGTAGCCAAAGTATTGGAGTTTCAGCTTCAGCATCAGTCCTTTCAATGAATATTCAGGACTGCTTTCCTTTGGGATGGACTGGTTTGATCTCCTTACACTCCAAGAACTCTCAAGAATCTTCTCCGACAACACAGTTCAAAAGCATCAATTCTTCGATACTCAGCCTTTTTATGGCCAACTCTCACATCCATATGTGACTACTGGAAAAACCATAGCTTTGACTAGACGGACCTTTGTTGGCAAAGTAATGTCTCTACTTTTTAATATGCTGTCTAGGTTGGTCATAGCTTTTCTTCCAAGGAGCAAGTGTCTTTTAATTTCATGGCTGCAGTCACCATCTGCAGTGATTCTGGAGCCAAAAAAACAAAACAAAACAAAACAGCCTGTCACTGTTTTCATTGTTTTCCCATCTATTTGCCATGAAGTGATGGGACCAGATGCCAGGATCTTAGTTTTCTAAATGTTGAGTTTTAAGCCTACTTTTTCACTCTCCTCTTTCACTTTCAACAAAAGGCTCTTTAGTTCTTCACTTTCTGCCGTAAGGGTGGTGTTATCTGCATATCTGAGGTTCTTGATATTTCTCCCAGCAATCTTGATTCCAGCTTGTGCTTCATCCAACCTGGCATTTCATGTGATATACTCTGCATATAAGTTAAATAAGCAGGGTGACAATATACAGACTTGATGTACTCCTTTCCCGATTTGGAACCAGTCTGTTGTTCCATGTCCAGTTCGAACTGTTGCTTCTTGACCTGAATACAGATTTCTCAGGAGGCAGGACAGGTGGCCTGCTATTCCCATCTCTTTAAGAGTTTTCCACAGTTTGTTGTGATCCACACAGTCAAAGGCTTTGGCATAGTCAATAAAGCAGATGTTTTGCTGGAACTCTCTTGCTTTCTCTGTGATCCAACAGATGTTGGCAATTTGATCTCTGGTTCCTCTGCCTTTTCTAAATCCAGCTTGAACATCTGGAAGTTCATAGTTCATGTAATATTGAAGCCTGGCTTGGAGAATTTTGAGCATTACTTTGCTAGCGTGTGTGATGACTGCAATTGTGCAGTAGTTTGAACATTCTTTGGCATTGCTTCTCTTTGGGATTCGAATGAAAACTGATCTTTTCCAGTCCTGTGGCCACTGCTAAGTTTTGACGATCACCAGATGGTCAATACCAAAATCAGACTGATTATATTCTTTGAAACTGAAGATGGAGAAGCTCTATACAGTCAGCAAAAATAAGACTGAGAGCTGACTGGCTCAGATCATGAACGCCTTACTGCAAAATTCAGACTGAAATTGAAGAAAGCAGGGAAAACCACTAGACCATTCAGGTATGACCTAAATCAGATCCCTTACAATTATATAGTAGAAGGAACAAATAGATTCAAGGGATTAGATCTTATAGTCAGAATGCCTGAAGAACTATGGACAGAAGTTTGTGACATTGTACAGGAGGCAGTGATCAAGACCATCCCTAAGAAAAAGAAATGCAAAAAGATAAAACGGTTGTCTGAGGAGGCCTGACAATTACCTGAGAAAAGAAGAGAAGCAAAAGGCAAAGGAGAAAAGGAAAGATATGAACATCTGAATGCAGAGTTCCAAAGAATAGCAAGGAGAGATATGAGAGCCTTCCTCAGTGATCAGTTCAAATAGAGGAAAACAATAGAATGGGAAAGACTAGAGAGCTCTTCAAGAAAATTAGAGATACCAAGGGAACATTTCATGCAAAGATGGGCACAATAAAGGACAGAAATGGTAGCGACGTAACAGAAGCAGAAGATATTATGAAGAGGTGGCAAGAATACACAGAAGAACTATACAAAAAGATCTTCATCACCCTGATAACCACAATGATGTGATCACTCACCTAGAGCCAGACATCCTGGAATGCAAAGTCAAGTTGGCCTTAGAAAGCATCACTACGAACAAAGCTAATGGAGGTGATGGAATTCCAGTTGAGCTATTTCAAATCCTAAAAGATGATGCTGTGGAAGTGCTGCACTCACTATGCCAGGAAATTTGGAAAACAAACCATCATAAGCAAAGACAAACAGCTAGCTGGGGGAAATAGTTGCATCTCAAATTACCAGAATCATCTCTCTAACTCAAAAAAACTCCAAGATGTGATTTCTAAAACTGAGTAAGAAAAAAATGGGCAAAGGATTCAAAAGACTAGGCCCAGGAAAAGGAACATAAATAGGATTCTGAAGCATATTCAGCCTCATTTACAACAAATGCACATTAAAACTAATTCAGATGCTGCTTCTCATCTATTAGGATCAGCAAAAATCCAAAGGTCTGACAACACGCTCTGTGGACCGAGCTGTGATGATCAGAAAAGCCAGCACTGCTCCCACGGGGGGCAAATTGGCAGTTTCCACCCAGAGCACAAAGCAGGCGCCCTCTGACCTGGAGACTTATGTGGATGAACCCAGTTATGCACATGCACATTAAAATTTACAGCACTGTTGTAACCGCAAAAACACTTTGACACCCCCATGTTCATCCTCATGGGGCGACCTCGTGCCCCAGTCCACTTGGGACAGTTCATAGCTTTGCTCCAGTAAAATTACTAACAGCCACCACACTCTCACTCTTGAAAGGGTCCTGGTTTGTGTGACAGATCATCCGGCCACACACACCCTTCCCAGGGAGTAGATACATAATTTATGCTGCACCCACCCAGTGGAACACCAGGCTGCAGGAACAAGAAGTGAGAATGCTCTCTTTGTATTGACGGGAAAGTATCTCCATGATGCATCACTAAGGGAAAAGACAAAAGACAAAGCAAAATGAAGGACAAGATGCAGATGTTCCAGGTTAAAGAAGGGCGAGCCCATGATGCTCACAGTCGCTTTGTATAAGACGCTCCACAGAAACATACAAGATAACTGGTGACACGGTTGCCAGTGAGCTTGTATGAGGGAAGGGGAGGAGGGATGATTAAGTGGACGGGGGGACTTTTCACTGTCTCTCTCTTCCTAATTGTTAAATTTTTGAGCCAAGTAAAAATAAAGTTTTGAACTTATTCAAGAAATTAAACTTTAAGATGAAAAAGTATATACACTGTCACAGAACCTTCTAGGTGCCTTCACAATGTTGATTCTTCCCTTTCCTAGTTTTCAGCCAGCTCCACTGGTGTTCACCTAAAAAGACTACATTTCATGGTCTCCACTGAAGCTAGGTGGGCTTCCCTAGCCCACCTAGGCTTCCCCTGAGGTGGGCTTCCCTGAGCCCACCTACTGGCTCAGACAGTAAAGAATCTGCCTGCAATGCAGGAGACCCAGGTTTGATCCCTGGTTGGAGAAGATCCCCTGGAGAAGGAAATGGCAACCCACCCCAGTATGCTTGCCTGGAGAATTCCATGGACAGAGGAGCCTGGTAAGCTACAGTCCATGGGGTCACAAAGAGTTGGACATGACTGAACAACTAACTTTCACTTTCATTGAAGCTAGGTACAGCCGTGTGACTAAATTCTGCTCAATGAAATAAAAGTGAACTTGTTAAATGGGTCTTCTACGAAGATTTTAAAAGGACAGGGCACTCTTCCTCTATGCTGCCACCTGGTATACAGTTGCGATGACTGGAACTCTGGCAGCCATCTTAGCCCATGAGGACAAACTGCACTCCCTTGGGAAATGTCAGAGTGGAAAGGGGTCTGGGTCCCTGAGGATTTGAGGGCTCCAACATACCATTCTTGGGTTTTCCACCTCTGGACTTCTCTTTTGGTGAAAAATAAGTTTCTTATCTAAGACAGTATTGCTGTAGTCTCTATTCCTTGAAGTTTAGCCCAATCCTAAGTGATCTGATAAAGTACTGAAAGGGGGTTAATTGTGGTAACCCATTTTTGGTGTGATGCCAAGAACTCTGTCTTTGTACTTTTGGTATTCTCTGGACAGAACAGGTATTTTAGTAACAATTGTCACTTTAGAACAATGACATTTACAACTAATCACAGGAAATGCATCTTCCGGCTTCTGGTTTCAGGGTCAGAGAATTTCATTTTCAAAGGAGGCAAGGCTGCTGCTGAGGTGCCATCTCCCACATCACTCACAGTGGCCCCTCCCAGCAGCAAAGACCCCACAGCATCTTTGCTCTCTCAAGGCAGGCTCAGGGAAGAGGCCCGTTTAAACTGTAAACAAGTCGGAGAAGATGCCTGGGGCCAGGTCTGGTCAGGATCTGCCAAATCCCCAGGCTCCACGTGTCTGCTCTTAGCTGGAGACAGGTTTCCATTGTCTGAGGCAGGGGAGGAATCCTCCATGGCCTGGGGACACGGACAATGAGATGCTGTGGGTTCCAGCTGACTCAACCTGGAGGATGCAAAGGCCAGCAAACGTTCTTGGACTCCAGCCTGGCTCCTCACCCTGCCTTGTGCAAACAGCTCCAGAGCCAAACCTGTCCAGAAACGAATCAAAAGGGGCTCCGAGGAAGCTGGTTGCCACTGTGCTCCCTGGTTTTCTCTTCCCAGATAACTTTAAGTTACACAATTTGTGACTCACCTTTCTGGCCAGTTTTGTACTTCTCCAGCTGGACTCATGCCCTGAGGGTCAGGCATGCCTATGGGTTCTTCACGCCAGGGGAAGTAGCTCTACAAGGAGGTGATGAATCTTCCCAACCAACGTCCTGATACTACTCAAACATTTTTTAGGGGAAAAGTCAACATTTTTATATGACCTGTTAGGAAGGGAATGTAGAATTCTCAACATTTTAAAAACTTCAAATACAAAATTTAGGCCCTCAAAATAAAACACTTCTAAAGAGTCACAGTGCACAGCTTCAAGCCTGTCCTGAGACCCTGAGGGGCCATTTGGGTGCGCTGGTCTATAGGAGGTAAGGTCTAAAACCCTGGCTTCCAGGATTGCAAACTCAGACTGAAAACATCCCTGGCCCCATACACATCTGATCTTGTTGGCTCTTCCCTGGGAAGCCATGTGCTCAGTGGCAGGAAGAACAGAGGCACTGGGGAAGGTGCCCACGGCTTGTCAAGATCCCGCGGCCAGAATCCCCAGGCCTTCAAAGCAGCACAGAGCCACTGACCACAGGCACAGCCACAAAGTACCACTGGGACACGGGCTGTGGGTCAGGCCCCGCCTGGGCAGCTCATGCCTCAGACCCAACTCAGTATGCCTGGACTGAGCTTTATCCACAGAGGGGTCCAGGCCCATAGATCAGGAACCTCCCCGCTGGACCTCAAACCATGGAAGGGGTCAATTGGTCATGGCTGCAACACTGGCCATCCACCAAATGTCCATGTGCCCGTGTGTGCATGCACACACATGTACACAGGTTGAGCAGCTAGGACAATGGCGGGTCATCACACGAGGACCCTGGTATCTTCTGGGTACAGCTGCCTGGCACCTGACTGCCCAGAGGAAGCAGGTGGTGGCTGCCATCCTGGCTCAGGGTCTGTTCCACTTGCATCAGAGGCTGTGCTATTCTGGGAAGAGGGAGGTCCCCAGGAGGGAAAGGCCAGAACCTGTCGGGGTGGGAAGGGAGGCGGGGGCTTCCCTGGAAGGAGGAGGAGATGAGGCTCCTCCTGTGTCCTCTCTCCTCTCCTGTGGGCTGGGCTGGTCCCCAGACATCTGTGAACAGTGGCCTCTGAGCAGTGCCTGAAGACCACACCCCACCTGACGAATCGCTCGCATGGTATCCTGGTGTCAGAACACTGCGGCAGCCCCTGTCCATTCAAGTTCATGTCCACCCTGCCCCCACGATCTTGGTATGACCCCCTCCTGCTTGCTCCCCATCCCTGGCGGGCCGTCCATGCAGCCTACAGCATCCTGTGTGGCCCTGGAGGGTGAGCTCAAGGGGGCCATGAAGGGAAGGAGGCTGAGGGGGTGTCAGAGCCCAGACCTCTCCGGTGACCCAAGGCAGCTGCAGTGGAGACTATGCCCAGCAAGGAACAGGGTCCTGGAGGTGCCAGTTTGAAATGGACTGAATGGAAGTCTGGCATTTTGAGAAAACAGTAACAATAAACATTGCTGGGACAAATTCACAATCAGACAGAAACAAAATATATTTATTAGAAATACTACAGAGTCATATGCCACACTTGGTTGTGTCCACATTTGCACACGCATCTGTTGTGTCTGGACCATGCTCAGCACTCTGCACTCCTGGCAGAAACAAGGCCACATTCATCCACTGCACTCATGCGGTTACAGTCAGAGAGCTGCTCAGGGCAGCGTGGGGCCAGCCAAACTTTAACCTGGCCAGAAAAGTGAAACCCGCCATGAACCTGGGGCCACGATATTAAGTATCCTTTATAAAAGGGCTTCTGAGTCCTGTCAATTGCTGCATGACACTCTCACTTCCTCTTAAATGGCCCTCGGGCTCTGGGCCGGGGAGGACTGGGGCTGGATGTGCAAAGGAGCTTGTATCTGATGATTGTGTCCTCCATCCCAAGCAGGGAACAGAGAGGGGCCTGTCCCCTTGGTGGGGATGGCAGGGGGCTGGGAAAGCAGCCCACCATTCTGGGGCTGAGACCCATGGACACCGTGACACCAGGTGTGGGTCCCCTGGGGTCCTTGGGTTGTCTCAACAAAAGCTATACAACAGCTGAGTGAAGAGCAAAAACCAAAGACCACTGTTGTTTCTGAAGTGAGGAGGGACGGGCCAGGAGAGGTGTGGGTTCCCCAGATGGCCAGCCTGGTGGGCAGGGGCTGTGGAGCCACCTTCAGCCAGGAAACAACTCAGTACACAAAGAGCCAAGGGCTTCTCTTTGTGTCTTAAAACGACTCCGCCCTTCTTGGGGATCTTGCATTTTGTGTCTATCTTGTGTATAAAAATAATGTATTTTTTTTGGAAAAAGGATCTACAGACCACCAAATAATTTTAAATGATGAAGTGCTGGGTGGAGGAAGATGGGAAGAAACAGATACAGTGGCCTGTGAAAACCTCAGGACAGGGAACTGGGGAGGGTGGGGTGTGCTCACGGTAACCACCTTGTGTTTTCAACTTTAAAAACATTCCACACTCACTTTGCGCTCCTGAGCTCCTCAGTTAAAATCGGACCGAGGTGACCCCCTGCCTCTTCAGTACTGGAAGACTTGACCCCACACCAGGATGCCCAGGGCCAGAACTGCCCTACACCGCCTGGTCCCTCGGGCAGGACTCAGGCATGCTGTGCTCTAGCCTGCCTGCTAGGCAGCAAGGGGAATTGGGCAACCTCTCCGAGTTATAAAAATAAACTGCACATGGCCCTCTCTCTTCTTTTTAACCTGAAGTGAGCCCCCCACCGAGAGACTGCCACAGGAGCCGATCCCAGACCGTCTCAGGAACCACAGGGCACCAGAAGCAGCACCAGGCATCGGCAATCCCGCCCGCAGAGCCTGCAGTGAACCCGGAGTAAACACAGTCACTAACGGCTCAACCCCTCTTGGGTGTGACGTCCCCTTGTGGGGTGAGCAAGGCAGAAACAGCGGGGTGGAGGAGGCAGACACCTGGGAGGAGACAGTGGGTAAATTCCAGCAGACTGTCCAGGAAGGTGCCTCCACCTTCCATATGAAGACATCCCACATGGTTACTGTCACCAGACTCCCCTTCCAGTGCTTCTCAGCGATTTTGAAAATACACACAACATGAAGCTGGTGGCCTTCCTGACATTCTGACCCCAGGCCAGGGCAGGTGAGGAGGTGTATGCCCCCTACACAAGAACCCCAGTGGGCAACCTCTGCAGCCTGAGGAGGACGGATGGACCCTGTTGGGGGCCAGTGTCTCCTCCAAGGCAACTGGGCAGGGGGGCCAAGCTCACACCTCCCAGGACAGGGACCAACAGGGCCCTGCTGTGCAGAAGGGCCCACCTGGCCCCGGGCTCGCAGGGTGTACTGGGCAGGGCGGGCAGCCCTGCGCTCAGGGAGTGTCAATGGACCTGGGTCAGAGGGCACTGATGTCAGCAGCTGTGGGAGCCCCCTGGGCCAGGGGGACCTCATTTGCCATGAAATGTGCATGTATTTGCCTAGGTGATGATCTGCACCCATGCCTGCATGACCCAGGGGAGGGGCTGCTCTGGGAGGGGGTGTGTGTGCTCTGGGGGAAGGGCTGTTCTGGGGGTGCTCTGCAGCCACATGGGGTGACTGCACGTGCTGGGGAAGCCCTTCATCCAGTCGTACCCGAGCCCTCCCTGCCTTGCTCGGGCCTCCTGACCATGCAAATTTAAAAGGCCCAGGGAAGGACTAAGCCAAAGCCAGAGCTGAGATGCTGTCTGCCCAGCACCCCCAAAAGACACGTCTTCAGCCTGCTTGTGCAAAAGCAGGAGGACCCTGGCCAACACAGGGTCCCTTCTGTCTGAGAGACTCGGTCAAGTTTTGCGTGTACAAGCATGCAGGTGTGGATGGGTGTGAATGTGTGCAGGACACAAGGAGCAGGTGAGGTTACAGAGGCTTTCTGTCCACTGCCAAGCAGCAGTCCTGGTGTGACCACGCCCCAGACACACCCCTCCTGTCCTTCCCAGGGGCACCGAGCACTCACCCAGGGGCTCCTTTCATCTCACATGTTTGGTCTCCCACCCAGAGAATGAAGTAAGGGACAGGAGACCTAATGGTGGTGAAATCCTCTCTGGGAACCAAGTTTGTCCCCAAAGGCAGGGCTCACGTGACTCAGAGCTGCTCGAGACCCGACTGTCCTTTTGTGTCCTGCTTGGTGTTTCTGGAGGGGCTGGACTGGCAAGTGTAGAGTTTTTAGAAGGCAGAAGCCAGGATTCTTAGTAGAAAGATGATGGGTTTAGATGTTTGTCATGAGACTCAGGGCAGCTCCAGTGAACACATCGTGGGACTCCCATAGGAGAAGGGGACCCCTGGGAGCAGGACCCCTGACTTACAGTCCGTATGTGTCAGGGTTCAGGGTGGGTGCAGCAGACCCCACTGTTTCTTGTTTGTGTGTCGGACTCAGGTGGAGCCTGCCTTGGAAATCCAGACAGTGGGTGGCTGACAGCACAGACCAGGTGCATCCAGGACACACAGTGGGTGTGGGACACGCAGGACCTACGTCTCGAAGTACTTGTAGATCTGGGCCACATACTGCATCACGCTCTGCCAGTCAGGCCGGTCCGTGTGCAGCAACTCACTGAGCTCCTGTGGGAGAGGGCAGAGGTCACTGGGTGCTGCCGGACCTTCCCACGTGGCCGGCAGGTGCAGGCAACATCCAGCCAGTGCTAAAGGTGCTCAGTGGGAAAAAGAAAAGCTTTTTCTTCCTGCTTATTCAGGAGATGCTATGCTTTTAGGAACATTAGACATTGATCTCCCACCCATCTCAAATTTTAACAATGAGCATTAAAAGAAAGTTCTGAAAAAGAAAAGTTCTAAACAAAAACTAAGAGTTATCACATGATCCAGCAATCCCACTCCTGGGCACATATCTGGATAAAACTCTAATTCAAAAATATACATCACCCCAATGGTCTAGGCAGCACTAATCACAGTAGCCAAGATATGGAAACAACTTCAATGTCCATCAACAGAGGAATGGATAAAGAAGATGTGCTACATATATACAATGGAGTATTACTCAGCCATTAAAAAGAATGAAATAATGCCATCTGCAGTAACATGGACGCAACTAGAGATTATTACACTAAATCAGACAGAGAAAGGCAAGTAGCATATGACGCCACTTATATGTGGAATCTAAAAAATGACACGACTGAACCTATCTATGAAACAGACTCACAGACACAGAGAAGACTTGAGGTTGCCAAGGGGCTGGGGAGGAGAGGACTGGGAGTTGGGAATTAGCAGATGTGAACCATTACATACAGGATGGATAAACAACAAGGTCCTAATGTGCAGCGCTGGGAACTATACTCAGTATACTGGGATAAACAAAAATGGGAAAGAACATGGAAAAGAATGTGTATATAACTGAATCACTTTGTTGCACAGGAGAAACTAATCAGTTCAGTTCAGTTCAGTCGCTCAGTCGTGTCCGACTCTTTGCGACCCCATGAATCGCAGCACGCCAGGCCTCTCTGTTCATCACCATCTCCTGGAGTTCACTCAGACTCACGTCCACCGAGTCTGTGATGCCATCCAGCCATCTCATCCTCGGTTGTCCCCTTCTCCTCCTGTCCCCTTCTCCTCCTGCCTCCCTCCCAGCATCAGAGTCTTTTCCAATGAGTCAACTCTTCTCATGAGGTGGCCAAAGTACTGAAGTTTCAGCTTTAGCATCATTCCTTCCAAAGAAATCCCAGGGTTGATCTCCTTCAGGATGGACTGGTTGGATCTCCTTGCAGTCCGAGGGACTCTCAAGAGTCCTCTCCAACACCACAGTTCAAAAGCATCAATTCTTTGGCGCTCAGCCTTCTTCACAGTCCAACTCTCGCATCCATACATGACCACAGGAAAAACCAAAGCCTTGATTAGACGGACCGTAGTTGGCAAAGTAATGTCTCTGCTTTTGAATATACTATCTAGGTTGGTCATAACTTTTCTTCCAAGGAGTAAGCGTCTTTTAATTTCATGGCTGCAGTCACCATCTGCAGTGATTTTGGAGCCCAAAAAATAAAGTCTGACACTGTTTCCACTGTTTCCCCATCTATTTCCCATGAAGTGATGGGACCGGATGCCATGATCTTCGTTTTCTGAATGTTGAGCTTTAAGCCAACTTTTTCACTCTCCTCTTTCACTTTCATTAAGAGGCCCCTTAGCTCCTCTTCACTTTCTGCCATAAGGGTGGTGTCATCTGCATATCTGAGGTTATTGATATTTCTCCCGGCAATCTTGATTCCAGCTTGTGTTTCTTCCAGTCCAGCGTTTCTCATGATGTACTCTGCATATAAGTTAAATAAGCAGGGTGACAATATACAGCCTTGACGTATTCCTTTTCCTATTTGGAACCAGTCTGTTGTTTCATGTCCAGTTCTAACTGTTGCTTCTTGACCTGCATACAGATTTCTCAAGAGGCAGGTTAGGTGGTCTGGTATTCCGATCTCTTTCAGAATTTTCCACAGTTTATTGTGATCCACACAGTCAAAGGCTTTGGCATAGTCAATAAAGCAGAAATAGATGTTTTTCTGGAACTCTCTTGCTTTTTCAATGATCCAGCAGATGTTGGCAATTTGATCTCTGGTTCCTCTGCCTTTTCTAAAACCAGCTTGAACATTAGGGAGTAGGACATTCTAAATCAGCTCTACTTCAATCAATAAAACAAAAGTTTTAAAAAGAGTCACTATGATTCCATTGTTGTGAAAGGATTCCCACTTCTCCCAGCTACATTTGAACACACACCCATGTCCTCCCACATTGTCACTGCGCACCCTGTGCTTTGTCACTGAACATTTTTCATATTCAATTTTCCACACAGCTGTGCTGCGTCATTTATCAGATATACCCTGTCCAGAGAACAGCTGTCCCATCCTAATAGCACAGGGTGTGACTGTGGTCACTTCTTCTTTGCAGTGAGCATCTCTGTGGTACTGTTTCTGCTATTTGTGCTACAAAAGCCCTACACTGACTAAAAGCTATTTGACAAGAGGGTCACCAGTGGCAAAAGGGTCACCAGTCCACGTTTTATTGTTTTCCTCATTTCATCCACCACAAGCAAGCACAGGCAGAGGCCAGGGACTGACAGCGGCAGGATGGTGCTCCGTCTACTGCTCAGCCAGGCTTTCCTGAAATTCGTGTCACCACACTACTCAACAATTCATCTTGGGGCTGACTGCGGATTCTTCTGTGGTCATGAGAGAATAGTAGGGAAGGTCCTGGCATGAAGCTGGAAGCAGAGACACAGTGGAAAAGCAGACTGAGCTCAGAACATCTGTTCCTGGGCAGGGACAGAACTGGCTGAGGCCTGGAACCAGCCATTTAGCTTCTGTTTCAGCAACTAAATATATTTTACTGATTTTTCTCCCTGGTGAGGCTGAGAAATCAGCATATCATCGGTCTGAGGGAAGGGTGGAAAAGGAGCATGTGGAACACCCCCCATAGGAACCTACAGCAATGTGAAAAGAGAAACAATGCGTTCACAGAAGACAAGGAGGAAAAGCCTCCTTCTGTGTGTACACACAGATGCACAAACAGCCGAAATTCTTAAAACACGGGGTTGCTAACATGATGAAACAGGGAGAAGTGATGAGGAATCGTGCACTCAGGAGGCAGATGAACTCTGAGAACACAGGGATGGCCTGAGAGGCTGGAGGGATGGCAAACCCCCTGGGGGGCAAGGACATGTCTTCCTGCTCAGAGAGGATTCTAAAGTCTGATCAATATTCAGTTTCATTCAGACTGTCCTATACACTTGAACCCAACAATAATTAAATTTTAATCTATTTTAGTGCACTGTCAACATCACGTTTGAACATGTTTGAAGAAATCAGTTAACACCTTTCAGGAGAAGACAGGGTGTGTTGGATCAATAAAAATCCGATAGTGTGAGACACTTGATTCAGTAGCTAAAAACTTTCCAAAAAAGAAAACACCAGACCCATATGGTTTCACTGGTTAATTCTATCAAACAGTTCAGGAAGAAATAGTATCAGTTCTATACAATCTCTTACAGGAAACAGAAGAGGAGGGAACACTTCCTCATTCATTCTATGAAGCTGGAACTATCCTGATACCAAAAGCAGGACAAAGACATTACAAGAATACCAATTTCTCACTAAAATGTAAACACAATGATCCTTAATAAATATTAGCAAGTTGAATCATGATCAAGTGGGTTCATCTCAGGAATGCAAAGCTGGCTCAACAGCCATCAATCAAACAAATTTATTCACAGTTGTTGTTGTTTAGTCGCTAAGTTGTGTCCAACTCTTTTTGACCCTATAGACTGCAGCCTGTGAGGCTCCTCTGTCCTGGGATTTCCCAGGCAAGAATACTGGAGTGGGTCGTCAAGCCCTTCTCCAGGAGATCTTCCCACATTGGGATTGAATCCTCATCTCTTATGTCTCCTGCATTGACAGGCAGATTCTTTACCACCAGGGAAGCCATGTTATGTGTATTTCACTACAATAAAAATAATTGGGGAAAAAAAAAAAGGGCTTCTTGCCCTCAGGAGTCTAGGCAAGAATACTGGAGTGGGTTGTCATGCCCTTCTCCAGGGGATCTGCCCAGCCCAGGGATCAAACTCAGGTCTCCCATGTTGCAGGTGGATTCTTCACTGTCTGAGCCACCAGAGAAGCACAGCGATGAGCCCTATAATCAGATAAATTACAATATAACACATATGCACTTGATAGACTATAAGTAAATTGTGCTTTAAGAGTCCAGGTTGGCATGGCTGCTAAGATGCAGGGTCATGAAGGGGTGAGATGTGGGCTCTGGAATCGGATAGCCTCCTTGACCCTTGTCTTGGCTACTCACAAGCTATGTGCCCTTCCACGAAATTGCAGTGTTCCTCATGTAAGGAGCATCTATGTCATAGGACTTCTGGGAGGGACCATGACTCAACTCACAGAAAGTGCCTGGTACAGAGAAGCCTCTATAAAGTTTATGCGACAGCACAGGTTCAGACTTACCTAAGGAATCATTCTAACCTCCCTATAAAACCCTGAGTTGTGAAGACCTCCCTTCCTAGGTGACCTGAAGACCTTAGTCTGTGTGAGGAGTGACCATTCTGGGGGACACACAGGCTCAGCAAGCGACACCCTCACAGACCACACGGCCTGGTATGGGCATGTCTGCCTCACCAGTGCAAACACATCCACCCTTGGAGGGCACCCGTTCTGGCTGCTCTGACAGCGGCAGCAACAAGGCCACACCTCTTCTTTCTCCACCCTTCCTGTGACTGATGCAGCGAGTGAAATTTCTGTCTCACACTGTGGCAGGGAAGAAATGCATTCCCAACGTGGTGAGGAAGAAATGCATTCTCAACTCGGGGGAACACTGTGGTGTTTTCACTTGGAAAAACTCTTATCCTTGTTAATCCTCTAAATGCAGAAGCCTATATTTGCTAGAATATAAACATATAAGGGAATTTCTTTCCTGACTAATCTAATAATAGAACTTGACCAAAGACTTAGGATTGTTACTGCTGCCAATTCTGATTAGGTGCAGGTTTTAAATGTCACTTGTAATTAAATATATTATTTTTCACTGCATCTCATGATACAAAAGTAAACTTAATAATGTAGGAGGCTTCTATTTTCTTGATGGCATGAACTGGTTAAACTGCTCACAAACATTCCTAAATGTTTGTGAGATCCCAATGGTGTTCGTCAGTAGCTCCTCAGAGACTTCTGTACAAATAAAATCGCTGGCTCTGATGATTAGCTCAACAAGATGATCTCATTTGCTTCCCAGAATTCACTGACTTCAGTAGTACATGAGATGAAAAAATAGGAAAAAATTAATTTAAATAAGCAAATATTAACAGTAACACTTCCCAGGTGGCTCTAGTGGTAAAGAACCTGCCTGCCCATGTAGGTGACACAGGAGACAGGGGTTCGATCCCTGGGTTCTGAAGATCCTCTGGAAAAGGGCATGGCAACCCAGTCCATTCAGTATTCTTGCCTGGGAAATCCCATGGACACAGGAGCTTGGCGGGGTACAGTCACAGGGTCACAAAGAGTCAGACGACTAAAGTGACTTGGCATGCAGGCATACAAAGAAAACCATATTCTGTGTAGAATATCATCTTCCAACAAGTTCTCATTATATTCAATATCTTTCCTTAAGCAAATGATCTGTGGTTACTTGTTAGCTGCTTTTGATTTGTGCTGCTGGAGAAGACTCTTGAGAGTCCCCTGAACAGCAAAGAGATTAAACCAGTCAGTCCAAAAGGAAATCAACCCTGAATATTCACTGGAAGGACTAATGCTGAAGTTGAAGCTCCAATACTTTGGCCACTTGATGCAAAGAGCTGAGTCATTGGGAAAGACGCTATTGCTGGGAAAGATTGAGGGCAAAGGAGAAGGGGATGACAGAGGATGAAATGGTTGCAAGGGATCACTGACTCTGTGGACATGAATCTGAGCAAACTCTGGGAGACTGTGGAGGATAAAGGGGCCTGGTGTGCTGCAGTCCATGGGTTTTAAAAGAGTCCGACATGGCTTAGCAACTGAACAGCGACAACTCCCTGGCTATTTAGTGTTTCAGAAGATAAATCAGGTTCCTGCTACTCCATCCTTGCCAGACATTAAGTCCTCCCACTTCTTTTTAAATTCTCTAGACTTGAGTTTGCACAATAGGGACAACTGTTTCTCAAAGGTTCAGTGGAATTTGAGGGGACTGGTATTTTTTGTTTCTGAGTGTGTGTGACTATATTTAAAATAATGAATTACACTTCTTTAATGGCCAAAGTTCTAGTTCTTTCTCTGTGCATTTTGAAGAAATAGTTACATTTACTATTTGAAGAAATATATTTATGTATATATTTTAAAAACTGTCCATTCTGTCAAACATGTTAGGATAACACTTATAACTATACTATTAAAATTCCTACGATAGTTGTCTTTTCCTTTTTTTCCCCAAAATTTTATTTATTTTTTATTTTGGGCTGTGCTGGGTCTTCGCTGTCACGAGGGCTCTTCTCTAGTGGTGAGCAAGCGCTCCTTTTCATTGCCATATGCAGGCTTCTCATTGCAGTGGCCTCTCTTGCCCCTGGAATATGGGCTCTAGGGTGTGCAGGCTTCAGTAGCTGAGGTTACTGTGGCGCATGGGCTTAATTGCCCCTCAGTACTGGAATCTTCCTGGCCCAGGAATCAAGCCCATGTCTCCTGCACTGGCAGGTGGATTCTTTACTGATGTGCCACCAGGGAAGCCCCTGGTCTTTTTCCCTTTTCATTTCACCCTCTGAGGGTTACATAAGTATATCTCTCACTGTTATTGCAGCTGAGATTTTCCTAGTCACTGAACATGTTTTTAAATGTTTATTGGCCATTTGTGAGTTGCCTATTCTAGACTTTGACAGTTTTCTACTAGGTTTCTTTTATTATTGGTTAGTACAAATTATTTGTAGATTATCTCTTTGCTTTTTCTGCAGTTACATTACAATGTGACTGGATAGATGTTTTGTATTATTTATCCTGTTTGAGATTCCATTAAGAATCTGTGGTCTTTCGTCATTCTGGAAAAATTTCAGGCGCCACTTCTTCAAATATTATCTTTCTTCACGTTTCCTTTCCTCTGCTTCTGGAATTCCCACTGACCATGGGAGTTGGACATGGTCTGATTTTATCTTCCATGCCTCTTAAGCTCTGTGACAGACACTATCAGTTGCTCCCAACCCCAATCTCTGTTTTCCTTGCAGGCTTCCCACTAAAGAGGATGAGAAACGTTGTATGTTTACCTTCTCAAATCCGTTTGCGGCTGGGGTGGCCACGCAACAGAGAACTGCCACAGAGCTGGAGGGCCTCTGGGAAGCCTCTGGTTTCCTTATCAAAGGGGGAGATGTCAGGCACTCCCTGTACCCCTTCCTCCCCACTTTTGGCCCTACAGATGGGAGTGATGTCTGGAGCTTGGCAGCCATAGAGAGACAAATAAGAGGACAAAGAACCAAGAGAGTAAAGACACTCTGTGGGCCTTGGCTACATTAAGCAGTGAACCATTCCTGAAACTACAAAAAAAAATCTTTATGGTTGAAGCAATCGTTAGTTGGGTTTTCCATTTCTTAAAGGTGAAAACCTATCAACTAATAAAACCCCTATCACATTTACATCTTAAAATCTCTGTTATATGTCCTGAGTAATTTCCTGTGATCTATTTTCTGGTTCAGCAGTTCTCTTTTCTGCTGTATCCAATCAGTTTTCAATCCAGCTGTGGTTTTTACTTTCAAATTTTAAACTTCTACTTGGTTCTTTTCAAAATCTTTAAAAAACAAAACAAAACAAAACCATGTTCCTTCCTTATGATTTTTATTCCTTCTCTGATCTCTAATATGTTTAAACATAGTCTTTTGAGGTCTCTTATTGTTTTATTATCTCAAATTCTAGTAGATGGTCCTCTTGTTCGTGGTGCCAGCTGACTGGATATTTTTCTTTTCTTTGTTTAAATTTTATTGGAGTCTAGATGATTTACAATGTTGTGTTAGTTTCAGGTGTACAGCAAAGTGATTCAGTTATATACACATATAGTCATTCTTTTTCAGAGTCTTTTCACATATAGGTTATCACAGAATACCATGTAGAGTTCCCCGTGCTGTACAGCAGGTCCTGTTGTCAAGTAGATCGTTTTCCCAACTGCTTTGTAATTTTGAATTGTGAGTGTATTTTCAGTAGCCTCTGTGCTCCGGGCCACAGAGCTTCTGGCAGCAGAGACACTATGAACTGGTCACTGCTTGCAGCAGATCTTATAAATTTGGACTCCAAACCTCATCTGGCCCAGCTTTTCCTTCCTTCCCTACAAGAGATTTTTGTGTTTTTTGGCCACAAAGAAATCCCAGGTAGAGACTGAGCTTCCTTATCACCTCCCTGGACTGGCAGGTGGCAATTTTTATCTTCCCTTCACTAAGAAGATGAGCATTTGGGGAGCCTTAGTTCTGTGCAGGGGTCTCAGGATCGATGCTCTGAGACCCCTGCACAGAACCTGTTACAGGAGCTCAGTGCCAGGTCTTCTGCCTCTTCATAAGCACAAACCACAGCCTGCACACATTGGAGGCCCTTTCCCACCGCCCCAGTCCCACCCTGGGGTGACCAGAGTCCCAGCACATGCCTGAGAACTCTGGTCTTCACTTCTCTTTTAATTTCTGGCATCTAGTTACTTCCAGTTCCTTCTTCAGAGATTGGCTATGTATTGTTATTTTAAAAATTACATCATATTCATGTTTCAGGGCTTTAATGATAATTCAGTCTAGAACTGAAATTTATCCACAGTGAAATCTTCACTGAAAACACTGTAAATCACATGTGGTCAGACCAACTGGACACTTTTATATCAGGACTCACGAGTAATGGACTTCATTGCTGTGAAGATTATTTAGTAGATGGCATAAAGTTCTTTCTCATGGGATTAGAGTATCACATGAATACAAAAAGGGACACTCACCAGGCTGGGTTTGATGCCTACACTTTCAGCTGCTTCAAATGCCAACAAGAGATTTCTTTTCTAGGTTAAAAGTCAAACAGAATGAAATTATCAGCCAAGAATATATAGCTTTTGTTAGCAATAAACACCAACTGACACTCCCATATAGATTACCTACTATTTATAAAACACAAGTGTTGAAGTCAAGTATGCAGACAGTGGTCTCAATTTAAGGGGGAAAAAGAAGATTAACAGATTACCACTGTCACTAAAAAATAACATTATTGATTGATTCCTGACCATCAAAGATACATTTTTGTTAGTTATTTTTTACTTTGTCAATATTTTGGACATATATATTCTGTTGTATATCAATTTGTTTAATCATAGTGCTGTATCAAAAATTATAGAAGTAATATGTACACATAGTTAAATATAATCACATGAAAGACTTCCTTGCCTCAATCCTGGACCTTGAGAGAACAATTTTATGCTTCTGTCTTTAATTCCAGGGACTTCCTTCATTTTTCTGTACCTGCTGGCATCACTGTTTCTTCCTTCCTTCTAAATATTTATTTATTTGGCTTAGTTGCAGCACTTGGGATCTTTAGTCGCAGCATGTGGGATCTAGTTCCCTTACCAGGGATTGAACCTGGGGACCCCTGCTTTAGGAGCTTGGAATCAGCCATTGGACCACTAGGGAAGTCCCACCACTTTCTTGATTTCTAAAATAGAGGCATGACCTTCTAATTTCCTCCTAAGTTAAATGACTCAGGAATCATGCACCTCTCTCTTCCCTTCATTCTAGTCACACAGCTCACATTCGCTCCCTTATTAGTTATGTTTGTGACTTTAACCAGTATCCTCAAACCATCATTTCTTGTCCCATTGGTTCACGAATGACAGTTCCTGACTTCACTTGGTGTGATGAGTAGGACTTTCCCTTGCCTTTCCTGCAGCTGGTCATGTTCTGTACTGTTCAAGCTGATACCCTTGGCTTCCTTCTCCTCAACCACACTGAAATGTCCGGCACCCTCTTAACAGGATGACTCTGAAGGCTGAAAACAACAAGGGGTATTGGCACAGTGGCTGGGATCACATTCCTCGCCCCAGGTTCCACAGTCGTGATGCTGTGCCACTCAAAACACTCTTTCCAAAGGGTTTTCCTCTTTGTAACAACCAACAGCTCAGAACCACACCACGTTTCAGTGTGCTCCAGACCTGGACCTTGCCTTTCTTCAAGTGTTTTCAGTTCTGCTTGTTTGGGACTTTTCTTGCTGGGAGAAGAACTGTGTCTCCTTCTCTTCTTCTGGTTTCTTATCTTCCTATGGCTTATAATCCATGATATTCTCTTTGTACTAAAGTGACTTTTCAGATTCTGATTTTCATAGGATTTTACAGGTGGCACTACTGATAAAAGAACCTGCCCAACAGTTCAAGATGTGTGGGTTCAATCTCTGGGTAGGAAAGATCTCCTGGAGGAGGGCATGGCAATACACTCCAGTATCCTTGCCTGGAGAATCCCATGAACAGAGGAGCCTGGTGGGCTACAGTCCAGAGGATTCCACAGAGTTGGACATAACTGAAGTGACTTAACATGCATATAAACATTACAGGCCTTTCTTGATGCCCTTTTCAATGTCTGCTGTTCACCAAAAACCCAAGAAATACACTGCACTGAGAGTGCCCCAGACCCAGGCTCCAATTGAGGAGGGCTGAACTTCACTCATCCTGAAGGTCAAAGGCATAGTTTCATTCAAATTAGCTCCTTCCCTTTGAAACTCAACTTCAAAGTCATCCCTTCCAGGAAGCCTTCCCTGCTTGCAACCCTCTCTCCTCCAGCAAGAGCCCCACCAGGCTGAGTCTCACACACATGCTCAGCTTTAAACTGTGCCAGTTTGATTTGCTTGTGTTGACACACTGTTCTGAGAACCCTCATCGGTAACTCTGAGATACGAGTTTCTTTCCCCAAACACGAACACAAGGTCTCTCAGTGCAGGGGCCAAACCCAGAGCACGTCCACATGGGGCAGTTAGGAAGCAGGAGGCCAGAGGTCATCAGGGGAGGCTATGATGCTGCATGATCTGGAATGAAAACTCCAGCCAAGTTGAGGATTCAAGCCAAGTTGAGGATTATAACCCAGGAACAGCCTCTGAGGAAGCTCCCAGAACTGTTCTGCCTGTAAGAGGTCAAAGCACAGTCATGCAGGATATTGAGACAGAGGGCTGTGCATCAAGGGATGCACCTGGAGCAAAGTCCTTCACCCCTCACAAACCTGAAGCATCTCACAGCCTGACCTGCCTCCTCCCCAGGACAGCAACCTGGAGCAGGGAGAAGAAAGGCAACCTGCGTGCTAGAACCATGCACCCCCGGATCTCAAGGACAAGAGAGAGACCAAGCTGTGATGCTCAGCTGTTCTGTGCCTTTCCAGATCTGGGCAGCTGGCTGTGAATCTTGGGGATCACCGGCCTCCAGAGGACATGATGTGGTTTCCGTCATCTGGAAGCAATGAGATGATCCGAAGGGTGAAAGCAAACACTTTCCATTCTTTTCCAACATGTCCACTGATAGGAGGACAAAGCGCCACGGCTGCAGTCAAACACTTCACACCCTGAGGACCTATCTGCAGCAGGCTTCGACCAACCTCCCCATCGGCAGAAACATTCAATACCTGCTCAACCATGAGGAGCGGCACTCTGCCGGCACCAGCAGACTCCCTAGGAGACATCCTTCCTTCTTGATCTTCCCTGGGCCCTGATGACCCATGATCTGCTGCTCACTCTGTACTAGCAGCCCTGGATCGTGTAAACCAGTCACATCCCTTGAGGCACAGCCCTCTATCTCAAAACCTTGTTCAACCTCTAACAGGCAGAACAATTCTGGGAGCTTCCTCAGAGACTTCCTCAGAGGGTTATAATACTCAGCTTGGCTTGAATAAAAATTTTCTTTTTCTTCCCTGATCGACTGATGGATTTTTTTTTTTTTTTTTTTTGTCGACAGTGCCTAGGCTTCATAGATCCTGGGACCCCACATGCCCCTGCTGGTCTCCTTTGTGGCTGCTCCTGCTGGTACCTGGTACCTTAGCTGGGCCACTCTGCCCTGCCCTGGCAACAAGGATGGAGTCCTCAAAGCTTGTTTCTTGTCTTCTCTTGGTGCCTCTGTGAAGTCTGATTTATGATAAGAAACACATCTTTGGGCTTTGTCTTGGTTCCTGCACAGAGCTCCTAAAGCCTTTGTAATTTTGTATGTAGGAGTCATGGAGGCATCTTTTGTAATAATATTTGCTTTCTGTCCTTGGTTCTAAAAATGGCTTCAGAGAAATAAAGGTGAAACAGGTGTCTTTTTATTCATTTGTTTATTGGCTGTGCCGGGTCTCAGTTGCAGCACGTGGGGTCTTTACTGGAGGCATGCTAACTCTGAATTGCAGCGTGTGGAATCTGGTTCCCTGGCTAGGAATTGAGCCTGGGTCCCCTGCATTGGGAGTGCAGAGTTCTAGCCACTGGACTGCCAGGGAAGCTCCAAAACAGGTGTCTTTTGTTACTCATAACAAATCCTTTCCAACAACACCTGGGTGTATGTTAATAACTCAATTTCTGAAAACCCCTGGAAAGACAGTGTGGGATTAGAGGTTATAACATTCAGTCCCACCCCCTGACCTGCAGGGAGCAGGGAGGGGCTGGAGGTTGAACCAGTCACCAATGACCAGTGATTTAATTAGTCATGTCTACATAATGAAGCTGCCAGTAAAACCCCAAAGGATGGGTTTAAGTGAAGCATCCATGTACTGGGAGGGTGGCACACCACAGACTACAAGGGGACAGAAGCTCCCATGCTCAGGACCCCTCCCCACACCTTGTCCTTTGGACTTCCTCATCTGCCCACTGGCCTCCCCATGTCCCTGGTCTCTGCTCCCCAGGGCCTGCCTTTGGCATGCTCCCTGGCTCTGGAAGGCTCCCCTGCTCTGTGTATCACTGGTTCCCGCATGTGGGCTCTTCACTGGAATTCCACCTCAGAGTGTCCACAACCTTCCTGGTGAAAGTCAGGTCCCCGTGTTCACCCCACGCCCTGTGCTTCTCTCACACTCTTCCATGAGTGAGTGAGTGGAGCCGCTCAGTCGTGTCCGACTCTGCGACCCCATGGACACCAGGCTCCTCCATCCATGGGATTTTCTAGGCAAGAGTACTGGAGTGGGTTGTCATTTCCTTCTCCAGGGACTCTTCCCAACCCAGGGATTGAACCCAGGTCTCTCGCATTGTAGACGGACACTTTACCGTCTGAGCCACCAGGGAAGTCATAGTTTATAGTTATTTACTTACAGTGCTACTTGTCACAAGTTTACTCACTTGTTTGCTGACCACCCGCCTCCCAAGGACACTGTCTACACCACTACTGCTGCCTTTATTACTGGGTATGACAGCTACCAAGAAACATTTGTTGAGTAAATGAGTCCAGGGCCTGGGACAGTGTTTCCCAGAATAACTCTGTGGAATATGATTTTAAGGATGTTCTAGGGCAGGGTTTGCCAAATCTCAGCCCACAGGCCAAACTCAGCCCTCAGCCTGTTTTTGCTAATAAAGTTTTATTAGAACACAGCAAGCCTATCAACTGACAAACATCTATGGCCACTTGGATGCTTTGATGGGAGAGCTGAGTAGCTTTGACAAAGACCACAGACCAACAAAGCCTACTACTGACCCCCGACAGGGGAAGTCTGCCAACTCCTGTTATGGATGATTATATTAAACATTAAAAAGGTTCTGCGGCTCTGACGTAGGTTGGCCTAAGATGAGTCACATAGGTTTCTCTAATGAAGGACTTCCTAGAGTATTTATGGCATCAAGAATCTCCAGAAGTGTGCTATGATAAATAGCTTCCCCAGCTTATCTGAGCCAGGGATTTCTGGTTCTTTGGAAAAGATGTTGAAAATGCTGGCCTAAGGTCTTGAAACCATGAACGTGACAGTCCATCAGGGCCTCCTCTGAAAAATGAGTGATAGGAAGTTCTCAGCAGACACAGTCAACTGGTCTCTGCTGCATTTTCCTAGGTAACAAGGGAAGTTGAGGACAGTACTGAGGGTGGGACTTGCCCTCCGTTGTGATCTGTGCTGGAATCTTACCCCAGTTTCCGCTTCAAGTCCACAAACCCCATGCTCCCTGGGATGTATCAATAGTGTGAGAAATTCCCCTGTGTTCTGAAGGGTGACCAGGGTCGGGATGCGAGACTTACTTTCTCCTGGCTGTTCAGCTCCTGGTATGGGATGTGGGCAGGCAGGTAGGTGTGGAGAAGAGCGCAAAAGGCCAAGCCATCACTCCAGCTGCTGCTGAAATTGGTGATATCGATGTTCTGTGGGGAGAGCAGCATTAATCACCAGACTGCTGAGTCATGACTAAACAGGGCTGTGCTATGATCCATGTGTGCAGCCATCTCTGGGTTTGCAGGAAGATGAGACCAGATACTATCCACGTCTGCTGGGAGTACATTCAATAATAATTTTGCTATCAGGAATAGTGGCCTGGTGTTGCCCAAATCCATTCACAGAAAAGCACAAAAAAGACTCTGGAGTGAAAAACAGTGGGGAATTTCTGGTGGCCTGCTGGTAGGTCAAATGTTCTCAGACTGTACTCTCAGATTAACCACCTGGTTAGCTTTGTACATCCTAGCACCTTGCAGCCTTATTTGGCCAAAGAAGAATCACCACCACCACCACCACCACCACACCACCATGTCATCATCACCATCACTACCACCACCATCATCACATCACTGTCTCCATCACCATCATCACCATCACCACCATCTCCTAGAGAAGACCCAAGGACTTCCCCTCAGACAGCCACCTTAAGCAGTGTGTCCTTAAGCTCTCAGACAGGCATTAGAGTGTCATACAAGTCTGAGAGGCCTGGCTGGAAGGTCTATCTGTGCTTTTGACCCCCAAGAAGCAGATCATCTGGATCTCTTGTCTCCAAAGTCTCTTTGATGACCCTGCAGCTACCTGATGGGACTTGTGGGCTGTGCTGGAAATGAAGGCACTTTGATTTTATGCCTTCTTGAAGAGGCTTGCGCATGAAAAAAGCAGAAGGAAGAGCCGGGGTGGGCAGCCATGACCCATCCAGTTCACTCAGTTTCAGCTTTCAAATCTGACGCTGGGCTGGGAGACCCTGGGGAGCGGGGCAGCTGCAGAGAAACCAGACATCAGCTAGAGGGGAGGGTTTCCAGACTTGAGAAGGGAGGATGGTTGGCGGAGTGTCTACATGGTGCCTGTCACTGTGCATTTTCTCATTTAATGCCCAGGACACCCACACCTGTAAGTAAGCAGCGCCATGCCCATCTGACAGGTGAGAAAGCTGAAGTGAAACCAAACCCTGCTGGCCCAACTCCACCCGCTGGCCATTGGCCCCGTCCTCTTGTTGGGTTTCCTTCCTCCTTCTCTTTCTCCCTCCCTCCCTGACTTCCTTCCTGTATAAATTCACTTTACACCCAAAGCATTTAATACTTGGTAGATCTTTCTTTTTCTGAAACATAAAAACATTTTTTTACACTTCACTCTTATACCATTTATGACACAAAACATCATTTTTCTCCATCTGTACTATCTTCAAAGGCATTTGAGAGGCCAAAGGGGACCCAGAAGGGGGACAATGCCACCCACCTAACAAACTGACATGCTGCCCTGTGTTTCAGCTCACTGAACACCGCTTAGGAACAACTTTTGATCTAAAGTGCAAACACCTTCATTTACTGAGCCAGGGTTGGGGGTAAAATCTGGTGCCACCAAAGCCAGGAGTGAAGAGTCAATCAGAATGACTCAGGCCCTCAGGATAGATCAGAAGCCAGGTCACTTCCAGATAGACGGCCAATCTGGGGCTATCAGGCACCATGAGACACACATGGACCCTCACGCTTCAGCAGCAGGACTTAAACACTGCCCCAGACAAAGGAGGCAGCTTTTAAAACAAGGAATTATGTAAATCCTAAATTCAGCTGGCTCACCAGATCCAACATGTGAGTCAGGAAGGGCTTCTTTTGTGTCACTTATTTCCCAGGTTACAGACTTTGTTTTTGTCTTTTAATTTTTTTTTAAGAAAATTTATTATTGTTATTTTTTGGCTGCACTGGGTCTTCGTTGCTGTGCAAGGGCTTTCCTAGCTGCAGTGCACAAGCTTCTTATTGTGGTAGTTTTCTTGTTGCAGAGCTCAGAAAAGGGCTCCAGCTCAGGCCCTAGAGCGCTTAGTTGCTCTGCAGGATGTGGGATCTTCCCAGACCAGGGATCAAACCTGTGTCCCCTGCACTGGCAGGCGGGTTCGTAACCACTGGACAACCAGGGAAGTTCCTAGGTCTCAGACTTTGAATTGTTCTGTCTCCGGCAGAGATGGAGGGCATCCAGCTGTGACCTGTTAAGATTACATTCATTCCAAGAAAATGACGCGCTCAAATAAAATCTTACCCTTCACTTCTCTGGGGGAACAACACAGCTCTAGTTTCCTCAGTGCCACCTGAAACTGTCCTTGGTTCTATGTGAATAATGAGAGTATCAACTATCTCCCCTCAGCACCGCTGGCAGACAACTAAGCACGGGTGCGCATCTTGGTCCCTCAGGTTAGAGGTGAGAGTCAGCGGGCAGAGGCACTGGGTTCCAAAGGTTGTCCTGAGTCTGTCACCCCCAAGGGCTTCCTTACTGCTCCCCAAGGTATATCTAGATGAGAGAAAGGTGAGCTGAGAGTGGCACAGCTTGATATGCCCGTGTTTTTCACAAGAATCACAGCAAAGGGGTGAGCTGACCAATGCTCTCTGAGGTCTCTCACTTGAATCCTGTTCAACTGTGGACCCGTCTGCAGATCGCCGTAGCCGAGTACTCCTTGGGTTTCTGGTCAGCGGACAGAGAGGGCGCAGGGGTCGTGGAGGATGCATGGGGATGGCCTTGCCAAGCAGGGAGTGGCAGTAGAGTCTTCCCAGGGGCCCTGAAGAGTGAACCGTGCAGACGGCTCGTAGATGGGGTAGGCAGCAGGTACTCCTGGGCGGGAATGGGCTGCCAGGTGAGGGCAGAGAGAAGGCAGTGTCCTGGGCAGGGTGGCTGAGCCAAGGAACAAGACAAGTCCTGACTCCAGGCCCCACCCCAGGACGGAAGAAAAGCCTTCTCCTCAGCTGCGGACCGTCAGCATCAGCTCAACCTTGGTGTGGGTGAGGCCTGTGTAGCCTGTGGGCATTGATACTCGGTGCTCACAGCTGCACCGACCAAGGACAAGAACATGGCACCCCAGGGGTATAAATACAGTGCCTTCCTTTTCCCAGAGACCATCCCACTGAATCTTAGGGCTGCATCAAGAGAATAATGTACAGAGCAGTGGGAATCAGCCAACCAGGCACTCTACAAGATGGAACTTCAACTCTTTCCTTGTTACTTATTCCCGAATAAAACTGCCTGAGATCACTGTTAGCCTTGACTGCAAGTCAGTAGGCGGAAGGGAGCATGTCAGGAGGCTGTGTGTCCGGAGCTGGATGCTGGTGACATGGATGTATGTGCTTCATGAAAATTCACTGAGCTGTACACACATACATGCAATAGCTACATCAATAAAGAGGAAAGAAATGAATGGAGGCCGGGGAGGGAGATGAGCAGGAAGAGGGGTGGGTGAGGGAGGGGGGCAGTTGGGGAAGAGAACTGATTAAGAAGGAGACAGGGAAGACAAACAGGGACCCTGATGTTCTTAAGGGGCTGAACCATGGCTGTCTGAAAGAATGCCAGCATTTTGGAATTTACATAGATTTACTGGGGGAAAAAGCAGAGCTACAACCAAAAGAAACTTGCTGACTATTTCTCCAAGGGGAATGGTAATTACTCATTGCAAATTACCCTCAACTTTCTCTGGGCTATAAATACTTCAGAGACATTCCCAAGTGAGAGAAAGTTCCAGAGAGAGGAAGCCTCAGATATAAAAAAGGTAACATTCTGAGCATCTCGAAAAGGAGTACTTAGGAGAAAATTTTGTAAGATAACAGATTTCTGTCCCTAGGGCCGCAGAAGTCATTTGAGATACACAAAAACCGACATGCACAGAGGAAGCTAAAACGACACTGGTGAACATCTGAGAACATGAACAGAGCAGCTGAGATTGTAGACAAGCTCCAAGAGGGCGAGTGGGGATGCAGCTCTGCAAACAACACGGCTGAAAGAGCAGAGCAAAACCCAACAACCACAGCATTTGCTTCTAGAAGGTTCATTTCATTTGCCTTCTGTTGCCTGGAAATGCTGACATCTGGTGAAAACATGAACTGCTCTGCAGAGCACACACCCACCAAGGACATGGCTGTGACCTGTTCCCACTGAAACTCCCTCATCCCTCAGGATCTCCGTAGGCTGTTCCAATGGACTTGAACGAATGGATCGACTCTGTGTGCACTAAATGCACAAGATTTTTTTAAAGTTAAAAAAAGAAAAAGGAAGTTTCTGGGAAAGAGACCGCAGACCGTTTAGAAATCGCTGTCAGTCCCCTGCCTCAGGGATCAGCTGTCCTGGGTGCAGAGCGGCCTTAGCACCCTCGCCCTGGGGCTTCCTGGCCTTTCTCAAAGACGTTCTTATTGTCACAGCTGGAGAATCAGACTGAGATTTTTTGTGGGGGGGAGGGGTGTGTAACAATTTATAGATCATTGAGGATTAAAGTAGCTCATTCCTCAGCAAGGCGCAGCTTGGGTAGGAAGAGCCCTAGGGAGACAGAGCTTCCTTTGAAGATCTGGTGAGAAAAGTACAGAAGAGCATGTGCACATGCAGGGGTAGGGGGGGGAAATCGCCACAAAGGCGGCCTGCATGCCCTCTCTGAACGTGACCTTGCTCCCTGCCTGGACGCACGTCTGCACCTACCCACGCCTCCCATTCCAGAAGCCAGTCCAATCCCAGGCTACCCGGTGACCCTCAAGTGGCCTGGCCCCGCACATGTGCAGTCCTTGGCCATGGACTCACACAGACGCGCCCATGGACCACAGGGAACGCTCTCTGTACACCCTTCCTTTCTGAGGCTCCATCTCACTGAGGGTCGCTGTCTCAGGTGTCCACTCCGATCAGTGTGTCCTCATCTCGGGAGGGCGGCTGTGACCCCTCCCCACCCAACACCAGCTCTGCACCATGACAGAAACTGTTCCCCACAGAGAGCTGTGACCACGGATCACCTCGTGAATGTCCCTTCTCTCGGGGATCAGCTGCCTGGAGATAAATATATCTCATCAGATGGCTAAATTTATAAGCCAACATCAAACATGAGGATACAGATGAACAGGTTTGTCATCCTGGGGAAACAGCCATCCAAGGCACAAAATGCAACAAGCATAAAAGAACTGGCTACATAAAGTTAAGTTTCTGTGTGACACACATTAAAAAAAAAAAAGATACTTGCATACACACAGTAAGTGACTAATACCCGGAGATACAACCAGTCAGAAACACATGAAGAGGGCTTCAGTCTCATCAGAAAATAGAAACTTTTTCATTAAATTGGCAAAAGTGAAATAGATGGTTAATTCACAGAGCCAACAGAGATATTGGGGAAGTGGGTATAATCTTATATGGGCTGATGGGCTGATGATGTGTGTGCTTAGTCACTCAGTCATGTCTGACTTTTGAGACCCCATGGACTGTAGCCCGGCAGGTTCCTCTCTGTTCATGGGATTCTCCAGGCCAGAATACTGGAGTGAGTTGCCATGCCCTCCTCCAGGGGATCTTCCCGACCCAGGGATCAAACCCAGGTCTCCTACATTGCAGGTGGATTCTTTACTGTCTGAGCCACCAGAGAAACCCATGAATACTGAAGCCCATCCCTTCTCTGGGGATCTTCCTAACTCAGGAATCAAACCGGGATCTCCTGCATTGCAGGTGGATTCTTTACCATCTGGGCCACCAGGGAAGCCCACATGGGCTGAAAGGAATACAAACTGGTATAGACTTTCAGGAAGGCAACTGGAAGCACTTTGCTAAATGCAAATATGATTTGATCAAGTCATTTCACTTTTAGGCAACTTTTCTAGAGGAAATAGTCATGCATCTATCTGCTCAAAGACATAGCTACAAGAATGTTTACTGCAATATTACTGTTCAGAATGGGGAACTGGCGATATCCCAGTTGCCTACCAATTAAGCTAAATTAACTTTACTTTTGAAAACCTTAATAAAAAAAATCTATAACTCATTTTTCTGACCTGAATACATTCCTAGGAAGCTTGTGGGAAAACACAGCCATTCTGGTTTTCAATATGTCTGCTACATAATCGTACTTTTCACCAATTACTAGATAAATGTCACCTTAGAAGGTTGGCCCTGGACTTCTCTATGTCATCACTGACTCAGTTGAAATCCAAGAGACACAGAGAATAACAAGCAGATAGATTCATAAGGAACTGAGGGCTTAAGACCTGGGACAGAGTAGCTCAGAGCAGCAGGTCTAGGAAGAACGCTCTTTGACTTACATGGCAAGAACCAAGGGTAAGTTACAGGGGAAAGAGAACAGGACCATCTGAGGGTGAGGGCTTTCTGATGACAAGAGAGCTGCTGTGTCTCCAGGGATGTGTAGGCAGATATGCACCACTTCCCCCTGGAGACAGTGCTGAAAGGATACTGACACATCAGAAGCACAGTTAGAGCCTATCTTTCTTGCTTCCTCCTTTCTCACTGAACAAGTGCTAGAATGTTCCCACCCATGACTTCCCTCCCTGAGGTTCCCTGACTGTGGCATCATGACAGGTGGCCGCATTCCGACCCCCCAAGACAGTGGGCCCTCTCACCACAGCCCCAGCACATCACGGGGCACTAGTTCCTCTGCTTCTAGTTCCTGCCAGGTCTTCCCTCTGCCCCTCAGCTTGGCTCTGAAACAATTTCTTGCCGTGTCCCATCCCCAGGCCCAGCCCATGCTCAGGGTCTCTAGAAAAGCACTTTTCCTTTCCAGTCCTCTAGTGACTCTCTCCTGAGTTGATCACCTCATTTTCATTAATTTCACTCACCTTGACCTACTCTTTCTAAGGGAGATGGTTACTTGTAGCTCTAGTGGCTCCATTCTTCCTAGAATGGTCCAATCGCCCCTTTACCAGGCTCTGTCATCTGTCTGCACCCCTAAACCCCATGCCTCTAGCTGAGAGCTTATCCACAAAGGACAAGTTACAGAAATGGTTTCTTGGTGCCTAGGATATTGCTCAAAATCTTATATGTCCTTCCAATCCTCAACAAAGAGAAGCAGAATAGTACAGTGTTTCAGAGACCAGGCTCTGGAGCCTGATTCTGGGTTTGGAGGCAAACTCTGCCATTTCAACAGAGCTTCACTATGCATGTGTTCCCATCATGAACCATCTGCACTCACGGGTCAAGTTTCCAAACTGGAAGGGGAGCTCAGCCCACAGTCTGAAGTCTAATGACAGCAAATGCTCACTGAGCCCCTCTGTGTGTTTGTGCCACGGGACACACACACAACGAAGTGTGGTCCCCAGCTCAAAAGGTTCACCACATTCAGTAGAACAGGCGGGGCAGACATGCCGTGATCTGGGGTCACATGTGGCTGGCCCCTGGTGGCTGGGCTACAGAGAACCAGCAAGTCATGGACAGGATCCCCCTGTGGTTCCGGTAACACTGGAGAGAAAAGTCTAGCTCTTGTTTTCTTTTGTGACTGAAAATCAGACTGAACAAGGACCTTGGCAAACCAAAACATAAATGACTCCAAGGAGGAAAAACGAACCCAAGTTGAGAGCAGCTCTGAGGCCTAGGTCTTTCTGTGTCACTATAGCAGCTGTGTGACTGGGACTTGAGACAAATGACTCAACTTCTTGGTCTTTCAGTTTCCCCACTTCCAAATAACTAGCTTAGATTAGGTTAGATTATATTTATTTCATTGAGTAATTTATTTTTGGCTGTGCTGGGTCTTCATTGCTGTACACAGGCTTTCTCTAGTTACAGTGAGCAGGGGCTGCTCTCCAGTTGCGGTGTATGGGCTTCTCATGGTGGGGGCTTCTCTTGTTACAGAGTACAGGCCCTAGGGCACAAGCTCAATTAGTTGGGGTGCATGGTCCTAGCTGCTCTGTGGCATGTGGGATCTTCCTGGATCAGGGATTGAACCCAAGGTGCCTGCACTGGTCTGCGGATTCTTTACCGCTGAGCCACAAGGGAAGTTCTTAAATTCATGGTTTTGAAATGACTGGCTATGAAATCTGCTCTTCCAACAAAAGTTTATGCAGAAGCTCTTTCTAGAAATTGAAAACTATAAGATGAAATGATCTCTCACCAGCTCCCATGTCTGTTCTGTCCTGCATCATCTGACACGATAGACAGTAGCCACAGGTAGCTACTTAAATTATTCAAAATTAAATAAAGTTTAAGATTCAGGTTCTCAGCCACATTAGCCACCTTTTAACTGCTCAGGAACCATGACTGGGGAGTGGGTAAAGTGCTCGCTGGCATAGATCTAGAACAATCCCACCAACTCAGAGTTTTCCTAGACAGCACTGCCCTGTACCACACAAATGTGAAGGTCTATTCCCCTTCCTTTTATGCAAGTATAGCATGCTGTGGATAGTTCCAAATCCTGATTTTTCCCTACTCACCAGGATCCAGAGACAGGTCCTTCCACCACATAGGGAGAAACAGTCACAGTGTAGAAACTAAGACAGTGCATTCTGAAGCCAGAAGCCCGTCACTTATTAGTGGCATGATTGTAAGCAATTAGGCAACTTCTCTGCACCTTGGTTTCCAAATCCTTAAAAAGAGTTTGGAAAAGATATCTCATGGGATTGCAGTTGAGACATGTAAGCACGCAGAACAATGTCTACCACACGTGCAATACTCACTATACACCAGCTCATTCTCAGCTTTGTTCTTTCCTACAATGTGGATGAACACAACAGATGCTGAGGCTGTTTCCAGCCTTTTGCTATCACTCTGCACACACATGGAATAAACTACGATGGATTCTGCCAATCTGCCCTCTGAGACCTTCTTTATCTTATTCCCTCCCATACCCATCCCATAACATATGAGTGACTTCTCCACACATCCATAAAAGAATCCACAAGGTTTCAGGGAACAATGTGCTTCTGTCCATCCTATGATGCTCTAGTACTCTAAACAGAATATTTTTAGTAAGGGGAAAAATAAAACCATTGTTTTTAAAGGGAAAATGGAACTTGTGTATTTTTGGATATGCTTACCAAATAAAACCCAAACAAAACATAATAACTAAACAACTTGTTTGAGGACTTTCATTCTAAGACCAAGTTTAATTTATGCTCGACAAACAATCTTGAACCGCATCTTAACCTCCCATCCCCAAGAAGACTGAATTCAGTCTCCGAAATCATAAGCTTCTTGCGGCTAGAGTGTTTCTTTCCCAGATGAACATTTCATGAATAAAAGAATGGAAAAAATACTCAGCACAGAGTCACTGGGGACTGTTATTGTCTAAACAGACTTACGAGCAGCCCTGGGGGACAGAGAGGAAAGAGCAGCAACATCCAGGCATCTAGGCCTCAGCTCTCACTGAAGGCAGGTTAATGGCTTTTGGTGTCTGGTGGTGCCTGTGGCCCCACCAGCTGCTGGTATATCGGATCTTGAGAAGCACCTCCTTTCCCCACCCAGCAGGATGATGGCCCCCGGGGGAGAAGAAAGGAAGAAACATTTTCGCACCATTCTGAAAATCATGCTCTTGCTTCCTGAAGCTGGTAGGACACCTGACATTTCTACACGTATGGAGAAGAGTACACCTTGGTGATGTATGAACACAGGCCTTTCATTCCAATGATCCTGTAAAGCCATAAGACTCTGCTAACTCAGAGAGGGAGGTTCTAAGCGTCCTCAAATGCTATCCCCCAAAGCCCACCTCTTTCTGTCCCCTCTCTTTCTCCTGCATTTTGTAGCAATGCAGAAGGTTGGAACGGGCAGGATGTGGGTCCCTCGGCCTGTGGCCTCTGGGGATGCTGAGCTGGTCTACTGCATTTGTGACGTGTACATGTAAGTGCCTGTTAACATTTTAAACCAGGTCTTATTAACACAAAACTTCATCTATGCCTAAACTAAGCAACAAGACAAATGTTCTTTATTATGAATACAGAAGACACTATGCTTCATATTAGAAAACAGTTATCATCAGGTAGAAACTTCCCCCAGGAATATACCATATGAATAAATATCAGACATCCTTGGCCACGCTGGAGTTTTACCTCCAGGAATACAAGAATGTGTCCCCACTAGGATACCTGTTACATAATATATTTATGTGAATTACATAAATGGGTTGAAAGACAAAAACATCTGATGTATTTATTGCTCAACAAATGCCAAAAAGGAATTTGAAACAATTCTTATCTTTTTCTGGATTAAAGAAAGAAAAACCTCTTGGTAATAACCTCGGGACTAGGCTTCCTTTAATGGATGGTATTTATCAGGAAATAACACAAAAGTCACATTTAAAGGCGAGATACTACTCATTTTGCAGGGAAAACAAGACTATCCACTATTAACACTATTAGTCAACATTTCCTGAATGTCTACAAGTGAATAAAACCAAAAAAATACAAAAGGTATAAATATTAAAAAGAAAGGAAAAATATCATTTTCTTGCAATGATCTGCCTCAAAACTCTAGAAAATCAACTAATACCACCAAATAATGAAAAATGTCGAGATGCCAACATTGTGACCAATAACAAGACAGTGGACATTCCCTTCCCACGGCCCCACACACGTAAGCGCCTCCTCATCACCTTTTCATCTTTCTGTACAGCAACAGTTGGTAGCAGAGAGAACCAGACCAGCAGGGGAGGCTGGGAATTCCAGATGCTGAATCCCCACTTATGCCCAGAACTAAAATTTTATGCCCAATGAAATCACCAAGTGTTAGAGTACTGTGCAGAATCAAGGTGATGCAATTTTACCTTCCACGAACTCCTGCTCAGAAGATACTGGAGGAACCAAAACAAGAATTTAAAAAAAAGGATATGGGAACCTGAAGGTCAAAAAAATAAAAAAAGGAGAGACAGAAATATAACAGTCAAGCATCTGACACAGGAGCGAGGACAAGCCAGGACGGAGGTGGCCGAGGACTTAGGGGAGACCCCTTGGCGGGAAATGGGTGGAACTCCTCACAAGTAGGACTTACGGGGATCTCCATGAGGGTTGGGACTGAATTAGTGATGACTATATAGAAACTGAAAGAGACAAAGAGACATGCAAATGGTCAACAAGCCATGAAAAGATGCTAAATTATTAGAGTAATGCAAGTCAAATCCACAGTGGGGTTCCACCTCACACTGGTCAGAATGGCCATTATCAGAAGTCTACAAACAATAAATGCTAGAGAGGGTGTGGAGAAATGGGAACTCTTCTACACAGCTGGTGGGAATGAAAACTGGTGCAGCCACTACGGAAAACAGTACAGAGACTCCTTAAAAACTAAAAATAGATTTACCATGTGATATAGCAATCCCACTCCTGGGTACACACCCAGAAAAGATGAAACCTCTAATTCAAAAAGACATATGCACCCCAACATTCATAGCAGTATTATTTACAATTGCCAAGACAAGGAAGCAACCTAAATATCTCTCTATATATATATTACATTACATATAAACATATATGTATAATATTTTATTTGTTTATATTTATATATAAATATATATATATTATATCTATCTATGTATGGCACTTCATTGTGTGTGTGTATACACACACACACAATGGAATACTTTGAGTGTGTACTCAGTCACTTTAGCTGTATCGAAATCTTTGTGTCCCCATGGACTACAGCCTGCCAGGCTCCTCTGTCCTGGGATTCTACAGGCAAGAACACTGGAGTGAGTTGCCACGCCCTCCTCCAGGGGATCTTCCTGACTCAGAGATCTATCCTACATCTCCTGCATTGCAGGCAGATTTTTTTACTGCTGAGCCACTGGAGAAATCCCACAATGGAACATCTGCTGCTGCTGCTGCTGCTGCTAAGTTGCTTCAGTCGTGTCCGACTCTGTGCAACCCCATAGACGGCAGCCCACCAGGCTCCCCCATCCCTGGGATTCTCCAGGCAAGAACACCAGAGTGGGTTGCCATTTCCTTTTCCAATGCATGAAAGTGAAAAGTGAAAGTGAAAATCGCTCAGTCGTGTCCAACTCTTAGTGATCCCATGGACTGCAGCCTATCAGGCTCCTCCATCCATGGGAATTTCCAGGCAAGAGTACTGGAGTGGGGTGCCTGGAATACTACTCAGCCATAAAAATAATGAAATAATGCCACTTGTAGCAACATGGATGAGCCTAGAGATTATCATACTAAGTGAAGTGAGTCAGAGAGAGAAAAAAATAAGTATCACACATATGTGGGACCTAAAAATAATTATACAAATGATCTTATTTACAAAACAGAAAGAGACTCATAGACAAAACAAATTTAGGATTACTGAAGGGGAAAGTGGAGGTGATAAATTAGGAGTTGGGGATTAATAGATATACACCACCATATATAAAATAAACAATGAAGATTTACTGTATAGCAATGCAACTATATTTAATATCTTCTATGACCTGTAATGGCAAGGAATCTGAAGCTCTACACCTGAAACTAACACACTATTGTAAACCAACTGTAGTTAGATTTTTGAAAACGTAAAAAAGTGTCTTCATAAACCACAGTGTTTCACAAACAGCAGTAGAAGTGAGACAGCAGATGAAAAGGGGCCTCCACAGAGCACTGGTCAGTAACGGCACTGGTTTTCTACTGGGGATTGATCTTTATAATGAAATCAGGAAAGGAGCCACTTTAATGACATAAATAAGTCAAAGCATCATACAATCTCTGAACCGTGCCTGTAGCTCTCAAGAGATCTGTCTCAAAAAGAAAACAACCAGCAGAGCTCCAAATGGCCTGATGGATCGCAGACTGCTCGCTATTGGTCAGGCATGCGCTGGTGCTTGTCTGGGAACCAGAGACAGAAACACACTTTGCCAGCAATGTGGGTGTTCTTTCCAAAGACAAACTAAGGTTTGTTTAGGACAACAGGAAGACTGCTTTTTTTCTTTAACATAGAAGAATACGTAGTTGCTGGCTAAGAGGTTAACTAATTTAAATCTGTTCTAGTGAGGTGGATTGAACCTAGAGCCTGTTACACAGAATGGAGTAAGTCAGAAAGAGAAAAACAAATACTGTATATTAATACATATATATGGAATCTGGAAAATTTGAACCTATTTGCAGGGAAGGAACAGAGATGCAGATGTAGAAAACGGACTTGTGGATACGGCAGAGGAAGGGGATGGTGGGACAAATTGAGAGAATAGCACTGAAACAGATACATTATCATATGTAAAACAGATAGCTGGTGGGAATTTGCTATATGACACAGGGAGCTCAACCCAGTGCTCTGTGATAACCTAGAGGGGTGGGATTGCAGGGGGAGGAAGGAGAGAGGTTCAAAACAGAGGGGATACATGTATACCTATGGCTGATTCATGTTGATGTGCTGCAGAAAACCAGCACAATATTGTAAAGCAATTATCCTTCAATTAAAAATGGGTTTTCCTGATGGCTTGAACAGTGAAGAATCTGCCTGCAATGTGGGAGACATGGGTTCAATCCCCAGGTCAGGAAGATCCCTTGGAGAAGGAAATGGCAACTCCAGTACTCTCGCCTGGAAAATCCCATGGACAGAGAAGCCTGGTAGGCTATAGTCCACTGGGTTGCAAAGAGTCAGACATAATTGAGCAACTTAACACTTTCACTTCCACTTTCCAATTAAAAACACAATAAAACACCAGATTCAAAGATGTCTGTACCTTCGTGACAGCACAGCTGTCTCAATTCCTACAGTATAAAACCAAAAACTCCACAGATTCAGACACATCTTCAAGTAAGTCTCTTGCCATCTGAACATGGGTTTCTTGCTATATGAAATTCAAGAGCCAAGTATGATTTGAATAATGGGGGATACTCTTTAAGTATCTAAATGTACACCTTTATCTAAGGGAGGGGTCAGCCGACCTTTCTTGTTAAGGGCTTTTTCCTACAGTTACAGCACAGAACCAGCCACATGTAAATGAATGAGCCTGTGATCCTGTGCCTGTAAATCTTTATCCACAAAATCCCATGGTGGGCCTGGAGTTGGCCCCTGGGCCATGGTTGGCTGAACACTGATCTAGACTTACATGATCAAGACTTACATGTTACGCAGTGTAACAGGATTAGACCTACTACACTATCACCATTCCAAATGGCAAGGGCTTTGATTAGATAAGATGTGAAAAAACAAGACAGGACAGGCCAAAATGAGTAAATTCTGAGTTATAGTATGTGCAATTCAGGGTTAAGGAAGAAGCAGCCATTTTTCTGAAAAATGTTATCAATCTTTCAAGTTTATGTTGGTTTTTAAAAATGCAGGTTTTTTTTTTTTTTAATCAAATTGTTAACCATCACACAGCTCTGAAATGGCACTGAGAAAAAGAATAGAACCCAACCCTGAAGGCCCTTCCAGCCCATTCTCTGTACTGAAGGCCCTTCCAGCCCATTCTCTGTACTACCATTTCTTAGGTGCTCTGTTCTACATTGTGTTTTTTCTCAGAAAGGATCTGGTTTAATCATTGTCTATAAAACATTTTTGTGGCATTCTTCCTCAGACTTCACCCCCAAATTGTATGTTACAACACAACAATCAACACAAAAGACACATTTGAGTTATGAATCATCATAGTGAACACCTTGAATCCCACCTCCTAAATAAAACTAGAAGACCAATACCTTGCATCTCTCCATTTTACTTTCCAACCATTTCTTAGCATACACAGTAATACACGGTGTATTAAAGTTAAATCGTTTATAGTTTGATAAGATTTATCATCTAGGTACTATTTTCTACCACCCCCACCAACCCTTCATCTGCGATCTCCTTGATCTCTCTACGGAAGCTCTCCTAACTGCCTTTTCTAAAAACAAATGAGAGCTTTACTGGGATATAACTCACACACCATAAATTCTGCCCTTATAAAATGTGATTCGGAAGCTTATTCATTCACTTATATAGTTGTATAACACTGCCTAATTCCAGAACATTTTCATCACCTGCAAAAGAAACTCTGTCACTCCCTCTGAAACTGGATTCCCCCTAAGATCAAGCTCCCCTGCAGAGTTTATCATCAATCCCTCTATGTGAAACTCTATTCCCTTCCCTGTCCTGCCAGGTTCCCCTCAGGATAGAGAAATTTACCAAAAAGAGGGGGACGGAAACCAAGCAGGAACCAATGGAGACTTCCTGGGCACAAAAGTCCTTCTGTTTGTCCCCTGCTTATTTGTAGAAAAGGCTTTAGTCTCCCAGGCTTTTCCTGAGTTCCAACGAGCAGATTCGAGCAGTTATTTATTAGGGAAGTGAGAGGATGTGGAAGGAAAAGACAAGGGGTCAAGAACAATAGTTCAACAATAAACGGAGTTCAATTCCTCCCAAAGGGGCATACAGAACACTCTGACATGTATCTTTGAGTTGTTCTGCAGAAATAAGACCCTGGCCCAGGTAGAGGATGGTGACGACAGGCTAACCCCAAGCACTAGACCCTAGACTGGTTACAACCAGAAGGTGGACGATTAACATTCCTAAAATACCACCTGTTACCTCATCTCCCGCCCACAGGAAGGATGTGCAGGAGCTGATACACACCCCTAACCTTTCCCCTCTCTTCATCTTTAAAAATTCTTCCCTGAAAGTCATGGAGAGGAGTTTGGGCCTTTTGAGCATGAAATGCCTGTTCTCCCCTGCTTCAAAGTGAAAGTTTCTCAGCCGTGTCCGACTCTTTGTGGCCCCATGGACTACAGAGTCCATGGAATTCTCCAGGCCAGAACACTGGAGTGCGTAGCCTTTCCCTTCTCCAGGGGATCGTCCCAACTCAAGGATCGAACCCAGGTCTCCCAAATTGCAGGAGGATTCTTTACCAGCTGAGCTACAAGGGAAGCCCAAGAATGCTGGAGTTGGTAGCCTATCCCTTCTCCAGTGGATCTTCCCGACCCAGGAATTGAACTGGGGGTCTCCTGCGTTGTAGGTGGGTTGTTTACCAACTAAGCTATCAGGGAAGCCCTTCTCCCTGCTTGGTGCCCTGCAAATAAACATTGGACTTTCTTTCACCACAACCCGGTGTCACTGGACTGTCTGCCTCTACAGGCAAGTGGAACCAAGTTCAGTTCAGTAACGCCTGCCCCAACTCCCTGGGAACCACTACTCTACTTTCTGACTCTATGAATTTCCCTACTCTGGACATTTCATACATATAATAAGTAGATTTTTGCATCTGGCTTCTTTCCTTTGATGCGTGTGTGCTCAGTTGTGTCCAACTCTTTGCGACTCCATGGCCTGTGGTCTGCTAGGCTCCCCTGTCCATGGGATTTTTCCAGGCAAGAACACTGCAGTGGGTTGCCATTTCCTTCTCCAGGGATTTACCTGAGCCAGGGATCAAACACGCTTCTCCTGGGTCTCCTACATTGGCAGGCAGGTTCTTTACCACTGAGCCACCTGGGAAGCCCTTCTTTCTTTAAAAGATGCAATTTTAAAAATAACTTTTTCTTTTAAAAATTTATACATTCATAGCAGAAAATGAAAATATTATAAGAAAGGATGAATAAATTTTAAGTATTCTCTGGAATTAGAGATAACCACTGTTAACATTTGTATAAGCTTCTTTTTACAGAATTGGAATCATACTAGACAGTGTTTTAAAATTTGATTTTTGACTTAATGCACTGGGTACATTTTTCCCCACTGTTTTTAAATATATTTGTTCAAAGTATGACTTTTAAGGGTAATATTATATTATACTGTACACACATACCAAAATTCATTTGATTACCCTATTATTAGATATTTGTATCACTTCCAATTCTTTAAAAATAATTTTAAATGAATAAAACATGATAAATTTGCTTGAAATGGTATCTTCATAGGCATCCATGACTATTTCCTTGAAATAAATACCAATAAATACAGTTTCTGTGTTAAAGGGTATATTCCATGGGTGGCACCTTGACTGGGAGGCTGACACTGGTGATTTATCTGGTCAAGTACATAGGCAGGACACAGCAAGTTTTAACAGGCTGAGTTTTAAAGTTTTAAAGGCCTCAGACTTCAAGTGTCAAAACATTAGAGCAGTACTGACGTAGAAGGAAATATGTAAAATGATACCCAAGTTCACCCTTACGGGAAACATAATTTGAAAATAGTCTGGCTAGGAATAGCCAGGCATTTTTACTGCTTTCTGTCATTGTATTAGTTTTCTTTTGCTGTGTAACAAATTCCGAGGCCCAATGACCTGTTTGTGACCTCACAGTTCCTGAAGGTCAGAGGTCAGCCAGTGTAGCCGGTTCTCAGCTCAGGGTTTCCCAAGGCTGAAATCCAATGTCAGCTGAGCGTCGCCTGGCAGCTCTGGGATGAATCTGCCTGCAGGTCTGTCCAGGTTGGAGACAAGTTTCTACATCTGTAAGGCCAAGTTCCCCATTTCCTTGTTGGCCGTCAGCAGTTGGAGGCTGTTCTCAGCTCCTTTCCCCGCGTTCCCCTCTCATCTCCAACCCAGCAGTGGCCATCATGTGAAGGGGTTAGGCCCACACAGGTAATCTCCCTTCCTGTTCTAGGGCCAATTCACCAGCAACTTTAACTATGCTGTCGAATGCCTTTTTGCCATGAACATAGTATGACTGTGGGAGAAATGCCAGGGAGAAGAGACCACAGGGTGTCTTAGAATTCTGGCACCCCTCCTGGGTGCTCAGTGCCAACTACACATTCATCACCAGGAGCATTTATAAAGTGCTGTGCCTGACCCCGACCAGACCTAAGGACTCAGGACCCCACAGGCAGAGGCCCTGGCAGCACTGAGAAACCTCGAATGGGAAAGTCACGCCTGAGCCTCAGGGAACCAGCGTGCTGTAGACAGAAACACAGGAACAGGAACAATGAGTGGTACACTAATGACCCAAAGAAGCAAAGCCTGTCCCTGACTGATCATAGGAAAAGCAAACAATCTGACCTAAGGGAGAATCGAGGGCTCTCTCTGTTACCTCCAGACCCCACTAACTTCGCTTGACTAGAATTCTGTTGCTGTAAATCCGGCAGTGTGCACGACACCCACTAATTGTCGGCTGGTGACTGGTGGGTCAGAAGTCCGGGGAGCCCCATCCGGTTGTTCATGTCAGACGTCCAGGTGTCAGTATGGCTAGACTCTGCCCTGGAGGCCATGGGAGGGAATCCAGTCACAGGTGGACTTGTGGTGTTGCTGTATGACCTGGACTGACTCGCCAGTGTGGGCCACACAGTCCAGGGCCTGGGAGCACAGCCAAGGTGCTGCCTGCAGAGGGCAGGGTGGCTGGGCCTCATCATGCTTCCCGGAGGGATGGAGGGGTGCCCCAGGACCACACACTCATCATTGTTTCAGGTCAAGGTTCCTTGGCTGAGGCCCAGCAGAAGGCCCAGCAAGCTGCACACCCTCAGCCTGGCTGAGGTCTGAGGGCATCAGGACAGGCAGAGAAGGACTAGCCTGTTCACTTCACAACTGGTGGGGGCCCCACGGCGCTTCCTGGGTGTCACAGGACCTCGGTGCTCCAAGGTTTCATGCTGGGAAGTCCCGGTTTCCTCTCTGGCCATCAGCTCCTCCTCACACGTCACTTTCACCTTCAAATCCACCAAGTGTGGGGGTCATTATGCTTCAGAGGAGACTCGACTTTCACAGGTTTATGTGTTAGGTCTACCTGGGTGATTGCCCCTTTGCCACACTTGGGAACAAGTCCAGAGGGTGAGGGGCACTGGGCGTCATTCTTAGAAGTCTGCTCTTTTATCTACCATCTCAGTTTCTGCTCCTTTAGAAGGCTTCCTGGTAATGACCTTAGAAAGGGAAACCTCTATGTCACACCCCTGAGAGGGAAGGGAAAGCAGATGAAGGGAGAGAGTCTGGGGGTCCCATGGGTAGGGGTGGGGTGGGGATGCAGCTGAAGGCACAGCCAGCACCAGACTCGTGGGAAGGAGCCTGTGGGGCCTTCCTAGAGTCTGGCTTTTTCCAAAAAGGCCCAAAGGAATCTAAGTTGAGTGGACTGTCTGGAAGGGTCTCCTTTTGATAAGAGTGGCTCTGTGCAGACCCCTCCCCACAGTGCAGGCCTGTTTACTGCCCGACTTCATGTGGGATGACCCATGCCTGCTCATCTAACCCTCGGTGCTGCTGTACAGAGCAGCCACCTGCAGTTACTTAAACTCCAACTAAGACATCCCTAAGGCCATGCCCTTTTAAGCCTGGTGTGAGATAAACACGAGTCCTCACCTTCTCCAGGTGAGCTGAACCATCACCTCTCTCACCTTCCTGTTAAGACTGCACCCCCACACCTGACATTCCCAATCCTCTTTCCTGGCTTTATGTTTCTCCCTAGCACATTCCATCTTCCAATCTGGTACATATTTCATATTTAAATTTTAATTAATTGTCATCCCCACGAGAATGAGGTTTTCACAGGAGCAAAGGTGTCACCTGTTTCATTCATGGATGACTTTCCAGCAGTTAAATATTATGTGGCACCAACCTGGCATCTCAATAAAAACCCACTGAATTAATATAAGGAGAATTCTGATCTAACCTATCACACTATACTTTGGTAAAAGAAACCATTTTCAGTCAAAATTACATGGTTATCGGTTTTTCAAAAGATGGTTTTTGAACCATTTTGAGTTTTCTACAGTTTATTTCTGGCTTCCCAAGTAGGGAGAGAACAAGCTTTGGAGGGCTGTCTTAGACAAACAGGTCTAGACAGAGGATATTTTTTGAAGAGTAGATAAATCAGACACATATGATTTGCATTTCTCTCTAAGTTTACAGAAATTTAACAAATGAAAGATACTCTTCAGGCAAAATAAGTTTGGGCTTCATCCAATGTGAGATGCTTTGAAAATAAGTTCAAGATGTTCACAAAAGAAAACAAAGCAAAAGAAAGCAAGACAGCAAGAAACACCATTCTCACTCTCATGACTGGAAATATCTTGTCTAACCCTCTTGTGACCTAATTTCAATGACCTGCATTCAAGGGCCGATTCCTTCTGAAATTTTTAATATTCTTTTCATAACCATTCCAGCACATCCCTCACCCATTTCTGTAAAACAAGAAAAGATACTGCCACTGACCACCATGACTTTGTGGGGCTCACTGCCATCAGACCTTGTGCCTGGCTGATGAGTCCTACCCGTCTTCCTCTTTGGTCACCAGGTCCACTTTCCTCACCCTGAAACCTCCTGTAACCAGCTTTCATCCCTGACTCCTGTCCTGGTGGGGATGCTGTCACTCAGGCACCCACCTGCCTTTGCAGGGTATCTGAACCTTGAGAAACGCAGACGCAGAGAGTGACAGAGGAGCCAAGAGAACAACGGGCCAGAAGCACGTTTGTACCTGGGGGCCTCTATTGTTGGTCATGACCCTGATTTTTCTTTACATTTTTAACAGAAAATGAAGAGACTCAGATATGGGCCACTTTTTTTCTTGGGTACAGTTTGAATTGGAGACACTTGACTACTGCTGCACAGAGAACCTGGCTCTGCCTGGCCCTCTGGGCTGACTCTCAGCTGAGGCCCGGTCTTCTTGCCCCTCAAAGCTGGACATTGGGAAAGGAATGTCATGGTGCCAACAGTTTCAGTATTTGTAGAAAAATAGGGTAAAGATGGGGGAGGGGGCTGAGCCTGAATAAAGAGAGTGAAGGAGGTAGCAGTTTTAAAGAGAACACCTAATTAACAGGAAGGTAAAACAGTCCAACTTTCAGAAGAAAACATAGAACAATGTGTAATGACTGTGGAACAAAGATTTCTTAAACAGAAACAAAATGCACTAATCATCAGAGAAGAGACTAATAAATTGGACTTAATTAAAATAAAGAATTGTGTTTAAAGGAAGAGTGAAAATTCAACCACCCTGGGAAATGATATAGTCTATTTGACTAAGGACCTGTGTGCAGAATGTATAAAGAATCCATGAAAGCAACAAGCAAAGAAAGACAATCTGATTCTAAAAATGGGCAAAGGCTTGAGCAGGCATCCAAGGAAAGACAGCGGGGACATCGAAGGAGCACAGGAGAGGAGCTCAGCCTCACCTACAAGCAGGGAAAGTAAGCCACAGACTGAGTGAGACCTCTGTCACACATGCCCCGTAACTGGGAGCAACAAAACCAACAGCAGCAAGTGCTATGGAGAAAGTAGAGAAAACATAAATCACCCAAGTCATTGGTGGGCGATAGCACCATACAATTGCTTGGGAAATCTGTCCAGCACGATCTATCACACTAGAACACACGTACATCCTGTGGCCCACCTGGTCCATTTCTAGGTGTAGACCCAGAAGGAATGGACACATGGGTTCTGGAGAGGCGCTACCAGAACATACCAACAGAACATACCAGATTTGTAAGAGCCCCAGACTGGAAGTCACTCAGCTGTCCATCGACAACAGAACGGGTAAGTAAACAATGATGTGATCAGACCATAGGTTACTATCAGAGAAGGAAATGAATAAACCATACTCAACCGGCAACAACACAGGTAAATCTCAACAATTTAAAAACAAAGATGGAAATACTACAGGTTTTAATTCCATTTCTTTAAAGTTCAAATGCAGACAAAATAGATATGGTATTTAGGGATCCTAAGTTTTATAGAAAACCAGCAGAAACAGAACTAGGGACAGAGTCACTTGTGGAGGTCACGGGGGGCTACGAAGGGAAAGTCACATGAGTGGTGTGGGCCCAGCTGTGCTCCACTCCTAGACATGACTCTGGGTTTTCACGTCCACAGTCATTCGATAAACTATGATTTACACACTTTTATCTTTGTGTATGACATTTCTTTATAAAAACCAAACATATCAAGTATTCCTTCTGTGTTCAACCTCCACAGAAAACAAAAACAAACTCTCCAACTAAATATGAGCAACTCCTAACTTCAGAAGAGACTGAAGGCCCACCATGTCGGGCCTTTGTGTCAAGTCAGAAAAAGGCATCATCTTTTGAAGATTATTTAATGAAAGCTGCCTCCTTGGGCGGAGCAGCTGGTCGGGAGAACTGCTGTGGGTTTACTCGGCCTCCGAGCAAATAAAAAGGCCGTCCTAGGGGACACAGGCCCACGTCTGCTAGAAGTTGTGATGGGTCCTCGGGGTCCTACCCTGCCCCCACCCCCCACCTGCCAGCAGCCCCACCTGGGAGAATAGAGCCGACACCAACAGGCACATGGGCCTGCCCAGGCTGGTGCACATGCAGGATACAGGCCGCCGCCCACCCAAGCCTGCTGGACGCTGACGGCCCCCCGGCCTTACCGCATAGCCCTCTGTTTTCCTCTGGCACCACCTGAGGAGAGCGTTGCGCTTGGAGCCGCCGTATTCCCGGGCCAGGGCTGCCAGAGGGTCTCTTCTTTCCACACTAGTTAGAAAGCAGAGATGCTGACATTTAGAGTCCACAAATACACAGAAAATAACTAACTAGATGAGAAAGCAAAACTCGAGGTCTGTCCAATGAGACTCTAAAGAAATCGTCCACCAGTCCCATTAACGGCACGTTTTTATTACATTTCACGGTATAAAGCAGAAAGGGAACTGTGCTTCCTGGCTTTCAGGAGTCTTGTGAGGGTTTTTTTTTTAATCCATCTGCTGCTCTATACTTCTAGCCTTTTATTTATTAAGTATAGCATCATTTAAATTAAAGACACCTATAGAAAACAATACATGTTACGAAGCTACAACCTATTTCTACAACATATACAAGGAATACTGGAAGAGCATTTTAAAAACTCCTGACTAGTTGCTTATGGGAGGTTGATGGGAATGGAGTTTATATGGTCAGCATCACCATTAACAATGAAGTTACTGTGACTTTGCAAGTGTTCACTATGCCTGGTCTTAATTCATCACTGACAGCCAAATTTCTAGGCATGAAAAATTAGGGAAGACTAAGATGAAGGCTTGGAAAAGAATGTCTCAATAAACGAAACATTTACCAGTTTTCTTAAAAAAAAAAAGAAAATAGACATGACTGCAATAATAATAATACGAAAATTACCAAAGTAAATTTCTATTCTATTATCAGCTTGTCTCAATGACATGAATATAAAATTGAAATAATAAACTAACTTCACTAATCTAACCTTTTATGATGAAGGTATAATATAAATAGCATGGAATAATACACATAGTCTGTTTGTATGCATTTCTAGTACAAAAAAGAATAATTTTGGGATAGCACTAATTCTGGTCCTGAAAACCTGTTTTGATTATTTAAATCCCCTGCACATAAACAAGACAGAAATGTAACAACTGGGGCTTTAAATTAAACCTCGGAAAGATATGACTTCATCTATTTGGGTCCAGAAACAGACCACACCCAAAGATTTGACAATGGCTGAACTGAGGTATTCAGACTTTTATAAAACCCTTTTCTAATACTCATAATGGTAGTTCTAATGTTTGTTAAAAAGCCATTACTCCTCAAGTAGCCAATTTTGTGCATTTATCCACCTGCCTATTCGTAAATATTTACTGAGTGAGCGGCTCTGTGCAGCACAACACGAGGGGCTGAGCGCGATCCAAGCGTCAGGATGAAGTATTTGCTGTCCACTAAATTACAGCCCAAGTGAGGCAAAAGCACACACAGTGTGCAGCAGGGAATTAAATACAAGTGGAGGTCAGACAGCACAGGCCAAAAGGGGGTGTCCGTGCTACCAGGAGTGGACTGCAACCTCAGGGGAGGGTGGACCGAGGAGGAGAAGCATGAAAGGACAGAAGGAAGATACTTCTGTCCAGAGCCTTATAAACTGCCAGAATAGCTGGTGTGGTGCTGAAAAGGTGGGAGGTACAGGCTCTGATGGGTACCTGAGTTTGCTCTGCGGCTTCCAGCCTCCAGGGAGGTGCCCAGCAGCCTGGAGCCCCGAAGGCCAGAGAAGGGGGTCTGCTCAGGGACTCGAGAGAGGGGCTCTTGCGGAGATAAGGGTTTGGCTTCAGGTCCTCAGCTCTTCCCTTCAGGAGATCTGTGGGGACAACAATATGATTACTGTCCTGGAGGAGGAGAGACCCGAAAGGTCACACTGTCTAGTACACTCAGTCCTCACGTCAGTGTTGTGTACAAGCACACAACAGGCACCAAGTCACTGTGCAGCACACCTGAAACCAGCACACATTGTACACCAGCTACACTCCTCTAAAATTGTATAAAAGAACACACAACAGATATTGAATCACTGTGTGGCACACCTGAAACCAAGACAACGCTATAAATCATCTCCGTGTGCTGGGTCACGTCAGCCATGTCCGACTCTGCGCGACCCCATGGACTGTAGCCCACCAGGCTCCTCTGCCCATGGGATTCTCCAGGCAAAAATATGGGAGTGGGTTGCATGCCCTCCTCCAGGGGATCTTCCTGACCCAGGGATTGAACCCACGTCTCTTGTCTCCTGCATTGTTGGCGGGCTGGTTCTTTCCCACACCCCAGATTCAGATAGAGATACATATATACCACGTTCTGGGCTGAGTGATAAAAATGCGAATAGGGACACGGTATTTTCTAGAAAGGACTCTCCAGGCAGGACCAGCTCCATGATCCACAGGGACCAATGCCAAGCTGCCCTTGTTCAACAGTTACTCTGAGCTTCAGGATGGCACCAGCAGTGCACTGACCAGAGGCCCTGCTCCTAAGAGCCTCCGCAGGTGCACAGGGTCAGGGCTACCAGACCAGCCTGTCCCTAGGAAAAGCCCATGTTTTACTGATGGGCACTTGGGGGAGGGTGTGGCAGGAAGACACCTGGTAGGTCATCAGGTAGAAATGCTGGGCACCAGGAATGAGGCCCACTTCACAGGACAGGACGCCATGCCAGCCACAGGTCCTGGCTCTCTAGGAATCAGTGAGAACATTCCTTCTGAGGCTCGTCTCTGCTGTCACTGTAGTCTGAGGCAAAGCTAAGGAAACAGGCTGAACCCCCTTGAGGCTATTTCCTAGAGGACAACTGAGGTACAGATTGGGAGAAGACTCCTGCAACTGTCTAGCTGGACATACAGATGACTCGGGAGTGGGAACTTGGTTACCTGCTCGATGCCACAAGCAGCCAGAGACCAGGCTGAGTCCATGGTCCCCTCCTTCGACGCCATAAACAGTGGGGAAAACAACACTTGTATAGCTATTAGCATCAATTATGGTGGTCAAGTTGGGAGTGTGGCTAATGAGTTGGAAAGAGCAGAGAATCACAGCATTTACATCACTAAAGGGAACAACAAAAAACAGTGCATTGACCCCTGTCCTGCAGCTTCTAGGGACATGACGCTGCACGGCTGGCTGGAAAGCAGGCCATTTCCAGGGTGAGGGCCTTTCCAAGCCAAGTAAACAATCTTGCAGGTGGACAAGGTGCCTGTGGGGTCGGGGGAGGGAGGAGAGAAAGAGGGGAGCTGAGGATGAGTTACTACTTTCGGGCAATCTCAGTGTCAGTATTTATCTTGTCAATGAAAGAATAGTTTCTCTACAAAAGGGAAATTCTAAAGCTGGAGGAACAGAGATGTCAATACTAACAATAAAAGATCACCTAACACACTTAAAAACAGTTCAGATGGTAAACCTCACGTTACAGGTATTTTGTGTGTGTGTTTATGTATGTGTGTATAGTCCCTCAGTAGTGTCCCACTCTTTGCAACCTCATGGATGGTAGCCCACCAGGCTCTGTCCATGGGATTTCCCAGCAAGAATACTAGAGTGGGTTACCATGCCCTCCTCCGGGGATCTTGCTGACCCAGGGATTGAACCCCGTCTCCTGCATTGGCAGGCGGATTCTTTACCACTGAGCCATCTGAGAAGCCACAGATATTTTATCACAATTTAAAAAATAACAGGCAGCACTGAGCTTATAACTGAGTTATTCCTACTTCACAGTATGTAGCAAGTGTGAAGAACTCAACATGGATGTCCCCTCTGGACTCCTTACTCCTCTGACTCTGGACTACCCATGGTCTCTGGCCACCACTCCCCTCTTCCTGGGAGTCACTATGACAACCCAAAGTCCTACATGAACCATGCACACTTCTTTATGAAGTTGCTAATCGGAGTGATCACCAGTCTCATCACCAGTAGGCAACGTGGCACAAGAGTCAGGAAAGTCCTTCCTGTCCCTGAGCTCCTCACAAGCAGTGTGTGGCTCTTGTAAATTGATTAAGCTCTTTAGGGCCTGGAGCCTCTCACGTGTAAAATGCAAGAAAAGGGCCAAGGTCATCTTTAAATTCTCAATGTCAGTGTTTATCTAAGGCTAAAATAAAATCTTATTAAGTCCAAGAAAAAAGAAAACAAAATTCAGAAGGGAAAAAAATAAGTTGGTGAGGTGAAAGAGTTTACAGTCACAGAAACAACCGTTTACTGGATAAATCTGTGCTCAACTATGATCAAAAATGAGAAGAGTGGTTTCCTTTATTATTCAGTGTCACAGAAACTGTTTTACACTTAGAAATAAAGGATTTCTCTCTATGTGGTCTAGGTTTCTGGCTTTCTCTCCATCTTCCCTGGATTGCAAGGAGATCAATTCAGTCAGTCTTAAAGGAAATCAACCCTGAATATTCATTGGAAGGACTGGTGCTGAAGCTGAGGCATACTTTGACCAGCTGATGTGAAGATCCGACTCATTGAAAAAGATCCTGATGCTGGGAAAGACTGAGGGCAGGAAGAGAAGGGGGCAACAGAGGACATCATCGACTCAATGGACATGAGTTTGAGCAAACTCTGGGAGATGGTGAAGGACAGGGAAGTTTGGCGTGCTGCAGTCCATGGGGTCAAAAGAGCCAGACATGACTTAGCGACTGAACAACAACTCCTTTTCCAGGCACGAAGAACCAGGTAGTCAGTGTTCTTTCTGTGTTTCCTCACAGCAGTGACCTCCGTCTCCCAGTGTACATTCTATATGATGGCAACCCCGGCCAAGGTTTTGGGGCTCTGGCAGGTGGCAAAAGTCAGTCCCTCCAAGGCTCTGGCACCAGCCTGGCTGGGTTCACTCAATCCCCCAAGCCATCCCAGAGGTGGACCACAGGACTTCTGTCTCAGAGACGAGGGAACCACAGCACCGGGGGCTGGGATTACCAGGCCAGAGCCAGATTGTAAGTGGTGGGGCCAAGGTTCAAGTCTGCCCCAGTCCCCACTCCATGGCTCCCTCACATCAGCCATTGGCATGGCAGGTAAAGAAGGAGCAAAAATGGGATACGTGAGACCTGCTGACACAGTGGTGCTTCATCATGGGGATTTAAATTTTTAAAAACAAGGCACAGCAACAGGAAAAGGTCTATACTCAAAGACAAAGATCTCAGGCATATATCAGGAATTGTGGGAGCAATAGCTCTGAAGATAAGAGTTTTTTCTCAAAATAGTTACTTTTAAAGAAGACCTCCAGAGCCTGACATTTCTCCCAGACTCAGGCACCCTGTAGCCAGCAGGACACAGCTGGGATCTCACAGCCATCATACACATATTCAGAGTTTGAATCATTTGCAACAAACGTCCCTGATTCTTTTTCTAAGCTCAGTTTCATGCAAAGGAGAGAAGAAAAGTTAACCTTACAACACGTAAGTCAAAAGCACTTTCTATTTAACTCTTTAGTGTCCAGGGGATTATCACAGAAAATCGCCCATAGTAGGCGATTTGTTATATAAGTGAATACTGAAACATTCTGGTCAGTAACATTTGGGTAACAAAAGATGTATTAATATGTCTCTGGCCAATAATGTGCTACAGTGATTTACCTGAGAGGGGAAGGTCTGGGAGATCCAAGCGTTGAGTCACTCCTTTGCTGGCCGGCCGAGTACCACTGAAGGCAGAATGCCTCTGAAACCAAAAGGCATCACACTGGTCACACCAGGAACAAGTGTGTGTACGTGCTTGTGTGTGTACATACAACGGTTCTCAAGCTCATTAGAATCACCAGGGGTGCCTTTTAAAACAACTGCTTCAACTGGACAGGTAATAAATGCAACTGGAGTGCATGCATGCAAGCTTGCTCAGTTGCTCAGTCATGTCCGAATCTTTGCGACCCCATGGACGGCAGCCTGCCAGGCTCCTCTGTCCTTGGGATTCTCCAGGCAAGAATACGGGAGTGGGCTGAGACGCAATTGGCAGGATCTTCAAAAGGAACAGAAAGGACATGGAGTGAAAGCACAGTCTCCCTTTCACTCCCATCACCCCCTTCTCCCCGGAGGCAACTATTACTCATCACATCTGTGAACATCTTCCTGGAATATTCTATGTATATTCAAGGACGTGTGTAAACATACTGTTTTTTTAATGGCCAACAGGCACACGCAAAGATGTTCCATATCACTAGTCATTAGGAAAATGAAAATCAAAACCACAATGAGGTTATCACCTCACCCCCTGTGAGGATGGTCATTGCAGAAAACAACCATAGAAAAAACAAGCATTGGTGAGGATGTGAGAAATCAGAACACTTGTGTACTGTTGGTGGGAATGTAAAACCATGCAGGTGATATGGAAAACAGCTGGAAGGTTGCTCAAAAACATAAAAACAGAACTACCATGTGATCCAGCAATATCATTTCTGGTGGTTACCCAAGGAACACAAAACAGGGTCTTGAAGGGATATTTGCACACCCATGTTCACTGTAACATTATTCACATTAGCCAAGATGTGGCAACAACCTTAATGTGTATTAACAGACGAGTAGATAAAGAAATCGGCAATGATGGGAACATTGACATCAGAGAAACTGGCAAACGCCACAAATCAGGGCTCTATTCTCTTAAACAGCCAGTTGTTAAACATCTACCAGCAAACTTGTGTTATAGCTCAATACAAATAGGTGAAAATGAAGCATGACCTCTTTTACTTGTATTAAATAAACAATGATTATCATAAAAAATAAACAAACTGTATTTGGTTTTACATAGAAGGTGGTAGAAATTACCTTCAAGGATGAAAAAGTAAAAAAATAAAATAAAATTTTTCTTTTAAAGCATAAGAGATCCCAAACAATAGACATACTAACAAGGATGTCAGACAATGGAGCTTGTTGACAAGTACATCAACCTCTGCTCTGTAGAGGCAGAACACTGAGTGCTGCTAGTGACATCAAAAGCCCTGGTCTTAGAAATGCCAAGGGGTTTTGGTCTGAGACCTTTAGGAGATGGCAAACACAACACAGGGTTAATGCAGTGAACCCTTAAGAATTTATAAATTGCAAGCACTCTCTCTGGGCATTAAAAAAAAATTATTTGAGAAAAAAGATCAATGCCCACTTTAGTATAAAAACATAATCTTCACTTAACTGAAAACTTTGACAGTGTCATCTTATGGAAAACCAAGAAAGAGGCATCAACAAAACTGTATGATGCTTACAGTGTCTCTCTCAGACCCTCACCAGGCACTGGAGCAGAATTTTTGATGAAAGCTTCACTATTATTATTTTAGGCCTATTAGAAACAATATTCAGAAACTTCCCTGGCAGTCCAGTGGCTAAGACTCATCACTTCCACTGCAGGGGGCCTGGGTTTGATTCCTGGTCAGGTAACTAAGATCCCACATGCCATGTGGCACGGCAAAAATTAATAAATAAATACACAAAAAGATGATCAATGTACCTCAAAAATAAACGAACTTGGTACCCTTTTGTTGCCTGGGTAACTACGTGACACAGGCTCCCACCCGCACCCTATGGGCACCAATACCTGCATTGGAGAAACAGCGGCAGCTGGGGGCGTCCTCACAGGGATCCCACTCAGGGGACTGCGGGGGTCTTGTGGACAGAAATATTCTGCCCAGCTCCACCTGCCAAGAATAGAGACAGGATGTTTCTAGGCTGTTCCAGTTTGAAACAGCAAATAATACTTCCTGCTTTGTTGATGCTCTTTCACCCTCTTCTGGTCTAGACTCACGCTGAACTGGGGAGTGAGTTGGGGGTTAACTAGATAGGGGCTGGTCTTAGTCAAGGACACACGAGGAGCAGGAGAATGTACAGGTAACCAGGCAGCCACGGCAAGAAGACACTCTTAGACAAACCACACTTCTTTCCTTTTCCACCTTCACAATCAAATGTTGTCACTGGGCCTTCGTATTATCCCGTCTCTGCAGGCTCATCTTAATCCAATTCAGCTGCAAACTGTTTAGGCAGACACAACATCCTAGGACTGGCTGTTACTCTGTCCCCTGGTACAATGAGCATATTTGATGCAATCAAGGGAAGACATAACAGTGTGTTTTAGATATAGGTTCCTTCTAAGAACAGTGCTCATGAAAATTCAGGGTAGACAATGCAGAGATCTGTTTTTCTCATATGCAGATAATGGCAAACAAAAGTGAGCTGTGGGTCAGGGAGACATTTCCAGGAAAAGCTGGGAATGTCCCACAATCAGGAATGACAGATTGTATTAGGTGCCAGCCAGACAGCCCAATGCATGGAACCAGCGCCTCCTTTCCCAGGAGACAAGCCTCTGGCCAACTCTGCTAATCCTCATGAGATGATAAAAAGGCAAACAGTGGTGACCTGGATTTAATGGACAGAGAGGAAGAAAAGGAAAGGGGGTGTGGCAGGAGCTGAAGGGAAGTTTGGGAGGAGAGAAGAGCCAAATCCCCTCTGTCGTCTCATGCAGCCTCAGCGAGCACTGCACACCATGTCTGCACGTGGATAGTCTGAGAAGGGGCCCTGGTTGCACCAATGTGGGGCCAGGGCAGCAGAGACAAGGCTGGATCTGAATTTGAGTTTTGCTTATCAAACAAAATGACACAATACCTGGTCGTCCCAAGTCAAATGACTTGATGAGGGACTTCACGGTGGTTGCAGACTCTGAAGGTGTTGGAGGAGTCCTGTTCATGTAGGTGCTGGGCCACCGTCCAGGAGCGTCCGCCTCCAAGGGCTCGGGCTCTTCCTTCACTGGTCTGCACGGCAAAGAGTAAAGCAGGTTGAAAAGCTGGAGGACATACCCATTTGGGGAAGGACACAGATGAAAACAGCCAACGAGAAAAGAATGAGTCTGGGAGGAGAAACTCAAACTGAAAATCCTGCTCTCTGTATTAGCTTTGTATCTCCAGGAAATAACCACTCAATTTTTATCAGAGACATTTTCTTGGGAATGGCCAGAGATAGCATTTTTATATATGGAGTGACTTGATGTGAGCTCTAAATGAAAAGAAAGTATGTATGTCTACTCTGTAAACTATAAATATATAAAAAAACAACTATTATTTATCATGAAATAGTTATCTTACTGTCCACGGTGGATACAACAGGTTGGTGAGTTGTGTGAATTCCAACCCCCACCTGATGCACAGAGGCTGGAAAGATGACACCTCAGGAGCCCACCCCCTGCAGGGAAAATCTCAGATAAGGGCTTAGGACCCCACTGGCCAGGAAGACTGGGCCAGATGTAGACTCCTGAGTTGTGGACAAGAGGCAGAGCACAGGGCACTCATTATGCTGAGATGGACGGAAGCAGAGACAAGGTGCTCCCGCTGCTGGAAACTGGTGGCAGCTTCGGACTGGGCCTGCAGCTTCCTGGTGTCAGGTTCCCATTCAGGGGAGGCAGCCACTCTCCTAGAAACCCAGCTGTGTGTGTGGTAACTTGCAGAGTTGTTTCTGGAGGCTAGGCCTGGGTCTGTTTCTCCAGAAGGCCCCCAGCAATCCTACAAGCCCCTTCTGCTTAAACCCACAAGGCTGCCATCTCCAGGAAGATCAGAGTCCTGACTCACACATGAACCATCCCACCTCTAGAAACAGGAATGGTAACCATGCTCTGGAACAATATTGCAACTCCTGGTGGGGCAGTGGTTCTCCTGAGCTCTCCTGCACAATCGTGGCCAGTCTTCCTTGTGGTCTCCAAGCTGGAGCACAGACTCATGGACTGTTGTTTAGTTGCTCAGTCGTGTCCTACTCTTTGTGACCCCATGGACTGTAGCCCGCCAGGCTCCCCTGTCCATGGGATTTCCCATGCAAGAATCTTGGAGTGGGTTGCCATTTCCTCCTCCAGGGGATCTTCCTGACCCAGGGATCAAACCCAGGTCTCCTGCACTGCAGGCAAACTCTTTACTGCTGAGCTACCAGGCAAGCCCCCAGACTCATGGAAGAGCCTCTTAAAGAGAGACCGCCTGGGTCAATCTTCCTCATCAAGGGGACGTTAGCTTGTCATTTAACCTCCCTGTGCATGAGCCAAGACACAGCCCAACTTCCGATTTCTAAATCACTGCTCTTTTTATTATATCAAATTGCTACAGCTGTTTTGCAAGATGACTAATTTATGAGAATAGCTCAGAATAGCATATTTTAAAAAGGTCAATGAAGTTTAAAATATTTATTTACTGATCTTTTTGAAAGAAATCTGGCTACTCGGAAGCTTCCGTGGTTGAACTGACTTGTCTTTGATTCTCAAAGTTTTCTCCTGTTGCTCTGTATACGTGAGTAGGATAAGTTTAAGAAAAACAGAACTTAAAACACACTTTAAATCACAATGCCCTACACTTTTGTATTTACCTTCTTTTGAGGTAAAAAAAAAATCAGTTAACAAATGGCTTTTCTGTGAAGTTAGTATCAGGGAGTCATGTACAGATGTGAGATCTTGACCATAAAGAAAGCTGAGTGCCGAAGAATTGATGCTTTCGTATTGTGGTGTTGGAGAAGACTCTTGAGAGTCCCTTGGACTGCAAGGAGATCGAACCAGTCTGTCCTAAAGGAAATCAACTCTGAACGTTGATTGGAAGGACTGATGCTTAAGCTCCAATAATTTGACCACCTGATGCGAAGAGCCAACTCATTGGAAAAGAACCTGATGCTGGGAAAGATTGAGGGCAGGAAGAGAAGGGGGGCAACAGAGGACGATATGGTTGGATGGCATCACCAACTCAACAGACATGAGTTTGAGCAAGCTCTAGGAGATGGTAAAGGACAGGGAAGCCCAGAGTGCTGCAGCCCGTGGGGTCACAAAGAGTTGGATATGACTGAGCAACTGAACAACAATATCAGGTGTTTCAGAAATTGGCAAGGTTTTTTTTTTTTAACATCAACTAGGGTTGGTTTTGGTTACCTTCCCTGTTATGTCACATAGGACAAAATCAGATGGTGAACATGCAGAAAGAGTGCAATCAGGTTAGGTACAGGCAGAGGAAAACCTCTCATTTCTGTCCTGGCCATTCTCAGGAACGTGAGAAAGTGGGCACCTTCTTAGCCGTCTAGGTACATGATCTACCTTCTCAGGGACTGGGGAGATTCAGGGCGCCCGACAAGAGAAGGTTGTTTTAAAAGCCCATGTTCATTTCACTTCTTGATAATTTAATAAGAATAAAATGGGGAATCCGACATTCTGCTGAGGTGTTCCCTTCATCTATTTAAGCTTCTATGTGATTCACAACATCAGATGATACAGGACTTGTTCCAAAGCCTAAGAGAGTAGCAAGGATGCTGGAACCACTCCCACCTCGCCTGCCTGCAGGGATGGTGGGCAACGCTCCATACTTTCTGTCCGCTGGGCTGGGCCAGCAAGAAGTAGGGTGAGGAAACCCTGCAAGGAGTTTAAGTAGATTAGAGATGCTATGAGACTAAAGACTCACCCCATTATGTAACGGCTATGTGTGTGCGTGTGTTTGCATATGTGTGCATGTGTGTGGGTATGTGCATGTGTGAGTGTGTCTTGGGAGCCACAAAATAAAGCCTGAAATGAAGAATTACAGAACACAGTCATTAAGAATGCTGTTGATCTCATCAGCACTTTAATCCTAAGCAGGGACACCAGCCTGTCTTCAGATGGTTTTGGATCAACCAGTAACAAGTCCAGCAATAAACAAAATATGACCTCTGTTCAGAGGAAGAGTAAGAACCCTATAATCTACAGAGGCAGGCAGATTTTTCACTGCTGAAGCACCTGGGAAGTATTCTTGCCTAGGAAATCCCAGGGACAGAGGAGCCTGGTGGGCTACAATCCACAGGGTCACAAAGAGCCGGACAACCTCCTTAATGCACTACTTTCCTTGCTAGGTTACGGAACAGGATCTTTAGGCACTGTTGGTTTTCTACAGCTCTTGTGTCATCACACAGGACACTGCTTGGCGTTGCTGTCAGTTTTGCTCCAAGGACACGTGAGTTCTTGTGTGCAATTAGTTCTAAAATATTCAAATGTTAATGACCTTTGGGAAACATCACATTATACCACTGCTGTCTTCACAATCACCAGATCAAGGTTTGTAAAGACTGCCAGCTGGGCACATTGATAATCTGTTCATGATGGCTCTTTCCTCAGCTACTGAACGGAGCCCAGCCCAGGCCCTCCTGGTGCTGCACAGACTCCCTGCACCCTGCCTGGTTTCCAGACCAAAGCCTGGTCTGGATATGTCTGGAGCTCTGTTCCTCTTTGTCCTTCCTCCAGGTCTTTGCTCTCCCATATCTCCACCTGTAAGGTACTCATCCCAAACTGTGTCTTCAGTTATACACAAGACACTCTGAAAGAAGTCTGCAGATCCACATGAGACAGGAATCGGGAAGCACTCTGTCTCAGGTGTCAAGTGTCCTCTGAATTTCACTTCTGAATTGCAACGTAAGCATTTCTAGGACAATAAAAACCACCAGGGCAACATGGCGATTTAAGAACTACAGGAACATTTTGTAAAAATCCTGCATCGGCCCCTGAAGCTACTGAAAGATGGCATGCACAGGCCTCAGACTGTGAAGAATTTCAGCTACACAGAGAATGAGTGGAGAAAGAAGAGAAAATACCGGTTCACCCTAATTCTTCTGCAAGGAGAGTGAAGGTGCAGGACAGCCCACCAACTCCCTCCCAGCCCTGGTCCTAGAGGGAGGGCCAGCTGGGGAGCGGCACCTGGAGGACACGCGGAGCACTCCTCCCACAAAGGTCAGGAACACTGAGACACAACCATTTGAGGAGGCCAGGGTGGTTGATCTGCAGCACAAAGGACGGTAGCAAAAAGCCACAGGACAGGCCTAAAATGGATAACGACCAAGCAAAACAGACCCCCAAAGCTGGCTCCCACATGCCACCTGCGCCAAACAGAGAAAAAAACTGGACACTAGTGAATTTCCTCGCTGGTACCTTTTCTGCTGCATTTCTTTCAGTGCCTCAATCTCTGACATTCAGCAGAGATTTACCTTAAAGAGCCTCTCCTCTAGCTTAAGGATATAAGATTTCAAGAGTGGTTGGGCAGAGTGAGCACAGATAAAGGCAGAATCCAGACACTGATCCTGGGCAGAGAACAGGTCCTGACACACTTGGATCCGCTGAAGCGAGTAAGTGATGGGCAAAAACAGGCCCCGATGCATGGACAGATCTCACGGCGTAAGATGAAGAGACTCACCGCATGTGAGGGAGAACAGATGTCTAAGTAAAGGACAAGAAACAGACTCAGACACTGAAAAGCCTCTGCCTTGAGAATGCAATAAAACCAAGAGAATAAATAAAAGGTGACAATGTAAAATAAAAGGCTGAGTGTTATTAGCAATCTCGTAAGGGCAGGAAAATATTTTCAAGGGGAACCAGCTTAAGAGAAAAAGGAACAAGGGCATATTGGGAAAATTTTTCTGAAAATAGATGAAATGAACGATGTCAATGTGGGATTTCAGTTCCATGGGCGGAGAATGCTGCTGACACTGACTGCCTTCCAGGATGCTACCAGAGGGGTTTAACACTTCCATTTTATTATGAGTTCACCTAAATAATACTTCACAATTAAGAAATCCAGTACAGTCAATCACCAAACAATCTGTTTTTAGATTTCAACAAGACAACTCTGGAACTCAAATTCCATGTACTGTATTTTCCAATACTTCAGAATTTTTAATTAAAAACTCACTTATGCAAAATTTGTATCTTCACTCCATGCCCTCTTATTTCCAATAATGAAATCATTAAAAAATAACATTTGTACTTAAAAGTCAACCTCCTGTCTACAAAGTGTGCTGAAAATGCAGCTTTGCTTCTGCCTTGGTTCTAGTCATCTGATGTGGCTTTTAAGTTCTGAAACTACACATGCCAGGAAACTGGGAACAAAGTGACCTGGAGGTCCTGCCAGGGGTGAAAAATCAGGCAAGAGACTCTTCTAAATAATTACATATTTATTTAGCACTTCATAAACACTTATATATAAAAATAGTCAACAGTCTCCCAAGAAAGACAGATCAAAATATGTGGGGCAGAGACAGCTGTGCATTTGAAGCTGAGGTTGTGTTTTTCTTGTTTATATTTGAAAACACCAGGCAAGTGAATTTTATATCATCATAAGGACTTTCAGTCCGAGGTAAACTTACAGATACATAAATTCCTATCCCACAAGGACAATTCCAGCAGGTATCGAAACTATTCTTACAGAGAGGACAGTGACCTCTCAAGTTGAGTCTTCTAGTCACCCCCGACAATGTCTTCTTGAGATGACCAGTTTGCCTAAGTTTCTGTGGAGCAGACAGGAAGTCCTATCTCATCTCATCTCCTATACGGTAGCTGATGGTCCAGATGCTCCTCACACGAGGGATGCAGTGATCTCTGCCTGGCCGAGGCTGGCTGCTGACCTGGACTTAGATCTTCACAAATGGATGCACTTCCAACAGTTTACAGTCTCACTTTGAACCTTGGATCCCTCTGAGTTACATGATCCTGGACTGGAAGTCTTTTAGTTTCCAAGGTGAGCTTATTCACGAGGCTTTTTGCCAATGCTCGTGAGTTCTCAATGCAGTTCTGATCAGCACTGTCACCACATGGAAGTGTCTGATTCAACCACAGCCTTTATGATCAAGCAAACATCGAACAGAACCCCAAAGAGATTTTGGAAGTCAGCCCAACACGTGGCAGTAGCTTGTTCTGGACTAGGTGAGGAAGTCAGACCTCAGCTTGAAGAGGCGAAATCAAGGCTTGACATGGGGAAGTAGGGCTTTCTAACTTCTTCAGAGATGTCACGTGGACAGCTTCCTATTTCACCTAAACTAGTGTTAGTTTCAAGCTTATCAGATACCGTATTCAAAAGGAAGCATAAAAATAAACTCCAAAAAGTAAAGTGTGGCCTGGGTTGTGTTCTCTCTGCACATGCAAAGCCACAGACCTCACTCAGCACTCTGCTGCTGCTAAGTTACTTCAGTCGTGTCAGACTCTGTGCGACCCCATAGACGGCAGCCCACCAGGCTCCCCTATCCCTGGGATTCTCTAGGCAAGAATACTGGAGTGGGTTGCCACTTCCTTCTCCAATGCATGAAAGTGAAAAGTGAAAGTGAAGTTGCTCAATCGTGTCCAACTCTTAGCGACCCCATGGACTGCAGCCTACCAGGCTCCTCCATCCATGGGATTTTCCAGGCAAGAGTACTGGAGTGGGATGCCACTGCCTTCTCCAACTCAGCACTCTGGCTGCCTCTAAAAAAATGTTTTCACGACAGACTCGTACTTTGTGTTTTTGTCTTTTGTTTTCAGAACAATTTCATTTTGTGCTTCAAAGACTGCTGAATCTTCTGAGAAGAAATAGGGGAAAAATAAGAGGGAAGGATCATCTTTGTGCAGTTGATTCCAAAATGCCAAAAAAAAAAAAAAAAAGGCAGAGAGACTTGCTGGCAATGACTGTTCAAGACAATGGCTGTTCTAAGGAGACCGTTTGGTTCTTTATGAAAAGGGCATTCCTCCCCTACACATGCCCCCTCTCACACAGAAATGGCTGTGGCTCCCCATCGCGGCAGGGCTGGGCGGCCTCTCCTCCTCCACCTGCTCTGCTAGCTGACAGAGACCATGGAGCTGGAAGATAGAAACAGGAGGCACAGGCTGGTAAAGGGGTTACTCCATGTAACACGACTGCAGTCTACACACAAGAACTGACAGCTGGCAGTGTCCAAGGGCACAGCTCAGATCCAGAACAGGATCAGCACACCTAGATTTCAACTTTTCCCATCCCTTGCAGAAGTCAAGAGGTCTTCAGACAGAAAGAATGCCATGAACAGGCTCCTCCCACTAGACCTTCGCTGATAGACAAGGGTGTCAGCAGAGATGACAAAGACCAATCACATCAGGCCCCTGTAACTGACAGAATGGCCTGTGGGTCCCTCTACTGTCCTACACTTAAGAGTAAAAAGAAAAAGGACTTCTTTTATGATACACATGTGCTGTGTACACACGTGCTGGAGAAGGAAACGGCAACCCATTCCAGTATTGTTGCCTGGAGAACCCCATGGACAGAGAAGAGCTTGGTGAGCTATAGTTCGTGGGGTCACAAAGAGTCAAACACAACTGACTGACTTGGCATGGCACACAAGTGTTAAAGGCTTCAGGGAGGCACACGTCCTCGGCCCACTTTTCAAAGTGAATCTGTAGACGGGGCCGGGAAGAAGGCCAGCAAATGCAGCTCTGCAGAACTACATGCGGCTTCTCTGATGCCATACTTGCGAAGCTAAGCTCTGAAAATGCACGTCTGTGCAAGTGAACAGGTGATGCTTGCCAGGATACTGGAGGACCAGTTTCTGCCCCGAGGGCCAAATAAAATGCCAGCAGCCCAACAGTTGGAGGTATGAATGTGAGGTCTGCTCAGAAAGTGTCCGGGAATCCCCTTGAGAACTGGCCTCTCCCCAAGGTGGGGATGGGGAGGGGGTTGGACATGTTGACAATCCCAGGGACCCAAGAAACTACACGTCCAATGCCCCACCTCCCTTCCTAGACACCTAGCAAGTGGTATGACATGTTACATCTATGAGAACAACACAGGGCGCACAGAGGCACACAATCAACATCAGAATGCAGGCGCATACAGACAATTAACAGCCAACCCCAGGGAGGCTGGCAGTGACAGGCTGCATGCTGCTGGCTTCAAGGGCGGCAATGCAAGACAGAAGCACAGGCTGACACATCATGCACCTGAAATGTCCTAGTTTGGAAGCTGGCACAGCTAATCATGCACAGACACTGTGTGTTTAGCTCTTTAAGATGTTTCCCATGGCTGCTCATTGGTGTCACACAATAACTACAACAGAAATCGAGTAAGTCCCCTGCAAACAATGGTTTTAACAGTTTCACGGTAAGAGCAGACACACAGAGGTCTGTCCCTGCTTTAGTCTGAGACACTCACGTCATGCATGTCTCACTGACAGGGTCTTTTGTTACAGAGGCTGCGTGTGGCCCATAGAGGCAGTAAGCTGAGTTGCATGTATGTTCTCTAAAACTTCCCAAGGACTCAATTTTTCAGGAAGAGTATCTGTTGTTTCAATTTCGATGAAAGTTTTAATTTCATTGTATTTCCCTTAATGGTTCAAAACAAGAAACAGCCAGAGTTGAAAAAGTTATTCATGAGCCTTTCATCCAATAATTTATGTGTCTGGCAAAACTGCCCACTTTCAGGTCCACAAAAACTACACAGGCTTGTTCAGATTTCTGGAAGAGAAAGATGAGGTCCACAACCTCATGTGGAGGCGCCATATATAAGGGAGACCCCAGGCTTCTGTCAGGAAGATGGTTCAGTGGGCATGCAAGTCCACGACACTCCATCAGAGAAAGGTCAGCCCATCAACTCGTCTCAGAAAACAGCAGAGCCTGGGGGTAGGGGGGTGGGCCTTAAAGCTGACCTATTCTTACCTCCTCATTTAAGAGACAAAGGCGCTTGGTCTGGGAGGAAAACCTGCAAAGGTGAGATCAGAGCCTAACTGTGCCATGTATCTTAACATCAATTATTCTGACTCCAAAATAAAAATACCTCTGAAAACTTCACAGGGCTGAAGATAGCTAATGAGCTAAGTTTTATAGAGTCATCTAAAAATAGTATCCTAAATAATGTTCCACTGTTTTAGGTACTGAGTTCTTGGGAACAAATGTTAACTCGTCTGCACACCCAGGCCCGCCGCTCACCCGCCTGCTGGCCTGCCTTCTCTCGACAGCCAGCTGATGAGAAGGCAAATCGGTCTACCTGGAGTCACGATCCAGGTGCTTCTCCTACAACACTCTTACCTTCTCTTGTCGTACTAATACTTGGAAGACCTTGTTAAAATTTTCTGCACGTTCTTTGGTTGTGGCTGAGCCAAGGATGACTTCTGAGTTCTCGTTAGGTGACTGTCAAAATCAAGAACCCAGGCAGCCAAGATGGAAGCACTATGCTGATCCGGGACCTCGGAGGGCGGGAGCTGGTTCCAGGTCTGGCTCAGGTGGTGTGTTCAGGGAGAGGCAGGGCCGCCGGCAAGTAACTTCTCCAAGGCCAACACTTAGAAGAGGCGGCTGGTCAGGGCGGCCAGAGCCTGGTAAGAAACCACTCTGGCAAGTGTCTGGAGGGTGGCCTGAGGCAATGATGGCCAAGAAACCCACTAATGGCACAGGTTAAGTAATGTGTCAGTTCTCGAATTTTGAAATATTGTGTGATAAGGGATTAAACTGCTCTATTTGGGAGGTAGGTTTGCAAATCACTAGAAAATCAAAAGAGAAATGTACTGCGTTTTTAAAAAAGTGCCCCTAAGTTAGAAAATGCTGGGTATAGCAAATGGGAGGCCCTACGTGGTCAAGCTACATGTAGGCGTCCTGTGACATCAGGCTTGTATATATAACCTGACTTGTTTCTTAGAATCTATACAATAACTTATTGAGGGCCACATCTTACACTCAGGGCTTGTCTTTCACTGTTTATCTGTGAGATGACGTATATATGAAGCAACGCCAGTTATGATGTGGTCCTTCCTCCAAAGACACACAACAGAAAACCAAGACACGTGGACAAGCAAACAAAAGCAGACATCACAGTAAACCAGAACAACCCACAGTCATTTCAACAGGGAACACCACGAAATCTGCTTTCCTACTTGGCTGCTCCCTGAACTGAAAATTCATGTGCTTTGGTGGCCAGAAAGTATAGGTTTCACTACATAGTCATGATCTTGATTTTTCATAAACAAAGGGCCATGAGATTGACCAAAGCAAGTTTGGTAAGAGAATCAAAACAGAATTCTGAGCAGAAATCTATCCCTTCCACTGCCATGAAATTCATGACACTACATCAGAGCCAGAGGCTGGGAATCCAGCCTCCAGCAACCCTGGAAAACAGTTACAAATTGCAAGCCGTACAAATCTATATCCAGAACCTACTAAGGGTTTTAAAATTCTACTGTGCTTTATATTGAGAGACATCTTAAAATTCAAAATAACTTCTAATAACCAAGAACCTCAATGTTAAGGACATCTATTCCTGACAGGGGAAAGACAGCAATGCATGAGCTGAAGCCTAAAATACTGTGACAATCTTGTCCGGAAACCATTTAAACTTTAAAAAATAAGCAACTCTGAGCTCACTTTGGGAACAGCTTCCTCTGAAAGCTCGCTGTTAGGACAGGCTTGTTGGGAAAATGCGGCCTGTGATGTCCTCCCCATGATCGTCCCCGAAAGAAGAAGGGAATCTCGTATTGGCCCAATGTGTGTTCTCCATTCTGACCCTTTGAAATAAAGTGAGTTATTTCATGTTCTTCTGCAGGAGGCATACAGGAGCTGCTAAAAAGGACATACCCTGCACCAGGATAGTGGGTGGGGTCTGCACCCACCAGCCAGGCTGCATAGCAGGCCAGCTTTTCCCATTGAGGATGACCCACAAGGGGTGCTGAACCAACATGGAGATGGAAGAACAGCCTCTCCTCTAGACCCCAGAGAGGACTTGGCTGGAGCTCTGTCCTCATGGTAACTAGCTTCCTCATCACCAGGAACGGCAGTCATGGGGCTAGGTGGACTGTTCCTACCATGGAGCTTGTTATAACTCGGCCATGGGGTTAGTTATTCACCAGCCATGGGTTAGTTATAACCTCGCCAGGGGATTCGTTATAACCTGGCCACAGAACTAGTTATAACCTGGCCATGGGCGGGGACAGAGCAGCAGAGGGACCTGGAAGGAAGGAGAAGGCTCGGTGAGGGCAGAGACACCTCCACAACGTGGGGAGGAAAGCAGCCGGGACCCACCTGCTGCGGGTCTGTGCGTCCCCCAGCGCCTTCTGCAGCCGGGCATTCTTCTCTTCCTCCTCCAGCAGCCTCCGCTTGACGGCACGCAGCTCCTGCTGGGCCTCAACCTTGATGTCATTGGCCACTACTACCGCCGTCTGCAGGTCAGCCTGGAAGCGCCGCCACTCTTCTGTCTCGTCCTGGAAAAGCCAGGTTGGTGCCCACATCAGACTGACGCCCCAGGCACGGTTCCAGGGCCCCGGGGTGTCCATAGGAAAGACAGGCTTTGGGATCTTGGTGCTAGGAAAAGGCACAGGGGGCTGCACATGCAGGTGCGGGAGTCCCAGCCCTAAAATTGAGGCTGCCTGAACCTCCCTCCTGGCCACACTGTGGTTCCAGGCCCGCAAGTTTACTACACAAAGCAGGGCCGAAGAGTCATCAGGGTGTGTCTCAAAGGTGTCCACACCTCAGTTAACAGGTATACTTCAGGTAGAATGATGCTCTGGCTCTGACAGCGTCTCACCTTTATCTGCTTCGTCAGAGTCTTCAGCTGCCTCTCCAGGTCTGACTTCTGTTCCTCCAGCTTCATCACGCTGCCTGGAAAGAAACAGCCAGACTGGAGTCAGAAATGTCTTGAGCCACTGGGAAACCGAGCTCAGGAGCCAGGCAACCTCAGGTCCTGCCATGGGCCCTGAGACCTGCCCCTGTGGCCAGGCTTCCCAGCTCAGCACCCAGAGCACAGGAGCCAGAGGCAGAGGGTTCCTCCAAGAGAAACAGGATGAGTGGGAACGTAAGTGATGTGAGGTTAGGGTTCAGCCTAGAGACAGGCTGCACAAATTCACAGCGCTATAGGAAGAGCGCCAACAGTCGCTCACGTTCACACGCCGAATGCCTGGAAGCAGCACAGCAACCTGAACATCCTTTGCTGCTGTGATGTGGAAGAACGGCTTTTCTTTAAACTTATTTAACTGGAGGATAGCTGCTTTACAATGCTGTGTCAGTTTCCACTATACAACAATGTGAATCAGACACAAGTGTACACGTGTTCCCTCCCTCTTCAGCCTCCCCGAGGGTGGGGTTGAGTAACAGCAAGAATGGATGGTTATTACCATTGTGATATTTAGACCAGCTTCCAGAGTCTGGAACTGACTTGCAGCTAAAACTCTGAATCACCCGGGAAAACTTTTCAGAAGCACAGATGTTCAAGCTCCAGACCCTGACCCATGGAATCTGGTCTCCTAGGGAGACAGGGTCTGGGGGTGTCCATGGTCCAGGCAGGTACAGACAGCGGCCAGGCACACAAGATCAGCTCCCGGAGCAAAGACGGGTTATGCTCCCTTGAGCCTCTGATCCCAATGTTTTCATCAAAGTTTAATGCTGTTTGCATTAAACTGGCTCGCTGGTCAATATCTTTGTAGAAAAAAAGCCTGTCCCATGGGTTCTGGAACCTGCTCACTCACAGCATCCTTCTCCCATGTAACACTTGGCAGGCATCTGAAAGACACTTCTGCAGCCCAGGGCACTCAGAACTGCCTCATCTGCCGGGCTGGAACTTCCCTCCTGTGGGTACCAGCACTGGACAAGAGAGCATCACACCTTCCTGGGAATCTGACCACATGTTTCTTTGATTTGGGTTCACAACCACACTGTTCGATGTTTTGGTTCTTTTTTAAATCTCATGAATCTACCAATGTCACTACTTTCCCATATGCTCCACTCAGCACTTTCCCAAGCAGCTCGGGGGCAGACTGTGAAGGTCCCCTCCTGGTCTCTGGAGGTTTGGTCCACATGAGGGCATTGCATTTCTGGTTGGCATGAAGCTCCCCAGTGGCTTGGATTTCCTGCACGTGATGTGACCTTGCTCTCCTGCACCAGGGACAGTGGATGGGATTTCAGAACTACACTTGGGGCCGTTTTAATTTGTTGTGAAGCGAAGGCTTCTCACTGCAGTGGCGTCTCTTGTTGTGAGGGGGCACGGGCTCAGTGATTGTGGCACACAGATTTAGTTGCTCCATGTCATGTGGGATCTTCCCCGACCAGAACTCAAACCTACGTCCCCTGCCTTAGCAGGTGGATTCTTAACTACTGGACCACCAGGGAAGTCCCTGGGGGCCCATTTCAAACAGAGGCATCACCAACATCCAAGCACAAAAATGCAAAACACAAGGCACTGAATCAGCTGTGAAAGACACCTGTGGATGGTCCAGGCTGAAACAGGAAGGCGGGGTCACTGTGTCCCACCCAAGCTGGGGAGGCCCTCTGGGAGACTCAGACTTTTTCCCCATCTGCAGGGCGCCAGCAGCTATGGCAGCACCGTGTTGATTTGGGCAGGGGGTTGGGGGTAGGTGGATGGGGTTTACAAGAAAGTTTTGGCAAGCAGGTAGATTCACTACCAGTAAGAGTTCCAAGAATAGTTTGGAGGGACTGTACCCACTGGGGAACCTTTCAGCCCACCAACTGTGCTATGTTCAGCAAGGAGGGTGCTGCTAAAAGCTTGCACACTAAGCCTTTTGTTACTAAAGGAAAACACATTAGATGGGATCATTTGATAAGGCTTATTTGGACAAAGCAGGCAGTGTTTACCTAATCTCTGAAAAACATCCCTCCCTACTCAGAGGTAGCAACCGGTTCCTAAACAAGCCACACACAAGCGTCTCTTCAGGAACACGTGGGCGATGTCTCAAAGTCAGCTGATCCTACTGTCCAGGGCACCCATGCTGGGGCTGTTTTCTCCTGCGGCTGACCCCCAGCCCCCACCCTTCTACCTGGCAGATCCTAACGGTAACACCTGTTGGCAACTGCCATGAGTGCCTAACACCCCACATGCTCCACCCACGACTAACAGCCTTTCTTCATCAGTTGTTCTGTGGCCCAGTTCAAGAGACCAATGATTCTGTCTCTTCTACTGGCCTTTCTTCCTGGGAGACCATAGCACGCTCAGAAGGAAGACCTGGCAACCAGTGCCCCCACCTCTGTCCTGACCCATGCCCACAAGGGACTTGGGTCCACTTACTTTCCAGCTCACTGATGAGCTGGTTGTTGTGCAACTTGACAGCACGATGCTGCTCCACCTGGTCCTCCAACTCGAATATGGTCTCCTTCATGTCTTTGATCTCTGCATCACTCTCTGATGCTTTCTCTTGTAGCTTCAGGCTGGTTCTGCTCAGCTGCTCTGCCTGGTGATCACAGATCTCCTTTAGGTAAGAGTAATCCTTTTCCACCTAGAAGAAAGCAAGATGCCATGATCACCTGAACAGGAAAGAGCTCCCCCATGTCCACGCTGGGCCCACTGATGCAACAGCAAAGGAAACCTTGGGCACGTGTTGCCCAGCACCATCTCTGTGTTCTGGGCCTCAAAAACAGCCAAGGCAGAGAAGCGTAATGTATGTCAGTGGCCAAATGGATGGATTCTGGGCCCCTTCCTATGGCATCAAAGAAACCTTGTTGTTGTTGTTCAGTTGATAAGTCAAGTACAACTCTTTTGTGACCCCATGGACTGTGGCCCGGCCAGGCTCATTCTGTCATGAAATTTCCCAGGCAAGAATACTGGAATGGGTTGCCATTTCGTTCTCCAGGGGATTTTCCCAATCCAGGGATCGAACCTGAGTCTCTCATGTCTCCTGCACTGGCAGGAAGGATCTTTACCACTAGCGACACCTGAGAAGCCCCCTAAAGAAAGCTGCACCTGCTGAAGTACCCCTCTTTGCTGCCCCTTCCTTGGAGCGGTCCCAGGACAGCGGCCACTCGCCTCACAGCCACAGTGGAGCAGCGCCCTCTGCTGGGAAGCCAGAAAACTAACCCCTGCGACATGCCCCAAACCTCTGTCAAGTACCTGGGGCTAGTGTTTCTTTAGAGGAACACTAATGGGACAGCAACAGCAGAAATGTGCACACACCAGACACAGACACATGCACAGCACACTCACTTCACTTGTTCAAGTTTAATCAGTAACGTTCTCAACACACAGAAAAGCACCAAAGTGGACAAGATAACTGTGTGCCAAAACAGGCAAACCAACTGTTAATTTTTATCATGTTTGCTAAATCTTCTTTTACCCTAACAAGATTTGTTAAAGCCTCAACCTTCCTCCCACACCAGAGTGTGTCCAGAAATTGGCATGTGGTTGTTCCTTGAAGAGTTTCCCACGTTTACTGTGTGCGGATGTGCCCATGACAATACACAGTGTTGTTCTGGATGCTCTAAAACTTTTCCACAAATGATATAACACTATCCTAGGCTTCTGCAGGGCACTGTATGATATACTGCATTGTATCTTATGTAAGATGCTCTTGTCCTGTATTATTATTTTGTGTCCTGTATATACTGTGCTGATTACACTTCTGTAACTTGCTTTCAACTATGTTTTTGAGATATATTCATGATACACAGTTCTAGTCAATACTTTTTTAAAAAGAAAAGCTTTATTATTATTTTTTTTTAATGCACCATGATGTTTGTGAGCTGTTAGTTCCTCAACTAGGAATTGAACCTAGGCCCCTGGCAGTGAAAGTGTTGAGTGCTAAGCACTGGACTGCTAGGTCATTACTTTAAATACTGCATAATATCCTACTGCCTGAATACACAAATCACTTTACTATTTTAAGCTGTATCCTGGTTCTACAGTCCTTTGTTATTAATAGCTGTATATTTAGCAGGTTATGTAAGCTTGACACCTAGTAGGTTTCTTCCCAGATTTGGAAGGGGAAGTCTCCAAATATAATTTTTTTCCCAATTGTATTTCATGTGCAGAATCTGTGGGTGTTTGAGAACAGTACTGCATTTTATTAAAATATCTGCTCTGGGTATAACATTCTTATTTTTTACAGTTTTATTAATTATTTCATTTTGGCTGGATTGGGTCTTCGCTGCTGTGCAGGCTTTTCTCTAGTTGCGGCAAGCAGGGGCTACTCTCTGGTTGCGGTGCGAGGGCTTCTCATTGTAGTGGCTTTCCTCTCGTTGCAGAGCACGAGCTCTAGGGTGAGGGGGCTTCAGTAGCTGTGGCATGTGGGCTCAGTAGTTGTGGTTTCTGGGCTCTGGAGCACAGGCTCAGTAATTGTGGTGAATGGGCTTAGTTGCCCTGAGGCATGTGGGATCTTCCTGGGCCAGGGACTGATCCTTCCTCCCCTTCACTGCCAGGATGATTCTTTCCCACTGAACCACCAGGGAAGCTGTGTACTGTTTGTCAATTGGGAGGTTTTGATCAAGTATAAGGAAGGAAGGGACTGAGGGAGAAAATGAGTGCGTACCTGTGTGGGGGAGGGGAAAGGGTGCAGGTGCCTGTGGTGGGAGGGGAGAGGGGCAGGAGCTGCACTCAGAGGTGGGGCCACAGGCCTGGACCAGACTGCGGTGTGTAAATGTCAGTTCTACCAGACTGAGCCCTGCATCCATCCATCTCCCTGCCCTGGTGTCCTTATCTGAACAATTAAATGGAACTTAATACTTAGTTTATCACTATGCCTGGTGCAGGTAAGCACACAACAGTAGCTATTCTTTCCTAACTGCCTTCTGTCTCCAAGTATGTAAGTTTAAAAAATTACAACACATGGAAAAGACCAAAAGTCTTATGTCCTAGGATAGCTACTTTAATAAACAGAAGATAGACAACTCTTAAGGAGAAAAAGGCACTGCATTTTAGCTCCTGGAAGGCTGGCATCTGACACCCTTTAACAAGCAGCCACAGGAGGAACCTGTGGGCCTTGCCTCCCAAAGATCCTGGCTTTCTACAGAGCAACCAGGCTCCACCTCACAGACCCTCAGGTTAAGGGCCACTCCCCTGGGGTCTAGAAATATGTCCTTTGCTTGACTGGGACTAAAACAGGAGGATGTGAGCAGGTGAGAAATGGCTGAGGACTCGGGGGTCTCCATGTGCAGCTCAGGCTGCCGGCTTCTCAGGAGCTCTGGCCTCCGTTACATCCTTCATGTTGGGGTCGTGAGCACAGGTTGCAGGTACGGGAGGGCATGTGCTGGGTGCCGTGCACAGCTGAGTGGGTAAACGTACAGATCATGCACAACGTTCTTCTTTCTTGATTTTGGAATATTCTCTCAAGTTTAGCAATGTACTCTGGAAAGTTCTTTTATTAAAAAAAAGTAGCTTTATCACGCTTCTAGTAGGGGCTGGGGAGATATTTTTAGACTTATCTCACAAAGTAACTAATGGAGAGAGAAATTAGATCATTAGAAAAGAGCAGCTCGGCCAGCAGCTCAGCCCAGCACCTTGCCCTTGATGACTACTGGGTGCTGGCTGACCCCTGTACCCCTGGCTCCTCGTTCCCTGGGCCAGGTCACCGGGGTCCAGCTCATTTGGTTCAAGAACAGAACTGACATGCAGCAACATGGTTTCCAAGGCTTCCTTTAAAGACAGAAATCACTCTCACGCATATCAAGCACATCTCCTCTTCAAAAGTCAACTTTCTCTAGAAATGGGGCATGCAGAACTGCATCACGAATTGGTCAAGTAATTCCTGGGATTCCCAGTCCTCCCCAGAGAGGGGGTGCTTTAAGCTGGTCCCAATGCTCAGACAAGCACTAAAGGCAGGTGGCAGCAGAGACCACTTGGGAGGGATTGTCCTTCAGGGCTGGCCTGAGCTGACAGGGGCTGGGATCTCAACAAGGTCACTGACTTTCCTCTGGCTGGTCAGACACTGAATCTGAGGAATGGTATCGTCATTCGCCTGTCCCCAGGAAAACAGACCCTGCATGGACTGTAGCCTGCCAGACTCCTCTGTCCATGGAATCTTCCAGGCAAGAATACTGGGGTGGGTGGCCATTTCCTTCTCCAGGGCATCTTCCTGAATCAGGGATCAAACCGGAGTCTCCTGCATTGGCAGGTGTTTTCTTTACCACTGAGCCACCTGGGAACCCCTTTCTTCCGGGTACAAGATGATAAAAATCTTCTAAAACTGATTGTGGTGATGGCTGCACAACTCTGTGGATATACTAAAAACCACCTACCTGTACACTTTAAATGAATTCTATGTCAATAAAGCTGGTAGTGAAAAAAATTCTCCAGAGGCTCCCACTGGCTTGAGGGTACAATTCAAACTCTTGACAGGGTCTCCTCCAGCCCAACTGCAAGCAGCTGCCATGCACTCCAGAAACTGCAAACCACTGGTTACTTCTATGATGACTGAGAACTTATAATTGTCTTTTCATGACATTCCTGCTGTCCTGCCCCACCAACACTAACACATCTGGTGAACCCAGACTCCCTCAAGATTCAGGTTCTAAATCAAACAAGAGAATGTGTCTTGATGATTTGGGTTTTCGCTGTGTATTTCTCTACTCTAGACAAGCAAGAACATCTTTCCTAGTTCATCGAGTTGTGGCAGGTTGCTTTCTATCAAACCTAAAGGCTCTGGCAGTAAGACTGCTGTGTATTCGAGCCCATGTGACTGCTTTAGATGGTTTTCTCTCTCTTCTTTATTTTCATGTAACCAGGAAGCAGCATAAATCAGAGATGAAGAATAACCATTCTGGGACATCCCTAGTGGTCCAGTGGTTAAGACTCTGTCCTTCCACCACAGGGAGCACATGTTAGATCCCCAGTTAGGGAACTAACATTCCTGCACACTGCATAGTACAGTAAAAAAAAACCTGCAAACAGGGTGATGAAAAGTAAGTCCAACAAAATTTGCCTCTTCAAAAACAAACAAACAAACAACCAAGAAGAGTTCTGGGGTCAGCCTCTGCCCTTCATTAATGAACTAAGCCTGGTAACTTAACCATTCCCTGCCTCAGTTTCCTCAACAAACCCTGAGATGGGTCAACGGAAAAAAACTAGATAAAAACAGTATCTATACCCTAAAATTATGACAATTAAGTGAGATTAAATGACACAAAGGTGCCAAGAATGTCTGGCACATATAAAGCACTAGAACAGTAGTTGTTAAGATTAAAATATGATAAACTTTTATTTAACATATTGATATAATTTTAGCAGCCTTTCTCTCCAAATTCACTGCAAGTTTCTCTGACATTCATTCTTTCGTTCAATTTACTCAACAAGCATTTACCGGATGCTTAACATATAGAAGAAATCACGTGTTCAGTTCAGTTCAGTCACTGTCCGACTCTTTGCAACCCCATGAACTGCAACACGCCAGGCCTCCCTGTCCATCAACAACTCCCGGAGTTTACCCAAACTCATGTCCATCGAGTTGGTGATGCCATCCAACAATCTCATCCTCTGTCATCCCCTTCTCCTCCTGCCTTCAATCTTTCCCAACATTAGGGTCTTTTCAAATGAGTCAGCTCTTTGCATCAGGTGGCCAAAGTATTGGCGTTTCAGCTTTAACATTAGTCCTTCCAATGAACATTTAGGACTGATCACATTTAGGATGAATTAGTTGGATCTCCTTGTAGTCCAAGGGACTCTCAAGAGTCTTTTCCAACATCACAGTTCAAAAGCATCAATTCTTCAGTGCTCAGCTTTCCTTATAGTCCAACTCTCTCTCTCTCTAGTTGCAGCATGTGGACTTAGTTGCCCTTTGGTATGTGGGACCTTAGTTCCCCGATCAGGTATTGAACCCGTATCCCCTGCAATGGACAGTGGATGTTTGTTTTTTTTTAATTATTTTTGACATGAATACTGGAGAAACCATAGCCTTGACTAGATGGACCTTTGTTGGCAAAGTAATGTCTCTGCTTTTGAATATGCTGTCCAGATTGGTCACAACTTTCCTGCCAAGGAGTAAGGATCTTTTAATTTCATGACTGCAATCACCATCTGCAGTGATTTTGGAGCCCCCCAAAATAAAGTCTGACACTGTTTCCACTGTTTCCTCATCTATTTCCCATGAAGTGATGGGGCCAGATACCAAGATCTTCGTTTTCTGAATGTTGAGCTTTAAGTCAACTTTTTCACTCTCCTCTTTCATCAAGAGGCTCTTTAGTTCTTCGCTTTCTGCCATAAGGGTGGTGTCATCTGCATATCTGAGGTTATTGATATTTCTCCTGGCAATCTTGATTCCAGCTTGTGCTTCTTCCAGCCCAGTGTTTCTCATGATGTACTCTGCATATAACTTAAATAAGCAGGGTGACAATATACAGCCTTGATGTACATCTTTTCCTATTTGGAAACAGTCTGTTGTTCCATGTCCAGTTCTAACTGTTGCTTCCTGACCTGCATACAGATTTCTCAAGAGGAACGTCAGGTGGTCTGATATTCCCATCTCTTTCAGAATTTTCCAGTTTATTGTGATCCAAAGTCAAAGGCTTTGGCATAGAAATAGATGTTTTTGCAGAAATAGGTGTTTTTCTAGAACTCTCTTGCTTTTTCAATGATCCAGCAGATGTTGGCAATTTGATCTCTGGTTCCTCTGCCTTTTCTAAAACCAGGTTGAACATCTGGAAGTTCATGGATCACATATTATTGAAGCCTGGCTTGAAGAATTTTGAGCATTACTTTACTAGTGTGTGAGATAAGTGCAACTGTGCGGTAGTTTGAGCATTCTTTGGCATTGCCTTTCTTAGGAATTGGAATGAAAACTGACCTTTTCCAGTCCTGTGGCTACTGCTGAGTTTTCCAAATTTGCTGGCATATGGAGTGCAGCACTTTCACAGCATCATCTTGTAGGATTTGAAACAGTTCAACTGAAATTCCATCACCTCTTTGTTCATAGTGATGCTTCCGAAGGCCCACTTGACTTCACATTCTAGGATGTCTGGCTCTAGGTGAGTGATCACATCACTGTGATTATCTGGGTCGTGAAGATTTTTTTGTACAGTTCTTCTGTGTATTCTTGCCACCTCTTCTTAATATCTTCTGCTTCTGTTAGGTCCATACTATTTCTGTCCTTTATTGAGCCCATCTTTGCATGAAATGTTTCCTTGATATCTCTAATTTTCTTGAAGAGATCACAAGTCTTTCCCATCTATTGTTTTCCTTTATTTCTCTGCACTGATGACTGAGGAAGGTTTTCTTATCTCTCCTTGCTATTCTTTGGAACTCTGCATTCAGATGGGTATATCTTTCCTGTTCTCCTTTGCTTTTCGCTTCTCTTCTTTTCATAGCTATTTGTCACATGTTAAGACTGAACATACTGTGATGGCTTAAGTAACTGTACCATGAGTGAGTATGCGTTATCTTGCTGTGTGTGTTTATTTTTTAAATGTTGGCTGTGCTGGGTCTTTGCTATTGCCCAAGGGCTCTCTCTAGTTGCAGCATGTGGACTTAGTTGCCCTTCGGTATGTGGGACCTTAGTTCCCCAATCAGGTATTGAACCCGTATCCCCTGCATTGGACAGCGGATGTTTTTTAAAAAAAATTTATTTTCAACTGTGCTGGGTCTTCGTTGCTTTGCTCAGGCTTTAGTTGCAGCAAGCGGGGGCTACTCTCTAGTTGTGGTATGCAGGCTTCTCACTGCAGTGGCTTCTTTTGTTGCAGACCATACATGGGCTTCAGTAGTCGTGACTTTCAGGCCCTAGAGTCAGGGCTCAGCTGCTTCAAGGCATGTGGGATCTTCCTGGACCAGGGATCAAACCTGTGTCCCCTGCACTGGCAGGCAGATTCTCACCCAGTGGACCACCAGGGAAGTCTCTGTTATGTTCGTTTTACATCTAACTTGGTTACTCCCTTCTGCTGAATCCTTGCCCCTGTTCTAATGGAGCCATGATTCATTTATGCCAACTTCCGTCTGCACTATCTTTTTACAATGCTACTCTGCCAAAGGGGGAGGGAATATGCTAGTTCAGTTTATACTTTTGTTATGGAAAAAGAAAGATGGGGACAGAAAACTCAAAGAAGAGGGCAAACATCTGTATCTCTCTGAGGCCCTCTGGACACCTTCGGGGTGGGGCTGTGATGCTCCCTGAGGTGCTTTCCAAGGTCTCAACAAGGAGACAAATGCTGGGGTGGCCAGAGGCTTCAGAGACCAGTCCTGAGGTCAAGTTTAAGAAAGAGACTGGAGCTCAGGCCCAACCCAGCACCATCAAGACACTGGGCTAGCCAAGAAGTCCCAGCCCATCCAGGATGTGGGCTCCTGGGTCCACAAGCCCACAGCCCTCCTGGAGCTGAGGGTCAGCGTCTCTGAAAAAGCAACACCGAGGTTGAGACCTAAAGCTTCAGACCGGACCTGCTGGGGGAAAAGGGGACAGATATGGGCCCCCAGATACCTGAGGGCAAGAACTGGGCCTGGTTGGGCCTGGCAGTGGGGCAGAGGGCAGTGAAGGGGCTAGAGGGGAAAGTAGATGGGGTGGGGAAGTGACCAACCAAGCAGAGTCCTGCTGGCTGTGGCCAATGGCGCTCTCACCTGCCCAGAGGCCACCCCCCTTCTCTTCTTACTAAGACCCCCTACTTGTTCAGAACTCAGGCTGTGATCCTGCAGTCTCAGGGAAGGTGACCTGAGAGAGGGTCACCAGGTCACTGGGTGTGACTCAGCCCTGCCCAGGTATAAGGGGGGGTACCCAGGGAAGGTTCTCCCACAGGACTATAGGGACCATGGGGACCAGACGCTGAAAGCACCATGCTCGCCTGCACCTCCAGTGGGAAGGCAGAGAGGGTCTCAGAGCTGCCAGCCTGGAGCTGTGACATTACACTGCCTGGACCCCACCACCAGCCTCGACCCCCAGACTCCAGGTTATGGAGCAGAGCACACATCCACCGATTGGAGCCCCGACACCAGGGTTTGTCATGACCAGCTGTCCAAAGCACCAGCTGGTCATGCTCACAGACCACCTGTCATTTCAGCCAGGGTCCAGGTCTCTCCATCCCTGTAGGGTCCTGTCTTCAGTCATGGTGACGGGGCCACTGACCTGGCACATCTTCTCTCGAATTCTGCTCTGGCCATTTGTGGCCAGTGGCTCCCCTAATCATTTTGTCTTGGTGACAACGCTGGTCACACAATAATCGTGTCACCTCTCATTTTCCCTTGGCCACTCAGGCAAGTGCGTCTTTACAACCAAACCCTTTACTCCACTGGAGGAAATGTCTGAGTTTTGCAGGAGGAACTGAATTTCTACCTATACACTGTCAACCTCAGGGGAAGAGGAAAATCAGTGTCTTTTAAAACTTCTAGGTTCCAAGACTTATAAAAATTCTCCAGCTTGGAATCAAGATCCCAAACAACTAGAATCTTGACGAGTAGACCTAGGCTGCATTATAATCTAGAAAAACAAAGATGTGGTCCAACTCCACACTGCTGGCCAGCTAGGGAAGGCATGTGTGCAGTGGTGGGAGGCTAAGGCTTGAAGATTCTGTGGAAACAAGACCCCCCTCCGGCCCCACGAAGCTGTGCACAGGCAGGTTGTACGATCACACAGTCAGCTGCCAGCAAAATTATAAGGTGGAGGTCAAAGAAGCTGGAAGCTTGAAGATACTCGAACCCAGATGAAGGAAGAGAAATGAGAGGAAGAGAAAGCCTGTAAGACGTCCACACCATTAACAACCAGAGAATCAGGTTGCAATGGACCATTCTTAAGGCAGATGAAGCAGGAGAGACAAACCCTCTGGGAGTTCAGGGCATAATTTGTATTAGGAGAGTGACAGCCCCTGGAAATGAGGCGGGAGGATGTTTTCAGTCCCTCTCAGCAAGGGGACCCCAAAATCAGACCCAGAGCTCAGAGGAATTGGGAAATTGGAAGCCATCTGTCTATACCTGCTGCTCTGCTCTGAGGATGGGCAGAATATTATACAATCACCAGCAATCTTTACCAGAGAACAAAGTCCAGGCTGATTAAAGCATTATTTTTAAAAAACAAAAATAGTGATCATTTACTTGATCTTGGGTTAGGGAAGATCTTTCTGAGTAGAAATGGGGAGGGGAAAAGAGGAAACGGAGACCAGATCTGAATGACCCAAAAGCTAGGTTCCAAACGTCAGCGAGGGGTCCAGAACCCCCCGCCCCATTGGTGGGATTACACCTGTGTCTTGCTGCTGGCGGCCAATCTGGCCAAGGCATGCAAAGTCTTTAAAACGGTCACACTCTTCACATAGTGAGTCAATGTCTAGGAATTTTTCCTAAGGAAATAACCAGAGAGAGATAAAAAATGACTTATACTATCAAAAGACTGGAAAAAAAACATGAATGTTCAACAATAGGTGAGCAGTAAAGTACTTAGGAAATATTTCTAAAACAGCATACTATCTGGCCTTCAAAATCGTGTTTCAAAGAATAGTGAACAATGAGAATGTGCTCACAAAACATCATATTTTTTTAAAGTTAGTATGTATAGAATGATTTTTAACTTGTGAGATAAATATATACACACATATGTTAGTACATCTGGAAGAAAATGCCAAAATAGTGGTTATATAATTGTATTACTTGGTGGGGAAACTTAGGATGATTTTAGTTTTCTGTTCCTAGGTGCCCAAAGCATGGTAACCAGGAAACTGGATGTCTATCACTCACTCTTCAACACTTGGCTTACTGCCACCTGTTCCAGACAGTCCTCCTGCACTACCCTCCCTCACCCATGTTATTCTAGGTACTCCCTGGGGACTGGACTCCGGACTGGCCTCTGCAATGTTCTTTATTCCTGCATCATCAGATTCACTGTAGCCCCACGACACATTCCGCTACTGTAGCCAGAAACTGGGGTGTCTCGTTGCTGCATGCCCGGTCTGTGTGGACTCTGACAGATCTTCAGGCTAGAGTGCTGGATTGTGAATGTAATTGAGCACCTGGTCCTCTGTGCCCTCTGCCTCTCAGGCCAAGAAGGACCAAGCAGATGAGGATGAGCAAACCCCAGCGGAGAGAAAGCTCCTTACCTTGGCCAGCAGGCTTGAAACGCGCTTCACCTCCCCATGTGCCTTCAGCAGCTCCTGCCTGAGCTCCGAGCAGGACTGCTCCAGCTGGTCCTTCTCGGCTCGAGCCACAATCAGCATTTCTTGGACGTTGCAGCCCTCAGCCATGGGCCCCAGGGGGCTGGCCCCTCCAGTTTTCTGTTCCTCGTTCTCCAGGGAAGCCTGCAAAGACCCATTCTCTACCTGGAGCCCTTCCACAGGAAGCTGACGTGCTGCTGGGATCTCAGCTGTGGGGCTGCCGCTGTGCCGCTCCAGTTCCAGGCGGGTGGTCAGCTCCCTGTTCTCCTCCTGCAAGTGCCGGACCAGCTCAAGGGCACCACGGTGCTCCTCCTCGATGGCGCGCAAGCGGCACGTCAGCTGCTGCTGGATGCTCAGCAGCTTCTCGCGCTCAAAGCGGCCTTGCTCCAGGATCTCTGTGCACTTCTGCTCCAGCTCCAGGATCTTGCCTTCCTGGGCACCAGGCTCCTCGCCCTTGACACGCTCCTGCAGGAGGGTCATAAGCTTCTCATTCTCCTGACTCAGCTGTTCCGCCCTCTCCCGGTGCTGATGGAAGGACGTTTCCAGGAGCGTCTTCTCGTCTGCCAGCTTCTCATTTTCAGCTGTCAGCTCCTGCACCATCTGCTGCTGGTCAGACAGCTCCTGCAGTGTGGCCTGCAGCTCCTCGGCCGTGCTGTGCTGGTTCTCCCTCCATCCTGTGGATCTTCTCCGCCAGGGACGCCAAGGACAGCTCGCTCGCTGTGTTCGGGGAGCTGCCAGCTGCCGAGCACCTGGAGCTCTTGACAAGGCTCCCAGCAGGGGACAGGGGCCCCAGGGTGTCTGCCGGGATGTGTTCAAAGTCAGAGGCATCCGGGGACAAGGAGGCCTTGGTGACATCACTGCTGGAAGAGCCTGATGTCTGCAGGGTACCCTCATGTGGGTTTTTTCTGTACACATCAATTTCACCCAACGCCTCATTCCCCCGTCGGGCTCCCGAAGCTGGACTCCTGAGTTATGGATGTTGGGCAGCTGCTGTCCCCGGTGTGACTTGCTCCCCCTCTGAATCTGGGGAGTGCTCAAAATAAGTCAGTTTCTCTTTCAAGGCCCGGTTTTCTTCCTCAAGCTCTGTGAGCTCTTTCTGGAAGCTCTTGTTCTTCTCCTCAAGGGCTCGGATCAAAGGTTCCGAGTCACCTGGCAAGACTGATGTTCCGTCCACACCGGAGTCCAAAGCATCCCCACCTTCACTGTCCTGAGTCTGCTTCTCCATCCATTTCTTGAGTTCACTTCGGAGCCTGTTGATCTCACTGTCTTTCTCTTTAGCTTCTGCCAAGAGCTCCCGGACCTGGGACTCGAGCACAGCCTTCTCTGCACCTTCATGCTCCAGCCGGGTCTTGGGGGAGCAGCCCGCACGTGCTTGGTGGGGGTGGGCGTGCTGGAAGAGGTGGGGCTGGTCGTCACTTTCCTTGAGTTGGAGGGACCACGTGACACAGTTCTGTCTCTGGAGACAGTGACAGCGAGTTCTCGAGGGGCGGGGATGCCTGTCCTCTTGGTGGCTGTCACGGCCCCTGAAGAGAAAAGAGACCAGTGAAACAAAGCAAGCACGTTTATGAAGGAAACCCAGTAACTTCAGCTCTCAGGGCATGTGGGCAGCATGGCTGCCACTCTTCCTCCATGGCATCCTCCCTGAAGTTCCTACCCAGCTCCAGCTGGGGCTTCTGCAACCCTGTCCCCAGCCCTGTGCTTCAGCAGAGCTGACACCATGCTGAGCTACTCAGCATCACCCTGTCCCCAGCAATGGCTGCTGGCTCAAGGCACACACCAGCCCACAGTCAAGGTCAAAAAGATACCAGGAGAGGTTCCTGGGTGAGCGTCTAAACATACTGGTCGGCAGGTAAGTCTGGGGACGGCTGGCAACCATCATCGCAGGAGGAAGGTGAAGATGCAGAGAAGAAAGAAGGAACCAAGCTCTTAGCGGCGCTGTGGAGCTGTGGGTCAGTCAACCTGAGGCTGGCCCTCCAACCACACAAGCCAATAGTCACCTTTAGTAAGTCACCTTAAACTAGGTTTTCTGTAACTTGAAACATAATACAACTGAATTGACAGTTCTGGCAACTAAGCAAAATACAGGATCGCTGTGAATTTTTAAATAAACACTCAAAAAATGTATCATTCCCATTCTGACTGAAAAAATTTCATGAAGAAATCAGAAGACCCAAATAATACTGTACTAGGCACAGGCTGATCTGATTCAATGACCTATTGTTTTTAACTAAGTGCTTATTTGTATTCACAAAGAAACAAGAACCAACACAATGAGGGCCCAGCACATTCATCTGTAATACAGTTTTCAATGCCAAACAGATTTACATAATGTGGAAATGATACAGAATTTAGAACTTACAATAGAAAATGTAAGGTAAGGAATTTATTTTCATCTATACTACCACAGTTATTTTTTAACCTTCACCTATACTACATTTTAAATTTTCACTTATACTGTTTACTATGGAAAATGTCAAAAAAAAAAAATCTAGAGGTGAAAACTCAGACATCAATCTCCTAAATGCTCCAGAAATGAAACCCACCTCAGAGGTTAAAGTATAAAATGAAAAATGTGGACGTCTTACAAACTCAAAGATGTGTGATGAATCAAAGCCGACTGCAGCAACTTACACAGCAATGGACCGTGGACCGGAGGCCTCTGCTGTGTAGGGAGGGTGGGGGCAGGGACACATCCACAGCCTGGCAGAGGCCCCAGCCAGCCGAGGCAGAAGCAGGAACCACTGTGGTGAAACAGCTCTGAACCCACTGCCAAGACAGCCACTAAGTCATGAGCAACTGTGTCTCCCAGTGACCCCAGAATCCGAGGGGGGTGATGTGGAGGCAGACGGTGGACACTGCTGAGTGTCTGACGGCCAGATGCCACTAAAACATTGACTACAAGCTGTCGTAGTCATATAGAATAAGATTCAGGTTTTTAAGTTAACCTTTTCAAATTACCAGGCTTCCCTGGTAGCTCAGAGAGTAAAGCGTCTGCCCGCAATGCAGGAGAGCTGGGTTTGATCCCTGGGTCAGGAAGATCCCCTGGAGAAGGCAATGGCAACCCACTATAGCACTCTTGCCTACAAAATTCCATGGACAGAGGAGCCTGGCAGGCTATAGTCCTTGGGGTTGCAAAGAGTTGGACACAACTGAGCGACTTCAGTTCACTTTCCAAATTAAGTTACTGGAAAGCTAAGAGCACGGTAACACACGTGTGATGCATAGCTGTGTCCTGGTGCCTCTGATACACCACAATAAATGCTCAGTGAAGAAAAGATGTGTTTATCCTTGTAAAGTGAAGACTGAAATCACTAAGCAATAAACCTTTTCGTCACACCAGTCTTCTGGAGTGAAGTAACCTTGACAAGGACCGGAATGAAAACTGGGGGATAACTAAAGTTTCAACCTAATGATAGTGAGGACATGGAACACTGAATATCCAAATAGGACTGACTGTCGTGGCATCTGCATTCCTGACAACGCCACTAAAGCAACACTCCTTTCAGCTGTCTGTTGACTGGGAAGAATGATGTGGACAGCAGTAGCTCACCTCTGCCATCGTGGCAGTGGCAGCTTCGCTTCTTTTTGCTGACAGTCTCAGTCTGTCTGCCGCTTGAGTGTTACTTATGCCTTATCTGAACTACTAGGAATTTGTTTACATCAAATCCAAGTCCATTTATGAATTACATCCAGTTGTGGATTACAAAGCACACAATCCAGCTGTACTTTCATAACATCTGTTCTTTTTTTGGTTCTCGCTGCTTCATCATCACTTGATGATCAATGTTCTTGCCTCTTTATCCTCTTTAAAAGGCTCTTCCCATCTCTGGACATATCTTTTCAGAAACTATCATTAGCTGAGCATAAGTTGAGAGTGCTGCTAAAATTCATCACTGGACCAAACTAAAGTGGTATTACTCCCCTCTCTGCATCAAGACACCCCATCATGGCCACTGGCAGGGTTGGGGGCAGTCCCCCAGCTTACCATGTCATAAACCAGAAGGGTTCTTCTTCCCAGTCTCCTTCAAGAACTGAGTTCAGAGGCGTCAGCCCGAGCCATTCAGCCTGAGCAGGAGACAGCCGGGGTGGCTGGAGCCTAGGCTGATGGGCGAGGCCCAGCATGGCGGGCACCCTTATGTCTTTCCTCTTCTGATCACTGCTTATTTGTGCCGAGGATGGCTGTCCAGCTACAAGAAGTTAAAATAAAAGCAAGCTCTGCCTAATACAATACTATTTTTAAACCATGTTTGACATGTTACATTTCACAACACCAGAGGAGAAACTGTATTATCTTGTGGCTGATCTCAGGTGCATCAAAGTGTATGTCACAGACACACGCACAAGGAGGGGATAGGACGCATAGGACAGGGGAGTGCTGAGCTGGTCAACAGTGAGTAGTTCTCCTGATTCATTTTTACATTATATTTATGCCTTAAAGTAAGAAAGAGGGAACACAAGGAACTACTCTATGGTGACCTAAGTGCAAAGGAAATCTGAAAAAGATAGGATGTATGTATACAAATGGCTGATTCAGTTTGCTGTACAGCAAAAACTGACAACACTGTAAAGCAACTATACTCCAATAGAACTTTAAAAAAAAAAAAAGAGGAAAAAATCCTATCATAACAATACACAGAGAGAAAATGGGATGGGAAAAAAACCTTTCCATAGAACAAAAGCATGTTTAAAATAAACAGTGCAGTCATTTAAATTACTGATAAGGTTTTAAGCAGTGGTTCTCATTAGCTGAAGATAAAACATTTTCAGTCTCTTTCTGATTTCCTCATCTTACCCAAAGAATCTGTTCCTGGGGCTGCTCTGTGTGACATGTGTCGGGTACAGGGAAAGGGTGGCATTCTGAAGTAAACCATTAACCTTTTGTTTATTCACCAAGGATTCGAGTCCTGCTCTACAGAGACACACAATTCACAAGATTGCGTGCCGCCTGCCTGGTCTCTTAACACAAGCAGACTCACTCATTCTATCTCCAGAAGTCTAAAACTACCAGGTTATTCTGTATTATAACTCTTTATAACCTTTTTTAAAAATAATACACTTAAAAATATTTATTTTTATTTACTTGGCTGCGCCAGGTCTTAGTTGAGGCATGTGGGATCTTAGTTCCCTGACCAGGGATGGACCCCAGGCACCCTGCACTAGGAGCACAGAGTCTTAGCCACCAGGGAAGTCCTTTGTAAACTTTTTTCTTAGAAAATTCCAGTAATTTCTTTACTGTCAAATCTAATCTCCCTGGACTCCTCATCCATTTCCCGCTCTTGGCTGGTGGCTCACTTTTGAGAATCTCTGCTTTCTGCACTCACAAAATATTCTGACAGTGGCACTAGACATCTTTCAGTTTCCCTCATCAGAGAAGAACATATTTAAAGCCTCCTTCCTCCTTTCTTTTTGTAACCAGCCAGGCAGTCACGCAAATGCATTAATTAGCTTTGAGAAGGTCTCCTTGTTTTTCCTTTCCTTTCAGTCTGACTCTAGTCCAGGTCCTTGGAACGTTCCAATGAAATTTCTGAAACATTCTCACAGGTCTTCCTGGTTCCAGCCTCCCCAAACTGTAAGATGTTCTGGATCCATATCCCTTAAGTAAGTCTCATTTTCTGTTCCAGACTTTGTACGTATTTCCCGTCAAACTTCTTCCTCTGGTTTCAAGGTCACGCATAATTGCCAGCCACAGCCAACCGTACTCATCATTTGGGCCTTTCTGCTCCCTACAACCCTCACTGAACTCTTGCCAGTATCCCCAGGGTCCCAAATACACCTGTGACTTGTGGAAATGTCATTCCCTTCCCACTGGATCCTTCTAACCAGCATTTAAACACACTCAATTCTCTTCAATTAAAAGACACTTGCACTCAATATTCACTGCAGCACTATTCACAATAGCCAAGACATGAAACAACCTAAATGCCCATCAACAGATGACTGGATAAAGAATAGCGTATATGAAAGTGAAAGTGATTCAGTCTGTCTGACCTTTTGCAACCCCATGGTCTATACAATCCATGGAATTCTTCAGGCCAGAATACTGAAGTGGGTAGCCTTTCCCTTCTCCAGTGCATCTTCCTAACCCAGGGATCAAACCCAAGTCTCCGCATTGCAGGTGGATTCTTTACCAGCTGAGCCACAAGGGAAGCCCAAGAATACTGGAGTGGGTAGCTTATCCCTTCTCCAGCAGATCTTCCCGACCCAGGAATCGAACAGGGGTCTTCTGCATTGCAGGCAGATTCAGTACCAACTGAGCTATCAGGGAAGCCCCAGGTGTATATACACAATGGAATATTACTCGGCCATAAAAAGAACAAAATAATGCCATTTGTAGCAACATGGGAAAGACTGAAGGCAAAAGAGCAGAGGGCAGCAGAGGATAAGATGGTTGGATAGCATCACTGACTCAATAGACATGAATCTGAGCAAACTCTGGGAGACAGACAATGAAGGACAGGGAAGCCTGGTGTGCTGTAGTCCATGGGATCACAAAGAGTCAAACATGACTTAGCAACTGAGCAACAATAAGCAACATGGATGGACTTAGAGACTGTCATACTGAGTGAAGTCAGTCAGAAAAAGACAAATATGTAATATCACTTACATGTGGAATCTAAAAAAAATTACAAATGGATTTATTTACAAAACAGAAGTAGACTCACAGACACAGAAAACAAACTTATGGTTACCAGGGGGAAGCAAGGGAGGGGGCAGAAGGATAAATTAGGAGCTTAACAGAAACATACCACTATATATAAAATAGATAAATAGCAAGGACCTACTGTATAGCACAAGGAACTGTAGTCACTATCTTGTGTTAATAATAACCTATAATGGAAAAGAATCTGAAAAAGAATAGATATATTTATACGTATAACTGATCACTTTGCTTCACCTGAAACTAACATTGTAAATCAACTAGACTCTAATAAAAGAAAAAAATTTTTAAGAATTAAAAAAGAGTTTCTGAGTCCACACCTTCCTTCAGCTAGTCTCTGATCTGTCCCTGCCTGTCCCAGCAGAATCCGGCCCCACAATGCACTTCCAGGATGTCTGCATTTCTTCCCCCTCATCCCCTCCTCTGCCCACTCCCCTTACTCAATCAAACACTGTCTGCTGAGCTTATCAGTGGCTTCCACTGCAACATCCAATGCAGTGGGTACTTCTAATCCTCTCAGCAGGACTGGAACAATACTGTCCTTTTGACATGGGTCTCTGATGTCATACTGACCTAGTCCTCTCTGACCTCAGCAGCCACCCCATGTGGCCCCCCACCTCTTACTCTCTGCATGCTGGAATTCTTCAGATCCAGGTCCTGGGCCATTCCCTTCTCTTATTACAAGTATTTTCCTGGTGCTTCTACACAATCTCATGAACTTAAACACCACCTGTATCCTGATGACTCTCACATCAACTCTCTTATATGGATCTCTCCTCTGACAACATATGAACATCAAACTACTCACATGATAAGCATAACTGAATTATCACAAAAATATCTCAAACTAGATAAAAGGGAGAAAGAAAAGCTAGGAAAGTGTGAACAATGTGTAAAGGCCCTGGAGTACATGGAGGGGCTGATGAGAAAGGCTAATGGCCATAGGGTGCTCAGGGCAGGTCTCACCATTGAAATTCAAGGTTACACACATTCAGAAAAACAAGGCCAGGATGCTATGAAAAAGTAATAGAAAAAGCTCTAGCTCTCAAAAGTTTAAATATGTTTGTCAAATTAAAAGATTCAATGGAAGGAATACAATGCAAAATGAAGGAATTCTCTCAATGTGTACAAGAAAATGGAAACAAGATGAAAATTGAAAAGATAAACATAGAGGGCCACACCAGGCAATCAAATAATCAATTAATAAAAATTCCAGAACTACAGATGAGTGGAAACAGAGCAAAGGAAAAATCAAAGAGCTGACGTAAGACAATTCCCCAAATTTGAGGAAGGTGTCGATAGAATTTATGTCAGGCAAAACAAAAATAGACCCACAAGGAGATAGATAAATATTTTTAAACTTTCAGAACACCAAGAATGTGTAAAAGTTTGGGGAAGGGGTGTGAACTGAGAATGAGCCTGGCCATCATCATGTATTGGGTTGGCCAAAGAGTTTGTTCAGGTTTTCCATAAGATGTTACAGAAAAGCCTGAATGAACTTTTGGCCAACCCAATATTAGCAATACTGAATTCTAGAAAGCAACAAGGCAAATGCCTACAGAGTTCTGTGGGGAAATGATTTTTAACCTAGATTTCTACACCCAACCTAACTACAAATCAATTAGAGAAGTAGAAAACACATGTCAAAACATGCAGACTCAGAAAATTAAAATTGCCAACACCTTTTCTGAGGAAGTTATTTGAGGATGTGCTCCGGGAAAACAATGAAGCAAACCAAACAGAAGAAGATGAGTCATCATCCAGGAAGCCTGGCCTTATCAGAGGAAAGCAGTCAAAGAAGTCTCAGATGGTGTCCATGGAGCAATTCTGGAGAACAAGTCCATGCTGAGTTGAGAGAATAAAGTGTCTAAGAAGGAGGTTTCTTGAATAGAAACACTTCATTGGAAGAAGAGTGGGGGGGTGGGGGAATGAGGATATAATAGAAATAGTGAAAAACAGAAACTTATATGTATAAAGGTAACAAAATCATAGCACATGACTGCACTCTGCAGGAAGCCTATTTTGCTGTTGTTGTTCAGGCCCTAAGTCACGTCCAGCTGTTTGTAACCCTATAGACTGCAGCACACCAGGCCTCCCTGCCCCTCACTATCTCCTGGAGTTTGCCCAAGTTCATGTCCATTGAATCAGTGATGCTATCCAACCATCTCATCCTCTGCCGCCTCTTCTCCTTTTATCCTCAATCTTTCTCAAAAGCCTATCTTTGTAGTCATAATAACATTGCTACTGCTACTGTTGCTAAGTCACTTCAGTTGTGTCCGACTCTGTGCAACCCCATAGACAGCAGCTCGCCAGGCTCCCCATCCCTGGGATTCTCTAGGCAAGAACACTGGAGTGGGTTGCCATTTCCTTCTCCGATGCATGAAAGTGAAAATGAAAGTGAAGTCGCTCAGTCATGTCCAACTCTTAGCGACCCCATGGACAGCAGCCCACCAGGCTCCTCCGCCCATGGGATTTTCCAGGCAACAGTACTGGAGTGGGGGTGCCATTGCCTTCTCCCATAATAACATTAGTACTACTTAAATTTACCTATACCAAAGTAGGAAAGACTGTTTTATAGAATATTTGAATACTATCATCTTTGTTAACAACAACAAACAAAATTAAAGTACCAATAGAAGAAATTGAGAGGTAGAAGACCAGGTGAAGAAAGCTGGCAGAAAGGGTTGTGACAATTTCCAACCTCATCTCATAAATGGAGAGTCAAAGAGACTAACTGTAGTTGGCAAAACAAGAAAAAAAGATGAACTACATTATTAAAATAAAAGAGGTAACCAAGAAACGAATTAAAAACAGTGATATGACACTGGGAGGAGGCAAAAGGTTATGAGTTAAATTCTCACCTATCATTGCGAAGGTCAACAAAATGTCTACATGTGAAAAACTAAAAAACAGCAATGTCAATAGAATGATTAGACAGGCCACAGACTAGAAGGAAAAAAATCTGCAATAGACGTATCTGATAAAGGACTGTTAGCCAAAACACACAAAGAACTCAACAATAAGAAAATGACCAACCTAATTAATGGCAAAATATCTGAACAGAAACCTCACCAAGGAAGATAAACAGACGGCAAAGAAGCAGGTGAAGAGATGCTCATACATCATCAGGGAATTGCAAATTAAAACAAGGAGATACCACTGCACACCTATTTTAGAGTTGCTAAAGCCCGAAACACACCACCAAATGCTGGTCTGGATGTGGAGCAATAGGAAATCGTACTTCTACTGGTAGGAACACAAAATTGTACAGCCACTTGCGAAGACAGACGGGTGGTTTCTTTGTTGTTGTTGTTGTTCTTGCTGTTGACCTAGAGGGCTCATCTTCTGAGAACCATGGGGTTCTCCAGGCAAGAATACTGGAGTGGGTTGCCATTTCCTTCTTCAGAGGACCACATATTGTCAGAGCTCTTCACTATGACCTGTCCATCTTGGGTGGCCCTGCATGGCACGGCTCATAGTTTCATGGAGTTAGTTACACAAGCCCCTTCAACAGAACAAGGCTGTAATCCATGAAGGGGATTCAGCAATTGTACTTCTTGGTATTTCCCCAAATGAGTTAAAAACTTACATCCACATGAAAACCTCTAAGTGGACACTGATAGCAGCTTTAGTCACAGATGCCAAAACCTGGAAGTAAACAAGATGTCCTTCAGTGAGTGAATGGCTAAACTGTGGTACATCAGCAGGTGGAACATTAATCAGCGCTAAAAAGAAATGAGCTGTCAAGCTGTGAAAAGACAAAGAAGAACCTTAAATGCTTACAATTAAGTGAATGAGCCCAATTTGAAAAGGCTACATTCTGTGATTCCAACCACTAACATATGACACTCTGGAAAAAACAAAACTATGGAGATACTGAAAAGATCAGAGATTGCCAGGATTTTAAAGGAAGTGGGAAGGAACAGGCAGGGCGGGGAGGATTTTTATTTATTTGGATCTAGTTGTTTCTAGTTGCAGCATGTAGGATCTAAAGTTCCCAGTTGTTCAGTTGTTAAGTCGTGTCTAATTCTTTGTGATCCCAATGGACTATAGCCCGCCAGGATCCGTCTAAGGGATTTCTCTGGCAAGGATACTGGAGTGGGTTACCATTTCTTCCTCCAGGGGATCTTCCTGACCCAGGGACCAAACCCGCATCTCCTGCATTGCAGGCGGATTCTTTACCACTGAGCCACTCAGTTCAGTTCAGTTCAGTTCAGTTGCTCAGTCGTGTCCGACTCTTTGCAACCCCATGAATTGCAGCACACCAGGCCTCCCTGTCCATCACCAACTCCTGGAGTTCACTCAGACTCACGTCCATCGAGTCCGTGATGCCATCCAGCCATCTCATCCTCGGTTGTCCCCTTTTCCTCCTGTCCCCAATCCCTTCCAGCATCAGAGTCTTTTCCAATGAGTTAACTCTTTGCATGAGGTGGCCAAAGTACTGGAGTTTCAGCTTTAGCATCATTCCTTCCAAAGAAATCCCAGGGTTGATCTCCTTCAGAATGGACTGGCTGGATCTCCTTGCAGTTCAAGAGACTCTCAGGAGTCTTCTCCAACACCACAGTTCCAAAGCATCAATTCTTCAGCGCTCAGCCTTCTTCACAGTCCAACTCTCACATCCATACATGACCACAGGAAAAACCATAGCCTTGACTAGACAGACCTTAGTCGGCAAAGTAATGTCTCTGCTTTTAAATATACTATCTAGTTGCTCATAACTTTTCTTCCAAGGAGTAAGCGTCTTTTAATCTCATGGCTGCAGTCACCATCTGCAGTGATTTTGGAGCCCAAAAAAATAAAGTCTGACACTGTTTCCACTGTTTCCCCATCTATTTCCCATGAAGTGATGGGACCGGATGCCATGATCTTCGTTTTCTGAATGTTGAGCTTTAAGCTAACTTTTTCGCTTTCCTCTTTCACTTTCATCAAGAGGCTTTTTAGTTCCTCTTCACTTTCTGCCATAAGGGTGGTGTCATCTGCATATCTGAGGTTATTGATATTTCTCCCGGTAATCTTGATTCCAGCTTTTGCTTCTTCCAGCCCAGCATTTCTCATGATGTACTCTGCATATAAGTTAAATAAGCAGGGTGACAATATATAGCCTTGACGTACTCCTTTTCCTATTTGGAACCAGTCTGTTGTTCCATGTCCAGTTCTAACTGCTGCTTCCTGACCTGCATACAGATTTCTCAAGAGGCAGGTTAGGTGGTCTGGTATTCTGATCTCTTTCAGAATTTTCCACAGTTTATTGTGATCCACACAGTCAAAGGCTTTGGCATAGTCAATAAACCAGAGATAGATGTTTTTCTAGGAAGTCTTGCTTTTTCCATGATCCAGCGGATGTTGGCAATTTGATCTCTGGTTCCTCTGCCTTTTCTAAAACCAGCTTGAACATCTGGAAGTTCACGGTTCACATATTATTGAAGCCTGGCTTAGAGAATTTTGAGCATTACTTTACTAGAATGTGAGATGCGTGCAGTTGTGCAGTAGTTTGAGCATTCTTTGGCATTGCCTTTCTTTGGGATTGGAATGAAAACTGACCTTTTCCAGTCCTGTGGCCACTGCTGAGTTTTCCAAATTTGCTGGCATATTGAGTGCAGCACTTTCACAGCATCATCTTTCAGGATTTGAAACACCTCAACTGGAATTTCATCACCTCCACTAGCTTTGTTCATAGCGATGCTTTCCTAGGCCCACTTGACTTCACATTCCAGGATGTCTGGCTCTAGCCCTTTCATAGTAAAGGTCTTGCCCTATTTCACTATTTAACCAGTGCATCTCCTACTTTGTTAGTAAGATTTAAGGAAAAGAAATGCGAGTGTTTGTGGACGCTGTGGAAGCCCGTAATCTGCAGTTGGTTTTATAGGCAGTGCTGGTCCTTTGGACTTAGAACAAAGGAGATAAAACCTGAAAGCCTGAGGCAACTCAAGTGCTGCCATAAGGAATTGGGTCTCTTATCACATCTCCAGCTCCACCTCACCTGTGGTAGGAAGTATTTCCATGGGCTGCCTTTTGCAGCGTCTCAATAGTTTTTCCTAGAGATTCATACATTCCTCACATTAAATTTCACGGAAAATCCCTTTGCAAAGCAAACAGAGGGAAAAAAAATACACACAAGTAAGCCAAACTACTTGCTTATCTTGCTTCCTTCAGTAAAGACAACCAGCAGCCCATATTCAGAGACAATTTCTGCAACCAGATACATGTTTTGTCTCATCTTCATTTTTCTTTTTCCAGAACAAGAATTAATTTTGTTCACGGTCCACCTGGTCAGCAACTCAGGTAGAGTCTAAAAACACTCATAAATCTGCGTTCTTCTCCTTCCCAAAGACCCACTCTGGACCTCAGCCACCACGCACGGAGCTCCAGAACCAGGGGGATTCTGAACAAAAGACCTCTAACATTAAGAGGGGGCTCTGGCCTGAGGGAGGCCAGAGGCCAGAGTGGCCACTCTGTGTTGGATTCAAAGCAAGATGGGGCAGGAGACAAAGCAGCAGTGTTTGGAGAAGAGATTCTTGCAGGCGGCCCACATGGCGCTCAGTTCGTTGTCTCCATGAGGAGCCAGAATGCAAACCACCGCTGGATGGGCTGCTCCAGCAGGCTGGCTGAAAGGGGCAGAGGCAGCTGGTTTCCACTGAGACCAAAGTGGCCTGGGATTTGCTCTGCAGGCCATGTGGGCCTCCCGGGTTCACTGTGCAGGTCAAATGCCAGCCTTCCCACCTGCCCCGAGGGCTGGCACCTTCCAACAGGAATCCCTCAGCACCCTCGGTGTCTCCAGGAAGCAAACGCTGAGTGAGGAGGATGGGGGTGGTGGAGCTTTGGAGAAAGGAAAGACTTGCCCCTCCTTGGGCAGCAGAGATGGGAACAGATGGACTCTGTGAGGCTTGAAGCAGAGCAGAAGACCCATCCTGGATCACTATTTAACTCTAATTCTCTAAAATGGGGTTTCCCTGGTGGCTCAGAGAGTAAAGAATCTGTCTGCCAATGCAGGAGACCTAGGTTCGATCCCTAGGTCGGGAAGATTCCCCTGGAGGAGGGAATGGCAACCCACTCCTGTATTTTGCCTGCGAAATCCCATGGACAGAGGAGTCTGGTGGGCTGCAGTCCTTGGAGGGGGCAGGTCACAAAGAGTCTGACATGATTGAGTGACTAAACACTAATACTTCTCTGAAATGAGACACGTGGCTTTATCTCACAGTGGTCACTGAGAAACTTCCAAGTTCCACCATTATAAGGGATGAAATTTACCTGAATTTGCAAGTGGAGCAACAAGAGAATTAGGTCAACTGAGCAAGCTGAATCCTATTTACTTGAATTAGCATCACTTTTTTCTTTTCTGTTCTTTTTTTAAACCACCCATAGGTCAAAACATACAAAGGCGCTGTCCACATTCTTTAAACTGGAGTTTACCACGTAGGCAGTTACAACAGTTCTTTACATTGTGGGGCACTTTGGTTCTCAAAGCATTTCCTACATAATATGAGGTTCACAAAAGTCAGCTGGCAACATATTGCTATTTTCACTTTTCGGACAAGGAAAATGAGAGTGACAGGCCTCACATTTTGCCCAAGGGTCACACAGTAAGTATGTCTTCTGATAGCTATTCTTATTGCTCAGTCATGTCCAACTCTTTGCGACCCCATGGATTGTACCCTGTCAGGCTCCTCTGTTCATGGGATTCCCAGGCAAGAATACTGGAGTGGGTTGTCATGCCCTCCTCCAGGGGATCTTTCTGATCTAGGGAACGAACCTACATCTCCTGCATTGTGAGGCAGATTCTTTATGAGCCAAGCCATGTGGGAAGCCCTAAGGAGGCACCAAACAGTGTTATTTCAGAACTGGAAGACACAGAAATCATGTGGCCTGATCTGTCATGCAAAGTAGTATTGACAGCATCCAACTTCCATTGCTGTTTTAAACTCTTATGTTGAACACAGCATCAGCTGCTTCCACTGCTGAGCAGCTTAAAAAGCGAGACAATCCGTCTTTCTTTCCAACTGGCTGAATGCAGTCTCGGTTCACATGGCACACGTGGGTTCCAGTTCTGAAACAATCTGGAACCATGAAGAACAAGTGGCTTTCCTGTCCCTCATGATGTCTGAACATCTGAGAGCCACTTTCCTCCCCTCTGGCCTTCTATCCTTGAAGCAGGACATCCTTAACCCTTCCAGCCCAGCCTCCCAGGTCCTGGGGCCAGTCACTGGATGAACTGCCTGGTGACTGAGTTCTGCCTCTGAGAGAGCAAAGTCCCTCTGCTGTTTCAAAAATCTCAAAATGTTGCAGATGTGGTCACTCGGAGTTTTCACAGCAGAAAACCCAACTCAAGCTTGCAGTCATAAGAAGAGAGAAAATGCTTGCAGAACTGGAAGTCCAGGTTGGCTCAATGGGAAGATGTCCTTGGGGCCCGATTCTCTCCAGCCTTCACATCTGCTTCCTGGATAGGCGCATCAGCCTTGTGGCTGCAGTATGCCTCAGGCAGCTCCAGGCCTCATGTCTGCACATCCCAAGTCCAGGGAAGAACACTCTCCCAGAAGCCCTGACAATGTCTCCTCACATCTTGATCTGAGGGTCTGAACCATCCTTGACTCACTGAGGCCAAGGGATCAGCTGACCTACTGGAAGTGGAGAAATAGTGAATCAGGTAAGGAGAATGCCTCAAAAAGAGGGAAGGAGATGCTGGGCGCAGACACCAAAGTTTCAGAAAGTGTTCGTATCATGGTCTGAGCAGAGCTGGGTAAGTTTCCTGGTAGAGTACACCAGTGTTGGAGTGCAACATAGAGAAAATGGCACAGTTCATTCCAGCTCAAAGCAAAGAAACAAAAAAGGCTTCAGATCCCAGCAGGGGAGAGTAGGCATCAATTAAGAATGGAAATTGTGAATCAACAGATGAATGGACAAAGAAGCGTGAGAGAGAGAGAGATACACACACACAATGGAATATTACTCAGCCATAAAAAGGATATAATCCCATATGAAGCAACATGGATGGACTTAGAGATTGTCATACTGAGTGAAGTAAGTCAGACAGAGGAAGAAAAATATTACACAGTATCACATCCATGTGGAATCCAAAATACAACACAAGTCAACATATCTAGAAAACACAAACAGACCCACAGACATAGGCAACAGACTTATGGTTGTCAAGGGGGAGGGAGGAGTGGGGAGAGGGGAAGTTTGGGACTGACAGAGGCAAACTATTACATATAGGGTGGATAAGCAACGAACTCCTACTGTAAGCATAGGAAACTATTATTAATATAGTTAATATCCCGGGATAAGTCACAGTGGAAAAGAATATGAGAAAGAATATATATATGTATAACTAAGTCAGTTTGCAGTATAGCAGAAATTAACAAAACAGTGTAAATCAACTATACTTCAATAAAACTTTTTAAAATGTATACTGTTTTCCATACATTTAGTGCATATATACTGTATAATATATAATACATATACATAACACTGGGCTTTCCAGGTGATGCAGTGCTAAAGAATACACCTGCCAATGCAGAAGATCAGGGTTCAATCCCTGGGTTGGGAAGATCCCCTGGAGGAAGAGATGGCAACCCACTCCAGTATTCTTGCCTGGGAAACCCCATGGACAGAAGGGCCTGGAGGGCTACAGTCTATGGAGTCACAAAGAGGTGGACACGACTAAAGCAACTCAGCACATATGCATGAGTATTTTTAAGTATTATGCATATGTAATACTTGAAAACAAAACGTTAAATGAAAAAGACCAAGTGGGATAGTGAATTTTAAGCTGATTATAACTAGGCAAACCTTTCTTGTTTACTAATGGTTTGCCTACATGCAGGCTTCCCCTGTGGCTCAGATGGTAAAGAATCTGCCTGCAATGCAGGAGACCCAGGTTCGATCTCAGAGTCAGGAAGATTCCCTGGAGAAGGAAATGGCAATCTACTCTAGAAGTCCTGCCTAGAGAATTCCATGGACTGAGGAGCCTGGTGGGCTACAGTCCATGGGGTCACAAAGAGTCAGACACAACTGAGTGATTTCACTTACCTGCATCCAACATACAGCTGGGATCAGATCCAGGATGGTTCATGTGCCCTGAGAGTATGACCACTGTCACAGTTATGCTACCATTTACCAAACCCTCATGCTGCAGTTACTGCTATTTCAGGACCAGTCTTCCCATAACTGTAATACTTTGTTGTTGTTCAGTCACTAAGGTATGTCTGACTCTTTGCGACCCCATGGACTGCAGAAGGCCAGGCTTCCCTGTCCATCACCAACTCCTGGAGCTTGCTCAAACTCATGTCCACTGAGTCAGTGATGCCATCCAACCATCTCATTCTCTGTCCCCTCCTTCTCCTCCTGCCTTCAATCTTTCCCAGCATCAGAGTCTTTTCCAATGAGTCAACTCTCCGTATCAGGTGGCCAAAATACTGGAGATTCAGCTTCAGCATCAGTCCTTCCAATGAATATTCAGGGTTGATTTCCTTTAGAACGGACTGATTTGATCTCCCTGCAGTCCAAGAGACTCTCAAGAGTCTTCTCCAGCACCACAATTCAAAAGCATCAATTCTTCAGTGCTCAGCCTTCTTTATGGTCCAACTCTCACAGCCATACATGACTACTGGAAAAATCATAGCTTTGACTATACAAACATCTGTCAGCAAAAGGATGTCTCTGCTTTTTAATACGCTGTCTAGGTTTGTCATAGCTTTCCTTCCAAGGAGCAAGTCTTTTAATTTCATGGCTGCAGTCACTGTTCATAGTGATTTTGTAGTCCAAGAAAATACAATGTCACCATTTCCACTTTTTCTCCATCTATTTGCCATGAAGTGATGGGATCAAATGCCACGATCTTAGTTTTTTAATGTTGAGTTTTAAGCCAGCTTTTTCATTCTCCTCTCTCACTCTCATCAAGAGGTTCTTTAGGTCCTCTTCACTTTCTGCCATTAGGGTGGTATCATCTGCATATCTGAAGTTGTTGGTATTTCTCCCAGCATCTTGATTCTAGCTTGTGCCACCATTTCAGGACAAGTCTTCCATAACCTCAATACTTTAGACAACCATTATACTTTGTTTGTGGTTCTGTGGGGCAGGAACTCAGGAGGGGTGGTGGCTGAGGCTGGCTGGCTCAATCCCATGGCCCAGCAGTGGGGAGCTCGGCTGAGTCTGGTGGGAGTCCCGATAGGGTATGGCCTCTCAGCATGGTGGGCTCAGGGTTCCCAGGGTCCCTGTTTCTGAAAACAGGGGACCTTCACGGCCTCTTGTAATCCAGCCACAGAGGTCACATGGTGTCACCTCTGTTGTATCTAGTGGTCATAGCACCCCAGCAGGTAGACGAAATAGAGCTGCATCTTATGAAGAGGAACACACCAACTGTGCACCTGTTCCCTAAACTGCTCAGTGTGCCACCCAGACGTGAAGCCAACAACCAGCTTCCTGACCGTCCGGTAGTCCCTAAGGCACAACGAAGACACTGGTAAAGTCCATTCTGCTAGGCACACAGCTCTGGTGGTTTGCACTTTCCTGGACAAGATGGTCCCACTTCCTTACTATTAACACATGCAAAGGCATACAGAGATAACAATGCTCTTTCTAAAACTGAAATAACCAAAACCGCCTATTTTCCTGAGCCATCAACATGAAATATGAGACATGGAAAGAATGCATTCTTTCATGTGGAGACAAAAGAGCTTAGTCTCTTGTTTGGAATCATGATATACACACACGACATAAAGCTGCAAACACTCTTATTGTGAATTCTATTTCATCTCATTAGAATACAAGCATTTACAGCCTTCCAGGACAGTGGGAAGACATCTCGCTGCTCTGTTTAATAATATAATACAGCCTAAGAATGATGTCCTGCAATTTATTCACTGTTTCTAGATTTGGGCCACTACAGAAAAAGAGTACTGCAACTGACAAACTTTTTCCACATTCACTGCATACTTGAGTAATGCTGCTTTTATATCTAGAGGACAAAACCCCCCGAAAGGAGCTGCTTTGTCAGAAGAAACATATATTTTTCAATCTCAACAGCTACTGCCAGACTGCTTTCCAAAAAGACTGCCATCATGCATGCTGCCACTGCCAATGCACAGGAGTAACTGTTTCTCTAGTCCCTGAACAGCACAGGAAGCTATTACTCTTCTGGACGGGTGAAAAACGGTTATGTTTGACTTCCATTCTCCGGTGCAATTGATGTTCAGTATCTTTTTTCTTTTCTTTCCTTTTTGTCCTTTAATTGCAGATCATGCTGTTTCCGGTTGATCTGGACCACTACCTCCTTTGGCATCTGGCTCTTCCTTGTTTGTTTCTAGGCTGACCTCAGGTACACAGGGCATCCTGCATTATCCCCCAGATTATAACATATCTGTAAGCAGAGGCTGGCTGTGCCCCAGAATGCCTTTCCTTTCTCCTCCTTAGTAACTCGACTTTCTACTGGGCACGTGGCTTCAGAAGTAAAGATGAAGTCGCTCAGTCGTGTCCGACTCTGCAACCCGTGGACTGTAGCCCACCAAGCTTCTCTGTCCATGAGGTTCTCCAGGCAAAAATACTGGAGTGGGTTAACATTTCCTTCTCCAGGGGATCTTCCTGACCCAGGGGTCGAACCTAGGTCTCCCACATTGCAGGCAGACACTTTAACTTCTGCACCACCAGGAAGCCCCAGAAGCTTCAGAAGTAGGGCTTTCCAACCTCTTTGCTGCTAGGTGTGGCTGGGTGACTGGGTTCTGGACAATGGATGAAGTATTTTCTGGAAGCTTTCCTTAACGCCCCTTTCCTCCATCCTTATGCCTGAAATATGAGTGTCAAATCTGGGACCATGAGGTTAGGGTTTCACACAGTGGGCCAAGGCCCAGCACCCTAAGTTCCATGGCAGTCTGGACCCCCTCAACCCAGACTGTCACATGAGAAATAAACTCAGAACTGTATCAACTTCTATTATTTGGGGGCTGGTCTTTTGTCCTTGCAGACAAATTTAATTCTAATGTAGAGTGACTCTGAATATAAGGTGATAGAAACCCACATCCCAAAGAGCAAAAAAAGAAAGACAGAATACAAGCTCCTTGACCAACTTGAGTAAGCTTTTACTGCTGCAGACAAAGGAGGCAGATCCCCATCTTTAATTCATATACTATAAATATTTGATATGTAGTATTTATTCCATATGTCTATAAAAAATGTCCTTTACATATTTATATGTTACTGTATTATGTTGTTGTTTAGTCACTCAGTCATGTCTGACTCCTTGAAACCCTATGAATGTAGCCTGCCAGACTCCTCTGTCCATGGGATTTCCCAGGCAACAATACTGGAGTGGGTTGCCATTTCCTTCTCCAGAGGATCTTCTTGACCCAGGGATCGAACCCATGTCTCCTGCATTGGCAGGTATTCACGTTAGCACTGAGCCGCCAGGGAAGCCCAACCCTCTAATACTGTATTATAATGTATTATAATTATATATAATGCCTAACTGAATTATATAATACATATGAATACATTAAACTTCTATTTTATGTTCATATTTAAAACCATATTATATAAAATGTATTCATTCAGGGACTTTCCTTGCAGTCCAATGGTTAAGACTCTGTGCTTCCAATGCAGGACAAGCAGTTCGATCCTTGGTTGGGGAACTAAGATCCCACATGCTGTGCTAAAAGAAATGAAAACCCCAGACAAAATATATTCATTCAGAAAAACTGACCCCATATTCACATTTCAAGAAAAAGGTTGTCCAGATTTGTCACAAGCATGTTCTGTATCACTGTCTCCATCACGACTAGAGCTACTTTTCAACCATCTATTCCAATTTGCAAGAGAACCATCAAAGCCGTTTGAGAGTCAGTGCTTTTGAATCCAGTGACAGTATCATGCTGTCATTGAAAATTTTATACTAATACATATTTGCATGATTCTTTTAAAATGACACCTGGCTGTGCCAGGTCTTAGTTGTGGCACGCAGGATCTTTAGTTGTAGCATGTGGGATCTAGTTCCCCGACCAGGGATTCAACCCAGACCTCCTGTAAAGAGAGCTCAGAGTCTTAGCCAGAAGACCATCAGAGAAGACCCTCAGGTCAACTCTTAAGAAACAATTCTTCCTGTGAGTATATGCTTATCTCTACAACCTAACCACCTATTGTACTGTCATACAATTTTTCAAGGCCTCAACAATCTATAACACTTGTAACTCTGAGATCATATCTCATGGCATAAATACTAAATCTGTCTCCTTTTTTCTAAGTCACCTCTATAATTATAAATTGAGAATTAAATCAGATTGAGGTTATTTTAGTGTCTTCCCCAAATAGTACCTAATTATTCAGAACAAAGTAATTAAGGATATGCCCAGTAAAAAATGATGTTTTGTAAGGTTTGAGTGTAAGGAGCTTCCTTTTTCCTAAGAAATAATTCTGGGGAGAAATTAGTCTCATATCAAGGCTTGAGAAGATTAATAACTTCATAACATTAAATCTGTCTACCCTGGAACACAGTATATAGTTCCTATATCAAGTCTTGTTTTATGAACTACAATGAGACTGAATACTTTTAACCTTATAGCCTCTAATAGTCTAGATAAAATTATTCCTAGATATTTTATGGCACCTGTGATTTATTTTTTTCAATTTCCAGGGTTAATCAGTTACTGCTAGTATAGAAAAAAACCTATTATTCTTTTTACATTTATCTTACATACAATCACAATTCCCTTAGTCTTAGTTCTAATTTGTTTTTTAATATTTAAACCAAAAGATGTTTTTGCTTAATTGCATTAATACCAAAACAATGTTAAATACTAGTGATAGTTATTTTTTTTTTTAGGAACAGGTTTGTGAATTTATATTTTGAGGGAAATTCATCCTTTTCCTTCAGTTTTTCAAATGTAGACTGAAGTTTTCATTTTCATACTTACAGCAGTAGACCTTTACTCATTTTTAATATTTTTCCTCTCTTTTTGTTTAATCAGAGATATTTCCATTATTTGCCTTTTCAAAGAATTAGTGTTTGGCCTTATCTTCTTTACCATTTTATGTTTTTTATTTCATTCATTATTAACCTTTATCATTATTGATTTATTTCTCTTTTATTTTTTCCCATTTATAAGTTGAATATTTCACTCACACAATTTCAGTCTTCCTTATATACTAATAAAAGCATCTATGATTATACATTTTCCTCTGAGTATGGCATTAGTTCTAATCCCTGCTTTTTGCTACAATACTCTCCTCCCTCCGTTTATCTCTAGACGATTTGTCATTTCTGGCTTGACTTCCTTTTGGTGCAGAAGATATGTTTAAAGTGTCTCTGAATTCCAAGGCAGTTTTTAAAATAATCATCTCTTTTTTTTTTTTAACCACTAATTGCATTGGGTTAAGATGACAGATTATTGCAAATACAATCACAATGTTTATATTCAACTGTTTGTTTTCTGTGAGAAAGCACATCATCAACTTCTGTAAACAATCCCAGGTCTAGAAGAATGTATACATTTTCTCAGTATGTTATTTACAACCTATATGCTTTGCTTTTTTGTTTGTTTCAGAGCTTGAAAACTGGCAGTCTGCAAGGTACAGATACATTTTGCTTGGCTGGTAAAGTGCTTTAAAATGTATGACTCTCAATGCCTTTAGGCAAGGCATGCATTCTCCAGTTCCTATGCAATACTGTCATCTCTGCTGTCCTACACCAACACCAGGAACTCACATATTCACGCTGCTCAGCTATTCCCGTGGGCATCCAAATCAACAACCTCATCCCCTGGCCCTTCATGTTAGAAAAGACACATAATTAACATCTCCTGGCATAACATTTTTTTTTTAACTAAATTCTTCTTTTATCCCTAGTATTTGTTCTACCTATTTCGTTGCTCAAAGATTAAAGATGGTCATGTATTTGGGGTTTTTATCATATACTATCACTCCTTATCCTGTTCAACCCTTTTGTTTTTGCATTCCTTTATGTCTGACACTAATATTGCTATCTCTCCCTTTTTAATAGATGGATTTGGCTTAAGAATACTTACTGAGGCTATTTCTGTGGTTTCATTGTTTCCAATACTGCTATTCCTCTGTGGCCTGCTCACCTCTCATTATCATACTCAATCCCTGTTATTGGGGGAATACTAGCTTTCTATTGTGTTTGCGATTACCAGCCGTTGTTAACAGTCCTAACCACACCTTCATCAAAATTAAGTAACTATGCCTCCAATCACATGCCAACAAAGACGAAATTCATTTCACAGTTTTACATCTGAATGTCTTGAACGCCCCCAGCCGCAATCCTGGGTTTTGCTGAGGTAGGCTAGAGTTTTTAGTTCTGAGCTGTTCCCTAGATTCTCCCTGAGAGAATAATCCTTCTTTTCAAGAATCCTACTTTACACTTCATGCATTTTCAGCCATGTTACCATACCCTACTTGTGTACACTGTGTTTCCTGCTGCTAGATTCAGGCTCACTTCAACTCAGTTCAGTCATCTTCAGTCGTGTCCAACTCTGCAACCCCATGAATCGCAGCACGCCAGGCCTCCCTGTCCATCACCAACTCCCGGAGTTCACCCCAACTCATGTCCATCGAGTCGGTGATGCCATCCAGCCATCTCATCTTCTGTTGTCCCCTTCTCCTCCTGCCCCCAATCCCTCCCAGCATCAGGATCTTTTCCAATGAGTCAACTCTTCGCATGAGGTGGCCAAAGTACTGGAGTTTCAGCTTCAGTATCAGTCCTTCCAATGAACACCCAGGACTGATCTCCTTCAGAATGGACTGGTTGGATCTCCTTGCCACAGTTCAAAAGCATCAATTCTTCGGTGCTCAGCTTTCTTCACAGTCCAACTCTCACATCCATACATGACCACAGGAAAAACCATAGCCTTGACTAGATGGACCTTTGTTGGCAAAGTAATGTCTCTGCTTCTTAATATGCTGTCTAAGTTGGTCATAACTTTCCTTCCAAGGAATAAGCGTCTTTTAATTTCATGGCTGCAGTCACCATCTGCAGTGATTTTGGAGCCCCCAAAATAAAATCTGACACTGTTTCCACTGTTTCCCCATCTATTTGCCATGAAGTGATGGGACCGGATGCCATGATCTTCATTTTCTGAATGTTGAGCTTTAAGCCAACTTTTTCACTCTCCTCTTTCACTTTCATCAAGAGGCTCTTTAGTTCCTCTTCACTTTCTGCCATAAGGGTGGTGTCATCTGCATATCTGAAGTTATTGATATTTCTCCTGGCAATCTTGATTCCAGCTTTTGCTTCTTCCAGCCCAGCGTTTCTCATGATGTACTCTGCATATAAGTTAAATAAGCAGGGTGACAATATACAGCCTTGACGTACTCCTTTTCCTATTTGGAACCAGTCTGTTGTTCCATGTCGGTTCTAACTGTTGCTTCCTGACCTGCGTATAGGTTTCTCAAGAGACAGGTCAGGTGGTCTGGTATTCCCATCTCTTTCAGAATTTTCCACAGTTTATTGTGATCCACACAGTCACGCTCACTACTGTTTCCTAAATTCTTCACCTTCCTCCTTGCTTTTCCTATTGATCCAATGGTCAATGTCTCATTGGACATGTGAGCATTTGCTCAAATAGGGGACACAAATCCTTCAGGTCTGCAAAACCCTTTTTGGCCCAGAGTCACTGGGGTGAGTCATCTTGGCAGGAGGAACTGACCTGTCATCCTTTCCGACCACCAGCTTGTCAACGTTTCTCCTGTATGCTTGGGGATGTCCGCGCTTGATGACTCTTGTTCAAGTGAAGGCAGGGCCTACCTACCCTTAAATAAGCTGAGAACATCACGTTTGCTTTCTCAGCTGCCACCCTTCCCTTTGTAGCTGGGGAGGCCCCTTGACCTGCCACTGTGTGCGCCTGCTCTGGATCCTGACTTGGGAACTCCCGCTGCACAGCGAGGACTACACAGCTGTGGTGGCTGCAGAAAGACCCAGGTCCTGGCATGTGGTGGCTCGGGTGCATGCTGTGACCCAGCGCCAGGGCGTCTGGTGGGCAGGTGCACTGACCACGTTCCTGCACACATACAGTGGCATGTCCAGCTTGAGCCACCCCTGCCTGCGATTCCAGGCACTGTTCCTAGCTGCAGCATCCCCAAGCCTTGCTTATCAGCCCTTAGGACTATTCCACAACAACTCAATAGCCTTTAAGAACTCATCTTCTTCCTCAAGCTACCAAAAGCACCTTCCAGGGCCTACAAGGCTGAGCCTAGGTGGACAGGGCTAGTACAGAGACTCAGAGCTCTTCAGAGTCAATGGTCCCTACAGATGTGACTCTGACTAGCTTCCCAGTGTCACCTCCTCACTCCTCAAAGGTGGACTGGTCTTCCTGTTGAGAAGCCTGGAGGATTTTTATCTTTATTGCTGTAGCCTAGCCACTGAGATATGTCTTCTTCCAGATTTCTGTGATCCCCCTTCCTCTGACATCTAAGATCATCTTCAGCTCCAAAGGCCTCCTCCTTTTATTTAGTGACGTCTCCTCCACCTGTTCCTTTTCCTGCTAGAAATCCTAGTGTCCAATGATTAGATTTCCCAGATGGACCTCAAGCATCTTTCCCTTCTTAAGCTCATGATGTCAACATCTTTGTGTTTACAAGACACTCCTTCCAGAAAACTAACTCAGCTCTCAGTAGGGGCTGCAGTCCTTTGTATTTCATCTTGTAAAAGGTTTATTAGAAATACTAACTCTTCGAGAGCTGTCATTTTTGGTGAACGTTTTCTTCTGTCTGTTTATTCTAAACATTCAGCTAGAGTTCTCCAGCTCAAGTTATTTAATCTCTCTGAAAGTGGATCAAAACTGTTTTCTGTAAAATAAGGGTCTGGCCCCCACAACACCCAAACACAGCCACATTTCTTGGGTAGTGGATATCATCACGCAGAGCTGTGAATGGCCTGGCACACCAAGATGCCCTCCACCCAGCCTCAGGGAACATTTCTGTCTGAGCATAGGTCTCTGAAAATAAACAGAGGAGACGCAGTCCTTCCCAACTGCCAGCTCCTCCTGTTCCAGGCTCCCGGGATCTGTGGGATTGGAGCCCTTCAAGACTGAAGTGGTGGGGGAAGCTGTTCCACCTGACACATTTCCCTATGCTGAAAACTGCTTCTGTTCTGATCAGTCCTGGGCCACACTGTCTCCATCCTCAAACTCCAGAGGTAAATAAGGTTCACCAGAGATGGGTGGGGCCGGGAGTGGGGGAAGGAGTGCTGACTCCACTCCTCCCTTTCAGCACTTTTTCCATAACTGCCTCTGAAGCTTCCAGCAGACATGCCACATAATGATTAACAAATATTAATCCCTAGTTCTAATATCTCCACCATCTGTGTAATTTCTCCACATCTACATCCTGGCATGAATGCAGCTCAGATCTGTACTTGCATTTAACAAAGCTTTCCTGAAGAACATGTATGTGCCAAACACTATGGTATAAGGTACTGATGTAGGAACTTACGTGACAGACAGCCAAGGAAGTGGTTTCAATACAGTGCAGCAACAGAGCCCTGGGAACACAGACGGACACCGTGTCCAGCCCAGGGGGTCAGGAAGGCGGTCAGGGAAGGGATCACAACTAAGCAGGGTGCTGAGGGCAGACTAGTGAGAGCTCAGAGGCAGGTCATCCTGACAGAGCTGGATTTACGGACGAAGAAGTGGAGCAGACAGATGAAGCTATAAGCCCAGTGAAATCAGCAGCATGTAAGAAATCAACAAAGAAGACACCAGCATTTCAGAAGCAAGGGAGAGCTCCACTAACCAGTCATCTTGAAAAGTATTCTGAGAGAGCTGTGAAGAGGAGAAAGGACTCTATGATGCTGGGGGGCAGTGACGCAGAGATGACAGCGAACGCACTCCTTTTACAATGAACTCTGTCCACCACCAAGGACTCTATGATGTCGGGTGGGGGGGCAGTGATGCAGAGATGACAGCGAACGCATTCCTTGTGCAATGAACTGTATCCACCACCACCAGTGGAAAGAAAGTGTCCAGGGGGTTGGATGGGAAGTATTTAGACCTTCTCCTTTGACCCAGCAACCACTTCCCCACCACAAATCAATGGAAGCTCCACAGAAGAGCTTTTAGATGTGCCCATAGGCTAAACCTTAAAATCTCTAAAAGTGAATTCTTCCTGTTGTCTCTCACACGCTCCTCCTAACCCCCTAGTTTTGGCATCTCTCTTTCTCGACAGCACCATTTTCCCAATCACTCTCTTCATACAGCGCCTTGAATTTATTTCTCCCTTTACAGGAAGGAAGTTAAATTTTTTACTAGATAGTCCAAAAATAATTAATGAAGACATTTATCACATTTCTAGAAGGAAAATTTCTACCCTGGAAAACGTGCTAATTCCCTCCCAGAGGACTGCAATTTCACCGAAATTCAAATTGGACTTTTTGGAAACCAAAAAAATGACTCAAATACTCATTTGAAAGAATAAAAAGAAAAATTAAAAAATTACAATGAAGAAAACTTGATTTGCCAGATATTAAGTACTGTAGGGCTACAACAATTTAAGTCATACAATCAATGAGCAGAATACTGAGAGCAGCAAATACATCCAAGATACACTGCATCTAACATCAGACAAAAAAAGGCAAATCCAGACCAGCGAGGAAAAGAAATCTTGTTCAGTAAGTGCTATTGGAATAACTGGCATGTGTTCTAAATACATTTTCCTATGTCATATGTTAAAGTACATTCCAAATAGATTAAAGGCATAAATATTAAAAAATGGCAACATGAAACCCCAAAACATCTGACCTTTGGGAAGGAAAAATATTTCTAAGCCTAGAAACAATGTAAGAAATCACAACGGAAAAAATAAATCTCCTTCATAACAGTCTTAGACTTCTATATTTCAAAAAAACCTGAATAACTAAATACTCTACTAAAAAAAAATTGGACAAACTATCTGTAACTGAAATGGATTGGTAGTAATGAACACACCAGAAAAGAAACAAAAAACTTTAAAACTCTAACAGAAAATTGAGAAAAGAGAGAAACAGACAAATCACAGGAAAAAAAGACCAATAAATATATTAAATTCAATAGATATGCAAATTAAAACAATGAAATACTTTTTTTGCCTAATTAGGGAAAATCATTTAGGATCATACTAACACTGGCAAGGCTACCATGAGAACAATACTTTCTGACACAGCTATATTTTATAACTCTTCCAAAAAGAACACAGAAGAGGCTTACAAATTAAGAGGTTTACAAATGATCTTATATTTTGGCCAAGTAAATCCTGAATATTCACTGGAAGGACTGATGCTGAAGCTGAAGCTCCAATGCTTTGGCCACCTGATGCAAAGAACTGACTCATTGGAAAAGACCCTGATGTTGGGCAAGATTGAAGGCAGGAAGAGAAGGGGATGACAGAGGATGAGATGGTTGGATGGCATCACCAACTCGACGGACATGAGTTTGAGCAAGATCCAGGAGTTGGTGATGGACAGGGAAGCCTGGTGCACTACAGTCCATGGGGGTCACAAAGAGTTGGACATGACTGAGCGACTGAGAAACAGCTATCTAGAATTTGGTCTAAGGACATATTCAGAAACTTAAACACAGACTTATGTTATTTGAATTGTTTAAAACAGAGAAAGAAAAATACTGGATTCAACAATGGGAAGACTAAAAATACTATAATAATACATACAATAGAATACTTCAGAGATGTTAAGAAAATTCAGTGATCTAAAGAAGCCCTATGATACTGTTAAAGAAGTCATGATATGAGTCTGAATACACAATATGGTTTAACTATGTGAAAGTCAATGTAAAAAGGCTCAGGAACCACGCCTCACAGAAATGTCAAGTGTTGTGATCTCCAAGTGGCAGGATTATGAGTCATTTTTATTTTCTGGGTGTGTTTCTTTAGTTTCTTCATTTCTATAAAATGAGCACATATTACTTATGCCATCAGACAAAATACTTATAGTAAAGAAACCACCGCGACAGCTGCACTGACTCCCCTCTCCTCCCAGGACACCTTCTAGTCCTGTTGTCACAGGAAGTGCACTTCCTTTTACACATATTTGTCCACCAGCCCTTCTTAACGCTCCAGCAACATCAAAGATCTAACCAGTCTTCAAATGCTGCTGGATTCTCGAACAGCTCCACCTCTTGGCAGGTGCTTTTTCCTCTGCCGAAAAGCCCTCTCCGCCCCCAGCAAAGGCCTCTTCAACCTGTAAGACTCCCTTGAAGGACCCTCTTCAAACTCTCCCCCAGAGTCCCCAGGAGAAATGTTGCCTCCTGGTGTGGGTTCCGCACCCCTTGGCTCAGGGCAGCCCTGTGGAGGAAGCACATTAGCATCAGGCTGACCACGTGTCATCCTCCTCTCTGTGGCAGCCTGAGTGATGCCCTGGGATGTGGGTACATGTTACCTGGCAAAGGGGCTCTGCCGAAGTAACTGAATTAAGGGTCCTAACCTGAGATTATCGTAGATGGTCTGAAAGTGAAGTGAAAATGAGAGTCACTCAGCCATGTCTAACTCTCTGCAAACCCATGAACTATACAGTCCATGGAATTCTCCAGGCCTGAATACTGGAGTAGGTAGCCTTTCCTTCTCCAGGGGATCTTCCCAACCCAGGGACTGAACCCAGGTCACTGCAGGCAGATTCTTTACCAGCTGAGCCACAAGGGAAGACCAATGTCTAGGGGATCAATATAATCACAAAGGTCTCATAAGAGGGAGGCAGGAGAGTCAAAGACAGGAAAAGGATGATGTGACCAAAGAGCCAGAGGTTGGAGGATGAACACTGAAGATGGAGGAAGAAGCTGGAAAGGCAAGGAAACAGATTTTCCCTGAAAACCCCAGAAGGAAAGGAGCTTGGCCAGCACCTCGATTTTAGAAGTCTAGCTCTGGAACTGTAGGGAAGTAAAGCTGTGCTCTTTCAAGCCAGTAAGTGTGTGGATTTGTTAGAGCAGCAACAAGAAACTAATACACTCCTGACTACACTGAAAGCACCTCAGGGCAGGCTCAGGAGGGGATGGGACCAGGGGACAGAGAGGCAGAGACAGGGACATGGAGGCAGGGACTGCACCAACAGCACCTTGGGGTAGGCTCAGGAGGGGGATGAGAGGGGGGTCAGGGAGGCAGAGGACGCACTGTGACAACACCTGAAGATAAATGAAATGTTGTCTACCTCAATGACAAAAAAAAAAAAAGCTAGAAAAATGAGAGGCAGGAGGAGAAAGAGAAGAAGGGGTTAACATTCACCACCACATTAACGGTTATTGCTAATTATACAGTCATTAACATTTTTTGAGAACGCATTCCCTTCCAGGCATTGTTGTAAGAACATTACCTTGTTCTGAGAATTCCTTTGTGTGTGCGTGTGTGCTGTCTGACTCTTTGAGACGCCATGGACTGTAGCCCGCTAGGCTCCTCTGTCCGTGGGACTTCCCAGGCAAGAATACTGGAGTAGATTGCCATGCCCTCCTCCAGGGGATCTTCCCAACCCAGGTATCAAACTTTTGTCTCTTCCGTCTCCTGCATTAGCAGGCAGGTTATTTACCACTAGGGCCACCTGGGAACCCCGAGAATTCCTTTAAGGAAGCACTATTATATTATCCCCATCTCATGGAGAAGGAAAACAAGAAATGAAGCAACTAGCGCAGGACTGCCCAGCTGGTCAACAGGGAAGCCAGGATAAGAATGCAGGAATTCTCCTCCAGGACCAGTGCTGGTAAATATTAAAAAGTAACAGCAGATACACTGAGAGACCTGCAGGAATTTACACGTTTGCATGAGCCACAAGGACTAAAAATAGTTTAAATAGGGCTGAACTTATTAAAGGACTATTCGCTATTCGATGTGCCAAGCTCGGGGCTGCTGTTTCTGCATGGTCTGATTCACACGTGCACAAACACCCGATGGCCAGATGCAGAAGGGGCATCTGAAGGCTGTGGAGACGCTGCCTGGGGTCTAGCTTTCCTAGCCTCCGACCCTTTCTCTCACTCCTGCCCTGTCTGTCCGCCATGCCCATCAGTCGAGAATACACTCTCCACACAAGGACCTGTGCTGACAGTGGTCAGACAAGTCCCAGGACCTGTAAGAAGCTTTCTTATTCGTCAAGAAAACTGGTGGGAGGGAGGTGGGTGATCAGAGGCCAGAGGCAGCACTGACCCTCCAGGAGCAAATCGGTCATGGTTCCTAGACAGGAGGCAAGGCCAGTGGAGTAAACACAGCTTTGGAAAGTCTCTCATTCACGTTTTCAGTAAGACATGAAAGAAAAACACCTTCATCAAAGGGGAAAACTCAGCTTCAGGAAAGATTGCTTTCAGATGCTAAACATGGATGCCTGACAATCAGTCCACGAGTTGGAAGACCAACTAACGAAACTCACTCAGAATTCTGAGAGAAGGGGGATGAGATGAACACAAGTGTTGTAAAATTAAGAGATAACAGAGGAAGATCAGAAGGACCCAACGTAGCTGCGGTGGTTAAAGCCAGATGGCAGAAGACAGCCAAGGGCTGTCCTGAGATATGAACAAGGTGAGCCGGCCTCAGGGATCACCAGCTACAAGGACCACTGGTGTGCTACCAGGTGCTGCAGACCCATGGCAAGAGCAGAGGTGGAGGTAGGTGCCCAGGAATGAACAGGCCCATCTGGGAGCTCCCTCATCTCCTCAGGGGCTCCAGGCAGGGGTGCAGTGCCCACAGCAAAGGTGCCAGGCTGACCTGGAGGACAGGGTGGGGGCCACGAGATGGGGAGGGGGGGAGGCCCTGGGCCGGAACAAACCAACCCTGCTTCCTCACTGCCACCCCCCGTGGGTGGGTCCTCCACTCCAGCTGGTTCTCTCAGCCATCTGGGTGCAGACAGATCAATTCTGCCCTAGCTACCTACTGGACTTAACCCAGGATCCACAGGTTAAGGACTCTGTCCCCAAGATCGCCCCCACTCCCAAGACACTATCGCAAGTCCCAGGTTGTCACCTGTACTTCTGACCAACTGGGTATAAGCCCTGGGCTGGGAGGGGGTCCCACAGCCCCATCCCAGCTCTGATAACTAACTTCTAAGGTGGCTCACACACTCAGCAGTTTCCTGCCGAGATCAGCAGTTTATTGTGGACGACACAACTCACTACAGTTGCATGGGAGAGACACCCCGTCCAGGCCACACCCTCTAGCACCTTGAAGCTTGAAGCCCCTGGAAACCCAGCAGCTCCACATCCCAGGGTGAGGAGTCTATGGAGGTTCTGAGAATCACTGGCTACTGGTAGTGAAACCCCCTCAAGCCCCCTCCACCCCAGTGATCCCACTGGGACTGAGGGTCCCTCTGACTCCTAGTTATTTCCTTTGCCACCAGTCCAGCCCCAAAGTCACCATATCACCGTAAATTCCAGTGCAGTACAAACAGTTCATCACGAATAAGAAAAGACCCCCTCAACCTATCACTCGAGATTCCAAGCATTAGTACCTGTGCACTTGAAACAGGGGCCAGCTGTCCATTTTTTACTCTCTTGGGACGTCACCAGGCCTATCAACTCTGCAGGACAAGCAGTGACCTGGCCTCCCCAGCTGGCTGCAGGCACACATGTCCCAGAGGAACGGAGTGAGTCAGCCAGGCCCTGTGCGGGCAGGCCCTGTGGTCAGTGTGGAAGCAACTCTCTGAAAGGGAGCTCTTTATGGAAGAAAGCACTGGGTGACCTTTGGTCTGCTTTCAGGACAGAAGAGTGCTCCCTCAGGGCAGAACTTGTAAAGGAAATGAAAGACTGCTAGAGAACCCAGCAAACAGTTTCCCTGAGGTCATCCCTGGCTGAGGAAGGACACACAAAGGTCTGCCCCCTGTCTCAATGCAGGACTTGTGTGAGGATGTCCCAGCTCCAGCTCCCTCGGGACTGCGGCTGTGACTACGACTGTGACTGCATCACACCCCATGTGCTCCCTCACAGGGACCCACCCCAGAAACCTGTTCCCCACAAATCTCTGACTAGATCAAGGCCAGTTTCCTCAGGAAGCAACCAGAACAATCCATAACCTCATGATACATGTGTAGTATATTTGTTTAATTATTTTATCTTATAATCTTTCTTAGGGCGTCCCAGGTGGCTTAGTGGCAAAGAATCTGCCTGCCAATACAGGAGACACAAGAGATGTGGGTTCAATCCCGGGACTGGGAAGATCCCCTGAAGGAGGAAATGGCAACCCATTCCATTAAGATTATTGTATCTTAAAATAATCTTTACTTACCTTATAAGTCTATTTTTTTAAAATCAGAAATCAAAAACTCAACTGCCAAGAGATCCACACAGATTCAGCACTTCCACACAGATGAGATCAGCACACACACAGCCTGCACTCAGCTTTGTTCATCCCCCTCTACATGGCAGGCTTCTCCACCTTGGATGTGATCCTGACCCGTCTGTCTGAGCGATGTCAGGCGCTATCCAGTGAGTTCAATCACCATGATTACTAAACCACCCCTTCTGTTTAGACGCCGGCACTGTGAGGACGGGACCCAGTGACAGAATCAGATAGGGGTGTTGACTGAATGTCTACTGTCAACATTTGTGGGCCTAGACTAATTTTTCTAAATTTGGTTTCCAGGCACCGCTCCTGGTACATACACAATGGAGTGGGGCAGCTTCACAGATAAAAGTGACCACATAGCTCTCAAGGATAACATAACCCACTCCATGCTACACAAACATCCCTAGAGTCTAAATAGAAACTTCTTTGGGAGTAATGGTCAAAGCTGACCACTTCACCTAAATATGAAATAAAACAGAAACCTCTAGGTCAGTCGGCAGTCTGCATTCTTTTCATGCCAGGGCAAAGGCTAGACTTGTATTTTACTTATTGTTTCCCAGAGTAGCTCATACACCCTTATTTGGAAGTTTTCCTCTCTGGCCTGCAATTGGGGATAAAAAAAAGTACCCTAGAAACACAAAATGCAAGCTTTCCATGGAATCTTGCACTCTTAAAAGGTGGAAGGGGACATCATGGAGACAGTCCAGGCCCTCATTTCACCAACGTGAAAATCCACCAAGGTCAAGCAAGGAGCAATGGACCTCCAGTGTCTGTCTCTGAATCCAGGGCATTGTCTCTCATCCTGAATGATGACCGAGAAAAGATGCAGTTTATTTCACTCGACCTGTGTGTAATCAACCTCTGGGAAGTCTCTCCCTGCATCTTGCCCACTCCTGTCTCATTTCTAAACCCTCAAATCTGACACAACAGCCTCACCGGGTAGAGGGGATTAGAATCCTCTCATAGAGGGACAACTCACATGACATCAGTGGCCCCCACAGACCCCATGTTTCGTCTGCCCTTTCTCCTCCTCCATCTCACCTCGCCCCCCAGAGCCCAGCCACCTAAACCTCTCCTCCCTCACCTCCTCCAAGGTTGGCCCTGCTCCGTCCTCTCAGTCCTGTCATGGAAAGAAGCCCAAATTTCTCTACTTCTCCGAAAGCCTGGCCATGGGAGGTGTTCAGCAGCCGGACCAAGAATCTCACCCCCAGGGAGAAGGGAACCTGCCCAGGCTGGAGGGGAAAGGTCCCCCTGGGGAGGTGACATCCCATCCCTGGGAAGGAGCTGGAGCCTGGGAGGATGAGGAGTGGGTTGAAGGTATTGCTTATCTTCCACATGGCGGCACTTTTGAGAGTTAGGTAACAGGAATAAACTAGCTGGTGACAGGAGTGAAAGGGGCGATGGCAGACAGATTTACAGTACAACCGCAGTGGGGTGGCTGTGAATCCTTTAGAGGAGCACTCCAGGAACAGGGCAAGGACAAGAGGGAGGAGGGCCATGGGACACAGAAGACACACCTGACTCAGGAACGGCATGTGATGCACAGGGGCGCCCTGATAGCTGGCTAAGCTCACCTGCCGGCCCTTCAGCCTCATGAGACGTTGTCATTAACAGGAAGAGATGTCCAGAGATGCTAATACACATAGCTATGCTCCAAACATCTTTCACTTTCAGAAGAAGCACCTCTGGTTTAGACACATCTGGCAGCTCTGGTTACTGGTTTCTAGGTGCATGGGCACAGATAGGCGGCAACAGGTAATTCGGGGGGTGGGGGCGGTGTCTGTAATGTGAGCAGTATATGACCCCACATAGACTGACCACAACCTTTGAGAAGCCCCAGGGCACCCCCAGAGTCAAGGCTGGTGACAGACTTGACAAGGACAGTGAGATCTGAGTAAACAAAAACAGCAGGCTGGCCAGACTTTCAGGATGATTTTGTATCTGAAATGGTTAGTAAGACTCTGTATTACAGAATTTATTACAAGGAAGAGGTCATTTTAATATACTGCTGCTGCTGTTAAGTCACTTCAGTCGTGTTCGACTCTGAGCGACCCCATGGACAGCAGCCCACCAGGCTCCTCTGTCCACTGGATTCTCCAGGCAAGAATACTGGAGTGGGTTGCCATTGCCTTCTCCATTTTAATGTATAGATTACTTTAAAATGGAATCACTGTTATCCATTCATTTGCATTTTTTTCTTTTTTTCATCACCTATAATGACTGATTGAAAGTCCCCACCAAGGCATAAAGCACAAAAGCAGAAAGCCACAGAAGATTAGATGTCAGGGAAGTTGTGAGGGACACACACAAAGGCACACACTCCCCCACATTGTTAACCTGCACAAAGACACCATTCTGCCACAGCTCTGGTCCAGCCTGCAAGCATGTCACTCCAAAAGCTGTGGCACACTGTAATGTCCTCAGACTGAAATAAGAGCAGAAGAGACCAAAATATAACTATACACAGATAATTTTCCTAACAGTTCAATGCCCACATGGGCCTGTGAATAGGCTCTCTGTTTATCTGTTTATAAATCAGAAAAGAAGGTTAGACTGCTGATAATTTAACCTTTCAAGTTTTTTTGTTTTGTTTTTAACGTGGCTGCCGAGGCCAGAGAGAAAAGCAGGACCAATTAGAGGAAGGAGATGAATTCTCTGGCAGATAAAACAAAGGGGATTTTCAAGGGCTCTGGAAGTGGCTGGCACTGGATTCTTGCTGAATAGAGTTTCAGGTCAAAACTTACAACTTTACTTTCCAGGTTGATCATAACCCCTAATCTTAACGCTCATCTGTAATTAGGTTTAATTTGGAACAAGCAGCTGGAGATGAGGGAGGACAAAGAGTGAAGAAGAAAAGACTAGTTTTTCTAGAGAAACAGAGCAAGGGTTTTTAAATGAGCAGAAGCAGAAGGGCACTGGAAAGAAAGCTTTTATGAATAGATCAGACTTATGACCTGAGGGTGATCTGGTGACAGGCAGGGAAGGAGAGAGTGGGTGAGGGGTGATGACCCCAGCTCCTGCAGGGGTCCCCAGACCAAGATATCGGGGTTATCTCTCTAGTGACCTGGAATGCAGAAAACTCTTTCTGTGAAACAAGCTTTTCTGAATTTCATAACATTAAATGATTGTTTTAATCTCAACTTTTAAATATTTGACCAACCACATTAATTTTGAAATATCAAACCTACTGTCTCTCAAGAATTCAAAAATTCCCTGGTAATACAAGGGACAGCTGCCATCAAGGTCTTCGTAAGGACACACTGAAACCTTGGAAATTCTCCGTGTTTCAATGCTGCTTCTATGATACCACTATTCAGCCTGGTCTCAGCTAACTGGAGCCATATCAACACTTAGAGAAAGTAAAACAAGATTCAACAGACTAGAACTCTCATACCTAAAGCACATTCAGGTAGCACATTCCCCACGTGAAAGCCCAGTCTCCTCTGCCCCCAAACTCTTCTCTGAATGAAAAGTTATTTAAAAGTCTACCAAAGTCAAAGAATGTTAAAGGTAGTAGAAACTTTGCACACACACCTCCTCTTTTTGTTTTTACATACAAAGCAACAAGAGACCAAGAAAAACTGTAACTGAAAGTTCACCTTTATTGTTAAAAAATTATTTTCCAAAAGGAGGATTTAGAAAAACCTGACTGAAAATTCTATTATACAGTGAAACATTTCAAATCCATCACATCACTACGCCTAAAAAGAGAAATCATAATCTCGAGAGGGAGGCCTAAGAGGCATTTTACAAAATTCAGCAATTATTTCTGACTTAAAAACCCAAAACATATGAAGGATAATTCCTCCGTGTAACAGGGTACATCCATCTCGTGATCTCGTGCGTCCAGCTCTGCATGGGAAGCTCACAGCTCATCAAAGACGGCCTCACACACCCCATTTTCCCCAGGCTTCATCCACTGTGGTCATGTTGAGAATGTGACCTTTTAATAAACTAACCCTTGTTTCTGGTGATCACTTACAGCTACTGTTCTACACACATCTACAAACACACATGCATGCATATATATGCATACTCACACACATAGGAATACACATATGTATTGCCAAGCTGGTTACTTCATTCTCACTAGTTCTAACAGTTTTTCAGTTGATCTTCTTAACTATTCTAACAGGAAGGAGAGTTATAGTCCCTACACATGCATGCCAAATCGCCTCAGTTATATCCAGCTCTTAGTGACTCCATGGACTATAGCCAGCTAGGCTCCCATGTCCTTGAGATTCTCCAGGCAAAAATACTGGAGTGGGTTGTCATTCCCTCCTCCAGGGGATCTTCCCAACCCAGGGACTGAACCCAGGTCTTTTATGTCTCGTGCACTGGCAAGTGGGTTCTACCACTTATTGCCACCTAGGAAGCCCACAGTCTATAAATAACGCTAATTTTGACTCATTTTTAAAATAAACATTAAAAAAAAATTTTACTGCCTTGGCTAGTCTATCTGAAAACAATGTCCTCTGAGGGCAATGACCTCTGCAGGAATGTTTTTAGTTTCCTATTAAACATGGTGTATGCGGCTTTCAGACCATTTTATTTATTATCTTTGAAAGAATCCATTCATTCCTATCAAATGTTTATGAGGTAGATGTTAAGTGTTATTAAATTCACTACTGACATATACAGTAAGATTAATTTCTTCTCTTTAAATGTACCGATGTTGTAAATTTATATAATAATATTATTGCATTTTGGAATGAACCATTTTTTTAATAACCAGTGAGTGTAATATTTTGAAAAGGCCTCACCAGAGTAAATGTGGCTTATCTTTCAGTCAGGACGTGCACTGCCACACTGTCCTCTGGCTTTCTTTCCCCTCTGTCTCTGAAAGGCTTTGGTATTCTGAATAGTGTTAATAGTATTAGCTCTGCGTCTGTTAAAATAAACTGCAAAGTCCTCCATCTTTTGTCTTCTGGAGTGTTTTTCAAGTTTCTCTTATTTGAGTATCATCTTTATAATTTTTGGAGAAGGAAATGGCAACCCACTCCAGTATTCTTGCCTGGACAAGAGGACCTTGGCAGGCTACAGTCCATGGGATCACAAAGAGTCGGACACGACTAGGTGACTAACACTTTACAAATTTGGCTATATTTGCATTTACCTGTCCCATTACCTGGGGCTTCCCTGGGAGCTCAGCAGTAAAGTACCCACCTGCCAATGCAGGAGACCTGGGTTTGATCCCTGAATTAGGAAGATCCTCTGGAGAGGGAACTGGCAACCCACTCCAGTATTCTTGCCTGGGAAATCCCAGACAGAGAAGCCTGGCGGGCTACAGTCCATGGGGTCGCAGAACCAGACATGACTGAGCAACTGAGCTCGCACATCCTATTACACCTTTAATATTTTTGTGCATAAACTAAATGTTGACTCATTTTTTTTTAAAACCTAATCCTGACCTAAGCAACACAGATTCAATTAACTACTTACAACTTTTCTAACACAGCTTAATTACTAAAATAAGAACCAGCCATCAGTATATACCTTAAGCCATTATGTGCACCCTCTGTAATACAATAATAATCTTTGGTAAACGATGCATTTGATGACTTTAAATAGCACAGAAATCTATTTTTCTGATCATTGAAAAACTCTGCATATAACACCATCCGAGTTCAGGATTCTTTCTAAGGTTTTTCCTTAAGTCACTTTGTGATGTCTTCCAATATTCTGCCCAAGTGTTTCACTACTTCGTGAATTTAGCAGTTTCTTTCTCCTAGGAAATTTCATCAAAAATTTTTATTTGTATTCTATTTTTTAAATCGCCACATCTCTGATTACATACATTCCTGTATTGCTTATTTGGAATATTTGTGGGGTTTTTTCCCTCTGAGTTTAACCTCAGCTTTATCTAGTTCCTTGTTTTAGCAAAGGGTCTATTCTAATGTTTCAATTCTAGTGAGTTTTTTTTTTTTTTGTTCTTTCATATATTCATTTAACAAATACTGAGTGTGAACCATGTGCCAGGTCACGGGCCAGGTGAGGAGGGTAGAAGAGAGGAAACAGATGCTGTCAAAATTGACTTCATTAATTTCCACCCCTCCCGGTGGTACAACGGACAAGAATCCGCCTGCCAATACAGGACACAAGGGTTTGATCCCTGGTCTGGGAAGATCTCACAGGCCAAGGAGCAACTAAGCCCGTGAAACACGACTACTAAGCCCATGCACCACAACTACTGAAGAGAGGCCACCGCAATTAGAAGCCCGAGCACCCCAACAAAGAGCAGCCCCTACTCTCCACAACTAGAGAAAGTCTGCACATAGCAACAGAGACCCAGCGCAGCCAAAACTAAATAAATTATATATATACCTAAAATTCCCTCCTGTTTTCCCTAATTTCTTTTGTCCTTTATTTTCTAATTTTCTATGTCTAGTACTTACTGCATTTATGATAAAAGCTTTTACAGAACTAAACTGGCTCGCTATTTGTAACTATATAAAGTATTTCACTATTATTTTTCTAAATGATCCATAATCATAGTTTTCAGATCCTATTTGGGTCAAAATTTCTGAACAGCTTTCTTTACATGTAATTGATGGATAACATTATACTTGTTTCAGGTTTACAACGTAACAATGTACGGATATTTGTATACACCGTAAAGTGATCACCACAATAAGCATGGTTACCATCGGTCACAGTGCAGTTATAAAATGATTCACCCCCAGCCACTTTCACACATGCAATACAGTACAGTTAGCTACAGCCACACCATGCTGTATCAAGATAGATTAACTGTTTAAAATTTCAATTTCTACTCCTACAGTTTTACTGCATTGTGACACAGAGACCAGTAAAATTTCCCTTAAGAGACTGTAATAAGGTTTTCTTTCTGGTCTAGAAGAGATCAATGTTTTAACCATTTCACGAACGACCTAGAAAAACAGTAAGACACACACTGGTCTCTCATTTCACATTTGAGTGTTTTCAGGCAGTTTTAATAGCTTTCGTATTTAACTATTTCCACGGTTTGTCTAGTTAGTATACTCATTTTGTAACTGCTACTTCTTCTTCTTGAATTGTATTCTGATCAATACTGAAGGTCCCGTCTGATTTAAGGTGCTTTGTGGTGTGTATCTTTAACTGATACGACTGTTTCAGTGGTCAAAGGCATAAGAGACAGATAGCCACAATTAAATCACATTTTCTTCACTATCAAGACAGATACTGCTTTATGACACAGAAAGTTTAAGAAAAGCAGGCAGTGTTCTCAAGTCAAAGGTCTTCTGAGTCAGACAGGAAGATGGTTACGTACTTTAAGTGGCAAAGAAGTACAAACCCTCAAGTGATATGGCTGTTAGAACAGAGGTCTCAGACACCTATCAGGAGCTCCAAGATCAAATGTAGTTTGAATTTAAGGGACGTGGGCATCATGACCACTTTCTTCTTCAAGTTCTGCAGTCGATGTCACAGAGAGATTACCAGGATTTTGAACCTAGAATTCTCTGCCCAGGAAAACTGTCAGTAAGGCTGAAGGCAAAAGAGAGAAATTGTCAGATCAAGGGTGACACAGCATCACGCAGGGATGATCTTTATATGGGTGCAAACCCAGCTGCTCCAGACTGTGCCCTAATCGCAGCAAAAGGTACTCAGCTGGTATGGTGTCGGGTAAGAATCCTGTTCCTGCCAGAAATCTCTGTTGGTTAAAAAAACCTCATCAAACTGAGAAGGCAACCTCAAAATTATACGGGGTAAAATTCCAACACCAATTATTATTTGGTATAAAGCATGTAAGTAAACATCTTTTAATTTGAGAAAGGTTTAGAATCAAGTAGAAAAGTAGTTTAAATAAATAAGTAGCAATAGTATTATAAATTAAGAAACACCTGTATTTTGGAGTTATTTTAATGTTTAAGAGAACTGAATCTTCCAGGAGTTATAGAGCAGCCTCATGATTCTGATTTAAAGTGTGTAATTGATAGTGTGCATTTACACACACAAGAGAGAATGTGTGAATGTTTGGGGGTGTATATAAGGACTTAAAAATCACTGTATTTTTAAGAATAATTACACATGAGCACAACACAAAGACATAAGAACTGGACTTGATGTTGAACTTCAAAGCTTTCTTTAGAACTAGATTTTTATTATTGACAACTTTAACCAACTTAATTTAAAAAAAATCAAACTACCATCTGAATATGCTTTTATGCAACTTATATATTTTGTTTTCTGTGTTAATCCAGAGGAGGAGGCTCTTTTTCTAAATGAGTTTAACCTGTTTATTATAGTAACAGATATATCTAATATTCTCACCTTTTTTTTATTGTGTGTTATCACTGATCTTTAACATATACTTTTTTTTTAAAATTCTAAAAGGCTGCATTTTCTAAGTATGTCTCTCAGGACATTAGTTTCACTCTAAAATTCTTCTACGGAACAAAATACATCTGAGAAAAATACATGCTATATTCTCCTCTTTGTGAATGCCGTCAAAACTCTGATAAATCCCTGAAATCTAAAACTAAGGACAAGAGAGCCCATTAACTAATTTGCTCAAGCCCACCAACCAACTCCACTTCCCTTCCCCTTAACTCAAAACTCTGAACTGCTATGAGTAAGATAAAACAAAGCACAAAAAGATATTTTGGAAAGAGAAAATACAATTGATGAAAATTTCAAAGTCAGTAAGAAAAGCTGGAAGAAAAAGGTGAGCATGGAGATGACAGAATATATAGAACTTCAGCGCCAGACAGAATCACAGGAAATACTCCAGTCAGAGAAAAGGGAACGTACGAAATGAGAAATAGACTTCAAGAAGCAGGGAGCTCACCTGAGAGTAAAGCCAGACCAGAAGGCAACCAAGTCTGAACGGGAAACGTTAAGTCAGAAAACAGGAATAGTCATGACTAAAGCTTACCGGGCACTTTCTGTGATGTGTGAGCCTATTCTAATCCATCATGTGCTTCAAGCTATTAACGACTGCGACAACCTTATGAGGCAGGCTGTACTACTGTCCTCTTTCCTGGAGCTTAACTCATGTGCCCAAAGCCTCAGAGCTGCTAAGGGACAAAACCGGGAAAGTGAACACAGTGTGGCTCCAGAGCCAAAACTCTTAACCACCATGCCCTCTGTCTTTAAGAAGAAAATGAATTCTCTACAACAATCTGTAGACTTGGGAAGCCGGATTAGAGAGTAAAAGCAGGTTAAGATCATTTTAGGAGTAAAAAACTATAGTGACTGTGTGCTCAGTCAGTCGTGTCTGACTCTATTCGACCCCATGGACTATAGCCTGCCAGTCTCCTCTGTCCATGGCATTTTCCAGGTAAGAATACTGAAGTGAGTTGCCATTTCCTTCTCCATAGGATTTTCCCAACCCAGGGATCAAACCCATGTCTCTTGCGTCTCCTGCACTGGCAGATGGATTCTTCACCACTGCACCACCTTACTCCTTCTAGATTTCTTTTGGATTTTTTTTTTCTTTGTCACACCACATAGTATGTGGGATCTTAATTCCTGACCAGGGATCAAATCTGAGTCCCCTGCACTGGAAGAGCAGACTCTTAATTAACCACTGGCCCACCTGGGAAATCTCTAATTTTTTTTTCTTTTACAGTAATATTGCCTGTCACAGATTATAAATTAAATTATGTAAGCCTGCATTTCCTTCTCTTCTACCTCTAGATGCAGTACCTGATTTTCCAGTACATGATAAATATTCGAGCCTAGTATTTTAAATGCTGATTGGTTTTCAACTTTTAGAATCAACCTACAAACACGCAGAGATTTAATGATACTAATTAGGAGACAGAATGTTCTTGCCATGTAAAGGTTGACAGTAGACTGGGAAGAGGGTATGGAGTCTGTAGGGGAAATGGCAGAAGAAATGTAGAGATAGCATATCCTTCTTAACTGAGCCAAGGACACCATTTAAAGCTGGTTAGTCAAGAAATTCAAGTGATAAATAATAAAAGATTTCCTTAGTATTTTTGTTTTTGAATGAAAATTTCATATAGCAAAGTTTTACAGTCAACAACTAGACACTCACAACTGTACCCCACCATTAACACTTTACTAACAATAAATTCAGGAAATTTTAGTATGGCTTGCAGGAACAGAGGAAGAGAGAAACACAGTCCTAAAAACGCACTGAATTTCTCACTCTACACAACCTTCAAAACTAATAAATCAAGAAATAGTACCGACATATAAAATTATGTAGAATTATAGAGATTGCCACCATTTCCTTAAAATGCATTAAAAATAAGAGGGACTGACGAATGGACAGCGGGATGAACAGGATAAAGCAACAGAAACAAAATGCTAACTGTAGACTCTGTGGTGGGTCTATACCTTTCAATTTTTCTGACTAAAATTTCCTAAGAAAATATTGACACAGATGTGGTTGAGAGTGGACCTCACATCCATGCTGGCCTCTTCATGGCACTGGCTGAGCCTCCTTCCAGCCATTCCACACCGGGTGGAGCTGGGTGCCAGAGCCTGGTGCGGGTGGGGAGGGGGAATGCCATAGGGATGACGGGCATCCTGTCCAGGCCCAGCCCCTCCAGCCCCCACAGGACCCTCATGTCCTCTCCCCTCTCCTGACCGCCACCAGTGTCAGCAGAACCCGGGAGCTGTACCCTGAAGACACGTTCACCAGCTTGAGCCTCTAACAACCATATGACTCTCAGAGGCGCCCACCTCACCCTGGATCGGGCGTGAGGGGAAATCAACTTTTAATGTTTTAAGGGGCTATTCTGGGATTCGTCTTTAACCACAGTTAGCACTAACTATAACCAACAGGGAGTGGAATCTGAGAGGAGTGGGGGTTGAAGCTTTGACTTTTGTTTCCTATCACTGGTATCCGCTGTTTAAAAACACACACAGATTTAAAGCAAAGAGTAAGAAGCTGTCAGCTCATGGTGACACTGGGAAAAGCCTTCTAAGGTTTTAACTCTAAGTAGAAAATAAGGTTTCTTTAGCATACTGGGCACCTATGTGTGAATATAAAATGGCACCATTCCTCTGGAGCGATACATCCCACCCTGGTCCACTCTTGATTCCAAGCTGCCTTTGAGCCGTGTACAACCTGCCTGACTATACCCAGCAGCCCTCTCTGATCTGCAGGCACTGAAAACCTGGTTGGAAACTGAAGGACTGTTAACTGAGACCTTTGAGGAAGTAAGGGATGTGGTCCTTACAGGGGACAAGTTCAGATTCCATCTGCCCTTATTCATGCAGACTCTCATGTCTTCTGCTTGATTCATTTCTGTTGTCCGTCACATAATGCCAGTCAGTCACAATGACTCAACTCCAAGGACTGCATCCCCACACAAGAGAATTCTTGCTACCATGGCAGACAGTTTCAAGGCTGGGAAGGCAGCCGCAGCTGAGAACCTGTCTTCTGCCTCAGGTCTGCCTGCAGAGGGTTATGAGGTGGAATGAGGGGGTGGAGATGGGGATTCTGCCTCATTTACCCTCTAACGGCCCCTCCCTGTTGGAGCAACTGAGGTCTCAAGGGGGTCAGCCAGGAGGTGTGCTGCTTGGATCTCCGTCCAAGAAAGACTGTGGCTTCAGCTGCAAGGACAGGTATGAACTGACATTCCAGCAGCCAGTGCCACTGGGACAGCCTGGCTTTCGAGCTGCAGGCACATTTCTCGAGGAAGCCTCAGCAAGGCCTGATCCAGCGAGAGGACGAGGGCCTGGCTCTCACTGCCTGAGCAGGTCTCCTCTACTGGGCAGTCTTCTCAGGGGCTCCCTGGCAGCTGGACAGGACCTGGTCAGATTTGCAGGTTCTCTGACCAAAATTGCTGCTGCCTTTTCCTTTTCTGGGTGCTGGTCCAATGGCTCTCCTGGCCTGATTCAGGTTCCCACCCCTTCTTTCTCAGGCGTTTTACCCTCTAATAACCCTCCTTCATTCCCGATTCTGTTTAAGGGTCTGCGCCTCAGAGGACAAAGCTGACATAGGATGTATGTAGAATATTTCTACCTGATGTAGAAATCGGGTGTGGGTGTTGTTGTGCCTGTCTCCTCCTCACCTCCACCGCTTACCTTTGGGCCCCCTGCTCTGAGGACCCTCTTAGCACTTGCTCTGAGTCTAGTCCAATGCACCACACCTGCCAGCGGGAGGCCCTGCCCTCCCAGCCTCATGCAAGGTGGTAAAGCAGATTGAGGATGTGTTAATCTTTAACAAAACTCTCATTTCCGGGATCTCACTGGTGTATTCTATAGCATTTCATCACAGCACAGAGATCACTTAAAGTTATATGCACATTTTCAGCTGACAATAGTCTAGCAAGACAGTCTTTCCTAAGACTTTCTAACTGGTTATCTTTACTTGCAGCAAATCAGACTTGAGTTCCTATACTAAAATTGTACACACTCAGAAAAGTCCAATAAAATAAGTCACCGCCATAAAAATGTCTTTTTCATCCACTATTCATTAGATCGCTTTGAAGAGCAAGGTCACTTAGAAACTGGAACACAAGCACCCAAATAACGCTTAAAAACTAACAAGGGGCACAGTCTCTTCATAGTTTTGACACCAAGGAAATAATACACAAGGGCAAGTGGATATTAATGAGATGTGTTTAAAATATTACATATTCTTTTCTTGTTTAGTCATGTCCGACTCTTTGTGACCCCATGGACTATAGCCCACCGAGTTCCTCTGTCCATGGGATTTCCCAGGCAAGAATATTGGAATGGGTTGCCATTTCTTCCTCCAGAGGATCTTCCAAACCCAGGGATTAAACCTGAGTTTCCTGCACTGGAAGGTGGATTCTCTACTGCTGAGCCACCAGGGAAGCCCTTACCTAATAGCTTATCGCAGGGCTGGTTATGACACAGGCAAACGTGCGTTAATTTGCAAATATTGGCTATTTTGCCCAAAGAAGGCTGGATGAGTGCTGTGCAGTTTAGAAACTTACCCCTTTATAATCAATGCAGTAACCCCATGTCTATAGTTTTTCCTCCATGGTCTCCACTTGTGGCCAAGTTTCCCATCCTGATTGTACCAGTCCAATGTACCAGAGCCGCCTCCTCCCAGCCTCAAGGACACTGCCTGCCCCTGCCTGGCCTCCCTGCCAGGTGAGTGGAGACCAGTGAACTGAGGCTAAGAGACCCAGGTCTTAATGATAGCCCTGCCTCGGATTTGGGGACAAGTAACCTGGACAAGCCGGGGCAATTTCTTCATTCAAATTCAAATTTAAAAATCACCCCCTGGAAAAGAGTTTCGAGCTCTGACTCTGCCCCAGATTCACAGACCGGTCAACTGCCGGCCCCGGACTCCAGCCCGAGATGGACCATCTCCTTTGCCGGCCAGCACGCACTTGGGGACGTTGAAATAAACCGTTTGCGTGTAACAGGGCAGAAACATCCTATTCGTCCGCAAACACGACCCCCGTGGTCAGCAGCGTCTAGGTCTGCGGGAGGCCAGGCTGACCCTCAGGGCTGAGGACGAAGCCAGCCGTCTCTGAGCAGTGCCCCTGTGAGGACTGGAAGCATGGGTCCTGGAATCGGCCCCCGCTATTCTGAGTGAACAACAGTCACCGTCCGGCCCCCCGTCTGAGGGTGAGTAACAGACCTCCTGACCTCTCGCATCGTCCACTGGGATCTGGAAAGTGTGTGACACGGGCGCGTCCTGGGCCCACACGTCCGCACGGGGCGCCCCCTGGCCCCCTCCCCCGGTCCCTCTCCGCCCGTCCGGCCGCCAGGTGAGCCTGCGGCGCTCGCCGGTCGCGGCGTAGGCACAGGTGAGCCTGCCACCCCCGCCGCGCATTCCAGAGGCAGGACTCACGCCTGGGAACTTCGCCTTCGCGCCCCCCCGGCGCCCGCGGGCAGCGCGGCCCGGCCCAGGGCGGTGGGGGAAGGGCTCTCGGCCGCGAGGGGGCGCGGCGACCCCCGGCACCGCACAGACCTGCTTCGGGATCCTCGGGCCGCCCCGAGTGGTTGCCCATGGTTCGGCCGCCTCGGGCAGCGGCCGACCGGCCGCCTCAGACGGCGCGTCCACCGCGCGGCCGCTCGCGCCGGCTCGGGCTGACGAAGCGGCTGCGTCTGGCGGGTCCGCTCCAGTCAAAGAAAGGGCCGTCGCTTCAGTCCCCACGGCCGCCGGCCGCTCTGCGCTCGCTCATCTGCATGCGGCCCGCCCGCCTCGACTCCCGCTACCCGCACGCCCCGCCCACCTCATCTGCATACCGCCCCCTCCCCCGGCAGGCCGTCCGCCTCGACTCGGGCTGCCCCGCCCCTTATCTGCATATCTCTCTGGGGCTCCCAGAGTCTTCCTCCCCGGTAGGGGAGGGACACGCCTGCGGCCCGACTGCCGGCCTCTAGAGGCGGCCGCTGGGAACTGCAGCTGGACGCTGCGGTCTGGAAAAACCCCATTGCGGAGGCCGAGGCCAGGTGTCACGAGGAAAGCACAGTCCTGCGCGTGAGATATCAGACCATCGGGAAAAACCTGGGGTTGCATACGACAGGCGCTTCCTAAGTATTTCTGGATAAGTTTTGAGTTAACTTTTGGGATAAATGAATAGACCAACAGGCAAGTTTTGAGGCGGTGGTGAGGAAGACGCTTTAACAACATTCTCCACGATGACTGCTGCCACTAAAAATAAAAATGCATGCCAGTCACGAGCAGGATCTGCTCTCTGAAATGACTGAATTACGGAAATCACCCTAAACGACTTTCCACCCTGAACGACTGTCACAGTCAGCCTTTCAGTGAAAACGCTTCAGTTCAGTTCAGTTCAGTTCAGTCACTCAGTCCTGTCAGACTCTTTGCGACGCCATAAACTGCAGCACGCCAGGCCTCCTTGTCCATCACCAACTCCTGGAGTTCACTCAAACTCATGTCCATCTAGTCGGTGATGCCATCCAGCCATCTCATCCTCTGTCTTCCCCTTCTCCTCCTGCTCCCAATTCCTCCCAACATCAGAGTCTTTTCCAATGAGTCACCTCTTCGCATCAGGTGGCCAAAGTATTGGAGTTTCAGCTTTAGCATCATTCCTTCCAAAGAACACCCAGGACTGATCTTTAGAATGGACTGGTTGGATCTCCTTACAGTCCCAAGGGACTCTCAAGCATCTCCTCCACCACCACAGTTCAAAAGTATCAATTCTTCGGTGCTCAGCTTTCTTCACAGTCCAACTCTCACATCCATACATGACCACAGGAAAAACCATAGCCTTGACTAGATGGACCTTTGTTGGCAAAGTAATGTCTCTGCTTCTTAATATGCTATCTAGGTTGGTCATAACTTTCCTTCCAAGGAGTAAGCGTCTTTTAATTTCATGGCTGCAATCATCATCTGCAGTGATTTTGGAGCCCCAAAAATAATCTGATACTGTTTCCACTGTTTCTCATTCTATTTGCCATGAAGTGATGGGACCAGATGCCATAATCTTCATTTTCTGAATGTTGAGCTTTAAGCCAACTTTTTCACTCTCCTCTTTCACTTTCATCAAGAGGCTTTTTAGTTCCTCTTCATTTTCTGCCATAGGGTGGTGTCATCTGCATATCTGAGGTTATTGATATTTCTCCTGGCAATCTTGATTCCAGCTTTTGCTTCTTCCAGCCCAGCGTTTCTCATGATGTACTCTGCATATAAGTTAAATAAGCAGGGTGACAATATACAGCCTTGACGTACTCCTTTTCCTATTTGGAACCAGTCTGTTGTTCCATGTCCGGTTCTAACTGTTGCTTCCTGACCTGCATACAGATTTCTCAAGAGGCAGGTTAGGTGGTCTGGTATTCCCATCTCTCTCAGAATTTTCCACAGTTTATTGTGATCCACACAGTCAAAGGCTTTGGTATAGTCAATAAACCAGAGATAGATGTTTTCTAGAACTTTCCTGCTTTTTCAATGATCCAGCGGATGTTGGCAATTTGATCTCTGGTTCCTCTGCCTTTTCTAAAACCAGCTTGAACACCTGGAAGTTCACGGTTTACGTATGGCTGAAGCCTGGCTTAGAGAATTTTGAGCATTACTTTACTAGAACGTGAGATGCGTGCAATTGTGCGGTAGTTTGAGCATTCTTTGGCATTGCCTTTCTTTGGGATTGGAATGAAAACTGACCTTTTCCAGTCCTGTGGGCACTGCTGAGTTTTCCAAATTTGCTGGCATATTGAGTGTAGCACTTTCATAGCATCTTTCAGGATTTGAAATAGCTCTACTGGAATTCCATCACCTCTTTGTTTGTAGTGATGCTTTCTAAGGCCCACTTGACTTCACATTCCAGGATGTCTGGCTCTAGGTGAGTAATCACACCATCGTGATTATCTTGGTCATGAAGATCTTTCTTGTACAGTTCTTTTGTGTTTTCTTGCCACCTCTTCTTAATATCTTCTGCTTCTGTTAGGTCATACCATTTCTGTCCTTTATGGAACCCATCTTTGCATGAAGTATTCCCTTGGTATCTCTAATCTTCTTGAAGAAATCTCTAGTCTTTTCCATTCTGTTGTTTTCCTCTATTTCTTTGCATTGATCACTGAGGAAGGCTTTCTTATCTCTCCTTGCTATTCTTTGGAACTCTGCATTCAGATGCTTGTATCTTTCCTTTTCTCCTTTGCTTTTTGCTTCTCTTCTTTTCACAGCTATTTGTAAGGCCTTCCCAGACAGCCATTTTGCTTTTTGCATTTTTTTTCCCCATGAAGCAGAAGATATTAAGAAGAGGTGGCAAGAATACACAGAAAAACTGTACAAAAAGATCTTCACGACCAAGATAATCACAATGGCGTGATCACTCACCTCGAGCCAGACATCCTGGAATGTGAAGTCAAGTGGGCCTTAGAAAGCATCACTACAAACAAAGCTAGTGGAGGTGATGGAATTCCAGTTGAGCTATTTCAAATCCTGAAGGATGATGCTGTGAAAGTGCTGCATTCAATATGCCAGCAAATATGGAAAACTCAACAGTGGCCACACGACTGGTAAAGGTCGAACTTGCTAATTCTTGCAGTGAAAATACATAATAGGAAAAAAAATCATAAGCAGGATGGCGGTTTCCAGCTCTTGTGTCCCCTGAAGACTGGTTCACCTCAGCTGTCATTCAGCGTTTCAGGCCGCCCTGTGCACTTGGGTGCTCACCGTGTTTATTCCCTCCACTTCATGGACAGCACACTTAGCTTTCTGCCTCCTCTGGCGTCCTCCTCTCCATCCCCTTCCTTCCTTTCTCCTCATCCCCTGGCCTCTGGACACTGCGTACCCTCATGGCTGGTCACCTCCATCCAATTTGCTCAGAGCCTCTAACTTGGCCTTTGCAGCCAAGCTGTGACTTTTAAGTCCTGCCTTCTGACCTCTGGATTCATCTACCCAACTACCGTCTCGATGCCTCTGACTTGGGTTCCTCAGTTTAATGGGAACAAAACCCAATTCGAGGCTTTTTACCATCAGTGTCTCACACAGTCTCCCTCCTCTCCGTAAACAGGATGTGTCAGGATGTGTGTGGTCAATGCCACCATCTCTCGGCACTGCTCACCTCTTCCACTGCTGTTACCCGGTCCAGCCCATAGTCACCTCCACCAGTATCTCTGCCACCACCTCCAATCCAGCCTCCCTTCTTCTGCCCCTGCTCTTTTCGGCCTGACCTTCACATGACTGAGCACCGCTTCTAAGACCTAGGTCAAGTCCCCCGACTTAAATGCTCCTTCTGTCTCTCAGAGGAAAAGCCAAGCCCTCAGCATGGCCTCCAAGGCTCTGAATTCCCTCCCCCTCCCTCCACTGTGGACTTGCCCTCGGCCCCCTCACCGGTCTTGCTGCAGCACCTCCTCGCTGTTCCCCAGATCAGCCAAGGTGCTCCCACTCCAGGGCTTTTGCACTCACTGTTCCCTCTGACCTAAATGCTTTCCCCACATTCCAACATTACACAGACCTCTTATCTTATTTCCTAGATCTCTGGTCAAATACCTTTTGTTCGCTTAAGAGGAGTTTCTCTTGTCTTATCACACGAAAGAGTAAATCAGACCCTCAACACACACACTTCCTGGTTTTGTGGACCTTGTGACATTTTCCACTGTTTAGTGGACTTATTTACTTGTCTCTCCAGCAGAGTGCCAACATCACGAGAGCAGCAAATGAATGGATGAGTGAGTTTATAGGCTTTGCTAAGTCACTTCAGTCATGTCCGACTCTTTTTCAACCCCATGGACTATAGCTTGCTTAGGCTCCTCTGCCCATGGGATTTCCTACATAAGAATACTGGAGTGGGGTGCCATTTCCTTCTCCAGGGGATCTTCCCAACCCAGGGATCAAGCCCACTGCTCTTATATCTCCTGCCTGGCAGGAGGTTTCTTTACCACTTGAGCTGTCTGAGGCTCTCCTCTACTGGTAGCATAAAGTCCTCAGTTCTCCTGCATGGTGTCATCTTGCACCCTCCCACCGTGTTACTCCGGCCTCAAAACTACTTTCAAAAGTATACCATCCCTTGGGACTTAACTGGTGCTCCAGCAGCTGAGACTCCTCGTTCCCAATGCAGGGGGCCTGGGCTCAATCCCCAGGGAACTAGATCCACATGCCACAACTAGAGATCCCTCATGCTGCAACTAAGACCGGGGGTAGCCATATAAATAAATATTAAAAATAAAATAATAGTACAGCCTTCCTGTACCTCCCAGCAACATGAAGCCAGCTGTGGTGCCCTGCACACACCCTCCTGTCTCAGACGCCTATGCTTTCCTATCTGCTCTCTTCACTCTGGTTTAACTCTGCTGTAACCTGGGTACCTGGAAAATGGGGGTTTTCTGCTCTGAATTCACGGCCAGGCATCACTTCCTCTGAGGGTCTGCTCACCCCAGCCAGCATCAAATACTCCCTTTCGGTGCTGCTCTCCTTGAAAATGCTTGTGTTTTTCCACAGAACCATGTTACTTAAACTATTCTTTATACACTGTGAACTCCACGAGTGGCAAGGATGCTGTCTTACTCCTTTTTGCATCTGTATCTAATAAATACTGAAGTAAATAACGTATTTACTTACTCTATAATATGCCACTAATTTCTCAAACAAAATAGTTCTGTTATGGTCACTTAGCTTCTGAAGGATTCTTTGCTCTCCATGGAAATACTATGTCATTGAAATGAAAAGAGTAAACATAAAGACATCAAGTCTGCCCAAATAGTTAAAATATATAATTTTATCAAGTTTCAAATGAATCATGAACTTGATGTGTTTATTCCAAGACTCAACTGAAGGAATAAAGTATCAGAAAGCCTAAGAAAGTTTGCAAGAGGAAGAATAAAGAGGAGAGATTTGCCTTATTAGAAATAAAAACATGCAGGCTTCTCTGGTAGTCCAGTGATTGAGAGTCCACCTGCCGATGCAGGGGACACAGGTTCAATCCCTGGTCAGGGAATATTCCACATGCCATGGAGCAATGAAGCCCATGCGCCACCACTACTAAAGCCTGCTCACCGAGAGCTTGTGCTCTGCAACAAGAGAAGCCACTGCAATGAGAAGCCCAAGCATCACAACAAACAGTGACCCCTGCTCAAGGCAACTAGAGAAAGTCTTTGCAGCAACGGAGACCCAGCGCAGCCAAAAATAAATACTTAAAAAAAAAAAAAAGAAAGAAAAATATGCCATAAATTTATATCAGAAAAACAGCATGGTTACAACAGAATGGAAATTCCCAAAAGAATTAAACATTAAGTAGCACTTCAAATTAAGTGGCAGCCATATCTCCCTCTCTATGCCCCAAATAAATTCCAATTCAATATAAATTTAAGTGTAAAATATGAAAATATAAAAGTTCTGGAAGTAAACATGGATGAATATTTTATAAAATTAAAGGGGGGAAAGTCTTCTTTATTGTCCGAACTTTCACTGTAAACATTTTCAGATTCATAGAAAAGTTCAGCCAGAACATACTACAGTGAACACTAAAGGGATTACTACAGTGAACACCTTCAATATCCATCACCTTGTTTACAAACTAGAAACGTTTTACCACATTTGCCTCTATCTTGATCCCTCTCCCTTTTCTTCTTCATTGACTCATTTGAAGTATGTTGCAGACAACATGACATTGTTACATTTCCCCTCCAGCTAGTTCCAGCACAATCTCCTGAACTCTCCTACCATACTACGCTCAAACCTACGAAAAATAGTACTTTCAAAATAGTGTATAGTACGCAGTCCATGGGCTTCCCTGGTGGCTCAGTAGTAAAGAATCCACCTGCCAACTCTGGTTTGATCCCAAATAAACAACATAGTCCCTATTAAAATTTCCTGAATTGTCTCCCAAAAAACCCCTGGAATTATTTATTTTCTATTTTATCTCTATTTGAAATGGTTATTTAAGGAAGACCGGGGCGGGGGGTGGGGGAAGCTTTTAGGAATCTTCATTGAATATAAGGACCCCTTCTGTTTGTAACAGCAAAAAGTTGGGAAAAACCTTCAGTGTTTAACATGGAAAGAGAAAAGTCGCTCAGTCTGGTCTTCCCAACCCAGAGATCAGAACCCGGGTCTCCTGCATTGCAGGCAGATTCTTTACCATCTGAGACACCAAGGAAGTCCTACACTGGGGCTAATAAATGATGGTTAAATAAATGATGACACAACCATACAATGGTGCCTATGCAGCCCCTGAGCAATGTGTCAGACATGCTACCCTAGAAAGCAGAATGGTACATATATCAAGGACATAAATCTTATTTTTTTGTTTATAAACAAACAAAAAACATCTGGACACAAACACACAGATGGAAAGTTATACCTCAAGGTTCTGATGAAGAATGAATGGCTCTCTTTGAATGCAGTGGGTGAGATTCTATGTCCTTTATGTTCTTTTTTATTATTATTATTTTTGCTTCTCCATATGTTTTTATTTGGCTGTAGTACACATTGTACTGCTTTTGCTTTTGTAATTTAAAAATTCACTTTGAAAAAAAATCACATATATTCTCTAAATAATGTCAGGTAAAATTGTGTATATTACCAGAAGATTCTTCAGTTTCTAGGAGGATCTTTTAAATATTAACCCAGTACATGTACAATTGTTGAACATTTATCCCTTCCTTCTCCATGATGCCATTAAGGACTGAGCTTACTCTGAAGGTGGTGCTAGAAGACAGGCTGAAATTCTTACTAAACACCAAAGAGCCCACTGTTTTTTAATAACATGAGCTACTTCAATTTTAAATATTATTAAAATTTTTAACATATACAAAAAATGGAAAGCAATGATCCTCTATCAACCCAGTTTCAACACATCAATTCATAGTCAAACTTGTTTCAAATACCATCATCCATTTTCCCCCCATTCCCAAGTAATGTGAAGCAATCCCAGACATCCTATTTCATTAGCAAATGTTTCAATTTGTGTTCCAAAGATAAGGATGCTTTAGAAAAACAAAATAAAACCACAGTTTCATTATCTCAAATGAAAAAAAAATGACAATAATCTCTTAGCAAATACCTAATCAAACTTCTGCTTGTACCAAGATTTTAAAAATCTTGATCCATACCACAACACATGTATTAGTATGGTGAAAATCCCAAACACCGACAACACCAAATGCTGGCAATGATAAAGAGCAACAGAAACTTTCATTCATTGTTTGTGAAGATGCAAAATGGTGCAGCTCCTTGGGAAGACAACCTGGCAGTTTGTTACAAAATTAAACAAATCCACACCACATAACATCCATCAGCTCCTTGATATTTATCCAAATGCAAGGTGGTGAATAGATAAATGGATACACAAACTGTGGTACATACATATTATTATTCAGAGTTTAAAAGAAATAAGTCTTCAAACCACAGAAGGACATGGAAGAACCTTAAAGGTAGATTGCAAAGTCTAAGAAGACAGTCTGAAAAGGTTACATGCTGTATGATTCCAATCATATGACATTCTGTGTGCATGCTGAGTTTCTGTGTCATGTTAGACTCTTTTAGACCCCACAGATTGTAGCCCACCAGGTTCCTCAGTCCATGGGAGTCTCCAGGCAAGGATACTGGAGTGGGTTGCCATACCCATCTCCAGGATCAAACCGAGTCTCCTGCATCTCCTGCACTGGCAGGCGTATTCTTTGCCACTGAGTCACCTGGGAAACCCCATATGACATTCTGGAGAAGGCAAAACTATGAAGACAGTAAAAGATCAGTGGTTGCTGATGTTTGAAAGAAGAAAGGTGAGGAAGACTAGGTAGATCACAGGGTATCATGGCTCACTTATTACTATACCTTGACTTCACCCCACTTCAAACTTCCCCTCAGTGGTTTCTGGAAGTCCCAGGAGTGAGGGCCTAAGGGGCTTTACTTAGTCAATACTATCCAATACATGTTTTGTACATGACACTCCAAGTTTTCCATTTTCTAAAGGAAAAGGGGACTCTCAGGTTTCCTAATAAGTCAAAAGCCAACAAGGTCCATACAAAGAGCAACGAAGAGAAACTTAAACATAGGGAGAGTCGAAGAGAGGGTGACAAATGAAGTGTAGTAATTGAATCAGGCAAACAGCGCATGTGTTGGTCTGAAGAATGCTCCAGAAGGCAGCACGTGAAGTTGAGGGTGGATCTATAGGGACAGAAAGCAGTTGCCTGCAGCTGGAGTGAAACAGGAATTGACTGGAAACGACGCAAGCATCTTTCTGGTGTGACAGGAACGTTCTAAAGCCCAGTAGTGGTGGATGGCTGTAACTTGGAAAATTGCGTAAAAATCATCAGCCTGCACATCTTAAATGGGTGAATTTGAGAATATGTAAATTATACTTCCATAAAGCTGGGTTTTTAAGTCAAGGGAGATAAATAGATGAGCCTTCAGGGCTCTATGAATTATTTCTGAACTGAAAAGAGCCCCGTCCTCACTGTGAGTCAATTAGCATGACTGAAGTCCAGGGGTACCTCACTACCAAGAATCAAGGCTAGAAAGATACACGCTTTGAAGAAGATGAGATAAAAGGGAAGACAGAGGCCTCACCCCCGAGCAGGACGGCCTTCTTCCTGAGTGTGCTGCCAGCAGGTCTGACACACGGTCCCGGGAGCAGAAGAGAATGAGGAAGAAAGACAGAGCAGCAGCACCAGGCAGGACTCAGGAGGGCTGGACAGAAGGACACAAGCAGCGTGTCCTTAAAAGGGAAAAAGCACAGCCCACCGAGGGATCCAGAAAGGCTTCCTGGAGGAGGTGATGCTTACGAGCTGGTCTGTTCCTGGTGATCAGAACTGCTGTCAACATCTAGTGCGGCAGGAGGAGGGCAGCAGAGAGGGTATGGGCTCCAGGCATGGATGAGCATCCTTGAGAAGCAGGCCCAGAGGCAGGGCCAGGTCTGGCTCATCAGGACAAACAAAGGCCTGATTGTGGCAAAGTCCTGAGTATGTTTGGAGAACCAGCCCCACTGTAGCCCAGGACTGGAGTCAAGGCAAGAAAAGGACTGGGATGTGGCTACAGCAGGACTGGGCTGGGTCCAGGCAGGAGCTCTGCCCTAGTCCCTTACGCAGCCGAGGTGGAGATCTTGTCTGAGGTGTCTGAGCATGGGGATGGGCCAGCCAAAGCTGCAGCTCAGGACAAGGGCCCTGCTGCTGCAAAACCTGCCCTCTCATCCACCCTCCTCCAGCACTGACCCACAGCCAACCTGCCAAGATCACTGAGGCACCCATCTGAACAGGGCACACTGACCAGTGTCCTGGGCACTGGCAGCTGGGAGGCTCCTCCCAGAACAAGCATGCACTTCGGCCCCTCCACCTAGGACATCTGAATACTGAGAGTAGGTGGATTGTTTCAACCCTGTTCATGCTAGTCATACCAATGATCTTATTTACATTACTTAATTATTCTGTAAACCAATGAAACAGGAGTGCAAAAAGAGAGAGAGACATTGCTTCCTCAGAACCCACTCTGAATGGTCTGAAAAGACTGGATGAAAGCAACCTGTTAAGACAGGAGGTATTGTTCAGTGTCCAATTCTTTGCGATCCCATGGACTGCAGCATGTCAGGCTTCCCTGTCTTTCACCACCTCCCGGAGTTGGCTCAAATTCATGTCCATTGAGTTGATGATGTCATCCAACCATTTCATCCTCTGTTGCCCTCTTCTCCTTCTGCCCTCAATCTTCCCCAGTATCAGGGTCTTTTCCAACGAGTCAGCTGTTCACATCAGGTGGCCAAAGTATTGGAGCTTCAGCTTCAGCATCCGTCCTTCCAATGAATATTCAGGGTTGATTTCCTTTAGGATTGACTGGTTTGATCTCCCTGCAGTCCAAGGGACTCTCAAGAGTCTTCTCCAGCACCACAATTTCAAAGCATCAATTCTTCAGCACCCAGTCTTCTTTATGGTCCAACTCTCACATCTGTACGTGACTACTGGAAAAACCATAGCTTTGACTATACTGACCTTTGTTGGCAAAATGATGTCTCTGCTTTTTAATGCCTAAAAAGGTTTGTTGTAGCTTCTTTTCAAAGGAGCAAGTGTCTTTAATTTCATGGCAGTAGTCACCATCCACAGTGATACTGGAGCCCAAGAAACCTCAATTTTTAAAAATGTTCAAAGTTGGTATAAATGATGAGGGAACCCTTTGCAGTCCAACCCAAATCAAGGAGGCTCTGTGCTTTTCAGGTGAGAGATGCCAGGCCAGGTTGGGTCAGGGGAACCCAGAAGAAATGAAAAGTGGGCAAATGTGGTGACAAAGACAGTCACACACGCAAGAAAGGAGGCTGACAGAAAATAGGACAGCTGATCTGGGTGACTGCAGTCGGAGAAGTCAGATGCTAGAGGAAGCTGGAAGCCTGTGCAGTGAGAGGTGAGCACCATTCAGAAAAATCCCATGAGAATGAAAACACAGCAGAAGACCCAGAAGAGCTGGGGCTTTCTGTGTGTTGCTCATGGCTGCCTCCCTGGCACCTGGAAAGATGCCTGGGATTCAGTAGACACAAATACTTGGTGAAGGAACGAACGGATAGACAGTATCGGCTGTTGGGGTAGTGTTTCCAGAAGGCAGGTTCACTTTGGGGTGGAAACGCAAGTTTGCCCTGAGTGCCCGGAATAGTGTCTCCCACGTGGGAGGGGACAAGAAAAGATATGCAGGAGGAGGTCTTTGAGCTTAACAGCAACCTCCTGAAGTCAGGAAGGAGGTCAGTAAGGATCTGATTCAATCACCCTCCAACATCCCCATCAAGGAGTTAGCGTGGAATGAAACCTTCACTCCAGTAACCAGTTCTTCATTTCCTGGGGCTGAGTGCTTCCGATGTGCTGTGGCTTCTGGAACATTCTTTCATGCGTGTGTGTGCTAAGTCACTTCAGTCATGTCCTCTCTGTGACCCCATGGCCTGCAGCCCACCAGGCTCCTCTGTCCATGGGATTCTGGGATTCTCCAGGCAAGAATACTGGAGCGGGTTGCTGTGCCTTCCTCCAGGGGAATCTTCCTGACCCAGGGATTGAATCTGTGTCTCTTACATCTACCTGCATTGGCAGGCAGGTTCTTTACCACTAGTGCCACCTGGGAAGCCCATTCTTTCATATATTCAGTCAAAACCTGACTCGAATTTTACTGCTGCAAACCAAAAAGGATAACTTTAATTTTGACTGAAAAAGGAATTGTTGACTAAGTGCAAGGGAGAGCTGAGCTTTGGAAGGGAAAAAAAAAAGCACATTGTAACGCAGAGCTGGGAGCTCCTGGGCAAGATGTGCCAGACAGAGCCCACAGCAGGTAGGTTTATCTAATCGCCATAATTCCTGACTCTGAGGTCCTGTCGCGCAGGGCGGTTTTCGAGGAAAAAACACATTTCATAAAGACAGCTCCATGTTAGGCTCCACTCTTGCTTCCTCACAGAGGCCACCGTACTTCCTTCTCATCACTTCCTGAGCTCGTCTTACAGGTGAGGAAACTGGTGAAGCTTCTCCAAGGGGAGGGTCTGATCCCCCAGTGAGTAAAGACATCAATGGGAGAAAATTGAGTCACTGTTCAGAAGTTTACCCTGAGTCTCAGCGTGAGAGAAAATCACCTGTGTGGACACAGCCCACAGAACGTCATACAACAGACTTCCCTCTGCAAAGATGGATGATTCTAGAAAATCACTAGATTCTATCTGGAAAGTTTTGGCCATTCATAATAAGGGAACCAACTGAGAAATCCAGATAAATAAGCACCTATGAAACTGGAAGAAATAGGAAATTTTAGAAAATCTCTAATGTATATCCTCATTGAAATTCAAGGAGCTTTTACTGCTGTGAAGCTACAGCAAGAGGTTATGAAGAAGAAACAATTTGAGATCAGATAAATCAGACAAAAGATTAAACACACAATAGCTGAAGTAAAGAAACAAAGCAAAGCACATTAGATGATAAACTTTAAAAAAATCAGAGGATGCACAAAAGTAATCAAAAGGATACTCAGGAGACAGAATATACACATATCTGAATTCCCTGAAGGAGGCTCCAGGGTAAAGAGAAAACCAATAATTAAAGTCATAACAGAATGCCTTGAGGGCATTTAATAAATCTACCATGCAATCTAGAAACTCTTAAGCAAAAGAGGAAAGGAAGAACTGAAGCTGCAAATTAATATCTCAAGCCAACTTTCTGCATCTGATTTAATGGGGAAAGATCAAAAGTAATCACAGTAAAATGAGAACAAGCACATCACTAGCATTTAACACAACCCAACTCTCATACACAGGACACAGCAGGAATGAGAAAGAAAAGACACAGCCACAGGGATGAAGGAGACAAAGGGCTTTGTTATCTGCAGCTGATAGAATCGTCCACTTGGAGATCATGGGAGAATCAACTGAAAACCATCAGTACCAGTGAGGGGAGGAGTCAGTTACAAATTATATAGTTTAAAAAATATCTAGTTAAAAAATACAGTGAACGTTCACTTCAGCAACACACATCCTAAAATTATAAGGACTCAGAGAAGATTAGTGTGGAGGATGACATGCACGTTCGTTAAGTTTTCCACGTTAAAAAGAAGAAAAAGCATGCCTATATACATGAAAAAGTAATAAAAATATAAACCTGGGCGTAAACTCAATAAACAGAAGAAAAAGGAGAAGAAATATGTGGACTATAGAGAAAGACAAAAAGGAAGGCTCACAGAGGCGGCCACATTTCTGGACGGAAAGACTTTGCAAAAAGTCAGTATTTCTGGAGGGACAAGTAGGGAGAGTGCCCTCCTCTGAACCACAGGTTCCCAGAGAGGAACCCTGAAAGCCACCAAACCCTGATGACCATGTACCTCTGGGAATTATAGGGTCACGAAACTGCTGCTGCTGCTGCTAAGTCGCTTCAGTCGTGTCCGACTCTGTGCGACCCCATAGACAGCAGCCCACGAGGCTCCCCCGTCCCTGGGATTCTCCAGGCAAGAACACTGGAGTGGGTTGTCATTTTCTTCTCCAATGCTAGGTAGCCTCAAGGAATCCAAGACTTTTATCATAGCAGTACCAAGTTTAAAACCTCCTCACAGTGGCGTCACCCTGGACAATGCAGAAGTTAAAGCTATTTCCTGGTCAGTCAGTGATGGAGGGGTAAAGAAAATGTGGTTTACATACAAGGGAATATTACTCAGGCTTGAAAAGGCTCTCTCCTAGGGCCTGGCCATAACCTCTGATTGGGTCTCCCCATCCATTAGTCCAGTCTGCACAGGCAGCCAAAATGCTCCTTCTAAAATGAGGTCAAGTCCAGAAGAATGGATAAAGAAGATGTGGTACACATATACAATAGAATACTACTCAGACATTTAAAAGAATGAAATAATGCCATCTGCAGAGACATGGATGGATTTACGGTCATACTGAGTGAAATAAGTCAGACAGAGAAGGAGAAATATCATATGACATCCCTTATATGTAGAATCTTAACGCATGATACAAAACAGAAACAGACTTACAGACTTAGAGAACGAAATTATGGTTGCCGGGGAGGGGGAAGGGATAGTTAGGGAGTTTGGGATTGATATGTACACACTGCTGTATTTAAAACGTATAGCACAGGGAACTCTGCTCAGTGTTCTGTGGCAACCTGGATGGGAAGGGAGTTTGGGGGAGAGTGGACACGTGTATGTACGACTGAGTCCCTTTGCTGCCCATCTGAAACTAACACAACATTGTTAATTGACTAGTAGCAGTGGTATCCAACTCTTTTGCAATCCCATGGACTGTAGGGATCTCATCCATGTTTGTTCATGGAGCTCCACGGACGGGGGAATCTCTGTCTTGCCCCGAGGTTGCCCTGTTGCCTAAAATAGTGTCAGACACACAGAAGGCACTCAAAAATGTTTGTTGACCTAATTGCATGAATGTCAAAAGCACCTCTAGTCAGAGTGGGGGCTCCCAGAACATGAGTCAGTGTGTGGACGAGGCTGCCATCTAGTGTTGGGACCCCTTGCAGCTCTGGAAGGGGGGTACCTAAAAGGCTTAGCATCTCTTGGGGCCCTGGGATGTGCAGTTAGGGGTATCAAGGAGGACAGCCATCTACCACCAGGGGCCACCCCATTCTCTAAGCCCATGCCCATCAGTTAAGACCAGATCTGCATCACAGACACTGGAGGGAGAAAAGGAAGAAGCAGGTGTCTGGGCTGGGCTCTACCACAGAGATGTTATAATACTGATTCCAAATCAGTTGGGAGGAGCAAGCGTTCAGTGTGGAAAAGGGCGGGCATGGAGAAGACAAAGTAACGCTCGTGTGACCTCCCTAAAGTGTCGTGATCTGGACGAAACACTGCCTTCTCCTAGAGGCTGTGGTGAGGTTGAGCGAGGCCAAAACCTGGCTCGAGGTGGGGTGGGGGAGGGTACCAGGTAGGGCTGGACCACCTGCCCCATCCACACCCCCTCCCTGCCTTCCAGTGATTGCTCTGGGTACTGCAGATGGTGACAGGGCCCTGGGGATGCTCGGGCCTGGACATCAGAATCCAGAGACAATCCAGCCCCTTTACCAAGCTCTCCCAGCACCCAGGTTAGACAGCACATTAGTAGCAGTTGCCATCCATATGATCAGTACTACCTAAATAGTGAGCATTTTCTTCTGTGCTAGGTTTGAGGGCTCCTCCCCAAGGACAGATTGATTCCCAGCAAAGGGTACAATACAGGCTGCTCACAGGTTTAACTGCTATGAGTTTAAAACCACAACACTGTATAATTGTTTCATGACAGGATCCCTTCCAAAATTAATATACCTGAAAGAAAACAGATTATACCATCCCACGCCAAAGCCAAATGCTGTGGTCCATAAAGAGAATTCTGTCCCCTAAGTGTTTACATACAATTTATAATTGTATCTTTCCTTTAGGAGGAAATCAATCACGTACTGCTAGTATTTTCCTTCTTTTCTTTAGTTTCATTTTTGTCTTTACAGTTGAATCTATAGAGAGTGGTGGTGACTCCGGTGAGCTCCTGATGAGGTGCCCTTGCTAACAGTGAGTCACCTTCTTCTTTGTCTCAATGGTACTGAGATATTAAAACCCCACTTATTACTAGTGCCAGTGCTCTCATCCCCCTGGTTTTTGTGCACATAAAATAAAGACAAAGTGTGAGCTGATACTCATAGAACCACCTAACACGACTGCCCAATGGCAGGGGTGCTGGCACCTGCAGCAGAGACAGACCTGCTGATGGGTGACCCGCTGGCCAGTGCTCCTAATGGCTGGTTTGTCAGCTGATGCACGGGTCTGAATTCACAGGAATGGGTCAGACTGGGGATATGTGACCATGTACAAACGCGCCAGCTGTACAAAAGCTGATATGAAAATATTAAGGACTACCTGCACTTAAACCCAAAAGCTCCACAGACAAGTGCAATTTTTAATCCAACTTGATTAAGTCAAAGGATATAACTTCATTACAATCAAGGTAATCTCATTACATTCAGGAATTTGAATGATAACTCTTGGAATATGTTCCAAATAGCCCATCACAGTTTATGAAGCATTCACAGACCTTTGCTGTGACATCACTGAGCTGAAGATCTGTACGTATTTCCTCAATGTGAGAATAAGAAAACTAAAGCCCATGGAGTGAGGAAACCAGTAAAACTGGTTTTACAAAGTCTTTCTCTAGAATCCTGAATAAAGGGAACATGTGCTATGATTAAGCAGTTAAATTACTGACAAACAAATGGTTAAGACACACACTAAAAGGCAAGTAGAAGAGGAAGGATTGGACTAAAGCAAAATAAAATTTAGGTTATAATCCGTCTTGTCCAGGCTATGGCTTTTCCAGTAGTCATGTATGGATGTGAGAGTTGGACTATAAAGAAAGCTTAGCATCAAAGAATTGATGCTTTTGAACTGTGGTGTTGGAGAAGACTCTTGAGAGTCCCTTGGACTCCATGGAGATCCAACCAGTTCATCCTAAAGGAAATCAGTCCTGAGTGTTCATTGGAAGGACTGATGTTGAGGCTGAAACTCCAATACTTTGGCCACTTGATGCAAAGAACTGACTCATTGGAGAAGACCCTGATGCTGGGAAAGACTGAGGGCAGGAGGAGAAGGAGATGATAGAGGATGAGATGGTTGGATGGCATCACTGACTCAATGGACATGAGTTTGGATAAACTCCGGGAGTTGCTGATGGACAGGGAGGCCTGGTGTGCTGCAGTCCATGGGGTCGCGAAGAGTCAGACATGACCTAGCAACTAAACTGAACTGATTCTGTTTTTAATTTTTAAAGCAATGTCTGTATGTGTTTTTAACATTTTGAAACAGTATAGACAGATCTAATATGGTAGGTCTCCTTCCCCACCACTTTCAATACTCTCTTCAAAGTAACATCCCTATATCCTTCCAGGAAAACAGTTATGATTTCAAAAATTAAATCATGTATTTAAAAATCAAAACACATGAGGTCAGACTATACACACCATCTTATTTTCCCCACTTAGTAATAATCTTTCCCTGTCAGTACATACAAATCTACAGTGTCCATTTTCATGGCTGCATACTACTCTGCTATACCAAAATGTCATTATGCAACCAGCCCTGGACTGATACACACTTGGGTATTTCCAGTGTTTTACTGTTACAATAATGCCACAACCAAACATCTTGTTCATGTATATAGGCATTCTTTTCAAGTGTATCAGTTCAGTTCAGTTCAGTCACTCAGTCACATCCGACTCTTTGCGACCCCATGAATCGAAGCATGCCAGGCCTCCCTGTCCATCACCAACTCCCAGAGTTCACCCAAACTCATGTTCCTCGAGTCGGTGATGCCATCCAGACATCTCATCCTCTGTCATCTCCTTCTCCTCCTTCCCCCAATCCCTCCCAGCATCAGAGTCTTTTCCAATTAGTCAACTTTTCACATGAGGTGGCCAAAGTACTGGAGTTTCAGCTTTAGCATCAGTCCTTCCAAAGAATACCCAAGACTGATCTCCTTTAGAATGGACTGGCTGGATCTTCTTGCAGTCCAGGGGACTCTCAAGTGTCTTCTCCAACTCCACAGTTCAAAAGCATCAATTCTTCGGCGCTCAGTTTTCTTCACAGTCCAACATAATGTTAAATCCTAACTGATAGAAATCCTTGGTGAAAGATCATACATGTTGCAAATGTAGATAGATTTTGCCAGATTGTCTTTGTCATCAGCAATATGTGGTGTGGCTCCCCTCACCCTTAATGAAATAAAAAATTATCAATAATTTTGTAGTTCTTTTTAAAATTTATTTTGGCTGTGCTGCATAGCATGTGGAATCTTATTTCCCTGGCCAGGGGTTGCACCTGTGTCCCCTGCTGTGGAAGCACAAAGTCCTAACTGGACCACCAAGAAAGTTCCTCAATCATTTTAATGTTACTAATCTGTTAGGAAATCACATATCGTAATTATTGCTCCGAATTATATCTTTTACCTCTAAGTAAAAAGAGTGAGACTTAGTATCTTTTTTCTATTGGCTGTACTGGGTCTTCATTGATGCTGTTGTCTTGTTGTGGAGTGCAAACTCTAGGGCTAACAGACTCAGTAGTCATGGTGCACAGGCTTAGTTGCCCTGCAGCATGTGGGATCCTCCAGCACCAGGGATTGAATCTGTGCCTCTACATTGGCAGGCAGATTCTTAATCATTAGACCACCAGGGAAGTCCCAACATCTTTCTAGTGGCTATCTGTATTTCCTTTTTATATGAACTACCCATTTTTCTTCTGTACTATTTTTCTTATTGATTTATACAAACTCATTGTAAATAAGCCCCCTTTGTTACATGTCTTGCAAATAATTTCCCCTTATTTACAAAGCAGCGTTTAATATTTATGTGATTTTTTTCACCAGTTCACTTTTGTGCTTGACTATGACTTTTCTGCTTGTTCTTTCCGAGGCCGAGACCACAAGTTGATTCTCTGATGTTTTCTTTCTGCACGTTCATGGTTTCACTTTTTAAGGTTTAAATTTTAATCTACTTTGAATTTATTCTGATGAAAGGCATGAGATACGGATTCAGCTTTATTTTTTCCTAAAGACTCAATTAGTCGTTACTTGTGAGTGAATTGTAATCCTACATGGAATCCTCCAATCCTGTGGACTGTCTGCTCCACTGAATAGTCCTCCCCCAATCGCTGATGTTTCAGAAACTTCCTGGTTATCTGAGAGTATTTATTCTTCTAGATTAGGGTTTATCAACAGCGCACTACTGACATTTCTGGCAGGACCCTTCCTTTCTGTGAGGGGCTATCCTGTGCCTTACAGGAAGTTCAGCAGCACTGCTGACCTCTTCCCACTAGGTGGCAGTATCGCGCCCCCAGTGATGCCAACCAAACCTCTCTGCAGACTGTCGGTGGTTCCCTGGGTTGGGGTAAAGGGCAAAATCGCCTGAGGTTAAGAACTGCTGTTTCATATAAATCGCTCTCATTTTATCAGTGTTTCTGCTCTCGAATTCCCACTGATACTATCACTGAGATGAAAACAAATTCATAGGATACCTCAGACATTTGTTTTATTTAACATATCTACTAAATTTAATCTTTGTTATATTTAGTCTTATTCAAGAACCAGGTATATACCCTTCTACTTATGCATACCTTCATTTATGTCCTTTAAAAGGAGTTTTAAAATTTTTTTTAAATATAGGTCCTGGTCATATTGTTTGTGTGCATGCATGCTCAGTTGTATCCAGCTCTTTGCAACTCCATGGACTGTGGCTCTTCTGTCCACGGAATTCTCAAGGCAATAATACTGGAGTGGGCTGCCATTCCCTTCTCCAGGGGATCTTTCCTACCCAGGGATCAAACCAGCGTCTCCTGCATTGGAGGTGGATTCTTTACCCACTGCGCTACCTGGGAAGTGCCAATATTAAGCTTATTTACCTTTTTCATTCCTTTATAAATGGGATTATTTCTTATGTTATTATCTTTCCTAACTAGTTACTGATGAGAAAGCTATTGGTATTTCACATTCTATAATCAGCCACACACTGAACTCTTATCATATCTAACACATTTTTAGGACATGATAAGGTTTTTCTAATGATACAACTTTCAGGAAATTCTAAGCATACAATGTTATTGTCTGCATAAAATCACCATTATATTCTAACATGAACACCCTCCTATGGCTCTCATGTATCACTGCCTAGCTTAATACTTGAAGAAAAAATTGGTGATGGGCAACCTTAAGTCATTCTTGATTTTAATGGAAATACTTCTAAGATTTCACCATACAGCATAATGCTGGTTTTGGCTGGAGATACATACATTTCATATCACTAAAGAAGTACCCATACACTTGTAATCTACCGAGAGTTGTTTTTTTTTCTCTCATAAAGACGTGAAAGTGAAATCAAAGAATGCTCTCTTTGTCCAAGGCATGTTCCATCTCTATCCGGATGACCTCATGGTTTTCTTCTTTAGCCTATCAATATTGTGTGATGGATTATATTCCTGAATTTCCTGGTAAGCCAATCTTGGATGCCATAAATCCACTTGGTTTTGATATGTACTATTGCTGTTAATTTGTTGAATTCTACTTGCTAAAATTTTCACCTCACGTTTTTACATCAATATTTTGAGAGTGAGGTCAGTCGGTTAGTTTTTTAATGGTTCTTTGTTAACTTGTAAAAGTCTTAGGCCGGCTTGATAAAAAAATATATTGTACTTTCATATGCTGTATTTTAAAAACAAAATGTGTGAGGGCTTCCTGGTGGTTCAGTGGTAAAGAATCCACATGCCAATGCAGGAGACACAGCTTCCAGCCCTGATATGGGAGGATCCCACATGCCATGGAGCATCTAAGCCTGGGAGCCACGACTATTAACCCTGCGCTCTAGAGCCTGGGAGCCACAACTGCTGAGGCCCATGCTAGAGCCTGTGCTCTGCAACAAGAGAAGCCACTGCAGGGAGAAGCCTGAGCACAGCAACTAGAGTCGCCCCTGCTCACCGCAAGTGGAATAAAGCTTGAGCATCAAGAAATAAAATTATTTAGAAAAACCAAATGTGTTTATATTAAATATGAAACCAGTCTTTTGAAAAGTAAAACAGTTGTAGAGAAACATGAGGCCATTCCCACATCATAAAAAAGTCACACATATTCTTTACAGATTCAACTTTTTGAAAACTGAGTAAATTAAAATTTACCTTTGGAAAGCTAATCTGTGAAAAAGTCATAAGCAGGCTACCATTAAACCCCTATCATAAAGGAATATTTCAGCTGTTCCCATCTTGGATGACGGAGCAATACATTACTATTATTTATGGGCCTGCATTGTGAGCTGGACCACGGAAAGCTCAGTTTTCTTATCTAAATGATGCAAAAGAAAATGAAATATATTCTTTGATGTTTTAAATTTCCAATGCTCTGAATAATGGATTAAAACAAAACAAAACAAAACAAAAAAACCTTTTCTGTTTCTCAAGAAACTGCTAACACAGAGAATGCCCACGGCTTTCAGCGGCCACCAGCGTCTGAGCGACGGTAAGCAGCCTTCAGATCTTCCTGGTCTCCACAGGACCCAGGACGCAAGCTGGGCAGCTCCACCAGGGACCTGCGGGCCCACGCACTCGTCTACACGGCAGCACCAAGACCCCAAGACAGCCCCACCGCCTGTACCACTCTGCCTGGATCCCCACGAAGGCCACACGTGCAAAGTGACGGACAAACAGAGGGGCGGAGGGACACACAGGGCTCCCCCACCGCCTCCTTGTCCCCTTGTCTGTCTCCCCAGACATCGGGAAACTCCTCCCCGGCCCCTCCCCAGTTGTGGAATGTTGTCGCCTAAAAGCTTCTGACTCAAAGTGGTCCTGACAGACCTGACGGGTGAAGAGGGAGTGAAGCCCTGAGATGCTTTCAAATGGACAAGAAAGGGCTGCCAGGGTTCCTCCGCCCTGGGCTCCCCACGTGCCCCGCCCCTCCCTGGACCCCACCCACTTACTCCCACCTCTCTGAAACCCTCCCACCTGCCCGCCCCCACTGCCTGAGTCTCTCCTTGTCCCCACTCCCTCCTACCTGAGGGGCCCCTCAGGCGGCTCTCGGTGAGTTCGGAGATGGCCCCGGACGTGGACGTCTTTTTCAGCCGAGCTGCTGCCCGGAAGCTGGCGGCCGCCCGGGCTTGTTGAGGGTGTCCTCGCTGCTGGCCCGCTTGAGCTGACAGAGGTGGGAGAGAGAGGAGAAGAGATGTATTTTCGGGAAGGAGCGCCATAAACCGGTAAAGCACGAGCAGGCCCCACATGCCCACCCCGCTCCTCGGGCAGCGGTGGGCCGGAGGGAACAACGCAGAGTGGACAAACCCGGATGCCCCTCTGGTCCTGGCGCGGTCATCCAGCACTGCTTCAGAGATTGCTGTAAGGTCGTGGGGAGTCATCACCCACCAATCACATTTAAATAATGAAGTTTTAAAAATATGATGTGTGTTTTATGTATTTATTTGGCTGAGACAACCCCACCCCCTCAGGCCAACCAGGGATGGAACCCATGCCCCGTGCATTGGAAGCAGGGAGTCAACCACTGGACCACCAGGATGGTCCCAATGTATTATTATTTTTTTCTTAAAAGACTGGGAACCACCAGAAAAAGAACTATATGGCACACAGAAATCAGGATAGAGCGACACACAAGAAATTCAAAGACAATGAAAAGTAGCACAAAAACCTCTGGAGGTTCTTCCCTTCTCAGAGGGAAGAGAAACAAACAAGTGAACATCCACAGATGCCCACCCCAAGCGCTGGCAGGCAACCCCATACACACCATGTTCAGATAGAGGAGAGGGACTGCTGTGGGGCCAGAAGAATGGTTAAGGATGGCAGAAAGACAGCAGGACCCCTGCTCCTCATCTGCCTTCTTCCCTGGCATGGAAGGCAGAGAACAAACATTTGCTGAAAGTTATTGAAGTGTGTGTGGGGCCGGGAGGTGGCCCTAAATGAGCTCACACTCTGGCCCAGGTAAACCATACCTGAGCTGAAGGAGAAAAACCACAAATAAGTTCTCCCAACCACAGAGTCTTGGTTAAAGATGGCTGTGGAGGGATCCTTCTAGAAGATGAGGCAGGCAGGTGTCTGGAGCCTCTGCAAACACACATGACACTGAGAAACAGCATGAAAATTCCCTCCAATCAACGGAGACCTGGAGCAGGAAGGCAGGGCCACCACACTTGTGAGGGGCTCCATCCTGCTCTAGGGCCACTTCCTGAAGGTTAAGGAGCCCAGAGAAGGAGAACGGGGAGGGGGTGGAACAGAGAGCCTGGGGCCCCTCCTCTCACCACAGCCCCCAGAGCTGCTCCCGCCATCCTGGACACTGTGCTCCGAAGGCCTAGTGCCAGGCTGGAGCTGGGCGTCTACCCTTAGTGCATGCAATGTGCCGAATCCATGGGCCAGAGTGCACATGGGCCACAGCGGAGTGGGCGGCCTGCTCTCAGGGTCAACAACCAGCAAAGGGACTAGTTCCTGTGTGGTGACTCAGAACAGGTCATGAACAGTGAAGAAAACAAAAACAGGAGGTGTGGGCGTCCTTACGGAGCAGGTGCCCTGGGCCAGGCCTGGAGGACCAAGTAGATGGGGGATGTCCCTGAGGCTGCAGGTGTACGCTAAGAGCTGGGGGCAGGGAGCAGGGTGGGGGAAGGAAAGGGGGAGCACATGAGGCCAGGGCAGGACCCTCCCAGCTCCCCGGAGAAATAAGGATGAGGAGAAGCAGTGACAAGGATTTGGACGTGATAAGCAGACAAAAGGGAAACCCATGTGTTCCAGCCAGGCGAGCCATCCAGTTGAGTCTGCTGGAGAGACCCCTCTGTGAGCAGAAGTGAAGGAGGGATCGGGCGGGGTGGGGGAGGGGAGAGAGGAGTCAGCTGGAAGGGCAGGCAGGGGTGGGAGGAATAGAGAGAGCACCTGGGGAGGTGGAAGGAAGGCAAAGTCAAGTTCTTGCTGTGAAGGCTGGGTGGTAAGCCTGTTTAGAGGGTCGGAGGCAGAATTTAGGGAACAGACAGGAGCTGATGACATACGGGAGCCTGGGTCCTTCTAGGTCCTTGACTCACATGTTACTTCTGATTGAAAGCACAACTCAACTACATTGGATTTGACAAAGCGCATTAACTAACTCGCTTGAGGCTGCGTGGGTGAGGCAGGACTAGGAGGCAGGCCCAGGACTGCGTTTCCAAGGCCTGTATGATTTTCACTGAGCTGCAGCCCAGGAGGAGCCATGAGACGCCAGGGACACCACCGGGGCTTGTGGACAGGGCTGAAGGAAAGCCATGTCACGTGGGCAGCACAGGGTGGCAGCTTAGGACACCAGCTCTAAGTCCAGACTTGGAATCCTGTGTTGGAATCTTGGTTCTGCCTCTTACTGGCTGTGTGACCCTGGGCAAATCACTTTACCTCTCTGTGCTTTTTTTTTTTTCTGTGCTTTTGTTTCTTCACCTGATAAACAGATCAAGCCATGGTACGGATCTGAGTGAACTCTGAAGCCCTCTTCTGAGTTCCATTTTACCAGCTGTACCCAACTTCCTTGGCCTCTTCTTGGACTTTGGGGTCCCAACCTGTATTATAAAAAGATCTGATCCCATCCTTCACTGGCAAAAGGATAAGACAGACGTGCTCCAGGCCAGTGACGTGCTGTTTCCCTAGTGCAGCATGGCCCATTTGGGTGGCAGCAAAGCTTTTACAGGGAGCCCTTGTATATTACATTTCTCCTGCACCTTCCACGAGGAATTCCTTTGGAGAAAGATTCACTGCTTAGTACTTTCCCAGAGGCAGGACATACAGACTCCAGATTGATCCTTCCTGTCCTCTAAGGCAAACAGCCAAAGACTCTCTTATTATTTCTGGGAGGCAATATCAGACACAGAACATTTCCACTGGGCCAGGAGAAGGAAATGGCAATCCACTCCAGTATTCTTGCCTGGAGAATCCATGGACAGAGAAGCCTAGTAGGTTACAGTCCACAGGGTCACAAAGAGTCAGACACGACTGAGTGACTTCACCTTACCTCAGAGCCTAAGAGGAGCCAGGAGATGCAGGCCACACTGCTGGAGTGAGGTTACTAATTCATCTTCCTCTGTTCATGGCTGCATTCTTGGCTTTGTTTCCTGGTCATCGAATGCAGCTTGGGCACCACCCGAGAGCTCTGGTTTGTTATACAAGATCCCTACGAAAGCACTGGTCTTGCTTTGATGTGTTTAATAAGTATTTTCACCAATGCTTCCACTGATACTTAAGCTGCTGAGCACCTGTACATGAAAGCTTACAAAGGAAAATGTCTGAACAGCTCACAGATTCATGCAGCGAAGATATTCCTTCAATTCCACAAAGACAGGGATGGGGGATGTCAAAGTTCTCAAATAATCGCACAAAACACAATCTGGTCTTTCAAGGTGGAGAACATGTTAACGGTTGGAGCAGTGGTTCTCAAACTTCAGGGTCTGTCAGAATCCTAAGGGTCTGTTAAAACACAGACAATGCCTGCACCCAGCCCCAGTGCCCCTGCCAAGTTTCTGATCCCCTAGGTCTGGGTGGGGCCTGAGGATCTACATTTCGGACGAGTTCCCAGGGGATGCTGGTACTGCCACTGTGGGTTCCACACTTTGAGAACCAAAAGGTTTTAGAGTAGCACTGTCAGTGGAAATATTATACAAGCCATGGGCCTAAGTTTACATGGTCTGGGAGGAACATTAAAAACATAAGTGAAACAGGCAACCTTAAATTTAGTGATGTATTTTCTGGATGCAATACATTCCAAATATTATCAATTAATGTAGAACACACAGATGAAGTCTTTTTCTTTTTTGCACTCGCTCTTCAAAACCTGATGTGTGTCTTGCACTCACAACACCCTTCAGGGCTCATCACCGCCATGGGGGGCTGGTGGTTCCTGCTTCAGGCAGTGCAACTGTGGAGCATTCTTTCCTGAAGGACAACAGGAGTGACCCAGTCCCCAAGACTCAAGGAGAACATAAACCATGAGACTGCTTTACGGTGACCCTGAGCCCCAGCCACAGGAAACTGGATGGGGTTAACACATGACTCGTGCCCACCAAGCAGAGACCTTTCCCAATACTTTGCTTGTTGCTTTCTTTCAACCAACCAGAAGCAAGCATTAGCTGGGCCCTCCAAGAAATTGGGGAGGCACAGGCAGGACTGACAGCCACACTTCATACCATGTGACAAAGAAGATGACAAAGAAGCAGAGAAAGGTGATGTGTAGCCCCGGGGAGTCCCGGTCCATGGTCCCGGTCTCTCTATGCTCCGGTCTTGCACCTTTGTCCTGCACAGTGACCTGGAACCTCAGATGTCTTCCATAGATTTCTCTTCTGTTCAAGTCAATGTTCTGTCATTTGTGACGAAGAGGGTCCTGACTAACAGACGTGGGCCTTTTAGTGGCTGGTGTGACATGGCCTGTCTGCATCCAGGAGCTCGGGGGGCTTTCCTCCCTGTGCCGGGCTGTGCCATGAGGAGGATTCACAGTAGCCCCCTACCCCTGCCATCCCATCCAGGCTCCTGTTCCTCCCCACACACATCTGCTCCTCCACGGCTCCACAGCTCAGGCCAGCGTCTGAAGCAGGGTCTTTCATTCTACTTTCAGTGCATGTGTTTTAGTTTTCCTGTTTTGGGCCAGTGAAAACATATCTGTCTACACTTACATGTGTCCATCTCCTGCAAAGCAGTCCTAGGTAATGTGTGTGTGTACTCAGTCGAGTCTGACTCTTTGTGACCCCATGGACTGTAGCCCACCAGGCTCCTCTGTCCATGTGATTTCCCAGGCAAGAATACTGGAGTGGGTTGCCATTTCCTCCTCTAGGGGATCTTCCTGACCCAGGGGTTGAACTCACGTCTCCTGCACTGGCAGGAGAGTCTTTACCACCGAGCCACCCGGGAAGTCCTGTAAAGCAGCCGTAGTGAGATGTTGACCATGGCGTCCAGGTGGTGAGATGTCGTGTTCAGTGTATAATTCAGCTTCTCTGAGTGCTCAGATTTCAGCAGTAAAATACCTGAGGGGAAGCCACTTGCTTTTCTGTCAATGTCTGTCGCCTCTTTGTCTTCTGTGCTCTGGGTTTTGTCTTCTTCCTCTGCCCACAGAGGCAGAGAGGAGAGGAGGGTCAGAGAGTACGGAGGTGCAGCTCTCGGCTATTCCTTCCCCCAACCCCAGCACCTTCTTTCACAGGTTCAGGCCTGGTGACCCCAAGGACCAGGACAAGACCTGAGAGCCTCCAGAGGAGTGAGTGTCTGTGTCTCCCCCGATGTCCTCCCACTGGAACCAGTTTCCAAAACACACATCCATCAAAGGCAGAAACGGCTACCATTTTACTGGTTCATCATCAGTAGGAAACACACCTGAGCTTCACCTGTGATTAAACACTGCTTGAAAATATTTTAATATATTCCAGAAGTTCTCAGGGTTAGTTATGGGGGAAATGTATCTATTCATTTAAAATCCACATTGAAGATGTCTCCCAATATGTCAAAGACAATAAAAATTAAAATGATGGAAATATTGGTCAGGGCAAGGATAACAGAATAATGATAAACAAAATTATGTGCAGGGCACTATCCACACTTACGTCTCCAGGGCAGATATAGTCCTCACCCCCATCTCAGAGCAGCCACACAGCCTGCCTAAGGTTCCACAGCCAGGAGCAGGCAGAGCTGGGGTCCTGATGCGGCCTGTCTGACCCCCTCCTCAGCAAGCTGTTCCTACACCCACTGCCCCTGCCAGGCATTCAGCCCACACTGAGCACTGCCAGGGAGCAACAGGGCAGCACAGGGGGAACCCAGAAGCTGTGTGCACGCAGCTCAGGGAGCCAGGATTGGCGGGGTGGGAGGACACTTTACTCCCCTCTGAATGGGTGGGGAGAGCCTGGAGGATTTTAAACAGAGGAGTGACTTGTGTTGACTTGTGTTGAAAAGACCACCCGGCTTCTGTTGAGAATGGAACGTAGGCTGCAAAGTCAAGAGCAGGCAGGTGGTCCCTGGGATGTTTTGCAGGTGGACCATGGGATGTGAGGAAAGGAGGGTTTGGGAATGATGTCAGGGCTCTGCCTGAGAGACAACAGGATGGAGTTGCTATTTACTGGAATGGGGAGAGTCTAGAGGAGCAGGTTTGCAGGCAGGAGAGACAGAGGGGAAGGAGAGCAGTCAATGTTGAGTATGTCACCTTCAAGGGGCCTTCCAGACACCCAGGAGGTGGGTTACAAAGGCAGCCGAAGGAGTGCTGGCTGGAGACACAGATCCAGGTGTCACCCCCATGCGTTGTCAGAATTCATGAGTGGACGCTGTCACCTACAAGAACTGTCCTCACCAGGAACTGTGCCATTCCTCAGGGAGTGTGGCAGAATTTTGTGGGTGTGTCTTTAACTGTCACCGTGATTGGAGGCGGTACTGGCGTCTACCCAGTGGGAGGATGGAGACCCCAGACATCCTTCAAAGTACCTGGCAGCCTGGCATAAGGAACTGTCTGCATCCACATGCTTCACAGGTCCCTCAGACACTCACAGAGCTGGAGCGTCTTTGATTGTTATCCCAGTGGAGAGCACCCCTTTGTTTTACGTATAAAGACAATGTGTTTCTTGTAAGACTTAAAGATACACTCAACTTTCTAAGAACAAGGAAGAGACTGCACTTGGGTTCACAACTTCACCAAGAGTGCTCAGCATTCAAACCATCACCCCATCCTTCCCGGTGCCCGAGTCATCAACATGATGACCCTGAATCTGTCTACCTGGAGCGGCCACATCCATGGGGCACCAAGAAGCATCACAGGAGCCACGCACAGGCAGTTGCAGGTGGAAACATGATGATTTAATTATAAATGATGTTCCTTCTATAGTTAGGATGCTACAATGATTTCTCCAGAGTGTGTATGTGTGTAGGCCAGTGACAAGGTCTCTGAGTTTCATCTCAGGGTGTAAGAAAGTGCCCCAGTCCACTTATGTTAGGAACCCCGGGGGGTGAGGAAGAGCCAGCAGGGGGAGACCCCCAGGGGCTGCCCTGGTTGGGGGAGGGGAACCTTGAGAGGAGAAGCCCAGATGCAGGCCAGTGGGGCAGTGACACCTGGACTATGAGGACCCTGGTGACCCTGAGCCTGTCCAGTGGACACTGGGGTCAGATTCTGGCTGGAGAGTCCACATGGTCCATGCAGGGGGTCGCCGTCTCTGTCCAACTAGATTTCCTCTCGAGCCCAGGGCACCCTGACTGCAACCCCTTTGCTCTGTGCCTTCAGGTCAAGCTATGCTGGGGCCCTCCTGGGGCCTGCTCACTGCCTCAGGGCACCCAGCAGCCCTGCCCGGTGTCCCATCCATACCTTGCTGAGTCGGGACTCAAAAGCCAGCGAGGTGGAAGACTTGGAGCTCTTCATGCCGGGAGAGGGGACGGGGGGAGGGGCCGGGGGCGGTCCACCCCGTGGCTCCCTGCCCTGGTCACTGGACTCCAGGGCTTGGCTGCACTCCCTCATGTTTGTCCCAAGGAATCCTTCTGTACAAAGAGTAGAAAAGAAAACCTGTGTGTCCACACTTTACAGAGCTTCACCATGCACCATGGGCATCACCGCTGTCATGGAGAACAAGCCTCCAGATGAGGATGCACAGAGAGCACCTTCCTCCTGAGATGGTACCTTCCCACCAGGTTCCTTTCTACAGCTTCACAACAGCTCTCATTGAACTACTGAAAACACACGTGCACCATTACCGATGTTCTGACATGGGTTGTGGTGGTTTAGTCACTAAGTCGTATCTGACTCTTGCAACCCCATGGGCTGACCACTAGGCTCTTCTGTCCATAGGATTTTCCAGGCAAGAATACTGGAGTGGCTTGCCATTTCCTTCTCCAGGGGATCTTCTCAACCCAGGGATCAAACCCAGGTCTCCTGCACTGAGGCAGATTCGTTACTGACTGAGCTATAAGGGAAACGTTATGACATTACTCTTCAGCAATGTGGAAATACCTGTATCTCCCCACATAAAACAGGTCAGCTGAAGTCGAGACATACTGTGTCTGTAAGCCTTGCCATTTTAGGGTTGACAGTCGAGCAACTTACATAATTTCCAAACAGACATAAATGAATTACTTGAAAATTCAATTTCACAGAAGCACAGCTTTTTTTTCTTCTTTCGGACAAAAATGGTATCAATTAAAAATTAATTGGGAAGATTTTGATCAGGCAGACCTGCCATTATAGGGTAGAGTTACTCAATTAAAATATTCTAGGAAAGACAGTTTGTGCAAAGGAGCAGGATGTGGTTAAAAACCTGAGGGAAACCCACGTCCAAAGGCAAGGAAGGTGCCTGTGTCCTGCCATCACTGCTGAGGAGGTGGGCCAGCTGGCCATGAACCTCTGAGCCCATTTCCCTCTCAGCAGCACAATGGGACTCCAACTGCCTGTCCTTGTGGATACTCACGACCAGGGAGGTGAGGTCAAGGACCAAAACCACAGATAAGAAACAAACTGGAAAGTGCACTTTAAAAAACACCACCAGGTGACTGGACTTCCCTGGTGGCACAGTCAGTAAAGAATCCACCTGCAATGCGGGAGACCTGGGTTTGATGCCTGAGTCAGGAAGATCTCCTGGAGGAGGAAATGGCTACCCACTCCAGTATTGTTGCCTGGAGAATCCACGGACAGGGGTCACAAAGAGTTGGACACAACGAGCGACTGAACCACCACCAACCACCAGGTGACAGTTACGCCCAGTGGCTGACCTCCTAGGTATTCAATCATGTCCAACTCTTTTGTGACCCCCATGGACTGTTACATAGACTGTAGCTCACTAGACTCCTATGTCCATGGGATTTCCCAGGCAAGAATACTGGAGTGGGTTGCCATGCCCTCCTCCAGGGGATCTTCCCAACTCAGGGACTGAACCCTCGTCTCCTGTGGCTCCTGCGTTGGCAGGCAGATTCCTTACCACTGCGCCACCTGGGAAGCCCCAGCACTCACAAGAGCCGGGTCTAATTAACTGCTCGCCTCCTGGATCATAGCTGGCGTTCAGCAGCCCTGGGCCACCTCCCCTCACTGCATCCCAGGACACCCCTTTCTGCCCCTGAGAAAATGAACAGGCTGCCTCCCCCAGCCTGGCGCAGCAGGAATGTCCTCCTGTTCTTGTCTCCTTTCTCGGGGACATCATTTCAACCAACAGCCTCCCAGCTGGGGCCACCCAGCCCCTGCTCCTACTTAAACAGCTTAGCTGGTGGCCAGTGTCCAAGACCATACCTGGCACTCATTCTGAGCACTGCTATCCTGGCAGCTGTGCCAATGTGACTACAGGTGAAAATAATATTTTAAGACAGCGATTTGTTTTCTAAAGCATTTCTGAGAAAAATTACTCACGATTTCAGTCATATGACTAGTTTAATAGTTTATTAGTCTCAGCTTGATTCGGGATATCACGATTTTTAAGATTCTGTATTTAAACAACCACTTCTTGTGTATGTCACGGATGTTTAGCACCAGCTATTTTTCTTTCTTGGCCCACAATTTTTAATGCTTGTTTCCACAGCAACAAGGAAGAATTCCTAGGTTAAGACCTATATAGCAACTCATTAGGACTCTCAATATAAAATGAATGAACATAGCCTGAGTGATTCTTGGAGAGAATTACTGATGAATTTTACCCATGACTGCAGAACCAACCAGTGAAATGTCAGTCTGACTCATGGAGACAACAAATAAAGTATCTGTTTAATCAAGGCACTCTTTCAGGTGATGACTGCAACTACTTAGATGACTGTTGCTGGACTTACTTGGTGAAGACATAGGTGATTCTATACCGAATCTGTGCTTTCCAAAATCTACCCATCAATCCAGAAATGAAATGCATCATACTCATTCCCCAGAAGAAAGATAACACCTTGAAGAGGAAAAGCAGAAGGAAGGTGATAGAAAATCTTCCCAATGTTTCCCTAAGCCCTTGGCATAAAAAAGAAAGAAAAAGAAAGGAACGGGGTTTCCTTGGTGGTCTAGCCTGCCAGTGTTGGGGACACAGGTTCAGTCCCTGGCTCAGGGAGATCCCACACGCCACAGGGCAACTAAGCCCATGAGCCACAACTACCAAGCTTGTGCTCCACAACTAAAAAAGCCATAGCGATGAGAAGCCGCTGCGCCACAATGAAGACCCAGAGCAGCCAAAGATAAATAAATAAATCTTTTAAAAACGGGGGGTGGGGGGGTGGCAGGGAGGGGGGGGGAGAAAGAAAGAAGAGAAGGGAAAGGGGGAAAATGCATCTCAGTCAAAATCCCAGATCGAAACCTTAATCTCTGGCAACAAACCTGACAGCCTTTGAGACAGTCACCTGAAAGGCCTGTAGCCACTTCTTGAAGGCTGCGGTTACTTGCTCTGAGGCAAAATTCTGGGGTTACTTCATTTGCATCATCACATCTTTATTCTCCTAGAACCTTGAGCCCAATCTGATTATTCCCAGATGCAGGTACAGAGAGGACCTTCCTCCCCTGGGCCCTTCCATACTGCCTGACTCTTTATCCTTGGCTCCCTTCACACGTCTTTCCTTCATTTTCCCAGATAGAGACATCTATCTTGTATTCATGCACCACCCAGACTCTTCAAATTCCATCTTCTTCCAGAATTCAAAATATATAGAACTGAAATAAGTAACATCTCCCCTTGAACCAGGAAGAGAGTCCTATTGGTAGGGAGAGTGCCAAGAGAGGGGTGCTGGGGTGGGTGCTGTGTTGGAGGGGATACCTCCCTGAGGGGTAGCGGGCTCCACCAGAGCAGTGCCACTTTCCTGGGACGAGGAAAGGATGAAGGTGCTGGGTAGGGGTGCTTCAACCTCCAGCCGGGATGAAGGCCTGCTAGGTACCCTGCTCCCCACTCTCCATGTCTAGGACTTCGTTAAGCATCGCCTGCCCTTTCCAGCAGGTCTGGGTCTTCCTCATGTTTCCCAAATCTTCCAAGGCCTCCTCTTTCCTTTGCTCTGCGCACACTCAGCCCTGGGCTTTCCAGGAATGGACCCCAAAATGAACAACCCTGGAGCCATCCACCCACAGTGCTCGGCCTGCTCTGGCCCTGCTCTCTGTCCACTCCCCAGGATCCTCCTGCTGGAATTGGGCAGGGCGCCAGGTCCACTCCCAGCTTCTGCACACTTTCACCCAATCTGCTTCCGACTGCCTCCTCTCTGACCATCCTCTCCGACCGTCCTCTCCGACCCTCCTCTCGCCCCTCACCCATGGCCTGGCGCTGCTCAGCCCTCTTCACGTGTCATTGAGCCCTCATTATAACCCTACAAGGTAGCATCACCCTTAGTCTAAGATGGGGACACTTGGTTCTGTTTAGGAGGTTAAGGAACTTGCCCAAACCACAGAGTTTATGATACATCCAGGATTCAAATCCAGTTTTAATTGGCTCTTACACACCAGGGATGGGTATAGCCTCCCTGGGTAGTGTTCTGAGGAAAGCATACAGGCTTCCGGATCCAGGGCTCCTGGTCCGATTCCCACCTCCCTGCTCACCGCACAGTCTCAGGCATGCTTTTCAAAACACTACAATTCCCAACATCTTCACCTGATAAACAGAGTTTTTGGTGCCTGCATCACACAACAGAAGACACTCAATGAGCACCAGCTGCCTACTCACAAATGCTCACAGTATTCAGCCAAGAGCTGCTTGGCTTTATCGACTCAGCAACACCCAGCGATGGACCCACGGACTCAATGTCCAGTGGCCAGAACTAGACAGACACTCCAGACGTAAGCAAGGTCTCTCCTTGCTCACAAAGCAGCCTGTGTTCACCTGGAAACCAGACAGAGGGAAAGTACAGAGGAGGGTGAACAATGAGCAGACACCCCACAGTCACTAGGACTGGCCCCAGCGGCTGAAAGGCAACACCATGTGCATGCTGATGAATGATACTTCTCTTAGGTTTATGAGTTCATAACAGAAAATAGACAGATGGGTTCCAGCCAAGCACAAAATGATGGAAAAAAAAAGATTTCTATGATTAATTCTCTGATTCCTAAAAATTCTTATAACCAACTCAAGAGGATCACACTGATCAAGAAATTACAGTTGACTTTTGAACAAAGTGGGGCTTAATTTATTCATCATTTATAGTCGGCCCTCCATATCTGGGTCCCTCCATGTCTGTGATCCCCTCCACGTCTGTGGTCCTCAAACATATGTGGTCCCTCCAAGTCTGTGGTTCCTTGGTATCCACAAATTCAACCACCCATGGACCAAGATGTACTGAAGGATCTGCTGTGGAAAAAACCTAAGATCCATGCAGTTCAAACCCGTGTTATCCGCGGATCCAAAGTACACTTAAACTTAGGAACTCATTCCACAAGGGCAGGGAGAGGGTCTTCCCAGGGCTGTTTTCCTTAAATTGTTCATTTTATATTCTTATCAAGCTTCTTTCCTCTCTAGAATGGTGTAAGACTTCTATTTAAACCATAACTCATAAATTGAGTGGAGTTAAGTAAAAAGATGGCAGAGAAGGATAGGGAGAGAACAGTCAGGAACACGACACAGTCCATGCAGCGGGAGGGTCAGACAGCATGCGGCTCAGCTGCTTCAGCGCCGCCTTCAGAGCTGTGCTGGGGGGCTGGTGTCTCGGGCCTCAGACTGGTTACCCTTTTAAGGCAAGAAAATCGAAAGGCAGCTGGGAAACCATTCTGGACCATCGCAAATAATAAGGAGTGTCCGGGGGGTGGGAGAGGGCATTCAGCTTTGCACTCCAAGTACAATAAGCCCCAGGAAGCCGAGAGGAGGCATTCAAGTCCAAGAACAAACAAAATAAGCATGTTCACATAGCTCAACTACCAGGGGACTCGGCAGGAAACAGAAGGCAAGTGAATGGCACGCTGAAAATATCCAACAAGAGCTTTCTAGAACCCGCGCTGGGCTTGCTCTTGACCTCTGCAGTGGAGTGGGCGGAGGATTCTGCCCCCAGGGAATATCTGACAGTGTGTGCAGCTGTTCTGGGCTATCACAGCTTGGTGGGGTGGTGCTGGGGGTGGAGCCAGAGATGCTGCTGGACAACCCAGTACCCGAAGGGCAGTCCCACAACGAACAATGATCCTGCCTAAGCTGTCGAGACCCCAGGTTGCGAAACTGAGTTCCAGAGGAAGAGCCAGGCTCCTCAACTGGCACCTGGTTCGGTTTCCACCCAACCTGGGAATGTTTGCACTGAAAACCTGGCCCAGGAGCAGCCAAGGGAATCCTAGACTCAGGCTGGAGGCCAAAGGAAGCTCTTCAAAGCTTATTATTTCCTGTTGGTGTCGAGATGAAAAGTCATCCCATTTTGTTTAGATTCAATCCTTCCCAGTATATAAAGAACAAGTTTCTACACAGCATCAGAAGGGAAAAGGCAAATTCATATGGAGGACTTCCCTGGTGGTATAGAGGCAGGATAGGAATCTGCCTGCCCATGCAGAGGACAAGGGTTCAATCCCTGGTCTGGAAAGATTCCATAGGCCGCGGGGCAACTAAGCCTTCGAGCCACAACTTCTGGAGCCCAAGTTCTAGAGCCACTGAGCCACAACTGCTGAAGTCTGTGAGCTCAGCACCTGTGTTTCCGAACAGGGGACACTGCCACAAAGAGAAGCCCAAGCACTGCAATCAACAGCAGCCCCCGCTCACTGCAACTAGACAAAGCCTACAGCAATAAAGACCCAGCTCAGCCAAAAAAAAAATAAATACATAAAATTTTAACAAAAGTCATTGATTCCATCAGCAGAAGTCATCGAAAGAAAATGAGAACCAAGAAGGGAAGCAACAAAACTAAACAGAAAAGGACAATTGCACAGCACCAGCCCCACCATCTCAAGCTGAAAACACAGTCTGGAAATGGAATAGGGACTTGCAGAAACTATGACTAACTGCCACAAGGTGGAGACCATAACGAATAGGGTTTAACCTGGAATTTTAAAACACAAAAACAAAAAAAACCCAGGAAGCTCTGGTCTTTAAATATGAAATGTAGATCCTGGAGAGAGGCTGTAATCTGGGAGCTATATTGAGATCAAACCCTCAGAAATACTGCCCTGGGCCCATCCTTCTGTCTCCAAAGCTGAACCAAGAAGCCAGTGTCCCACAGAGCTGGTGGCCACTAACCAGTGGTTGTTTCCTTACCTAGAATGTGTCTTCACATCAAAGAACAATAGGAAAGAGTCAAGGCCATACAAAAGGAGATGGAAATAAAGTACTTCAAGAGCTCTTTCTATAGGCACAGTTTCAAAGGTCTATTGAAAGAGTAAGAATATATTGACTAGTGCCAAGAGCATTCAGAGGGAAGGACAGTCTCTTCAACAAATGGTGCTAAGAAAACTGAGCGTCCACACCAAAAGGATGAAGTGGAACCCTTACCTTACACCATAGGCAAAAGTTAACTCAGAGCAGATGAAAGACCTAAATGTAAGAGCCAAAACTGTGAAACCCTCAGAAGAAAACACAGGGGAAAAGCTTCATGACATTGGATTTGGCAATGGATTCTTAAATATGACACCAAAAGCACAGGCAACAAGATGTACTGGATGACAACAAAATTAAACACTTGGGACTCCCTGGTGATCCAGTGCCAGTGCCAATGCAGGGGACACAGGTTCAATCCCTGGTCTGGGAATATCCCACATGCAAAGGAGCAAATAACCTAATATACCACAGCTGCTAAGCCCACAGTCTACAGCCTAGCTCCACAGCATGGAAACCACTGCAATGAGAAGCCCATATTACTGCAAGAGAGAATAGTCCCTGCTCACTGCAACCAGAGAAAGCCTATGCATAGCAGTGAAGACCCAATGCAGACAAAAAGTCAATAGAAAAAAAATATTTTTTTAATTAAACACTTCTATGCATCAGAGAACCCACAATCAACAGAGTGAAATGGCAACTCACAGAATGGAAGAAAACATTGGCAAGGGTTTGCTGTGGACTGAATTGTGCCCCTCCCCCACCACTTATATGATGAAGCCCTAATTCTCAAAGTGATTTTATTTGGAGATAGGGCTTTCAAGGGGTGGATTAAGGTTAAATGAAGTGATAAGGGTGGGTCCTAATCCTGCAGAATTGGTGCATTAGGAGAGGCGGGGGAGAGAGACATTTCTGCTGCACACACACCGATGAAAAGCCACGCAAGGATGTAGTGAGAAGACGGCCGACAGCAAGGCAGGAGGAGACCCCTCATCAAGAACCCAATGACTACACCTTGTCCTTGGACTTCCTAGCCTCCAGAACTATGAGAAATCCATTTCTGCTGTTTAAGGCATTCAGTCTATGGTATTCTGTTATGAGCGCCCGGGCAGACTAAGGCAGGTTTACCATCTGGAATATACAAAGAACTCCTGCAACTCAACAAAAACTAACCTGATTTTAAAATGGACAAAGGGCATGAATAGATACTTCTCCAAAGGCAATATGCACGTGTGCTCAGTCATATCCTACTTTTTACGATCCCACGGCCTCCAACCCACCAGTCTCCTCTGTCCATGGGATTTCCCAGGCAAGAATACTGGAGTGGGTTGCTGCTTCCTTCTCCAGGGGATCTTCCTGACTGAGGGACTGAACCCCCAGTCTCCTGTGTCTCCTGCATTGGGAGACAGATTCTTTACCACTGTGCCACCTGGGAAGCCCAAACAAGATATACCCATGGTCAAAAGTACATTAAAAGATGCTCAACATCATGGAGATGCAAATCAGAGCCACACTGAAATACCATATCATATTCATTAGGATAGCTACTACCAACCCAAACCAAGCCAAGCCAAACCAGAAATAACAAGTGTTGACAAGGATGTGGACAAATCTGTGAACTGGTGCTGGGAATATAAAATGGTGCAACTGCTATGGAAAATAGTATGGTGGTTCCTGAAAAAAAAAAAAACAGATTTTACCAGATGATCCAGCAATTCCACTTCTGGGTACATTCCCCCAAACTGAAAGCAGGGTCTCAAAGAGATTACTGCACACCCATGTTCACAGCAGCATTATTCACAACAGCCAAAAGGTGGAAGCAAACCAAATGTCTACTGACAGATGAGTAGATACACAAAAAGTGGTTTATACATGGAATGGAATATTATTCAGTCTTCAAAAGGAAGAAAAAGTATGGATGAATCTCAAGGAAATTGTGTTGAGTGAAATAAACCAGGCAGAAAAAGACAGAAACACTTGTATGATTACACCTATGTGAGGTACTTATGTGAGTAGTCAGATTAACAGGAACAGAAAGTAAAACAGTGGTTGCAAGGGGCTGTGGGGGTGGAGGTGGTAAATAGGAGTTATTGTTTGATGGGGACAGAGTTTTTGTTCTGAAGAAGAAACAGTTTTGTGGATGGATGGTGGTGATGGTTACAAAACAGTATGAATGTACTTAATGCTACTGAGCTAAACACTTCATAATGGTAAAGATAGTAAACTTTATATTACGTGTATTTCATCACAAGTTTTAAAAATGTGATAAGAAAGACAAAACAAAGCAAAAATTATAGTGGAGGAGGGCACTGGATTCATCTCAATTTAGGCAGAAGCATGAATCATGGCTCAGCAGTGAAGAATTTGCCAACAAAGCAGGAGATGCAGTAGACAAGGGTTCCCTGGGTTGGGACGATCCCCTAGAGGAGGGAATGGCAACCCACTCCGGTCTTTTTGCCTGGGAAATCTCATGGACAGAGGAGCCAGGCAGGCTACAGTCCATGGGGTCCCAAAGAGTCAGACACAACTGAGCACATGCATGTGCTCGCGCGCGTGCACACACACACACACCTTGAGTCATAATCTTTGTTCAGTCACATGCCCCTGCCTCTGTCTGGGACATCAGCTGGGAAACAGGAGAGCTCAGAAAGGACCCTTTACGAGGGAGTGGCTTGTCTGAAAAGCAGCATAGGGGAGGTGCAGAAACCAGGCCAGGACAGGATCACCCCCAGCCTACCGGGTCAGGGATGGAGCAGCCGAGCCCCTGAGGGAGCTGGACCAAGAAGAGAAGCTGAGCCCCCAGCAGAGAAGTGCAGCCAACCCAACCACTCAGGAGGATTGGGATGGGGGAGCAGCTGGGGACAGAAGGGCCTCGAGTGCTTTCTCCCTGCTTTCTCCCAACTCCTGACCTCCACTGCTGCTCAGGGCTCACCAAGAAGTATGTGTGTGGTGGGTGGGTGGGTAGGGGGTGGGTACAGATGCAGCATCTGCAAGAGACTGGTGATATGGAGGGACAAATGGAGTGAGCTCAGGGGTCTCCCTGTAGAAACCTCCCCAGCCCAGGAGTGCCTCCTCAGGGCCCTACCCTCATCTCACCTTCGACTCTCTGGGCAGCTGGCCTGTCAGAGTGAGCTCAGGGGTCTCCCTGTAGAAGCCTCTCCAGCCCAGGAGTGCCTCCTCAGGGCCCCACCCTCATCTGACCTTCGACTCTCTGGGCAGCGGGCCAGTCACAGACCGGCCTGAGTCAGCAGCTTCTCTTGACTTCCCGTCTCTACTGTCAGCTTGGCCTCCTCCCGCTCTCCCTCCCCCAGGGCCCGGGGGTGCCCCTCAGATCCTCAGCTGCCTGGGGGTCCAGCTCCTGTGTGGATCCCCGCGCTCCCCCCTCCTTCTCAGTGGACTGGGAACTCCTGCCTGACTCAGCCTCAGCGTTCAGCCAGGGCCGCTGCTCGCACACAAACCCATAGTTCTGTTGATGTACCCGAGCCTGAGCGCTTCCCAAGATGGACCTGGGCTCGACCTTGCTCCTAATCAAGGGACAGCCCAGCTGGGCTCCGCCAGCCAGGCCAGCCACAGCCCAAGGGGGCAGTCAGGCCCCCACCGATGCACCTGCAGTCCCCACGACCCTCCTCAGAGACCTCCCTCTATGAATGTTCCAGTCCCTCCTGTGAGGCTCTGCCAACACGGCCTTCCAGTACTCACCACCCCACACCAAGTGTCTCTCCCCACACTCCTCTGTCCCAGCCCACCCCCTTCCCGCAGAGGACAGATGGTCTCAGCTCTGCTCCTGCTCATCCTGCCCAGGACAGTTAAGGCCACTCAGCTGCCAGAGGGCTTTTTAAAAACACAAAGCATGTAAATGGTTAAGATGGTAACCTTTATGGTATGTGTACAATTTAAATTTTAAAAATTATTTTTAAAAACATACAAATCAGGCCATGTCCCTCCCTGCGGAGAACCTTCCTGTGGCTTCTTCTCACTATATTTAGAGTAAAAATCCAAGACCTTCGTCACAACCCCAAGGTCCGAGACCTCTGTCCAGAGACCCCGTCTGTGCTGTCAGAGGGGCCCCCTCAGACATGCCCAGCTGGATCCCCTGGAGGAGCGTCACACCTATAAGGTCCCCCAGCTCTTCACACGGAGTCGGGGAGGGGTCTTCCTCCAAAAGGCCTTTTCCCTCCAATCTCTGCATGAGCTTCCCAATCATTTCTTCAGAGATTTACCACTAGACGGAGACTCTGGCTGCCACTGACCATCCTTTGCTGATCATCTGCCTCACCCACCCCACGCAGCTCGCCTCCCGGTGCATCGCGGTGTTCCTGGTGCACAGAGCAGGTGCTCAGCAGACACTGGTGAATGAGCACTAGAGCCCTTCTTTCATTGAAGAAACATGTACAAGTGTCTCCTCGCTCTTCCTCTACTAGCCAGGTGCCTAGATTCACAAAATCAGTGCTGAATTAATCGGAGAATACAAAATGGAGCCAGGCTTCCCAGGTGGCTCAGTGGTAAAGGATCTGCCTGCCAATGCAGGAGACTCAGGTTTGATCCCTGGGTTGGGACGATTCCCCTGGAGAAGGAAATACTCCCTACTCCACTACTCTTAGCTGGGAAATGCCATGGACAGAGAAGCTTGCCGGGCTATAGTCCATAAAGTCATAAAGAGTCAGACACAACTGGGTGACTAAACAATAACAACAACAAAATGGAGCCCAAAGCAATGACAGTCCTCCTCCCTAAGACCTGTAGATGCCTTGAAACAATTACCAAGGAAACCAAATGGCTCTCAGGATGAGGACTCCATGGATACTGATGCAGAGCCTTCCAGCACTGGTATATTGAAAATGGAGTTCATGTGGATGTATCAGCATCAGCCTTATGAGATTAATCTCACTAACTTGTTACGTACGGGGAAATAGTTCTTGAAGACATTCAACACCAAATCTCTAAAACCATCTACTGACTCATCTCCATTCCTGACTCTACTCCCCAAAGGATGGCTTTAAAAAGTATGCTATAATTCCAGTTTCACAGTAATGGTCAACAATATTTTACAATTTTATGCTTTAACATTTCAGACATCTTAACTGAAACATCACAATACAAGAACTTATGTTCGATGCTTTGTTAAGTGGTAGCCAATGGCAACCACAGGGTTAGGGGCCCAAGAATTTAAAGTATCAAGTCTAAGTACCTTTTGTGCAACTTTTTCTGTTTCTTTGTTCCTCTGGGGCCCCCTCTCTGCCAGGTGGGACAAGGGGCAAACCCTGTGATGTCAGTGGCACAGCTTCCAAGGAAACCAGCGGGCTGCTTCTGACTCATTCTGTTCTGTTTCCTCCAGAAACAATGCAAGCACTACAGGGCATGCCACTCCACCCCCAGCCCCCCAGCAAAACCCCATGCCCTCCACCCACTCACTTCAATGCACTTGCCCTAAGAGATGGGGGTGCACAAATCCCTCCCCCAGCACTACTGGGCGAAGATGCAAACAGGGACCCTCCGTCCTCAGTGCAGAGGTGGGGCCCCTCCCACACCCACTCCCCCCAACCCCGCCGCCTTGCCCCCAGGCTCACTAAACTTCAGCCACAAGGCCTCAGGCCAACAGGAAACAGAAGCTAGGAGGAGGCAGCCATCTGCAGACACAGGAGAGGCAACTCCCATGCTCCACACTGCACAGGTGCCCAAGAATCCACGAGGCTCACCTCCCGTGGCCCCTCGCTGAGAAGGTGGCTCAAAGATCCTCGAGCTGTGGTGGGAGATGCTAGCACTCCCCACTCTGACTCAGGGCAGGAGCGCAGGTGTGGTCCCTATTGCCCCATCACAGGCTCTGCTGCACCATGTCACAAGCCAGGCCTCCTCGGCTATGTCCCTGTCCCCTCTGATACATTAATTACAACAAGTTAAGTTTCTCTTCCCCTAAAAGGACATGCTCCTCCCACAGGGTCCTCCTGTGTGCAGATGTCAGAGGCAGGCGCCTTTATGACGCCAGGAGGCAGGGTGCTCACCGGGTGGACCCCAAGCTGTCTGGACAGTTTCTGATTGTGAGTGCGTCTGTGTGTCTGTGTTTGTGTGTGGTAGTGGGAACAACCAATCTGTTTTAGTATTTTTATAAACAGAAGTCTAGTTGATTTGCAATGTTGTGTTAGTTTCAGGTGTACAGCAAAGTGATTCAGTTATATACACACATATATTTTTTATCAGATTCTTTTCCCTTATAGGTTATTACAAGATACTGAATATAGTATTACATAGTAGGACTTTGTTGTTTCTCTATTTTTACATATGCATCCTCAGTCATGTCTGACTTTTGTGACCTCATGGACTGTAGCCTGCCAGGATCCTCTGTCCCTGGGATTTTTCAGGCAAGACTACTGGAGAGGGTTGCCATTTCTTCCTCCAGGGGATCTCCCTGACCCAGGGATCAAACACGAGTCTCCTGCATCTCCTACATTGCAGGTGGACTCTTTACCACTGAGCCATCAGGGAAGCCCTATCTATTTTATATATAGTAGTGTGTATATACAGAGAAGGAAATGGCAACCCACTTCCAGTGTTCTTGCCTGGAGAATCCCAGGGACAGGGGAGCCTGGTGGGCTGCTGTCTATGGGGTCGCGCAGAGTCGGACATGACTGAAGCGACTTAGTAGCAGCAGCAGCAGTGTGTGTATGTGGAGAAGGCAATGGCAACCCACTCCAGTACTCTTGCCTGGGAAACCCCTTGGATGGAGGAGTCTGGTAGGCTACAGTCCACGGGGTTGCAAAGAGTCAGACATGACTGGCAACTTCACTTTCACTTTTCACTTTCATGTACTGGAGAAGGAAATGGCAACCCACTCCAGTATTCTTGCCTGGAAAATCCCAGGGACAGCAGAGCCTGGTGGGCTGCCATCTGTGTGGTCACACAGAGCTGGACACAACTGATGTGACTTAGCAGCAGCAGCAGTGTGTGTATGTTAGCCCCAAGCTCCTAAATTAGGAGTTTTGTTGTTGCTGTTGTTCAATTGCTAAGTCATATCCACTCTGTGACCCCATGGACTGCAGCACACCAGGCTTCCCTGTCCTTTACTATCTCTTGGAGTACACACAAATTCATGTCCATTGAGTTGGTGAACATAGGAGTTTGGGAACACTCAATTTAAAAACCAAAATAAATCTTGAGCTCAATAAAATAAAGACCTTGTGGAGGGAAGAAACCATGATGGACTCTGGTTCCTTCTTGCTTTTTGCTCACCAGGCAGACTTCTCCCCCCGATGGGTACCTTCAGAAGCCTGTAGTCCCTCATAAACTCACCAAGGACCCCAGCAGTGGCTGTGGGTTTTCTGTAATGATGCCAGTATTCTGAAAAGGCAGCCCTGGGTCTGGTTGAAGGGTCAGAGAAGCAGGGTCTCAGCTGGATCATAGCCATGCTGGGCACTATGGCCCAGGAGTCTGGAGGCTGGCAGGATGGCCCCTGGCAGTCTGTCTATAGGTCTAGCCAAAGCACTACAGATCCTCCTGGGAGAACTCTGATTCTTTGGGCTGGGGGAGGCAGGGACTGGGCCAAGAAGAAACACTTAAAGGGCTCTTTCACTGCATGCTGTCTTTGGGGCAGATGGAAGCCTTGGGGGACCTGGCAGTGATGGAGGAGGGCCAGCGGCGGGCCAGGCCCCTATCTGTCAGCCCAGGAGCCAGGTCTGAGGACAGTGGGCAATGAGGCCTCCAGTGCATGGACATGGCAGCAGCAGCCACCCCAGGGTGGGGGAGGGTCAGAGGGACAGAGGAAAGGACCGCACAGCCATCAAGCCTGTCAGCATTTGTGTTGGCTCCTAGATCTCTGGAGGAAATGAGGGAGAGACAGAACTTTCCTGGAACTTCCACAGTATGGAGTGTATGGGACCAGCCGCAGGGCTGCACCAGCACCCTGGCCGTCTCAGGGCCTGGCGGACACCCCTTCTGGGTAGCGGGCAGAGTCCAGCTTTCCACCCAGCTGCCGAGTCGGCCATCGCTCTGGATTTTCTTATTGTTACCGGATTAGGTGAAAACACTGAATGTGCTGATTTCTTTTTTGTTTTCACATTCCTGAAATGTTCTTTGCTAACCCACAGGCTTTAGCTCTTTTTCCTGGAGCACCAGCTGGCTCATGAAAGCAACTGCTGCACTTGGCAGGGTTAATTTATTCAGCGCCTGGAACAGGCCCCTATCTCTCTCCAGCACACAACGCTCTCAGATCACATTTTAAACACACACACAATAGCCACACACATGAGGGATCCTGTCCAGGCTGCTCGCAGGACGGCTCTGTCATCACAGGGCCTTGCAGAGACCTCAGGAGCAGGTCTACAAGGAACAGCAGGACAGTAGCGGGCTTGTGACTGGTCCCCAGGGTGGGACCCAGGCACAATGATGCTACAGCACTGTGGCTTCCCCCTGAGGCCGAGTTCTTTGTGACACAGATGTGTCTGACTGGTGTGGTTCAGTGCAAGCTGCCCCCACCTCGTTTTTGTTCTGGGGTGAGGCCCGCCCAGAGCCCTGCCCACAATGGCCAGGTGCCCTGCACTCAGACCTGAGGGATAGGCAGCGGCCCTGTCACCAGCCTCCAGGCCTCCCCACAGCCACTCTACACCCAGGACAACAGCGTCCCACCCCACTCCTACTTTCAACTTGACCCCTATAGTCCTGTCTTGTCTTCCCACCACAAGAAGCGTCCACAGCTCCCTAACCAGGCTGACTCCCTGCTGACTCACGCCCCACCCCAGCTCTCCAACCCAGAGCACCCTAAAGCAAAGGACTGCCTCGTTCCTCTGGCTCCACAGCTCTGGGCCCACTGTCCCGTCTGTCATCAATATTGGCTAAAGACAGACAGAAACTTAAGTAAACCCAGCAAACTGCTAGAAGAATGCAGGAGAAAATCTTTGTGACCTTCAGTTAGGCAATGATTTCTCAGCATCAACACTAAAAGTATGATTCATAAATAAAAAAAATTTTTAAGTGACAGATAAACTGGAATTCATCAAAATTTAAAACTTCTGCTCTTCAGAAGACATTGTCAAGAAAGTGCAGAGCCAAGCCACTGGCTGGAAGGGAGGCATCCACAAAACACAAAACTGATCAAGGACCTGATTCCTGAATTTATGAAGAAACTCACAAAACTCAACAACAACAGAACACACAACTCAATAAAAAATAATCAAAGATTCAAACACTTCACCAAAGAAGATAACTGGATGGCAAATAAACACCTGGAAAGATGCTCAATGTAAGAGTCATTGTTGTTGCTTGGTCACTAAGTCGTGTCTGACTCTTCGCGACCCCATGGACTGCAGCATGTCAGGCTTCCCTGTCCTTCACTATCTCCCAGAGTTGGCTCAAATTCATTGCCATAGAGTCCATGATGCCATCTAACCATCTCATCCTGAGTCATTAAGTAAATGTAAATTGAAACCACAGGGAGACATTACTATATGTCTAATTAGAATGGCTTGAAATTTAGAAACATAAAATCAAGTGCTGGCAAAGACATGGAGCAACTGGAACTCCCATTCATTGTTGGTGCAAATACAAAATGAGCAGTGGCTTTGCAAATTAATTTAGTCATTTCTTTTTGTTAAAAACACACACACACACACACAAAAGGTAACTGTGTAAACTTTAAAGATCTCATTGGCTTTACTCAGTGATTCATGAATGGGGTAGAAACCCATATAGCAGTGAGAAAGGAGCTCCGATGAGGTTGTACAGAGGACAAGACCTTCACAGGAAGAATGGGCAGGAATAGTAAGCCATGCTCAGCAGAAAATCGGCGTGGTTATTGTGAAGTCACTTCCCCTTAGGGAGGTGGGGGTCCACAAGGCCAGTGACCTCAGCCAGTGCTGATCAGGGAATTCCTCATTCACTGGTTTTAAGAACCTGTTTGGGGGATAAGATGAAACTGTAGTGAAGTCTTGGTTTGGTGATGAGGGGCTCAGCATCAGTGACTCCATTTGGGGCCCCTTGTCTTTAACAGTATAAAATTACACCTGCACTGATCATATAGTCCAGTAATCCCACTCCTTGGTATTTGCCCAAGAGAAATGAAAGGATATCTGAGTGGGAAGTAATTCATAGGCTTGGTCCTGATGAAATAAAATTCATGTTTTAAAGCAAGATAAGAAAAATTTAAACATAATTTTACTCTGCTTTTGGCCTCCCTCCCTCCCCACTAACCAGACCCCTGCACTCCCCACCCCCAATGGCAGAAATATCTGCTCAACCATAAAATCAACTTTTCTCCTCCTAGAACAAGGACCTACTGTATAGCACAGGGAACTATACTCAACATTTGGTCACAACCTATAAGGGAGAAGAATCTCAAAAGAATGTATATGCATAATTGAATCACTTTGGTGTATACCTGAAACTAACATAATATTGTAAATCAATTATGTGCTTAGTTTCTCAGTCATGTCTGACTCTGCAACCCATGGACTGTAGCCTGTCAGGCTCTCCCATCCATGGGATTTTTCAGGCAAGAATACAGGAGTGGGTAGCCATTTCCTTCTCCAGGGGATTATCCCAACCCAGGGATTGAACTTGTGTCTCCTGTGTCTCCTGCATTGCAGGTGGATTCTTTACCTGCTGAGCCATTAGGGGATTCAACTAAAAATTAAAAAACAACATTTATCTACTTCTGGTTGTTGTTTTGGATTTAGTTGCTCAGCCAAGTCCAAATCTGTGACCTCACAGACTGTAGCCCGCCAGTCTCCTCTGTCCATGGCATTTCCCAGGCAAGAATACTGAAGAGGGTTTGCCATTTCTCTCTTGAGATCTTCCCAACCCAGGGATCAAACTCATGTCTCCTGTATTGGCAGGCAGGAGCCTGCTGAGCCACCTGGGAAGCCCCTCTCCTTCTGGTACCAGTCATGTAACTCTAGAAGAAGTTCTCAGTCCTGCTGAGGACACAGTGACCACCACTCACCTTGTTTGTGCAGACATCTTTGGCGGACTTCATGGACAAGGCCACTAAAGTACTTCCCTTTCCTGCACCAGACAGTGACTGGTGCAGGAAAGATTGGTCAGATGACCTAGGGAGATAACGGGCCCCACTTGGAGAAAGTCCTCAGCTTAAATAGTTACTTATGACCTTACATTAGTATCACTAGCTATATTACTTATATTCTACCTATTTTACAAAATTACTGTTTCTGACATCACCAAATGATGTGTGACTGAGACTCAGAAAAATAAATGATGACTAGGTGGTCTGAGATCCAACCAGTCCATTCTGAAGGAGATCAACCCTGGGATTTCTTTGGAAGGAATGATGCTAAAGCTGAAACTCCAGTACTTTGGCCACCTCATGCGAAGAGTTGACTCATTGGAAAAGACTTTGATGCTGGGAGGGATTGGGAGCAGGAGGAGAAGGGGACAACCGAGGATGAGATGGCTGGATGGCATCACGGACTCGATGGACGTGAGTCTGAGTGAATTCCGAGAGATGGTGATGAACAGGGAGGCCTGGTGTGCTGTGATTCATGGGGTCACAAAGAGTCGGACACGACTGAGCGACTGAACTGAACTGACTGAGGTGGTCTGAAACAATTGACCAAATATAAAGTCCTATAAGATCAAGTGTAACTCTAGATGTGGGAGGGAGCAACAAGAGGAAATCGTTTCCTGGACATAACAGACTGTAAGATGGGGATCCAGAGGCTTTGGGCAACTGTTAACAGGGCCTGGTCCACTAACAGCGTGCTGCGTGGCCCATCCATGAAATCCTTGCCTGATCTGGGAACAAGCATTCCTATTGCCATAAGACAAATTGGTCACTAAATGCCTCCCAAACCTTGGTCAAAACTAAGACCAAAAGGGAGAGGCTTGTCAAATAAAGAAAGTTGCCCATCGTCCAGTTCCATAAGAACCAAGTCATCAGCCCCTGCTGATGATGACCCACAGGACACCCTGAAGAATGTTCTGAGTGAAGACCAGAATGAAGCACTCTGTGCTCTGGGAAAACTGGCAGAACCAGCCCTCAGACAGTTAGATATTTTCAGGAGAAATTTTTATGAACCTGGATTCTTGCATCTTCCCATACTTAGAAAAGCACTTAAAAAAAAAAAGCATTAAATGAGGTGAGGTGTCTGCTCCTCATGACCAGCAGCAACCTCCTACCGAGATGGGTGCTTACTGCATATACCCCCTTCACCAAAACCACACATGTACTGGCCTCCCCTGCTTACCTCTTGGGAACAGTCCTCAGAGCTACCTGAGAGGCCATCTCCCATGCTGCAATCCTCGGGGGGCTCGAATAAATTTTCCATTTCTTTCTTAGATTGACTATTAATTTTTTCATCAACAGTTCATAACACCATAAAGCCAGTCCTGTGGGACTATGCCTTACACTCTGTGCAGGTAGACAGCACCGGGACTGAGTCCACAGCTCAGTGGTGGTTGGAAGACATGTTGGAGGGGCTGAGTAAAAGCACAAACCAGAGACTTGGGGGAGATCATGGTGAGATCACACTGAGCACGCGCTGGGCAAGTTCACATGGGCTCCTTGCTCCAACCCAGGCCCACCCCCAACCTCACCTCCTGACCCACCTCAGACTGGGCTACCCCAGCCCCCAGTAGCCAGGATGTCCAGCTCCCACTTTTTTTCTTATTCCTTCCTCCTCAGCTGCCTTTCCTACCAATTGCACCCATTGCACTCATCCTTCCAGCCCCAAATCAAATGTGACTTCTTCCCTGGAACCTTATCTGACTGCCAACTCCCCACATCCATAAGAAGCTGGAAATTACTGGATGCACCTTTGAAGCTCAAGCACTTTGTCTACGTGCTCTCACAGTACCACCTTCTCTTGTGTGACTGGGTATGGGGAGACCATGTCTCTCAAAGGGATTGAAAGCAGAAAATCTGGTTTTGCATATAGACAGAGGCATCTTGAGGGATGTGTTACATGTGGTAAGAGCTCAGAATTCTGTTTGATGAATTAATGATGAAATGAGCAGGCACAGTGACCCGTGGCCAGTGAAGTGGGTGTGGTCAGCACTTGGGAAACAGAACATTACCTAGGAGTTCAGAGAGATGGTTTCTTGGTGATAAGCAAACAGGACTATGGGGGTTAAAATGCCACACCTACTGTTCTCCTAGTAGTCACTTGTAGTTCCCTAACCTACCAGATCAAAACCACCTGCCAGACTGATTAAAAACATGCAGGCCTGGGGTTCACTCCCTGCGACCCTGACTCAGTCCCATCAAGGGTAAGTCTTGCTTCATATATATATATATATATATATATATATATATATATATATATATTTGGCAGGGGTCCGCACTGTGTGACTTGTGGGGTCTTAATTCCCAGACAGAGATTGAACCCAGGTCCTTGGCAGTGAAAAGCTCGGAGTCTTCACCATTGGACTGCCAGGGAAGTCCCTTGCTTCCAATATTTTTAATAAAACTCCCAGGGTGTCTCTGAGCAACCAAGCTTGAGACTTAGCTGCCTAAACAGCCAGAAAGCTGAAGACTCATTGACAGGTAATGATTTTTTTTTTAAAGGGCAGCTCTGAGAATCTGTACAGAAGCCACACATACATATGACAGAAATGTGACTAGATCATCAAACTGTGATACATCCATGCCTGGCAATACAAAGAAATAAAGCACTGACACACAGAACAACATGGATGAATCTGACAAGAAACTAGGCACAAAATACTATGAGTGTATCGTTCCATTGATATGAAGTTCTAGAAGAAGCAAAAGAGTGACAGGATGCTGATCAGTGTTTGCCTGGGGTTGGTGGTGGGGTTGGGGCTGGTGGGCTGGGAACAGGACTAGAGGGACATGAAGAAAGTTTTGGGGTGAAGGAGATGCTTAGTATCTCGACAGTGGCGGTTCTGTGGGTGTGTGCAGTTATCAAAAGTCATTGAGTTACATGCTTTCAACAAGAGGGCATTTGCTGAGACTTGGAACCCAGGACCCTAACGGGAATCCTGCCGCTGTCTTCCAACCTGCATGGCTAGCCCATCACCATGTTCTGCCTTCTGATTCGGAAATCTCTCCTGGATCCTCCTCCCACTCATTACTTCCAAAGCTTGGCAACACTGCTAGGGGTAGAACTGCAGCTGGTCTTCCTGCCCAGAGTTCAGGGCCACGGCCACCTCTGCCAACAGGCTTTTCAGATGCAGAACCGATCATGCCCCACCTTGAACCCCCATTTAGATCCCTCTGATTACAGACCACCCACCTCCACCCCCTTCCAGGGTGAAGACAAAGTGCCTTGTGCCTCTCCGGGTTCTCTCTGACCCGCCACTCAGACCTGCTCCTGGCTGGACTGTGCACGGCTCCCAAAGCACCACCACAGCTCCAGACTGGACTGTGCATGGCTTCCCAAAGCACCACCACAGCTCCAGGCTGGCGTGCTCGCCACCTCTCTGGCCACAAGGTTCTCCCAAGAGCCTCCGCTGGCAACTCCTGGTCACCTTTCCAAGCCTCGGTTTCCCCACCTTGAAAGAGAGGGCCGTACCTATGGGCACCTCGTGGGAATCAGAGGAAACGATCCTCTAGAACTGGACTGCTTCATTTGCCATGCAGTCGGCATGCCAAAGTCTCATGTTCATCATTTTAAAAACATTTGTGTACACCTGTGGCGGATTTCACATCAATGTATGGCAAAACCAATACAGTATTGTAAAGTAGAATAAAGTAAAAAAAAAAACAAACTTGCTCAAGCTAAAAAATAAATAAATAACATCAATGTATTTGAAAAAGAAAACTGAAGCCAGGGGAAAAGACACTTCCCATGCACCGGTTTTCCCCAGTGAAGGTATAGTCCTGCCTGTTTTGCAAGACTTTTCGTCAGTGTCTCCTGCTGAGACGACAAGGACACACGGAAACTCATGTGGCAGAGGAGAGAGGAGAGATGAAGGGAAGTGAAACGGCCACTCTGAGCACAGACACAGAAGACATAGTCTGTGGGGCTGAGCCAGAGGGACAGAACTGGATCAGAGGAGCACATGTGTGCCTATCTCTGCATCCTAACGAGAGGGGCAAGCCCATTTCTGAGTCAACTTAAAGGATGAACGGCCTGCGAAACTGAGCTAACGGTCTGATTCTAGTAAGAGATTAGACTCAGTGGAAGAAAAGGGGAATCCCCCAGAACTGAATTTCCAGCCACCAGGGTGGTGGAGATGTTACAGAGTAACTTGAGCCCCTTGCCCAGGGAGTGGGGGCAAAACACCTCTGAACAGAAACCACGTAACAAGTAACTTCCTAGAAAAGCCTCTGTCTCTGTTATATCTTTGAGACTCTGCCATTTAGGCCCCGCAAGCACAGCGTTTGGCCCAGATACTGTGCATAGGGACGTTATCCGGCCCTCTGCAAGGAAGGGAGGGGGCGCTCCCCAGAGCTGGATTCCAGGGGGAGAACCTTAGAACTGGTCCAGTGGGCAGTCCCCCCGTCCCCCCGCACTGGACTTCAGATTTCCCATGCCTGGCAACAATATGCACACAAGCAGGCTCTGCACCACGGCTGTGAACACATCTCCATGCTGCCAGTAACTAGAACCCTGAGGAGAACTGTGTTTCCAAAGACCTTTAGACTTGAACCTGAAGTTAGATCCCCTGGAAAGGAAATGGCAATCCACTCTAGTATTCATGCCTGGGAAATCTCGTGGACAGAGGACCCTGGTGGGCTACAGTCCATGGGGTCGCAGAGTTAGACACGACTGAGCAAGTAAACAGCAGCAGCAGCAGTATTAATTATCCTTACTTGGCAAGACAATAAAAGTGACAGGCAGTGAGAAAAGACAATGTTTTCAGTCTGTCAGAAAATGTTTGAAAGTCATCGTCAGCCCCCAAACAAGCATGTAGCACGCACTTGCCCAGCCCATGAGGATGTGTTAATAACGTCAGGAGTCACCAGAGACTTGAGATGTTACACTCACAGCAGAAGAACCTCTTTCCCCAGATAGCGCTGTTGTTCTGAGAGTTTCCACTCCCACCTTAAATAATAACCAGCTAGGTACTTACTCCAAAACCTCCTGCTTCTTGGGAGCGGCTGACCTCGATCAGCAAGCCAGTGGTACTATTTTAGGGTTTGGTGCTGGCGGGAGGAAAACCACACTCGAGGGGCTGGGCGCTGAGCATTGAGCAATGCTTTGCTCAGGAAGCAGGCGGGCTCTGTTCTCCAGGGCCTCCCCTCTGCCTCTCCCTCCCCCTCTACCCCCTCCCATAAACTGCAAAATCACTTCTACCCTACTGGTGCCTGAGCACTTCCCTTTGAATGTCTCTGAAACATAGGATTTAAAGACATAGGCCAACTGCTTTCTTGCTGATTGCTCCCTGAGATATCAAACAGAAGAAGAAGGGGAAAAAGCCAGTCTGCTCGACAGAGGTGTTGTTCAGTTGCTAAGTTGAGTCCGACCCTTTGCGACCCCATGGACTGCAGCACTCCAGGCTTCCCTGTCCTTCACCATCTCCCAGAGTTTGCTCAAACTCATGCTCATTGAATTAGTGATGCCATCCAGCCATCTCATTCTCTGCTGCCCCCTTCCCCTCCTGTCCTCAATCTCTCCCAGCATCAGGGTCTTTTCCAATGAGTCGGCTCTTCGTACAGGTGACCAAAGGATTGCAGGTTCAGCATTAGTTCTTCCAATGAATATGCAGGGTTGATTTTTAGGATTGACTGGTTTGATCTCCTTGCAGTCCAAGGGACCCTCAAGCATCTTCTCCAGCACCACAGTTTGAAAACATCAATTCTTCAGCGTCCTGTCTTCTTTACAGACCAACTCTCATATCTGTACATGACTGTTGGGAAAACTATAACTTTGACTATACAGACCTCTGTCAGCAAGGCCTCAGGGCTCCTCCCCTGCCAAAGTCTGTGGCTCTTGGCAGTGACTCTTAATTCTACAACTCATATGGAAATGCAAGGGACCCAGAATAGTCAAAAAATTTTGAAAAAGAGGAACAAGGTAGGACTCACACTTCCCAATTCCAAAACTTACTACAAAGCTACAGTAATCTACACCATGTGATATTTGGCACAGGGTTAGACATACGCAGATAAATAGAATAGAACTCAGAGTTCAAAACTGAACTCTTATGTTTATGGGCAGTTGATTTTGGACAAGGACACCAAAACCATTAGACAGGGGAAGAAGAGTCTTTCAACAAGTGGTGTTGGGACAACTGGACATCCACATGCAGAAGTATGAAGTTAGACTCCTTCCTCCCACCACATGCAAAAATACCTCAAAATATAAGAGTTAAAAAATAGAAAACTCTTAGAAGAAAATGTAAGCATAAAACGTGGCCTCAGACTAGGCCACATTTTCTTAGATATCACACACGAGACACAAGCAACCAAAGAAAACTAGATACATTGGACTTCGTAAAAATCAGAAACGTTTGTGCTTCAAAGTACACTATCAAGAAGTGAGGGCTTCCCTGGTGGCTCAGTGGTTAAAAAAAAAAATCCACCTGTCAGTGCAGAAGACTCGGGTTTGATCCTTGATCTAGGAAGATCCCACATGCCACAAAGCAATTAAGTCTGTGTGTCACAACTATTGAGCCTATGCTCTAGTGCCTGGGAGCTATAACTACTGAGCCCTAGGGTCCCAACTACTGAAGCCCATGTGCTCTAGAGCCTGTACTCCACAACAAGAGGAACCATCAAAATGAGAAGTCCACACGCCGCCACTGGAGAGCAGCCCCCACACACCGCAGCTAGAGAAAAAAGCCTGCATGGCAACAAAGATTTAGCATAGCCAAAAATAAATAAATAAAATTACAAACAAAAAAAAAGAAAGAAAGTGAAGAGATAATCCACATGACACATGATGGGGGAAATATTTACAAATCACATATCTAATAAGGGTCTATTATCCAGAATATAAAGGACAAGTAACCCAACTGAAAAATGGGCAAAGGAGCCAAATAGACAATCCTTCAAGGAAAATATGAAACATACAAATGGCCAATAAGCACAGGGAAAGATATTTGCAATTATTAGGCATTAGCAGTACAAAAATCAAAGCTACAATGAGATAGCACCTCACATCTACTAGAATGACTACAGCTAAAAAAGACAATAGTAAGTTTTAGCAAAGATGTGGAGAAACTGAACCTCCATACATTGTTTGTGAGAATGTAAAATGGTATTGTTGTTTGTTTAGTTGCTCAGTCATGTTGACTCTTTGCGACTCCATGGACTGTAGCCTGCCAGGCTCTTCTGTCCATGGAATTCTCCAGGCAAGAATACTGGAGTGTGTTGCCATTTCTTTCTCCAGTAAAATGCCATGGCATCTGTGAAAAAAAATTGGCATTTCCTCAAAGATAAAGACAGTCACCACTGTGATCCAGTAATTCCACTCCTAGGTATGTACCCCCAAAGAACTGAAAACAGGAGTTCAAATAAAAATCTGTACAGGAATGCTCACAGCAGTACTATTCACAACAGCCAAAAAGTAGGAAAAAAATCCTTATCAAGTGATGCATGGATAAACATAATGTGAGATCCATACAATGGAATATTATTCATCAGTAAAAATGAATGAATTTTTTAAAAAGGAGTGAAGTAGTGGGACATGATACAACATAGATGAACTTTGAAAACATTATGTTGAGTGAAAGAAGCCACATCAAAAGGTCACAATTGTATGAATACATTCATATGAAATTTCCAGAATAGCAAATCCATAAATACAGAAAGTAAATTAGTGGCTGCTGTGGGATAAAGGGAAGAGAATGCGGAGTGTCTGATAATTGCTCCAGGACTCCCTTTGGGGGTGATAAAATGTTCCGGAATTTGACAGTGGTGACTGTTGCAAAACTTTGTCAATACACAAGAAAATTACTGTATTGTATCCCTCAAAATAGTGAATTTTATGATGTGATTTATACAAATTTCACAAGTGATACTGTAAAATATTTGATGATGTGGAACAAAGATGACAATATATTTAGTGGAATATATGGTTATGTATTAAGTTTGTATCAGCACTGAACTGAAGATGCAAAACCTATGGCTACAAAGGGTCAATTGCATATTTATTTTTAAAAATCTGTGTGTAAGTTGACCCATGAAGTACAAGCCCAGCAGTTCAAGGGTCAACTGTAGAAATATCATATGATCCTGCTTCTGGATATTTACCCAAAGGAACTGAAATCAGGATCTCTAAGAGACATTAACACTCCTTTGTTCATGGCAGTGCTGTTCACAATATCCAGGATGTGGGATCAACTGAAGTGTCCATCAGCAGACAAATGGATAAAGATGGTACGCATATACAATGGAATGTGATTCAGCCTTTAAAAAAGTAAGGAGAGTCCACAGTATGTGACAACATGAATGAACCTGAGGACATTATGCTGAGTGAAATAAACTAGTCATGAAAAAACACTTCCTGACTCCACATATCTGAGGAACTCTAAAATAGCCAAATTCACAGAATCAAAGAGTGGAATGGTAGTTACTAGGGGCTGGGGGAGGGGGGAATGGGGCATAAAGTTTAATTAATTCATCAACTGGCATAAAGTTTCAGTCAAACAAGAGGAGTAAGGTCTAGAGGTTTGCTGTACAGTGCTGTACCTCTAATCACCAATCATTTATTGTATGCTTAAACATTTAAGAGAGTAGGTCTTGGGGCTTCCCTGATGGCCCAGTGGCTAAGACTCCATGCTCCTGAAGCAGGGGCCTGGGTTTAATCCCTAGTCAGGGAACTAGATCCCACATGCTGCAACCAAGACCTGGTACAGCCAAATAAATATATATTTTTTTAAGCGAGAGAGAGCAGATCTCAAATGTTCTTACCACGGTAAAATAAAAGTTTAGAAAATAAATGACAAAAAAGAGGATGCTACCTCTAGCTGCTGAAATGATGGAAGGTTCTAATTATCATTATGTTCTTAAGATTTTTTTGACACTAGCTGAGATGAACACGGCTTGTTTTATCATTTTAATGATACTATTTCAGCACAATAACCATTAGGCATTCTCAGAGCAGCAGACTCTATGACTTGATGGCTTATTCTGTGGAAACTAAGTCCAAAATGATCCCAGGCAGGCTTTCTTAAGTGTAGAAACAAGTAAACCCTGAACAAGATGTCCTCTGTGGGGACAAGGAACCTCAGAACAGAGGGAGGTGACGGATCATGACAGTGTGTCCAGGTGTCCACTGGCGCAGAAGCTGCACAGGACAAGGGTGGGTGGTCTACCTCCTGGGCTGGGTTCATGACTCCAAGCTAGTGCTGAGAGGAAATCTCTGTGCCAGCCAAGTTCATAAGTGCCTCAGCAGGAAACCTGCCCACTCTCCATGGAACAGAATTTATTAAGCCTTAGCCAAAAATCAAAGCCTTTAAATGTTCTGTTTGCTCTTGGAAAAAATAAATCTATCAACCCTAAAAATACCTAGGACAAAGCTAAAAGATGAAAATGACTCTGAGTGGGTTTCAAAGAGATGGTTGATGAATCTTTGCAAAGACTGTCAGAGTAAGAGTCCTTAGGACCCTTGCATTATAGTGGAGACATGCCCTCAAGTACCTGTGATGAAGTACGTGAAAGGACACCCTCCCAGGGGCAAAAACAGCTGAAAACTTTTCACAGTCTCTTTCACGCAGCCAGAACAAACCCTGTGCTTATTACTGGAAAATGAGTATAAACAGAAAGTGTTTACATGATGTGCTGAAGGTGGTGGTTTAGTCGCTCAGTCATGTCCAACTCTTTTGCAACCTCGTGAACTGTAGCCTGACAGATTCCTCTGTCCGTGGCATTTCCCAGGCAAAAATACTAGATTGCCATTTCCTCCTCCGGGGGATCTTCCCAACCCAGGGATCAAACTCCTGCGTTGGCAGGCAGAATCTTTACCCCTGAGCCACCCGGGAAGCCCTACCTGAATACATAGTCTCTGAAACCTGACATCAGCATGAAAGACAGTACTAGGTTGGCCAAAATGTTCATTTGGGATTTTCCTAAGATCTTTGGAAAAACCCAAATGAACATTTTGTCCAACCCAATACACTGCTCTTCTTTGTAAATATCTGTGTGACCTGACTGTAAAAAATCATTCCTCCTTAAAGGAACTTGACTTTTATGTTAACTCAACCATCTCTTTAGATGACCTTTTAATTTACGTCTAAAGCATCAAATTTCACTGTAGGAAATTACATAGAGAGAAGTAATTACAGAGGGAGACACACCACAGAGAGAGAGATGGTTAGTGAGGTTGCCCTTTGTACGAGCTCTAGACAGGGGTCACTGCACCCTCCCTGAGGAAACAGGAAGACCAAACTCATTTTGAAAACACGTGGCTAGGAACATAGTAGGCCTGTTGGCTTACAGTTTAGGCCTTGATATACTGTCATAAAAACACCGGTGGAGGGCCAGATGAACTCACAGGCCCAAAGGAGTCTTGACAGGTCAGGTCGCCATGAGGCGAGTGTGGCTCCAAGGCTGGCCCCCTCCCCACTCTCCTCCCACCCCACCCCGACCACCCCTTGCTGCCAGGGCCACACACCTGCCACCCACACAGCACCTCCTGTGTGAGGATGCTGAAGGAGGCGATACATATGTTTGAACTGTTTAATTAGCCAGGAATAGGAAAGCAGCGATTCTTTTGGCTTCAAAGCAGATGTTGAGCTAAGTGGGAAGAACAAGAGCCCCAGAGCCTGCAGGATGACTCAGCCCCGTTCCCCCACAGGTCCCAGTATCCTTGGGGATGTCCCTGTCCACCTGACTTCCCTACTATAGGGATTCTGACACTGAAAGGCCCTCTTTGACGTCTAGCAGCCCTTCACCTCCTCCCTCCCAGCCTGGTTTGCTGGTTAAGTTGAAACCCTTCCCAAACTCGGGTTCCCAAAGGCCTCCCCACCCAGTCTGAATCCCAAGACCACCTCCTCCCACCAGGCTCCCCATCAGCTCCCTGCTCAGCCAGCTACCAACTGCAATCTGCCACATCACCATCCTTCCGTTTCCAATCTGGGTCTCCGGATAGAACTATGAAGACTGAACTCCACCGAGGGAACATGGCCCTCATTGCCCCTGAAAGAAGTGAAACTGTTGGTCATTCAGTCATGTCTGACTCTGCAACCCCATGGACTGTAGCCCATTAGGCTCTTCTGTCCATGGAATTCTCCAGGCAAGAATACAGGAGTGGGTTGCCAGTTCTTTCTCCAGGGGATCTTCCCAATCCAGGAATCAAACCCAGCTCTCCTGCATTTCTTTACCATCTGAACCACCTCACCTCATCATCAGATTCTTTACCATCTGAACCACCTCACCAAGAAAGCCCTCATTGCTACTCAGCAATTGATTTATTCAACTCTAACTATTTTCATGTTGAACCTCCCAAAAAGCATTTATTCTAAGAATTTCTTGCTAACTCAGAGGAGAAAGGTCATTAGCTTGACTAATCACAGGTTGAGCATTATTCTTCAAGTCAGCCTTACTACTATCAAAGCCTACATGATCTCCACCTGATGCCTGACTTGTTTCTTCCTGATTCTGAACTTTCTGTATTGGTGATGGGAGGTGGGGACAGGGAACAGGGCTGATGCCCCTCTCCCAACCCTCAGCAACAACTTTTGAAACTTTGCTTCCGAAAAGGTACAAAAGATGCAAGGAAGAAGACTTCCTTGGTGGTCCAGCTATTAAGAATCCACCTGCCAGCGCAGGGCACATGAGTTCAATCCCTGGTCCGGGAAGATTCCGTATGCCATAACAAGCCCACGTGCCACAACTACTTAAGCCTGTGTGCCTAGAGTCTGTACTTTTTAACAAGAGAAGCCACTGCAATGAGAAGACCACTTGTTGCAACCAGAGAAAGCCCTCATGCAGCAATGAAGGCCCACTGCAACCAAAAATAAATAAATTATAAAAAAAGAAGGTACGAATAAGAAATGACTAAAGAAAAAGCAGCAATTAATGAGACCAAAAACATTTTTAACAGTCCCAAAGACTAATAAAAGTAAAAGCTGGTGTTTTAAAAGAGCGAACAAGATAGAACTTCACGCAAATTTAATCAAAGAAGAAAAAAAGAAGGCATCCAAATTAGAAACAAGAAAGAGGACATAATTATATATATGGATTTCTAAACTGGGAAAACAGATAATTTTCTAGGAAAACACAGATTACCAAAATTAACTCAAGAAGAAACAAACAGTTCCAGATGAAAAAAGCAAAGGGTAGGAAAAGACAATTCAGAGAAATACTAAAGACTAATAAACACATGACAAGATGCTTCATCTACTAGTGCCCAGCAGGCATGAACTCAGCAATAAGATACTTTTAAAGCCATCATATTGGCTAATATTTTTAAAGGGATAACAGTGTCAGCAAAAATGTGGGAAACAGGACTTTCACACACTTGTATGCATGGATCTTGGGAAGCAGCTGGAGAGGAGATTGTAAAAGGGGACTTTCAGGACTTCCCTGGTGGTCCAGTGGCCAAGACCAATGCAGGGTGCCCAGGTTCCATCCCTGGTCAGGGAATTAGATCCCACCGGCCACAGCTGAGAGTCTGCAAGATCCTGCATGCCACAACTAAGATGTGGCTCAGTCAAATAAATGTATCTATTTTGAATTAAAAAAATAAAGGGAGACCTTTCACATTTTACTCTCTGCACTTCTATGAGTTTTTTTAAGAATGTGCTTTAAAAATGGAATTTCTAACCCTGTATACACAAGGACTAATACCACAACTGTTACTATCTGTTTAGATTGGAGAACAAAGTACTTTGAAATGAGAAAGTAGACTTAAAATAGTTTATGGATCTGAAACATAAGAGGCAAGAAAAAGGAGAAACAGAAAACTAAGCAGCAGAGTACAGACTGGATATGATGCAGAAGAAAACCAAACACCAGCTCCGTGAGGGTAGAAGCCCTGCCCTCTTCCTTCTGCCCCTTGCTGAGAGCCCAGCACAGGGCACTGAGTAAGTGTTTGCTGAATACATGAAAGAAAAATGGGATTCATATATCCAAAGCTACTTTGGGAATTTCAACTTCAAAAGAAAAAAGTGCAACAATTTTACTCAAGTGTATTTGACTAATTGTGGTGGTGGGTTAGTCACTAAGTCATGTCCAACTCTTGTGACCCCATGGGCTGCTAGACTTCTCTGTCATGGGATTCTCCAGGCAAGAATACTGGATTAGGTTGCCATTTCCTTCTCCAGGGGATCTTCCTGATCCAGGAATCGGACCCCAGACCCGGGTCTCCTGAATTGCAGGCAGATTCTTTACCAACTGGGCTATAAGGGAAGCCCAAGTATTTTATTAATGTTATCTTGAAATGCAAGATTATTCTTTTCCCTGAAATCCTGTTACACTCGTCATATAACCATTAAGTTTGAAATTTATACTTTGGTTATTTTTCTGCATCCAACCTTCAGTTACAGGGATGTGGTTCAGGCTTCCCTGGTGGCTCAGTGGTAGAGAATCCACCAGCCTATGCATGAGACGCAGGTTTGATCCCTGGTCCAGGAAGATCTCACATGCCTTGGAGCAACTAAGCCCATGCACCACGACTATTAAGCCTGTGCTCTAGAGTCTAGGAGCTGAAACTACTGAAGCCCACGCACCCTAGAGCCCATGCTCCACAATAGAAGCCAGCACACCGAAATTAGAGAAAGCCCACACAGCAACAAAGACCTAGCACAGTCCAAAATAATAATCTTTTTTTATTAACCGGCATCTCCAGGGTGTCCTGCATTGGCAAGTAGATTCTTTACCACTAGTGTCACCTGGGAAGCCCCAATAAGTAAATAATTTTTTTTAAAGGGATGTGGTTCATCTTGGTTAGTCTGTTATTATATTTTCACCAAATATTTTAATAAAATTTGTATGCTGGTGTTCATATTTGTTAAAATTCAGTTTTCCTCTTTTTCTATTTTGTAGCATTACATCAGTTTAGAAAAATTGATAGAGCAGAGTTAAGTGTTAATCATTCAGTCATATCTGACTCTTTGCAACCCCATGGATTGTAGCCCACCAAGCCTCCTCCCTCCATGGGATTCTCCAGGCAAGAATACTGGAGTGGGTTGTCATGCCCTCCTCCAGGAGAGCTTCCTGACTCAGGTATCAAACCCAGGTCTCCCTCATTGCAGGAAGATTCTTAACCGTGTGAGCTACCAGGGAAGCCCAGAGAGAGTGGTTCAAGGAAATATAAAGGTCATGCTGACACTATAAACATGACTCGACAACTAGAAGGGTCACTATTTTTTTTTCTATTTTCAATCAGCTTTTTGGTTGTTGTATAGTTGACTGGAAGGGTCATATTGAACAGGACTGAAGTATAAGCTGGAGAGGCGTGTGTCCTTTATGGTGTGTCCTTTATGTGGCCAGCCAGCCAGTTAAACAGGGATGTGCAGGCAGGAAGCACAATAGTGTATACTGAAAAACTGGAATTTATTGGCCCCCTGATGCATTTGCTCCCAAGGGTTAGAACACTTCATAGTTTTTATGAAGCTCCTGAAATAGTGGCAGAAAACCACACATGCTTCCCACATGACTTTCAGACAAAGCACCATGGCCTCTTCGGTAAACCAACCAAGTTCTTCCTCAAGGGTACAATAACGTTTCTCTGTGCAAAATCCTATGAGTTTCACAGGAATACAACAGAGGCCTCATTTACTGCTGCACCCCTCAGAGATAAAACTGGTACAGCACACACACTAATGGAACATGTTTTTAGAACTGCCCCAAAGTTAATGATACATGTTTTGGCCAGAGAGAAAACAGAACAAGATGTTAGCAGGATTCCTCTATCAAATCATGCTCTGAATTTCAAGGAATACGTATGGCATGCCACAGCAAAGAGGAAGAAGCACTCAAACCTCAAATGGCTTTACCTGTACTGCTAAGGTGTCTGGACTTGATAAGCCCTAGTCAATGAGGAGGATTTAAGCAAAGAGGCAAGGAGATAAAACTCATACTTTAGAACAACTGTTCTGATGGCAGCATGGAGGACAGATTATAAGGGAGTAAAGCTGGAAGCAAGAAACCCATTTCCAGGCAATTTAAACAGTCTAGATGAGATACCATACATGGAGAGTGAAAGAGAAATTCATAAGAGGCTGAATCAACAAATTGTTGCTGTTGTTCAGTCTTGAAGTCGTGTGAGACTCTTTGCGACCCCATGGACTGCAGCATGCCAGGTTCCTCTGTCCTCCCCCTCTCACCTAGAGTTTGCTCAGATTCATATTCATTGAGTCATTGATGCCATTTAACTCTACCACCCCTTCTCCTTTTGCCCTCAATCTTTCCCAGCACCAGAGTCTCTTCCAATGAGCTAGCTCTTCACATCAGCTGGCCAAAGTATTGAAGCTTCAGCTTCAGCCTCAGTCCTTCCAATGAATATTCAGGGTTGATTTCCTTTAGGATTGACTGGTTTGATCTCCTTGCAGTCCAAGGGACTCTCAATTGTCTTCTCCAAACACCACAGTTCAAAAGCATCAACTCTTTGGCGCTCAGCCTTCTTTATGGTCCAACTCACACAACCATACATGACTACTGGGAAAACCATAGCTTTGACTAGTCCGACCTTTGTCGGCACGGTGACGTCTCTGCTTAATACACTGTCTAGGTTTATCATAGCTTTCCTTCCAAGCAGCAAATGTATTTTAATTTAATGGCTGTTGTCACCATCCATGGTTATTTTGAAGCCCAAGAAATTAAAATCTGTTTCCACTTTTTTCTCTTCTATTTGCAATGATTTGATAGGACCAGATGTCATGATCTTACAGATACCTAAATATAAATAATAGACCTTGAGTGTCAGTTGAATTTTGAGGAGGAAGGAGGTATTTCTGGTTTGAAAACAATTTGTTGAGATTGTGAAAAGACAAGGTTTGCCATGTGCATTGTTCATCTACTGCTGTGTAACAAATACCCATAAAATTTAGCAGCTTGCTAAATTTTATTATATTTATCATTTATCATCTCACAGTTTCTGTGGGTGAGGAATCAAGGAGAAGCTTTGCTGGATTATACTTAAGCTGGGGCTGCACCACCTAAAGACTTGACTGGGACAGAAGCTCTGAGGAGTTCAAATCACATGGCTGGCAAGTAATCGCTGGCTGTTGACAGACCTCTGTTTCTTGCCCAGTGAACCTCTCTATAGGTGGCTTGAATATCCTTCAGTTATGGTACACGTCTTCCCCTGCACCAGGTGACCCAAGAGAGAGCAAGGAGGAGGCCACAATGTTTTTAATGACCCTCAAGTCTCACACATCCTTTCTGCCCTATTCTACTCATTAGGAGGGAGTGATTAATCCCAGCCCACGTTCATGGACAGGGCATCAAGCCCTACCTCTTGAAAGGAAAAGTATCAAAGAGTTTACAGGTATGTTTTCAAACCATCGTAGCACTGAAGCAGATGATGAGTTCATTTCTTGCTGAATTTCAAATGTAGAGACACTCAGCAGGAAGAGTACAGAGGACAGATGGACATACCCATCGATGAATGTAGTGAGAACAAAGTCTACAGAAGATGGAGCTAGAAGCAAGGTCACAGGTCTTTCCTGGGGGCCCAGTGCCGACGCAGGGGACACCGGTTCGATACCTGACCCAGGAAAAGAGTCCGCATGCTGTGGGACAACTAAGCTTGTGCGCCACAACTGCTGAGCTTGCGCTCAGGGCCATGCTCTGCAGCAAGGGAAGCCCCCAGGAGGAGAAGCTGTGCACCGCAACTAGTCCCTGCTCACCACAACTAAAGCAAAGCCTACACGCAGCAGGAAGACTCACTGTGGCCAAAATTAATTAATTTTTTTCAAAAAGAAGCAAAGTCACAGAGTTAAGGAGGAAATGAGAGACAAAGTCAGGCGATTCCTGAAAACTCAGCCATGAAAGGAAGTCAACAGTTAAAGGTCAGAGTAGAGAGTTTGGGTGGACTCCTCTTTAAGATAGGAAATTTTGAGCATGTTTATAGGTGGAGAGAGAAGAAATCAGTACAAGGACTTCCCAGTGGTCCAGTGGCCAAGACTCCATGCTCCTAATACAGGGCGTGTATGTTCGATCCCGGGTCAGAGATCTGGATCCCCCATACCACAACTACAGATCCCGAGTGCCGACTGAGCAAGTTCACTTTCACTTTTCACTTTCATGCACTGGGGAAGGAAATGGCAACCCACTCCAATGTTCTTGCCTGGAGAATCCCAGGGATGGGGGAGCCTGGTGGCCTGCCGTCTATGGGGTCGCACAGAGTTGAACACGACTGAAGCAACTTAGCAGCAGCAGCAGCAGCATGGCTGAATAAATAATTTTTTTTTTAATTAGTAGAGAGAGAGAAGTCAGAGTGTCAATGAGGTGGGGGTAGTTGACAAGGGTCTTGGTAGAACCCCTTGGCCACTGATCCGGGACAGAGGAGAGACCTCCTTAACCAAGACAGAAGGAAAGGAAGAAAGGGTGCTGTTTAGCTTGGTCCTGTCTCCAGGACAAGTAGATCCAGGACGAAGTGTATTGTTAGGAACAGAGATGCGCCCACAGGTTGGGAAGCTCTCAAGTCAGCTTAGTATCTCCCCAAGCCACCCTACCTTCTCTCGCAGTTGTTCGCAGACTCTGCCAGGTCTCTGGGGCTGGCTGTAGGCTTCATTGTTCTGACGTACCTGCTTCCCTGTGCCCTATGCTCTTCTAAGGTGTTTGACTGGCTGTCTATCTAAGAAGATGACCACCTTGGCCTTGGAATCTCCTCTATGGAAAGTTCCTGTCAGCAGCAGGGACTTGGTGTCTTGGGGCCTCTGCCTGCTCCTGGTCTGCGGCTTGGACCCCTAGCTGGCTGGGGTAGTAAAACTCCTCTGAACCACAATGTGTTGTATTCCCACAGAAGAACTGCAGTACTGCTGCCGTTTCTGCACTAGAACCCTGCTTTCGTGTCCAGATTTTTGATGTATTTATTATCCTTCAGTTCTACAAAACTTTGCTGCATTAAATACAAATGTAGTTCCCTTCCTGTGAATTATGACCTCAACAAAATGTGACCAACAGAAGATGTACATTAAACTGTGACGATTCATGGAAATAAATAAGCCCATAGCAGCAAGTTCCCATGCTAGCAGTTACCATGGTGACCATGGGCATGTATGGCTATTTCAGGTGCTCTCTTTAAACACCTCATTAGGCACCGGATAGAAAAGCTGATGAAATCATGGGGGAACTTAGTTTTTTTATTTTAATGAAGAAAGAAATTAATCTCCAGGGGATCTTCCCAACCCAGGGATCGAACCCAGATCTCCCACATTGCAGGCAGATTCTTTTTGCCAGCAGAGCCATCAGAGAACCCAAGAATACTGGAGTGGGTAGCCTATCCCTTCTCCAGTGGATCTTCCTGACCCAGGAATCAAACCAGGATCTCCTGTATTGCAGGCGGATTCTTTACCAGCTGAGCTACCAGGGAAGCCTCTAGAAATATGTTAGCTACTATTTATAAAGCAGCTGTTAGAGACCAAACACTTTCCTAGGGTTTTTGCTTAAATTGTCATATTTATTCCTCAAAAAGTCCCTATGAGCTAGGTAGTATTCTTTTACCCTTAGAGTAGTTGAGGAAACTGGGAATCAGACAGATTATGCAATTTTCTGACGTTCACACAATGTGTGTTAGAAAACCTAAGGTTTACTCAGAAAAAAGTCCATGGTTTCTCCATTCTCCCATATTGCTGTTCTGATAACAGTAATTAAATTAAAGTATAAATACGATGACCAGGTATTGCCCCCAAGCTCATTCACTCTCACACTACCGGCAGCTCAATGTCCTCCCACACAGGCTGGCCGCAGCCTGAAGTTTTCTTATTGGCTGCCTATCTTCCCACTAGATTATAAACTCACTGAGAGCAGGGTCCTTGTCTGCTTCACTTCCCACACATCATCAGTAGCTAGAACATTATCTAGCATGGATCAGGGAATCAGTAAATGTTTGCTGAATTAACAGACAAATAAGGCAAATTCAAAGGAAATGTTAAACTGAACAGGACCCTGCAGAGGCTTCTCAGAGACAGAAACCCCACCATATCCCACCGTGTCCCCTGCCTCATGTTTGTAGAAAAGCTGTAGCTTCACAGGCCTTCCCTGAGTTCCAAAGTTTATCAGAGAAGTGAGAAAATGCAGAAACAAAGGAAAACAGTTAAGACAAAATAATAATAGTTAAGCCACAACACAGGTGCCGGACCTTCAGTTTCTCCTCGAGGGCTCTAGATAGTAGTCTAAGCCACGTCCTCTGAGTGGTACAGAGACTGACACCCCCACCAGTTGGAGTTAGGTGCATGCAGCCCACCAGCACGTACCTCAGACCCCCTGGAACCAGAAGGTTGTGGATGTTGACTCCTGATCACCTCACCACCAACCGTCAGAGAACTGTGTACAAGCTGATCACACCCCCTATAATCCCCACCACTACCACTGTCTTTAAAAACCCCTCCCTGAGAGACCTGGGGAGTTTCGGGCTTTTGAGCAGAAGCTGCCCATTCTCCCTGCTGTTTGGCTCCATTGTTGTTCAGTCTCTAAGTCATCTCCAACTCTTTTGCAACCCCATGGACTGCAGCACGTCAGGCTCTTCCGTCCACAGGATTCTCCAGGCAAGAATACTGGAGTGGGTTGCCATTTCCTCCACCAGGGGACTCTTCTCAACCCAGGAATCAAATCCGAGTCTCCTGCATAGGCAGGTAGATTCTTTACCACCAGGGAAGCCCTTTTGGTTCAGTCACAAAAGCACTAAAGCAAATGCTTATATAAACATGTATTTAAAAAGAAAGCATTTGACAAGTTCAAAACAGAATTTAAATTATAACTTTTAAAAAGAAATACCCACGGGCTTATTTGGGACACACTGTGCTGTATTTTTCCATGTACTATTTTCAGTAAAGCAGTTAGCAAACTTGAAAGATCATAATAACAAACATGTGCTTCTGTAACTCTGAAATTGTGACTAAAGCAAGTTCTTCTTCAACAGTTCATGCACACATTTGTGTTAAAAACTTAACAATCTACCTTTCCCTGGAGAATACTCAAGGACAGTTTAACTAGAGGAGGATGCTCACTGAAGTGAAACTATCAAGTATGAGCCTAAGTGTTAATATACTCCAGAACAGCAACAACAAATCCTAATTTCCTCTGCCAACCCTGCAAATGCATTTCCTATATCACTGGGGAGACAAGTGAGAGAATGTAGAATGACCAACCAAAGGCCTTATTTCTCTCAGCAAAATCAATCTGAAGCTAGTAAGTAAACGTACGTCCTCACAGTGAATAGCAGGCTATGTCCAGAAGAACCATTTAAAACATCTTACTCTGAGGATACTACTAAAATCTTTCAACATGATTTCTCTCCAAAATAATTTTATTGAATTAGTATTTTTTTAATTATAAGACTACATTTTTTAAATATTTTATTTATTTTTGGCTGTGCTGGGTCTTTCTTGGTGCATGTGGGCTTTCTCCAGTTGTGGTTTGAGGGCTTCTCATTGTGGTGGCTTCTCTTATCGAGGACCACAGGCCCTAGGGTATGCAGCCTTCAGTAGTTGCAGCCCACAGTCTCAGTCAGGTGCAGCGTTTGGGCTCAGTAGGTGCAGCGCAGGGGCTTGTGAAGTTGTTCGCTCTTCCCAGATCAGGGATCGAACCCACATCCTCTGCATTGGCAGGCGGACTCTTAACCACTCGCCCACCAGGGAAGCCCTAAATTTTAAAATGTCTGACAGTTACAGTCAACTAAAAAGCTATAAACTTACAGTCCTGTATCATTACAGTCTCAAAGCTAGACTTAGACTACACCACCCTGTCATTTGCAACTCTTGTTAAAATGCCAGACTACAGCTCCTTTTAAGAAAAACAAACCCAGCACACGGTGTTAGGCATCCTTTGTTGCTGCTTATAGTGACTAAGTCCCACACTTCTAATACAGCTTTCATCTACTTTCTACACATCAAAGGGTTTTACAAGGTCTTCTCTTTACACCTTAATTCAGTTTGTTCAGGATACTGTCACACTCTTTCCCGGATAAAAATGAGGACTTACAAAATAATATTGAGGATTATTAGGTGGAAGTTTATAAAACAAATTTGGCTGTGAGTTAAATCATCACTGAAGCCAGGTCACAGGTACATGAAAATGTACCATATGACGCTGTGTATTTTTTGAATGTTTGAAATTTGCTGCACTATAAGTTTAAAAAAATAATAAAAGAAACTGAACAAATGACTTAAAAGTCATAAAGCAGGGACTTCCCTGATGGTCCAGCTGTTAAGAATCCACTTGCCAATGCAGGGGACATGGGTTGGATCCCTGGTCCAGGAAGATCCCACCAGCCACAAAGGAACTAAACCCATGAACCACAACTACTGAAGTCCCTTGCATCCGAGAGCCCCTGATCACAAGAGGAGCCACCGTAATAAGAAGACCAATTACTAAAACTAGAGAAAGCCCGCTCACAGCAACGAAGACCCAGTGTAGCCAGAAATACATAAATAAAGATGGTAAACAGGGCAAGTGGCGGGGGGGTGGTGGGGGAGGGAGTCACAAAGCAAATACACAAAGAGTGCCTGGCAGAAAAGAAAACCCTCGTTCACCTATAGCTTGGTGGCTAGACACACCAGTGGTATACTGTCACCTTTAGGGTGAGCTGTAAAGTTTCAAAAGTCACCTTCAGCAATGGAATGATTCATTCCAGGTGAGTCATGCCCTACTGCCTTACTATTTATTACCTGTAAGACCAGCCTCAGATCTTATTATAGCCATGGTGGACACAGAAGCCAATAAAATGTCTGCCATCCTACAGAGAACTTGTTGTTAGCCTTACAAGAAATGCTCGAAGGACTTCTTCAAGGTGAGAGCAAGTGAGCCCAGAAGGAAATTCAAATTCACACACACAAAAATTCAAGGAGCACCAGTAAAGGTAATTATGCCATTATAAATGGGAGTAAAAAACACACGTTTCATCCTCCTCTAAACTGATTTTTTTAATTATGTGGTGAGAAAGACAGTGGGAGCAAGTAGTTGGAAGCCGGAGTATACGCGGGGTCCTTGGAAGGCACCCAGGAGGTGGGCCCCGCCTCACCTCAGAGAGTCTAGAGTCGCAGCCTGACCTCCTCAAATGGAGCAGGTCTCTCTCTCCTTGATGTTACTTCAGAGCCTGAATATACTTTAATTCTTGCACATCACTGTTTATAATCATTTTATAAGCTTCTGGATTAGTCAGGATTTTCTAGGTTGCAAGTGACATGAAACTAATCTGAACTAGTTTCACAAAGGAAGAGGGAAGGAGGACCAGATTTCATAAATAAACCCTGGAAAGTGCAGGGGTGGATGTGGCCCAAGGAACCACTGGACCGGGGGACTCTCTCCCCATGTCTTTCTGCCTGTCTCTCAGTGAGGGTGGGTTTGGGCCCCACCAGATCCATTGATTAATTAATTGTACAAATAGCACAATCCACCAATGCTAAGACACCCATGTTAATATCCCTGAGGTCAGCACGCCTCCTATGGTCACCGCTGGCTGGTCCATGCTGCTCAGTCTGTGACAGGATAAGCTCCCTGAAAAGCACAGTAACTTGGCTTTCACTCCAGGTGGCCTCAGAGCTGACCGTCGTCCTACACCATTCCAGGCTTCACACCAAAGAGGACCATCAAAGGATCAGTGTGAGTCCTGGCTGCTTTATCAACACAGTCTGCAGACCCCTTTAGGTGAGATAAGGAAGGGCCAGCATCAAATTCACAGAATGGGTATCACAAGCTCAAAAGAAAACGCTGGAGACAACATGGAACACTTTCACAACCACACACAACATGTTACCAGGGTTCTTGGTGGCAGAGGGGACTTCATCTGTGAAAAATCACAAACGACCTGGAGTCAAAAGTGACTTAGAAGAGAAGGTTTTAGGGCTTCCCTGGTGTTCCAGAGGTTAAGAATCTGCCTGCCAAAGCAGGGGTCACTGGTTCTTATTCTTGGTCTAGGAAGATCCCACACACCGTAGGGCAACCAGTAGTCACCACAACTATTGAGCCTGCGTATTCTAGAGCCCATGCTCCACCTGGAGAAGCCTGAACACTGCAACAAAGGGTAGCCCCGGCTCCCACAACTAGAGATAGCATGCACTCAGCAACGAAGACCCAGTGCAGCCAAAAATAAAAGAATGAATGAATAATTTTTTTTAAAGAGGAGGTTTTAATAGGAATTTTATAACTAGATATTTGTCAGTTTTAAAAGTTAATAAATTTTTAGCATGAAAAAATTACTTTAAAAAGAGGTTTTAGAAATGCCTTAAGCAGCTAACAGCACTTACACTTTCCTGTTTATATACAAATAAAAACATTGTATGATATAAACTATATGATATAAACTATCTTAAATATGTCCAAAAGATCTTTTCCTATATCTAAAATAAAAACTGCACATAAAAAAACTATGTTATGGTTTAATTAACAGTATTTTTTTTCTTCCTTAGTGGAACTCAAAATAATTGTTTGAAAATGGATGGCACCTTAGATTTTAGGAAATTGTGTTCACAGGGCACTCACTATGCACTGTAGACATACACTGAACCAAACAAATTAATTTAAAAAACATAAATTGAACAAACAAACAAACAAAAAAAACCCTCCAAAGACCAAGTTTCCACAGAACTCACACCTCCTACGACTCCCAAGAGGGTAGGGGGCTCTGGCTGCACCAGATCCATTTCAAACAACTCAGAGGAAAGTGATTAGCCTGGTCTGGGGACATGATATGACTCTTGGAAAAGCCTCTGTGAACAGGGAGTGTGAAATTCTATGATGGTGTCAGTCTGAGTGATGGCCAATCCTTGTGCCCGAGGTGAAGTCTACTTCCGGAAGAAGACAGAAAGCAGCATGAAACAGACAAAAATCACAGTCGTTTCCAGGTCTGTCCTATAAGACTGTGGGCATCTAGAAGTGGGGTTCTTGTTCTATACCGGACAGGGTCCAATCTGGAAAACAGAATTCAAGAGCTGTAGTTCAGCAGAAGTTGAAGCTCCAATACTCTGGCCGCCTCTGTGCAAAGAGCCAACTCACTGGAAAAGACCCTGATGCTGAGAAACATTGAGGGCAAAAGCAGAAGGGGGCGGCAGAGGATGAGATGGTTGGATAGCATCACCGACTCAAAGGACATGAGTCTAAGCAAACTCCAGGAGATAGTGGAGGACAGGGAAACCTGGAGTGCTGCAGTCCATGGGGTAGCAAAGAGACATGACTTAGCAAGTGAACAACAACAGCAAAGCTCAGCAGAGGGAATTTAACATGGGAACTGGTCACAAGGTTTGCAAGTGAAGCAAGTGATGCACGCTCAATTATGTCCGACTCTTTGCAGCCTCTTGGACTGTAGCCCACTAGGCTCCTCTGTCCGTGGGATTCTCTAGGCAAAAATACAGGAGTGGGTTGCCATCTCCTACTCCAGGGTATCTTCCCAACCCAGGGATCCAACTTGTATCTCCTGCATTGGAGATACTTTACCACTGTGCCACCAAGAAAGCCCCAAAAGATCTGGGGAATGAGTAAAACACTAAGTGGGGGTGGAGAGCAAATCAGAGACTCACAACAGCAGGAGCCCTCCAGCACGTTTAATAAGACTGGAGGAGCAAAGGAAGGAGGCGGTGATACCAATCAGGGTTCTTGACCTTCTCTAGTCCATAGAAATTGATCAGAGGCCAGACAAGAAATTCAGGCAAGGCTTTGTTAGAGCCCCTGCTGCAGCTGGGCTAGATGAAGCACAAACTGGAATCAAGACTGCCAGGAGAAATATCAGTAACCTCAGATATGCAGATGACACCACCCTTATGGCAGAAAGCGAAGAACTAAAGAGCCTCTTGATGAAAGTGAAAGAGGAGAGTGAAAAAGTTGGCTTAACATTCAGAAAATGAAGATCATGGCACCTGGTCCCATCACTTCATGGCAAATAGATGAGGAAACAGGGACAGACTTTATTTTAGGGGGCTCCAAAATCACTGCAGATGGTGACTCCAGCCATGAAATTAAAAGAAGCTTGCTGCTTGGAAGAAAAGTTATGACCAACCTAGACAGCATATTAAAAAGCAGAGAAATTACTTTGCCAACAAAGGTCCATCTAGTCAAGACTACAGTTTTTCCAGTAGTCATGTATGGATTGAGAGTTGGACTATAAAGACAGCTGAGCACAGAAGAATTGATGCTTTTGAACTGTGGTGTTGGAGAAGACTCTTGAGAGTCCCTTGGATTGCAAGGAGATCCAACCAGTCTATCCTAAAGGAAATCAGTCCTGAATATTTATTGAAAGGACTGATGCTGAAGCTGAAACTGCAATACTTTGGCCACCTGATGCGAAGAACTGACTCACTGGAAAAGACCCTGATGCTGGGAAAGAGTGAAGGCAGGAGGAGAAGGGGACGACAGAGGAAGAGATGGTTGGATGGCATCACTGACTCAATGGACATGAGTTTGAGCAAGCTTCAGGAGTTGGTGATGGACAGGGAGGCCTGGTGTGCTGTAATCCATGGGGTCACAAAGAGTCACATGACTGAGCACAAAGGGTCACACGACTGACTGAGCGACTGAACTGAAATGAACTGCTGCAGCAGGGGATACCGAGAGCAATAGGTTCCCTTGCTTGTTCCCTGAGTGGGGGTGAGCTTGTTTCTCATGTTAAGTGAGGGTGGTGTTGAGTGCAGGGGGCATGCTCAATACTCTGCTTTTGCTCCCAACACTCTGCTTTTTCTCAAGGCTCTTTCTTCAAAAGTGGCTGCTGGGTTTTTTGGTCTCTTTGTATCTTTTGTCCAGAATTTACCCCAACTGCACAGACAGTTATTTTTAGCTCCATATAGTTTCTTTGTACTTTTTGCTGGAGGAGAGGTATGTCCAGGTGCAAGCATTGCAGCAAAGGCTCAGGTCCTGGCCTGTCTCAGTGGGACAAAAGCCAGAGGCAAGTATCCCTCAGCTGGAGCTGGGACCACCCCTGAGACAACGTCCAAGGCAGAAAACAGGGGAGAGAAATCCCCTGGCTCCCCCTCCTCTTACAACCTGGTCTCCCCTGGGGCCTCCACCTGTACCTTTAGCTGGAGGCAGTGGCCAGGGGAGCAAGGGGACAAGTTTGGGGGTGAAGAGCCAAGGGACCAGTATCATCTTACTCGTCTCTGTATCTCCAGGGCCCACCCCGGGACAAGGTTCTGATAGAGAGAAACAGAATTACTACCAAAATACAAGACAGGAGGTCTGAATAGTACTCCCTAGACTGGAGAGAAGAGGTAACTTACTCCATACAGAGGACACAGGAAAGGGTCACAAAGGACATGGGGAAGGAAAAGGTGAAGAAATAATGAGCAGAGGGGCTTCCCTGGCAGTGCAGTGGCTAAGACTTCATGCTCCCCATGCAGCAGGCCTGCATTCAATCCCTGGTCAGGGAGCTTGAACCCACGTGCTACAACTAAGACCGCCAAATAAATATAAATATTTTAAAAGGAAAAAAAGAAACAGGGTTAAGACTTTGCCTTCCAAGGCAGGAGGTATGGGTTCGATCCCAGGTTGGGGAACTAATATTCTACATGCCTCACACAGTGCAGCTAAAAGTTAAGAAAGAACAAAGAAATAATGAACCAAGCTTTGCCAAGGAAACAAAAAGGTGAGGAAGTTGGGCAGGCAGGGAGCCTGCACGCCAGAAGGCAAGACTGAATACTTTTCAAGGAAACATAAAAGGTTCAGAGTCAGATTCCATCAAGTGCTTTTTCAGTTTCTCTTAAGGTGATTATATAGCTTTCCCCTTTCATTACTTACACAATGGATTAAACTAACCTATGTCCTAATATCAAAGTAATCTTCAATTCCCAGAAGAAAATCTACTTGAAATTCTGCTGAATTCATCTTGCTGTTTTATTTACGATATTTGCATATATCCATATGTCATCTTTGTCTATAGTTGACTTTTGTGGGCTTGTACTCGTCTCCATCAGGATTATTTTGATTTTGTGAATTTAAAGTTCTGTGATATCTTATTTTCTGACACAATTTGATAGCATGAGGGTTGTCATCATCAACCGCTGATAATTTAAGGACTCAAGATTTTGTGTGGAATTTTTACCCAGTCTCTGTCCTATCATTCCTGCTACCCACTTTAGGGCTGGTTACAACCTCCACTGCCTCCACCCCAAGCCCCCACTCCTTGCCACCACAAAACCAGGTCTCTGCTTTCCGGCCATAGTGAGCGAAACTGTCACCTCTTGGATTTTACAGACGAAGCACAAAAAGGCCCTGCCCCTGTCTTGCCTAATTCCTCTCCCTGCTCATTTTTGATGCCTCCTTCTTACAGAAAGTCTTCCCTGATATGTTCCAGCCTAGACCCATCCTGGCCTGTTCTCCTCACTTGTCTGTCTCCCCACCCAGAGCTGGAGCTTGAAGACCGAAAGTGTACTTCATCACCAGCACCCCCTCGGCACTGGCACAAGCAGGTACTTGCTTCCCAGTGATCAGGCAAATGCTGTGAGCCTGCACCTTAGAAACAACAGGAGAAAATGTGAGAAAATGTTGTCAGAAAATGACAGTCTGCGGGGCAAGTCTGGACCAAACGAATGGATCGCATTCACTGACATACTATCAATGCCTGCCTTCAAGCTATGGGCTTCCCAGGTGGTTCAGATGGTAAAGAATCTGCCTGCCAATGCAGGACACACAAGTTCGATCCCTGGGTCGGTAAGATCGAACCCTCCCTTGAAGAGGTCATGGTTACCCATGCCAATATTCATGCCTGCAGAATCTGATGGACAGAGGAGCCTGGTGGGCTACAGTGCATGGCAAGAGTTGAACACGATTAAGCGAATGATCATGCATGCACACCCCTCGAGCTATAAGAGCGGGAGGGGAGTGGTTGTGAGACACTGTGACTCCTAAAAAGCCTAGAATATTTACTAGTGCAGCTGATTTTCTTTCCTGTGCTGACACTCACTGCCATCATGAGAATAGCCACCGCACCGTGCTCTGAGCTCCAAACCCACTTCACCCCACAATCACATTCAGGTAGCACCTTCATGGACACTATCATCACGCTTGTTTATTTTCAAGGTTTTGCTCCACACATCGCAGGGGCTTATCATAAACTCACAAGACCACATGACCAGGAGGACATAGGAACAAGTGAGGCCTGCCAGGTGGCAGATAGTCCACCACTCATTTACTATAGCTGACATTGAAACACAACTGATTCAACAGAGGCTAAAAAGCTGGATTTTTATGTGAAATGTCTTGATTATTAACATGTTGTCAATTGACAAACACAGGCATTTATCTTGGTATTTGGGGTCAAATAAAAAACTCAGTTATATATAACTGAGTCACTTTGGCATCCCACTCCAGTGCCTGGAAAATCCCATGGATGGAGGAGCCTGGTGGGCTACAATCCATGGGGTTGCTAAGAGTCAGACGCGACTGAGCGACTTCCTTTTCACTTTTCACTTTCATGCATTGGAGAAGGAAATGGCAACCCACTCCAGTGTTCTTGCCTGGAGAATCCCAGGGACTGGGGAGCCTGGTGGGCTGCCGTCTATGGGGTCGCACAGAGTTGGACACGACTGAAGCGACTTAGCAGAAACACAATATGTATATATATGTATATGCATATTCTTTTCAAACTTCTTTTCCATTATGGTTTATCACAAAATACTAAATACAGCTCCTCGTGCTCTATAGTAGGACCTTGTTGTTTATCCATCCTATATATAATAGTTTATATCTGCTAATCCCGAACTCATAATCCTTCCCTCCCCCTACCCCCCACCCAAATTGGTTATTTTGACTACAGAATTAAGGATTTCCTTAAGATACTAACAACAAAGTGGACATCATGTATCAGGAGAAACCATTTACATCGTCTAAAAATCAGTAAGTGGTTACTGTCTAAAAATATTCTAGTTAGAAATCTCAACTGGAAAATGGAAGGGAGGATATTCCCTGATGGTGCAGTGGTTAAGACTGGGGGCTTTCACTGCTATGGGTCAGGGTTTGATCCCTGGTCAGGGAAATAAGATCCTGCAAGCCATGTGGCGAGGCCAAAAAAACAAAAATGGGGAAACAGCATGAACAGGCAATTTACATTAAAGAAAACACAAGGTAGCAAGCATACACATTCTCAAGTGTATATACTCAGCAGTAACCAGAGAAATGTAAATAGAGTAAGACTTTAAAAAACTAGAAAGCTGGACAATGCCAAGTGTTTGCAAGAGAAAGGTCTTTGGAATCCAGTGCACTCTGGGGAGATACAGAATGGTGTGGCCTCGCTCAGAAGCAATCAGTGGTACTTGGTCCCAAATATTAAGTACAGGCACACACTGTGCGCAGGCAGTCCCGCTCCTGGCCCAAGTCCAGAGAGATTCTCACAGAAGTCCATATGGGACATGTATGAGAGGTTCCCTCAGCACTGCTTGTAGTGTCTGGGCATAGGAATCAATGTGGGCATCCATCACCAGGAGGGAGAGAGGCAGGATATGGTGGATACACAAACTGGATAGTCACCATAGCGACAGGAATGAGTCATACAAACATGGCAGTGAGTGATAACACTAGAAGAGTCTAACATGACACCACTTATGTAAATTAAAAATACCCTCCCACCGGTCCAGTGGTTAAGAACCGGCCTTCCAATGCAAGGGATGCAGATTTGATCCCTGGTCAGGAATGAAGATCCAACATGTCTCGAGGCAACTAACCCCAAGTGCCACAGCAAAAGATCCTGTGTACTGCAACTAAGAGTCCACACAGACAAAGAAGAAACAAAGGAGATAACAAGCTAAATTTTTTAAAAGAGAAAAAACAAGAAAAAACAGGCACACAAAGCAATACACATTCTTGAGAATACATACACACAAGATGTGGAGGTATTTGGTAGGGTAGAGACCTTCACTCAAATCCAAGTATTTTGGGAAGATTTGAGCACGTTATATCATGATGGCATCAAGAGACCGAATACATAACAGTTACATTTGGTCAAATACATACAAATAAAACCACAATGATGCTCAAAAAAAAAAGAATACATACAATAAGAGCGTGTGTATTCGACAGACTAGTTGGCCATGGCGAGGGCGGGGAAGAGAATGAGACAGTGGGCTACATAGAAGAAAAAGGAATAAATTATAAATTTATAAACTAGAAACCAATGAAAGCACGAAAAAGCACACAAGACAAGAGAGAGGCTCAGATGGAGAAGCTGTTCGTTTGAGGAACAGGCAACTCACTCCAGTATTCTTGTCTGGGAAATCCCATGGACAGAGGAGCCTGGTGGGCTACAGTCCATGGGCTCACGAAGAGTCAGACATGACTGAGCACACACAAACACACACACACACATACAGGTTTACATCACCATCCTCGTCACAGAACACAAGTCAGCAACGTGTGGATCAAGGATGGAGAAGAGATGCCTTTCCATGTCCTTGCAGCTGCTCCTTCCAGGAGCACTAACAGATACCAGCGTAAGTGCTTCCCCCTGCCAGGGAGGCTCTGGGTCTATAGCTACATGTGGCTTGCTGTGTGGTCCTCAGGGAATTCTCAGTCTTACAGGAGATTAAACTCAGCCGCAAAGTGAAGCAACAAACGCCACTGAACACAGTCACGGAAGAGAAGTAAGGGACAAAATGCCCCATGGGTTGAGCCATGGCCAGAGTTTGGGGAGCAGAGCCTGTGGTGGAAGAGGTGACCTGAATGATCTAGGAAAAGATACACATGAGACTGGGAACGGTCATGTGCCTTGCACCAGGTGCCCTGCAACTGGTGACCGAAGACCAGCAAGAGAACCGATCACTTAACAGCCCAGTGGTCACCCCATGCTCTGCCCCTCAAGGCTGCTTGCCACTCAACAAACTTCAGCTTACTCCAAAGTCAGGAAACAATGCTTTACCCGTAATATTCCAGAAATGCTGCTTTCTCCCCAGAGAGGGCAAAGGGCACTTGGTAATTTGGCTGGGAGAAGTCATTTCCAGGTATGGTATCCATTTTTTTCCTGTGGAAAACAGGAGGGCCATTTTACAACAAAGGGTTAACAGAGCAGGCCTGAGACAGGCCTGAGCCAGTCGGCCCATGGCTGGTGTCTGGGAACTTGGATTTTGCTTCCTGATGTTTGCAGGACTGATAAGAGAGGCTCTTATTGCCCCTAAACTGTTTGTGCAAACACTGGTTTATGCTCAACACCTGCTTCCCTTCCAGGAGCCTAGAGTTTGGATGGATTCTAGGCAGAGGGTGCCCAGTGTGACCTGCACCCAGAAAAGACCCTGGGGCCCAGTCTCAGGAGAGCTTCCTGGAGGACAGTGCTTCAGCTGTGTTTGCACAGCTTGTCGCCAGGTGGATCCCCAGGAGAAGACTCTCAGAAACCTGTGCCTGGTCCCCAGGGCTTGGCCCTCTGGGCTCTTCCCTTCACTGGTCTTGCTTTGTATCCTTCACAGTGATAAGTCACAGCCATGGGGATGGCAATGTGAGAATGTGAGGAGTCCTGTGAGACCTCCTAGGAAATCTCTTAACCTGGGGGTGGTCTCTGGGACCCCTTCAACAACAAAAATTGATTCAAGATAAAAGGTAATATTGGAGAACGGACTTGTGGACACAGTGGGGGAAATTGGACTAAATACACACTTCTGCTTTCCTACCCTAAAATTCTTTGGAATGCTAGAAATATTTTTAAACCACTAAATCAATAAGAGACCTGGGGAACAAGAAACAACACCAGTGGCCAATGAAAGCACCTAAGACACTTCTGAGAGGCACAGCATACTCAGGGTCAGACTGCCCGACTGAACCACAGCCCGGCACCAGCCTGGGAGGAGCCCGTCAGGCAGGGTTTCAGGCTCCAGATCAGCAGAGGGAATGAGGGACGGGTGGGATCTGACAAGGAGATGAACTAGGGCATGGCAGCTGGGAGGGCCAGGCCCCTGGGATTCCTCCCTGCCCACTGAGCGTCCATGACACGAGCCCCTGCCCTGGACCATTACGGTCCAAGAAGCAGCACGTCAGTCTCCAGCTATCACCAGAGGCAGCAAAGAGACAGGCAGGCAAACAGGAACCCTCATGCTCGAGTATGAGCATCTGAAGGCAGGTGCCCCAGATTCTTACTCAACATCATGAAATGGGGACACCAAGTCAACAGGAAGACATGCGCCTGAGAGAGGAGTTAATGAAGCACATTGCTGTTATTTAGTCACTGTTGTGTCCGACTCCTTTGTGACTCCATGGATTGTAGTCTGCCCAGCTCCTCTGTCCACGGAATTCTCCAGGCAAGAATACTGGAGTGGGTTGCCACTTCCTTCTCCAGGGGATCTTTCTGACCCAAGGACAGAACCAGTGCGCCTGCTGCCTTGAAGGTGGGTTCTTTACTGCAGAGCCACCTAGGAAGCCCAACGAAACATGTATAAGAAATTATTAAATGTTTTTGGAAAGATGGAAGGGAGGCATGACTATGAAAATCAAGAGCCAATTGTTGGTTAAAATCTCTACATGGTGAAATTAAAAAAAGTAGACACAGGGGACATCCCTGGTGGTCCAGTGGTTAGGGTTTTGCCTTCCAGTGTAGAGGGTGAGGGTTTAATCCCTGGTTGGGGAGCTAAAATCCAAAAAAAAGAACATAAACAACAGAAGCAATATTGTAACAAATTCAATAAAGACTTTACAAATGGTCCACACCAAAAAAAGATTAAAAAGAAAAATAAAACCCAGTCAAGGCAATTACCTGGTAGTCCAGCGGTTAGGGCTCGACGCTTTCACTGCTTGGGTCTGGGTTTGATTACTGGTCAGGGAACTAAGATCCCTCAAGCCCTGGGGGTGTAGTGAAAAAAAAAAAAAGCAGGGTCAAGGGCAGTACTATTTGTGCAAAAAGAGGAGGACTTAAGAACATAATTCATATTTACTTGTATTTTCATAAAGTGTCTCTGAAAGGATATATAAGAAACTAATAACAATGGTTATCTGCTTTTGAGGTGACAGAGAATTTAGTGGGGAGATGGAGGGGCACCTTTTACTTACAGCTTTTAATACAGTATAATTTTTGAACATTGAATATCTTATCTATTCCAAAAATTAAATTAAAAAAAAGTAGAAACCTTGAAAATTGAATACATGATTAAAAGAATAAAACACTCAATAGATGGGCTAAAGAGTTGATGGGACAAAGCTAAACTAGATTTGTAGAATCTTCTAGAATGCAGCCCGAAAATGACAGAACATTTGACAGAAAAGCCAAGAAACATGAAGGATAAATTAAGAAATCTTAATATCCATTTTCATACTATTTTATATTTTGGCCACACGGCATGTGGGCTCTTAGTTCTCCAACCAGGGATCAAACCCACTCCCCTGCAGTGGAAACACAGAGTCTTAACCACTGGACTGCCAGAGAAGTCCCAAGAAATTCTAATACCCATTTAACAGTAATTCCAGAAGCAGAAAATAAAGAGAATGGAGGAGGCAGGGAAACAGTCAGACTTCCCAGGGCCAAAGAAATATTTATCTACAGAATGAAAGGGACCACTGAGAACTAAGCAGGAAGAACAAGAGAAATCCACCCAAGGCAAATAGTGGTGAGATTTTAGAATACAAGGAAAAAAAGAAAAAATTGTAGAGCTTCAGAGAAATAAACAGGTTAACAAAAAACAAACACAAAAGTGAGAATCAGATTACAAAGACTTCTCATCAACCACACTAAGAGGCCAGCAGATAATAAAGAATTATCTTCAAAACTCAAACATTTTTAACCGAGAATTCTACACCCAGTCAAGAGTATTCACGTGGAAAAGCAAAGTTTTTAAATATTTTTAAAATTTTTGAAGGCTCAGAAAGTTTACCACCCATAGAATCTCTAGGTGTAAAAAAATTTACTGAAGGACTCATGCAATCAAAACAACTAAAGAATCCAAAAATGAGAAAAACAAGATAAGACAGTCAATGATGAACTTATAACTGTTGACACATAATGTACAAAACCCCCAAATCTCATATATACAGATTATCTTTAAACATCAAGAGAAAAAATGCTTAGGTATGTGTGAAAACTTAAGGATACCAAAAGAGCTCAAATTCATCTATCATCAGGGAAATACAAGTTAAAATTGCAATGTCATACCCACCAGAATGACTAAAATAAAAAGAAATTACCAAGAGTTGGCAAGGCTGTGAGGCAACCACATATGCTTCTCGGGTACATAAGCTGACGCAGCCACTATTGCAAACTGTTTGGCAGCATCTGTAAAAACTGAGCATATGCTCACTCTATGACCAAGCGATTTCCCTTCTAGATACATACTCAACAGAAATGCATGCATCCATCCAGCAAAGACTGCTCACGGCGCACTGTTCATGATAACCCCAAATTACAAACAACCTAAATCCAGTCGAGGTAGAATGGATATCCACATCGTGATACACATAAACAGTGGAATGTATACAGCAATGGAATGAACAAACCACAACCACACTCCAGAATCCTAAAAATTACACAAATGCAATGTTGACAGAAAGCAGCTAAATACAAAGGAGCACATACTGTACAATTCTATTGCTATCAAGTACAGAAATGGGAAAACCAATCTATTGTCAGAAATGGCAGGGGTTATCCTTGTCAGTGAGCAGCAGGAGGACAGAATCTGGAATGTGGGAAAGGTTGTTCTTATTTTTATTTGTTTCTTGTTTTTCCTGCTGGTTATACATGTATTTAGTTAGTCAAAATTCATCAAGCTGTTAAGATGTGTATACCTTTACATGTTCATGTTATACCTCAATAAAAAGTTGTCTCCAAATTCAAGGGTGCCAAACGCAAGTAGAGTAAGAATAGTATTTGTAACTTCTATGTCACGAGAGAGATAAAATAGACCAAAACGAAAAAAAAAAAAAAATCCTCAGTCAGCCCAACAAAAAATAGGAAAAGGGTGGAGGCTGTCAGGAAAAAAGCACAAGAAATTGAAAACATAAAACAAGACAGCAGGAATAGGACCCAAAATAACATTAATCAAATATAAATAAGTTAAAGTCATTGATTGAAAGATAAAGATTTCATGTCCATTAAGATGGCTACTTTCAAAAAAAAACCAGAAAATAACAAGCACTGGAAAAGATAAGGAAAAACTAGAACTCCTGTGCACTGTTTCAGGAATGTAAAAAAAGGTACAGCTGCTGGGGAAATAATACAGCAATACCTCCAAAAATTAAAAACAAAATGATCATACAATCTTGAAATTTGATGTCTGGGTAAATACCCAAAAGCACAGAGAGCAGGGTCTTGAAGAAGTGTTTGTACACCCATATTCAGACCAACATTACTGACAATAGCTGCAATGTGGAAGCAACCCAGATGAAATAACATGCAAAATGTGGTCTGTACGCACAATGGAATGGTATTCAGTCTCATAAAGGACACCTGCTACAACATGGACTGACCTTGAGAACACAATGGTAAGAGAAGTAAACCAGTCAGAGAGACAAATTCTGCATGAGGTACCTAGAACAGGCAATTTCACAGAGACAGAAAGTACAGTGGCGGTTACCAGGAGCTGGGGGCAGGGTGTGGTATGTATTGTTTAATGGGAACAGTTTAGATATTGCAGATGATAAAGTTCTGCAGGTTGGCTGCACAGCAACACGAATGTACTTACCTCTAGTGAACTATACACTTAAAAATGACTAAGATGGTAAATCTTATTATATGTGTATTTACCCTAACTTTTCAAAAAAGACAAACATTAAGGAATAAAACAAAATCTTGTTGTTAGCTAATCACAAGAGTAACACCTAAAACAAAATATAGAAAATCAAAAATAAATTAATATTACTAGAAAATATACCAGATAAAGGGCTTCCCTGGTGGCTCAGCAGTAAAGAATCTGCCTGCAAACCAGGAGCTGCAGATGTGGGTTTGATCTCTGGGTAGGGAAGATCCCTTCCAGGAGGGCATGGCAACCCATTCTAGCCAGGAGAATCCCATGGACAGAAGAGCCTGGAGGGCTACAGTCCATGGGGTCGCAAAGAGTCAGACACAACTGAAGTAATTTAGCACAAAGGCATGCATACACCTTGCTTATAGGGCTTCCCAGATGGCTCAGTGTTAAAGAATCCACCAGTCAATGCAGGATCCCCTGGAAAAGTAAATGGCAACCCACTCCAGTCTTCTTGCCTCGGAAATCCTATGGACAGAGGAGCCTGGTGGGGTCCATGGGGTCACAAAAGAGTCAGACATGACATAGTGACTAAGCAACAACATTGCTATGGCTGGCTCATAAATGTATATATTTAATAATATTACAAAAATGAATAGAACAAAAGAAAACCACTAGGGATCACAGTGGAAGTCCTTAACATAATTCTCAGAATCAATAGGTCAAGCAAAAAATAAGGGTCCAGAGAATATAAATTATACTTAGTAAATGTGAAATGAACATTTAATTTTTACAGGGAAAAGTCACTAAAACTGACAGCTTGTTAGACTACAGATTAATTTCTATTTTTCATCTTTCAGCAGTATGGCAGAATTGAAGTCCCCAAACCTTCCACTTACAAACTATCTTTTAAAAATGCTAAATACACACACACACATATATGAAACTTTGGACTCACTGGACTAGAGAAAACGGTTGAAGCCAAAATTCAAGAATGTGGGTAAATTAAAGGCATTTTCAGATATTATAAAAACAGAAAAATGTATCATCACTGATAGAACTCGCAAAGAAGGTACTTCAGGGAGAAGGTGGGTGATCCAAAGAGAATCTGAAGGAAGGAATGAAGAGTGAGGACAATGGAAAACAGGTAGATAAATTTAACAAATCTAGTAACAAATAATAGCTAATAAACAAATCTAGCTAACAAATAATCTAAACAAGTATCTAGCTAACCTAGAAAATAATAACAGCAATAATGTCTAATTTGAAGCGTTAAAGTAAGAATAGAGCCAATGCCAAACAAGAGGTGACAGGAATTATAAGTCCTTGCCTCCATCAAGAGGACTGATTGATTATATGATAGAATCTTTCAACTCAAAAAGGCTAAAATTTGAGTAAAATAAACCCACTTTAAGGAGAAAGAAAAAGAACAGAAATTAATGACACAGAAAAAATCAATAGGATTAATCAATAAATACCAAATCTGGCTTAATCAATAAATCCAAAAGCTGATTATTTGAAAAGAAGTAAGCAAGCATAAAGCAAGTCTGGCCAATTAAAAAGAGAAAAGGTGGATACACACGCGCACACACACACACACACGTAAGTATAAACAGGAGACAGTGCACCACAGACATGGAAGACTTTTCTCTTACAACAGACTACTATACATAACATTATGTTAACATATGTTAAATGTCAACAGTGCTAATGATTTTCTAGGAGGACATAAAGTATTAGGTTGAAGAGGCAGAAAACCTTAGAAAAGCTAATGATGGAAAAAATGGAAAGGTAGTTAAATACCAATACCAACTTAAAAAAAAAAAAAAAAAACCACCACCACCAGCAGTCCCGGCAGTCTGCAGTCAGATTCTGCCAGACTTAGGGACCAGATCATTCTGCTTCAGAGCATGAAAAAACTTTCCCCTCTCCACCAACTGAGGACAGCATAACCTTGATTATGAACTCAGACATGGGAGGAGGGTGAAAAAACATAACACCAATCTCTTATCAATACAGATCCCCAAATCCTAAATAAAATGTCAGCTAACTGACTCTATCAAACAACCCACTGGCGACAGAAAAACTAGCAAAATAATCTCCTGTGATGTTAACAATGTCAAGAAGAAAACTACATGGTCATATCAATACATGCTACACAGAAGCATTTTGGGAGGGGGGTGGAAATCCACAAACAGAAACTGACTTAATCTGATAAAGAAGATCCTTAATGAGGAAACACTGGCAACATTCCCGTAAAACCAAGCCTGAGACAAAAATGTCCTATTTAATAGTCAAGGCTCTAGAGAGGTGGTCCATAGAAAATAAGAAATGAGTACAAACATTAGAAAGAGACCTCTGTTGTTTAACAGAAAAGAAGATTGTCCATGTACAACAAGCAGACAAATCAACTGGAAAAACAATTAAAACGAAGAGACTTCAGAGAGGACGCTCCAGGTCTAGTTTGAGGCACACATCAAACTTAGTTTGCTTCCAGACTTCGTCCTGCAAAGCTGTTTTCTGTAGAGTAAGGCATATAGGGATGACAGGCTTGCCCCCACCTCCAGCCTCGTCTCCCATCTTAAATGAAACAGGATCTTGTTTGAAACTAAATGACAGAAATCTTCTGAAAGCAAAATTTGACTTGTGACGACTCAGCGGCGCTTTATCTGCTGCCTGCAGCGTCCGCAGCTGCTGATGGATAAGCGCGTCACAGCGGGCGAAATGCTCCCGATAGAGGGCAAGGGCGAGCAGCCTCCGGGAACGCGTCTCTCCAAGCGAGCAGCGCTCATTATATAAACTTACCTGCTGGCAAACGCAGCGCCCACACCTCAAAAATGATATATTCAGGGTCCGAATTCCCTTTTTAAATAGAATTTTAAAACTAACGGCGTTCCCCGGATGCGCGAGGAGGAGGCATCCCCTGCGCTCCTGACAGGCTGCGCATCCCGGGCCACTGGGCATCCCAACGGCGCCTGGGTCCAGGTGTGCCACGCCGGCCGGGCCAGCGCAACGGGCGCCACGGTTCGCAGGGGCCCGGACCCCACGGGCCGCCCGCTCCGCCTCGCAGCACCCGGGACAGCCCCGCGGGGCCGCTCCGGGGGGCGCCTCTGGGGCCTCGTGTCCGCGGCGCCGGCCTCAGTCCAGCGCTCCCGGACACCCCGGCCCGAAGGGGAGGCCAGTCTCCTGCCGCGCCACCTGCGACACGGGTCCGGCCGCCCGAGCTGGACCGGCTGGACGCCGCCTCAGCGAGGGGCAGCCCTGCGACCCGCGCCGGACCCCGCACCCCGGACCCCCATTCCGGACCTAGACCGGGACCCGCAGCCCGAGATGACCACGCGGCTCAGACGCGAAGCGAGAGTGGTCGGCGCCGCCCCCACTCACCCGCCAGCTCCTCTCCGCAGCCAGCAGCCGCCACGGCTCCCGCGCTCCCTCACGGACTTCCCGAGGGGCCCCCGCCGCCGAGCGGCGCCCCGAGCCGCCTGCAGGGGGCGCGCGCGAGCGGCGCGGGGGCACGCTGGGAGTTGTAGTCCCGCGGCCCTGCGCCGTCTCCCGCCCACGTGGTGCCTAGACGGCTAAGCGTGGTACCGGATCCGCAAAGCTCGGCACTCGGACCGCAAAGCGCGGTGCCTGAACCATAGAGCTCGGTACCCGGCCGACCAGCGCGGTGCCTGGACCTCAAAGCTCGATAGCCGAACCGCAGAGCTCGGTACTAGGACCTTTCAGCGCGGTACCGGAACCGCCCAGCTGGTACCTGGACCGCCAAGCGTGATAGCTGACCAGCAGTTTTAGCATCTCGGGAGGACCTGGTTGGAAACTCAAACGCCCCCTCGCCGTGGCTCCATAGGGTTTGCTGCATTAAAAACTGGGGTGGGGCCCAGCAAAATCTGCCTTTTGAAAGCCCTTCAATTGATTCTTAGGTGAAGGTGAAGTCGCTCAGTCGTGTCCGACTCTTTGCGACCCCGTGGACTGTAACCTACTAGGTTTCTCCGTCCATGGGATTCTCCAGGCAAGAATACTAGAGTGGATTGCCAGTTCCTTCTCCAGGGGATCATCCCGACCCAGGGATCAAACCCAGGTCTCCCGCATTGGAGGCAGACGCTTTAACCTCTGCGCCACCAGGGAAGCCCCAATTGATTCTTAAGTTCCCTTAAGTTTGAGAACATCTGCTCTAAGTCCGACGCACCCACTCTTCTCCACGGGACCTCACCTCACCTGTGGCATCAGGTATACACACACACACACACACACACACACACACACACACACCCCGATCCATCCCAGGTGCACTGGTGGCCCAGGCCACCCCTCTCACTCCAGCCCTCAACTATCAGTGTCCACCCAACATCTCCTCGAGGATGCCTCTGAAAAACCAAAACTCAACAGGGTCAACACCACACTCACACTGCCTCCATCTGGTTCTGCTCCAGTGAGCCTCATGTACACTGCATTTGTCCACTGGGGAGTCATCTAAGACCTTAGTGGAAGCTTCAGGAGCCGAATGGCAGGTCCCTGAATCATACTTGAGGGAGGGAAGATGGAAAGAGGAGAAAGAAATGAAGCCGGGAAATACCAACCCCTCAACATGTGGAGGGAACAGAAGGACAGGTGCTGCCTTAAGGGTTCCCTGGAAGTGTTGTTGAGGGAGGGTAGTTTGAAGAGGTTTAAGTATTTATGAAAAGAATCCAGTTAAGATGGAGCTGTGGGCTACACAGGAAAGGAAAGAGATTTCACACATATGATGCCTAAGAAGTTGTATGTATATGTTGGGGCAGGTGGAGTCTCAGCATCAGTAGGGAAATGAGCCAGGACTAGAGGTTCTCAGGGGCCGTATGTCCCCCACCCCCACCTCCCCACCCAAGAGAACTTGGAGAAGGCTGGACACATTGTGGCTTTCACACTTGGGGGCGCCACCACCATCTAGTGGGTAGAGGCCCCTGATGCTGCAACATTTAATGTTGGCACAGGATGGGCCCACTACCAAGAATGATCTGACCCAAGCGCCAAAAGTGTGGAAGATGAGAACCCTCGAGAAAAGAAGAGACGAAGTTGTTTGTGAGAAGAGACAGGTGTGTGTGTGTGTGTGTGTGTGTGATGCCAAATCTAAACTGAGCAAGATGAGAAGTAGGAGGAAGTTCTTCCTCTCCTTTCTCTTTTCCCCAAAATGTGCTTCATATTGCACATGTACAGTGCTTTCCAACTGTGGTGCTGAGAGGATGCTTGAGAGTTCCTTGGGCTGCAAGGAGATCAAACCAGTCAATCCTAAAGGAAATCAATTATGAATTTCACTAGAAGGACTGGTGCTGAAGCTGAAACTCCAGTCCTTTGGCCACCTCATGTGAAGAGCTGACTCAGTGGAAAAGACCCCAACACTGGGAAAGATTGAGGGCAGAGGGAGTCGGGGGTGACAGAGGATGAAATGGTTGGATGGCATCACTGACTCAGTGGACATGAGTTTGAGCAAGCCCCAGGAGATAGAGAAGGACAGAGAAGCCTGGTGTGTTTCAGTTCATGAGGTCACAAAGACTAGCGCACAACTTAGCGACTGAATAACAACAGTATTATTAAGGAAAATATGTTTAAAAGATGTCCTTTTCTTTGCCATTTCATTATGCCTTCTGCCCTGATGTTTTATTTTCAAATAAATAGTTAAAAGTCAACACTTTACATAGCAAATATTAGCTCCCGCCCATATTTATAAAATTGTTCAGATTTAAAACTTTGTTGATACTCATAAATTTAGTGTTCAGTTCAATTCAGTCACTCAGTTATGTCTGACTCTTTGTGATCCCATGAATCGCAGCACGCCAGGCCTCCCTGTCCATCACCAACTCCTGGAGTTTACTCAAACTCATGTCCATCGAGTCGGTGATGCCATCCAGACATCTCATCCTCTGTCGTCCCCTTCTCCTCCTGCCCTCAATCCCTCCCAGCATCAAGGTCTTTTCCAATGAGTCAACTCTTCACATGAGGTGGCCAGTGTATTGGAGTTTAAGCTTTAGCATCAGTCCTTCCAATGAATGCCCAGGACTGATCTCCTTTAGGATGTACTGGTTGGACCTCCTTGCAGTCCAAGGGTTAGGGTAATTTTCTTTAAAAAGTCAAATTTAAATGTGACTTATACAATTACTAGGCACATTTACATTCAATTTCTTCTCTGCACTTTTCTTCATTTGATAAATATAAGAGCTCAAGTACTATCTTTCCTTCTGGATACTTTTTTACTTGAAATCAGTTAACACAGTAGCTTTTTCGGGGTTTTTTTAAACATAGTCAAAGAGGAATAAAGCAAATCATACTCAGAAAAAAAAGAAGTAGGAGGAAGAAAACTGGATGATTGGGACTGGCAGTGAGTCAGACAGACTGGATGTTTTGAGGAGGGGTCAGTGATTTACTTATCTTATTGGAGTAATTGAAAACCAAGGTAGAGAGGAGTTTTTGGTAAGGAAATATGATGGTCGCAGATTGCCCAGGTTAAGATGTGAGGATGGATGGGGTGGAGGCAGGACCACTGAGTACCCTTATATCAATTGCACAGCCAGGGGGAGGAGTGGAGTGAATCAGAGACCAAAGTCATGCACTTGGATGTTCAAACCACCTGCACGCCTTGCTCGTGCACCACTGTGTATGACCACTCCAGTGAATAACAAAATAGATAGACATCAGGAAGAGGTGAGGGGTGAGTGGTGAAGGCAAACAGTTGAAAGCTTGGATAAGAATGCAAGGGAGGCACAGGATGGCTCTCTGGAGAAGAATAGATTCAGTCAGGTGTCCTCAGAGGTTCTCAGGCCAGGCAGTGTTTGCATCCAGGCAAAGGTGGAGATGTGGAGCCGCCCAGAGCATGTGAGGATAGAGGGACTGCAGGTCATGGGACACTCATCACTCTCAGACATACTTTACATTTTGTGTTTTTCAAAACTTGTCTGCCTCCCTCCAGCTACAATGCATGCTCCCTGCAGGCAGGCACTTTGTCGTTTCTGTCCACACCCAGTGCTGAGGACACCGCTTTTCACAGCAGGTATGCAGGACTTGCAGAATGGATGGATGGTGGCATGAGTTAATCTCCCCAAGGCTAGGAGGCTGATTCAACACTGAAAGATCTGTGAGTGTCCTTCTCTGTAAAGACACTTGAGAGAAGGATTTTGTGCCCAGAAATTCTTTGACAAAATGCAGGACCAGTTTCAGTCTTCAAAACCTCCTAGTAAACTGGGAACACAAGGGAAATTCCTAAGCCAGATAGAGAATCTAGCTACCTGAGCCCCTCATTAAATGTTCACCCCATGGTGAAACATTCAAAGCATTCCCAGAAAAAGTCAAGTCAAGAGTGTCTGCAGTCTTCATTGCTATTCCAAGAAGTCAAAAAGAAATGAGTGGTAGTAAAAACACTTGAGATGCGACAGAAGCTGGGAAAGGCCCTGAGACACTCTGCTAGGCGATGCTGGGATGCTGGGCATGTTATGAGGGGACACAGGCCCTGCTTCCCTGAGAAGCTGTGTCAGAGCATCTTTCCTATCTTCCCCCTTTGGCAGCGGGTCTATCAAAGGAGCATCCACCAGAAGTATGGAGCACGTGATGCAAAGTGAGGCAACAGTCTGGATTTTGACTGCTCTCTCATGACTCTGTGATCTATTCCCACATTGTCCTAGTAAATTCCTTTTCTACTTAAGACAGCCAGAGATAACCTCTGTTGCTTACCAGCAGACCTTGGCTGGTACAAGGGAGTCTCCTAGCCAGGCAATACCTGACATACCCTTACTAATTTGTTCAACTAGCTCTGCTCCAAGGACTGAGAATACAAATGTCAAAGGCATAGTAAGGGTGCTTCTCATTAACTGGAGGAAAATCTGTACTTTGGCTTTCCACATCTGTACTATCAAGTCACCTAATCAATCCAGTAGTCAGGGGACTTCTCTGGTGGTCCAGTGGCTAAGACTCTGCACTCCCAAAGCAGGGGGCTCAGGGGACTAGATTTACTTTACTGGTTAGGGAACTAGATGCTCCATGCTGCAACTAAAAGCCAGCACAGTCAGACAAAAAAAATTTTTAATCCAGCAGTCAGAACTTGGGTCCAACAATCACAATATTAGGCACCTCACTATATTTAGCTTTTGGTAAGATGAACCACTGAAAGAACTGAAATAAGCCCAGGATTTGGGTTCAATCCTTGGTGTGAAAAAAAGGTGATATAATTCAAAAATCAGGAGAAGGAAATGGCAACTTGCTCCAGTATTCTTACCTGGGAAATTCCATGGAAAGGGTCCTGGCAGGCTGCAGCCCTTTGAGATGCAACTGGTCAGACACGGCAGAGCTACGGAGCACAAAGTCCATTTGCGGGTTTTGCTGCCACCTAGAGGATTGATCTGATACTGAAGTAGGAGATCGCAAAGAGTGGGACTGAGCCACTAATATAGGCGCGCACACACACAAGTGCTCAAAAACTAAGGGCCCCAAGCGGTGGCTGCTTTTAAAGGAACAAAACAGACTTATTTGGAATTTTTAATATGAACTTATAGATGTTTTATGCAGGAACTCATAATACTTTGTGATGAAATAATAAACACTCTTGGATAAGTGTACAAACCAATCCTATATAATTCCAGGGATCATGGGATACCCCATGCCCCTCACCAAGACCATCGCCAGGTTCAGTCTCCAATTAAGAATCTCTGTGTTACGTGGGAATTGACTACAACCTCAGAATTTTTCACATGGAGACACATTCCTGCATGTCACCTTGGATGTTTGTATGTTGTTGTTTGGTCGCTAAATTGTGTCTGCCTCTTTACAACCCCCTGGACTGTAATCTTTCAGGCAGATTACATGGGATTCTCCAGGCAAGGATACTGGAGTGGGTAGCCATTCTCTTCTCCAGAGATTGAATTTGTGTGTCCCGCACTGCAGGCAAATTACCGTCTGAGCCACCAGGGAAGCCCCAGTCCCCAGCAGACTTTGTGTATTTATATCATGTGGTGTTGGGAGCGTGTGGGTTTGTGCTCCCTTCTCAGGACAGTCTTCTGAAACCTACCCAGGATTTCCTCCTCGGCTTCCTCAAGTCCTGCAGCTCTGCGGGTGCCAGCTTCCCGCCTCACACCCCACGGCCACAGGCTCCTCCTCAAAGCCCCTGTGCACCCAAGAGCAGCCATGCCCCTCTCTCCCCGCCTCTGCAGACTCTTCTCTGGGTGATCACAGCCCTGGGCAGCACATGGAGCAAGCAGCTGACTCCCTCTGGATCTGTGCGATGGACGAGCTGCTGGCACCTTCAGAAAAAAAGGGTGACATTTGATGGATGAGCTGCTGGCACCTTCAAAGAACAGGGTGACATTCCTGGAGCCAGAGCAATAGGGAGTCAGGGATGGTGGTCAAGCAAGCAGCCAATGGCTAGACCTCTCTGACCTTCCTCCAAAACAGGGGCCCGTGTATTGCAGGTTCCTTCTTGGGGCCACAGTCTCTGCCCCCAGTTGCCCTGAATCCTGTGGATGTCAGGATGAGCTCCCTGTCATGCCCCCAGGCCTAGACCTTCAACAGAAACAGAGAACAAAAGCAGTCAAATCATTGCAATAGTAACAGCAGCAACAGCAGCTACTACCAGTTGAGTGACTTCTATGGGCCCAACTCTGCTCTAAGTACTTCTAATGTCTGCTCAAGTCACTCAGTCTTTGCAACCCTTTGGACTGTAGCCCAGCAGGTTCCTCTGTCTGTGGGATTTCCCAGACAAGAATACTGGTGTGAGTCGCCATTTCCTCCTCCTGGGGACCTTCCCAACCCAGGGATCGAACTTGCATCTCTTGGGTCACCTGGATTGGCACGGGAATTCTTTACTCTGTGCCACCTGGGAAGCCCGGGCACTTCTAGTATATTCCTTTAAATGTACAACCACCCATGAGGTCAGTGATATTTCCATTTTACAGATGCCACTCATCAAGGGTAAATAATTGACCCAAGGACAAATATAGGGCTGTGGTAGATGTCCAGATCACTTCCCAGACTTACATTCTTTCTGGTATGACGTAACAGACAAAAGAGACCCTCAGGAAACATTTAGGAACTGGTAGAGTCAGTCTTCCTTCATAATCTGATGGTTGTTACCATAAAAACAATAGTTAAGAGATGAACTCACCTTGCCCAGCAGCTGCCAGTAGCCCCTTGTTGTTCAGTTGCTCAGTCACTTCCTACTCTTTGCAACCCCATGGACTGAAGCATGCCAGGCTTCCCTGTCCTTCCCCATCTCCCAGAGCTTGCTCAAACTCATCTTCGTTGAGTCGGTGATACCATCCAATCATCTTGTCCTCTGTCATCCCCTTCTCCTCCTGCCTTCAATCTTTCCCAGCATCATTTCCCAAACAGGGCCTTCCTTTTCAAGGACCTGGCCTCCACTCCTTTTCTCCCCTTGCATCAAGAGCAGGACAGCACTGGTCCTCGAACCTCCCAGCTCCCGGGTGGCACAGTTAGCCAGCTGGGTTCCAAAAGCCAGCACACAGTAGGTTTGCACAAGACCGGGCTGCTAGTTGTTTTCTCTGCTGGGCTTGTGGTTGACTTGTCTGACACAGCGAGGGCGAGTCTCAGCTTCTCTGCACATTCATCCGTTATAAAAATATTCTTATAGGGACTTATCCTGGCTGCCTGGTACTTAGCACTTCACACTTCTACTGCAGGGGGCTCAGGTTCTGTCCCTGGTTAGGGAACTAAGATCCCACACGCCATGCAGTATGGCCAAAAAGAAAGAAAAATTCTTACAAACATCTGTGCCCAAAAGCAGGTGCAGGCTTGAAGAGTCTTCAGATGCAAAGCCCACCCTTGGACACCTTGGTCTAAGGAATCCCAGATCAGGGAAGGTTTCATCCTCCACCTGTGGCTCTGCCTGACTTGGAAATGAAAGTTGTCCGAGGGTGGCTTGCAATATCTGCTACAGACCCAGAGTTTATGCTTACTTTCTGACTCTCTCAAGTCAGGGCAAAGAGAATGGGGAACTGAAAAGCCATTCAGTCACTTTCTATTCTTAAAAAGACATCCATGCAAATTTTGGTTATTGTTTTCGAGTCAGGTGAATCATCAGATTTGACAAACGAAAACTTTACACAGCATGGTAAGAAGAAAGGGGGCATTAGAGGCAGCGAAACTGTGTTCCACGTATTCGTTCTACATTTAGAGCTGAAAGATTTTAGGCAATTCATTTACCCTCTCTGAAGACTCATTCACTCATTTGCAAAATGAGGGAAATAATAACACCTCAATAATAATCTCAAGCTGCTGGGAGAATTAAATGCAACACTACTTTATTGGAATAAAAAGTCCCTTGGACAATATCTGGCATTCAGTACACACTCAGCACACGTTGCAGTCTCATCTCCATCCTTCCATCTAGATAGATCCTGAGCCTCTGAGGATGGATCCTCATAGCAGCAGAATATGAGAGAGACTCCACTCAAATTCACTTTTAATGAATAAGTTTGATGGTACACAGGAAATTAAAGGAGGGGGGGCCAAAGGGGGACAATTAAAGGTTTGGGCTCACTCGTCTCCTTTTGGTGGGAGAAAGTGAAAGCAAAAGTTGCTCAGTCATGTCCGACTCTTTGTGACCCCATGGATATCCATGGAATTCCAGGCCAGAATACTGGAGTGAGTAATCATTCCCTTCTCCAAGGGATCGTCCCAATCCAGGGATCAAACCCAGGTCTACCCACATTGCAGGCAGCTTCTTTCCAGCTGAGCCTCCAGGGAAGCCCAAGAATAATGGAGTGGGTAGCCTATCCCTTTGCCAGGGGATCTTCCTGACCCAGGAATTGAACTGGGTTCTCCTGCATTGCAGGCAGATTCTTTACCAGCTGAGCTACAAGGGAAGCCCTTTGGTGGGAGGGAGACAAACAATTTGGAATTATATGTCCAGTCTACATTCTAGTCCTTAGAATCATTCAGACTGGTTGAATTAGAGCCTACCTAAGACTTCTTCTTTTTAAAAAATTTGTTTTTTTATTATTATTATCATTTTGGCTTCACTGGGTCTTCATTCTGTGCTCAGGCTTTCTCTGCTTGAGGTCTGCAGTCTTCTCACTGCGGTGGCTTCTCTTGTTGCAGAGCAAAGGCACTAGGGCTCACAGGCTTCAGAGGTTGTGGCACTCGGGCTTAGCTGCCCAGCAGCAAGTGTAATTTTTGCAGATCAGGGATCAAACCCCTGTCCCTGGCATTGCAAAATGGATTCTTAACCACTGAACCACCAGGGAAGTCTCTGAGATTTTTTTCATCTGCAAAATATGAGCTCCTATGGGAATTAAAGTTTTTAAAAGTAGATCTGGTAGGTGCTCAAAGATGAGAACTGAAATGATCACCTTAAATTAGCTTGTTAAACAAACAGGCAGTCAAATCTCCAGGCCCTACAGATCCCCGGAATCTGTGCATCCATAAGACCCTACAGACCCATTTCCCTGGCTGCATTCCTGGTCACTCTGAACTGGCTGGTCTGATATGGGGAGTGGAGTGGTGCATATGGTGTTTGCCCAGTTTCCTCTGATCCCTGATTTGGGCCATTCTGGACCTTTCTCATCTCCACCAGCTCCCATGTCAGTTCCACATGGGTTCTGGACAGCTTCATGCAGGGGTAACTTGTCAGCACCTCACCTCCTGGCCCAACTGTGCTCTTGCCCCTGCTCTGGGCTCCCATATTGACCATGCCCTGGGGTCTGTCCCCACAGCCCTGAAGTGCAAGAGACTCAATGCCCTGTGGAGTGGACCCCTGACCTATGAGGACTGGGAGCCGTGGTGCAGTTCATACACTTCTCACGGTGTAGCCCCACGGACCCAGCAGGCCCTCCTGATCACAGGCAGCCCACTCAGGAACACTGTCCCACACTGGTTCTGCCTCCTTTCCTACCTGACTCCCCCACCCCCTCACTCCTCCCCTAGGAACGGGCCCAGCCCTGCCAGGAGCCCTCTGCCGCAAGCTTCATTTTCTGTGGTTGAAATGTAGGAGTTAGATTATTCACTAGTATAACAGCAATACAAGCACTATTATAAACAATGAGGTCCTACTGTATAGCACAGGGGACTATATTCAACATGCTGAGATAAGCCATCATGGAAAAGATACTTTTAAAATGTGATTAGGTCATCTGAGAGCCCCTATGACTCAGATCAGTACCCAGATAAAGGAGATCCCAGGGATTTCCCAGTGGTCCAGTGGCTGACTCCACAAAGCAGGGGGCCTGGGTTCAGTCACTGGTCAGGGAACTAGATCCCACATGCTGCAACTGAGAATTTGCATGCCGCAACTAAAGAACTAAGAGTTCTTATGCTGCAGCTAAAGACACTGTACACAGCAACAAATATCCCAAGTGCCACAAGACTTGATGCAGCCAAACAAAGAAATTACTTAAATAATAAAATATTTTTTTAAAAATAAGTAAAGGAAATCCTAGAGAGCTCTCTTGTGCTTTCTGCCTTGTGAGGACACAGAGGCAGCCATCTATGAACCAGGAACCTGGCTCTCAGCAGACGCCAAATCTGCAAGGAAAAAGTTCAATGGAGCAAACAAAAAGTTCAGAGGATGACAGCTTCTCATTGGCTGAGCTTGTTGCTCAGTTGTGTTTTCCATTGGCTGGGGTTGTTGCTGAATGAGAAGAAAGTCTTCCTTTCTCCTGCTGGGGTAGTTAGGTAGTTACACACTTCCTGTTTAGGAGTACTTCTCTCCATCTCCCAGTTAAGAACTGATGTCTTCTTATTGGGGTAGTTAATTGTGAGGGGCAGGGTGGGAAAGCTTGCTCTGCAGGCCTTCCTAACTCCAATTTTAGTTGAGGTTTCCTTTTATTATTAATTGTCACAGTTACCACACTAAAAATAATAATAAAAATCAAAAAGTAAAAATAAATAAATAAATAAAAATCAAAAAGTAACAAGTAAAATTAATAGTACCTGTATTTACTTAGCCTGATATATCTAAAATATTATCTTTTCAACATGGAATCAATATAAAATGTTAATGAGCTATTTTACATTATTTTTTTCATTCCAAGTTTTGGGATCCAGTGTATAATTTACACTTACAGCACATCACATCTTAATTCAACTACTCACATTTCAAGTGCTGTAAAGCTGCATGTAGCTAGTGGCTACTATGTTGGACAGTACAGGTCCAAAGAACGCTTCATTGTCTGGATGTTCTGCAGAACATCCCACCAGGGCACTGTTGATGACATGATGCTATCTACACCCAGTGAGCAAGAAATCGCAGGTATTCTAGATGCCCTGGTAAGACACATACACGCCAGAAGGTGAGATCTAAGCCCTACAAAGATTCAGGGGCCTGCCACGCCGGTGAAAACTTTAAACCCGTTAGACATTTGTGTTGAAAATAATTTAACTTGCCCAAAGGAAAGTTTGACCTTAACCCCTGGGCTGCTGGGAAGTCATCTCTTGCTCTTGGAATAGCACATCTGATAGGAGTGGTCTGTTTTGTTTGGCCTGCAGCCAGCCATATAATAACAACATGATTCGACGTAGGGACTTTGGGTCATGTGATATCAGTGTGATCTCTTGAGGATCTGAAGACCGAGATCAGCCACAAGGGTGATAACCATGCTTATGTGATGGACCCCCGCCCAAAAGCTTTCAACACCAAGGCTTAGGTAAGCTCCCCTCATTGGCAGTCCTCCACGAATATCATTATAATTCAAAGCTGGAAAGCCATGCTGTCTGACTCCATGGGGAGAGGACAAACCGGAGCTCTATGTTTGGTACCTCCCTGGATTCTGCCCTTGGCATTTTTTCCCTTGGTTGAGCCTAGTCTGCATCCTTTAGTAGTAATAAGCTACAACTTTGAGCATGTAACAGCTCTCAGTGAGTTTTTCAAATTCTTCTAGCAAGTTATCAAACCAAAGGGTGGTCTTGGAGACCCCCAAACTTATATTTGGTGTCATAAGGTAAGGTGAGCTGAGGTGGACTCTGCCCCCTGGCTTCACATTACTTTCATAATGTTATCATTATATGTTTATTTACATTTGTCCATATATTTACCACTTTTTTGCTCTTTATAATGTCTTACATCTCAGACTTTCTATCTGATATCACTATCTTTTGGCCTGATGCAAATTCTTTACAGTATTCTTTTATTATTACTATGACTGTATTTTTATTTATTTATTTTTGGCTGCACTGGGTCTTCATTGCTGCACACATGCTTTTAAGTTATAGCCAGTGGGGGCTACGCTCTAGTTGTGGTGTTCAGGCTTCTCATTGCAGTGGCTTCTATTGTTCCAGAGCACAGGCTCTAGGCCCAAGGTCTTCAGTAGCTGCAGCTCGTGAGTTCAGTAGTTGGGATCCAACATCTGTCCCCTGCATTGGCAGGCAAACTCGTATCCATGGTGCCACCAGCAAAGCCCAAAAGTATTTTAAGTTGTATCAGTATATGTTCTGAATTTCTGCTTCTTTAAAATGTATGAGGAGTTTTCTTTTCCTGTAAGAGCAAACACGTCATTTCATTAGTGTCCATGATGTTATAAATGCTTGATATAGACAGTTACATGTGTTTGAATATTTGTTGTAGAACACAGTTCACTCGATTAAGAGTATTTATTTGACTTCGCTGGGTCTTCCATGCTGTGAGCAAGTTTAGTTGCACTGAGGCAAGTGGGATCTTAGTTCCCTGACCAGGGATTGGACCCACATCCCCTGCATTGGACGGCGAATTCTTAACCACTGGACCACCAGGGAAGTCCTCTGTAAATAGTATCTTTCATAGAAGATTGATTTTATGCACTGGCTTTGTGATAATTAACTTGCTGATTTTACCTCACTGGCTTGTTGTAATTAATACAACTGGTATAAAAGCCTGTGAGGATTCTCTTAAAATTAGGAACATAATGAAAGAAATTCCTTCTGGTAAAACTCAATTTTGTTTCACAAAAATTAAATTTGTTTTATGTGTAAATTAAAGTGGCTCTAACAAATTAACTTAGAAATGCAATGCAAAGTATCAATTTGTCACAACTGGGCATTTGGGCTAGTGGAATTTTCTTGTTTATTTCTATATTCCTGTTTTATTTTAACTCTGTTCCTATGTGGATCATCACATTCCAGAAGATTAAATGATAATACTCTTAAAGCTTCCCTAAGCATATAAACAGTTTAAGGGGTGATGACTCAGAAGGCATCTGCTCTGCTAAATAGCATTCATCCCCTTATGCTTGCCCAATAAATAGACATCTTAACTAGAACATGGGATAAATGGGAATTAGCAGCAGGTTAGGGGTGTTGGGGAGACAGAAGGAAGTACTACAAGCAGATAGTTTTGGAGTCAGAGGGACAATGACTGAAATACTGCCCCTAACCCTTACTAGCCTTGTGATCCTGGGTGGGTTTCATTGAGCCTCTGAGTTGTCATTTGTAAATTGGGGGTAATGATGTTAGCCACCTCACAGGGTCTTTGGTAGGGGAGAAGGAGAAGGACTGGTGAGACTGTGATTATACATCACTTAGACCCTTGAGAGCACATGATAAGCACTTTATAAATAACGACGGGTATTATTAACTGACTGGGATGCTTTCTGGTCTCGGGAATAGAAATGGCAGAATTTTGGCCTCCAGAGCAGATATCACACTGGAAGGCGCGATAGGACTCAGCTCTTTACGTTGATTCTGTGTTGGAGAAAAGAGTAAGGAGATTTAGAGGGACTGGAGCGCTACCTCCACATTCCTCACGCTCCCTTCCCAGAGATACTGGAGGCATGCCTTGCACTCATCGACTTGGACTCCCGAGAGAGGGCGCCACACTTCCTTACTTGGAGCGCAGCCGCCTCGCCCTCAGACTCCTGCTGGAAGTCCCTCACCGCTTACACCGACCAAGCCGGGAACCCAGAGACCGACCCCCTCCCCACTGGCCTTGGACGTCAGCCCAACTCTCCTTCCTGGAAAAGGGGGCAGGACCCCGGGTTTCACCCACCAGAGACCTTAGAGAGTGGTTCCCCTGAGCCAGGCTGGGGTCAGCGCCCTTCTGATCAGTGGGGGAGCCGCTCGGACCCCTTGAATCCGCAGTCGGACAGAGCTCCATTCCTAGCACCTGCTCAGGTCAGGGAGGACACATTCGGACGTCCGGAGATGCGGCAGCCTCTTGCTCCTGCCGGACACTGTCCTTACCCGGGAAGAGGCTTGACCTTGGCTCTGGAGCCGACTCTCTAGGTCTGAGGTCCCACACACTTCGCCTCTGGTTAGGCCGTGACCTTGGGCAGGTTATCTCTTTGTGCCTGGTTCTCCCACCGACTCCCCAAGGGTCATCATGTGTCCGGGAGGGTTTGGCACCTGCGCAGTGACCTTTCCATACCTGTCCGCTGTCGTTACCGCCACACGCCCCTGTGGTTTGGTCGCTCAGTCCTGTCTGACTTTGCCACCCCACGCACTGTAGCCCGCCTGGCTCCTCTGTCCATGGGATTCTCCAGGCAAGAATGGGTTGGGTTGGAATGGGTTGCCATGCCCTCCTCCAGGGGATCTTCCCCACTCAGGGACCAAACCCACACAAATCTATTAACCTGCTCTGATTATATTGTGACTAAACCCCGGGTTCTAGTCTCAACACCGACACCCTGAATAACCTTGGAACAGCTGCCTCTTCTCTCTGGACCTCCGTTGCTCTGTCCATCACTTGATGGATTTCACTGACTGAAAAACTCATTTATTGATTTGCTACTTTTTCCCAGGCTCCTCCATCGCACAGAAGCGAGGCTACTGGGATTCCCAGTTCTGTGGGAGAGGCCCCAAGGGTGGGAGGTTCGTCTCTGCTTCTAGGGTCGAAGGAGGTCAGAGGTTCCTAGGAAAATGGCATTTGAATGAGGCTGGAAGGATGATCCTTGGAGTCCTCCCGGTAAATACTGGCGAGGTTTTTATGTTGCTGTCCTTTCAGAGCTGATCGCGTCTTGTAATAAGCCCAACGCGCCTCCTCCACGGCCGAGGTCGCGGGGACAGGTGGTGCCTCGAGCCTGCATCTTGGGACCCAGTCCGCATCCCGAGATCCACGCCAGGGTCCGATCCCTGGGAGCGCGGGGTACGGGCCATACTCGGCCGGGTCAAGGGCTTGACAGGGGCCACCTCCGCACCGCCCAGGAACAGGAGAGCCACGGGGTCCAGGGCCGGGCTCCGGTAGCGCGCGCGCCCCGTGGGCTGCGCGGGCGCGGGGCCCACGGCTGGAGGAGGCGTGGCGGGGGCGGGGTCGGCGCGCGGCCTCCCGTGAAGCCCCGCGCGGCGAAGGACCGGAACTCCGGGCGGGCGGCTAGGTAACATGGCGGCAGGAGCTACCCGCGCGTCTCGAGGAGGCTGCGGGGCCCACACCCGGAAGACGAGTCTCCTTTCTGACTAGCGCGGCGGCCGCTGCGGACCCGGAAGTCCGGGCCGGTTGCTGAATGAAGGGAGCCGGGCTCTCCCCGCGGCAGTCCCCCGCGCCCTCCGCCCCGACCCGGGCCCCGCCATGTCCTTCTTCCGGCGGAAAGGTAGCGAGGGGCGCGGGGCCGGGTTTGGGGCAGCGAGGCCTGCGCGCCGGGCCGGCGGGCTTGTGGGAGGGAGCTGGGCCTCCTCGCGGTCGAACGCCGGCCCGTCCCGAAGTGTGTGCCGGGACCCGCTTGGGGCATGCCTTCTGCAGACGCACAGCTTTTCGCAGGGGGTGGGGTGGGGGTGGTGCGTTTATACCAGAAAATGGAAATGTATTACGGAAGTCTCAGACTTTTCAGAATATCTAGAGGTTTGTGTCTAAAAGCAACACGTGAAAAATTGTTTTCTTCAGCGAGTGCTCTTTTCCAGTGTCCCCTTTATGGGGGGAGGGGGGTTCTGCTGTTCCTAAAATGACATGACATAACTTACGGCTAGAAGTTCCCTAATGAAGAGTCCTTTTGATGACTTAGCAAGTTTACTTGCTACTGGAATCCTAACTTTATAGACAAACTGCTTATATTGATATTTCTGGTTTTCAGTAGTAGTAGCTGCCCAGTTTTTTGAGTAGAGGCAACTTCCTTTTGAGTTTGGGTAAGGTTATTGGCATTTCAGTGGACGAGTGTGGGTCTTTTGGGATGATAGTGATACTTGTATCGATTCTTGTTGCTTCAGGGAAAATTTCCCAAATACAGGTTTGGGGAAGGCACTGAACTAAATCAGACTTGGGTTTATGTGACAGCTCTGGTACTAACTCTGTCATCTGGGACAGAAAAATGTTGACCCACTTTCCTCTCAGCTGAGAATTCGATGATTCCTAAAGACCCCATTCAACTCTATAAAGAATTCCTTTTAAGTACACACGGAGTTTTAGTAACTGATGTCATGTGATCAGTAAATGAAACCATGGTGAGTGAATGAAAACCGCTCTGAATGAATGAAAGTGGTAAAATGGTACAAGGAAGCGGTGTTGGTAAGGTACTTTGGTATGGTTGTTAGCTCTCTAATTTGTTTGACAGTGTTGAAATGATTGGTTTTGGGGTTTTTTGTTTTTTTTTTTTTGTGGGTAAGGAGTGTTCTACATATAATGGTATAATGAGGCAAACTGCAGGTTGCACATAGCCGGTTGTCTGTTTATTCAGCAAATACTTTTGAATGTCTGCTCGTTGCCAGGCACTGTGCTAGGCCCTCCATATTGAGCACTGCACAAGACAAAATCCGTATTTCCAAGGAGCTTGTTGTCTGCTGGGGTAGACCATAAACCTCTCTCTCTCTCTGTTTACAAATTGAATAAAGAGTTATGAAAGAGAGAGGTTGAGAGAAGAGACATATTTCGATTTAACGTTAGTCAAAGGCCTCAGCAGACAACCTTGAAACTTAGAGCTGAAGGAATAGCAAGAGGTAATGTATAGAGGCCAGGGAAGAGCATTCCAGGCACAGGGAATAGTGTTCAAAGGCTGGGTTGCAAGAGTTTGGTGTCCTTCAAGAGAGAAAAGAAGCCCACTGTGACTGCAGTTCAGAGAGGTACACAAGGATCAGATGATTCAGAGCTTTGTAGGTCACGGCAAGGTGTTATTCCAAGTGCAGAGACAATATTTTAAAATTTTAAAGAGGAGTGATTTGATCTCATTTTGCTTTGTAAAGATCATTCTAGATGTTTTTTGAAGGCTGTAGCAAGAATAGAAACTGGAGATGGTCCTATTTAGGGCTCCCATCCAGTTTCTAAATACCATTTTTAAATACCACCTGTCTGCTGATGACTCCCAGATTTATGTCTCCAGCTTGGATTCTCTTCCCTGAATCCCGACTCCATATCCAGCTGTTGGTCCACTTTTTACCTCTACGCAGTAGATGTCTGAGCTTTCCAGGTGTCTCAGCAGTAAAAAATCCACCTGCAGTGCAGGAGATATGGATTCAATCCCTGGGTCAGGAAGATCCCCTGGAGGAGGAAATGGCAACCTACACCAGTATTCTTGCCTGGGAAATCTCATGGACAGGGGAGCTTGGTGGGCTACAGTCCTTGGGGTTGCAAAGAGTCAGACATGACTGAGTGACTAAACAACAACAAACAACAATAGATGTCTAAGAGGTCAACTGATAAACAATTTACTGTATCTAAAATTTCACTTTAGATTTAGCCTTCCTTCATCTGTTTTTCAGTATCTTGATAAATTGCCTTTCTGGTCTTTTTAATTGCTCAGGCGAAAACTTCAGTACTTTCTTCAACCTCTTTCTCTCCTACTCTATATCTGATCCATCAGCAAATCTTCTAGGTCAACCCCAGAATATATAGCCCAAATCCAGTCACTTCTCACCATCCCTGACCGTGAACACCCTGGCATCTCTATTTAGTTTGGGTGGTTAATGAAGTCCTCTGAGGGGATGTCATTCAGTTCTCAGCTTAAATGTCAAGAGGAAGCCAGTTTTATGAAGATCAAGGAAACAGCTTTATTTTGCTTTAGGCTTCAATTTGGTTTCCCTTCCTCCATTTTTGATCCCCCTGGTGTGTTTTCAAACTGCATTATACCACACCTCTGTTCAGATGCCCTCAGCGGTTTCCTGTACATGGCCCTACATAATCTAGGTCCTGTTTCTGCTCTGTGTTCATCTGCTCCCTTTCTCCAGCACGCTTCCATGTATGTTGGCCACCTTGTTAAATACATTCCCACCTCAGGGCCTTTGCACTTGTTCCCTCAGGCTGGAAACCTCTTCCTACAGATGCAAGCCTATTTTCTTCCCCCTTCTCTGTAGGGTTTTGATTAATAGACATCTTAGTGAAGGGTTCTCTGACCAGCCGGCTAAAGATTGAAGCCCCCAGCCCCGGCACTCCCTTCCTGTGGCTCTGGGTTTGTTTTTTTTCTGTAGCGTTTATCACCATCTGCTGACTCATGTGTTTTATTAGGAAGGAAGCTTAGTTTTGTTCATGGCCATACCCTCAAGTGTAGATCAGTGCTTGGGATATAGTTAGGAATTTAGTAAATATCTGTTGAGTAAGTGAATGAAAATAAGAAAAATTCCAGAAGGTAATAAATGATGTGCAGGGAATTTAAACAATGATATAGGAGCAGCTTACCAGATTGCAGTTTGTATTTGGATAGAGAAGAAAGGGAAGGCTTGTCTGGGAAGATGGTATTTAAACTGAGGTCTCCATGAGGAAAGAGCCAGCCTTGCAAAGGTGAAAGGAACTGTATTCTTGATGGAGGGAACTGGTAGTACAAATGTCCTGGTAGGAATGAGCTGGCTTTGTTCAAGGACGGAGAACAAGAGGGCAATGGGGCTGTCTTGGAGGTGGAGAAAGCATGGCTTGAGTAAGTAACTGGAGTGAAGGAAAACTGGGAAAGCTGTGGAAAATTCAGAGCTTGGGGTAGGAAGAATCCAAAATTCTCCTTCAGTTGTTGTGAGTCCATGTGGATGTGTCAAGGAGGCAGTTGGATGTACTAGTCTGTAGTTCTGGAAAGAGCTCAGAACTTGATTTCTCTATCTGAATTTAAAAGTATTTTGCATAAATAACGATTAAAGACATAGGACTGGGTGAGATCATCTAGGGAAGACATACGATATATGAATTAGTCACGTTGAAAGGCTAAGCTTCCATGACAGAGAGAGACAGAGTACAATGGCTCAAACAAGATAGGCCTTTATTTCTCTCTATGTAACAGTCCAGTTCCCTGGTCATCAGGTGGCTTTCCTTCCTGACCATGCAGGGATCATTTTCCTACTATTGTCTTATTCTTCTTTCTCTTAAGGTATATTGCATGTTATAAAGCTAGGTCATAGCCCCTTCTGTCAGCTTTCTGACCCATGATAAGGGAAAAGAGAAGCTTTGGCCAGAAGTGGCACGTACTGCTCCTGTTCACGTTTAATTGCTGAGAACCTAGTCGTGTGGTCCCAGCTAACTTAAGGGCTTTGGGAAATGGAGAGAAGCTAGCCAGCTGTGTGCCAGGCTATAGCTCTCTTGCTAAGAAGGGGAGAATGAGTTCAGTGGGAGGTAGCATATCATGCCATACTGTAGACAAGGAGAGAGCGCTGGAGTTAATTGAGCTTTTAGAAGTTAAGTTGAGGAACATGAGCCGTTGGCAAAGGAGACTCGAAAAGAAAATGCGAAGTGATACAGGAGTGGAGTGTCTTGAAAGCTAAGAGAAGATAGTATTTCAAAAAGTAGGGAGTATTGTATTTAATGACACTTAGAAGGTTGAGGTAAATAGAAATAGCAGTTCATTTTGATAACATGGAAGTAGTTGATGACTTTTATAAATGTAGTGTCAGTGGAACAGGTTGAGGGGAGAATGCGAAGTGGGGAAAGTAAAAAGAATAACCAAGAAAATTTGCAGTTAAGAGGGAAAAACAAGGCCAATAACTGAAAGGGACCTTTAGGGTAAGGGGTATTTTTTGTTGTTATTTTTAGAATAAAAGATGCTCAGCTTGTTTGTCGGCTGATAGAAAGAACTCAGTAGAGACAGAGAAAATGATACAGGAAAGAAATGTTACTTGCAGGAGTGGAGTTCTTAGGAGTTGAGATTAAAGCCTGACTGTATCAAGATTTAATTAGGATATGCTTTGGAGAAGGCAATGGCACCCCACTCCAGTACTCCTGCCTGGAAAATCCTACGGAAGGAGGAGCCTGGTAGGCTGCAGTCCATGGGGTCGCAAAGAGTCAGACACGACTGAGCGACTTCACTTTCACTTTCATGTTGGAGAAGGAAATGGCAAACCACTCCAATGTTCTTGCCTGGAGAATCCCAGGGACGAGAGCCTGGTGGGCTGCCGTCTATGGGGTCACACAGAGTTGGACACGACTGAAGCGACTTAGCAGCAGCAGCAGCTGCTGGAAATGGCATTTGGTACAACCACTTGTTTAAAACCTTCAAACAATGCTATGTATTGCTTGCTGCTGCTGCTAAGTCACTTCAGTCATGTCTGACTGTGCAACTCCATAGACAGCAGCCCACCACACTTCCCCGTCCATGAGATTCTCCAGGCAAGAACACTAGAGTGGGTTGCCATTTCTTTCTCTGATATATTGCTTATGAATACATAAATATGATAGTTAAATAGTAAAAGTGTGGATGGAAACCTTAAACATTCACTTTCTGAAATTGTTTCTCTAGGGAGAAAGGGAATGAGGTCACAGAGGGACTTTAGTTGTACCTGCAATGTTTTATTTCCTTTAAAAGTTTTTCTGAAGCAAATATGGTATAATGTTAAGATTTGGTAAACCTGTCTTGCCTTTGTTTTAAATGATTTTTAAATAATTTTAAATAATTTTTAAATAATTTCATAATAATTTAAAAAAATACAGAAAGAGTCAGTAGTGCAAAATAAGGTGGTAGAAATAAACGACAATAAATGGTAAATAAAGTCTCAATGGCTAAAAATCTAGTAAAAGTCCATTGAAAAGTGGACTAAAAAGTAATGACTTGGGTTGGATAATAATCAAAAATCCAGCTATTTACCAGAAACACAACAAAAACATAAAGACATAAGAGAAGTTGAAAATAAATGGATTCAAAGAGAAGAAAGCTTGTAAAGTATTTGAAATACTTTAAAGCATACAATACTATTAAGGCTAAAAAAGTCTGTAAAGTATGGTAAAATGCATAGAATACTAGGAAGATAAAATTCTGAACTAGTTTGTACCTAAAATCAGTCTCAAAATACATAAAATAAAATAAACAGAATTACTAGGAGAAGTCAACAGATGTGTAGTTGTAATTGAGTTTTAAGGAAATTCTTTTTGGAAATAAAGAACAGTAATCACAATAAATAGAAATGAATGACCTGGACAATAAAGAGATGGCTATCTTCATATTGGTTTCCTAACCAGTACTGTTTAAATGTTAAAAGAGCATAGGAAACTTAAAAGGATGAGAATATAGATCAGGGTTATACAGACAAAAAGAAAACTAACAGTCTTCACAATAGCACACACATGAAAAAAAATGGAAAAGTTTTGTGAGGGAAAGGGAACAAGAGTCATTATTAATAGATAATATGATTGTGTACAGAGAAAGTTTAATATCATATATATGTATCATTAGAATAAGTATCTGAAACTCAGTTGTATCCCTTTTTCCATTAAAAAAAAACAGTAAATATTTTAGGCTTTGAAGGCTATTTGGTCCGCCTCACTCTCCTCTATCCTTGTAGCCATAGACTATACAGAAACACTATGAAAAACTGGTGGTGGGCTGGACTTGGCCCTTGGACTGTAGTTTGCTATCCCTGATAGTACAGAAATAAATGCCAGGGGAGTTGGAGCCCAGAATTTGAAAAAGCAAAGTTTGAAATTATATAGAAGAAAATACAGGGGTAAGAAATAAGACTTAGGAAAATTCAATCCACATAATGTAAGTTTGACAACATCAAAATTTAAAGTTTGCATACAATAAAATACACCTCTAAGGTACTTGGTGGTGGAACCAGTTGTTCTTAGAAGTGGTTTGGAGGTGATCGAGAGACAGTGTGGAAGATGACTCTCAGAGTTTTGGCCTGAGAAGCTAATGGGCAGTGGAATCATTTATGAGAGGAGAAAAAGATTGATTCAGGAGCAGGTTTGGGGAAAGATGGTATGTCCCATTTAGGCAGTGGAATTATGGAAGATGGCAGAAAGGTAGTTAACTATGAATTTGAGATCAAAAAGTACTCAGACTAGAGAGAGTACTTTGGGAGTTACAGCATGTCTGTGGTATTGAAAGCCTGAAGAATAGCTGAGATCAGCAAGGAAGTACATACGTACGTGGAGTGGAGAGAAGGGGGACCGATCTTATCCCTGAGAAACTCCCAGCTAGCGAAGTTGGCGAGGGATAAGCTGAGAAGGAGCCCCTAGAAAACGAGGAGTGGGGTTTCACGGAAGCCATGCCAAATTCACGTTTCAAGAGGGAGATGGAGTCAGTTGGCAGATGCAGCTGAGGCGGCTGCAAACACCAGTCACCCCAGCAGGGAGATGGGTACTGAGAGACGTCGCTGGGAATGTACATGTTGAGTTCTGGTGTATGGGGTGGGCGGTGGCTCTAAAACATTCATTTACACACATTATCTTAATCACACAATCATTCTGCAGGCTTTTAACCAAGGGTGTTAGTTGCTCAGTCATGCCCAACTCTGCGACCCCATGGACTGTAGCCCACCAGGCTCCTCTGTCCGTGGGATTTTCCAGGCAAGAATGCTGGAGTGGGTTGCTATTTCCTTCTCCAGGGGATCTTCCCTACCCAGGGATCGAACCCAGGTCTCCTGTACTGCAAGCAGATTCTTTACTGACAGCTACAAGGGGATTCTTTACTGACTGAGCTACAAGGGAAGCCCTAACCAAGGGTAGAAGAGTGATTTCTCTGGTCCCACAGACCAAAGTTGAAATCCTGCCTGTTGAAATGACTCTTCACTAGCTCAAAAGAATGACCAGGTTTTGTACCTCAAGGAAATTGAGACCCTGAAAATTAATGTAACTGGTCCAGGATCACATGGGAGAGCCCAACTTTGAACCTAGGTGTCCTGACCTCATCTCTCCTTAAACACTCAGCCTTCTTGATCAAATGCCATTCAGAGGTCGCTTCTAAGGGAAACTTCCCCTGACAGCTGCCCTGACCTGCTCCAGGGCGGCTCGCCCTTTTGTGTAGAACTTTGAACATACTCACCTATTGGAATAGAGCTGGCCTGAGTTTTAGTGGAGGGGGCATTTGGCTGAAGTTGATCATGCTGCTCTCCTCTCTTCCAGTGAAAAGCAAAGAGCAGGAGAAGACCCCAGATGTCAAGTCAGTCAAAGGTGAGTCAGCCCTTCGCAGTTATGAGCTCTTTAATCTTGTTGTGTTCTCCCTTCTTGTTGGTTGTCTCTGCCTTTTATAATTACTCATGATTGTGACTTATTTCCCTGTTAGTTGATATATCTTTCAACACCCAGCATATGCTAGGCTTTTACTGAGCATTCATTGGCTGTCCTGGTGATTCCAGGGAACCAGTGTCCTCCTTGCTAATCACACATTTCAGTGATTCCCTAAAAGCAATTGACTGACTTTATTTTAAAAAACTAAAAGCAGAAAATACTCTTTACTGAGCAGTCTGACCACTGACTTATAAAGCCTGGTTTTCTGAGGTTTATCTGGGATCTGGATGCTTACTGTTTTCACTTTATTACTTTGAACAAATGGCCCTAATTTAAAATTTATTCAGAGTTCTTTATTGGAATCAATATATTGTCCTTATTTGTAGGTAAGAGCCTGCTTTTTTTTAAGACTGTAGTTTTGACTAATTTCATTATGTCAATGTACAAAAATTTTGGAATGGGAAAATTGTAATGAAAATTATGTCCATGTCCATGGTATATAATTTGCATAGATGTAATTTATTTACCCAGATACTGTAGATTGATGTTCTTTAGATTTTTCTTTTAAATGTTTGCATGTTGTGTGGCTAGCATTGAGTATTAACTCCACATGCTCAATTTGTGAGAGGGACACTGGTTATAATTTAAGAGATTTGTAGGATTAGGGAATAAGTAGGGTACCTTACAGCCTTATTCTCTGCTTGTTTCTGATAATTTAAAGTCAGGTGGATTCCGTGTGGGTTCACTGCAATAAACCAAAACCTTTTAAAGACCTTTCATGAGAGTCTTCTGATATTTGTGTGGGATAAGTGGGATGAGTGGAATTTTAATTCAGCTGTAGCAGTGAATTCATAGAATCACTTTGACCATGTGAATTTGATGAGTTCCTCTTTATCCTGAAGTCAACAGGATATTAATTTTCTTTAGGCTACAAAAGAAAATATATTTTGTGAATTTTTAAGTGTGCTTTATCTTTAAGCAGCTTGAACTTTGATCAGTTTTTATTAGAGGTGAAATTTTGTTACTCAATTAAAAAGTAAAATAAGCATACTTATTTTGTTACTCAGTTAAAAAGTAAACAGAATTGTGTTACTCAGTTAAAAATAAAATAAGCAATACTGAAGAGTATTGTTCTAATTCTTTTGATAATCTAAAATTTTATTTTGGAATTTAATTTGTCACTTGCCAGAAAGCTAGGATTAAGAAATTGAAAAAGGTCCATATTTCAGGATGTTTGCTGCCTTTGGTACACTGCTGCTGCTGCTAAGTCGCTTCAGTCGTTTCTGACTCTGTGTGACCCCAGAGACGGCAGCCCACCAGGCTCCCCTGTCCCTGGGATTCTCCAGGCAAGAACACTGGAGTGGGTTGCCATTTCCTTCTCCAGTGCATGAAAGTGAAAAGTGAAAGTGAAGTAGCTCAGTCGTGTCTGACTCCTAGATGTTCTCAAAGAGAACTTTCTCAGAGAAAGATCTCTCTTCTAAGTTCTACTTTTGGCACAGTATTTTGAGAGTTATGTATAAGTAATAGAGAGTTTCTTTCCAATTTTCTGCTGCTTGGTTAATTGACCTTTTCCGTAAGAATTTTTTGTTGAGTGTATATGCTTACTCAAGAGAGGTGTTACAAAATCTAATTTTTAAAATTCCTTAAAGCCCTTTTAGGAGACAGTTTTAGACTATCAAATTGTGTTTAATTTTTAACAATTTTTGAAAAATTATAGCTTCAATATCCGTACATTCCCCACAAAAAAGCACTAAAAATCATGCCTTGCTGGAGGCTGCGGGACCAAGTCATGTTGCAATCAATGCCATTTCTGCCAACATGGACTCCTTTTCAAGTAGCAGGACCGCAACACTTAAGAAACAGCCCAGCCACATGGAGGCCGCTCACTTTGGGGACCTGGGTGAGTGACTCTCAGTTTTTGTTAACTTCTAGGAGGAGGGATTTGAGTATAAAGTGTGAAGTTCCTGCCAGAGGATACTGACCCATATTGCCTGGGGCTTTGAAAAAAATGTTTAAACTGGTCTAACAGCTAGTGTAATGGATGCCTCCATATTGTCCTTCTGTAAATATAAAAAGCATGCCCAGTAGAATAATGGGCCATTTCCAGAAGAAGAAATACATTTGGCCACTGATTGTGTGAAAAGGATGCCTCACTGTACTAATACTCAGTGCAGTGCGAATTAAAATAATGAGTTTATGTTCTCCCAACACATTAGCAAGTATTTAAAGCTTGATAATTGGAATGTTAATGTAGATGCAGAGAAATAGCCACTCCTATTTACACGTAGCAGAATCTCAAGGGAATTATATTGAGAGACAGTATATTCAAGACAGTTCTTGAAATGACAAAATGATAGACATGAAGAACAGGTAGATGAGTGTTGGCCAGTGGTTAGGGATGGCAGCTGGTTATAAAAGGCCTCACAAAGGGATCCTTGTGTCACTGGAGCTGTTCTCTGTCTTGATGTTTATACAAGTCTACTCACATGATAGAAACACGGAGAACTAAATATGCATACAGTGAGTACTGGTGAAACTGGGGAAGTCTGTATAAGACGGATGAATTGTGTCAGTGTCGTAGTGTGATCTTGATACCACAGGGGGACTGGGTGCGTGTATGTTAGTCGCTCAGTCGTGTCCGACTCTTTGTGACCCCATGGACTGCAGCCCGCCAGGCTCCTCTGTCCATGGAATTCTCCAGGCAAGAATACTGGAGTGGGTTGCCATTTCCTTCTCCCAAGACTGGGTAAAGGGTACTTAAAATTAAGTCTTTCAGAGGCTCAAGATTTTCTGAAGTTCATTAAAAGATGTTGACAATAATGGACTAGTTAACACTGAAGTCAGGACAGTCAGCAGGGGTGGTACATGTGCTTCAGAAGAAACAACAAAGGGTGAAGAAAAGCCCTTTTGAAAAGCAGATGAGGCCCTCAGTTAATTTTATAAAAATGAGTCTCTCTGTGTCATGCTTTGAAAGTTAATATTTTCTTAGTTTTTTCTTTCTTCTAATAATTAGCTTGTGTTTATAGTCATAACCTAAATTTAGTTAAATGTGAAATAAACTTTGTTTTATTAACTTTGGTTTTATTTTTCAAGATAAAATCCCAGATCTAACTTTTCTGTTATAAATGAGGCTAAGAGTTCATAACATCTTTCTAGCTATATCCACAATTTTTCATCAGGATAAGGTCCTAGAAATGGAGTTACTGGATTGAAAATTACCCTAATGGCTAAGACTTTGCTGTTACTGAATCCTCCAAAAAGATTTTGTCATTTTACATTTTTCATCATCTGTTTTGCTATGCCCTTGTTAGTTCTTGTTATTTTTTTAAAACCCATCCTTCCGTTTGATAGGCAAAAATGGTATGTATTAATTTGCTTTTCTGAGATTTTTAATGAGATTGAACTTTTAAAATATTTTTATTGGTCTTTTTTTTCTTTGGAACTGGTATTATAAGATTTTTTCCCTTAAGAATTTACATGATTTGAATTGCCATGAAAAGAGATACGAGGATTAATCGAGTAACAAAGACCCCTTCTAATAATTTAAATAAGCTTTAGCGGTCATTATTTGTTACTGAACTGCTAACTCTTTTCTTCTTTTAGGCAGATCTTGTCTGGACTACCAGACTCAGGAGGCCAAATCAAGTCTTTCAAAGACCCTTGAGCAAGTCTTGCATGACTCTGTGGTCCTCCCTTACTTCATTCAATTCATGGAACTTCGGAGAATGGAGCATTTGGTTAAGTTTTGGTTGGAGGCTGAAAGTTTTCACTCCACTACTTGGTCCCGAATAAGAGCACACAGTCTGAACACGGTGAAGCAGAGCTCATTGGCTGAACCTGTCTCTCCATCTAAAAGCCCGAAACCACAGCAGCTTTTGTAACTGAGTCTCTTAACAGGAGGTTGGAGGATTCTGGCTCAGCCCAGCTGGAAGGAATTGACTTAAATAGAACTAGCAACTCCCAGAACCACTTCCTTTCCCAGGAGAGTGATAGTGCCCATTCGCTCCATCTGGAGACAGCCAGGACAGGAACTCATCGGGGCTCCTGGAAACCCAGGAGTCCTCCAGGCTCATGGTAGCCAGTAGAAGTAGTCCATCTTCTCCACTGAAGGAATTATCAGGAAAATTAATGAAAAGTAAGTGTGTGGTGTTGTCTCTCTTTATCCTGTTTTTGTTTTTACAGTCTATTTATGGGGTTCCGTGGTGGTCCAGTAGCTAAGATTGCAGAAACCAAATGCAGGGGGCCTGGGTCCGATCCTTAGCTGAGGAGCTAAAGATCCCACATGCCACAATAAGATCTGTTGCAGCCAAATAGATAAAAATAAATATATCTTAAAAAATCTACTTACAAAGTGGAACTTGAATGAGGATTAAAAAGGTTAGAGTAATTTTCTCCCAAATTTGGGAGTTTTGGAATAGGATTGTGTATGAAAAAGAACAGAAGGGCCGACCCCTAAGAAAAAGAAATAAGAATTAACAAATGAAGAAGGGTCCAGGAAGGGTCCACAGATTTTGAAATCAAATTCTTATCCAGAAAGGCTAATGTCAGCCTCAGTCTTAGTTTTCTTGCTCTTTTACTGAACTTTCAGGTAAAGTTATTTGTTAATTGACAGCAGGCAGCATTAATCAGGTTCTGTGTCAGGGGCTGTACTTGAATTTCACGGAGTAGTCACAGCAGCCCTGTGAGGTAGGCAGTCACTCCGTTTGACATGTGAGGAAGCCATGGCTTGGGAAGGTCGGGGAGCCTGCCAGGTCATACACTAGGCAGGACCTGCAGGTCAAGTCCTAGTGTCTGGACTGCGGCTCCTCTTTTCTTTTTCTTCTCTATTAGCTTGAAAGCTACAACTTCATTTTTTAGTTATCCTGGAATTCTGATTAGACAGCTTCCAACCCGTTGTCATCATCTTCTCTTTTATCTTCTCTTTTTTTTTCTACTAAGCCCTTATTAAGGCAGTTTTTTTTTTTTTGGTTTTTTTTTAAGGTTCACAGCAAAATTGAGGGGAAGCTACAGGTATTTCCTATACACCCTTTGCCCCTGAACATGCATCAACTTCCCCATTGTCAACATCCCCACCAGAGGGAAACACTTGTTAGAACCAGTGAACCTACGTGGGGGCATCACAATTACCCAAAGTTTATTTTCAGGTTCATGCCTGGTGTTATATGTTCTGTGAGTTTGGGGAAGTGTATAACCACTTGTAACCATCATTGTGATACCAGGCAGAGCATTTTCACTGCCCTAAAAACCTGTGTGCTCTACCAGTTTATCTCTATATACCCACTTGTTTCACTCTGGCCACCACTAATCTTTTTCCTCTCTCCATAGTTTTGCATTTTCTGGAATGTCACATACTTAGAATCGTGTAGTATGTAGCTTTTTCAGATTGGTGGTAACATCTTCAGATCTTTTAGTTTGTTGATTCTTAAAATGGATCTAAAGTGCTCTTGAATCAGTCTTTTAAAGTGTTATTTTAATCTAAAAGTTAGCAAATTCTTCCATTTCTAGAAATATTTTTCTTCAAGTTTGCCTGGTCATTTTTTAGCTTCTTGTTCCTTTATCCCTCTGTCCTACTTTTGACCCCATTTTTTAATTTATTTAAATTTATTAAACACATATTCAGTGTCTCATAACCCCAGTGCCTATAGCTTTTGTGTATCTGATTCAAGGTTGGTTTCTGTAGGTTCACACTTCTGGTAGGCTGTGGTTTTAGTGGATTTTGGCTGTGAATACATATGTCTTTGAATTTTATCTTTGGTAATTCTTCAGGGACTCACTCTAATTAGATTGGATTCTTTGTGAGAGTCTTTACCTTTGCTTTTGCCAGGCATCCAGGACCCACTTCATTGCTACCCTGGTATCACTGAAAACTAAGTTTCTATCTTGTGGGGGAGGGGGTGGGGGTGTGTGTCCAAGTTTCTGTCTTGGGGTGGGGGTGTGTCCTTGCCCTCTTAGGGCTGTGTGTGTGTCTTGTCTGTCTGTCTGCCTGCCTGCCTGCCTGCCCTCTTAGGGCCTCCTGCCCACTTAGGGTTGTGTGTGTGTGTGTGTGTGTTTCAGGCCCTGCCTCTTAGGGCCTTCTGTGTGTGTGTGTGTGTGTGTGTGTGTGTGTGTGTGTGTGTGTGTGTGTGTGTGTGTCAGTCAGGCCCTGGCCTCCTGCCCACTTAGGGTTGTGTGTGTATGTGTTTCAGGCCCTGCCTCTTAGGGCCTTCTGTGTGTGTGTGTGTGTGTGTGTGTGTGTGTGTGTGTGTGTGTGTGTGTGTGTGTGTCAGTCAGGCCCTGGCCTCCTGCCCACTTAGGGTTGTGTGTGTGTGTGTGTGTGTGTGTGTGTGTGTGTGTGTTTCAGGCCCTGCCTCTTAGGGCCTTCTGTGTGTGTGTGTGTGTGTGTGTGTGTTTGTTTCAGGCCCTGCCTCTTAGGGCCTTCTGTGTATGTGTTTCAGGCCCTGCCTCTTAGGGCCTTCCGTGTGTGTGTGTGTGTTTCAGGCCCTGCCTCTTAAGGCCTTCTGTGTATGTGTTTCAGGCTCTGCCTCTTAGGGCCTTCCGTGTGTGTGTGTGTGTGTGTGTGTGTGTGTGTGTGTGTGTGTGTGTGTGTGTGTGTGTGTGTGTGTGTGTGTGTGTGTGTGTGTGTGTGTGTGTGTGTGTGTGTGTGTGTGTGTGTGTGTTTCAGGCCCTGCCCTCTTAGGGCCTTATGTCTCTGTGTGTTGCTCGGTCTTGTCCAGCTCTTTGAGACACCATGGACTGTACACTCTTAGGGCCTTCTGCCCGGTTTGGGTCTAATTTCTACCCTGTTTGGGTCCCGGGCAGCTGCCCTTAGAAGTGCAAGCCTCATGTCTCATGGGGATTGTGGGCTTTCTCGGGTAAATGCCCTCTCTCGCTTGTGCTTTTGCCCATCTTGATTTGGACTGGCTCCTACAGTCCACAGTTCCTTATCTGCAGTCGAGAAATCCCAGAAAGCTTTGCCTATCACAAGTTATTTTTTAAATGAACAGAAGTTGACCTGGAAGGAGTATAAGCTTATTATAGCTCATAGTTGATATGAATAGCATCATGAACATGGTTGTCTCACATGCTGCTGGGGAATTAAAGTGGTGTAGCTTTGTAGTGAGTCTTAAAATTGGGTAGTTTGAGTCCTCCAAGTTTGTTCTTTTTCAAAGTTGTTTTTTCTGTTCTGGGTTCTTGTATTTTTTATATAAATTTTAGGATAAGCTTGTCTATATCTATAAGAAACCCTGCTGAGATTTTAATTAATTGGAGGGTAATTACAATATGGTTTGGTTCTGGCCATACATCAACTTGAATCAGCCATGGGTGCACATATGTTCCCCTGTCCTGAACCCCCCTCCCACCCCGCTTCCCACCCCATCCCTCTGGGTTGTCCCAGAGCACCAGCTTTGAGTGCTCTGCTTCATGTATCAAACTTGCAGTGGTCATCTATTTTACATATGGTGATATATACATGTTTCAATGCTATTCTCTCATAGCATCCCACCCTCACCTTCTCCCACAGAGTCCAAAAGACTGTTCCTTAGATCTGTGTTTCTTTTGGTGCCTTGCATATAGGATCATCATTACCATCTTTCTAAGTTCCATATATATGCATTAATATACTGTATTGGTGTTTCTCTTTAACTCACAACGCGGTAAGATTAGTCAACTGGATTGGGGGTAGGAGGAGAAGGGGACGACAGAGGATGAGATGGCTGGATGGCATCACGGACTTGATGGACCTGAGTCTGAGTGAACTCCGGGAGATGGTGATGAACAGGGAGGCCTGGCGTACTGCAATTCATGGGGTTGCAAAGAGTCGGACACAACTGAGCAACTGAACTGAACAGGGAAAAACTATAAAATACACAAACATATGGAGGCTAAACAGCACGCTTCTGAATAACCAGCAGATCACAAAAGAAATCAAATAGCAAATCAAAATATGCATAGAAACAAATGAAAATGAAAACACGACAACTCAAAACCTATTGATTCAGTAAAAGCAGTGCTAAGAGGCAGCTTCATAGCAATACGAGCCTACCTCAAGAAACAAGAGAAACATCAAATAAACTACTTAAGTTTACACCTGCTGAGATTTTTTATTGGAATTGCATTCAACCTATGGGTCAGTTTGGAGAGAATTTACGTTCTTAACTATATTGGGTCTTAAAACCCGCAGATTGAATGTGCTCCATTTACCTACCTCTTTGATCGCTCTCTTTTGCGTTGTATGGTTTTCAGTGTACAGATCCTTAATGTTTTGTTATTCCCCCTTTTCTGGTACTATTGCAAATAGTATGTTTAAAAAGTTTTTGTTTCTGTAGTTTTTTAATTGCTAGTGTATAGAAATATGATTGACTTTTATTTGTTGACCTTCTGTTCTGTAGCCTTAATTTACTCGTTATTTCTAGGAGCTTTTGTGTAGATTGCCTGAGATTCTTGTCTTCTCTCTGATCTTAGAAAGCACTCAGGCTTTCACCATAAAATGTGAGGTTAGCTGTGGGATTTTGTAAATGTCCTTTATCAGGTTGATGAAGCTCCCTTCTGTTAAAAGTTTACTGAGAGTTGTTTAAAAGATTACAGATAATTTAAATCATAAATGGTGTTGAATTTTCTCAAATGTTTTTTCTGTGTCATTTAATATGACCATGTGGTTTTCCTTCCTTTTTCTGAGGGATTATATCGATTTAAAAAAAGTACTGAATAAGCTTGCATTCCCAGAGTAAGCCTCATTTGCTTGTGGTGTATTAGTTTGTTTATGCTGCTGGACTTGATTTTCTAATATTTTGTCAAGCATTTTTGCACCTGTGTTTATGATGAATATTGGTCTATAGTCTTCTTACACTGCTTTTGTCCAGTTTTGGTATCAGTAATTCTGGCCATGTAAAATGAGTTGTCATTTCATGGAAAACAGCTGGCAGTGTTGTTGCCCAGTGATAAAATGTAAGTTTTCAAGTGAAACTTCAAATTTGAAAAACTTCCATTCACTACCACATGCTTTGACAGCTTTAAGGAATGTTCTGAAAATATCATTGGTGATATTAATGATGTGATTTCTTTTTTATACTATATGATGCAATTTATCAACATTTGTAAGATCTTCGTAAGTTAGTGAACCAATATTTTTTAACTATTTGAAAATACATGATACTACAAAAGCACTCATTAGTTAAAAACTCTTTAAACATGGTACATAGACCAGTAGATTCTAACGTAACAGACTATAACCAGTTTATTAATCTGGTATCTGATTCTACATTCTGATTAACTTTTAAGAAACTACCGCTTTTCAAGTTTTGGATATAGTATCAAAGAAGAATGCTTCCCAGGTGGCGCAGTGGTAAAGAATCTGCCTGCCAATGCAGGAGACACGGGTTCAGTCCCTGAATCCAGAAGATCCTCTGAAGGAGGAGATGGCAACCCACCCAGTATTCTTGCCTGGAAAATCCCATGGACAGACGAGCCGGCCGGGGGGTGGGGGGGCCAGCGCACAGTCCTTGGGGTTATGACTGAGTACACACAAGGAGGATCAAAGAAAAATATAACCACAGTTACTTTGGAAAGCTATCAAAATACTCCTTTTCACAGCTCTGAGGCCAGATATTCTTGATATAAAGAAAACCATTTCTCTGTTCACAGCAAAGCAATGTCTGTCCAAAATCAAGCAGTTCTCCGTTCTCATTGGACTGTAACCTAGTGTTCATTCTCACACTGCCTGGAGTTAGTGCTGACCCTGCAGGTTAAAGGCTCAGTTCCACAGCAGTGTCCCCTCACTTCAGATGCCATTCATGGGTCTCAGGTTGCACCTGTACGTCAGATTCTCACTACCTCTTCCTCTTTTGTTAATTTGCTGTCAAGGCTCAAAGAACTTAGGGAAACACATTATATATGTTTAGTGATGTACAAGGATATGATAAAGGTGGAAAATGAGCTTCCAGATGAAGAGGTCCATGGGGTGAAGTTCAGAAGGATCCCAAGTGCAGGAGCTTCTGTCTTTGTGGGGTTGGGGCGATCTCCCCTCTGGCACATGGACACATTCATATACCCAGAAGCTCTCTGAGCTGCTTCATTTAGGGTTTTTATGGTGTCATCATGTAGGCACGATTGATTAAATCATTAGCTGTTGGTGATTGGCTTGATGGTCCACAGCCCCCTCCACCCTCCCTGGAGGTTGGAGAGTGGGGCTGAAGTTCTGGTTCCTTCTCTGGCAACCAGCTCCCTCTCTGCACAAGTCACTTTGTGTCCATAAACTTTTCCTGTGGTTGAAAGAGCTTTATTATAATTAACAAATGATGCTCCTCTGGCCCCTACTGTAACTAAGGAAGCTGCAGGGGTTTTAGGAACTCTGTGCCAGGAACCAGGACAGAAATTGTACATACACACATGTATACACATAGGCTTCCCTTGTGGCTTGGATGGTAAAGCCTCTGCCTGCAATGCAGGAGACCCTGGATTGGGATGATCCCCTGGAGAAAGAAGTAGCAACCTACTCCACTATTCTTGCCAGGAGAATCCCATGGACAGAGGAGCCTGGCAGGCTGCAGTCCGTAGGGTCATGACTGTGCAACTAACCCAACAACACACACACACAATAACATATATATACATTTCTTCTCATATCTTGATAGCACTATATATATTTGACCCAAATAAAAAGCACAACAGATGGAATGCCAAAGCAGATATGAGAATCTTAACAGCTTGCTATCAAGACAAATAGAGTTGCAAAAATGTAAAATGGCACCCTCTTAGTAATTTTTTTCAGTTTAGGAAATATTTTTTTAATGGTCTTTATGTTAACTTTTAACAGATTTAATATTGTTCATTTAAACTGGATAATTTTTTCTCATATTAATTTTCACTACCTTACTATCTATAGGTAAAACTTAGATAAATGGAAGCTCAGTAATTTTTAAGATTGCAAACTCCCAAGACAGAAAGTTTGAGACTCACTGTTTTAACCTTCCAGGGTTGTTGAAGGTCAGATGAATGTATTCGTGGATGTGAAATTTGGTAAAATATTTTCAGCATGGATTTGTAAATAACTTGAGCCCGCTCTGTGTAAATCCTTCAGGTTCCAACTTTGGAGAGGAGATATGGAAAGAGGTTGTGTGAGAATAAGTATTTGCTGTTTCTCATGAGCTTGTTAGCTGCGGGGGAGGGCAGGGGGCTTCCTCATAACTCCTCTGCTCCACTAACCAAAGGATGTAAAAGCAACTTTGTGACAGGGGCTTGTTTTGTCCTAAGTTTATTTACTTGTGTATTTGTGTGTGTGCTTGGGTCCACAGCAAAGCCTTGCTGTTGGTGAATATATTCTATTACTGGTGCAAGTTGCTTTTTGGTTTTGAAATTGTTGCTGTCTTCTCTTGCAGGTATAGAGCAAGATGCAGTAAATACTTTTACGAAATACATATCTCCAGATGCTGCTAAACCGATACCAATTACAGAAGCAATGAGAAATGACATCATAGGTAAGCAGTGCTTGAAGCTATGGCCAAAAAAAAAAAAAAGCTTCATTTTGGTTATTGAGAGAATTTTTCATGAATATGAAATTCAGCATCTCCCTTCCATGTCTTGTTTTCAGTGTACTTTATTATATCTGACTGTTGCTCACTTAAAAAGTTTCCCTCTTATTCATTATTATTAGTTTTTGATTTGAAAAATAATAGCACATGTTTGCTTGAGTACTTACTGTGTCCCAGACAATATTCTAAGCACTTCCCCTGGACAAACTCATATAATCTTCTAAAGAACCTTTTAGCATAAATACAGTTATTATTTTATAAGTGAGGAAGCACAGAGAAGCTAACAGCTGCCAGTTCACACCTGCTATCTATAACAGTTGTGCTCGATAAGGCTTAGGCATGGCAGAGTTAGGCTTTGAAACCAGACCCTACCTGGTAGGCTATTTGGCAGTGTTTTTCAGGCTACAGATTAGGATCAGTTTCCTCTTAGGTCTTCACCACCACCACTCCCCCCTTCCAAAAAAGACTAGAAAAATCAAAGTGCTTCATAGTAGTAAAGGCAAACAAACAGCACTTCTGAAAATTGTATCTTTTTTCCATTGTGCATAGGTATATAAATTTTTCTGTCAGTCTTAATTTTTAAAATGTTTGAAAACTTTTACTGTGTTGTATCAGAAAGACCTCAAGTATGCCTATAGTCACAGATAAAAGTGGTTCGTTATACATTGAATAGATATTTATTATATTCCCATTAGTCCCAGTACTCAGTTTTGAGTTTTTATTACAAAAATTAAGTGTTTTGATTTATGAAGTATAGCCTATTATACCTCTCCTAGCAGGTTCTTCCTAGCGTGGGGCTCTTTGGGTCTTTACTCATTATTTGGGGACAGTAGATCCCTTCCCCGGTCTCAGCTAAGCTTCTTCAGTCAGTCGCCACACTCCCAGTACACACCTTCTGTCTGCGTCAGGCCGACAGGTGCTGCCCATGTGTTTCCCTTTTCCTTTCCCACACAGATGCCTGTAACACACGGGCCTTGGGGCTGTTGGTGGCTTGTCCCCATCTGCTACTATTTTGAATTTTCAACCAGTTTCATTCCAAGTGTCGTGGAATTTTGGGGTTTTCTATGTCATTCCTCTCTTTCTATGTGAAAATTTGTTGCTACCATCTTCTAGACTTCCCAAGACCACCTGTGCCTAACGAGAACTGTTAAGTGTGTGAACAGATTAGAATGTGCCTATGTTGGAAATTGTTTGCTAGCAGTTCCTTTAGGTGTTTGTACCAATTGATAACTAACTGGTCTGGGGTAGCTGAGAAAAGGAGAGAGCTACTGATAAAGAGAAAATTCTTTTTCATAAATCTGTAGTTCCCTTAGGTTACCATCCTAGAAATAGAATTGCTGATTGAAAGGGTATGTTCATATTTTGAGGGATGGGGATATGTCCATTTTAAAACTTGTGCTAGAAACTGCCAGTTTATATGCCCACTAACGCAAGGGTCAGTTTGCCCATGCTCAAGTGTGTGTATCATTAAACAGTTAAGCATAAGGATTGTTAAAACAATTTTGTGCCAGTTTACTAGACAAAAGGTGATATGCTTCATTATTGTAATCCATTATTATATTTCCTTGGTTACTAGTGAGCATGCATATGTTTTTAAGTTGGCCATTTTATATTTGTCTTTCAGTGAATTTTCTTTTCCTGTCCTTTGTTCATTTTTCTTTTGAGACTTTCTTGTTAGTTTGTAAGAGCTCTTGATACATGAATGAAAATAATCTATCATTCATAAATTGTCATATGTGCTGCAAATCTTTTCCCTTAGTCTGCCCTCTTGTTTTGTTTTGGGAGTGTTTTAATTTATAGAAATTAATTTCATATTTAATCTTTTGATTTTTGCTTTTGCATGTATGCTTAGAAAGACCTTCCCTACCTCATGATCAGCTGTTTACCTGTATTTTCGTTTAATTGCATTAAAACCTGCTAATCTTGATGCCTTTACAGTTATTGCCTGCTTTGATTTACAGATGTATATAGTTTGGATTTAGAGAAAAAGTTATTTACCATTTCTTTTACAGCAAAGATTTGTGGAGAAGACGGGCAGGTGGATCCCAACTGTTTCGTTTCTGCACAGTCCATAGTCTTCAGTGCAATGGAGCACGAGTACGTCGGTTTCACACTCCCACATTCTATGGTCTTGGGAATTTCGGTTCAGTCTCAAGGAAAAACCAAGTTATCTTTGAGGGTTTAAATACTCTGAATGTTTACAGGATCTTACAGGCATCCTCTCAAACTATCTTGGGCAATGGTTTCTTTTAAATTATGTGAATCCTAGTAAAAGTAAAACAGATTTGTATTTTTAATGTTGTTATTTTCTTAAGTTAAAAAAATTTGTTTTTAATTCTGAAGTCACTGGGGGGAGATTGTGACTGTAGTATGATATAGTTCATCTGCTTAAACAACACATGTCTTCAGGTGGATATCCTGATTGTTAGTACATGCTGTAAGCTTAATGGATGCTGTAGCACTAAATCCACATGCCCTCAAAAAAATCTCCGTATTCATTCTTTCATTTAACATTTATGGAAAGGGTGCTGTGCACTGTTAGCTATAGTACCTGCTGAAGGAGATTACAGCCTGAGAGTAATAGGGCATGTTGCTTGGTTACTGCAGTAGGAGGTAGCATGTGTTCGATGCTAGAGGGGAGCTGCAAGCTAGTAAGAGAGGGGAGAGGTTGTTGCAGGGAGAGGAGTCAGGGAGACATTGTGGGAAGGGAGGGTGTGCTGACCCAGGCTGTGAGGCACAGCGGGCACAGCATGGAAAGAGTGTGTGCTTCCCAGCAGAGCTCTTTCCTCAGTCGGTCCCTCAAATTTTACCTTTTTGTCCACATGCAGGCACTTTAGTGAGTTTCTACGAAGTCACCATTTCTGTAAATACCAGATTGAAGTGCTGACCAGTGGAACTGTTTACCTGGCTGACATTCTCTTCTGTGAGTCAGCCCTCTTTTATTTCTCAGAGGTAAATTCTGCGTTTCATTTCACACTCTGTTAGATTCCAGCCTCTAAGCTGTAAATGCTGGGGCCCTGCCTGTGGAAAATAACATAGAGGAGACAAGTCATTTGTAAACACCTCAATTGGGTTTAAATACCTCGATTACTGTGTTGTATCTAATGGTGAGAATACTTGAATGGCATTAAAAAGAACTTGAAAATTCAGTGTAAAATAATTTTGAAAAACCTAATTAAACTGCTTATAAGAGAATGCAGATTTTTAACTATTTAGAGCTGTTTTAAAACCACAGAATTTGATACTTGATTTCAATGTGTAATGTTTGCAGACCAGACTTAAGAAGAGAGAAGGGAAAGTAGTGAATTTTTTTCCTGCTGTGTCATCATTTTACTTTAGCCATGTGATAGGATTACCCAGCGAAGCATTTGCAAGGAGCAGTGAGTAAACTCATCTCCTTGAGGCATGCAGTTTAGTGTGATGGGGTGTGTTAGGCTTCAACTAATGAAATTGTTGCAAAGCAAGTGACTTTGAAGTCTGGGTAGAGGGTTCCTAGGTCTCACAGAGTGGTCACTTAGACCCACACCTGCATCCTACCTCCTCACCAAGTACAGCTACTTAGCTGATTCGAATTCTCACCCCCTCTCTTTACCTTAAGTTTAATTGAGCATTTGTTCTGGTTGCTGTGGCCTCGTGGAATGGTAGAAACAATCAGATGTTCGAGATTGGGTTCAGTTGGTTTATTCTTTGTATGCTTGGCAGCAAGGAACCACTAATCCACCTTTAATTTTAACTCCCATTCACTGAAGTTTGCGTTCAGCTGTGTGGTGGAAGGGTTTCTGTTGTTGCTTAGAGTTGTTTGTTTGTTTTGATTGGGGGGTTGTTTGTTGGTTTGGTTTGGTTTTTCCCCCAAAACAATATTTTAATATTTTTTCAGTCTCAAATGACTGTAAGTTGCTGACTGGCATTAACTGAGCAAGTGGATCTCTTTGGGGAGTGGGTGGTTTAGCGGGGTTTCTTCTTTTGATGTCCTATATTTTAATAGTTGATGCTTATATATAGATGAGAGATGGTGAGAGAAATCTGTTTAAAGATTTTCAGTCTGATTTTCCTTTTGTTTGTTTACTTCCCAGTACATGGAGAAAGAGGACGCAGTGAATATCCTACAGTTCTGGTTGGCAGCAGACAACTTCCAGTCTCAGCTAGCTGCCAAAAAAGGGCAGTACGACGGACAGGAGGCACAAAATGACGCCATGATCTTATATGACAAGTGAGTCTAGTTGGTGGAGGACTTTGGCACTTAGCAGATACTGAGCATTTGATGTGCTCTGGGGTAGTAAAGGTGGGTCACCTGGGTCTCTGCCATCAGGGAGCTCGCAGGGAGCCAAGGAGGAGCTGCTTACTGGTGTGTGCAAGTGGGGGTTCCTAGAACACAAGTTGCTGGTGGGAAAGCAGGGTGTGTGGGGGGCATGCAGGTCAGTGATGGTGGAGGTCACTGAGGGCTTCATTGAAGGAAGATCTGATTGCATCCCAAAGAGTGAATTGGATTCTGTCACCAAAGAAGGTGGGAAAGAATGTTTTTGGAGGAGGCACTGGCATGAGCAGACTCATTGGCGCTTGGGGTGATTGAAAACTTGGCTTGGGACGTGAAAGAATATGAAACCAACGGGAATATATTGCATAGGGCTCAGTGGGGCTCCTAGGGCTCTACTCAGCCAGACTGACCGCTTAGCAGAGAGCAGTTTTTCATTAGCTTTCCCTGAAGATGAGATGGCAGCACAGTCTGACAGGGAATGGAACTGGAAACTGTGTCCACTCCTCATTTTCATCCAACTTTTCTCCTTCTGTGAAGAAAAGCAGTGTGATGTTTGTATCCACAAGCACTTGCTAAGAAGACAGCTTGAGAAAAGAAAAAGAAAAGAAAAGAAAAAAATCAGCAGGACCTTAGGGTTGGCAGAGAGCTGAGAGCATCTGGGTCAGGGGTTTCCGCTTGCCAGGTGTGCTCATGCTCCTGTCAGTGCAGCCGTCACCTAGGAACTTGTCAAAAATAGGTTTCCTGCCCTCTGGTGGAAGACATTCTGACTCGGCGGGTTTGAGGTATGACCCAGGAATCTTTCTCTGTAAAAACATCTGGTGATCCTGATGAATAGCCAGGAGAAGATCTGGTCTGATTTTCCCAATTTGCTGATGAGACCACCAGGGCCCACAAAGGTGGTGAATTTCTCAAAGTCACAGGGCAGATTAGCAGCAGCACTTGGATGCGGTTCTAATGTTTGTCCAGTGTTTAGTATAATATGTTTGTGGGAAAATACTGTACAGGAAACATTGTTATATGCACATTAACATGGCAGATGTGTACATTTAGAAATTCGGGGTAGTTCCCTTGTAATCCAGTGGTTAGAATTCCACGATTTCAAGGATTGAATCTGGGGCCTAGGTTCAAGCCCAGGTCTAAGAACTAAGACCCTGCAAGCCACATAGTGTGGCCCAAAAACCTTTTTTGGTATGTGTTGCCCCACAATTCAAAGCATAGAGGAATATTTGCCAACTTGTTGCAAGGTGGGAGGAAGCTCACTTTTTGTTAAGAAAATACTGATAACAAGAAAGTGGGGTTTTCTCTGCTGGAACAGAAGAGTGGCAGCAGTGAGGACCTGGCGGAGCTCAGTGCACCCTCGCAGGGGTGCCGTCTGCCTTGTGTCCCGTGTCCAAACGGGGGAGCCATCTTCAAACAAAGACACCCACCAGCACTATTGTTTTATCAGGTCATTGTGCTAAATTTGACTTTAGCCATCCCTACTCTTTCGCTTTTGTTTTTTTTCCTAATATCATGTTTCATTAGCCTTTCTGTATTTGTGTCGTGAAGAGGAGCTGGAAGCTGCAGAATGCTCAGATGTGGTGGGAGGAAAGGTCGCTACTGGGCTGCTCTCCACCCAGCTCTGTAGGCCTTGGTCTACACGAGCCTCATAGGAGGGTCTCTGGAGTCGGTGCCAGAAGGCGCTGTGATTGCTGGGATTTGGGTTGACTTTGGCCGTCTTTCTGCCGTAGGTACTTCTCCCTCCAGGCCACACACCCTCTTGGATTCGACGATGTTGTGCGACTGGAAATTGAATCCAACATCTGCCGGGAAGGTGGGCCACTCCCTAACTGTTTCACAACTCCATTACGTCAGGCCTGGACAACCATGGAGAAGGTAACCAAAACCCCAGAAGTGTTAAACTATAGGAAGCTTTTCCTGGTGTAAGTCAGAAAATGAAATGTGGAGAAAAGCAAACACAACAGTGGACAACTGAAACAGTGCAATGTTGATTAAGAGCAAAGGCTTTGAGTCTGGCTTGGTATGTATTAATCGCAACCCTATAGGCCAAGGGACCCAGGCAGCTCCCGAAGTCCTTTAATGCCATTTTCCTCCTCTCTGAGGTGGGGTTCATACAGGTACTTAACCTCAGAAGTGTTTTGAGGATGAAAGTGAGGTAAGACGTGTAGAGTGCTTACTAGTAACATAGCCCCTGACACACAGTAAGCATTAAAGAATATTCTGAAAGAGATGGGAATACCAGACCACCTGACCTGCCTCTTGAGAAATCTGTATGCAGGTCAGGAAGCAACAGTTAGAACTGGACATGGAAGAGCAGACTGGTTCCAAATAGGAAAAGGAGTACGTCAAGGCTGTATATTGTCACCCTGCTTATTTAACTTATATGCAGAGTACATCATGAGAAACGCTGGGCTGGAAGAAGCACAAGCTGGAATCAAGATTGCCGGGAGAAATACCAATAACCTCAGATATGCAGATGACACCACCCTTATGGCAGAAAGTGAAGAGGAGCTAAAGGGCCTCTTGATGAAGGTGAAAGAAGAGAGTGAAAAAGTTGGCTTAAAGCTCAACATTCAGAAAACAATCATGGCATCCGGTCCCATCACTTCATGGGAAATAGATGGGGAAACAGTGGGAACAGTGTCAGACTTTATTTTTGGGGGCTCCAAAATCACTGCAGATGGTGCTTGCAGCCATGAAATTAAAAGACGCTTACTCCTTGGAAGAAAAGTTATGCCCAACCTAGATAGCATATTCAAAAACAGAGACATTACTTTGCCGACTAAGGTCTGTCTAGTCAAGGCTATGGTTTTTCCTGTGGTCATGTATGGATGTGAGAGTTGGACTGTGAAGAAGGCTGAGCTCCGAAGAATTGATGCTTTGGAACTGTGGTGTTGGAGAAGACTCTTGAGAGTCCCTTGGACTGCAAGGAGATCCAACCAGTCCATTCTGAAGGAGATCAACCCTGGGATTTCTTTGGAAGGAATGATGCTAAAGCTGAAACTCCAGTACTTTGGCCACCTCATGCGAAGAGTTGACTCATTGGAAAAGACTGATCCTGGGAGGGATTGGGGACAGGAGGAGAAGGGGATGACCGAGGATGAGATGGCTGGATGGCATCACGGACTCGATGGACGTGAGTCTGAGTGAACTCTGAGAGATGGTAATGAACAGGGAGGCCTGGCGTGCTGCGATTCATGGGGTCGCAAAGAGCCGGACACGACTGAGCGACTGAACTGAACTGAACTGAAAGAATATTAACTGCTGTTATTACTGTTGCTGTTATTATAGCTTTTAGATAACTGATAGTACTGAGCAAAGTTAGCTTAGGGTGATCCAAATTTTTCACCAAACCCTCCAACAGGGTTGGAACGTTAGTTTTTGTATCATTGTCACTTACAAGTGCTAATAGCTGCTTATTATTGATAAAGAGTTGGAACTTGTGCCTCAGTTATTCTCTGATGAACTAGACCACTTTTAACTGGGAATGGCACAGAGCCCAGGATAAGCCCGTGAGGTGGTTCCTCTCGTATGGCTCATGCATCAGGTGGAAAGGGATTAATTACATTGCTGCATGACCACCCCTCAAACCTGAGTGTCAGGAGTGTGGCAGGGAGCTGCTGGGAAACTGGATAGCTCTTCTCCAGGGCTGATCATTTTTTCATGATTAAAATAAACATTGTCTAATTTTAGAGGGAAAGTTCAAGATCTGTATCATACAAAGAAGGTAAACTTTCTCGTTAATAAAAGAGAAAAATAGAATATCAGTACAGTACTATCAAGTAGGTAAATGGGGAGAAGAATGTGTGTCTTCTTCACTAACACTTTTGAGTATTTCTGTGCTGGATGTTGTTGTGACAGGTAAACAGAAGAAAAAACATGGTTTCTGCCCTTCTGCAGCTCTGTCTAGGAGGAAGGCGTATGTGAAACACAGACATCAATATTTACGTTGTGCTGAATACTGTAAAGGAAAAGCTGAAAATAGGAAATGCCAGTAATAATAATGGGAGCTTAGGATCATTAATAATTTTTAAATGCAAATGAAAACATGTGGGTACATTGGATGTTTCTTTAACGGTGATTTGAAAAACCAGACGCCAGTGTTGGAAAGCCTGTGTCAGAATAGATGCCTTGATAATACTGCTAGTGATTATCCTTAGGATTTATCAAAGCTGAAGTTTTCATGAGTTGAACTCAGTAGTCACACTTCTGGTCATTTATCTTAAAGAAATCAGTCCAGAAGTCAAAATCAACATATACATGAAGACTTCAGTATTTACAACAAACCAGAAAAGCCTAGTTTCAAATTACATTCACTCCCTGGTCACTAAGAAGTCCAGATTTAGTAGTTTCATGGCTAGTTTTCCAGGGTGAGCCTATAAATTGTACATGTTGTTTTAGTTATAGTGTAAACTGTGTACAAAGGGATAATACTTGGAGTATAGCAAGATGTAAGATCAGGCGTGGTGACTGGTAGCATTAACAAGGTGTCTTCTCTTTCAGGTCTTTTTGCCTGGCTTTTTGTCCAGCAATCTGTATTATAAATACTTGAACGATCTCATCCACTCAGTTCGAGGAGATGAGTTCCTGGGAGGGAGTGTCTTGCTGACGGCTCCAGGCTCTATGGGTCCTCCTGATGACTCCCACCCTGGGGCTGCCGACAGCTCCACCTCTCAGGTAGTGACCTGTGTGCCCAGCCATTCGGATCCTTTCATTCAGATCCTAGCATCAGACTCCATTTATACGCCTTAGGTTGTGGAAGAAACAAGGAAAGATAAAATTAGCCTACTTACTAGATATTCTAACCAAAATCTTTCTGATGGTTGACAAACCTGAATTAACTTTTGGCCAACCCAGTAGAATGCTGTTTTTGTTTAAACACAAAGGTCTAGCTGCTAACCATAAAAAATATTTTTACATTTTTGGTTGAAGTATAATACTATGTTACAGAAAAGTCTACATTTCATAATCATGTAGAGCTCGAAGAATTTAGATAAGCAAACCTAACCCATGTGACCAGCATCTAGATCAAGAAAGAACACCTTACCAGGTTGTCAGACACTCTTGTCCCCTTCCTGCCACTGTCCTCCTCTTTTCTTTCTTTGTTTTTGTACAACCTTATTGAGATATACTTCACATACTGTACAGTTTATCCATTTACACTGTAATTCAGTGGTTTTGTAGTATATTTATAGCGTTGCTTAATTCACCACAATCAGTTAGAACATTTTTTCACCCAAGAAAGGAGGCCTGTACCCTTTGACTCTCACCTTCCAAGTCCTCGTTCCTCCAGCCCTAGGTGACTGCTAGTTGACTTTCTGTCTCTATAGATTTGCCTGTTCCAGATGTCTCATATAAGTGGAACCTTGTGATACGTTGTTTTTGTGACTGGCTTCTTTTTCGAGGTTCATCTGTGTTTTTAGCATGTATTAGAACTTTGTTCTTCTTATGGCCAAGTGACACTCCATCATATAGACATACCACGTTTTGTTCACTCCTCAGCTTGTGGACGTTGGGGTTATTGTTTTGGCTGTTACAAGTCATGCTGCTATACAGATTTTGTGCGGGTGTATATTTTCATTTCTCTGGTGTACATACCTAGGAGTAGGATGGCTGGGTCAAATGATGACTGTTTAACTCAGTCTTGATTACTGTTCCTTTGTAATAAGTTTTGAAATCGGGAAATTAGAGTCCTCCAACTTCTTTCTCAAGATTGTTTTGATGGTTTGAGGTCTCTTGCAATTCCATGTGAATTTTAGGATCAGCTTGTCAATGTCTGTGAAGAAGCTTGTCAGGATTCTGATAGGGAAGGAGGACGTTAACTCCACAGATCAATTTGGTGAGGATTGCCATCTTATATTTTGTTGTTTTCAAGTACAGTTCTGTGTTTCTTGTCTTAAATTTATTTCTAGGATGTTTTATTTTTCTTAATGCTTTTGTATATGTAATTGCTTTCTCAGTCTCATATTCAGCTCGTTCATTGTGTTTAGAAATGCAACTTTTTATTGAGGAAAACTCCTTTAGCATGAATTTAACCATTATAAAGTATACGGCTCTGTGACATCAGTATATTTGCAGTCTTGTGTTGCCATCACCACGACTTGCTCATCATATCAGATGGAAACCTCATTTCCAGTAAACGACCACCCCTCATGCCCACCTGTTTTCTTCTGAGAGTTTTGGGCCTTTGATCCATTTTGAGTTAGTTTTATGTATTATGTGAAGTAGGATTCAACTTTAGTCTTTTGAATGTGAATATCTAGTTGTCCCAGCACTGTCTATTGAAAAACTCCTCTTTCACCATTGAATGGTCCTGGCACCCCTTGTTGAAAATCATTCAACCTTAGGCACATGACTAAACAACCAGCAACAAAAATTCGTGTTTGCTCCTGGACTCTGGACTCAACTCCATCATCTGTGTCTATACGTAGACTGTGCTGCGTTGTTGTGATTACTATGGTTTATAGGTTTTGAAAGCTTTGAAATCAGGAACTGTGTGTGTGTGTTCTCTGACTTTGCATTTTTTTCATTTGCAAGATTGATTTGGCTGTTCTGTTTCCTTGTAGTTGCATGTGAATTTTAGTATCATCTTTAACATTTTGGTCACAGTTACATTGAATCTGTGAAGGTTCCTTATGGAAGTGTTGCCATCTTCACAGTATTGAGTCTTACAGTCCATGAACACGAAATACCATTCCATTTATTTATGCCATCTTTTATTTCTTTCAGCAGTGTTTCGTAGTTTTAAGTGTACACTTTTTACACCTCCTTGAGTCAGGTTATTCCTAAGTAGTTTATTATCTTGGATGCTATTAGAAATTGTTTCCTTAATTTATTTTTCTGATTCTTCACCACATGTGTAGAAATATTACTGCTTTTTGTGTGTTTATCTTGTACCTTCAACTTTATTAAATTCATTTGTTAGCTCTAAATAGTTTTCTTGTGGATTCTTTAGGGTTTTCTATGTCTAAGATCATGTCATCTGCAAATAGAAATAGTTCTATTTCTTATCAGTTTTGGATGTCTTTTATTCCTTTTCTTACCTAACTGCTCTGGCTAGAAATTGCAGTACAGTGTTGAACAGAAGTGGTGACAATGAGCATCTTTGCTGTAGAGTGTTCTCTAAGTGTTTGGTCAGTTACTTTATATATTTATTTTTAATTTAACCTGTGTTTTTGTCATTGATGTTAAAGGTATTCCTATCTGTTGTTACTTTAAACTGTGCTGCAACAAATAATCTTGTGTATAAGTCATTTTGTATAAATTATTCATGATTGAATTTTAGAAGTGGAGTCGCTGGGTCAACCTATGCCTCTATTTCATAGAAGTACCAATTCTGCCTTGTTTTCTTTGTGGGCATGAGGAGTGGGAGGTAAAATACTATTCATCTTAGCAAATTTCCTCCATCTTCCATTTTGTCACATGGCCACACTAAGAATCAAAAGCGTTCATGTTGATCCTGTGAAAGTCAGGCTTTACATTTATCAGCCAAGATACAGCTGCATGGAAGAAGGGAGTTTTACACACTTGGGAACATAAGCTCGGTTGTTGGAACTCGATTCCGTAGGGAGAGCACATGTGGCCTATGGATGCGCGTGTCATGTGTGTCGGTATTGTGCATCCCTCCTGCACTTATGTTTGAATCTCAGGATCATTGCTTTTAAGCATGTCATTTGTGACGGGGTTCAGTGGAAAGTGTGTGTGTTTCAAACACTGAAGATTTTGTATAGATCTGTCATTCCAAACCCAGGACTGACTGGACTCCTGAATAATATACACTAATTTCACAATTTCTATTGTAGTCCAGTGTGAAAAAAGCCAGTGTTAAGATTCTGAAAAATTTTGATGAAGCGATAATTGTGGACGCTGCAAGTCTGGATCCAGAATCTTTGTATCAACGGACATATGCAGGGTAAGCTTCTTTTAAAAAATTTTTTTCATTTAAAATGTAAAAATTGTTTCCACTGTCTCATCTATGCCCTTCCCTTTTACATGTAGTGCAGTAAAGTGCGATTGAGGGCGAAGGCTCAGGAGTGACTTCCTGGGTTTAATCTTGGCTCAACTGCTGATGGCAAGCTGCCTAATGCTCTCCAGTTTTTCATCCGTGAAACGAGAATGAGTCCTGCTTCGTTGGGTTGGTGAGGGGGTTAAATGAGATAATACGTGAAAAGCATTGAAAACGTTGCCTGATAGCAGTGAGCGCTCGATGGATTCCATTGCCATCCTTATTCCACCGCTGTGTATGACACTGATGCATGTCATGTTTACATAATGTGTGCTAGGCTGTCTTGTCCGCATTTCATTTGATTCATATGTTATCTATTTTGAAGTTTCTGTTTTAAACTACAAAGATGCTGAAGCATTTATCATGGAATATATAACTAGTACCATTGGCCGTCAGTAACTGCAGGGGATTGCAGGATCCCTCAGATACCAGAATCTGAGGATGCTCAAGTGCCTTGTATCAAATGGCCTGGTATTTTAAACCTGTATAAATCATCTCTTGATTACTTATACTATCTAACAGAATGTCAGTGCTTTTTTTCAGTCAGTCATTGATTGAGTCTATAGATCTGGAGCCTACAGATATGGGGAACCAGCTGTATTTGGGAAAACGGAGTAGAATGATTGCAGTTAACTTGGTTGTTTATTTTATCCTAAAACAGAAAGGCAGTTATACAGCACTTCTCAATCTTTACCACAGATCAAATCATAATATCACTTCCTCTTCCCTGAAGATGGCTTGAAAACACAGAAACCTGTGTAAAGACATGCATGATTACCCCCACCCCAGTCCTGGCAGTACCATGAAACGGGATTTCAGCATGCTTAATTGGTTTTACCAGAAAGTAAAGTGATATCTGGGGAGACCAAGGAGTCCAGAAAATACTTTGAAGTAAATAGAAGGTTATTTTGACTACTCAGTCTTCAGCTGCATCAGTGTTGTAGTAATTTTTATTCTTTCAGGAGATGGTAGACAATAATGCTAAATGAGTTAATTCCCAAAGATGCTATTTATTCTTAAGGAAAGATTGGTTCATTTATTTCAGACCTTAAGAAAGACTGTCAATTGCAAGATGTTTCATTTCTATAGTTTTTCTTGTATGTAAAATAAATACATGTTAATTTATAAAATTTAAAATTGTAAATTAAATATATGTATGCTGCTGCTGCTGCTAAGTCGCTTCAGTCGTGTCTGACTCTGTGCGACCCCATAGACGGAAGCCCACCAGGCTCCCCCGTCCCTGGGATTCTCCAGGCAAGAACACTGGAGTGGGTTGCCATTTCCTTCTCCAGTGCATGAAAGTGAAAAGTGAAAGGAAGTCGCTCAGTCGTGTCTGACTCTTAGCGACCCCATGGACTGCAGCCTACCAGGCTCCTCTGTCCATGGGATTTTCCAGGCAAGAGTACTGGAGTGGGGTGCCATTGCCTTCTCGTGGGAGTGAAATAATGATTTTTTTCCTCTATCTTTAGAGATAGATTTTAGTGTTTGTTTTAGTTTAGTGATTCTAGCATCTTCCTGAAATTTTTCTAAAGGCAAACCAATCTGTAGCAGTTGGTATATTGGCACCCATATATTAACTGGCTTATTAGGAAGGCTGTTTCTAGAATAAAATCCGCTTTACCTGAGATGAAATAATATATAGGCATTACAAAATTTTCTTCTTTTAAATAAGTTTAACTAATACAAATATATTGATCTCTTCTTCCAAAAATGAAATTTACAAATAAGGCGACTGTGCCCTTTGATTACAAACCAGTGCCTGTTTTCTCCCCCTTCCTTCTCAGGATAATCACTGTTATGTTATGGTGTATATTTTTGTTGGCTTATGTTTATGTGATTGAAATTACACTCCATTCTGTCTTGTGTTTTCATTCATAGTGAGTTTGGAGATTTTTCTATGTTAATCTACACATATTTACCTCATCTTAACTGTGTTGTGCTATTCCATTAATTATAGTTCATAACTGTTGCTAAGTATTTCACAGTGTGTTATGTTACTATTTGGCATTGATGGTTATTGGTATTAATGGGTTATTGATATTAACTGGATTTTGGTATTAATGGGTTAGAGAAAGTTTGCTTTCTGTGGGGGACAATTCTTTTGAGATAAGTCCCACACTGAGTAAAATGGATTCGTATAAATTGTATTTCTTATTTTCTAGATCTAGATAAGATGCTTAAATTTAATTTTTTTCTTAATTTCAAATAGATTGTTAGACATTGTGTTCCTTTCATACTTATTTAGGAAGATGACGTTTGGAAGAGTTAGTGACTTGGGTCAGTTCATCCGAGAATCTGAGCCTGAACCTGATGTAAAGAAATCAAAAGGTTTGTGGTGTTTGTATACATTGTATCATGCCTTTACTCATATTAGTCATTGCCTGTAAGTGAAGGATTGTTGAAGATTTAAACTGTGTATTTTACAAAATAGCTATCATGTCTTTAACCTTGTGTTTATAGTCAGGAGTGAGTCCAAGGGCTTGGTGTAATCACGTCTCCACACAGTCTCTATCTCTGAATCAGAAGTTACTGAACTTCCTTTCCTATTACAGAAGGCACATCTGCATGAAACAATGGCTCAGAATACCATGCTGACAGCAGTTGTTTGCAGTTCAGCTCTGCTTCCTCTCCCTTCCTCTCCTTGCTGAGGGCAGCTGCAGAGAGTGTTTGTCATTTGCCAACCTGTAGCTCTATTTTGGATTTTAAAGCTCTGATGATAGAGCACAGAAGGAAGGGCCACATTTTAAGGTGGCTGTATCTCAGAAGCTTCTGAGAATATGGGAGCTTTACTTTCGGGTCAAGCAAGGTAATTTTAATAGTCACCTTCCACACCATCTAGGAGAAAGTGTCACAAGAAGGAATTGTAAGGGATGTTGTGAGCGGGCGGTCTCTGCAGTGGCTGTGCACTGGCGGGAGATGGAGCTGTGTGTGCTCTGTAAATGCCCTCGTGTGTTTCTTAGGAAGCCTGTGGTCCTGTCTTCTGGGTCGCAGGGATTTCTAAGCAGAGTGCAGTGAGATGCTTCTTTCTGCCGTAGTCTGGGAATAAAGTGCAGTTGGGGAGAGTCTGGTGTCAGGGAGGCTACTTAGGGACTAGGATTCACTAGTAATGTAGGTAGAAGAAAAGGAGGATTTGGGGGTGGGTAGTGGTAGCAGGAATTAGGTCAGATTTATAACACTTACAGAGGAAATTCAGGAGACCACATCCACCATGGAATTTGGTTATAGAGTCACGGGGAGAGTAAATGAGGAAGGCAGATGAGGTTTTAACATGGGTTCTCTAGATAAAACATTATGATGTTGATTTTCAGTGGAGGATTAAATTAATGTCTGAGATGAAGGCTACAAAAAAAAGAGTATAGGAGAGAAGAGCTCGATTTGGAGCAGGTTAAGTTTAAAATGTCTTAGGACAATTTTTAAGTTAAGTATTAGTATGACACCCAAGAACAAATTTTTGAGTTATTTGCATTTTGAAGGAAGTTGAAGCCAAGGAGGGAATGAGATGCCCCAGAGAAAGTGCTGAGGTAACAACGGGATCCTGAAGAAGCTCCTATGGAGCGGGGGAGGCCCTGCTAGAAGAAGAAGGGGACACCTTAGCAAGTAGAGGCTGTCAGTAGCCTGGAGAAAGAGTTGAGCACCAAGAAATTCAGTGGGTTCAACAGCCATTTGAGACTTTAGGCAGAACATGCAATGTGGCCATGAAATATTGACTCTGCCTGGCCATAAAGTTTGACAAGACCAGTATTTCGACTTCTGGCTAGTAATACAAATTATTAAGGGGAAAGGGTCCAGGTTTTGTATTTTTCATGAATGCTACAGTTTATTATAGACTACCCCAGTCATTGAACTAATCAGAATCTTGCCTGAGAAACAGTCTGCCAGCCACTTGGTTTAAGGCTGAGTTAGAATGTGAGCCTGTTTGTATTCATGAAAGGATAAGCTGTGTGTTTAACTCACAGAAATAGAGGCTAGCCTCCTTCCTCGGTGGTGCCTCAGTGTTTTAAGTACAGATGTGTAAAGAGGCTGTGTGTCTCCTGGGAAGTTGTTACAGCCTGGACAGAGTCTGGCTGTTTAAAATGCTGATCTTACCAGTGGATTCGCAGACCAGAGATCCAACACGTAGCAGCGGCATCTGCACTGGAAACCCTTTAGTAGAGGAGCTGGTCTGAAAGATGTATGTCCATTCACCTGTCAGTGGATTGTACCTCCTGATGTATTGCTAGATTCTGCCCTCAAGGCTATATCCTGGTCCTGATTTTATTTGATCTTTGAATGTTTACTGCAAATTTTAACACTGGTTGATAGTTTCTTTCATCAAGTGAGGAGAACAGAAGAAAAACCTCAAGCTCTAAAACAGCTTTTCAAAGTTTTTTCAAGCCATAATATTTGCAAGTTAAATATTCTCTTATGGAAACAATATAATCAGTTTTTGTTAATGGGTATATGCCTTAATTTGGGAGTGAGGTTGTACCAAAAAAAATCTATCTATATATATATATCTTTTTTTAAAATATCTTTTGGGGCTTCCTTGGTAGCTCAGTGGTAAAGAATCTGCCTGCCAATGTAGGAGATGTGGGTTTGATCCCTAGTTTGGGAAGACCCCATATGCCACGGATCAACTGAGCCCATGTGCCACAACTGCTGAGCCTGTGCTTTGGAGCCCAGGAGCCACAACTATTGAGCCCATGTGCTATAACTACTGAAGCATGCATATCCTAGACCTCGTGCTCTACAACAAGAGAAGCCACCACAGTGAGAAGCCTAAGCACTACAACTAGCAAGTAGCCCCCACTCACTGCAACTAGAGAAAAGCCCATGCAGCAACGAAGGCCCAGCACAGCCAAAAACAAATGATTTTTTTTTTTAAATTTTATAAGTTTATCTTTTAAAAACTGGGAAATGGCTTTTAATAATCTTTTTAATGCAAAATTATGCATGAGGTCTACATTCAACTTTGGCTTTGTTTACTAGGATCCATGTTCTCTCAAGCTATGAAGAAATGGGTGCAAGGAAATACTGATGAGGTAAATTCTACTTTTAGTGTAAAAAGATTTCTGTCTTATCAGGGGCACTTATTCTAAGTAAGGTTTCAGGCTTTCTCTCTCCTTAGTTCCTTGCTTAAGCAGCACAGCACCTTATTGTTTCCTTGTCTCAGAGGTGACAGGAAGGGGTGGCCCTTCCAAGATCTCACAGTTGCTTGGAGCCGGTGGTCCTCGGTCCAGAGACTCTGACCACGGAAAACAGTCAAGCAGTCAGGTTCCTATCAGTCAGCAGGCATCAGCGATCAGTGCCACAACAGAACTCAAACATTTCCTTCCTCACTGGCAGGTATACTTTCAGAAATAGAGGTTTGCTTTTTTGGATAGTTAGGTACATTGAAAGACGAGAGTGGAAGAAGAAAAATGTTTGATTTTGACCATCTAACATGAAACTAGTCACGCTGTTGGCTAGCCTGAGGCTGACTGGGGGACTAGTGAATCATATGTAAACATACCAAAACCAGAGGGTGGCCTGGGTCCTTTGATACATAGGAATGTGCTTCTTTCCAAATACGTAGAAATGATATGTATATGCAGTTGTGCTTAGAGCACTAATAATGTTTGTTGATTCTTCTAGCAAATAACCATTATCAACAGTTTAATTACTTTTTTAGGCCCAGGAGGAGCTAGCTTGGAAGATTGCTAAAATGATAGTCAGTGATGTGATGCAGCAGGCCCAGTGTGATCAGCCGTTAGAGAAGTCCACAAAGGTAAGGACCCAGCCTGCATGAAACAAAAGAGAATTAGATCTGCATACAAGTGTGCAGGACGTAGGGGAACTTCTGCTCCTGCCTTTAGGAATTGCCCTCTCATGATAGACAACCGGAAAACTGGCAAACTGAATGAAACAACTATTTCCAGATACTAGGCAACAGGCAGTAGACAGCTGTCTCCCCTGCAAGAAGGGTAACACTGAGGTGATACCTGGTTCCCTTCCCCAAAGCAGTTTTCAACGTGCAGGGAGGAGGAAGCCTAGCAAGTTCATTGTCTTAACTGAGTTGAAGAGTCAGAAATTGAAGTTCAGAGATCCCAAGGTGACTGGAACTCATAGGACAGGGTATTGGAAAAAGAAAGGCCTGCACAGAAAAGAGGCTCCAAAGATATTTAGAGAGGTCCTTACAAGGCCTTGGCCAAGTACTGGTCTCTACACAGTAGGGTAAAAATGCCCATTGTAGGAAAGAACTGATAGAAATCAGTAGACTGGACAGTTCCTGGAACCTGGGGCTGGGAGTAGCCAATGAAGAAATCCAAAGGGAAATTAGAAAATGCTTTGGGCTGAAAATACAGCATAGTGGAGTCTGCCCTTCCTGTTCATGGGCTCCACATCTGAAGGTTCACATCCTTGGTTCAGTCAACCATGAATCAAAAATACATTTCTAAAAAAAAATTTTTCAGAAAGCTCCAAAAAGCAGAACTTGATTTGCCAGTGTCCGGCAACTATTTACGTGGTATTTACATTGTATTAGGTAATTATAAGTAAGCGAGAGGTGATTTCAGGTACTCAAGATGAGGTGTGTGGGTTATATGGAAATACTATGCCCCACACTGTGTCAGGGGCTCAAGCATTCTCGGCTTGTTGGTATCTACAGGGCCCCTGGAAACAGTGCCTCACCATTCCTGGGGAATGGCCATGCTTGTGGGGTACTGCTGAAGTCATTCTTACAGGCAGATTTGTAGCATTAAATGTTGATATTAGATGAGGAAAAGTCAGTCTTCTGTCTTAAAGTAGAAAATGAGTAAATGAAACCCAGAGAAAGCAGAAAGAAGGAAATAAAAGTGAGTATCAGTTACTTCGGGGGAAGGGGTCTGCTCAGTCATGTATATGCATCCATTTCCTTCCACTTTACTGCTGTTGCCTCTTCTCTCACTTTTCCCATTCATGTGAATTTGGTTTTACACTTTGGCACTGTTTTAGGAAGATGTGAATAGAATGGGTGTGATCTCTCTGCCCATCTTTACCTGGAGGTCACCAACAGTAATCCTTAGGAGATTCTGACTTGCCTCAACCAAATACTGTGTCTTTCTGTAGCTTCACCAGCTGTCCCTGCAAGAGCCTCACAGATAACCCAGCAAGGTGGAGAGAGCCGCTTAGCCCCCTGGTGTTTTCTTCAAGAAAAGACTCCCAGTGTTCTTCTAGCTTTGTATTCTGTAACCCGTGTTGACTCAGGAGGACTTCACATGACAGGAGAACTTCTGCTCAGACTCCTGATGATGGCGTTAAACTGCTCCGCGTTGCCCACGTTAGCAGGAGTTAGGAACCCAAGCTTCCTCTGTTCATGTGATGTTCCCTGTGACCCTCCATAGTTTGGGGGCAGGAATTGAGATGTGGATCCAACATCACCCTGTTCCTTGCCAGCTTTTTACTCTAAGAACTGTCGTTAATAGAGCTTGTTGTAATTTTGAACTTTTCACTGAGCTGATTCGGACCAAAGCTCTGTTCACTTTTGCAGACTCTGTCCTCTTTTCTGTATAAGGGTGATAATTTGTACCTATATTTATCCTCACCGGCTTAGTCAAACCCAGAATAGCAAAGAGCAAGATAAAGGTGTAGAAAGAAGTGCAAGATGGTTGTTTCTGTGATCCCCGTTACCATGTTGATGATCAAATATTCCACAGTATGAAACTGTTCTTTAGAACCATTTTGGAAAGCAGATTTTCAACTTAAGGGTTTTCATTGTTGTGTGTTCAGATTTTATTACCATGTGTGCTTTTCATGTCTAAGATATGCTGGTATACTTTGCTTTTAACCTTACTCGGTCTTCTCTTTGGTTGGCCAAGATGACAGTCCTGCAGGGTATTAGTGTGGTCAAAGCACTGGGCCAGCAGACCTAGCACCGTCCATTCTCGGTCAGTATGTGTGACTTTGTGCAAGTTGCTTCTTTCTGGTCCCTTCATTTCCTTATCAGCAGATCAGAGACGTTGGACAAGAAGATCTCCTAAAATCCCCTGTAATTCTCAGTCCATGAGTGTGTGAATGTGAAAGTCCTGCCCCCCACAGACGAGGTCACAGCTTCTCCTTAACCCGTGTGGATGTCTCCCTGCTTTGAATCAGCTGCCCTGCATTTGTCTGTAGAAAGCACTTGGGCATTTAAACACAGCATTACTGACTTATTTCGTGTGTATATGTTCCATCTCACAGACAGTAAGGACCATATCTTCTGTGATGTTTGTTTCCTTGTCAGTGCAGTGAGAAGGTGGACTCAGCTTCAGAAGCTCAGTCTCAGGCAGCCAGAATATCACAAGTCTCTGTTTTCTTGCTAGAAGCTCTGGAGAATTCCATGTTATGGCTCTGTCTCCATCTCGTGAATCCCCAGCAGATGGTCATTTGGTTGTCTGGGATTGTTCCCTGTCGGAAATCAATGCTTTAATGAATAGTGTATGAAAGTCTTTGTCCCCTCTTAAGAATGTGCTGTGGAATTAATTCCTATAAACAGAATTATTTGTCAAAAAAGTAGATATTTCATTCTAATATCTATTACCTAGATGGAAAGATAAAAAAGCAAGTCTGGTTGTCAGTCCTCATCACATCACCTTCGGGTGGGCCACTTGGCATCTTCAGCCTTCCATTGGCTCTGCTGTAAATGGAGGTGATTGTAATAGGGTCCTGAGGTGGTACATAGTACCTGGTATGCGGGAGGCACTCAGTGCTGCGTCCCCTTTTTCCTTGTGACAGTAGTGTGTCCCTGGTTGTAGAAATGTACCTTACCTTTGTCTTTTCCTTCCTTTTTCAGATATGACTCAGACCTGAGATCAAGGAAATCTGCTTTTGGAAAAAAAGAAAACTTTTTTCCTTTGGTTGGATTCCTCACCACAGCCAATGAAAACAGCACTGTATTTCTTCTCACTGTCATTCCCAGGAAAGAAGGGCGGACAATCCCAGACTTCCACCATGGAGAGTGGCTCGTAGATGCCCGGCTACCCAGATGATCGCACAGTGACAGTCAGAGAGACCAAAGGGCACTGTTTACACTACTAGAGATTAATCGTTTTCCAATGGCAATAACCCATCCACAGAAGAATTTAGCTCACAGGGATCTGCAGGGCCAGGTGCCATGGGAGGCGGGTGGGCGTGGAGCTGGTGTTTGATGCGCCGCTGTGGCAGTCTCCCACCCCAGCAGCATCTTGAGGCAGGTGCCTGGGGTGCTTTGCTCCATCTCCTACACAAACAGGTGAGTCAGCCTGGCCCCGGCCAGGCAGCACAGTGCGGCAGATGGCTTTCCTTCCCGGGAATAGGGCCTGCACAGAGCTGTTCATCTGGAAGGAAGCTGAGAGGTCACGGGTCAAGTTGTGGTGAACATTGTCCTTCCCTTTGGTGGCAGTTTGCCATTTTCACATTTTAATTGTTCCCAGGATGCAGTACACGTAAATCAGCTCCTCTGCTGGAGGGGCCACCCTCTGCACTGTGAGCATCAGGCCCTGCTTCTCCAACTTCTGTGCTCTGGAGACGTCCCTCCCCTCACAGCACACAAAGAAAGGCATTTGCAACAACCTTCACTCCAGTTTTCCCCTGTGGTTCCTTGAACAAATGTTCGTTCCCATTGTACACTTTTTTAAAGCAAGTGGCGGCAGCAGTATGGGCAGGCAAGGGTTGGGGAGAAAGGCCCTCATCTCTGACCCCCGCCGCCCATCTTTGCTGCGCCGGCAGTGTGCACCTCCTGGCCTTTCTCCTTTGTCCATGGTCATGAGAGGCCCCTCACTGCAGTTCCACTCCGTTCGCCTCAGGGTCTGGGCCACACTGCCCTCGGTGGAGCCACTCTGGCGGTAAGCACACTCCATGGCGGGCGCTGCCAGCACGGCTTCGCCACCCGGACTGTTGGGGGAAGAACGTTCTCTTAGATGTTACTGCTTTTGCTCAGACTTTGCAAAAAAAATATATATATATATAAATACATATAAATATATAATTATTAATCACCCCTGTCCTTGAGAAAGTCTTGAATGAATAGAGTTCCTTCCACTGCAATACCTGACTGTGCAAGAGGCACGCCATTTCATCAACAGACGAAGCAGAAAGGCTGTGTGTGGGTTTTGGTACTGTGTACCACCTCTTATTCTTCTAAAGCCAAGTGTTCATGTACTTAAACCATATTCTATTTAATTGTGTTTGATTTTAAAATATATATATATGAATTATATTTAAAATTGTGTCAACTTTCTGCTTTCAGGGCATTTATGGCTCCTCTGTTGAAATGTGTTGATTCTTCCCAGTATTTCCATTTGCTTTATAAGAACCCAGAACAGAGCCACTGCTGGACTCAGCCCTGTGTTTGGAGCGTGTGGCATAGACCCAAGTAGTATTAGTTGCCTGTGCTGTGATTGACTCACTTTGTTCTTTTAACAGAATACTTCCATCCATGTCACTTTGCTTTAGTCTTTAAATAACAGAAAAGCAATATAAAGTTCATAGAATAAACTGTGGTTTTGGGTCACATGCCGCCTCTGCATGTTTGGGAATAACAATGTCTTGTCAGGGTCTAGGCTGTTGACATGCGTGCTTTCCATTAAGATGCTGTCCAGTCCTATACCTGTGTGTGCTGTGCTTTCTCGGTAGGGATGTTGGTAGCTAGGAGGGCCTTATAAAGAGAGGATAGCAGGCTGGAGACTGGCTGGCTTTTCCTGCCCCGCCTGCTGTAGGACACAGAAACGAAGTGTGTCCTGAAGCTCTGTCTCTAGTGGCTCCTGCTCCTCAGAATGGGAGGGGTCGTCTGGCCTTGAGAGCCAGGCTGTGTACAGCGTGCCCATGAAGCAGGCTTCCTGAACATCCAGCTTTAATGTCATGCTGACACCCATACACAATGTTAACAAGAAAAAAGACATGAAAGAGGGTACCTTTTGTGATCGGATGCATCTTCATCACTCATGTAAGATGGGATGAAAATAAAAAGCATCAGCCAAGCCCAGTGAGAGCAGTAAAACAGGGAGCAGCTGTTTTAACCTCTTCTGCTTGGGTTTCATTATTCAGTAGAACATTACAAAGTGTATTTATATTTCTGAAGCTCTGGCTAGTTCAGTAAGAATTTGGAGGGGAAAGTCACTCGGAACAGACAAGTACAGACGTCTTTGTTTTTGTTGTTGTATTTAAGTACCGATAGCTAAGCAACCTGCTGATACCCTGGGCATCTCTTTCAGGACACTGTTGTGGGGCCATGTTTGTATACAATGACCGCTCACCTCCTCTCCCCCTACACCAGTTTATTGGACCAGGGTTGATCTTCTGATCCAAAGAGGCCCAGGAAAATGCTTTATCCTGAAAGTTTTCAAGGGGAAGGGGAAGCAGAAGTCCCAGTCTCTGTCTGGGGTGATAGTGCACACAGGGGCACTTACGAGTCAGGAACCCTGAGCCGGCGCCACGTGGACAAGCAGAAAACACAGAGACATGAGAGCACGTGGGAGAGAGCGGCTGCCTTGTAGCCAGCAGGCCAGTGAAGGTTTCCTGCATCTTTGCCATGGATTGCGTCAATCCCTCGGGTATCCTTAGAATGCATTTTTGGCTTTTTAAAAAATCAATCTGAAGTGAGTGTTTCTTACACACTACCAAAAGGACCTTGACTAAAATACTACCAAATAGCTCTAATCACTAAGGATTGTGTGTGCTCAGCGTGTTTGCAAAATACCACTAAATTCTGGGGAATTTTTCTTCAGCAAACCTTTCTTGGTCATTTTGTGTATTCTCTTAAAGTGGAATCCTAAACTCACAGAACTAAAAGACACTCCCTCATTTTTCCAGGGAGAAGCTACTCTGGCCTGAAAAGGGCAGGGCTTTGCCTCTTGTGGGACAGTCACCTAAACTAGGGTCTTTGGACACTTCTCAAACATCCTTATGAAAGATAAACTCCATTTCCTCTTTGGCACCAACGGACAGTAAAACCCAGAACAAGAGGGCATAAAATAGTGCCCATTCAGTGAGTAGCTAATAAAAGCTTCAAATGAGGGAGGGCAGTGATTATCACAGAATTTGTGAGTGCTGACCACTTGGTACTGGGCACAGAGTCTGGCCTTTAGTTGGAGCCGGACGTGGGGGTTAATTCCAGTAGCATGTTTGGGGTTACAGCTTAACAGCCTGACTGAATAGCTGCCCTATGGGGCCATCTGCTGAAGAGGCCTCTGCTTGGGCTCAGAGTAGGGAGCTGCGCATGCACAGAGTTGGGTGAGGGGGCAAGGAAATGGCTGGCAGGGTGTTGAGGGATCCTTGAGAGCACAGGCCTAGAGGATGTCCCTGTACATGGAGGGAAGCCCGCCTGATGCCTGTCACTTAGGGTTGGACCTCTTCTGCCTTCAGCTTCATGCCACTGGGTGTCTCCTCATCCTCTCCCTCCACCCAGCCTGTGGCTGGCAAACCACCCTGGGCATAGCAGTGCAGCCTTGGGGTTCTCCTCAGCTGGCCCCTGGGGGTTGCTCGTGAACCCAGGCAGAGCAACTGGGCCTCAGCGGTAGGCGGGCAGGTGCCAGGAAAGAGTGGCTTGCGTTCAGCCAGAGGGAACTGGCATTTGCCAAGGAGCTAGTAAGGGCTGTGGTAGTGGTGTTTCCTGACAGCAAGGTCCATGATAAATGGCTTTCCAGCTCACTCCAAAATGACCTGAGCTGACCTCTCCCTCCATCCCAATGAGAACCCACATGCCGGCACCTTGTGGGCCAGTGGGAGCTGGGCCTCCAGATCAGGTGTAGCTCCGCCCTGAGCCCATGGGCCCCTCATCTTGGCAAAGAGCCCTTTGTTTTTTAAGGACAGAGCTGCTGGTCACCCACGCAGAAGTAGTTTAATGCCTACCAAGTGTTGACAGTGCAGGGACACAGAGTAGGGTGAAACCCTCTGGGCCACTGGAGCTTCCACTCCCAACAAGGAGACAGGTGAGAGGTGCATTTGAAGCAGGTGCTGGGGTTTTAGAGCCAGGACAGCCCTTTGAGCCAATGATTTAACCCTGCTTCCTCCCAGAGCCCTAGCAGAGGTCACCAGGGTTCATGACCTTACCTCTCTCCACCTTTGAACCCCCTTCCCAGCCCCCAGAGGGCTGTCTGTGTGCAACTCTTCCCTCATTGCCATTGTTTCTGAGGTGTTGACCACCTGGCTAACAGCAAGGGGCTGGGCACCTTGACCCCTTGGGCTCCCCAGGCTAGGCCCTGTTGGGGGTGGACCTAGGAGCAGCCTCAGCCCCATGGGCCTTTCTGCAGAACTCTGGGAGATGTGAACCTTATAAACGAGAAGTGAGGACCCTAGTGTAAAGTTACTACAAACGTGATGTGAAAACCCCAATCTTGGCAAGTCTCACTCTGTTGGGCTGACACCGACACCGAGGTGGTCAGCCCCTTGTGAGGTCCCCTCTAGAGATGGTTTCATACTAACCAACACTGGGAACCCCCCGTGCCGGGTGCTCTCCCATGGAATCCATGCAATACTCCTCCTAAGCACGCGCCTTTTTCTTGTCATAAACAGGGAGACAGGCTTTGGAGGAAAGCTGGCCCCTCCAGAGCTGCAAGTCAAGTCCAGGTAGCCATTCAGGACATCCCGCCCATTACCTGAAAGCCGTGATCTTACACTTCATGTGCGTCAGGGCCCCCTAGAAAACGTGTTCAATCGATTGCTTCCCCTCCCCCGACCCACCCCAGAATTTCTGGATTAATGTATGTGGTGGGGGGGGGGGGGAGGAGGGTGCTGAGATTTTGCATTTTAGCGAATTCCCAATTGCTGCTGCTGAGAATCTCAGAAGCTTTCCTGTAAATTGGGAAATGAATGTTTTCATGCCCTCTGATCGAAAGTGCCCACACTACTCAGAAGTGTAACTTGAGACCCGTTACTCACTCACTCAAGCACATAAATCCCTTTTTAGCATTAGACGGCTGTCCAAGCCAAGGGCACCTGGGATGCTGACCCCACCTGGGGCTCTTTGGCCCTGTCCCCAAGAACTTTCCAGTCACCCCTACAATCAGGCTGTCATCTCCTACAACTGCTCTACCTCTGGTTTCCCCTCACATTTCAGTCCCAAACAACCTCAAATCAGGCCCTCCCATGGGAATGGGTTAAAGGAAGGGTGTGGGAAGGGTATGAATGATTATGAGAGGGGTTCCCTCCCTGTCACTAGTGGTGGGTTTTGTAAACCGGCTTCTAAGAGCAAGTTCAGAAGCAATAAGCAAGTGGTTTTGTTCTAAGGTTCATAAGCCTGAACGACATGACAAGTGAGGGCTGGGGAGGACTGTCCTAACGCTGCAGTGGGTCAGGCTTCCCAAGGCCAGTGTCAGACATGTGTCTTATGCTGCATCTCAGATAACCTAGGAGGAGTGCCTCCAGAAACCACGGCTCTTTGGGGATGAAGACTTCAGTGTCCAAGGTGCACATGAAGAGTGGGAATAAAGTTGTTACTTGAAATGTGAGATGGCGGGGGGGGCAATATTTTGTACTAATGTATTCTTGTATATACTGTTATTTTAAATATGCACATGTAACTAAATAAATTAGATGTTATAACTAGACATCCGACTGTTTCGTCAACATTCCAAAAGATTTAAACTCTGATACTTTAATTAAAAAAAATTTTTTTTCCTTTATAAAAATCGAGATTTGTCTTCAATGTAGGATCACTTACATGATTCATGAATTCCCTGTGGTCTCCTGAAAAAGTCCAGATTTCGTGATTTAGCATTGAACGCCCTGGGTGACCTAGCCTATTAGATCTTGCAAACCTCGACCTTCATCTTCACGCTCTTCCTCCATGGGCTCTGCAGACGACTTCCCCACCACTGTCCCCAGGGAAGTCCTTCCACTTTGAAGTCTCACTCCTCCAGCCTCCTCCAAGACCCTCCCTGATATCCAGTCCACCTGAGTCCTCTCCCTTATCCCCACCGAGCATATCCTCATACAGCATCCAACTCCAGTGGGTCAGGGCCTTTCTGCCTGACCCAGTATCAGTGAACTCTTCCTAGGGAAGGCCTGATTCTGACGTTGGGTATCATGGCCTGGGAGATGCTGGGGGGAAAAAAAAGTTTGCTTTGAATGAACCAGGCCCAGCTCATGGCCTTCCTGGGCACCGTCTTCCCAGGATCAGAACCAAGGCTTCCCATGCCTTTGAGTCAGAAACCTCCGACCTGTTCCCACAAGAGGCTTTCACTCATACGGGTCTAGCAGCTCCCAAGGGGCCCAGTGTCCTGAGACCCTTTCAGAAGTTCTGCACGGGCAGAACCATTTTCATAATAACACTGAGATGTGAACTGTCTTTTTCACTGTGTGAATATTGGTATTGATGATGCAAAAGTGATCATGGCCCCTTAGCAGGAATCTGGACACTGTGCTGGAGGACCTTGTATTCTTTCCAGCCATGCACTTCCCATTAAAAGAAAAAAGAGCCAATTTCCTATAAGAGTGAAGCAGTAATGATGATTTTTTAATTTTTTGGCCACAACACTCAGCAGGCAGGATCTTAGTTCCCAGACTAGGGATCAAAGCTGTTCCCCCTGCACTGGAAGCTCAAGGTCTTAACCATTGGACCCCCAGAAAAGTTCTGAAGAAGTAACAATTGTTAATTTTATTAAATCCCGACCCTTAAGTGCATATTTTTAATGTCATGTGGGACATCATGGGAGGACCCAGGAAGCCCTCTACATTGAGGGGCAATTTGGCTTAGGAGAGGCTCTGCCCCTGGCCATCATGTGGACCCCTACAAGGGGCACGCCTGACAAACTGGCTACTCAGGCTTGGGTCTTAGAAAGACATTTTCTTTCATGAAAAGGAAGGAAGTGAGCCTGTCTGTCCCTTTGAGAAGAAAAACACTGTCAGTATTTATTGCCTAGGACGAAATTCAACTTAAAGCAAAAACTAGAATTTTGGAAAACATATTCACCATGTTGGCCTTGATAGCTTCCCATCCTGAAAGACATTTCTGATGAGCTCTTATAAATGTGATTCAAAAAAATATTGTATGATGAAATTAGTCATATTTGGAAGATCTACATTATCCAATGAACAAATATTGTCCAAATGACTGATGTGTGATTCACCAAACCATGAGTAGGTGAAAGACTGGTTCAAAGTGAGACCCGCGGATAGGCTATCAAGGGTTGTGAGATGAGAAAGCCTGAGAACTGCCCCAGTGGTCCACCCTCAGGCCAGTGGAGGAAGCCACGTGCAGGAGATCAGAGCTTACTTGCACTGTGCTGTTTGCATGAAAGGAAGACCTGGGTGGAGAAGATCCCCCAGAGAAGGGGATGGCAACCCACTCTGGTATTCTTGCCTAGAGAATCCCATGTACAGGGAAGCCTTGGTGGGCTACAGTCCATGAGGTTGCAAAGAGTCAGACACAACTAAGCAACTAACACATACAGCTTCCATTTCACTTGGTGCTGTACCCTTGCTGTGGGTTGTCAGCCTTTCCCTCGCCTCCCTGGACCTCTGTGTCTTATGTAGAAATGGAGATAATGGTTCTTCAGCACCAGGTGGTGGCAGAGAGTGTTCATTGGCTTGGGAAATGTCTGGCAGTGCAATCAGAAGGTTTGGGTGATGAAGAGAAGGGTGGAACATTGGATTTCTTTGCTTTATTACGAGGACAGTCCTGCTCTAATCCTCTCCTTCCCAAGGCCCCCTCACAGTGCAGACTCAGGGCTTTGTGTGCAGGCCCGATTCCTCCTTCGAGGCGACTCCAATCACAGGGTTTGTTTATAGTGGAGCCAGCCCTGGGAAACAAGCCTTCCTCCTCCTCTCCCCACCGTCGGGAGAACTGCTGAGCCGAGGTCTTCATCCAGCACGAGAGGAAGTGAACGTCCTGTCCTAACCACAGGGCCCCAAGCCACCTCCTCTGCCTCTGGGGGCCCAGCCTGCGGCCTGTCTGAGGTCAGCAGCATGGCTGGTAGGTCAGCCTCTCAGAGAAGGAAGCCTGGGGAGGCTGGGGGCCTTCCTCAAAGGAAGCAAGAAGCAGAACCAAGGGCTGCAAGAATCAAGACTGTGCACGGGCTCTTAGAGCAGAAGAGCAGAGATCAGCAAAACCTGAGGGAAAGCCCAAGACACAAGCGAAGTCAGCCCAGCACAGTGGGTGGGCGGTGGGGGGTGTTAGCAGGCAAGGGCTGGGGGAGCTGTCGACCTTGCTGCCCGCCCCGAGAGGTCACCGAACTTGGTCTTGTGAGCCCCCAGGGTCAAGGTGTCAGATTCAGGGACAGTTCATATTAATCAAGTCCCCACAGCCGTGACATGCAAATCCACACCAGAGAGACCCACTTATTGATTTCTGAAATCCACACCAGAGAGACCCACTTAGTGATTTCTGAGGAAAAGTTCTTCTGTCAAAAAGCAAAGCAGAAAGAGCATTTGACACAACCCAACTCTACTTCATGATAAACTGTTAGCAAAATAAGCTACAAGGCCTTTTGTCTCTCTGAGCGGCACCATGGCGGTCGGCAAGAACAAGCACCTTATGAAAGGAGGCAAAGGGAGCCAAGAAGAAAGTGGTTGACCCATTTTCTAAAAAAGATTGGTATGATGTGAAAGCACCAGCTATGTTCAATATAAGGAATATTGGGAAAACATTGGTCACGAGAACTCAAGGAACCAAAATCGCATCTGATGGCCTCAAAGGTCGTGTTTTTGAAGTGAGTCTTGCTGATCTGCAGAATGATGAAGTAGCATTTAGAAAATTCAAGCTAATTACTGAGGATGTTCAGGGCAAAAACTGCCTGACTAACTTTCATGGTATGGATCTTACCCGTGACAAAATGTGCTCCATGGTGAGAAAATGGCAGACCATGACTGAAGCTCACGTTGATGTCAAGACTACTGATGGTTACTTGCTTCGTCTCTTCTGTGTGGGTTTTACTAAAAAGCACAACAATCAGATTCGGAAGACTTCTTATGCCCAGCACCAGCAGGTGCGCCAGATCCACAAGAAGATGATGGAAATCATGACCCGAGAGGTGCAGACAAATGATTTGAAAGAGGTAGTCAGTAAATTGATTCCAGATAGCATTGGAAAAGATATAGAAAAGGCTTGCCAATCTATTTATCTGCTCCATGATGTCTTCATTAGAAAAGCAAAAATGCTGAAGAAGCCCAAATTTGAATTGGGAAAACTCATGGAGCTACATGGTGAAGGTAGTAGTTCTGGAAAAGCTACTGGGGATGAGACAGGTGCTAAAGGTGAACGAGCTGATGGATATGAGCCACCAGTCCAAGAATCGGTTTAAAATGCAGACTCTTAATGGTGACAAATAAAAGATCTTATTTGTGGTTAAAAAAAAAAAAAAAAAAAAGCTACAAGGGCCCACTGTACAGCACAGCGAATATAGCCAATATTTTATAGTGACTATAAATGCAGGATACCATTTAAAAGGGTGAATCATCACATGATACAATTATAACTTATATAGTATTGTACATCAACTATACTTCAATTAAAAAAAAGAAAAACTCTCAGAAGGTAAGAAGAGAGAGAAATTTCTCTCCATTTTGATGTTTTTCCGGACCACGGAACGCACAACAGCAGGAATGACTCTCACATAAATGGTGACTCTGCATGGTGAGGATGTCTCCATGCAGGTTCGTCGGTTGTAATGTGTACCATCCAGTGGGGATGTTGCTGGGGGAGAGTATGCTGAGATTGTGTGGGAGTGGGGGCAAGTGGGAAAGCACTCTGCTTTCTGCCCACTTCTTTCACTGAGATAGAGTTGACACTGAGCCTTGTGTGAGTTCAAGGGGCCGGCCATGTTAATGTGACCCATTTATATTGCAACAGGGTGGCCACCATTGCACTGGCTAACACCTCTGTTGCATCACATAATCATTATCATTTCTTCCTTTTAAAAAAATGTATTTATTTATGTGGCCTCCTGGGTCTTAGTTACAGCACTTGATATCTTTAGTTGCAGCATGTGGACTCTTAGTTGTGGCATACTAGGTCTAGTTCCCTGACCAGGGATGGAACTCAGGACCCCTACATTGAGAGCACAGAGTCTTAGCCACTGGACCACCAGGGAAGTCCCCATCAACATTTCTTCCAGTGGTGAGAACTACTTCCTGTTCAGTTCTATTGTCATGATGTTGTTCTTTCCTTAAGAACCTTACAAAGGCTTCTCATCTGACCCAGGGGAAAGTCAAAGTCCTTCCAATGATCTCTGAGACTCTATAGCCTCTCGCCTGTTTTCTCTGGGACATCATCTCCAATTACCGCCCCCTGATCCACTCAGTCCCAGTCACACAGGGCTACAGGCACCCTTCTGCCTTGGGTCTTCTGTACCTGGAATTCCTCCCCTCTGCATGGATCACAGCCTCACTTCCTTCAAGTCTTGACTCCAATGTCACCTCAGTGAAGTCATTCTGGGTCACTTTTTCTTAAATTGGGCCCCTTCCCCCATGCTTCTTATCTCCCTCCCAGGTTTAGTTTTCTTATTGGTACCTGTTGGGCTTCTCTGATAGCTCAGTTGGTAAAGAATCCGCCTGCAATTCAGGAGATTCCTGGGTTGGAAAGAGCTCCTGGAGAAGGGAACGGCTACCCACTCCAGTATTCTTAAGCTTCCCTTGCGGCTCAGCTGATAAAGAATCTGCCTGCAATGTGGGAGACCTGGGTTTGATCCCTGGGTTGGGAAGATCCCCTGGAGAAGGGAAAGGCTACCCACTCCAGTATTCTGGCCTGGAGAATTCTACGGACTGTATAATCCATGGGGTCACAAAGAGTCGGACATGACTAAGCAAATTTCACTTTCACTTCACTTTGGTACCTGTTGCTAGTGAGACTCCCAGATATGTTATTTGTCCTATACATGGTCTGCTTCCCTCACTGAAAATAAGCTCCTCGAGGTAGGCACCTACATTTAAAAATCCATACACTTAGACTAAGCAATCCCACGCCTGAGAATCTAGTCCAAGAAATAGAAGCACCAATACATAAAAAATTAATGTAACACAACAGTGTTCATAGTGGCCAACACACACACACACACACACACACACACACACACACACACACCAGGAAACAGTGAATGTCCAACCACAGAGAATGCTTGAATACATTCTGATGCATCCATACCATGGAATGTTATGCAGCCTTGAAAAAGGGTTAGTTTTGCACCGAGTAACTTAAAGGAATCCCATCAGGTAACACCTGAGAAGAGCAAAATACAAAAGGGTATCATATGACCCCCTGTTTGTCAAACTGACATACAGGAAGGATGTTTTCCACAAACCTGTTTATAAAAGTAGCAATTTACATATATTTGTATGTGACTGTCTTTGTGTGGGAAAATCTGTAATATATTGTTGACATAAGTCTCATAGGAGAGGAGGGAAGGGAGGGTGGTCACAAATAAAAGAAAGCAAACAGGGACTTCCCTGGTGGTCTGGTGGGTGAGACTCTGTGCTCCCTATGCAGGGGGTCTGGATTCAGTCCTTGGTTGGGGAACTAGGTACTTCATGCTGCAACTAAGACCCAGCTGCTGCTGCTGCTGCTGCTGCTGCTAAGTCATTTCAGTCATGTCTGACTCTGTGCAACCCCATAGATAGCAGCCCACCAGGCTCCCCTGTCCCTGGGATTCTTCAGGCAAGAACACTGGAGTGGGTTAAGACCCAGCACTGCCAACTAAATAAATGTTTTTAAAATTTTAAAAGCAGTATGAAAGCTGGCCCTGGGCATGTATAGTAAAATACCATTTATACTTTTTTTGAAAATAAAAAAAAGAAAAACTACATAAGTAAACACACAAACTTTAAAATGGCTTAAAATACCAGTATCCCTTTCACCTTTCTAAAACTCGTAGACAGATCAAGCAAGAGACTACAAGTATTTCTGCCAAGACTGAACGTCTCTTCTACAATAATTTGCTATCGTGTTTATTGTAAGTAAAGATAATATTAGAAAAAAGGAAATCAGGGGTTTCCTAACACCCGCTGGCTTCGTCTCCTGGTCTGTTTTGCTGCCCCAAGTCCACCCTCCTCTGTCCGTCTCAGCCCCTTTCCCTGTTTCACCTCCTGCCCTGTCCCCTGACAGCCCCCATACCCATCCCTCCACTCAGGTGTTAAACAAAGGTCTGTTGAATGAAGCCCTTCTGGGTGTCTCTTTTATCCCCTGGCTCCATCTTTTTCATCCTCTGCCCACTCCCTGTACCGGCCTCTCCAGGTTAGTCATGTTTGCAGGACCTGGGAACCCCTCTTTCCTCATGTGCACTGATTCACCTTTCCAATTCACTTGAGACCCCATCGCGGCCTCACCCGACTCCATCCAGACATGAGGAGCTGCTCTCCTCCCTGGTTCTACTCTAGACAGGTCGCCCAGCTGTGTGGAGCCCAGCCAGCCCAGGATGGTACATCGGGAGATGGGATGTAGTCAGTTAATAGAGTCTGTGTGTCAAGGCTGTCTTCCAGGACTGGGGGCTAGAACACTACATCTTTATATTCCAGGTGGAGGAGACAAATAGGTCAAACGATGAGAAGGTGGTGAGAGGCCGTGATGAAGGAAGAGGGCTCCAGGCGGAGCGAACAACAGATGCAAAGGCCTGGATGGGAGACATGGAAGAGACCCAGGAGGGCCTGAAGAATCTTGAGCACCTTCCCGGAGGGGGCATCTGAACAGGGCCTTTTGGTGGAAAATAGTCACACGGAAGAAGAGTTACGACAGCGGTGTGAAGGGGCAGTGGATTGGGTAAAGGACTAGTCCTCGGCACATCTGGTTCATGGTAGGTTACAATGTTGCCAGGTCCCCTGGCTCAGGGCCTGGGGCTACCACAGCCTATGAGGGAATGAAGACACAGCCACCACTCACATTCCCCAGTGGACTTTCACCACTTTTCACGTCACCAGCTGTCCAACCCACTGCCAGGAAGCTGTGTTCGCTGAGGACTGCTCCTCGAAGCTGCAGAGGTGAGGCAGCGGGTTCCCCGCCAGTGACACTAGCCCCAGGGGTATCCCTGGGCCAGAGAATGAACTGCTGGGAGAAAGAGGGTAAAACCAGCCTGTCACACTTGCCAAACGGATAGAAAGGCTGACACCACTGAGTATGGGTGAGAATGCAGAACAGCAAACTCATACTCCACCGGGGGAATGTGTGACCAGCCTGGAGTTCACTTGTTAGTATACGTCAGTGTTGAGATGTGTCCTGCAGCCCAGCGACCCCACTGCTGGGTGTGAACCAAACAGAAACAAACACACAAGGTCACCAAAGTTCATGGACACTGGGCACCCCTGGATGTTTGTTGAGAGCGGAATACTCGGTAACTCAAGTTTTCTTCACATGGTAGACCCTAAGAGGCCAGAAGGAGCGGTGACTGCAGACGACAAACAGAACGATGCCCACATACGGACATAATGCCAAGGAGAGAAGCGGATGTAAACCAGATATGTAAACCAGACAGAACTCAATACCCAACTGGGAAAGTGTCACTCTTTCAGGGTCAGTGACAGGATGGGGCAGGAGGGGACTCTGAGTGAATCCAGCCCACCCCTGCCTGTCAAGCCGGGATCCAAGAAACTTACCAGACGTCCTTTCCAGTCAGGCTGTTCCAGGTCCTCCAGCACCGGTGATACCGGGCGGGGTGAGCTTTTCCTGATGGGCCCACCCCAATCCCTGACCCACAAAACCCGCAACAATTAGAAGAAAAAAAAAGGTTCTTGTTTGGAGTCACTATGCTTTGCAAGACAGCAACTAGCTTTCAGAACAATCTTCATCCTTTTTTCTTTTTCTAATATTTTTATTTTTATCTTTTTGGCCTGATGCGGTTGAAGACAGAGATGGAGTCACCGCTTCAGATGCAGGCTGTACCCAGCCTGAACCCCCCTTCGGAGGCACACTCCTGGACTGTTAAGGAACAGGAGATGGTGGAGGATGGCCGGCCTATTGTCCAGAGAGACAAATGAGGTGGCTGAGAATGGTTTGGGCCCTCGCTGGCTGGTTGTTTCAGGCTCCTTTGAAGTCAGAGTTTTTTTGAGGCTTGCAGACCTCTGACCTGTTCACCCCGCCCCCACCCTTTCCCCATCCCTGTCCAGCTCCCTCCAGGGGAGGAAGGGCTTGGCCTTGGGGTGGGGCCTTAAGTTACTGAACGAAGAGGTCCCTTGGGTGCAGTCTGTGCAGTGGGGGACTGATGGAAGGGCTTGGCCTTGGGGTGGGGCCTTAAGTTACTGAACGAAGAGGTCCCTTGGGTGCAGTCTGTGCAGTGGGGGACTGATGGTGTGGGCGTGGCCGAAGAAGGAGCTAACCAGGGGATTGACTGCGTGCAGGTGCGTTCCTGAGGGGAGTGGTCCAGCAGAGGACCAGTACTCAGCTCTGGGGAATCAAACTCCAGCGAGATGACCCCGCAGAGGGAAGAAAGACTCCTTGAAGATGTGAATGAACCAAAGAGGCAGTGGGCCCCCAGCTCCCAGCCCTGCTCCCGTAAATACACACACAGCACAGCTCACCCTACCCAGAACAGGGAACCTTCCAGGAACACGCCCCTCTCGCGGCTTGGCCTCCAGCCCTGGGTTCCCTCAGGAGGTCTTGGCCACGTGGTGAGCTCGGGGGACCTGGGTTTGTTTTCTGTCTCCTCCAACCCTCTCTGAACTCTTCATCCCGCCCAAGTTCAGGAATGAGGCTGAAGGATTTAGTAAATAGTATCTTATTGCTTAATCTGTGGCTGGACCTGGGAGTAGCTCTGCAATCAACCCCTGGAAGCTCAGTAGGGAAGCCTGCCTGGGGCCCACCCCAGCAGCTAGGGGGCATGTGGACAGGCAGATGGATGAATGGGAGCATAGCAGTGGGCTCTGAACATATCCAAGAAAAACTGTATTTTTAAAAACAGAAAAAGCAGAGAAATGTTTGTCTGTGCAACAATAGACATTATTGTCGTTAATGGTGCAGGTCTTACAGCCTGACTCACAAGTGTTCCGAGTTACTATCTGTTACTACAAATATAGCCTGTGGTCTCCTGAGACGAGATGCCCAGACTCCTCTGGGAGGAAGGACCTGCCCTGCTGGGGAAGGATAGTCAGCCCCCATCTCTCCCCTGTTGGTCCTCAGCCGGAGCAGCCCAGCCACCAAGGGTCATGCCTACCAGGGCAGCCCCAGAAGGTGAAGAGTAAGCTGGGCATTTGGGCTCAACTCCAGAGCATTCGGCTGGGGTGGCCCAGGCGTGGTCAAGCCAGCATGATAGTTCTCCCTGTGTCAATGGTCACTGGTGTCCTACCTGTTCCTGCCCCTCCTGTCACTGGTGTCCATCCCTAATGAGCATCTCCATCCCAACCCCAGATCAGAGTCTGTTTCTGGAGAACCCAGCTGGGTCAGCTGTTTTCTCATTTCAGTAGGCATGTGGTTTACAACAGGGAGCAAAAAACTAGGCTGTAATGACACACTGATATTGATCTTCTTCTCTAAAGTTTTAGTAAATCCATCATGGTCGAAGATGTACTATTCTTTTAAAACCACTCAATAGATTCTGTTTAAGTTTTTGAATAAAATTGGTTTAAAATTAAAATATTAAAAATTTTTTTAAATTAAAATATTTTTTTTTCTATATCATCACATCAATCAAATATTTCCCTTAGGAGTTTAATATTTCAGATGCTTTATTTGGCAATGGACTTGTGATATCCCCTGAAATTTATCCTTGTGACATAAATATATTCTTTAAAATTTTTTAATTAAAAAAAAACCTTTTTATTTTTTTTGGCTGTGCCACAGGGGTTGTAGAATCTTAGTTCCCTAACCAAAGACTGAGCCTGCGCCCTCAGCAGTAAAAACACTGAGTCGTAACCATTGGACTGCCAAGGCATTCCCTGAAAACATTCTTTGCTTTATTTCAGCCATTACCATTAACAGAACATTATGGCCACTCCTGTGAAATATATGCTTAGCATTTTAACTTTTAATGATTCAAGTTTTAAGCGTTCTTTGGGTTGAACAGTTAAGGCAATAGTGAAAATTAGCTACTTTATTTTTTGGCTGAAATAATCACATTGGTTTTCATTTTAGAAATGAAATTTAAAAACTATTTATTTTATTTTATTTTCAGCTGTGCTCAGTCTCCTGAGCGTGGTCTTTCTCTAGTTGTGGCAAGTAGGGACTACTCTTCATAGTGGTGTGCGGGCTGCTCATTGCCGTGGCTTCTCTTGTTGCAGTGCATGGGCACGTGCGGGCTTCATCGGCTTGGTTGCCCCCTGGCATGTGGAATCTTCCCAGACCAGGGATTGAACATGTGTCCCTTGCACTGGCAGGCAGATTCTTACCCACTGTACCACCAGGGAAGTCCTAGAAATACTGATTCGTGTATAACACAGAAAGATGCTTCTTGCTTTTGCCATGCTATCACAGTATCAGAAAATTCCTGGCTGGAGTCTATTTTTGATGTCATTTCAGAAGATTTGTAGTTATGATATTTCCTGGAAGCTTTAAGAAATATACCCAAAGTTTGTGGTCTCTTCACATTATGTGCTTATTTCCATATTTTTCAATAAAACTATACATGTATAAACATCAAAGCTCAGCACACTACCAGTCCCAAGAATTTCTAAGCATCAGCTATAGGATTGAAGTAGAGACAATAGAACCAAAATAAAAGCAAACAGCCATGATTTGAAGATAATAATAAACGGGTGATTCTCCTAATCTCAGGATGCCTCCCTTCCAAGAGATGGGGTCGTGAACACTTGTCACACTTACTGGTCCCAGGAACACTTTCACCATCACAACATCACACACTGTTTGGCTGAGAAGCTCAGTTTATGTGAGAATTTATATTAGCAAGTGATCTTACCTCTCACTGCAGTTATTATTACACAATATACAAAGTGAAACATTTCAATAGTATCAACAGGCATGTTTACACACACGCTCACACACACATGGTTAATAGGACAAAGAACAATGACAGTGAATCAGATTGGCAACTCTGAGTGATTTCAGAAGTAAAGTCAAAACTTTCCTTCTAGGCATTCCTGAATCTTCCTTCCTGGCCATCCTTCCTGGGTTGCCCACTCGCCCCTGCTTTTGGGGTAAGTTTTGGGATTTCCACTCTTCCGCGGGCTCCGGCAGGCTTGTACAACTCGACCTGCCTCCCTCAACCCTAGTCCCTGTCTTGAGAGGATTGCTCAGTGCACCTCTCCAGAGTGGGGTCATCAGAATGTCCTCCTTAAGAACTTGGGTTTGAGACTGGTGGCTTCCGGTTCTCTGTCCTCCCTGCCTTGTTGGGGAAAGAACAAAGAAGCAGACGCCTCTTCCAGTCCCTGCTCTAGTGGGAACCCAAGAGCTACACCTGCGTCTTTATCTACATTCCTCTTTTTTTTTCTTTTGCTTTATCTCATTTAGCATATGTGCTAACTGATGTAGTCCTAACTAGACATCCCCTTAGCAAAGTTTCCCAACTCCACTGCTCCCCACCGCCACCTCCCCTCAAGAGTGAGCCTCGAAGTCAGAAATCCTTCTGTGAAAGCTGCATATTTTTTAAAGCAACAATGTGCTCCCAGGGCCTGTGCTTAGCCTATGGGTACAGGAGGGGATGCAGGTCTGAATTTAGGGCCCCTGGCAGTTTAGGACAGCTCCATAATGTCCTACTGTGGAAATGTAATTTTAATGACATTAAAAAATAAACAGCTCGAAGTTGTATATTAGTTATTAGCTTCAATTACCTTCGATTCCTAGAGGATGCAACCTTGTGAACAAGGCCGTGTTATGAATTATGTCTCATGCACTGGCTCAGCTGGCAGAGGATAGACCTGTCCTCGTCTGGATGGTGAGATGATCAGCAGGAAGGTTGAAGCACTGCTCCTGGAGGGTACTGAGGCCCTACAAGACACCTCGGTGGACAGGCCCCAAAACTAGCAGCTTTGGTGCCTCAGGACAGCCTGGATAGCCTCCGCTCTGCTCCCTGGGATGTTGGCCGTGGCCAGGTACTTCCTGGGAAAGGCTGCCAGCCTTAGTCCTGGGGTGTTAGTTCTCCTTGTGACTTCTCTGCTGTCTAAAAATTTTACACCCACTGCTTCTGCACAGAAAGTTTATAGGAAGTGAATTCTCCAGGGAACTATTTAGAGAACCAGCTCTTACACAGGTGTAATGGTCCATCGATCAAAGCTAGAACTACAAAGCTTGGATTCTATTCACCTAGTACCACCTGGGGCATGGCCAGAGGAGGAAAGGGGGTGACTCCAGCACAGGGCTGGGTTGGGGGACGTGTCACCTATGACGAGGTTTGATCTCATTTTACTCACCCCACACACATTTGTTGTTGTTGTTCAGTCGCTCAGTTGTGTCCAACTCTTTGTGATCATCCCTGTCTTTCACATTCCCTGTCCACACACATTAAATAGTGCTTTGCAGAGCCAAGTACTATTCCAGGTTCTTTCCACATCAGTCCTTTAATCCTCTTAACCACCCAGTGAAGGTATATGTTGATGTTATAGCTTCCTTTTACAAACGAGGAAACCTAGGCAGGGGAGGTGAAGTAGCTGGTTCAGGGACCTACAACCCATAATATACACATCCTGGAGAACTACTTCTCAGTGGGTTTTAGGTCATTGACTCATATTTAAACACGTTTAAAGAGAAAAGAAAATAGGGACTCTTTCAAAGAGGTAAGGAATCATCTCCAAATGAATTTTTGTGTTTATGTGCAAATTTGCTTCATTTGCTCCTCATTAAAAAAAAAATTTATTTGTTTATTTACGTATGGCTTCACTGGGTCTTGGCTGCTGTGTGAGGGATTTCTCTAGTTGCAGGGTAGGGGCTTCTCTTGTTGCGGAGCACGGGCTTTAGGCGCACGGGTTTCAGTGGTTGCAGCACATGGGCCCAGCCTTCCGTGTGGCATGTGGAATCTTCCCAGACCAGGGATCAAACCTGACTCCCCACACACACCAGTAGGTGGATTTCCAACCACTGGACCGCCAGGGAAGTCCCTTCTGTTAATTTTTGAAGGTTGTAGACTTAGGCTCCAACACTCACTTGGGCCAGACTAACATAGGGAGGGAATTAGGCAGGTGTGCACAGTTGGGAGTATAAACCCAAGACTTCACATTTTAAGGGTTGGAGGAAGGGGCCAGTTTCTCTCTGGAGATTTCCCAGGCTTATTGCTACAAGGTTGAATGTCCTGAGGGTCCCTGTTGGGCCTTCAGAGATCAGTGTTCAGGAAAGGGCCTTGGGTGGGAAATGTAACTCTGGAAGTGAGAGATGACTTGAGAGCAGATATGCTAAACATGCAGCCCATTATGGGACCTGGGATTTCTGACGTTTTCAAGCACGTAGTTTACAAAATGATTTCGGTAGACACCTCTCTGAGGGAAAGGTTGTCACTTTTCAAGTGTCAAGGAAGTTCCTTGTCACTTGAACGTCAATGAGCTGGTAGGAAAGACAACTCAGGCCATTAAAGGAAGCCGGAGGCTATGCTACAGGACACCTGAGGCTGGGAAGCAGTTTCTCACTAGAGCCTTGAAAACAAGCAAAACTGAGTCTGCGAGCATCAGCATTTATTTCTCTAGGACTGTCATCAGTTCCTCACAGAAGCCAAGCGGCCGCAGAATGCCTAGGTGCAGGATCCCTGACCTACACATCCATGAGGGCCCTGAACAGTAAATGCAAAAGGGTGGGGGCTTGGCGGCGAGGCCTCTGGCTTCGCAGGGAGCGGAAAGGCCTGGATACAAGGGATGCTCCTTTGCCCTCATCGCATCCGTGGGGTCCACACTGCACAGGGATGACCCCGTCCCTCCTGTCGCCCCCTTCCCGGCAGCCCGCCTCCCCGCGGGTCCAGCCCTGGGCGCCGCCGGCTCGCGCGCTCCTTCCCGCCTCCAACGGCAGCTGGGCACTCATTTTCGCGGCGGAGGTAGCGCGCCCGCCGCACCGCGCGCTGCGGCCTACAAGATGCGCTGACGTCGCGGAGGGCCGGCAGTCGGCGCGGAGCGGCCGGCGCGGGCGTGTGGGTCTTTCGTGGGTTAGGCTGGCGAGGGTACAAGGCCGGGCCCGCGAAGGGCGGCGGCCAGGCGGAGCCGCACCCTCAGAGAGGCCAACGCGCAGACGGGCGGGGATGGGGGCGCCGGGGCCCGCACCTCTCCCCGGCGCTGGCGCGGCCCCGGGAGCGCTCAGTGACGACGACGGCGCCGCCCCTGCTCGGCAGTGCCGAGTCCGCTTCCTCAGGGAGCCCGCTTCGTCAGGGAGTCAGCGGCCGGCGGCGGCCGGCATGAGGAGCGGCCGGGGCCGGGCCAGGCCTCGCTGACCCCGGCCCTGCGCGGCTCTTCCCCGTTTCTGCCCGGCCTCTCGACATGAGCGCCCTCCCAGGCCCGGGGCCGCGGCTGCCCCAACTCGGCGGCCGGCGGGCGCGCTCGGGGCCGGCGGGCCCGCGGTGCTGATCGCCGCCCGCCCGCGCCGACCCGGGGCGCGGCCATGGAGGTGGTGGGCGACTTCGAGTACAGCAAGAGGGACCTCGTGGGACACGGGGCCTTCGCCGTGGTCTTCCGGGGCGGCACCGCCGGTGAGCCCCGCATGAGGCGGGGCTGCGGCGGCTGTGAGGCTGCGGCCGGGGTGGCGCGGGACCGGGTCGGTCGCCCTCGGACCCTCCCCGGTGGCGGAGAATTGCAGACCTAGCGGAAAATGGGCAGGTGGCCCGCGAGCCCCGGGTTTCCCCAACTCAGTGTCGCGTTTCCCCGCGCGGAGCCCGACCGCCCACCCACCTCCGTTCCGGGGTGGGCGGACGGCCGACCGGGGGTTAGGCGGGGAGACCCAAATCGACCCGAGAGCGGACTCAGCTTTTTTTTTTTTCTTTTTAAACTTATGCTGTTCAGAAAACAGACTCCCAGCAGGTTTTAGAATCTAAAGAATTCGGAAAGGTACCTCAGGAGTGGAAATAATCCTGAGAGTTTGAGCCAAGGGGCAGGTCTGAAGGGGCTGGCCTGTTTGCTCAGCCTGTAAAGTAGTAAATACAATATTACCGAGTTTTCCTTTATCGTGATAATAACTTAAAACTCAAGGAAAAACAAAAACAAAAACCAAACAACCCACCACGAATCGTTTAATCCTGCCTAGCTGTTAAATCCTATTTTCGGTTAACTGTTAACCATCTCCCAGTTTATCCTCTATAACTTTTAAGTAGTTGTAAATAAAGTGTCTTTTTTTTTTCCCATTTGTTGCTAGTTACTACGGAGGCTTCATATTTATTTTACTGGCTATTTTGTGGGACGTTAGTTTGCTACACCTTTGTAAAATCATTTTCCTGTTAGAAATTTGGGTTCTGTTTTTTCCTGGTGCTGTTACATGAATTTGCTAAAAACATCTTTATGCTTTTATAGATTCTTTTTTCTTTGTTTCTCTTCAGTTGTTTCTGTGGAATAATTTTCAGGAGTAATTGTTTTTCTTTTCCAGAAAACTGATTGGGAGGTAGCTATTAAAAGTATTAATAAAAAGAACCTGTCAAAATCACAAATACTGCTTGGGAAGGAAATTAAAATCTTAAAGGTATGTTTCTTTATGGGGTATTTCATACTAGATATACTAGATTAAAACTTAAATCAACACAAGATGACATCCTTTCCAGTTTGGGTAGTTGACCCCAAGTTTGAGAATGTTCACCTGTTGCTCTCATTTTTGCATGCTCAGTTTTTTGAAACATTGAGTACTTGCAAGCTGTTTTTAAGAACAGATGTTTGTGGCTCTTGGCCAGTGCTTAGAGGGATTAGATGAAAACTAATTTTCGCTTCTCATCATTCCTTTCCCTTAGTTATTGCATTGTCCTTTGAGAAGAGGCAAGCATGTCTTGGAGGCTTCCCTTGTGGCTCAGATGGTAAAGAGTCTGCCTCCTATGCAGGAGACCCAGGTTCAATCCCTGGGTGGGGAAGATCCCCTGGAGGAGGTTATGGCAGTCCACTCCTGTATTCTTTCCTGAAGAATCCCATGGACAGAGAAGCCTGGCTGGCTACAGTCCATGGGGTTGCAAGGAGTCAGATACGACTGAGTGACTGCCACCACACACAGGCCTCTCACACGTTCTTTCTTTCTTCCGTTGATTCCTTTCTTGTTACAGTTAAATATTTTTGGAGAACTGGGGGCAGTTGTAATCTATCCTTATAAATTGAGCAAAGTTATTTTCCTAGGAAGTTGTCTTTTAGATCACTCATAAGCAGAATTATCCAGGTGGGATGCTTTGAGGGGGAGAAAGGAGTCCATGGTCAAATAAATGTGGAAAGTCATGTTTACTTAATACTTCTTGGAGAGTCACAAAGGCCTTGATTCATTATAAAGAAATTTGAAAAAGTATGCAGTGAAGAAATAGGTTTAGGTATGTTTAATCCCAAAGTAATACAAACATGGAATGTTCATCAGAACTGCTATTTTGTGGACAGCTCTTGGATAAGAGTTATAGCTTGTTGAATTATACTTTGTTTTCTTTTAGGCAAATTGTGCTTTCTAAAAGCAGTTTGGAATTTTAGGCCTTTCTTGTTAGAAATTATGTATTAAATCTAAAAGACTAGCAGTAAAATATGTGGTCATACTGACCTTTTATTTTGTAAATGAGAATAAATTAGGACAGTGAAAAAATATTTAGGCCCCAAGTAGTTTGATCAGGCACATTTCTTGTTATTCTTCATTAGATTGAATTGTTATAACTAGTAACAAAAGTGTAGTATACTAGAAGTAGTATAAATGGATATAAATGTGTGTATATACTTAATTTTATTTGCATATTGAAATATTACAATTCTTATAATAAATACATATATTTTGAATTCTCCATTTTCTTAACAGGAACTTCAGCATGAAAACATTGTAGCACTCTATGATGTTCAGGTACCTTATTTTGGATTTTCAAAGAAATATGTGTATGTTTGTTAATAACTTAATGGAAATTTTTTCTATTTCATACAAATTTAAATATCATAGAAATAGAAAAATTGCTTTTTCTTGTTGAAAAGATGTATAGCTGGAGTTGTGTGTTTATTAAGAATTTGTATAAAATAGCATAAGGCGAAAGGATAAAACAATGTGCTGCATAAGTAAACTTACTGACAAATGATAATACGCTACAGTAGTGTTGTTTTAGGTCAAGTAGAGAAATATTGACGCGAGATCTGGCATTTCTGTGATGACTGTTGAAAGGACTATTTTACAGTAGTGTTGTTTTAGGTCAAGTAGAGAAATATTGACGCGAGATCTGGCATTTCTGTGATGACTGTTGAAAGGACTATTTTGGGCTATTGAAAATTTAACTAGAGCTTTTTTTCTTATTGCAGAAGCAATGTTTGCTAATAGTGGTGATATTAGGTGATAACATGGCATGATAACAAGGAAACTCTGCAGATTCATCACCTGGATTTGTTTATGTTGATTGCCATGGCATACAGTAGAGTTGCATTATTTTTGGAGGTGGGAAGGCTGGATTCTGAAGTTACATTCTAAGGCAACATTTCTGTATAGTCAAAATCACCGTTGGAAATCCTTTTCAAAAGCCCAAGTTTAGAGAAAATTCCTGTTTATTGGGTGGAGCACCAGAGCAAGTAGTTGGCTTGTATTTAGGGGCCATATTGTGTTTTAAAATCCTTGGATCCTAGAATCACACTTGCTAGTGGTATTCACCTGGAGGGAACTCCAGGGGTCTGATCCTGAGGGTGGTGCATTCAGCTTTTCCCTCCACACTCCTTCCACAGCTGACCAGGGTGCTTAATGCACATTACTCTGTTCTTTTGTTTTGTTAGTCTAGACAGTGGAATTCCAGGAAGTAAATGAGTGTGTTATGTGATTCTGCTATTTTATTTCTAGCTAAAACCATTTCCCTATACACTTGAATTACTCAAATTCATTCATTTTGAGAGGTTCAATGTGGTGAGGTGCTGTGTGCCAGGCATTTCTGAGTGCTAGGAACAAAGTTGTGAGTAAAACAGTCCTTGCTTTCAGTGTGATTAATTTTAGTGGGCTGTTCTATATGTCCTTTAAAAATATTTTTAAAGTCATTTTTCACGTAGTCATATCATACAGCAAAGTATTTATTTAACTCGACCCAAGTTGTAAGATGTTTAGGTTTTTCTCATTACCAAAAAATGCTCCAAGGATAATATATACTTTCTGAAGATACCTGATTATGTCTTGTGAGTTCAGTTTCTAGAATCGGAATTACTGGGACAAGTAGCACAAACAGGTTTAAAGTTTTTGATGTCAGTGTGTGATCTCCAAAAATACAACAAATTCCATATACAGAACATGTATCTCTGTGGGTATATTTTATCACCTATTTAAATAGATACAATTCATTCCTTCATTTGAGAAATTCAAAGCAGCCTAGAAAAAAGGGAAAAAATGGTTAAAGTCAAAACTAATCTGCTGTCACAATCCTTATTGAAATGCTGGTTCTCCTCAGAGCTGTTTGTGTAGTTATCTGAGTTTCTGTAGATAGAGGGCACCACGAAGTACAAGTCAGTGCCTCGTGTAAAAATTGTTAAGTAATATTAACTCTTTTTGCCTGTCTCTTGAAAGGTACAGAAAACGCTATCAATTTCAGAGTTGATTTTGCTTTCAGGGTGGAGAGTGTAGTTAGATTTTTGTCTGTTGAAATGAAGAATATTTTAAAGTACTGGCTTTGGCTGCGTAATGAGATATCATTAGGGAGAACATGTTCCAGAAACCAGAACTGTGGAACAATTGGAAATATCAAGGTGACTGCTGAGAAATGTTTACTGTTTTGTGCATTGTGTATTCCTGGAATTAATTTATAAAAATAGACTTCAGAACTCTTGGTCAGATGAAATAGTCTTGACTGCTTGGCTGTTGAGTAGACAGAGTTTAGATTTGCTCGCTGGATTCTGATCAGGGGTACAGGGTGTGGGGTGCAGAGGCGGGTGCAGTCATTTTATCCACTGAAGACAAGCACCGTTCACTCTGGCCGACACTTGTGGAGGTCTACCTCAGACTTACGTACACTTTGATGAACTGAGAACTTTTGACATTGTCGTGCTCAGGTTTCACTTTAAAAAGAAACACATTTTCCCTAATTACAAAAGTAATATATGCGAACAGTTTGAATGGGGCTTCCCTGGTGGCTCAGCTGGTAAAGAATCCGCCTGCAATTTGGGATACCTGAGTTCTAGCCCTGGGTTGGGAAGATCCAGTATTCTAGCCTGGAGAATTCCATGGATTGTGTAGTCTATGGGGTTGCAAACAGTTGGACATGACTGAGCAACTTTCACTCACTCACAGTTTAAATATTCCAGCATTATCAAAATGAATAAATTAGAAAAGATATGGCACTTCCCAGGGATAACCACTGTTTGTTATATTTGTTTTAGAGTTTTCTAAATACATATATGAATCTATAGTCATGTAATACAGTGGGAGGAGGCTGGGCTGGGCATAGGCAGGTCAGCTTCCCATGCAGATGCAGCCTTTGTGAGGAGCCGACAGGAAAGACAAGAGTGAGGACCTGGAAGAAGGGATGTGGCAGGAGTGGAGGGAGTGCTGGGTGATGCAGGGGAGGGTGGAGAGCCCACACGGGATGGATCGCTAGTCCAAGGACAGTGCAAAGCTGTTCAGAGGGTGATATCACGACTACTTTTGAAAGATACATATCTTTGAGGATTTGGGGCATGAGGTAAGTATTGTCAGCTGGGAATACTTCCCTGCATAAATGTCAGTGGTCTGGAAACATCTGCTCTTGTTAATTTTTAGTATAGTGAAAAAGAGATTCGTTCAATACATGGTGCTGGCAAACTGAGACATTTGTCCTCATCGTTTTTCCAAAATAATTTTCAGTGACTCAAAGGCTTAAATATATAAAATAAGCAGTAATGATCTTAGAATAATATTTATATGACTATATGTAATCTAAGAGCTAGAAAGGTATTTTATTTATTTTTATTTTTGGCTGTGCTGGGTCTTCATTGCAGTACACGGGCTTCTCATTGCGGTGGCTTCTCTTGTTGCTGAGCACAGGCTCAGTAGTTGTGGTGCAAGGGTTCAGTTGCTCCACAGCATGTGGGATCCTCCCAGACCAGAGATCAAACCTGTGTCCCCCGCATTGGCAGGAGGACTGCCAGCCACTGGACTACCAGGAAAGTCCCTAGAAAGGTATTTTAAGTCAAGATAAACTCAGAAGCCATAAAAGTAGGGACATAAAAGTTTTGAAAGACTTATTTAATGTCAGATGATACAGCCATAAATGGATGAAATTTTCATAAACAAGTAGAGAAAGGTAAATTAAGGTGACATGTCACTTCTCACCCTTCCTATTGGCAAAAGTAGGAAGTGCAGTAATTCTTACTGGTGTGATTTGGGGAGGAGATGTATCACTGGTACAAATGTCAGTCTTTGGATATGATTTTTGGAGTGCTGTGTGACAACACTTTGCCTTCATACCCTGAGAAAGAGTCTGGGCATTACAGTCCTAAGTACTCCTGGTAATGCAGGTCAGGGTGTGTTCCTTCTCTGCATGGGTCCTGCAGGGGCTTCTGTTTCTGTGAGTGAAAGACAAACCCCGCTATCCCCGGTCTCCCCTTCTCTGCATGTTGCTGCTTCTGTTATGTCTACTTGGGCCTCCTGTGGTTCCTGGCCACTTCCCCCTCTTTCCTCGTGCCGAGGGCCTCCTTCCTGCAGGGAGATTATATGTGCAGATGGATCGCTGTGTCTGTGGTCTGCACAGGTACACCTCAACCTTCCTTATGTCTTCACTCAAACGGTATGTTTTCAGGAAACTTTCTTTAGCCACCCTAAATGGAATTGCAGTCCCCTCCCCCAACCCTGTTTCTCCTCCTTCCCCCAAAGTACCTGTCATCATCTCCAGGCTCAGTGTACTTACTGCTTTTGTTTGTTGACTTGCTCCTGACCTTCCCTTCTTAGAATTTAAGATTGGGGAGAATAGGATATTCAACTCTGCTGTCTTACTGCTGTACCCTCGGGGCCTGGACCAGTGTCTTGTTTATAGTAGGGAGTTAAAAGTCTGTCACTGAGAAGTATCTGCCACTGTTAGAGCTACACATTCTTGACGAAACAACCCAGAATCCTGGACATCTATCCGAGGGCCATAAAAGCCTGAGAACTAGGATGTATGTCCAAGAAACAATACAGCTTTGCTTATAATGGCCCAGACTGGAAACAAGTGATGTTCCTTGATAAGGAACAGCTTAAATGGCGATATAGTCACACAATGACATATGACAGTTAGGAAAAGACTTGTGCATATGCATTTGACTTGGATGGATTTCTTTAGTATATTATTGAGTGAGGAAAGCAAGGTTCAGACATTTATATATGATATCCCGTTTTTTTCAAAGTAAAGTGTGTTTGTGTGTGTGTGGTTAGCTTCTGATTGTATGAATAGGAGAAGGGTATGGGGGTTACATACCAGACGTAAATATTGGCCAGCTGGAGAGGTGAAGATAATCAAGCAAAAGGTGGAAACGTATTATATTACAGTTAAGAATCCCAGCAAGTACATGCTTCCTTCAGGTGTATGTGGGCCGGAAGGACAAAGCATCCCAGACAATGTGTTCCAGAATTGAGACTGCACGTTTAGTGTTGCTCTTCTTTAGTTCTTTGCATGAGTGGACTTGAACTTCTTAATGACTACATTAGCCATTAGTATCATTGAAGCTGAGATGCTTATGTCAGTGTTTAGGGGTTTTTAAATTTCACTTACTAATGGATTTTGTGATTTCATTTTACTTCTTTAAAATGAATACATATACTATTTTATTAACAATCATTATTTTAAAGTTTTTGCTTAATTTTTTTCTCTAATCTAGACCATGTATAATATGTTTACTTTTCAGGAATTACCCAACTCTGTCTTTCTGGTGATGGAGGTAGGTAGTATCCAGGTTTCTTTTAATTTTTTTCTTTTGATTAATGCATACCTTAAAATTGACAGGTTATTTGAAATTTGAATTAATAAAGTTTCAGTGATTTAGATTCTATTTTATAAGGAATATAAAATTTTAAAATGTTGATTCTATGATTCTTATAATTTGTTTGTGACTGGATTTATATTATTACAAATGTATTTTTAATTAAAATTGACTGATAGGACTTCCATGGTGATCCAGTGTTTAAGACTCCAAGCTTCCAATGCAGGGGATATGGATTCGATCCTTGGTCAGGGAACTATATGCTATGTAGCCAAATTAAAAAAAAAAAGGTTAGCTGATAATGAATTAATCTTGAATCAGTGTCTTATTTTAATTACTTTTTGTTTTGTATATCAGTATTGCAATGGTGGAGACCTGGCAGATTATTTGCAAGGTAATTTTTTACTTTGTCAGTGGTCAGTATAGTGCTATAATGTGTTTAATCTTCATTTACTTCTGAAATATGCTACCCTTGTTTTCTGTACATGTATAGAAATGTTCAATAAATATTTGTATATGTTTAATTGTGCTTGCTTTGCTGCCTGACTGTTGTGTGTTGTGGTTTTACTCCTTTGCTTGTATATAAGTACTTCTTTATGTGTGCCTTTCTCTGACAGTTTGAGAGGTGAGGCCTCTCACCATCAGAGAAAAACCAACAAAATTTCTCTTCAAAATATTCTAGTTGGGGGCTGGCAGTGAACCTTTAGTCTCTTTCATTTCCTTAAGAAAAAAAAAAAGTGGGAGAATGTCTCCTGAGATGTGTTTATTAACGTTAATGTTGCTTGTAAATTTTAAAAGATGTTGTAAAGGGATTCAGGGTAACCTTGACATTATTTTGTGGCATAGAGGTAAGGTTTTAGTACTAGATGTTGCTTGAAATTCCATATATAAAGTGTTTGTGTTCAGATCAAATTGTGTCCCTCCAAAGTACTTTTTAAAGGACATTAGATGAAGTCAGCACCTACTTGTTCACCCTTGAAGGTATATGGGAAATAGGCAAAACAAATGAACAAAAAAAGTAGTAAAAGGTTCATCTCTCAGCCTAGAACTAGGTCATGGAAATTGATGGTAAAAGCACTAAGACATGAGTAGATACACTCACAAAGGGTGTGGGCAGTTTATAGAAGAGAAGCAATATATTTTAAATGTTCAGGTAAACAAGGAACAATTAAAAATGAGATTTAAAAATCTTTAAAATATTGCTGAGATTTCAAAAGCCATGTAGAAATAATATATAAAACACAAGTATTTCTCCTCCTCCCCATAGTTAAAGAAATTCTAAATACAGCTGAAGCTCCTGTGGGCCCTTCTGTAGTTCTACTCCAGTCCCTCCCACTGAGAGACCACCATTATTCTGAACTCGGGAGGTTAGTCCATGTGTGTTTTTTGTATTTTTCCTGCTGCTACTGCTGCTAAGTCGCTTCAGTCATGTCGTACTGTGCGACCCCATAGACGGCAGCCCACCAGGCTCCCCCATCCCTGGAATTCTCCAGGCAAGAACACTGGAGTGGGTTGCTTTTCCTTCTCCAATGCGTGAAAGTGAAGTCGCTGAGTCGTGTCCGACTCTTCGAGATCCCATGGACTGCAGCCTACCAGGCTCCTCTGCCCATGGGATTTTCCAGGCAAGAGTATTAGAGTGGTTGCCATTGCCTTCTCCAGTATTTTTCCTGAGATTCTCTCAAATTATGTCAGTTTGGTAAAAGATTTTTCAAAAAGTCATTTGCCAGTAGATAAAATTCACAGATGGGCACTTTTTTCTCTGTTGGAGGAGAGGAATTGGAGCTAGAAGACACCTTGCTTTTACCTTCTGTTAACCCTCTGAATCTTGAGATCCTTGACTTCTTATTGATCCAGGCAAAAGCCCCTTTCCCGGGGTCAGACTGAGGGGCGCTTAGCTATTTCACTTCCTTGTCAGAATATCAGAGTCTCTTTCCAACAGAAAGCCTGTGAGCTGACACAGGTGCTGATGCTGTAGCAGGTTTGTTAGCTTCCTCAGCAGTCCATACGTGATGTTGAACTCTGCTTTGGATGTTCCGGATCAGTAGTGTTAGATCAGGAGAGCAGGGAATGAAGAGGTTACCTGAATGTTGGAGTTGGCCAGGCAGGCTGGTTTGCAGTAGTTCCTTTGTTATGTCACTTAATTGCTGTGTGATTCTGGATACTTAACCTCTCCCCTGTCTGCTACTTGAAGAGATGTATCAAATAACTTAGGTTCTCAAGGCATTGTCTGGAGCTGTACTGTCCACTATAGTAGCCACTGACCACTGGGCTGTTGAACTATTGAAAGGTGTGCTATGATGTGCAACACACATTGCATTTTGAAGGAGTGATTATATCAAGATTTTTAATGTTGATTATAGGTTGAAATGATATTTTGGAGGTACTAGGTTAAATAGATATTATTTCACCAGTTTCTTTTCATGTTTGAAAATGTAGCTACTAGGAGATGTTAAGGTATGTATAAGTCTCACATTATATTTCTGTTGCGGAGCATTGATCAAGAAGATCTGTCAGTCAGAGGTCTGGAGGGCATAATGCCATTAAATCACAAGACACCCATTTAGTCCTTGTATTTGCTTTGATAAATAAAGTGCCTTTCACATCTTCAAAAGATAAAAAATTCTATTGATTGCAAGTTAAAATAAGGGAAATTGTAAAGTAATTGGTAAGTTGTACTTTAACATTATTTCTAGCAGACACGTTCAGTTTGGCAGCCATGGCTGAGCCTGCCCTGTCAGGGCCAACTGCTCAGGAGTTCATCCGTCTGAGAGTTTTCATGTTGGCTGTGCCTTTAAAATGTTAAGCTTTTACCAAGAGAATTTCAATGTATGGGATTGTGTTGAGAGTAGCATTCCGTGTTCATAGAAATACGTGAATTTCTACTGTAGTTTGTGCCCAGAAACAGCCTAAATGAGATCATTAATTTTTATGCACAGAAATGATATTAGAATTTGGTCTCTGAATCAGATAAACTTTCATGTATCATGGGGCAAAGATACAAGTTCTAAGCAGCTGCAGTCACTTACAGCAGCAAAAGTTTTCTAAGCCCTAAAATGAAAATGTAAATGAATGAGATGGAAAAAACGGTACCATACATTTTCATTGCTTCAGTGTAACCTAAAACGTTACAGCAGTAAAGCTCCAGTTGTTGATTTGCTGCTGCTAAGTCGCTTCAGTCGTGTCCGACTCTGTGCGACCCCATAGACAGCAGCCCACCAGGCTCCCCAGTCCCTGGGATCCTCTAGGCAAGAAGACTGGAATGGGTTGCCATTTCCTTCTCCAAGGCATGAAAGTGAAAAGTGAAAGTGAAGTCGCTTCAGTCGTGTCCGACTCTTCACGACCCCATGGACTGCAGCCCACCAGGCTCCTCCATCCATGGGATTTTCCAGGCAAGAGTACTGTAGTGGGGTGCCGTCGCCTTCTCTGCCAGTTGTTGATTTGACCCTCCCACTAATGTGCGGTCATTGTCGCATCCATCTGCAAGGGAAGTGTCAATAGAGCTGGGAGAACCGGGAGAATGTACTCCAGAGTTTTAACAGTGTTCATTCATCTCCAGGGAGGGGAGCAGGGAAGCTTTCACTTTTTGTATGTTTTAATGCATTTGGATTTTTCTTTTTAGTAGCATCAGGAAAAGAACCCCAAAGAATTTTTAAAAGCAGATGAAAATAGCTCTCACAGAAAAAAGTATTTGATAATTTTTTTAAACCATGGGGATTTAGTTTATTTGAAGATACTCAGTTTAGTTCAGTCGCTCAGTTGTGTCCGACTCTTTGCGACCCCATGGACTGCAGCACACCAGGCCTCCTTGTCCGTCACCAACTCCCAGAGTTTACTCAAACTCTTGTCCATTGAGTCGGTGATGCCATCCAACCATCTCATCCTCTGTCATCACCTTCTCCCGCCTTCAGTCTTTCCCAGCATCAGGGTCTTTGCAAATGAGTCAGTTCTTTGCATCAGGTGGCCAAAGTATTGGAGTTTCAGCTTCAGCATCAGTCCTTCCAAGGAATATTCAGGATTGATTTCCTTTAGGATGGACTGGTTGGATCTCCTTGCAGTCCAAGGGACTCTCAAGAGTCTTCTCCAACACCACAGTTCAAAAGCATCAATTCTTTGCTGGTCAGCTTTCTTTATAGTCCAACTCTCAAATCCATACATGACCACTGGAAAAACCATAGCTTTGACTAGATGGACCTTTGTTGGCAAAGTAATGTGTCTGCTTTTAATATGCTGTCTAGGTTGATTATAACTTTCTTCCAAGGAGCAAACATCTTTTAATTCCATGGCTGCAGTCACCATCTGCAGTGATTTTGGAGCCCCCAAAATTAAGTCTGTCACTGTTTCCACTGTTGAAGATATTAAGGACATAAAATGTCACTCATTAAAATGATTTTAAAAGTAATATTTCACTTGTTCAGTGTATTAGTGTTCTTTCTTAGTCTTAAGTGCATAAGAGAAGGTTATAAAGAACATGTTCTAGAGTTGTATGGGCAGAAATATGTTCACAGAGACTCTAAAATAGGGTCGACCTAGGGAGTGAACCCAGGTCTCTTGCATTGCAGGCAGATTCTTTACCATCTGAGCCAAAGAAGTCAAAATGGGGTCACAGATATTAAATACCTAATGTAGATGGAAGGAATTGGACTTTTGGCTTTTAGATCCAAATATGTATTTTATGTTATAAAATACATATTTGTGTGCTGACTACCTTGTTTCCCTGGTGGCTCAGATGGTAAAGAATCTGCCTGCAGTGCAGGAGACCCAGGTTTGATCCCTGGGTCGGGAAGATCCTCTGGAGAAGGAAATGGCAACCCACTCCAGTATTCTTGCCTGGAGAATTCCGTGGACAGAGGAGCCTGGTGGGCTACGATCCAGGGGATCACAAAAGAGTTGGACCGACTGAGTGGACTAACACTTTGCACTTTCACTTTACCTTTGAGTACTTATTACTTGCCAGGCATTTTCCTTAAGTCTTTATGCTTAAATGTGCTACCTTGTTTGAATGTTGCAACGGCCCCACATGGTTAGTCTGTTTTCAGTTTTCTGTATAGGAGGAGTTGGCACAGAGGGGTCAACTTCCAAGGCTGTGCAGTGAGCATTAGTAAGTGGAGGAACTGGGATTTGAACAAAGGCAGCTGGACTCCACACCAGGCCACACTCTGGTGTGCATGTGGGGGCGTGGCTGTTTGCTGGAGAGCAATGACTCTCCAGTCTTGTCCCTACCACCTCTCGGTAACAGTGAAGATGGCTTCTTACAGGTGTCCTTAGTTAGGAGAGGTGCCTCTGGGAGATGAAAAGGAAACAGGTGTGGGCCTCAGCCCCTGACAGGTCCAGTTGAGGGTAATGCCTTAGTCTCGCCAGCCAAGCATATCACTTGTTTTTAATTTGTACTCAGGTAGTGGCTGGGGTTAAATATGGACATTTATCCCAAGTACTTGATGTGAAGGGGACTTATTTTTGGCTTGTGGAGGAGACTCGCATTTGCTGAGCATCTGTTGTCATGTTCATTCTTCCCAGTAAAAGTGGGAAAAGAAAACCATAAAGGAACACTGATGAGAATGGAAGATATAAACATAAATCAGTTCTCTTTACAACAAGTTGATTAAAATTTTTGAGATATTTGATATCTCTTCATAGACTTAAATTGTTAGAGTAAAAACAATGAAAAAAAAGTGAATTCCCATTCCTTACTCCCACAGATGAGACTTGATTTTGTAGGCTTAAGTGTTTATGGAACGCCTTTTCTCCCAGCTAAGGGCACGCTCAGCGAGGACACCATCAGAGTGTTTCTGCATCAGATCGCAGCTGCCATGCGCATCCTGCACAGCAAGGGCATCATCCACAGGGACCTCAAGCCCCAGAACATCCTGCTGTCCTATGCCAATCGCAGGAAGTCCAGTGTCAGTGGTATTCGCATCAAAATAGGTATGTGGCTATGTTGTTTCACTCAAAGAACAATTTTGAGACTCAATATTCTTTTAGGTATTTTAGTTCAGTGAGAATGATGAATTTTGTTGAGACACTTTTGAGATTTTTGTTCTGTTCACTGAAGTCCATTTGGATGTGGGAATCCTTTACATTGTTGGCAGCAGGTGCTAAATTTCAGACAGGGCTGATGGGCCTGCACTAGGGGGCTCCGAGTAGGAATCTCAGCAGGAGGTGCTTCTCTTTGTCAGAGGGAAGCTAACACACTGCGTTGCTGGCAGCAAATTAATACCTGATTCTTCACAGCTCGTGGGATTTTAACCTAAGGGATCTGAGAGACCATTTAGTTCAGGCTTCTTACTTGGAAGATGTTTTGTTTTTTTTTAGCTCGCTCAAGGCAGATATGGCTCAGATGGTAAAGAATCTACCTGCAGTGTGGGAGAGCTGGGTTCAGTCCCTGGGTGGGGAAGATCCCCTGGTAAAGGAAATAGCTACCACCTCCAGTATTCTCACCTGGAGAATCCCATGGATAGAGGAGCCTGGCAGATTATACAGTCTGGGGTTGCTACGAGTTGGACATGACTGAGCGACTAACACTTTAGCCCTCTCAGGATTATTTGAAGCACTTAGTAATGCTAGATTTTTTTAAAAAGCTGTTCTCATGGTTTTTGGAAAAACAATTTTTTACCAGTATTTTAAGAAATCTCTGTTATTATTTAGGTTACATTTGGTATCTGAAGGAGGATGAGAACAGTTCAAACTCTATACCTGGTGTTGATATTTAAGGAGAGCTTTATTAATGAATCATTTACTATTATTGGTATTTTCTCTTGCAAAGTGTGGAACTCCCTTCTTGGTTACAAAACTGGCAGAGCAGTGACTTGTGCCATTGGTGGCTACTACCATTATTTAACTTGTTGAAAGTGAGGTGGCCACTTCTTTCTTTGGTGGACAGTCTAAGTCAATAAGCTTTAGTTTCTCATAGTTCTTTTGTACCTGCTTGTATCTTACAGAATCATATGATCTGTGTTAAGTGTGGGCAGAGGTATCGTTTGACTTTCTCCCTTTTATTTTGTGAAACAGCTGATTTTGGTTTTGCTCGTTACTTGCATAGTAACATGATGGCTGCCACTCTGTGCGGGTCCCCAATGTACATGGTGAGTGTTTGGATCCTTTGTGTTTACAGCGGGAAGCGTTGGAATTTAAGTATAAAGCTTGTTTCCAACTAAGATGTGATTTTTATGATAGTCTTAGTTTTTATTGTTTACAAATATTAATTATAGTACTGAAATGCTGTAATACAGACATCTTTCGCTTTAGCCTAGTGGACTATAAAAGTCATCTTTGCACATTGGCATTTATTTTTAACATGATTAGTTATTATGGTAGAAATCTTCTATTAGATTAAATTAGAAATAAAAATTGATGAAGTATGGTCATGCTATACATAATGTATAATTTTAGGAATACTTAAAATCTTTTGGGGCATATCTTCACCTATAGGATGTAGTCATCCTTTGCACGTTGTCTCTTTTGACAGGATCCCTATACTAGAGAAATGTTTCCCATTCATGTCACACTTAACAGCTGAAAAATTTTACTTTTCTTCTTTATCCTTTCCTGTGGTTACTCTCAGATCTAATAGGGTGAAGGCTGTGATACTTCTGAACTAATGTGAGGTGGTAAGCCTAGAAACACCTTGATTCTGGAGCTTCAGAATCCTGTGAAGCAAATGAACTACTTCAGTTTGAATTTAAAATGGGTTTATGTTCAGTTAGGGTTTCTTCTAATGTAAAATCAGCTTTGAGGTCAAGGGAACTAGTACTCAAAGTTCAAAAAAATTTTGTGTTAGATTTACTTTTTCTTGATCATAACCGTACTGCTTATATAATAAATCTTATAATTTAATATAATTGAATACTACTTTGCACTTCTTGAGTATGAAATCAGTTTAGTCTTGAACTTACAGCCTTGAGGATAGAGAGAGTACTTGGGCTGATTATTAAAGGAAGTTGACCCAGTAAGAAGTTTACTAGGAACAATAAATAAAAATGTTATGCCTAGAAAATAAAATGTCACTGTCATTCAGTGTATTTAGCATTTCCAGTCAATGCTTGCCTCGATTGATGGTAGTTTTAGAAAGCAATATCTAATGAGAGAGGAGAAAACAGCTATAACAAAGTATCAGAGACTTTTTGTTTGCTTTTAAGACTGTTTTTATTATGTTTTGCCTGATAGATTTTCCACTATTTTAGAGTTTTTTAATGGTGGAAATAGGACTAATGTAGCAAACACTTCTGTGCCTACCATCTGCATTCAACAGTTAACATTTTACCATGTTCACCTTGGTCTTCTTTTTAGAAGAAATGAAATATTTCGGAAGCAGTTTGTGTACCTTCTGTAACCTGCCCTTCTCACTCTCCTACTCTCCCACCCCAGAAGTAACCCTGGTCTTGGGATTGAGGTGTACTCTTTGTTATTATTTTTATGCTTTTTCTGTATTTTGTGTGTCCATCCTGTTATATAGAAATATTTTCTTTCTGCAACCTGCTGCTTTTCCTCCACTGTTGTTTTTGGGACTTGCCAGTAAACCTCAGTGTAAGAATGTGGGTCTGTATTGGTTGCAGTATCATTTGATTAGGGCAATATCACAGTGTGTTGTGTTGTTTTTATTGTTGAGTTTTGTTAGTGTGACTGACATTATGCACGTCTCTTGACCTGCTTTCTCCCCAGGCTCCTGAGGTTATCATGTCTCAACATTATGATGCCAAGGCCGACTTGTGGAGCATCGGGACAGTGATATATCAGTGCCTCGTTGGAAAGCCACCTTTTCAGGTACTGTGACTGTTTTTAGGTATACTTAGTTTGGGGCTCTTTTTCATTTTGCAGTTGCCTTTGACTTATAAAATGGGGAATGCGGTTGACCCTTGACCAGTGTAGGGGGTTAATACTAGGTAATACTAGGTTCTCCAGCTCAGACTTACAACCCCATGGGAAATAGGTGTGAATAGTGACATTAGTGCTTCCTGCTTAGCCTGGATTTGGGGTCTGGGAATCCATGTGAGGGCGGAGGAAGGTCTAGGAAGACGGGTAACAGCTCTCCTCCTGCCTCTCCTGAAAGAGAGGTCATTGTTTAGGTTTTACACAATCTAACTTAGGTACATCTGCTTCTCCCTTAACATTTTGTCAGAAAGAGCTCTTCTAGCATATGATCACAATGATTCTTCTTGAGTTCATATTGGCCAGTTACAGAGACGGTTTTTTAAATCTGAAAACTAAAACAGAGAGAAATAATTTGCCCAAGATGGTGTTAAAAGTCAGTGACACAGCAGGTTGAACACTTGATTTCCTAGCCTGGTCTGAAGGTGGAGGCAGCTTCAGTAATTCAGCAGCTCTTACTGCGAGGCTGCTGTGTTGTGTTCTGGAGAGGCTGGAAAGGAGCACTTTCTTAGTTATCTGGCTTGACTCCCTTGAAGGTACGCTGCACCTGACTCCACACAGCACACCTGTTGGATGGGCCGTGTAACCTCCAGAGTAGTGACTCTTCTGAGCCTCAGGCCTCTCTGAGAATCTGACCTCAGAAAGATAAATTATGCCCGGATGTGCAGAATCTGCATACAATGTCAGAGGTGTTAGAAGTTCCTTGTGCCCATCGATGGCTCCCTCAGCAGTCCATGGCTTTCAAGATCAGTTTCTATTCCATTGCAAGAATATGAGCATCCATCATGTGATTTGGAGTTTTTGCGCTTGATTTTTTAGGAAATTAAACCATTTTCTTCTTTTTTTTTCAACAGGCTAATAGTCCTCAAGACCTAAGGATGTTTTATGAAAAAAACAGGAACTTAATGCCTAGGTATGTGTCTTGATTACACTGGGTTTTACTATGTCAATACTGTGTTATTTATCTGAATTCTATGTGTTTTATGTATGTTCTTCCATTATTACATCTTTTTTTCAGTCAGCAGTAAGAGGAGCATTCATTTTAACAGGAAATTAGAAAGCTACTAGATTTTTAACAGGAAATTAGAAAGCTACTAGAGCATCATACCAGAGAAGGCAATGGCATCCCGCTCCAGTACTCTTGCCTGGAAAATCCCATGGACGGAAGAGCCTGGTGGGCTGCAGTCCATGGGGTTGCGAAGAGTCGGACATGACTGAGCCGACTTCACTTTCACTTTTCACTTTCATGCATTGGAGAAGGAAATGGCAACCCACTCCAGTGTTCTTGCCTGGAGAATCCCAGGGACGGCGGAGCCTGGTGGGCTGCCGTCTATGGGGTTGCACGGAGTCGGACACGACTGAAGTGACTTAGCAGCAGCAGTAGCAGAGCATCATACATGCCCATGTGCTGTGCCATTTTCTTTCTTTTAAAAAACATTAAGTTTATTCAGAAGAAAACCCTGCAGAAGTTATGTGTGTTTTTGAGAGAAGGGAGGGAAATGCAAGCAGAATAGATGGGTGTAAAGCAGAAAGTGGCTGGGCTTCCCTGCTCTTAGGAGAACAGGAGTTTGCTGTGTACCTTTTGAAATTCTTTCTCTATAGAAATATTTTTGGTGTGAGTTCTCTTTACATGTTTGACTACTTATTTATGTATAAATATTTATTTTGTTGTTTAGTTGCTAAGTTGTGTCTGACTGTTTGTGACTCCATGGACTGCAGTACACCAGGCTTCCCTCCCCTATCACCCGGAGTTTGCTCAAATTCATGTCCGTTGACTTGGTGATGCTATCCAACCATCTCATCCTCTGCTACTTTCTTCTGCTTTTGCCTTCAGTCTTTCCCAGCATCAGGGTCTTTTCCAATAAGTTGGGTCTTCACATCAGGTGGCCAAAGTATTGGAGCTTTAGCTTAACATCAGTCCTTCCAATGAATAGTCAAGGTTAATTTCCTTTAAGATTGACTGGTTTGATCTTGCTGCTGTCTGAGGGAGTCTCAAGAGTCTTCTCCAGCACCACAATTCGAAAGCATCAATTCTTCAGTGCTCAGACTTTTTATGGTGCAACTCTCACATTCATACCATGACTACTGGGAAAACCATAGCTTTGATCCTACAGAATTTTATTGGCAAAATGATGCCTTTACTTTTTAATAGGCTGTCCAGGTTTGTCATAGCCTTTTTCCCAAGGAGCAAGTGTCTTTTAATTTCATGGCTGCAGTGAAATTTAATTTAATGCACTGTCCACGGTGATTTTGGAGCCCAAGAAAATAAAGTCTGTTACTGTTTCCACTTTTTCCCCTTCTATTTGCCATCAAGTGATGCCATGAACTTAAGTTTTTTTTTTTAAATGTATCATGTCTCTTTTATTCTCCTTTAGTGCAGGACAGTTCTCTGTCATTGTTTTTATGACACTGACATTTTTGAAATGTTTGAAGGGTCAAGTATTTTGTAGAATTGTCTCTCCATTTTTTTTTTTTTTTTGGTCTCACAGTTTCCTCATGATTATATTCAGCTTATATGCTTTGGTAGGAATACCACAGAAGTGATGTGTTCTTCCCAGTGAATCACCTGTCTCTCTCTCTAAGTGAAAGCCCCTCTTTCTTCCCTTCCACTCTGACTCCCTTCTTCAGAAGTCAGTAATCACTGTTATAGATTGGCATCCATGCAGTATTTTCTCTAGGCATTTATATAAAGACATATCTATATATAGCCACATATAGAATCTTTATAAACTATAACAAAAATGAGTTCATAATATACCTACTGCTCTGGAATTTGTCTATTTCACTTAACTGTCTGTCTTGGAGATCTTTCTACGTAAGTATATTCAGATTTATCACGTTCTTTTAAAAGCAGCATAATATTAAAAAAATGGTATAGCTATGCTGCTGCTGCTGCTGCTACTAAGTCGCTTCAGTCGTGTCCGACTCTGTGCGACCCCATAGACGGCAGCCCACCAGGCTCCCCCATCCCTGGGATTCTCCAGGCAAGAACACTGGAGTGAGTTTGAACTTAATTTTTTGAATGTTGAGTTTCAAGTCAGCTTTTTCACTCTCTTCTTTCACCTTCATCAAGAGGCTGTTTAGTTCCTCTTCACTTTCTGCCATTAGAGTGATGTCATCTGCATATTGATAGCTTTCCCAACAGTCTTAATTCCAGCTTGTGATTCATCCAGCCCAGCATTTCATGTGATGTTCTCTGTGTATTAGTTAAATAAGCAAGGTGACGATATACAGCCTTGTCGTATTCCTTTCCCAATTTTGAACCAGTCTTTTGTTCCATGTCTGGTTCTTACTGGTGCTTCTGCCACATATAATTCAATACGTTACTTTGCAAATTGTTCTGTGGCTTTTTTAAACTTATGTATAGCATTTGTTTGGAGACCCTTGTATTTATTTAAGCTCTGCCCTTTTCCAGGCAGAATTAGAGGTTGCTCTTTGTTCAACAGAGAACTCTGTAGCAACTCTCAGTGCCAGGTTGAAGTTGTGTTAAAACTCAAGGTAGGCTGTGCTTGTGAGGGGCTTTGTCCTGCAGATGTTCTGACAAAGGCAGTGAGAATCTCAAGACAAGAGTCTTCCCAGACTGATGCTGCTTCTCAGAGGCAGCTGCTTAGTGGGTTGTTTTTCTTTTAAGGAATGAGGCTTTATCATGGTTGTCTTGGTACAAAGGCTGGTATTTGTGAAACTGCATATACATTTTCATTTACCATAATGAAAGCAAAAGTTGTGTAGTTAATATATATAAACTCACCACTCTAGTGGTTTTTTTCGCCTCCCCAACAGCATTCCCAGAGAAACATCACCTTATTTGGCTAATCTTCTTTTGGGTTTGCTTCAGAGAAATCAAAAGATAGAATGGACTTTGGTAAGTAATATTTTCAAATTTTGTATCTGGTTTCTAATTTTGTATATTTTGAAAAGGTTCTTTTTTTTAATTTATGTTTTACTGAAGTATTGTTGATATACAGTGTTGTGTTAGTATCTGATGTACAGCCAAGTGATTCTGTTATACACACACATATATATTCTTTTTCATTATGGTTTATCACAGGTTGTTGAATATAGTTCCCTGTTATACAGTAGGACCTTACTGTTTATCCATTCTATATATAATAGTTCACATCTGCTAATCCCCAACTCCCAGTCCCTCCCTACCCTCCTTTCCTCTCTTGGCAACCACATGAAAAACTTTTTTTTTTAAGATACTATAAGCGGTTTCAGAGGAAAATGAAATTCATTTTTACTTTTCTATCTCTGTTTTTCCTTTTTACATATTTTGTAAATGTATGGAAAGAATATAAATGTTTAATATAATCAATAATTTAGAAACTATTATCCTGTATGTCGAGGGCTTCCCTGGTGGCTCAGAGGTTAAACTATCTGCCTGCAATGCGGGAGACCTGGGTTTGATCCCTGGGTCGGGAAGATCCCTTGGAGAAGGAAATGGCAACCCACTCCAGTACTCTTGCCTGGAGAATCCCATGGGTGGAGGAGCCTGGTGGGCTGCAGTCCACGGACTCGTATTGGCCCATTTTTCTCATGGTTACTGGACAATGTTCATTTAATTTCTTTCTCTGAAAGATAGAAATATTTACCAATTACATGAACTAAAGTTTAATTTCAGTTTTTACAGAAGTTTCAGAAAAGATATATCCAGATTATTTAATCTTACCCCCTATACAGAAGTTGTTAGAACTACTTTCTATTGAGAACATTTACTGAGGCCATGAACTGAGTGCTTCAGAGAGTGAGGTCATTTAGACTAAATCTGAGTTAATCTCACTCCTGATCTTGTATTATCCGGCAAACTTCCATGCTGTGCTATTCTCCTTGCCCACTCTGTGCTATTTAGTAGCACATAATTTGGAGATCTAATGATAAATGAGATGGTCTTTGTGGGCTTTTAAAGAAACAATGAAATAAATTATACATACAGGAAAAGAGAGTAAAATAATAAACTTTCATGTACTCACCTACCTGTTTATCTAATTAGCAGGCTTACTATATAGGTTTTATCCTTGGTGAATAGCTGAAGGAATTAAATCAAATTAATAGCTTTTTTAAAAATGTGAAACTAGCTATAGGAATACTTCTTCTGGGATAGAAGGATGGAATTTACTGCACAAATCAGCTGCCTAAGACTTCTTGTCAGCATAGTTGACAGCCGTAGTTCACATATGTGCTTAGCGAGGGCCTGGCTATGTTGTCTGCTTGAAGACAGCCACGCAAGAGGACAGATCACTTTAGTTGTCTTGGTGGTACTGTGTTAGTAATGGGCATTTGGAGAATTCACAGCCATTATTTTTAAATTTTCATTGACTGAGAATTACTTACAATTTGATGATTTTTATAGATGACTTATAAAAATAACATGCTGTTACATTGAAAGGAAATTGTGTCTGTATAAAGAAGGTAATAATAATTATGAGCCTCCTTGCTGGCTCATTGGTAAAGAATCTGCCTGCTAATATGGGAGACTGGGATTTGATCCCTGGGTTAGGAAGATTCCCTGGAGAAGGAAATAGCAATCCACCCCAGTGTTCTTGCCTGAGAAATCTCATGGACAGAGGAGCCTGGCAGGGTCTATGGAGTTGCAAAGAGAGTTGGACATGACTTAGCAACTAAACAACAACAACAGTAATAATTATATATGATTTCCAGGGTACTATGTTGACTACATCAACAAGATCAACCCGTCTGCCAAAATCAATGTCAGTTTAAACGTTGCATTCTCATTTTCATTACAGAAGCATTTTTCAGCCATCCTTTCCTTGAGCAAGTTCCAGTAAAAAAATGTGAGTACCCACTTTTACATTTTCACTAAACAAGTAAATGCAACCATAAGGAAAAATTAGTATTTGGTATCACAAAATTGTGCTTCTCAAGATTTCACTGGGCTTTTCTTAAATACCTATAGTTGTGTTTATTTAGTTACAGTTCTATTTTTCCTTCTATATCCAAGTTGAAATAGTTCAGTAATTGCTGTGTTGATAGTTTCATCCATGGGAGTATGTGAATGTGAATTTCTGGTCAACACGAAGCTGTGGCAGTTGTGTTGGGTTTTTAGTGCACGACTCACGTAATTACATTCAGTGGCCTCTCTTCCCTATGTTTCTCCCCAGCCTGCCCAGTCCCAGTGCCCATCTATGCCGGCTCTGCCTCTGGAGGCTCCTATGGCAGCTCTCCCTCCTGTCGTTTTGCCTCTCCACCGGTAAGCCCTGGGGTTCTTAGAAGTGACTGTAGAGTCTATGCTGGTGCATCTGCTCACAGATAGAGCTGCAGATATGTTATGGGTGTTCTCTTTATGTATGGAGTTTCCTAGCGCGGCTGAGGCCTGAGCAGGGAGCCCTGTTGCTGAGGATCTCGGTTTGGAATCTGCCCCTACCTAGATGTGCACACTTCAGCAGAACATGGTACCTCTCAGGGCTGCCTTCCTCTGAACCAGGAACACAGTGCTCTCATCTTCTCATGCTCAGTAAGTTTGGGAAGGGTTTCACTGTGACAGGTAGATAGGTAGCTTTGTATTTATTTTATGAACGTCATAAACATCAGTCTGGAGAGTTGGTGCACACAGAACTCCAGTGGTAGAAGAGTGCCCTTTGGGCCCGAGACCCCGTTGTCATGGCAACAGGCCCTGTGAGCTGCTCCCCTGCAGCCCCCTCCCTCCAGACTCAGTGCTTTTTCCTGGTCCTGAGAACTCTTTCCTCCTGCTTTGCTCCTCCAGGTCTTGCCTTTCCCTCTTCTTTGTTTTCCTGGACTTTCCCCCACATCTCTCTTGCTGCCTGAGAGAGTTGTGACCTTGAAACTTTTCACAAGTCAAAGTCCAGAGGCCATTGTGTCAGCCTCTGCAGGCATTTTTCAGATTGGCCTGCAGACATGCATTTCTTGTCTTCTGCTGGCAGTGGGGCTGGGGAGCTGCACAGGAAACTGGCTGGGGGTTAGCAGCCTGCTGCTGCTCAAGAGTTTGGGCTTGGACATGTCCACATTCATGACTCCCCATGTTGCCTGTGACAGGTGACTCAGTCTGTCTGAGCCTAAGTAAAGTGAGCATAAGTTACATGCTTCATGGCATTTTTAAGGATAAAGAGGAAAAGCACTGACCGCACTGCTCGGCACATGGTAATACTCAGGCAGTGGCAGGTGCTGTTATTTCTGTTTTCCAGGGAGACCCTGTGGCCCCTGGTGAGGGCAAAGGCTGGAGCAGCCTGTGGCACATGACTGAGCCCTAATACTGGCAGAGTCCTTCTGCACAGCCTGCCGACTCAGACCAAATAGAAAGGCAAAGGGCTAAGAAGATTTACGTTATATTCCTGTGGATTTAAAGACTAAGAGGGAAAAAAAGTGTCGTATATTTCCTGTTTCAGTCTGGAATAAAGAAAAACACTGAATCTGGAGTGAGTGGGAAGAGTTTGAGGAAGTGCACTGTCAGGGAGAGACTGCAGACTGTGTCTGGCCCTGCCGCTTGCCCCTGTAACCTCCTGGCCAGGTCAGCTCCTCATCTGTAACATAGGCCTGGTTACCCTCTGGTTGCAGTGTGGGTGGCGGTACGTGGTGGGTACATGATGACTGTAGCTGCCGTGATGGAGCATGTATGTGATGCAAGGTGACACGGGTTGTGGAGACCACAGTGTGTGCTGGAGAGGGGAGGGCAGGGGAGGACCTGGGTGTGGGGAGGCCTGCGGGATGGTTGGACAGCCATGGGAGGAGACAGAGAAGGGGTCACCAGGGGAACGCAGTGGAAAAGTGCTTTGACAGGACAATGCGTGTTGGGTTTTTGTTGGATGAGACGTGTTGAAAGGGAGAGCAAAAGAGGAGTGTTAAGGCTGCTGGAAGAGCATACCAGCGCTCATAGGACCAGGGAGAGGAAGTGGTGGGGAGGGGAGGTGTAGTTATTATAGATGCTCAGAACTTTGTGTGTGGGGGCCAAGTCGCTTCAGCCATGTCTGACTTTTTGCAGCCCTATGGACTGTAGCCTGCCAGGCTCTTCTGTCCATGGGATTCTCCAGGCAAGGATGCTGGAGTGGGTTACCATCCTTCCTCTTGGGATCTTCCCAACCCAGGGGTTGAGTCTCTTATGTCTTCTACATTGAACCCATGGATTGAGTTTCTTGTCTTCTGCATTAGCAGGTGGGTTCATTACCACTAGCACTACCTGGGAAGCCCCAGAACTTTGATGGAAAAAGTTAAAAGGCCTTTTTTAGAAGGCGATTATGAAGAGCTCATGCTTGAAGTGAAAATAACATATCTGGAAATAAAAGGAGAGCAGGAATGTTTCTGTATAATTTCCAATTAGAGATTAGAAAGTGGAGTGATCTGATAGGCCTTGTGTCTACATAATCTGCAACAGTGAGGTGACATCCTGCATGCACTCCTTCCCTCCTGGGGCTGGGCTTTACTCCTGTACTGAGGGGGATGCAGGCAGGCATGCCCATGTGACAGTCTGTTCTTTACATTCTCCCAAAATAACCCAGCTGCTACTTTACTCCAGAGAAGTCTTTGAAAGGTGAAAAACAAAAACTGTGTAACAAAAAAATTCAAATAATTCTGTTAGATCGATACTGGCTATAGGCTAAATGCTAGGTAGATAATACCTCTTGAATATCTACTCTTTTAATTATATGTATTTAATGCCCACTTTGTGTGAAGTTTTGGTTGATACCAGTGACATAGCAGGTCACTTTGTTGAACAGCTCTGGGTTTGGTTGTGTGGAGGAGAGGCCAGTGGAGCAGCCTGTGGGAGGCAGATGCCTCACGCCTCTTGTTGCCTGTGGGAGGCAGATGCCTCATGCCTCTTGTTGCCTGTGGGACTGGGGATGAGGCCATGAAATCAGATTGAGAGCTTTGCAGAGACCCTCGGTAGAGACATTGAGCTGAGTTTTGAATTTGTAAGAGCAGTAATGTAAGCAGAGGAATCCCTGTGGAACCATGACCTGTTGCAACAGTCTATAGCCCACCATGGCCACGTACGTTTGTTAGCATTAAGTGAATTGCAGATTCAACTCGGTAGTCTCCCTGGCCACATGCCACATGTTCATAGCCAGCTATAACTGATGGCTGCCGCCCTGTACAGAGCTGAACCCTCTGGCGTTGCAAGAAGCACTATGGGACAGACTCCTCTCATGGCCCAGCCTGAGGGTACAGAGAACAAAGTGATGTGCTGGGGGTGACGAGTGGAGCTGGGGTGGGGCAGTCTTTATCCTGGCAGAATCTGAGCTACAAGCAGAGCAGGCTGTGTGTGCTGAGCCATTTGAGTGGCTTTCAGTGGAGAGTGACCTGATCCACTGGGTGTTTTAGCAAATAAATTCCTCTGTAAGCAGGTAGGGAATTGGATGGAAGATCAGAAGAGAGGCTTCTCTCCTAGAGCAAAGAGAACAGCCTGTGACCATTGCACTGTTCTTGGTTTGTTTTGGGGTTTGCTTTGTTTGTTTGTTTTTGAGAATGAGGGACTGAACTAAGTCAGCAGTAGGAAAGGGGGAGGACAAGGGGCCAGAAAGAGCAGGATGAGGAGTCTGCAGTGCTTAGAGATTGCTTGAATTTGGGACCTAAGGAAGAGGAAGGTTTCGATGGGCCCTGAGTGATGTGAGTTGATGGAGCCACTTAGCGGGGGAGCACAAGGATGATGCACTGTGATGTGCAGGCCCAGGGGCAGGTCTGAGCTTAGGAGTCAGCACTTTGCAGGGGTAGTTGATGTAGGAAGGTGACAGTGGGCCCCAGGTGGGTATAAACTGTGAGGGTTGGAGGCTAGGGTGGCACTGGAGAAACTCATACTCCACTGGTCTCCTTAGAGGGGCACAAGAGACTGAGAAGTAGAAGGGGAAGTGGAGAGCAGGGTCCCTGAATGGAGGGCTGGGGGCCCAGTGTCTGGGAAGCAGAGTCCAGTACCTGAAGGAGTAGCGGAGGGTCCACAGACCTGGCAGTGGAATCACTGGGAAGCTTAGTAAAGGCAGTTTCATTGGAGGGTTGAAGGCAGAAAGAAGCTTATGGTGAGTTATACTTTTGGGGAAGGAAATGGCAACCCACTCCAGTACTTTTGCCTGGAAAATCCCATGGACAGAGGAGCCTGGTAGGCTACAGTCCATTTAGTCGCAAAGAGGCAGACACAACTGAGTGACTTCCCTTTCACTTTTCACTTTCATGCATTGGAGAAAGAAATGGCAACCCTCTCTAGTGTTCTTGGCTGGAGAATCGTGGGGACAGAGGAGCCTGGTGGGCTGCCATCTTTGGGGTCACACAGAGTCGGACACAACTGAAGTGACTTAGCAGCAGCAGCAAGTGATACTTTGGAGGTGAGGAATTTGAGTCAGTGAAAACTAAAATTTCAAGAAACATTGTTAAGTGAAGAAGGGAGATAAGATGGTAATTGAGAGAGTTACATTGATTTGAGATGTGAAGAAATTAAACATGTTTGTGTGCAGAGGGGAAAGCAGAGGTAGTTGAACAGGGTCCTTGAAGAGGGAAGAAAATTAGTGGAAGATGACCTTTGAACCTGAGAAGCATCTCGTCCACCTAGGTGGCTGTGGATGAAGGTAATTTTATAAATAGCAAAGGGAGACACTGACAGAGTCCCTGCCTGAGGAGCAAGAGCACAGGGAAGAATTGGTGGAGTTAGGTGCTTGGAACCCGGCCCACCTCACGTGTTCTCTCTTCTGAGTTTTGTTTGTTTATGTATGAAATGGATTTCAGAATAGGGCTGGAGTTAGATAATACATGGAAAGCTCTTAACAGGGCCCAGTGCCAAGCTCAGTGCCGAGCCTGTGGTGAGTGCTCTGTAATGTTACTTCCTCCAACTTCCACTCTGTTTATAACCTTGAAGCATAAGTGCTCTTCAAAAAGCAATAAGGAGAATTTATATCATGTGTATGTCACACACACACCCAGAGAAGTGATAAGATTTGAGACTGGTTTCATTGTGCAGTGACAGTCAAAGGAATAGTAGCGGTTTAAAACTGGGCTTTACAGAGCATTTTGTAGTATTTTTATTAAATAGAAACAAAGGTTAAACAGGGTAATGGGGACCTAACACAATAAGTTATGAAGTTAATTGTTTTAGGAGACTGTTGTATGATGAAGATATTCAATTAAGGTTGTGACTACTGTCCTTGAACTAAGCAAGTGCCAAGAGGTATATAGCTACTTATGCCCAAGGATCTATTCAATATATTCATATGCTTTTCTTCCCTTACGGTCCTGTCTTTCACAAATCCATTATGGTTCCAGCTTCCACAAATCAACTCCTTCCCCTGACAAAAAGAAAACAATAGGAACACACCCACACCTGTAAGGCTTTCTAAATCTTTCTTTCTGGAAGTGTCAGTAATTCCCTGTGCTTATACACAGTTATCCTTACTGATTTAGTTACTTTTCTGTATAACATAGTCTCTTGCTTCCCCTTTTATGATTTTTCTTCATTGGAGATTGAAAACTGTGTACAGAATGTCATTCAAGTCCCTGGACGTTTTGTTTTAGTCATTAGGTAAGCAGATAGTGAGTATCTGCTTTGCTAGGCCATGAGCTGAAGCGGGGATAGGACATGATACAGATTAACAGCAGACCTTTCAGAGGAGGCTTGTGCACGTGATAAGAGGTGTGATATGTTTTAACTATCAGTTTTGGGAAACATTTTAGGCAGTGTTATGCAAACACACCTTAAACTGTGCTTCTCTAAGGGAAAGGTTTTCCAAAGAGATTTTTAAAATCTTCAATGGAATTGAACTCTGTGCCACTTTCATGAAAAAAATATTCCTTAGTCTAATGGCTGTTCTGACTTGCATTTTATTGAGGCCATTTTTAATTTTATGTTGTTAATTTTAGTCCCTTCCAGATATGCAGCATATTCAGGAAGAAAACTTATCCTCCCCACCATTGGGTCCTCCCAACTATCTCCAGGTGTCCAAAGATTCTGCCAGTACTAGTAGCAAGAACTCTTCTTGTGACACGGATGACTTTGTTTTGGTTCCACACAACATCTCGTCAGACCACTCATGTGAGAATCTTTTCTGCTTGTACACATTGTATTTCTGAATTTACTAGACTAGCATTTTTAACCTTTATGTCACGCTCTTGTGTGTAGGACACCTTTCCAACATTTTATTTAGTTGATGGAATTCCCAGAACTATATGCGTACGTTCCTGTGACAGTAACCTTGGATTCTGAAGGTAGATGAAAACTTTGCAGGAAATGACCTCAAATTCTGTTTGTATCCAAACAGGAGTGGAGAAGCCAGCAGAATGAGAGAAATTAAATTTAAGGAAAGGATCTAAAGGAAGACCTCTTTTGGAAAAAAATCTGAGAGTCAAAAGGTCTTACAAACAGTCTGGCTTTGCTTCAGGAGATGCTGGCCAGAGTTCAGGAATGAACTTCATAAACACACAGGAAGGATGTTTTATAAAGGAAGCAGAATCCAGGCTGCCTGAATCCAAGCCAGGATTCTGTGGAGTAGTGCAGGGCACTGGGAGACCTACTAGAAGAGAAGTTAGACAAAAAAGAAGGAACCAGGGTTTGGTTGCAGAGGAGTAGGATCAGAAGAGCTGGAAACTTGAAGACTTTAATGATTGAATAGTATCAGGTTGACTGTGTGCATATGTAGGAAGCTGGAGAAGTCTGTGTCAAGAGGTCTTAGGATGTTTGTCAAATTCATATTTAATAGCTGCTTACATTAGCCCTTTGCTAACTGTCATGAAGGCTGTGACCTCAGACCAGAGACACTTTAGGGCTGCTTGGCTGGGGCAGGGGAATCATGCACAGCATGTAATAGCAGGTGGCAGGTTCTGACCAGAGCACCGAGAGCTGGGAGTTGCCTTTAAAAATCATCCTGTGTGGTAGTTTTATCCTACTGAAAAAGTAATGAAAAATTTTAAATTGTGAAATATTTCAAACCAAATAATACAGCAGATACTCAAATTGTCCACCATGCTAATTTTATTTATGTCACCATTTTGCCATGGATGTTTTAGATGTCTTTTTAAAGGTATACAATGCTGTAGGTACAGCCAGAGCACCTGGCCTTATTCTAATCTTGCCAGAGATATATTCTTCTTCTTGATTTATATTATAATTCTAATATGCTTGTATCTTAAAAAAATAGTATTTTGGTGATATTGCAGTTTTAAGTAAATGTTACATGGAATATTTGTTTCTATGGTTTGCTTTTTTATTCCTATTTTTTATGTGTATCTACATATATAGCTAGTTCATTTTAACTTACGAATTTTATATTAATAGTACAACTGAACCAAAGTTTATCCGTCTCCCTACTGATTGTGACTTGGATCATTTCCATCTTTTTACTGTTAGAATGTGTGGTAACAGATGTCCGTGTGCCAAACTTTTCTCCATGTAGCTGTAGATAAGTACAGCTTCACCTCTGTAAAATGCTGGTACAAGCAAGTTGTAGCCTATAGCCACTAGCAGCAGTGTCCTGTCATGCTACCCCAGTAGTACCATGGTGCCTTCTAGAGATTTTCATTATTTTTTCCATATTTAACTTTACCTGGAACTAATTTGTGTAGATGATAAGGGTTCTGTCAGTTACCCCAGAATTATTTATCAAATGTTCTGTCCTTTCCTCACTGATATGCAATCCCAGACTTGCCCTATCAGGTTTATATAAAGGATTTGTTTCATTGTGTGTGTGTGATATGGGGTCAGAGGTGAAAGTGAGAGGGCACCCAAGAATTCTGTGGAATCACCCAGGCTATTCTCAGCCCCTTTCCCCCATGTAGTTTAACTTTGACCTGAAAATGCTACAAAAAGCCATTTGGGGAATTTGATTGGAATTGTGTTATGTTGTATTTTGTGTTGGAGTTGTATTGTGTTCAGTGACAGGATCTTTACAGTGTAGAGTGTAGGAGGGTTCCTTTCTCCCACACCCTCTCCAGCATTTATGATGTGTAGTCTTTGTGATAGGAACACTTCAGACTGGCGTGAGGTGATTACCTCATTGTTGTTTTGATTTGTGTTTCTCTGATAATTATCCATGTTGAGCACTTTTTCATGTACCTGTTGGCCACCCGTATGTCTTCTTTGAAACCTCTGTCTTTTACCTGTGCAACCATTGATGTTAAAAGTGATTATTGATGATATTTATCTGGATTAGTGCCTACCACATTCATTACTGTTTTCTATTGTTGTCCTTGATCTGCCTTCCTGTTTATCTTCTACTCTTTTTCTACCTTTTGTGGTTTTAATTGACCATTTATTAAGGTTCTATTTTCTTTCCTTTATTGGCATATCAGTTATACTGTTTTAAATTTTTTTGAGTGGTTGGTTTGTCTTCGATTTGCAGTATACATGTGTAATTCAAGTCCATTTTGAAATATACCATACCATTCATAAATATTGTGGGTATCTTATAATAACAAAATAACCCTAATTCCTTCCTCCCTGTATCTTTGTTGTCATTAATACACTTATATATAAGCATACACAAGCATATATATATACACACACACACACACACACACACACACACACACACACACACAGAGGGCATGGAGGGAAGCACACATAACTGAGTACATCGCTGCTGTTGAACAAACTGTTACCTATTAGATCAGTTAAGAATAATCAAAATAAAAGTTTTCGATTTGCTTTCACTTATTCCTTCTTTGGTGCTCTTCCTTACTTTGTGTAGGTTCAGTTTTCTGATCTGTATTATTTTTCTTCTAAAGAACTTCTTGCAAGGTAGATCTACTGGCAACAAGTCCCCTCAATTTTTGCTTGTCTGAGAGTCTTTGTTTCTCCTTCATTTTGGAGAATAATTTTGCAGGGTATGAAATCCTAAGTTGGTAGTTTATTTCTCTCAACATCTTAAGTATTAGATTCCACTCTCTTTTGGTTTGTGAGGTTTCAGAGAAGTCTGTGTAGTTCTATCTTTATTTCTCTGTAGGTGTTTCTCTCCTCTGGCTTCTTTCAGAATTTTTTCTTTATTTTTGATATTCTAGAATTTGCAGATGACACGCCAGTGTGTAGTTGTTTGGGGCATTTACCCTGCTGAGTGTTCTCTGAGCTTCCTGGATCTGGGGGCTTGATGACTAACATTAATCTGGGGAAATTCTCATTGTTTCAGATAGTTCCTTCTGTTCCTCCCTCTCTTCTCATTCTGGAATCACCATTTTGCACATGTTACACCTTTTTGTAGTTGTCCCACAGACCTTAGATTTTCTGTTCTTTTTTTTTTTCCAAGTCTTTATTTTTTGGTTTTCAAGGATTTTGTTGAAATAATCCCCTGGCTCAGAGATCCTTTCCTCAAACATGCCCAGTCTACTAATAAGCCTGCCAGAGACGTTCTTCATTCCTGTTACAGTGTTTTTTTATCTCTAGCATTTCTTCTTGGTTCTTTCTTAGGATTTCCATCTCTGCTTATATTCCCCATGTGTTCTTGTGTGCTGTCTGCTTTTTCCATTAGAGCCCTTAGTATATTAATCATTTGGAGAAGGAAATGGCAGCCCACTCCAGTATTCTTGCCAGGGAAATGCCATGGACAGAGGAATCTGGTGGGCCACAGTGCCTATGGTCACAAAGAGTCAGACACAACTGAGAGCACACACACATGATAATCATCATCGTTTTAAATTCCGGATCTGGGAATCTCAGCATCCCCACTGTGTCTGGTTCTGATGCTCTGCCTCTTCAGAGTGTTTTTTTTTTGCCTTTGATGTACCTTGTACTTGTGTCTAGATAGCTGCATCTGACTATCGAGGGTTGAGGTAGGTAGGTAGGTCCACAGGCCATTAGAGCTGTGGTCGTTAATGATGTGGTGAGGAGGAGGCAGCCCTGTTGTTAAGGCTCTGCCTTTCATGGAGCGCAGAATCGGACATGACTGAGTGACTTTCACACACTTTCATGGAGCCTGAGCCTTTGGTCTGTGAACTTCAGAGCTATTTCACATTTCTTCTCTTGTCTGCGGTGGGACAGGGTGGCTGGAGGGGCCTGGAGTTGGGGATTCCCCATCTCCAGGTCATTGAGGCTCTGAGTTCAGCCCCAGCTGGTGAACTTGGGTTAGTACGGGTCCCTTGAGGACTGGCCTTGTTCCATAGAAGCCCCCACCCCCGCTTCAGGCAGGAAAGTATCTTTCTCCACATTTACTGTGGCAGTCGGCCTGGGCTCCCAGACGTCAGTCTGACAGCTCTGTGCTCCTCCTATGACCTTGTCTCCCTGGAGTTTTCAGCTTTCAGAGCTGTCTGCCCTGAGGATCCAGCAAGTTGTCAGTTCTCACTCAGGTGTTCCTGCCCTGGCTCTGGTTTCCACAGTCTTTTCACTTGATGAGTCCTTTCTCATTGAAGCCAGTCCTCTCTGTGTTTGCCTGTTTCTGCAGTCTTGGGGACATCTCTTCGCCCAGGGTCCTCCCGTCTCCTCTAGAGCCAAAAGGGTCTTCACTTGTCAGGATGGAAGGGTGACTTCCAAGCTCCTTACAGGTGAAATCAGGAGCTGAAGGTCTCTGAAGGAAACATTTAAAACATCTGTACAACTTAAACAGTACTAATGTAACACATACCTGAGCATACTCCTGTTTTTCTTAACCTTCTTTGTCTGATTTTGCATCTTTTTGTTGTATTGCTCTACTTTTAGGAAAGTTTCCTTAATGTTCTCTTATTGATGAAAAGTTAATAAGGAATGTTCTACTTGTTACAGGTCAAAGCACAATGATATAGGGGCAGTACATCAAATGACATGTTGCTAGCTACACAATCCAGGTCTGCATGTAAAAAGCCAGTGGTGGGTGGTTGTGATGACCCCTTACAAGATTAAGAGGGAAGGTTATTTCCTAAGGAGGTCTGCTTAATGCAGGTGCAAAATACCCACTAAAAGGAAAGGAGGAGACCCAAATGAGCAGAGAGAACTTTTGTTTAATTTTCTCTTGCCTTGCCATAAAATAGGAATTTTATTTCATTAATCTTCTATTGGGTTTTTCACTTATTAATCTCTCATCTGTTCAGTTTTTAGAAGTTCTTTTTATCTCCCTCTCAGTATTGTTGTTTTTATTTCAAGATGCACTGTTTTATCTCTGAATGCACTTAATTATATACATTTTAAAACTTTTAGTTTTAAATGTTTAGTTCCTCTTTCTCTCCAGTCTGTTTTAGAGTTTTCATTTAGATTCTTTGAATGTTTGGTGATGGTCATGTGCTCATAATTTAGAATTAGCAATTAAGATGTTATTTGAAAGCTTCGTGTGTGGTGGATCTTATGGACAGTGAGTCTACGCTGGGTCATCAGCCTGAGTCATTGTCTCAGACAGCTTCCTTTTTGAGGGGCTGCTCAAATCCCTCAAAGACTCAGCCGTTAGGGATGTTCAATTAAATTTCCAAGTTTAAAGTCACTTGAAAAGATTCCCCTCTGGTGGTTATGTTACCAAGCTGATACATGATTAGGTTCCATCACTTCATTTTATTTTTGATTTCTAGGGATTGTTCTTTTCTTCTTAGTTTTGTTTCACAGTGATATATGATTCCAATCTCAAAGCTACAAAATGAAGAGGTGAACTCCAACTTCTAACCTGTCCCCTCTGCCCTGTTTTCTCCATTACCCTTGGGCAACTGTTGTCTTTAAAATTGACTTCTTTGTGGCCCTCCATTTATCCCCTTACCCTGACTTATTTTCCTGTTATATATCATTCCCTGCTACTGTTAACCTTTTTTTCACTTCTAGAGTGTAAGCTTCATGAGAGCAGGGACAAAAATAAATGTATTGCTATTCCTCAGTTCCATGTAGGACTGTTCAAAGGGAGGTCTGTGATTATTTTTTTTCCTTTTGAGTATTTTGAGGTTACCATAGTTTATTTTATTTTTGAAATTTATATTATTAGTCAACACTGCTATTTCACATCAGCGCATATGAATTATACCTTTGCAGCCATGTAAAGGTCACACAGGGCAGTGTGATCTGATGGGTATAGAGGTGGTAAGGGATGAGAACCCCGTGTTCTGAGCTGCACTCTGTTCCCATAGATGGGTGATGTCTGAGCATGAAGACTGCCTGTGGCATCTGTGTCCAAGAGGTCCAGCTTCATGACATCTTGTTCAGCCACCCATGCAAGACCCAGGAGAGTGTCACGCAGGAGTGGGGATGCTCTAGCATTAGAGTGAACTGGACTCGGGGTGCAGGCAGCTGTACTAGAAGGTGACACACATGTTCTTAAGTCACCACACTCTGCAGAGTAGTTCAGTAAAGCCCACAGTGTTTATGGCAAATTGGGGTTAGGAGAACAACACCCAAAACCTTTGTCAGTGACATGTGAAATGGAACATGGTAAAAACAGTAGCACAGATTTTGCACATATTAAATGGTGGAGAAATACATACTTGTGGCAATAAGCATGACAGTTTACCTAGAAAAAACGTGATGTTGGCAGCCTGTGTGTTCAGCTGGGTGCAGTGTTCCCTACTAGCTTATTGTTGCAAAATCACAACATAAGCAAATGGTAAATTTGTATTGTGATAAATTGTTTCTTAATAGTCAAGTTGAAACAATAAATACTTTTAAGCAGGTGGTTTAGCAAAACTGATTGTGTTTTTCTCTTTTTTTCTTCAGATGATATGCCAATGGGAACTGCTGGCAGACGTGCTTCTAATGAGTTCTTGGTGTTTGGAGGGTATGTTTGCATGTGTTTCACTAAACATTTTTTCATATATTTTTTTTGTGTGAGTAAAGTCACAGAACTCTATATTCTTGATTCTAAAATTTATTTTGTTTCACAATAGTTTCTTTAAACATTTTTTAAAATTGTAGTAAAAAACATGAGAATTTGCTGTCTTAACCATTTTTCAGTTTGAGTTCAAAAACAGCATTAAGTATATTCACAGTGTTTTACAGTGAGTCTCCATATATGGTCTCCACATGGACGTATGGTTATACATTATGTTGTTGTATTTAGATCTTTAATCTCTTTTTAGGTGGGTTTTGTATGTGGCATAAGAGAAGGGTCCAGTTTCAATTTTGTTAATTGAAATATATGTTATTTAAATAAAAATCTGAAATAAATAAAATAAATTTAAAAATTGAAATATATGTTATTTAAATAAAAATGTTGTTAATATATGGAAAATACAACTGATTTTTCTGTGTGTTGATTTTATATCTTGCAACTTTGCTGAGTTTACTAGTTCTGATGTCTTTTTTCCCTTGCATGTAAAATCTTTAGTTTTCTACATTTACGATCATGCTGTCTGTGAAGAGAATTTTATTTCTTCCTTTCCAGTTTGAATGTCTTTTATTTTCTTGCCTAATTGCTCTGGCTAGGAATTCTACAATGAATAGAATTGTTTAGAGAGGCCATTCTTAACTCATCCCTGATCATAGAGGAAAGGCTTTCTGTCTTTCACCATTGAATATGTTGTTAGCTGTGGGCTTTTCATATATACCTTTATTATTGTTGAGGTAATTTCCTTCTATTCCTATTTTATTTAGTAGTTTTTGTCATGAAAGGGTGTTGGATGTTGACAAATGCTTCATCAATTGTGATGATTGTGTGGTTTTTGTCCTTTGTTCTGTTAATTATGGTGTACTGTAAATCCTGTTTGGTCATTGTGTTTGATCCCTTTGATGTGATCTTGAATTTGGTTTGCTAGTATTTTGCTGAGGATTTTCACTTCAAATTTCATCAGGGATATTCTATAGTTTTCTTTTCCTATAATGTCTGTGTCTGGCTTTTGTACTAGGGTAATGCTGAACTCATGGGATGAGTTTGGAAGTGTTCCCCTCTCCAATTTTGGAAGAGTTTGAGTGTTGTGTGGTAAGTCTTTAACTGATGGCATCCACCAGTGAAGCCATATGGTCCTAGATTTTTTCTCTTTTGGGAAGTTTTCAGTTAGTGGTTCAGTCTTTTTACTAGTAATAGGTCTGTTCAGGTTGTCTTTCTTCGTGATCCAGTCTTGGTAGGTTGTGTATTTATAGGATTTATCTGTATATTCAAGGTGGCATTAGTTATGATCTTTCTTACATTTATGATTTTGAGTCTTTTCCCTTTTATCCTTAGTTAATATCACCAAGGGTTTATCAGTTTCATTGATTTTTTATTTAACTAAATATATCATCTCTTTATCTCTAATATTGTAACTAGGCAAAAGTGGGAGATTTTTGGCTTTTTCAGAATTAAGGAAAAGCAAAAGAATGAAATCACTCATTCTTTCTTAAGGCCTAGTGTCACCACTGATGTTTTAAGATATGTTGTAGATTGAATTGAAAGTCATGTAAGGACATGCCATATCTGAGTTTGTGAAAAGCAAGGAAAGAAACCAGCTGTGCTACACAGTGTGGATCTCACATGAGTTGTGTGCTGGGAGTCACACAGCATGTTTTTAGTCTTCATCGAAGTCCCAGTTCCTGAGAACGCTTACTACACTCATAACTTTTGTAAACATTCCAGGCATCTCTGCTCTTGAATTTCCTGTTCCTTTACCCAGCATAGTTTCCTAGAAATATTTTTCCTCTTGATCACATAAGGAATAAGTCACAGAATGTAAGCAGGTGAAGCTGCATTGTGCCGGCCGTGGGCCCTTCCTGTTGCTGTAGAGGGGTGTGTAGCCCCTTCTTGTTGCAAGTCTTCCTCTTCAGTGTGTGTGTGCAAACCAGGAGACTTCTTGAAATGACAGATGTGATGTTTTCGGCTATATATATATATATTTAAGATCGTTTTTTAGTCACATTCAGATGTGATCACTTGGCTTCTTCTAGAATTTTCTCTCAGTATCACCAGTGGGTCAAGTGAAAGGAGAGTGGTTTCACTGGATTTCTTTCCTTTTCCATGACTCGTGTCTGCAGGCCGTGCCAGCCCTCTGTGTCCCCCGCACAGCGCAGCTGCCCCCATTCCCGTCCCCACGCAGGTGAGGAACTACCAGCGCATAGAGCAGAACCTCACCTCCACTGCTGGCTCCAGCACAAATCTACATGGCTCTCCACGGTAGGTGGGCATTCGCCCCTTTCCTAGTTCCTCTACCTGTCTTTTAAAGTCCTTGTTGTTATTGAAGTTTCGTTGCTTTCCATAGCAGACTACTCTCTTAGATGGATGTGTGCTGGAGGTGTACAAAATTAAATAATCATGAATGATTTTGTAGTGGATCCATTTAAATGATGTTTAAGCTTGGCCGGGTAATTCATATAGTGTGATACAGTGCTAGTGTAAAGAACCCACCTTCCGATGCAGGAGGAGAAGGAAATGGCAACCCATTCCAGTATTCTTGCCTGGAGAATCCCAGGGACAGAGGAGCCTGGTGGGCTGCTGTCTGTGGGGCTGCACAGAGTCAGACACGACTGAAGTGACTTAGCAGCAGCAGCAACCAATGCAAGAGACTCAAAAGATGCGGGTTTGATCCCTGAGTCAGGAAGATCCCCTGGAGAAGGGCATAGCAACCCACTCTAGTATTCTTGCCTGGAAAATCACATGGACAGAGGAGCCTGGCTGGCTACAGTACTTGGGGTCACAAAAGCTACTGAAGTGACTTAGCATGCATGCACACATGCATGATACATTCATATTTGAATTAAGGAACTCTGGAAAGATACATTAGAAATGAACATAGCCATAACCTTTTGAGTAGGACTGAGGAAGTGTTGGAAATTACGTAGAGGGATCCAAGGTGCATGGGAGACCTCACTCTGTAGTTTCACACACTTGATGTCTGTTCCATACAACTTGCTCCATACTTTAAAAATCTACTGCATGGCATACTGTTTGGAAGCTTTAGGAAAAAAGACGGAAATAAAGTCCTAGAAGCTGCCAGCGAGGATTAATTGTATTTCTCCCCAGATCTGCAGTGGTACGAAGGTCTAACACCAGCCCTCTGGGCTTCCTCCGTCCAGGATCTTGCTCCCCAGCGCCGGCAGATGCGGTTCCAGCCATAGGACGAAGACTCTCCACTGGCTCTTCCAGGCCTTACTCACCTTCCCCTCTGGGTAAGGAGAATACGTGGCAGATGTTTCCCTCCTTTTTCATGATGACACCTGTGACACGACCCTCTCTTTAGGAGCCCAGCTCTTGGTGGCCTTGAGTCCCAGCTGATAGGGAGCCATGTCCCTCCCTCCAACCTTCTGCTGCTCCAACTCCTTCTTGAGGGTCTGTAAATCCATTCAGAGCACTGTTGGAAATATGATAGTATCCATGGGTCTTACGGATAAAAAGCATCTCTAAACACAAAATCAGATACCCTAGGTTAAAGCATATATAATGCCTGCCCTGCTTTAGTGCTAGGATTTAAGAGGGTTACAAGTGGTGTACATAACTGTGCCAGGCTGTGTCCACCAGAGGCCTTCTGCTGCAGGGGGCAGGGGCGGTAGCTCCTCCCGCCTCTCTTGGTCACCATGTACAGCAGCAGGGGGAGTTTGGAAACCACCCCCAGAGCACCCTAGGAGCCCACAGAACAGCAAATCCCAACCCAACAGAAAGACCCCAAACCACATTTTCAGGAAAACTGAGAGACAGAGAAAATGTTCTAACTTGAGAACACACATCAGAGAGGCCAGAGCAACTGAGAATGCAGAGTCTGAGAGAGACAGCCACCCAGCAGAAATGTGGGGGAGCAGGACAGGGAGGGCCAGCATACACAGACACTTCCAAGAGGAGGGCCAGCACCCCTCATCACAGCTGCTGGAGGAAACGGAGGGCAGGAGGAGACGCCTCAGCAGGAGGGAGAGCGAGAGACTGCAGCAGTGCCCAGGGGCCCCAGTCACAGAACACGACCCCAGCGACACTTTGTCAATAGGTTACATCACCATTTGCCCTGTTGCAATGGTTTTGAAAGTATTTTTAGCTGAAAAATATTCTTCAAACAAAACCGTGGCCCTTTCTCATCCCCTCTGTAACCCTTAGGGTCTCCCAGTTCTAGGGGCAAGGCCCAGCTGCACTTAAGTCAGTGCCTCTTCTTTTTGGTGGACGCGTGTCTCTCATCTGCTGAAGATCCTTGAAGCCTTCCCCAGCTCTCCCTCTGGTTGGTTTGGCTTCCCAGAGGTAGATGCAGAGTATGTTCTAGAGAGCACCTGGGAAGACCCTGCTGGAGATCAGGGGAGGAAGCAGGGGCAGCAGGTGCCCTTCAGACCACCTATTGGCCTGACCCCCAAGAGTGAGGGGAGGGAGGAGGAGTGGGCAGGAGTTCTGATGGTAGTGAGTCCTGAGAAGATGTCACCCAGGCTGAAGGAGTATCCCCAGGCACCATGCCATCCAGATCTGTGACCATGCAGTCACAGTTGGGGCAGCATGAGAGTGACCTTGGCAGGAACATGGTGGGTAGAGGGCCAGCCACTGGGCCCCGGCAGCTCCATGGGCTGGACGCTTGGGACCAGCTTTTCACATTCTCTGTCATGAAGGCATGCCCTGTGGCATTGAGGGTGTGCCTGGCTCTCTCCCGGGACTCTGCTCTCCAGGCAGGCTCAGTAGGGCTCTATTCTCAGTGAGCCCAGCATGCAGGCCACTTAGCATGCACAAGCTGAACTACATCTTTGCTAATTAAATTCTGTCAGCTATAATATACAGCATGTGCAACTGTTGCCTGTTCCATCCTTTACTAGTTCTGAGCCATTTCTCCATCCTTTCCCCTTTCCTTCTCTCAGTGGGCACCATTCCTGAGCAGTTCCGTCAGTGCTGCTGTGGGCATCTTCAGGGCCACGAATCCAGGAATAGGAACTCATCAGGTAGGCGATGTCCACACATTGTTCATAGTTTAAGTCCCGTCGTGAGTGAATTCAAGTTAGATTTTTCCAGTCTTAGCAAACCAATAGAATTTATATGAGATATTTTCTGTGCTCTCCTGTCTTGGTCTAATGTCCTCTAGTGCATCATTTTGATTGGTTGTCTCCTGGGTATATGATTCTTTCATGAAACCAAGTCTTAGGAATTAATGACTTGGCTAAATTCTGGTTGTCATACAGACAATGAAAATCAGTCTAGAAAATGAAATTTCGTTACTTTGATTAATATTGGTTTTAATAAGAGCTACCAGTTAGCATTATATAAAAAAGAAATGTGGGTGTTTATTTGCTTTATTATATAAAATATATATGTCTGAAAAGATGTGTAAATCACACTCTGATAAGTCAAATCTTACACGTGCATTTGAGGCACTGGGCAGTTAAAGGAATGCTCCATTACTTAGAAAAGAACTCTTTTCTTGGTTTAGTGTTGCAGATTTTATGTTTCCTTAAAAAGAATACATTTGAATCAGTTCTAATGAGGTAGAGGAAATTGGAGCTGATTATACAGAGTGAAGTAAGCCAGAAAGAAAAACACCAATACAGCATACAAACACATATATATGGAATTTAGAAAGATGGTAACAATAACCCTGAATGTGAGACAGCAAAAGAGACACAGATGTATAGAACAGTCTTTTGGACTCTGTGGGAGAGGGAGAGGGTGGGATGATATGGGAGAATGGCATTGAAACATGTATAATATCATATAAGAAATGAATTGCCAGTCTAGGTTCGATGCAGGATACAGGATGCTTGGGGCTGGTGCACTGGGATAACCCAGAGGGATGGTATGGGGAGGGAGGTGGGAGGGGGTTCAGGATTGGGAACACATGTACACTCGTGGAGGATTCATGTTGATGTATGGCAAAACCAATACAGTATTGTAAAGTTAAAAAAAAAAATAGAGCTCAAATAACTTTCTCCAGATCATAACATTTTGTCACTGTTTATTGGTACATGTGTATGTGTATACACACATGTATGGCAGAATGCAGGTCTAAAAACTAAAATACTAGATTTAGGATGAGATTAAGCTAAGAGTGGTCAGCAGCAGTATCTCATATTTACTGATGTCTGTTTTGGGGAAGATAATGGTTATCAGCCACCAAGAAGGTTTGTATGTCTTTAATGTTGTTGGTGGTTTGGCTTGCAAGAAACTCCAAGGAATTTGTAACTGGAGCTCCCAGCTTATGGATGTTAGGTCAGTAGCAGCAGGGTTGGGAGGGGAGTTCCTAGGTCATAGCCAACCATTCTTTAAGACCTTGTCTCCCAGTGTTCCCCTCAGAGTCAGGAAGTCTGTCTATGAGTATTCTCTTTGTAGAGAAGATGGATATTTTAGTTTTCAAATGAATTTCATGAAACTGACAAATCTCCATATGCTTGTTATTTTTAGACAAAAAAACAACCCAGGAAAAGTATATTATCTTTCTGATTTTCTTGCCAACATTCTTTTTTTGAATAAGGAGTTTTTTCTAGGTTAACTTGAGTTTCTTTTGCTACATGAGAGGAGAGAATAATTTAATTGATAATACACGTGTGTCTTCACATAAAGAGTAGAAACCATCTTTTCAGTGTAGATTTGTATTGTCTGCATTAACTTTAGCCATTTACTCTTTAATTTTCTTCGTTGGTAATTAGACATTGCATTAATTGAGTTATGTGCTTGCTGTTGATAAAAACAGCTGATAGACCCACAGTCATTAACTTCTGTCTCCTGAGACACCAACAGCAATGCCCTTGTCACTGTTTTGTAAAGGAGCCAAAAATTGTGTCTTGCCAGGTAAACAATTTTTAGACTATCTCATGGAAAACAAGACATTCCGTTAGAATTCTCATTTGAGAGGTGCCTTCTTGACTCCCCATTTCTGCCCTGTGCTTGTTCTGTTTGGGTTAACGTTGCCTCTGTGTCCTTGGCAGGTTCTCCCGTACTGCAGGCCCAGTCACCACAGCCTGTCCTGTTGGGCGCTAGACTGCAGAGTGCCCCCACCCTCACCGACATCTACCAGAACAAGCAGAAGCTCAGAAAACAGCACTCTGACCCCGTGTGCCCATCCCAGGCCGGGGCTGGCTATAGCTGCTCCCCCAGCCCAGCCGGCCTGGCAGTCTTGGGACCTCCCCGACCAAGCACACTGGGTCCTCCCCGCGGAGCTCAGACTGGTTCTTCAGAACTCCATTACCAACCATCATTGGCTCTCCTACTAAGGTGTGTTTATTCAGCCCTCATGTGGATATTATGACTTTGCTAAATGAACATTTCTTAACTGGGGCACTGTGTTCTGGATGGTCAGTTGGATCCAGTAGCAGACCACAAGAGAAATTGAAATAGGGAAGTTGATTACTCCCAGGTCCTGGGAGAAGCACCCAGGGGTCACACAGGGAAGTTGAGTCAGAGCGCAGACAAAGACAGGGCCTGGGCATACGCCTCTATTACGTCTGCGTGTAGAGTGCTGTGGGGTTCTGACCTAAGGCTGGATGGGTCATTCCAAACCAAAGAGCAGGGTCTGGTAAGTTCTATGAGGGTCTTGTCTTAAGGGGTGCATAGTGGGAGGGCCCCAGGAGATGGGAAGGTCACCAGGCCGGTCAGGGAAGTCTGATCCAGAACTTACTCACTCTTGACCCTGTGGGCTGCTGTCTAGGGCATGCGCTTGTACAGGGAGCTAGTGTCAACGGAAGGTCCCTGCAGTCGACTTAGCAGTAGCTTAACTGAGCTCTCAGGAGTAGAAAGCTAGGTCATGAGCTAGTCTAACAGATACTTGTGGAAAGCATTCAAGGGGAGAACAACTACAGTTAATCAGCACCTGCTGTGTGCTAGGCAGAGTGTAAGTGCTTTACTTGCTGCATGCTTTACATTCATTATCCTGTTTACCCTGAAGAAAGGAAGCAGGCTTATTGTAAATGAACTGGTCAGGGTCACAGAGACTGAATGTAGAGGAGCCAGATTTGAATCCAGGCCCTCCACAGTCTGGGGTCTCTGCTCCAGCCTCTGCACCACGAGCCTGGTGACTCTGAATGGAATTACTCCATATGTTGGAATAATTCACTTATGTGTTTTTCTTTAGACCACGGCTCCTTTCAAAATTCCCAAAACGCAAGCATCTTCCAACCTGCTCGCCTTAGCCACCCGTCACGGGCCTTCCGAGGGGCAGCCGAAAGACGGGAACAACCCAAGGAAATGCACTCACTGTGTCCTGGTACAAGGAGGGGAGAGGCAGAAGTCCGAGCATCAGGTCAAGGCAGCGTTTGGCAGGTAAACAAAGCCATTTCCTTCCAGCCTCAAACTTGAAGACTGTAGCAGTGCCTCTATTTCTACCATAAAACAACTGGACCTAACTAGGAGCTGCTCTATGCCAGTGGTTAGTGATACTGTGTACAGTTAGTCACTCTGTGTAAATGTAGCATCTCAGAAAACCAAGATACTTCCTGCACCTGTGTGAATCATAGCTCATTCTAAGTTTCCTGAGGGGTCTGTTTCTACCTTCTGTTTTTCTGGTTATGAAGTTAATCTCTGCCTTGAATTGTTTGGTCTCTATTTTTGTCTCCTTGTTCTTTGACTTCCCATTAACCCTTTCATGGCTTGGCTTAAGTCACCCTTGTTATTGATATGTCTGGATTTTTTAAAAGTATACATTTACATTATTATTTTTCTTTTTAGGTCCGTCAGTACTGGGAAATTATCAGATCAACAAGTAAAAACACCTTTTGGTGGACATCAGGGCAGCACGGACAGTTTAAATACAGAACGACCAATGGATACAGGTGAGAAAAATCTGGTTTCCTTTAGGCACATAATTTGTTAGTTTCCTCTTGCTGCTGTGACAGATTACCACAAGTATATTAGTTTACGGTTCTCAAGGTCTCACTGGGCTGAAGTTAGGGTGTGGGCAGGGCTTCACTCTGGAAGTTCTGGGGACACTGTATTCCTTACCTTTCTAGCTTCTAGGGATCACCTGCTCCCCTTGGCTCACCTGCTCCCCTTCCATCTAGAAAGCTAGCCATGGCCAGTGTAGACTCAGACCTGCCTACTTGTTATCCATTTGAAAGCCCCTTGTGATTGCATTGGACCCACTGGATAATCGCTTTAAGGCCAGCTGATTAGCAACCCTAGTTCCATCTACAACTTTAATTCCTCTTTGCCATGTAATGTAGGTGTTTACAGGTTCCGAGAGTCAGAACGTGAGCGTCTCTGGCTTGGCTGTGGGGGTAACATTCTGCCTGTCTACTCCTATTGATTGTTCATGAACCTGCTGGCCCACATCTCTTCATCCAGCCTCTGTGATCTCATCTGATTTCTTAGGAGCCTGCCAAGACAGAGACTTGTGTAGTGTCTGGATGATAAGCAACCAGTGTTCTGACCAAGATTGTTTTTTATCAGTAGGATAACACTGGCCAAAGTTACCTTAAACACATACGTGTTCTTCAGCATTTCTTATGTAGCTGGCCTATCCTATAGAGAGCCATGGGTCACTGAGATCCCTCGCTCTTTCAGTTGTTCCAGAGACCTTTATGTCCATGGACCCACACCAAGATCACTTTGGGCACCTTGTCAAAAAAATGAAATCAAAGGGCTGGTTCCATGCCCTAAACCAGACTTGTTCAATTGAGCTGTCTGAAAATGGATTTTAGGAATCTGTGTCTCTAGCAAACTCCCCATGTGATTATTATGCACACTTAAATTTGAGAATCACTGTTGTAACCTTTGTTCTTATTTCTCTATAATTCTTTTATTGACTCTCCCATGAATCTCCAAAGCAGGGAATGCCTAGACCAGTAAATATCTTGAGTGTGGTTTGTGGTTTCTGTACAACAGGACTTCACTTTTCACTCCACTCTCATCTGGCATGGTTTCTAAAGAGGAGTCTGGTGTAAGTCTTACCCTTGTTCATCTGATGTAATAGATGAGATGTTCTCTCCCCACCCCACCCCCCACCTTCCCCACACACAGTTTGACTTTTTTTCAGGAATTTTTCTTTGATTCTCTGCTGTTTGAATATGAAGTGCCTAGGTATAGATTTTTTTTTTTTTAAATTCTAACCACTTGGTGTTCTTGAGGCTTCCTGGACCTGTGGTTTGATTCTACATTTGTTTGGGAAATTACTTGGTCTTTACTATTGATACTTCAAGTATTTCTTTTGTTTCTTTTTTTTTCCTTCTGATATTCCCATTGCATGTATATTATACCTTTGTGGTTGTCCCACAGTTCTTGGACATTCTGGGGGTTTTGTTTTTGGTTCTTCTTTCTCTTTGCTTTCCAGTTTTTGAAAGTTCCTACTGACGTACCTTCAGGCTAGCTGATTCTCTTCACCATGTCCTGTCTGTTGATGAGCTCATCAGATACATTACTCATTTCTCTTCTCTGCCACGTCCTGTCTGTTGATGAGCTTGCCTTTTAATTTTTTGTTGAAAGCTAGACATGATATACTAGATATAAAGAATCAAGTCAAATAGTGTGAGGTCTTTTTTTTTTTTTTTTTGCCACAAGTGAGGCTGTGTGTAGGGTTTGCTGTAGCTGGAGGCAGCAGGGTAAATTTTTCTCTGGTGTCTTTGCTTTTGTCTCCCTTTTCTTGGAGTCTCCCTAGATACTCCTATCTCATGCCTAACTCTACATTTTCTTCTAAGAAACTATAAACTATAAGACAGCTTAGCTCTTAAGTTTCTCCACATCCTCACCAGCATTTGTTATTTGTGTTTTTTGAGGATGACCGTCCTGATAGGTATGAGGTGGTGTCTCACTGTGATTTTTCCTTGCATTTCCCTGATGATTAGTGATGTTGAACATCTTTTCATGTACCTATTGACTATATTTTTTTGAGAAGTAACTTCTCAGGTCCTCTGCCCATTTTTTAATTATGTTTTTTTCCTCACATTTTTATTTCCAGTTCTTAGTTTCCACATTTTCAAATTATTCTCAGCTGTGACTGCAGTTCACATATTTTAGAAGTGCGCAGAAAACTGACTTCTAGGCTTTGGTGAAAGGAAGATTTACAGCTGTGAAAAGATTACTGTAAAATATTTTTCATGCAGCTCTAAATTGAACTCTCTGTTTTTAAGAGTAATGAATGCTTATTGTAAAAAACCAAAAATCTAATGTAACAGTGAAGTCTCCCTGTAACCCTGCCTTCTGGAATATAGCATGCGTGGTGAACTTCCTCTTTCAGCCCCTGCAGGAGCCTGTGGTGTTGCCCTGGCCCCCTATAGGAGCAGCAGCAAGTTCTAGGGCTGTGATGTTCACAGTGGGGTCTCCCCACACAGGGCTGCAGCCACCACGTGTACCCACATGGGCCTTCGGATAAGAACCACCTCAGGTGAGGATTGACTTAGTTCTGTCTTGGGCTCTTGTTTGGGGTGCAAGTTCTGAAAATGCCTTCATGTTGTGATATAATTTCCAGTGACATGGAGATAACAATCTTCTTTACCTTAAAGGGTTATAAAAAGTAAATGAGGGGACTTCCCTGGTGGCCTAGTGGTTCAGACTCCACCGTCCACTCTAGAGATCACCAGTTCCATCCCTGGTCAGGGACCTAAGGTCCCTCATACCATGCAGAGTGGCCAAAGAAAAGAGAGAAAGAAAATAACAGTTTATACCTATTAACTAAGCCAACATTTAAATAGTATAACCCCATGCTCTGGAGGCTTAGTGGGAACTGTGTGCTCACTTTTGGCTGCTTTAGAAAACAGCATGATGATTCTTAGAGCTGTAGAAGTGTGTATAGTAATATTTGACTTCTGGTAACTGTATTCTGTTTATAAGACCACTCACAGCAAAATGGCCTTATAAAGTATTTACCACACATAAATAACTCATAAGAAGGCGAGATCTCATCACAATGTCATTTGTGGTATTAGGAAATCAGAACTAGTGTAAGTGCCTTCAGACCAGCACTCAGGTAGTTTTAGTTATGTACCACCTATGGCTGAGTTTTCTTACCTGAGGACTGTGGTGCAGCAGGGGAGAAAAGCGTATGCTGCTGCTGCTAAGTCACTTCAGTCGTGTCCGACTCTGTGCGATCCCATAGATGGCAGCCCACCAGGCTCCCCTGTCCCTGGGATTCTCCAGGCAAGAACACTGGAGTGGGTTGCCATTTCCTTCTCCAATGCATAAAAGTGAAAAGTGAAAGTGAAGTCACTCAGTTCTGTCTGACTCTTAGCGACCCCATGGACAGCAACCTACCAGGCTCCTCCATCCATGGGGTTTTCCAGGCAAGAGTACTGGAGTGGGGGTGCCATTGCCTTCTCTGAGGCATATGCTAGAGTTTGTCTAAAACAGTTTAAAAGCAGCTGTGATGAGTCTGTGAAGGATGCCTACAGCTGAGGAATGAAGGTGAGCATGGGAAAACAGAGCCTGTTCTTGGGCTTGGGATGGGAGCGGGGTTTCTCTTACTGGTTGCCATACTGCCTGGTGATCACTGGGTGCTAATCACTGAACGTCCATGTCCTTTCTCCACAGGGGGCTCTAGCGGCTCCGGGGGCTCTCTGTGCTCCATTGGTGGCCGCGTGTGTGGGGGCTCCCCGCCTGGGCTGTGCTCGGGGTCTCCCCTCTGGGAGCAGAGGCAGCCCCTGTCCTGAGACATGTGCCTTGTGGTGCTTCACCCCCCAGCCTGGAGGGGCTCGTCACCTTTGAAGCCCCCGAACTGCCAGAGGAAACACTGATGGAGGTGGGAAGAGAGACCCTACGATGTGTCCTTTAAGGCTACAGTGAGGAGAGAATTGATGATGAGAGGGCAGAATCCGAGAGCAAGTCCCAGTGGTTCTTCCCATGACCTTTTCTATCTGAAACCTTGGTGGTGTGTTTTTAGAATTATTTTGACAGTGACACTCATTCACAACAAGCTTTGGTTCACAGGAAGTGACACATACAGATTTTGTATTCTTAATTCTTTTATCTGAAGTTTATTTACTACTTGTGGTGGTGGTGGTTTAGTCGCTAAGTTGTGTCTGACTCTTGAGAACCCATGGACTGTAGCCTGCTAGGCGCCTCTGTCCATGGGATTCTCCAGGCCAGAATACTGGAGTGGGTTGCCATTCCCTTCTCCAGATCATCTTCCCCAACCCAGGGATCGAACCTGGGTCCCCTTTCTTTACTGACTGAGCTACGAGGGAAGCCCTTTTACTACTTCAGTTCAGTTCAGTTCAGTCACGTCCAACTCTTTGTGACCCCATGAATCGCAGCACACCAGGCCTCCCTGTCCATCACCATCTCCCGGAGTTCACTCAGATTCATGTCCATCAAGTCCGTGATGCCATCCAGCCATCTCATCCTTGGTCGTCTAGGACTTTTAAAACATAATCTTTTCCCTAAAACCATAACTTTTTATTCTCAAAGCTTACCTTACCTTATAAGATAAAAATGATACACTTAAACTTAGGTTTTGAAAAAGTAAATTATAATGCCAACTGAGTCAGTAACTCTGAGAAACACAGCTTCCCAGCAGATTGGATAGTCACGTCCCTCCATGGAGCTGGTTCTCCAGGGAAAAACAGGTCATAATGTGCAGCGTGCTGAGCACACATCCAGAACAGAGGTTAATGGTACAGTTCCAAAGCCTGTGCCAGCTAACTCCTCAGCGTCGACTCCAGGCCATCTTCCTGTGGACTGCATCTGACCTCAGTCAGTGCAGATCACCCTGCACTTCAAATGAAAATTACCTGTTCTCTAGACCGTCGAAGGCACTAAGTGTCCGTGCTGGACCCCTGGAATTTCTGTTGTGTGTGGAGGAGCATTAAGTATCTCACATAAAATTTATAAAATATTGCATGCAAAAATCTTAGTGGTGATTCCGTGGTAAGTTTAAGCTGTAATTTTGAAAATATGTATAATGTAAATTATGTTCTAGTAAGTGTTGGAACATACAGTCCAATCTGCTGTTTCAGAGCAGGAAGACTCTCAAAAGTTGGTTTGTTTATTCTCCTGTCTCAAGGCCACTGTTTTTCATCCCTTTTAACCATGGAAATAGAGTGAGAAACTTAGTCTTATTTGAGATTCCAAAATGCATTGCTAGCTAAAAACAAATCTCAAATCGGCATTAATTTTAGAATACCAATTTTTAATGCATTGCTATTATGACTGTGTCTCTACTTCATTCTAACTAACAGAAAAGATCATTAAATTTAAAAGGTTTATTATTAGGAACCACTGCTAACTGAGGAACCACCAGAAATTTAAATAAAGTATCTCTGAAATTTTAAGCCAGTAGAATTCATGAAACTATCGAGAAGTGTAGTCTCATGTCCAGAATACACTGAAGTTCTTATATCTCAGTATCTATTTGGTCATGTTTCTATCTCATGTACATTAATTTAGTTCTGTGTTTCATTTTTTCCTGGTGAAAGCACAATGGCCTCATATCTTTGAGGCTGAATGTTGTGGCTGCTCTCATACATGCCACAAAAACACATGACACATCTTTGATTTCATTTGTGTTTATCTTCTGACTAGTTTTCTGGAATTTAGAAATTTCAGCCTCCTTTGATCATTCTGATATTGATACATATAGAAAAATATTAGCGGTGGCCACGGTTGGTATACAGAAATGAGTATGCACCTCTCCTTAACCTGCAAGTTTCTAAGACAAGTTGGCTTTGCCTTAGCAAGAACATGCAGACACCTTACGCCACCTGAACTCAATGCTGCTGTTCACGGAGTGTGTGCTGGACCTGACGGCTGTGCGCGGGGGAGCCCGGAGCTCTGCGCATCCGCCGTCTCTGTGTACCAGATCCAGGAGAGTGCGGTGGTGGACCAGATCAGCCAGCTGAGCAAGGACTGGGGGTAGGTGGCCCCTGCTGTCCATTTCCTTCCTTCCTTCCTGCCCTCCATACACTGGTGTCCAAGCTGGAAGCCTCGCCACCCACTGCAGGTCACGTCTGGTTAGCACAAGTGTCAAGGAAATAACTCAGAGAATTATGAGTTATTTCAGTGCTCAATTTCACTATGTGAGCCAAGACCAGAGGTTCTGCAGTCTTGATTTTAAAGACGCTTGATTATAAAGAGATAGTACTCTTATCTGAGTGTGCCCCTGTTGTTAGAAGTACATTTTTTTCCACGCCGACCCTTCTTTCAGGAGTCCTTTGTGCACTAAGAGTGTCAGGGTGGGTTGAGATGGGGCCTGGCCTGTTGGTTTGCAGGCTAACACTGTGCTTGCTGTCTCTGGGCCAGGCGGGTAGAGCAGCTGGTGTTGCACATGAAAGCTGCACAACTCCTGGCAGCCTCTCTGCATCTCGCCAAAGAGCAGATCAAGTCCGGGAAGCTGAGCCCGTCCTCGGGTGTGAAGCAAGGTAGGCAGGGGCATGATGAGCTCCTGGGGGCCCAGCAGTCCTCTCCCTTGCACTGAGAAAGGAGTTTTTGATGAGGGGTCACTGTGTTATTAAGTCTTCTTCAATGGGAAAAGATGCTGGCTTCTCTGTTTTTAACACAGAGCATTCAGGTGCTTTGTTGTCAATCCTCTCTTGAATGAGAGAGAGGACATAGGAAAGAATGATCTCCAGGCACTTTTCTCAGTGATCATTTTGTGTCGCTTGCCTTAAGTTAGCAGGAAAGTTGCATGTCACCATGACTCTGTTTCTGAAAGAAAACTGAATTTTTATTTCAACTTTTTTCCAGTTGTCAAAAATCTGAATGAACGATACAAATTCTGCATTAGCATGTGCAAGAAACTGACAGAAAAGCTGAATCGCTTCTTCTCTGACAAACAGAGATTTATTGATGAAATCAACAGTGTAACTGCAGAGAAACTCATCTATAATTGTGCTGTAGAAATGGTAACCCTTTTTAAGGTGTAATATTGTACAGTAATAGTTTTGGTGATTAAGAGCATCTTTTGAATTGCACACGTCTTTTAACATCATCCTTTTAAGCAGAGTTTATGCAGCACCACTCCCAAGTCCCAGGTGTTATGGTACGTCTTCCGGAAGGAGTATTTGGACTGAATTAACATGCAGCAAACATAAGCTGTGTTGGTTACCACTTTGGGTATTAATAAAAGTTTACCATACCGCTTTAAAAATTGCTAACATTAGGCATGATCTAATCTTTTGATAGTCTGTATCTAAAAACTTTTGCTGGATCTTTTCTTCATTTCCCCTTGTTTAAGAAATTTGGCTTAAAATGTTAGAAAAAAATTCTGCTCTTTTACCCTATCTTCAAAATTCATGTGCTCAGATTCCACAACTGACCTCAGTACAAACAAGTTTAACTTGTTTGTTATTCGTAGAAATAATTTGTATTCTGTATCTCAAAAGGAAAATTGCCTGAGGTAAGCATGAAATTAGGGGCTGTTAAGTAATTCAGTGGGGGAAGAACTTAATTATTGACCAACTTTATGATTTTTACCATACTAACACAATTGACCTTCCTTCTTGGCCCCAGATTTACTTGAACTCTGAATTGTACTGTTATATTATCCCCTTGGCATTTTTTGAAAGTCATCATAATAAAAAGTTATATGAAAATAAGTTTGCAATATAAGCTATTGATGAGAATAATATATATTATATTGCTATAAACTATTGACATGAATAATAATACGCACTGTATCATTTTGTACCAAATAAAGAGTTCTTAGGACAGGTTTTCTCTTAAAATTTGTGCCAGGACTGATATCCTGTTGTGAGGAGTGACAGTACTGCTGTCTCTGCTGATGACAGGGCTGCGTGCCTCCAGCAGATCTCTCCTGGGCCCTGGCTGCCGAGCAGCTTGGGGTCACTCACCTTACATGTAGTTCTTTCTTTCTCCCTCTGTGTCAGGACTTTGATTTTCCACATCCATTTTATTTATCTTATTGTAAGTGGCTTTGCTTTTTGACAGAGACAGCATACTGACAGGTAAAATAGCACACTGGATCCCTTACAGACTCAGAGACGAATGATTAAAGAGAAAATTAGGATGCTGTTGGGAAAACAAAACGCTTATAACCCTGTGAATTACACTGAGGAGGCCCTGCCCTCCTCTCCCACTGCCCAGCTCACTCCTGCTTCTCGTGACTTAGCCTCAGTGTCACTTCCTGGAGGCTCTCCTCACCTTCCCCTCCCTGATAGTCTGGTTAGGTGCTCCTTGAGTGTAGTCCACTGGGTACCATTCAGGGCTTCCTCCTGTGATACCATGTGGCCCTTGGAGGACAGCCCACACCTTACCTGGACTGTGAGCTCGCCTTCATCGTATGTCCACTGCCCCGTAAATCCAAGAGGTGCCCAGTAAACATCTCTGAGTGAATAAATTCCACACACCAGGAAGTCCTTTAACTGAAAGAATCAGCTGATAAATGGCTTTTAACATCATTTAATTATTTCATTGTAACAAAATCTGCTTTAATGCAATGCCAGGTTACTAGTATGGAAGTGTATATTAAAGTAAACTTTTTATTGAAGTTAGATATGAGCCAGTTGAGAAGTGTTAAACCTTAGGAGTTTTGAGTCTCTGAGTTCAAGAAGGTTATGTTTGAATGCAGAGTTAGTAACTCTTTTTGTCAAGAAGCTTTTCCTTTATATCACTCACCCAGTAAGTTATATCATTTTGTCAAAATATATTAATTTTAGAGAGATTTCATGTAAAGCTACGTTGTGCACATGGCTTCATATTTTCTTGGAAAAACTGAAAACTTTCTTACCTTTTTTCTCTTGTTCCAGGTTCAAGCCGCAGCCTTGGATGAAATGTTTCAGCAGACTGAAGATATTGTTTATCGCTACCATAAGGCAGCCCTTCTTCTGGAGGGCTTAACTAAGATTCTTCAGGACCCAGGAGACATTGAAAACATCCACAGATGTGAGTTAACTTGGAAAGCAGTGTGTTTGCTGATTGCATCTCCTTGTCTTCTCCTGGCACAGCAGGAAGACCCTGGGGTGTGCAGTGCCCTGCCCGAGGGGGTTGCATCTTGGTTTCCCAATCTTGGGCTAGTCACATCCCCCTTCCGTGGCCTCAGTTTCCTCTTCTGTGAGATGAGGGACAAGGCCTGCCTTGCAGAGCTGTTGTGAAGAGTAGATATGAGGCTTGTGAAGAGCAGATGAGGAGGTGGTGGGCCTCTTGGAGGAGGTGTGGTCATTCACATTCTTAAGAGCAACCAGGGACTGGTAGTTCTATACTTATTTACAGTTTTGAGCAAACTAGCTGTTAAAATTTACATGTTCTTCGTTTGACTTGTTAATCTAGTTTTTACATCGTGCAGCACTAAGCTAGACAATTACCAGGCAGAAAGAAGAAAAAGCACTAGGACTGTTAACTTTGGGGTAAAGATAGGACAGAAGTGAGGGTGGAGGTGGAGAGATTTTTTTCAGTGGTGATTCTTTCCTCAGTTTTGAAATATTAATGGTATTTATCATGGATTTTATTTCTAGATAAATCTAGTATTGAAAGAAGATTGTCAGCACTCTGCTATAGCACCTCAGCCTTGTGAGCAGCAGCAGGCCTGCCCCCAGGTCCAGCGGTGGGTGTCAGGTGATGCCATTGGGAGCACAGCTTGGGTCCTGTCACCCCACTCTTATGTGGTGACTACCAAAGAGCACGCAGTGGTTTCACAAAGGAAAACCAATCCCAGAACTACATATTGTAGGAGGTCTGCCTAACCACAGAAGCCACCCCTTCCCTTTCTCTTTATAGAAGCAGATGCAAAAGTGTTCCACTGGGCTTTCGGTTTGATTTCGGTAAATAAACATACCTTAGAACTAGAGGCACCAGTATGGTTACTGTTAAGGAGAGTTAGCATGAAGTGATGAGTGGCTCTTTGTACTAGCCACCAGAGCACAGTGTGGGACTCCTCGTATTCACTGAGATGTGAAGTAAAAGCCCCATCTCCTCCGGGCAGTTCAGTTCTCGGGGTGAGTTTGTCTGAGTCTGAGCATGCACCCATAAACAGCTCAGGAAGAAATAGCTTAAGAAGGAGTGAAAGATGACTCTTGGAAGATATTGTGAAATCTTCAATTTGAGCTAACATGGACGTATATTAATAATCTTCCAAAAGCTTTCATATTGCACTAATTTATTAAAACAACTGTATTGGATTTTGCAATTTTAAACTAACTGAGGCACAATGGACTTGTTTAGAGTATTTTACTTGATTATATATGCGTACCCTTTCCAGAATTCACATATAATCTCTCGTGGACTTTTCAGTGGTAAAGACTTGTGTTTTATGAGCCTCTGCATTTTCTTAACCTTTTCATCTACGCCTACAGGTTTTCTCTCACTGATGTTTTTAGGTTGCTGGTTGTCTGCTTTAGTTTGCATTTTTTACTGTGCATGCATAATATGCATTCATGCCTGTGGCCGCTAGGTTTATTCGGGCAGCACTGGAACAAGTGGCAGGCCAGAGACACACTCGAGAATTGCAGTAGGGCCAAACAGAGTTGGTGACCTCTAGGCTTTTTAGTGATGTGGAGTTTTACATGAAGTCAGTGAAAAATGAGGTTTGTTTTCTCTTAGGATAAGGGGCGGCTCTCTCCAGCCCGTGTGCATTTTCCTGTTAATCCCGGCAGTCCACCGGGGAGCTAGTCATGGAGAATGTGGGCCCTTAACGTCCCTCCAGAAACGGTGCCCACGCGGTCGATGATTTGGTTTCTTTGACTTACATGCTTGGATACTTGAACAAACCATTCTCCAGTTTTAATCCTCTTAGATGATGTCATCTAAACTTGGACAAATTGCACAGAAGCTCTTTGGCATTAATCTAATTTCGTGTACTGATAAAAACAAGGTTTTCCTTTACTTTGACAAAGTAATGTAATTTTTACCTTATTTATCTGTATAAAATTCCAGCAGTTAATTTGAACATTTATTTATATGATGTTTGTATTTTTAGGTCTTTAATACGGTGTTTCTACCTCTCATTTGTAACTGCATGCATTACTCATGAAACTAGGTAAAACTCACTGAATTGTGTAGTAGCCTTTTTATTATTGCCTGTACAGATGTATACTAAGATAAATAAAACTGACCAGATGTTTGTAGGACAAAGCTGGGTCCCTGTGACATGGCTTGTCAGACCAACTCCTTCCTCAGTGAGTTTGGAGGCTGGGTGGTTAACGCACATTGCCCCAGGACTTCAGGTTGTGGTGATAGTTCTGCAGGCTATGGGAGCAGGGCTGTGCTGCCCCCTCCCCCAGCAGGGTGACAAGCACCATTACCGTTGATGCTCTAGTTTGTACCACTGTTTTGAGTGTAAAGGGCAGTTTCTTGTATGTTCTCTCAGTTACCACCTAGGTTATCTCAGTTGATCCTCTAAAGGGAGTGGGTGCATTCTGGCCCCTCCTCCCCTTTCCTGTTTGTTTTAAACACAGGATGGAATGAGTTCACAGTGAGGAAATGCTTGGTCTGCCGTCAGTACCTAGGGAGTGGTCTCCAAGTGCATTCTTCTTGTGCGAGAAAAGTCAGGTGGTAGGTGGTGTATGTGTGAAACTCTGTGGTCTGAACAGCAGAAAACAAACTGTAAATGCAGGAATAATGATTCTGATTATATTTCCATTATCAAGGCCAATTGTTTTAAGAGATTTTGCCTTGATTATAGCAATAATAAACAAATGCTTTATGTTTCCATGTGTATCTTTTGATTTTTCTATCATCTGTTTCATGAAATGGAAATGGACCAGTCCATACATTCATGGATTGACGTCTGGAAAGTTCTGGACCGTACAAATCCAAGTAGAGGAGTAATCCGTGAATGTGCTAGCTGGCTGTTCCTGTTGTAAGGATTTGCCTGAGCTGGGCCTACGCTGGGCCTGAGGGATGATGCCCACACCCCTTCTCCTCAAGAGGAAGAGCCAGAGTGCCCTTCTGTCGTTCCACCCTCCCTGGGGTCGAGAAGAGGAGGCTGGAGAAAAGGTTACTGTTTGGGCTGGGTTACTGTTACTGTCCCCACAAGTAACAGGAGGGGAGTCGAGCTGGACACCTTGGATGTGAAGTTGTTACTTGGCTCTAGAAGGCCGGTGAGGTGATGAGGGGACTTGCACATGGGCCTTGGAGGAAGTCTTGCTGCTTCCGCCATAGCCTCTGCAAGCAGCCACCTGTTCTCAGTGGGACTGAGTGAACTTGTATGGTTCCAGGAGGCTACCTGCTGCTGGGGGAGCTTGGTGTCTTCCCTCCCTGACAGGCATCACCTGGAAGTGTCGTGTCTGCTCTGCACGCGAGGAGATGACTCTGGCTGTGCCCTGAGCCCCAAGTCTGCAGCCATAGAGGCTCCTGAGTGCTGCCTGAGTCTCCTTGTTTGTCCCAGCCCTGGCAGGAACACTGTCTGTGGGCAAGGGGTCACGATGGCCAGGTCCTCACACAAACAGAGGAGACTCATCACAGTGGCCCACCTGGAAAAGCACTCACCACGGGAAATGACCAGTAGCCCCTAAAGTTTCAGCCTTTGTGGACAAGCAGGGCCAAACAGGTGAAGGGTCATAGTAGGCCAGTACCCAGACTGCTCTGGAGGAAGGGGCCAAGGCTTCAGGTCCCCTTCCCCAGGGCCTTGCTTGGCCAGTTAGTAATCTGCCATGTAAATCTTTGTTGTGGCAGTTAAGTGTGTCCTTTTTGAAGAGCCTTTGGAGTGGATCTGAGTGAGGTCACCGAGCCCTGGGCTTACTCTCATCCTCCCACTCCCAGGCTGTTGCATCTTGGATGTTCTCTGCCTCCTTGGACGCGGCTCTCTTGGTCTTGGACTCCCTCTTGCAACGGTGGCCCCTTGACACATTCCTTCCTCGCCTCTCCCTCCTAGAAATCTCCAGTCTGGAGGCTTCTGTGAGTGGCGGGGTAAAAAGTCCCTGGTACAGACTGGCTGAGGGTCCTAGTCTCTGGGCTCAGATGGGGGGTGGATCTGAGCCAGGCAGGGGGCCTCTGAGGGAGGCTGACGCTGGGGACCTTTCTTCAGTCACAGGCTATCTCATCATCATGTCTGGTGTTCAGAGATGTGAGTCCTCCGTGGACTCCGGACACTGAAGATGTGGAATAAAATATCATTTCTCAGACCAGCTGACCTTGAGCACATGTCAACATTTAAGAAGTCGCTCACAGAGGAGCCAGCTTGTGACCAGAGCGTGTCAGTCCAGAGAGGATATGAAAACTGGGGGATTCTTGGGAACAGATGCTTGTTACGTAAGGGGCTTGTTTACTTCCACATGGGTCCCAGCTTCCTTCCACATGGTCACGAACACATCATCTGCTCTGCAACGTCCTGTCCAGGAGGCTGGACAGGATGCCCCGTGGTGCCCACTTGCTCCATTCAGGACTGAATGGCCAGCACCTTCGGCAGCTACTCAGCCCTGCTGCTGAGCTGCAAAGCATCCAGACGACACCTGAAATTTGAATATCACATAACTTCCATGTCACAAAATCTCTCTCTTTTTTTAATATCCACTTTAAATGTAAGAACCAGTCTTAATCTCCAGGCTGTTGTGTGTGTTCCTGGTGCTCAGGTGAAGCACAGAAGAGCCTGGCGTTGAGGTGCGCATGGTGGCGGGGACAGGCCCCTGGGGACATGTGCCCCCCTACTCATGTGTCAGTTAACCCGGATGTGGACGGTCCACGTCCGGGCCAGCAGCACAGCCATGATGACAATTTCAACCTTAAACATTTCATTGGACGGTTAGTAAATACACAGTATGCACAGTTTGCATGATTATTAGTTTTCGAGCATCTGGAGACACTTATCTTTCTGGTCCTTTGACAAATGAGGTCCCTTTCACTCGTGCTATGTGGCCTTGGGCGGATCCCTCGCCTTCTTGCAGCTTTGCTTTTCCATCCAGTGAAGAAGATCACAGGGGCACCTACTCGTACGGTCCTGGTGGGGAAAACGCCCCGCAAATAGAGAAGGGCGCTGAAGAGCCTGAGGAAAACCTAGGAGCAGGGGCTTACAGGCCTATGCAGGTACCTATTCAGCCCTGCTCCCCAGAAGCCCAGCTCACTTCTGAGAAGAGCAGGAAGGCAAGTCCTGGGCTCCCTTCCTCCAGAGAAGCTACCCCGAAGACCCCTGGGCCCCTCCAGGGGCTTGTGAGATCAGCCTTTCTCTTGAGGGTAGTGGGGCATGGCATCCCCAAGGAGAGACAAAAGGGTCTCCAGGGGAAAGGCTGCTCCAGGTCTCCCCCTGACTTCTGCCTCCAGGGGCCTTCATGCTCCTGTATTGAGGACAGCCCTGCAGGGCTTCTGTGGGTCAGAATGGCCAAGCCTCCAGCCAACAGGGTGCAGAAGGAACAACTCTGAGTTGCTGTACACTTGGATTTAGGGGTGACTCCCTGGAGTGGAGGGAGGAGGGGTCTTTGTGAGGCAGGGTCTAGGGGAGGCATCACCTCTTCTGTGAGGTGTGTCCTAGGCCAGAGGCTGATGGATAAATTTCAAGAAACTGCAATGTTTGACTTCAAAGTTGGTCTCTTCTACTTACGCACCTGCCATGCTGGGACTGCAGCGATGCGAGGCTTGACTGCTCTCACGAGGCATACCTTTCAGACAGGACCAATAACCACATGGTGAGTGCAGGGAATGCCATAAAAGAGAGGGACAGTGTCATTGCTGTGGGCGGGCTCACGGTGGGGGTGATGGAGCCAAAGTCAGGAAAGATGAGTAGCCATTGCCCAGGTTAAGGAAGGAGGGGAGGGTGTTCTGAGAGCAGGACTAGCCTGTGCAAAGGCCCTGTGGCAGGAAACCTGCCTTAATGGAGACAGTGACAAGACAGCAGTCCTCTGACCCAGCACCATGTGCTTTTTGTAGCACAGTAACCAGTTTCTGAAATTACCCTGTTTATGCTTTTACTTGTGATTCTGCTCACCTCACTAAAGTGTCATCTCTCTAAAGCCAGGAATCTATCTTGTTAATAATGCACCTAGTTCCTAGAACATTTCTTGGCAAAGAGCAGGTGCTCAAAACATTTGTGGAAAATGATGGTGGCATTTATGATTTTGGTGGTGGTGATGTTGCTGCTGGTGGTTATGGTAGTGACAGTGGCGATGTCCACATTCCAGGCAGATAGACACCGTGTGTCTATCTGGATGTCGTCACACATCCAGCAACTTCTACGTGAGCATGTATAGATCTCACAGGGCCTGGGAGGGGACTGAAGTTGCTTGCTGACTCTCACAGTGGTCAGTGCCCACATCAGGATCTGCCTCAGGCAGGCTCCCTGGAGCCCACTCCCTGACACACCCCCATAAGATGCAGATATAGCAATGACTCTGCTTGGGCACAGGGACTCTCTTACGCACCTCTTTGCACATGTGAGTGCATCCATCTTGTGATGGACACAGGCTCTCGTCACCGGCCCTGCCTGACCAGAGGTCAGTGCATTGGGTCAAAGTGTGCAGCTAGGAAGGCTGGGGAGGCCCCCTCAGAGCCGTGGGAAGGTTTGACACAGGCAGGTGGCCTGATTGCACTGGCAGCTTGGAGAAAAGATGGGAAGCGGCATAAGTGGACACAGGGACACCCCCTGAAATGTCTTCAGAGGAGAAAGTGCCTGGTTTCTAGAGACAGGGAGGAGCTAAAACCCGTGTGACTTGGAGATGAACAGGATGGGGCTGTATCCAGGAGGGTTCTCTGTTGCTAGGAATTGTGTATGAGTTTGTTTTTGCTGTGTAACAAAACCACTCCAAGAGCAGTAGCTTCACACAGTGAACACACCTGATTCTCACAGTTCCGTGGTCCAGCTGAATGGCTCTGGTTGGCTTTGCCCGGCTGGTGCTCAGTGGCCGGGGGGCCCCACCTGTGTTTGTGGGTTTGCTTGACGTTCTGCTGTCGACTGCTGGCCCAACCCCATTCAGGAGTGCCTGGCGTCAGAGGACGAGCCCCGGACACTCACTCCTCAGCCCTGACTAGGATCTGTCAGTGTCCCGTTGGCCGAGTCCAGGTCAACGTGGGAAGTAGAGTACACCTCGGGGAGCACAGCCCTGTGCACCCGGGGGTTGAGGGGCAGCAGAGTCCTTGCAGCTGCCATGCATAGAAAGGAATCCAGCTGGTTTAACCAGGATGGAATTGGTAAAACACGAATATTTGTAAGAAGAATCTTGGGGAGGCCTGGGAATAGGATCAGAGCTTAGGACATGCAGAATGGACGTCATTGCACCGCTGTGCCCCTCGTCCACTGCTGCTCTGGGGGCTTGATCCTGTGGTGACTCCACCTCGTGTGCAGAGAAGACCAAGGGCCACTTTGCACCTCCTGGGTCACACAAAGACCCTGTTTGCAAGGCAGGTAGAGCTCGGGCCCAGTCATTGCCTTTGCATGGGTTGGAGAGGTCAAGGGTAAGGATCTACACAGAAATGTGGGTGGTGTCCTAAGGGGTCAGGGCCTAGAAGAAGGGAGACCTGGAAATCCGATGTGAGGGGGTCTGGGGGTGGCCCATGCTGATGACCAAGGGAGCAGGCACACCGCGTTGCGTTTCATGTCAGTGGCCACCAGGGGGAGCGCCAGGCAAACCAGGTGACAGATGACTCATCCAGAGGTGGACCAGCCTTATTTCCAGACCCCGGTGCTGGCCTTGGCACCAGAAGCCACAACCAGCGGCCCAAATGCCCAGCGTGCAGCAGCCCCGCTGCTGACCTCCAGGCTGGCTCTCAAGAGGACCACAGCAGCAAGCATCCAGGGTGGAGTGGTCACCAGGTCAGCACCCCACCTCCTGTGGGCTCCCCTTTTCTGTCTCATGCCCCCTGGACACTTCCCAGCCAAATCCTGCACGGAAGCTCGGCTCCTCACTGCGAGGGCCACCTCTCTCAGTGTCTGAGAACTGACCGGTCCCGTTTCCCTGTGGATGATGATGATTCTTTTTATAAGTACTTTGTGTCTGTTGCAGAAATCCTTACAAAGAACAAACTTTCCATCATCTCAGAGATTATATTAACATTTGGTTCGTCCACTCAGATGACCTCCCTGTGTAAACAACATCTATTATAAAAATGCAGTTATAGAAATTATACTGTTTAAAAACTTGTGTATAAAGGTATTATGCACAGCTGCCCTTTTCAGGATCTGAAGCCTTTTCTCAAGTGGCTGCACCTTCATTTATCTCACTGGTCCCAACCTGAAGGGCCTGAGGGCTGTTCTGATCTGTGCTGTTCATCAGCAATGCTGCAGTGAGGCTGCTGGCACCTGGCGGTACACTCCTTCAAGTTTCCTTGATAAATTCCTCTGCTGAAGCCACACCTGAGCCCATTGCCTCTTTCCCCAACTGTTCCAGCCCATGGTTTCTGGGGTATTCCACCCTGTTATCCCTTCTGTGGCTCTCAGGGTGCCCCTCATCAGCTGCACCCCACAGGAAACACTCCTACAGCTAGCAGACACTTAGCATGGATGCTCCATGTTTCTTCTTTAGGTAAGAGGAAATTCTCTCTGTGTGATGTGATAGCAATGGATACAGGTCATGATCCATGTGTCCAGACCCACAGGAGGTCAGTTCTGGGCTCTGAGTGGTGATGACGTGTCCATGGAGCTTCATCAATTGTGACAAATGTGCCTACCGATGGGGATGTTGCTGGTGCCTGTGTGGGGGCAGGGGATGCACAGGAAGTCCCTTACCTTCCCCCCACATTTGCTGTGCCCAAAACTGGTCTAAAATTAGCCTTAATTGTAAACAATGAAGTGTTTGGGGCATTCAGAAATAAATAAAAATACTTAACACTGTTCCTTCCACCCAGCTTTAGAAATTATGTACCCAGAAAGCCCTCGGTGCATTACCACCCCTCTCCTGGTCTATTCCTCTCTGTGCCGCCAAAGGTCACTGCTGTCCAGATTCGGCTTGTCATCATTCACCCGTGTCTCAGCAAGTCCAGCCTCGCTCACTTGAAGCCAGAGCTGGTTCACATCTGGACCTGCTTCCTCTGATCCGCTGCACCTGGAGCCTCCACCCTGCCCGCGGGCATGGCGGGGGCTAGCTCTGCCCTTTGTCCACCCCAGCACCAGCAACTGGAAAGGGGGATCAGTAGATGGTGCTCATGTGTTTGCTGCATTCCTGGGTCCATGTGGATGGGCTTTTTAAAAAAAAATTTGTTGTGTTAAAACCTGCACGACATGAAGTTTAGCATCTTCACGGTTTTCAAGTGCACAGTTCAGAGGCAGTAAGCACATGCACACTGTTGTACAGTCACCACCACCACCATCTCCAGAACTTTCTCTTCCCAAACTGAATCTCTGTCCCCGTTACACCCTCACTCCACACCCCTCCCCATCCTCCTTCCCGTCTCTGGAATCGTAGTCTGTCGTCCTGACTGACGTCATTCAGCACAGTGCTTTCCAGGCTCATCCACGCTGGAGCAGGGGTCAGGATTGCCTCCCTGTTTAAAGCTGAGTTAGTGTAGCAGTGGTGCAGTGCTTTTGACCAGGCCATGCTCCTGTAGCAGCTCTATGGTCCCGAGGGCAGCTGTCGACCCCTCCCCCAGCAACTCCAGCATGGACTCAGGGAAGTCTGCGTGTGTGCCAGTCCAGGAATTACCAACTCTCCAGCCCCTGCAGGGGGTCCCAGAGTCTGAAATGCCCCCTCCCCTTGGGCTCCAGCTGTCCTTCCTGTGTGCATTCTGGCTTTTCACCCATGGAGACTTCACTCAGAGTTGAGGGAGAGAACTGACTCCCTCGTTTTCTCCAGCATCTCGCTGCCATAGAAACAGAAAACTAGAAAGTATAGCACTTGTAAGAATTGAGGAAGTCGTGAGCCTAACAGGGGCACTGTGGCCTTTCCCTCCTCCTGAATGCCCTCGAAGAATGGCGTCCCCACCCCTCCAAGCCCACTGAGGGGGGCCCAAAGAGAGATGGGGGTGCTTGCAAAGGGGCATCTCACACAGGGGACTTGTTGAACTACCCTCACCTGAGCTGATGGAACTGGAGAGACGGCTAGTCAGAGGACCCATTTAGGTCATGAGGATGTGAATTTCCTCCAGCTGACTGCGCTCTGAGGAAGCATAGACTCAGATCATCTTGCTGATACCCGGGGAGCCTCAGCCAGCTGAGGGGACCCACAGATGATGCTGTGGAGGGGTGGGGCAGGGGCAGAGAGGACTGGAAAAACCTTTCCTGGTAACTGGGTGGAGGCAGGAGCTGTGGGGACCCTGGATACCCACACAGGCTGCCAGGAGCACTAGTTAATGGTAAGTAGCAAAGACTCTGCCCTGGTTCACTCTCCTGCCAGCAACACTCCGTCTCCCTCACCACCACCCCCGCAGTGGACAGAGCCTCAGGGAATGTTGGACAGGAGCGAGCTAGAGCTGTCCTCTTCCTGGGGACATGGGCCAGAGCTGAGCTGTCACAGGCCGTGCACTGAGATCAAAGTGCTTAGTTAGCCTGGACGGAGCTTTGGGCACCGGAAATTGACCAGAAAGTGATGGGAGCCTCTTGGAATGTTTGAAGGGGTAGAAAATAAAGATCTGAGGAGGCCCAGCTGCAGCTGAACCGAAAACAAATTGAAAAGCCATTTTATATTCGTACTTCACTTGGTCCAAATTTTTGTGTAGAACTAAAAGCACGAGACTCTCCAAGGGGTGAGGAAAGAGCAAAGGACACATGTTGGGGGAGTGTGGAAAGTGATTCACCTGAATGTCAGGACAGAAGGGGGATTCCTCGAGGGCCTCCTGGGGCAGCAGAGGCACAGGCCAGCTTAGAGACAGAAACTCGGGATTTTGCTCTCCTCGCTTGTAGGAAAGTGTGCATCTGATTACAGAGCTGGGAGGAAGGGGACCATCGAGGCCATGCAGGGGAGAAGCGCTAACAGATCAACAGGAAAAGCAGGGAACAGGGACCATCAGACAGGAGAGAACACCACCAAGAGTGGGCGCTAAGGAAATAGGAAGAATATGATGGGAAGTTCCAGGAAGACGGTCAGGCGGGCATCTCGACTAACCTACTGTCCATCATTTACAAGAAATGCATAAAACAGCAGGATAAATTGCTGGAGGTAATGAGGTATGCAGACAGGTGCAAGCAAAAATAATGCAGGAACAGCTATATTCACATCAGATAAGGGGGCATTTATGGCTGAAATGTGAAGAGGAAAGGCAAAAATCATAAGGAGGGTCAGTCATAAAGTTGTATGAGCAAAGCAAAATGTGGTTAAATATACACAGCAGAAGTATTGTAAGGACAGTTGGATAAAAATACAGTTAACCATGAGAGGTTTTTATACACATTGCCTAGAGTTAGACCAAGTAAATAAAAAGGAATAGTGTCCAGAGATAATCAGTACATTTGATAGGTAAAGATTCTTACAGCTATGAACAGAAAACATATCTCTCATTTGTATGTCCCTGGCATGGCTACAAAGATTATGTGACCACAAACAAAGCCTGACCCAATACAGGAAAGCAGAGAAGAAAGCCGTATTTTTTTTTATCATAATCTGATAAAGTTTATCATAATCTGAGAAAGTTGTCAGTAACTAATAAAGATGTGACGGATATAATGTTAATTGCTTTGATAATAGGAAAGTGTGTTAATCACTCAGTCGTGTCCAACTCTTTGTGACCTGTAGCCTGCCAGGCTCCTCTGTGCATGGGATTCTCCAGGCAAGAATGCTGGAGTGGGTCCCTGATTAATAGGAAACACGCTTCTAAAAAACAGGCCATCAAGGAGGAAATTAAAAACTATTAGAAAGCAGTGAAAATAGGAATGTTACATTCTCCAGAACATAGCAAAACCACATTCAGTGGAAAATAAAATGACTTAAAAGCCATTTGTATTAAAATAGAAATACAAAAGACCAAGGACCTACTTTTTCAGTTTAAGTACAAAATAAAACTGCTTGCATGCTTAGTTGTGTCTGACTCTTTGCAACACCTTGGACTGTAGCCCACCATGTTCCTCTGTGGAGTGTGTTGCCATTCCCTTCTCCAGGGGATTTTCCTGGCCCAGGGATTGTACCTGGGTCTGCTGAATTGGCAGGTGAATCCTTTACTGTCTGAGCCACTGGGAAGCCCACAAAAGGAAAGTAGGAAGATGGAATTGATGAAGAACAGAAATGAATCAGAAACCTACCTGCACACTTCTCTTAGAAGGTACGTGGGGGCCTAGCCTTTGTGAACACTGATGAGCAAAACTGTGGCTCACCCGGACTTCCTTTCCTTGTGAATGAAAAATTAGTTACAGAACCACACAAGGCTAAGATTCAGAAAGGAGACATGATGACGGAGTCAGGAGAGGAAAGTGTTTTGAGGAAATGGGTGATGCCGAAGGGTGTGAACTTCTAAAGGAGGTTGAGGAATCAATGCCAGGTGAGGCCTGGCTCCATCACTCATGTGCTGTGTGACCTTAGGCCAATTACTTAGCCTTTCAGTGCTTCTGTTTCCTCATCTATGCTGCTGCTAAGTTACTTCAGTCATGTCCAACTCTGTGTGACCCCATAGATGGACGCCTACCAGGCTCCCCCATCCCTGGGATTCTCTAGGCAAGAACACTGGAGTGGGTTGCCATTTCCTTCTCCACTGCATGAAAGTGAAAAGTGAAAGGGGGGTCACTAAGAGTCAGACACTACTGAGCCTACCAGGCTCCTCCATCCATGGGATTTTCCAGTCAAGAGTACTAGAGTGGATGCCATTGCCTTCTCCATTCCTCATCTATAAAGTGGGCATAATAATTGTTCCTACCCCTTGGGCAGTTATGAGGATTAAATGGGCTCATATAGGGAATGTGTGCACTAAGATTATGAGGATTAAATGGGCTCATATAGGGAATGTGTGCACTAAGCCTCTCGAAGGGCTCAGATTAAATGATAAAATACTGCAAATCTATATGAACCATGCAGGATGGGAGAGAGCCTGCCTCGTTCAAACTAAATCATATTTCTTGGCTGTGAAGACACTCATCATAATCAGAGATACCATAAATCCAGTCCCTGGACAAAAGACAGATCGAGGAAAATGGTACTAGTGACCCACCGGCTGTCACAGCGGAAGCTCCTAAACATGAACAAGGGAAACACAGAACAGAAGTGCCCTGGGAGGCAGCTCGGGGCACATGTGTGAGACCCCCCAGCACGGGGTCGGGGAACAGCTGAGAAATGAGGACACAGGGCACCGGCAGCCCCAATTGGACCATGGCCCAGACAGCCTGCTGGCCTCCGGGGACCGCCATCAGTCAACAAGCAGGAGATCAGAAATGCCAGCATTCCTGGGAGTCTGTTACAAAGAAACAAAAACACCAGTAAGTTCAAGGAGGCTTCTGGAGCATTGGTCAAAGCTGGTGGCTTCCCTCAGCAGGGAGCATTCTGGTCCCGTCACATCAGACTTTGTGGATATTAGTGCTGAACAGCTACGAGAGGGGACAGAGTGGACCCCGTTGTCTCCTGCCTGGACAGTGGAGAATTGTGCCCACCACTCAGAGGCAACACAACAACACAGGGAATCAGAACCCGTGTTCCGTGAGACCCTGTCTTAAAAACGGGACAGCCGCCAGTGTGTCTTGCACATTTAACTTTATCAGATGTTATCTAAGGATTAGGACAAATTCCATGACATGCTGGAATTTGCAGGGCACTGATGAGGGGAGAGGTGAGCCGGGTTCAGTGGGAAAGGAACCGGTGTCTCAAAAACCAGTCACCACATTTGTGCAGGTTCACAAGACACTATCTGTGGGATCATCATGCAGAAATAAACAGATACTTGCCCCTTTTAGAGTAATTATTAAACTTGGTGTGCAATGAGGTGCACTCTATGTGTTCATCAGTAGTCAGGGTGCGGCTTCCCACACTCAGAGGAGCAGGAGTGCCAGGCGGGCCGCAGCCTGCCCTCCAGCGGATGTGCAGGGACTCCGGGCAGGGTTTGGGCCAGGTGCCCAGTTCACTGTGACTTGCACTTTGCTGCTGCAGGCTGGCGCTAGCCCTGGGCTGCCCTTGGTTCAGGCTCAGCCCTGGCTTCCTGGATACTGCCTTGGAGTCTGCAGGGTATGAAGTCCAGGGCCAGGTGACAGTGGGGCACCTTGACAGCACCCCTTTGGGGGAGCTGCCTGCCTGCTCCCACTGCCTCCCAGGGTTGCAAACCTGTACCTTCTCTGACCCAAGTCTCAGCCCTCAGAGTGGATAGAAGGTCCTTCCTGCATTTTCCTGGACATGCAGCCAGCCTCTCTCACCTTGCTGCTCCCAGGAGAGGCTGTGTAAACAGTCACTGAAATCCCAGTGTCCTCTAGTGGCTCAGTGTCCAGCTGCTGACTGGAGGAACCCACGACAGGGAACCCTCAGGTCAGAAATGGAGTGCTGTTGGGCAAAGTCAAGTCCACCCTACCCCACGCACCCTGGCACTCTCACTCCCTTCAGGCCCTGGCAGTCAGCCCTCTAGGTCAGTGAGTCCCACACTGCACCGCATCTGGAAGTTTATATAGCAGGTGTACAGCTGGATTTCAGTGGACTCTGATGCACTGGAAGCCCAGGGTCTTAACCACTGGACTGCCAGGGAAGTCCCACGCTTCAACTTTTGATGTGGTCCACTTACCTTTTTTTTTTTTCTTCTTTGTCGCTTGTGCTTTTGGTTGTATATCTAAGAAACCATTGCCTAACATAAAGACATGAAGATTACTCCTGTGTTTTCCTGTAGTATGAAAGGCAAATATGGCTTAGATGGTAAAGAATCTGCCTGTAATGTGGGAGACCCAGGTTGGCTCTCTGGGTCAGGAAGATCCCCTAGAGAAGGGAATGGCAATCTACTCCAGTATTCTTGCCTGGTGAATTCCATGGACAGAAGAGTCTGGTATGCTACAGCCCACGGGGTCCCAAAGAGTTGGACATGACTGAACAACTAACATTTTCTTGTAGCTTTAGCTCTTACATTTAGGTGGATGATACATTTTGAGTTAATTTTTGCATATGGTGTGGGGCAAGGGTCCAAGTTCATCCTTTTGCATGTAGATATTCCATTGTGCAGTGCTATTTGTTGGAAAGACCATTCTCTCCTTGCTGAATTGTCTTGGCAGCCTTGTCAAAAGTCAGTTGGCTATATGTGTAACAGTTTATCTCTGGAGTCAGCTCTGTTCCATTGATCTATGCATGCATGGTAAGTTGCTTCAGTTTTTTATGAATCTTTGTTGGTCCCATGGACTGTAGCCCACCAGGCTCCTCTGTCCATGGGATTCTCCAGACAAGAATACTGGCTGCTAAGTCACTTCAGTCGTTTTCAACTCTGTGCGACCCCATAGACGGCAGCCTACCAGGCTCCCCGTCCCTGGGATTCTCCAGGCAAGAACACTGGAGTGGGTTGCCATTGCCTTCTCCAATGCATGAAAGTGCAAAGCGAAAGTGAAGTCGCTCCAGTCTTGTCCGACTCTTAGCAACCCCATGGACTGCAGCCTTCCAGGCTCCTCCATCCATGGGATTTTCCAGGCAAGTGTACTGGAGTGGGGTGCCATTGCCTTCTCCAGGGGATCTTTCTGACCCAGGGGTGGAACCCATGTCTCCATCCATGGGATTCTCCAGACAAGAATACTGGAGTGGGTGCCATCTCCTTCTCCAGGGGATCTTCCTGACCCAGGGATGGAACCCATGTCTCATGTCTCCTGCATTAGCAGGTGGATTCTTTACCACTAGCACCACCTGGGAAGCCCCTCCACTGATCTGAATGTTTGCTTTATGTCAGCACCACAATCTTCTTTTTTGGCTGCACCATGCACCATATTGGATCTAGTTCCCTGATCAGGGATCAAGCCTGTACCCCCTGCAATGGAAGCTCAGAGTCTTAACCACTGGACCCCCCAGGAAGTCCCAGCAGCATCACCATCTTGATCACTGCAGCTTTGTCATTGTTTTGAAATTGATTCTCTACCTTTGTTCTTCTTTTTCAGGATTGTTCTGTCTATTCTGGGTCCCTTGCATTTACATAGAAACTTTAAAGTCAGTTTTTATTCCTGAAAAAAAAACAAAAAAACAAAAACACCTGGGATTTTAACAGGAATTGTATTGACTCTGTAAATCAATTTGGAGAGTATTGTCACGTTAGTGTTACATCTTCTGATCCATGACCTGTGATTTCATTTATTTAGACATTTAGTTTTTTTTTAACAAAGTGTGGCAGTTTTCAGTGTATAACTCTTGCACTTCTTTTTTGAATTTACATTGGCTTCTCCTCTTCAGTGCTGCTGTACAGGGAACTGATCCTGCTGGTTGGCCTCTTCCCAGCTGTTCCTCCCTGGCACCCTTCCTCTTTCTATCTAGTTACTTGGAACCAGATCCCCAGGTTGGTTGGAACCAGCTGTGTACTGAGAACCAGAACGTTCAGAAGGAGGGCAGGAGGGCTCCACCATGAGGAACAGGCACGGATATGTCACTTCCCATTGAGGTTGCTTTGGCTGCATATCTCTTCCAGGGAGATGGCTTGGACTGGGTGAGTCAGCCTGGGCTTTGATGGGTCCAAAGGCTGGTTCCGCCACCTGTGAGTGATGGAAACTTGGACCAACGTTCTTCAAGCCTCCTTTCCCTCTTTATAAAATGGGGGTGGTGGTGACACCTTCCTGTAGAATTGTCATCAGAGGCCCCATGTGTCCAGTCTCAGCACAAAGTGACTGCTGCCTGAGTGGTGGTGTGATGACCACAGGCAGCTCGAGTCTGCGATGTGTCCCTGGAATAACGCCTCACATCACGCCTGCCGTTACCTAACAACTTCACGCTTGCCTCCAAAGACCTTGTACTCATCCCTTAGAACAATTTCTCAGGTTTTATGCCCTCAGCCTAGCTTCTTGACCACTTGAAACATGTGAACTGAATTCTGTGCCTCGGACCAATGTAAAATCTCTTTCTTATTCACATCATTACCATCAATCTTCCCAGGAGTTCCAAAATATAGTTACATACATACATAGTTTACAGAATATAGGTTTGTAAATGCATATATATATGTATATATCTGTAACATATAGCAGGTATTAAAAATAAATAATATTATTTCCTTATAGCAACTTCTTAAAAGAATAAACACAGAGATCAAAGGGAACTCTTCCCAGTCACTGGTGAGTCAGTGGTTCTCCACCTTTACCTGGATGCCTCAGAATCCCTTGGAGTCCTCAGAATCACTGGGAGGCCTTTTTAGTTTAGTCACTCAGTCATGTCCGACTCTTTGCAGCCCCATGAACTGCAACCCACCAGGATTTCCTGTCCATCACCAATTCCCGGAGCTTGCTCAAACTCATGTCCATCAAGTCAGTGATGCCATCCAACCATCTCATCCTCTGTCGTTCCCTTTTCCTCCCGCCTTCAGTCTTTCCCAGCATCAGGGTCTTTTCCAATGAGTCAGTTCTTCACATCAGGTGGCCAAAAGAGTGTACTTTCAGCTTCAGCATCTGTCCTTCCAATGAATATTCAGGACTGATTTCCTTTAGGATTAACTGGTTGGATCTCCTTGCAGTCCCAGGGGCTCTCCAAAATCTTCTCCAACACCATACTTCAAAAGTATCATTTCTTCAGTGCTCAGCTTTCTTTATGGTCCAATTCTCACATCCATACATGACTACTGGAAAAACCATAGCTTTGACTATATGTACAGACCTTGGTTGGCAAAGTAATGTCTCTGTTTTTTAATATGCTGTCTAGATTGGTCATAGCTTTCCTTCCAAGCAGCAAATGTCTTTTAATTTCATGGCTGCAGTTACCATCTGCAGTGATTTTGGAGCCCAAGAAGATAACGTCTGTCACTGTTTCCATTGTTTCCCCATCTATTTGCCATGAAGTGATGGGACCAGATGCCATGATCTTCATTTTTTGAATGTTGAGTTTTAAGCCAGCTTTTTCACTCTCCTCTTTTACTTTCATCAAGAGGCTCTTCAGTTCCTCTTTGCTTTCTGCCATAAGGTTGGTGTCATCTGCCTATCTGAGATTATTGATATTTCTCCCAGCAATCTTGATTACACTTTTGCTTTATCCAGTCCAGCATTTCTCATGATGTACTCTGCATATAATTTAAATAAGCAGGGTGACAATCTACAGCCTTGATGTACTCCTTTCCCAATTTGGAACCAGTCTGAGTTGTTCCATGTCCGGTTTTAACTGTTGCTTCTTGACCTGCATACAGATTTCTCAGGAGGCAGGTGGTGGTCTGGTATTCCCATCTTTTGAAGAATTTTCCACAGTTTGTGGTGATCCTCACAGTCAAAGGCTTTGGTGTCGTCAATAAAGCCAAGTCAGTCAGTCAGTTCAGTTGCTCAGTCATGTCCAACTCTTTGTGACCCCATGGACTGCAGCACACCAGGCTTCGCTGTCTATTACCAACTCCTGGAGCTTGCTCAGACTCATGTCCATTGAGTCAGTGATGCCATCCAACCATCCCATCCTCTGTTGTTCCCTTCAATAAAGCAGAAGTAGATGTTTTTCTGGAATTCTCTTGCTTTTTCTATGATCCAACAGATGTTGAAAATTTGGAGGCCTTGTAGCATCACCAGTGGCTGGGCCTCAGCCAGAGCTTCTGATTTTGTTGAGCAGGGGGCCTGAGAATCTGCACCCCCAACAGTTTCAATTCTTTTGTTAATAACACCTTATTAATAACTGTGATGACACATGACTTTGTTCCTGCCTCTGTGTGCCTGCTTTTGCTGTTCCAAGCCTCCCTGCTGTTCCTTCCCTAAATACCCTCCATTCAGTTCAGACTCTGTTTCCCATTCACCCACGTGGGAACTTCATCAGAAGCCCTGCAGCACCTTATGTATCTTGCAGCCATTGCTGCTGCTGCTAACTCGCTTCAGTTGTGTCCAACTCTGTGCAATCACATAGACAGCAGCCCACCAGGCTCCTCTGTCCCTGGGATCCTACAGGCAAGAACACTGGAGTGGGTTGACATTGCCTTCTCCAATGCATGAAAATGAAAGTGAAAAGTGAAAGTGAAGTTGCTCAGTCATGTCCGACTCTTAGCGACCTCATGGACTGTAGCCTACCAGGCTCCTCCGTCCATGGGATTCTCCAGGCAAGAATATTGGAGTGGGTTGCCATTTCCTTCTCTACTTGCAGCCACTACAGATTTCATATTACTTTGAAACACTCTCTGTTCACTTCATCACATCACTTACTTATTGAGCATTTACTCTGTGCCAGACAGTTTTAGGTGCTACGGACTCAGCAGTGAACAAAGAAAATTCTAGGTGGTGGACAACAGAATAAGTAGACAAATGGCCTGTCAGAGGCTGATATACCTTCTGGAGAAGAACAACGTGGAGGAAGAGGAGGAAGGGCAGTGACGAGGGTTGGTGGGCGGCGACACAGGGAGGGGCATTCCAGGTGGAGGGAGGGGGCAGACGATCAATCCAGGAGGGAGGTAGGGACACTTAGATGTGGTGAGGCTGGTGGGTGAGGGTGGCAGGCGGTACCTGTAGGAGGCCCAGAGCCTGAGGTGTGTGTAGGGGAGGTGTGGGCAGTGTTCAGATGCATTTTCCACACTGGCCTCAACTCCCCCACCCCACCCCTGAACAGACACCCAGCAAACACCTGTAATTAGGGAAAGGGGCTTCTCGAGCTCTCCTGCCCAAGTGTCTCTGGCCCCCATGTGACCACATTCGGGAGATTCCTGGCCATTGGTACCAGTTTGTGATCCTCTTCTCTGCTGTTCAACAGGAGGGCAGACCCACATACAGTGGGGCCTACTATAGACAGTTCCGGCCTGTGGCTCCCCAGGCTTGGCAATCTCGCATCCATGGGGCATCTTTAGGGAGTTGCGTGCACAATCACCATGACTGTACCCTGCCCCCTGCCCCCTGCCCTTATGTAACCAGGGCGGTGGGGAGAACAGCAGCTGGCACCTGCACTTGGGAAATCTGGAAGCTGTCAGGTCAGTCTAAATCAATCCGCAGCCCCTGGGCAAACACAGAGGCTCCTTTGGAAGGTTGGACCAGGCCCCACCCAAGCCTTGCGGACACATTCTTGCATTTCTGAACTGGACAAAATCAGACAGCCCAGTCCTAATCCCCTAAACTGGGAGCAGATTACAATGCCCCACGTTTGAAAGCTGTTTTGTTCTTGTTACGCAAACTTCCTGGGGAGGGACTCCCAGGACCAGGAGAAGGGTCCTTAAATGCATCACCTCTGAGCTGACACCCATTCCTGGAGCTCCATCCCTGGGAGAGCCTGTGTCGAAGGTAACCCTCTTCCCCTTCTCTTCTCCTTCTAGAGACCTCTAGCTTCAGCCTAGCGGGGAGTGGTCCACCCCTGCAGCTGGTCCTCCCACCCCCAGGAGCATTTTCTGAGTATCTAAGCCGAAGATCAGAAGCTCACGTCTGGCAGCTCCAGGGAGGTGGGGTGCCCTGGGGCCCTTGGAGCAGGGGGACCTGGGGACACCGGGTGAGGAGGCTTGATTCAGTCACCCGGAGGCAGAAGAGTCCTGTAGAGAGAGCATTTAATGTCTCTCAGCTTCACTTTCCTCGTCGGTCATGTGGACTATAGTGGTTCCTTCTTCGTGGGCACTCCTTCAGAGTGAGGGTATCTGTGAGGCTCAAAGGGGATGCTGACCCCTGCGGACACAGTGGCTCAGGCGAAGCCATGGTATATATATACCATGTATAATAATACATGCACATATACCATACGTATTGTGTATATGTGGTGCAGTGCTAAGTCACGTTAGTCATGTCCGACTCTTTGTGACCCTATGGACTGTAGCCCACCAGCCTCCTCTGTCCATGGGATTCTCCAGGCAAGAATACTGGAGTGGGTTGCCATGTCCTTCTCCAGGAGATCTTGTGCACTTAGGGATCAAACCTGCATCTCTTATATCTCCTACATTGGCAGGCAGGTTCTTTACCACGAGGGCCACCTGGGAAGCCCCATATAATGTCATTTTTTTTAAGTGGAAATAGCCTTACTTTGTTTTTTTCTGCCGTCAGAGATCACATTGTGTCTGAAAGTGGGTGGACATCTCTGGGAGGATAGCAGGAACTACTAGGGGAGAGGAAGAAGGGACACTTAACTTTTCTCTGTGTCCTTTCTGTATCTTTTACATTTCCTACCATGAGCATGTATTACCTATTCAAAAGTGAACAAACGTGCAGAATCTTAGGTCCCCAACCAGAGATCAAAACTGCACCCCCTGCAGTCCTGCAGTGGACACTCGGACAGCCAGGGAATCCCCCAAATTAACAAACGTTTTTGAAAATGCAAATTCGCTGCAGAAAGGTGAAGCCCTTCAGAAAAATGCAAGCAAAGATCACCTCTAATCCACCACCCCCTACCCCCTACCACCCACCCCCCACCCCACCACCAGAAGATCGCTACTCCAGGGCCTGCCCCACGGGTTCTTGCACGTGCACACATGCCTGGCATATCTGCTGTCTGAAGCCTGTTCTGTTTCTTACTCCTCGTGCCCGGGACAAGGCCAACAGTTTAAAGACCCAGCCAGCCTGGGTCTGTCTGGGGAGAAGCCACCAGTGCTTTTGAGAATGAGGCTCAGTCAGAAAGGTGGGGCGTGTGTCCTGATGCTGGGTTTCCTTTACTCTGTGTGGGTGTGGAGTCACCACCTGGGTCCTTTAATCTGATCTGGAGACTGGCCTGGTCGTGTGTGCCTGGAGAGCACCTGGAGGGTTTGCCTGGGAGTGTCAAAAGCTCTGCACATATATAAAGGTGGGTGTGGGGCTTGAGAGATGCCAAGAAGGACCTGCCCCCAGCACATTGCCAAGACCCCACGGTGAGCAAGTGTAGACAGTCTTAGGACTCCAGGTCACTGCTGCCGGGTCCCCAGTGTGAGGGTCCGTCATCTGCTGGTGGGCAGGGGTAGCCTGCCAACCAGGACAGTCCAGACTGTGGGGTTAGGGAGCTGAAAAGGCAAAAGGATGCACTTCCCAGTGACCCCAGGGAGATCTTCATCCTATAAAATCAGCAGCAAGGGTGGGTGGCGGCAGAAGGGCGCTCTCCTCCATGGTGCAAGGAGCTCTCCATTCCCAGGTACCATGAGCGCAATCAGCGAGGTGGTGCAGCGAGCCAGAGCTGCCTTCAACTCGGGTCGGACGCGCCCGCTCCAGTTTCGCGTCCAGCAGCTGGAGGGGCTGCGGCGCCTGATCCGCGAGCGAGAGAAGGACCTCGTGGGCGCGCTGGCTGCGGACCTCCACAAGGTGCGCTGGCCGGACCGCCGGAGTCGCAGACTGCGTGCGCCCAGGACATCCGCTGCGCGTGGGGGGCGGGGGCGGAGGCGGATTGCTCCACCCCTTAACAGGGAAGCCACTTAGTCCCCCAAACACTCTGCGCGCCTCTGGGATGGGGCGCGCCCTCCTCTCCCTGCGCGCGAGGCTCTCCGGGTCCATGCGCCCTGTACAGGGCCAGAAGCTCTTTTCCACCGTCTGTTATCCCCGCTCCTGGCTTCACTCCCTTCTCCACCCAGCCCAGCGCATGAGGCCACCACTTTAACCATCTCCTGCTAACACGACACCCTTTCTGGCCTCTCTTTCCTCCATCTCTCAGCCCACGCGGAGCCCCGGATTCTCCACACCAAGAAACAGCCCAGTCTGGCCGCTCTGCTGGGGTCTACCCTCCCTCCCCATCCTTTCCGCTTTCTGAGCAAAATCAGACCCCTCCAGATTCTCAGCCCCTTCCCCTCACGGCCCCAAAGTCACCTGGACCTGCTTCCACCCTCCCGTCTTGCCTCGGAGGGGAGCAGAGAGGCTGGAGTCTACAAGCCTCTACTTCCTGGCCCTTTGCTACTGTATTCTTATTATTTTTTAATCTCTCAAGTTTTCTAACCTTAAGACAAAAACCAAAGGCAACAAAATCCAGTGGTTGACCTCACAACTTACATCTTGCTCTGCAAAGTCACAGTTCGAGAGAGAGCTGTTTATTACACCTTCTGCACTCCCTCTCTCCCCACCCTGAACACTGGCTTCCTCCCCCACCCCACGCCCTGCCATGGGCTGCCCAGTCCCTCCTCCCTGGCTTGGGGTCTCCTGGATTTCCTCCTGACTCTCTTTGGTCGCATCTTTCTTGTAGCCACTTTCTCAAGGTGGTCTTCTTAGGGCTCTGTCCTGGGTTCAAGTCTTGTTTTCATCTATAAGCCTTCCTGGACACCCTTCAGCTCTGTTCCCCTGGACTCACTTGTTTAATGGCTAAGTCATGTTAGACTCTTTGGGATCCCCATGCACTATAGTCCTCTAGACTCCCCTTCCATGAGATTTCCCAGGCAAGCATAGCAGAATGGGTTACCATTTCCTTCTCCAGGGGATCTTCCTGACCCAGAGATCAAGCCCATGTCTCCTGCATTGGCAGGCGGAATCTTTACCATTGAGCCACCAGGGAAGCACTCCCTGACTCACTAGGGACCCTCAAATCAGGTCTGAGGTCCCCTTGGGCACCTTGAACTCAACATGTCCAACCTGCCTGAGCCCCCAGCACTTGCAGAAAGGGGTCCTTGCAGCTCACCACCCAAAGGTTAATCCTCAGTCCCACCCCCTGTGCCTTCTTGGCGGGTGCTCTGGGCTGGGGATTCTGCAGTGAATGGCTCCCTTGCAGCTGAACAAGTCAAGTTCCAAATGGGCCCACCTGGAGCATAAGGTCCTGTCTTGCTCCCATTTTGCAGATCTGGAGACTGAGTGTAGGAAGCTCACTCGGGGTCACAGAGCTAGGAAGCAGGACCACCACAGGCCCTGGGGCCTCTGCTCAGAGCCCCCACTGCATGGCCCTCACCCTGGGGTGAGCCTCACTGAGCCCTCTCTCTAGAACGAATGGACCGCCTACTACGAGGAGATTGTGTATGTCCTGGAGGAGATCGACTACATGATCAGGAAACTCCCTGAGTGGGCTGCTGACGAGCCTGTGGAGAAGACCCCCACACCCAGCAGGATGAGGCCTACATCCACTCGGAGCCCCTGGGCGTGGTCCTCATCATCGGCACCTGGAACTACCCCTTCAGCCTGACCATCCAGCCCATGGTGGGCGCCATCGCTGCAGGTATTGTGGGCCCCACTCCAGGTCGGGGAGCCAGGAGGGGTCCCCATCCTCCACTGCAGAAGAAGGGGTCTGGGGTGCTGAGGACTGGGCAAAGATCGGACCTGCGGTCAAGGAGAGGTTTGATGGAGCTAGTTCTCTTGGGAGGCTGCAAGGACCAGAGTATTCTGCCAGGCCTTTGAGAGCCCAAGGCCCAGCCAGGTTTGGATGTCCATGCAGCCCTGCCTCCTGCCACGTGTCCTGGGTCCCTTGGAAGACAGAGTGCGAGGTGGCCCTGGTGCAGTCTTAACCTCTCTGCTCTGCAGGGAATGCGGTGGTCCTGAAGCCGTCGGAGCTGAGTGAGAACACGGCGAGCCTGCTGGCCGCCATCCTCCCCCAATACCTGGACCAGGTGACGGGCTCCCCCAGCACACTGAGAACTGAGGCCCGGCCAGGTCTTTTGGGGTGGGGAAATAGTGAATTCTTGCAGCCATGGGCCGAGCCACGGGGTGGGGCGAGGACAGCTCAGTGAGGAGAATGGACCCCGAGCCAGGAGAGGGCATCTGCTCAGTGGTGGCTGCCCGGGTGGGTGGCCATGTCTGAGCCTCGCATCCATCCTCGCTCGGCAGGATCTGTACCCTGTGATCAGTGGGGGTGTCGCTGAGACCACGGAGGTGCTCAAGGAGAGATTCGACCACATCCTGTACACCGGGAGCACCGGGGGTGGGCAGGGTCGTCATGATGGCTGCGGCCAAGCACCTGACCCCCGTCACACTGGAGCTCGGGGGCAAGAACCCCTGCTATGTGGACAAGGACTGCGACCTGGACATTGCCTGCAGGTGAGAGGCTGCCCCCAACCTAGGTGGACAGCAGGGCACCCAAGTGACACTGACACGGCCCTGTCCTTGGGCACCTGCGGTCCTGGCAGGAGCTGGGGTGGGGGCACCGTGTTCACAGAGAGAGTTCAGGAAAGACTTCCTGCAGGGGTAGGGGCATCGAGCCAGAGCCCTCCCTCCCTTCACACCCTGCATGCCTGGCCTTCTGGGGCGTGGGGACACCTGGCCAGACAGGGGACACCTGGCTGTGCAGGGCTCAAGGCTGTTGAAAGAGGGGTACAAAGGCCACCTACCCCAGACCCCCTGCCCCCAGACATCCTCCTGCCAGTCAGTGATGAGGTCACTGCATGCCCAGGGATCATGTCCAGGGTCATGAGTGTGCTCTGGCAGGAATCTGGAAGCCAGCAGTGCACTGAGGCGTGCCCACCCCCCCAATCCCCATGGACAGTTCACAGCTCAGCCCAGCCTGACCCTGGGCTAACCAGGCCAGAGGCTTGTTCCCTGGGAGCCCCCTCCCACCTCCCCATGGCTGGCAGAATGCCCTGTAACCTGGCGTTCTCACAGACGCATCGCCTGGGGAAAGTTCATGAACAGTGGCCAGACCTGCGTGGGCCCCGACTATATCCTGTGTGACCCCTCTATCCAGAGCCAAATCGTGGAGAAGCTCAAAAGTCCCTGAAAGTGAGTGCTGGCGCCGGGGGTGGGTGACGGGCTGCCAGGCAGTGAGATGGGTGTGGACTAAAGAAAAGACTGAATTTTTTTTTCTGATCATGAAAGTAATCCACACTCACTGTAATTTGGAAAAGATTAAAAAGCACAGAGAAGGAAAAGAGCTCTACCTGGAATCCCGCCCTCTAGAGGCAGCCGCTGCTCATGTGGCATGTCCCCTCAGTCCTCTGTGCTGTGGATGCATGTTTGAGCCCAGTGTGATGTCCAGACGCCATGCGTGTATTTCTTTCAAACAACAGCACTTCATGCCCTGGGGAACGTGGTGGGCAGCAGGGGTGTGGCAGCCCTGTAGTTTTTAGTGGCACCGCTCCGCCAGGCAGTGCCTACATACTCCCAATTTGGAGTTGCTGTGGCCTTGCAGCCTGTGGCCACAACGAGGGTCCAGTCCTCACCTGGAGCCTGCCACCTCCTCACAGGAATTCTACGGGAGGACGCCAAGAAGTCCAGGGACTACGGGAGAATCATCAACTCCCAGCACTTCCAGAGGGTGATGGGCCTGCTGGAGGGCCAGAAGGTCGCCTATGGAGGCACTGGGGATGCGGCCACCCGCTACATCGGTGCGTGTGCCAGCCCTCCAGAAGGGCTGGTGGAAATGGGTACAGACCCTCGAGGGGCAGGCGAAGCCCTGTGGTGCATATAATATAGCTGCTTTCATCCATGGCCCGGATTGACTCCAGGCCTCTCCATGGGCAGGAGCTGGGTGCCACCTGGGAAGCCCCTCCTCAGACCATAGCCCCCCACCCCCCAAAGCTTAAAGGAGCCCCACCTCTGCTCCATCCCAATAGCTTCAGCAGAGGGTGCTAGCAGCAGAGGCCATGGGAGCCCCAGGAATGCCAAGCGGGAGGGGCTTCCTACCTGGGCTTGGGGGCCAGCAGATGGGGGCTCACTTGGCCGCCAGTTTGCCGGGAGGCAGAGGAGCTCCAGCAGGGCTCATGAGCCTGAAGAGGGGCCCCAAGGACCCCCATACTCGTTATGCCATTGTCCTCCCCATGACCCTCCAGGGTGGAACTCAGCTGGAGGGCCTTCTCCTGCCCCTCACGGAGCCCGGGGACCTCGTCTGTAAAGGGCTGGGAGAGAAGGCCACGTGCCTGGGCGGGTCTGGGCACCAGCTGACACTGGCCTCTCCCTGCCTAGCCCCCACCATCCTTACGGATGTGGACCCCCAGTCCCCGGTGATGCAGGAGGAGGTCTTCGGGCCCGTCCTGCCCATCGTGTGCGTGCGCAGCCTGGAGGAGGCCATCCAGTTCATCACCCAGCAGCGAGAAGCCCCCTGGCACTCTACGTCTTCTCACCGAATGACAAGGTGGGCCAGGCGCCCTCCCCAGGGTCCTGGGAAACCAGCCCCTGCAAACGCAGACTCAGGGAACATTTTCCAGCCCCGTACTCCCTGCTGTGCAATGTCGGGCAAGTCTCCTAACCTTCCTGAGTCCCTTTCCCCTCATCTCTGAAGTCCGGACAGAGCACTGACTGAGATGTTGACCCACTTGGTGCTATTCTCGGTGTTGTGGGAACTACTGTTCTTCCCATCTTGGCACAAATCCGCATGGGGACCCAGCCTGGGACTCTGGAGGCAAGGGGAGCAGCCCCAGGCTGGCGCTTAGCCTCCACTAGCTCGCATCCTTGCGGCTCCTGGACTCGCACAGGTGGGGAGGGCTGGGGGTCCTGGGTGGAGACTAAGGCCGGGGGGCTATTGCAGGTGATTAAGAAAATGATCGCGGAGACCTCCAGCGGCGGGGTGACAGCCAACGACGTTGTTGTCCACACCACTGTGCACTCGCTGCCCTACGGGGGTGTGGGTGAGTCTGGGGGCTGAGCTTGCCGCCTGCTGCCCCATCCCCGGTGTCCCCCATCCCTGGGCTGAGTCTCAGACTCCTCCAACTCCTCCTTTGCCAGTGCACCCAAAAGCCACACTGAACCTCGAGACTCTCACCTGGGCCCTGAGAGAGGCCACAGAGTCACTTAGTGGCCGGTTGGGGGTGAGACTCTTCAGGCTCAGGGCTGTGGGCACCATGGTAGACACCCCAGGTCAGGGGGTCTCAGGCGGGATCGGGGATCGGCCTGGGCGGATGGGAGAAGGGGCACAGGAGGGGCATCAGAGTCTCAGGCCACACTGAGCTGGCGCCCCCGCAGGGGACAGCGGCATGGGGGCCTACCGCGGCAGGAAGAGCTTCGAGACGTTCTCGCACCACCGCTCCTGCCTGGTGAGGCCTCTGCTGAATGAAGAGACCCTCAGAGCCAGATACCCACCGAGCCCGGCCAAGGTGAGAGGTGGGAGGTGGGGATGGGGGTGGGGTTGGGGAGCCACCAGCCAGACAAAGGCCTCACTGCTCTTCGTGTCCCCCACAGATGCCCCGTCACTGAAGCGGTGCCCTGGCCTCACCGTGCTGCGCCCTTGGAGTGCTCCCCTGGCGCCCCCCTGCTCGAGTGCATCCTTCCCACCCAGCCCGCCCCCACGCTACACTAAACGTAGAGCAATAAAGCTTCGGACCAGCCTCGGACTCCGTGTCTGCACCTCGCCCCCACCCTCTCCAGTCCCACCCCACTGTCAGCTGAGGAGCAGCAAAGTTCTCCTCAGAGCTTCCCTTTAGCCCCAGGGCCCTGGAACTTGGGTATGTCCGCTCCATTTCCGGGAGAGGGGGACCAAGGAGGTGGGGGCAGGGGTTCCTGGGTGAGACCCGTGGTGGATGGCCCACACGACCCCTGGGTGACTCCAGTGTGCTGCCTCTGGGGTGGGAGGACAGGGAGCTGGGGCAGCACTGGGACCCCAGTGCGCAGCAGCTTCTGGGCCGGGGTCTGGCCTGAGGGGCCTGAGGACCTGGGTCAGGGTCCAGTGAAGACCGTGGGAAGAAGGGCGTTGGTCAGGCCAGCGGGTGAGGGGATGGCGGGGGAGACTGGCCAACCCTGGCCACTGGCTGTTGCTTCATCTGCTCCAGGAGGGCAGGGGAGAGGATGGGGTCACTGCATCTTCTGTGTGTGCCTGTTACTTATTTTGCAAATATCCAAATAATTGACTGAAAACGAAAGCAAAGTCTTCCCTAGACCACTTCCCTGAGTCACTGCCCCACCCCACCCTCCTCCCCTCTGCCCCAACCTGGCTGAGCCATCACCTGCTCTCTGCCCAAAAACACTTCGTCCCCATGGCAGTCCCCTGCCAGGACACCCCTCCTTCCAGCACTCTCCCCCTCACTCTGGGTTTCCAGGACACCGCAATTCAGTGCCCCCACCTCCCCAGCTTCTCCTCCCAAATTAAAGTCTCCGGCCCCCTGGCCCTGAGCTCCAGACTCCCACATCTAGTAAGATTTAAACCGAATTAACAGAGACAGCATCCTGTTCAAAAGCGACGTGTCCCTTGACCTCCCAGAAGAGCCATCCCCAGGCCAGAGGAGGAAGAAGGAGAAATGCTTGGCTGGACCCACCCCTCCCCGCCACCACCAGCAGCTCTGTGCACCCTCCACAGAGGAGGAAGCCCAGGCTTGGAAGTGGTGTAGCCTGGTCTCCCGGCGCCATTCACAAGGTCTGCATCTCCATGTCTCCTCCCTGACACCATGGAAGTGTCACTTGCAGGGATGTGTCCTCAAAACCCTTGCCTGAGACGGTGTCGAGAGAGCTGGAAATGCAGCTTGGAGAGGAGATGGTTCAGGGTCTCCAAACAACTGATCTGTGTCGTTCTCTGTGCTCTGGGAAAAGTCACCGTTGCTTTCCTTTTCCCTCCTCCTCCTCTTCCCACTCACCACCTCTGTTACAAAACTAACAGTCTAAGCTGTTGTATTGTGATGTTCTAAACCTGACCAACAGAACTAACCTGGACTAACCCTATTTCCTAACTAGATTTAAATGCAATAGAAAACAATGAAAAAAACTGTAATCTCACTATTGTGATCCCCTCTACTGTTTTCTTCCTGGATTAAGGAATGCACTGAAAAAATATTTGCACAATTGATTCAGCCTTTCCAAACAATCGCCATCGTCCAAAACGTAACTGACCAAGACTCATCCCAACTCACAGGTCACCAGTGAGAGGGGGGTGACATTCTGTGGGGCTCCTCACAACCCCCATCACACTGGACAGAGGGCATGGAGGGCATCTTGACGTCCCGGTTCTTAGCTGGGCAGCTGTAACCTTGGCAAAGCACCCTTTGGCTCCACTGTTTGGTGCTTCTAGTATTTAGACTCTCAGACAGAAAACAAGCAAGCAGTCTGCTGTGGTCACAGTCTCTTCTTTTGCTGTTGTTATGAAACAGAGGGGGGATTTCCTCCACTCATTTGTTGCTTCAGCAAAATTTTTTAAATTATTTTTTACTTTTTTGGCCATGCCTCACTACCTGTGGGATCTTAATTCTTGGACCGGGGATCAAACCCATGGCCCCTGCATTGGAAGGGCAGAGTCTTAACCACAAGAGAGAGGAAAAAAACCAGCAGTTTTTGAGTGGACAGTCCTGGGTGCTGGGGACGCTGTGAAAAAAACACAGGGTCTGTGCTTCTCAGGAGGTTTGTTTGATTGGGGTGACTTAGGAACGGGTTGATAGGGGTGACTTAGGTGATGCTGCAGGAGCAGTCTGACCTCAGAGTGGCTGTGGTGAGTGCCACGAGAGGCTGGCAGGGCTCTGCTCCTGGAACTTCCCCCACCCCTGCTAACGGCGGTCTCCTGTTCAGAGCAAGCCTTGGGGATTCACTGAGGCGGGGGGGCGGGGGGGGGACAGATGCAGAGGTCCACACACAGGTCACCATCTCGCAGCACCCTGTCCCAGAGGAAGGAGGAGCATCGCTGTTGTTCAGTCATGTCTGATCCTTTGTGACCCCAAGGACTGTAGCTCGCCAGGCTCCTCTGTCCATGGGGCTTCCCAGGCCAGAATACTGGAGTCAGTTGTCATTACCATCTCCAGGGGATCTTCTCCACCCAGGGATTGAACCAGTCTCCTGCATTGGCAGGCAGATTCTTTACCACTGAGCCATGAAGGGAGCCCAGGAGCATCGATACTGGGCAGCAAGTGTCTGCCACTTGTACAGACCAGACAATAAGCACAGGAATAAACAGACACCTGAAAAAGCCCCCGGAAGGTGGGTGGTGCCTCACAGATGATGGAGAATCTGGCCGCAGGCCGGGAGAACCATTCAGGAGCTGAGGGAAGGTAGGCCACCACTCCTGGTCAGGGCCCCGAGAGCTCCCCTGCCCCCAGTGCCTCCTTGCCCACCCCCCAGCCATCCCTCTCCCTGCACACATCGTTATCAAGGATCCAGAGCCTTTGATTCTGTGTTCTGGAGTGGAAACTGAGCGTTAATACATGTATGTATGTATTCATATATATGTGTATATAGAAAGAACTTACAAAGTTATATATATGCACACAAAATTTTAAAGTATATATATATATATTAAAGTTCTCTAGAAGAGTCTAATATTCTGCCAGGGTTGAGCCTCCCTGGCAGAAACCAGTACTGAAGTGTATTTTTCCAGCCAGTGACTGGGTAAGGATGGGCATGCCACCCAGTGTGGGCAGTGGGATGTGAAGGGAAGTCAACTGGAGTTAGATTCTGGGGCAGGTTCCTCCCTGATGAAAACAGAAGCACTAGAAGGGATGAGGGTCTGAGAAGGTGATGTGTCTGGATGGGACATCTGGAACAGTGCAGCCTTCTTGTGACCATGAGGACAGCTCCCTGAGCTCAGTAGACCTGCTAAGAACGGGGCAGTTGGAAGATGGAAGCAACTTGATTCGTGGAAGATGTTACGGAACTGCTTGCCCTCTTCTGTCTTTGGAGTCTTTGTTATCCATGATGATAAAATGTCTTAAAAAATTTTTTTTGAAGTGTGTTTTCAGCTATTTATATTTGAAAGCATCTTATCAGATGGACAGACTCACTCTGCCCCCAGCCCCTCCCCGTCTCATCCCTCCCCCGTCCTCTGGCTGGTGTCCTCTCCTCTTCCCCTTGGTCTCTTGGTATCCCAGCATCTTCCCAGCAGGACTGCTTGTTCTTTCTGGCAAGTCCTTCCTTCCTGGCTCCCTCCCTAATCCTGAAGCAGCTGGCCTCCAGGTTCTAAAGTCCCATGCACACCAGCTCTTCCTTCCAGCCACTGCTGCCCACATGCCCTGAGTTCTGAACCAACAGGAGAGGCCAAGAGGGCATCTGGAGGACGACTGCTTGGTGTCTACTCCAGGACCATATCAGGCATATCAGGACAGAAAAGGAAATCCTCTGTAGGTATTTTCAATGGTTGTTGTTCAGCTGGTAAGTCGTATCTGACTCTTTGCAACCCTGTGGACTGCAGCACACCAGGTTCCTCTGTCCTTCACTATCTCCCAGAGTCTGCTCAAACTCATGTTCATTTTAGTCGATGATGCCATCGAACCATCTCATTCTCTGTCATCCCCTTCTCCTTTTGTCTTAAATCTTAACCAGCATAAGAGTATTTTCCAATGAATCAGCTCTTTGAATCAGGTGGCCAAAGTATTAGAGCTTCAGCTTCAGTCCTTCCAATGAATATTCAGGGATGATTTCCTTTAATTTTGACTGATCTCACAAGCTTTGAGACACAGCCAAAAGTAAATAAAAATATATAAATACATACTTACCTAAAGGGAATTAGGTCTCTACAAAAACACAGGAAAGTCTGGAGGAGCAGACACTGGGCAAAGCCTCCAGGAACAGCTCCCAGGACACATGAGAAGGGCTCACCGGGAGAGTTACTCTCTGCCTGGGGAATCAGAGCCACCTCTGAATTCTTTGCTGTGGGCACCATGGCCTTGCTCATCAAACCCAGGAGCCAATCTGTGTGTAAGGACAGAACTCAGTCCTCACCCAGAGCCCAGGCTGCAAGGGAGTCTGGGAAAGGTGGGTTTTAGCAACACTAAAAGCTGCCAGCAGGAAGGGTAGTCGATGCTGAGGGCCAGTTGAGCTATTGCAAATCCCCAGACCTGCTTCTTGATCTCTGTGAATACATGCTAAGTCACTTCTGTTGTGTCCGACTCTGCAACCCCATGGACTGTACCCTGCCAGGCTCCTCTGTCCATGGGATTCTCCAGACAAGAATACTGGAGTGGGTTGCCATGCCCTCCTCCAGGGGATCTTCCCGACTGAGCGGTTGAACCTGCGTCTCTTAACATCTCCTGCCTTGGCAGGCAGATTCTTTACCAGTAGTGCCACCTAGGAAGCCCTTCTTGATCTACTGCTGCTGCTGCTGCTAAGTCGCTTCAGTCGTGTCCAACTCTGTGTGACCCCATAGACGGCAGCCCACCAGGCTCCCCCGTCCCTGGGATTCTCCAGGCAAGAACACTGGAGTGGGTTGCCATTTTCTTCTCCAGTGCATGAGAGTGAAAAGTGAAAGTGAAGTCACTCAGTCGTGTCTGACTCTTCGTGACCCCATGGACTGCAGCCTACCAGGCTGCTCCATCCATGGGATTCTCCAGGCAAGAGTACTGGAGTGGGGTGCCATAGTTTTGATCTACAATGGGTACTAATTTCAGTGTTTACATCTGGCGTTAGTGTGAGGATGAAATGGGAGAACTCAGGGGAAGCTCTTGGTTTGGAGCTGCACCAGGGCTTGGTTGGTGCTCGTTACCACCGCTGAGACCTCCACCCGTAGCAAACCTCACTCTGAAATGGGCTTTGAGTTCACTCCTCTGTGGAGAGTTCGCTTTAGAAAGTTTAGAACAAAGGGTTTTGATAGGGTGGCCCAACAACGGGCTCCTTCACCACCAGCCACCCGGGACACGCTGCCCTTGGGGCTCTGGTCGGCTGCTCAGCCATGCCAGCCGTTGCTGACTTTCCAGCTGGGAGTATTATATAAGCTGCATATTTATTTTGTTTATCAGAAATTCTGAAAATACCAACTGGGTGTGGGCTAAGCTGCTTAATTCCTAAAGGCAACAGAGATGGTTCCTGCAAGTGAGGCGGCCACATCCAAAGCCAGCGCCCAGGCTCGGAGCCAGGCCCGGCAGACAGAGTGCTGGCAGAGCTGCTCCTTCCAGGAAGATCCAGGAGGAGGCACCAGGGAAGCCACGTGCTTTCGGGTGCAGGTCTGACCACTCTCGCAGCAGGGCCAAGCCTGTGGCCTCGGGGTCCCCTGCCTGGCACTCAAGTTCTCTACCAAGAGGACAGCCTCCACCGGCCAGATCCTCACTCCAGGCTGCTTTCAACTCCACTGCAGGCTTTTAGCAAAGAGGATGGGGGGTTGGTGGGAAGATGTTCTCAGCTCTCTGGTTTGACCCAGAGAGTCAAAAACTTGAGTTTGTGGGGAGAGAGAGAGACAGACAGACAGACAGACGTATGTGGAGAAATCACACACCCTTTGTTCCCTCACATGACCAAGAGGCCCTGGGGGTGCCGTGCTTCCCTAATGACTGCCGTGGCACCCTGGGAACGCTGCCTAGCCCTGGTTCCAGAGCACCAGACTCACAGAACATCTTTCCTTTGAACCAGGGCCAGACATGAGCTCACGAGTCCTTGTGTGACCTTCTGGGAAATCAGTGTTCAGACTGGTGGCTGTTTTGCTGGAGAAGGATGACAGCGCCCTGTTCCCTGAAGCCCAGGGAACAGGCAATTTACAAGGTCGGCGACTGGTAGAAATTTGAGTGACCCGTCCTCTCTCCCGGGAAGACAGAGGGCAGGAGCGGAGGGGCCCAAGCCCAGCCAGGCACCCCGGCAGGAGGAGCATCTCCACCCTGAGGTCTTTTTCAGAGAGCAGGCCAGCAGTTGCTAGGCAGACAGATAAACGTTTTCTTCCTCTTCCCCCCCTTCCAAACTGTGCTCACCGTGACACAGGCAGGAGAGGCAGCTGCAGAGCACAGGTGCAGTGTCTCCTCCACCCACGCCATAGCAGACATCCAGGGCTGACGCCAGCACACGTCTGCTGGGCACTCTGCAAGATGACATCCACGTAGAGCTGGAGGGCTGGAGAAGAGCGCGTTGCCACTCAGACTGATACAGACCAGCCCCACATTCTGGCCCCACCACTTCATTTGGGGAGCTATTTCCCTGAGCGTCAGTTCTCTCATTTGAAAGGGAAATAAGCACACACCTGAAAAGGTTGGTACTAGATGAAATATGACATCATGGCTAAAGCTGCCGGTCCAGTCAACACCTCTACACACGCTCCTATGCTCAACACACATCTGCAGGAAATCTGCACGAAGGAAAATGTCGTGGAGGCAAGCTCACTTTCTCTTGAATCTTTTTCTCCTCCTTTTCGTTCTCGTCCATCTTCAAACAGATCTGTTATGCAACAAAACTGTTATGCAGACTATCTAACCTACTTAAGGAAAGAAACCCAAGGACTTTTGCAGTGTTCATTAGCTTCTTATAAGTTAGTCTCATCCGGTCCATTCTTTTAGACCATCAGGAATCAAGGACCAGAGTTAAGGAAGAAAAAGAAAACAGACTCTAACACCTATTAAATGCCTATGTTGTTCCAGGCACTTCCATATATGTTAGCTCATTTACTTGCATCAGTACTTTCTGTGAGGTTTAAAAAATTTTTTTCCACTTTTAATTGTGGTAAAATATACATAACCTAAAATTAAACATCTTAAACATTTTAAAGTGCATATACAGGAATTCCCGAGTGGTCCACTGGTTAGGACTCCATGCTTCCACTGCAGGGGCACAGGTTCAATCCCTGATTACAGAACTAAGGTCCTGCAAGATGCACAGCATGGCCAAGAAAAACCTCCATATGAAAAAAACTATAAAGTGTATCATCAGCTCAGTGCTTTTAAGCACATTCACACTGTCCTGCAACCAGTCCCCAGAAGTCTTTCCATCTTGCAAGACTAAAGCTCTACACTCACCAAACAGCTCCCCCTCTCCCTTCCCTGAGCCCTTGGCAACCAACATTTTGCTGTCTATGAACTTGATGATTCCAGGGACCTCGTATAAGCACTTCCTAGGGTATTGCGTCAGTGTTTGTCTTTTGGTGACTGGCTTATTTCACCTAAAATGATGCCCTCTGTGTTGGTATTGTTGATGTGTGGCATCCGTCAGGACTTCCTTACTTTTTAAGGATGAATAATAATAGTCCATTGACTGAATAGATAACAGTCTGTTTTTCTATTTCCTCAGTGGACACTTGGGTTGCCTCCACCTTTTGGTTACTTGTTTTTGACTGGCTGTCCTTAGGTTTTTATTTTTGTAAGTTATTTCTTGTTTAGCTTTTGACCACACTGGTTCTTCATTCCTGTGGGAGGACTTTCTCTAGCTGGGGGCTCAGGCTTCTCATTGCAGTGGTATCTCTTGTTGCAGAACACAGGCTCTAGGGCGCACAGGGTTCAGTAGTTGGGGCTCATGAGTTTAGTTGCTCCACAGCACATGGGATCTTCTCCAGACCAGGGATCGAACCACTGGCCCTTGCACTGGCAGGCAGATTCTTATGCCATTGGATCACCAGGGCATTCCCTGTGCTTAGGTTTTGACCTCCTCACCTAGAAGCATTTACAGACTTAGGTGTCGGTTTGCTTGTAGACCTCCTTGTTTAATTAATTTGACACTCCCCTTGAGCAAACAGTTGGGTTCAGCAAACCACCTCATGTGCAGGTGTGACAGAAAGTGTCGAGAGGGGGTGTCCTATTTGCTCCCTGGCTGGCTATGATCTGATGGGTCTGGGAGCATCCTTGGCCCTTCACACTAGCACGTCTGCCTCCCTAACAAGACCCATGTGAAGGACAGGAAGGCCAGGGGTTTGCTCAGTGGGGGTCACTACAAAGACATGATGCTGGGGTTGGAGAGAGAACTGCAGGTTCAGGAGTCATGGAGTTGCAAGGGACTGACCTCCATTCAATATCTCAAGTAGAACATGAGGATGGGAGGCAGGGGCATCATCTGGTAGCAGGAAGGAACGGCCAAGCCATAAAATGACCAGACGTGGAAAAGACACTGGAAAGCGAAACCAGTGAAAAGAAGTGAATGATACTCTGGCCCTCTCCCTCACGGCACACAGGGTCTCCCATTTCTGCCCCTCTGCCCACCACTGCCTGTCTCCTCCCCTCCCGTGAGGCTGCCTCTGCTGCCAGGACCCCAGCCCTGGGTTTAGCGGAACTCCCTCCAGTCTTGCCTGGGCCTGGCCGAGACCACACAGAGCTGAGCTTCCAGCCCCGCCTTCTCTCGGACTGGCTCCATGCCCACACCCCAGTCCTGGGAGAGAATCTGATTGGCCCAGCCCGGCCAAGGCGGCCAATAAACCTCGGTGGAGAGGCAGTCACGTGGCAGAAGGGGGTGTGTGTTGTACGGTGTGCTGTCCCCATGTGCTGCCCGTGTTCAATCCGCAAGGTTCCGGGGGATACCCAGGCCTTAGTAATCCCCGCCCGCTGTGCACCACGCTGTTCTGACTTGAGTCTCCTTCTCAGTCGAGGCCCTTATTCGCCACTAGGCCACCTGCAGCCTGGGCTCAGCTTTCTGCTTCCCACGTGGGTCCCTGGCGGGCCCTGGAGACAGTGTCGTTCTTTGCTGCCTTGACCTCGGTAAAGCCCGGTGTTTGGGGCCAGCCGCTCCAAACCTGCCGACCACAGTCGCCCGAGCTCGAGGTTCGCACTCAGAGGGCTGCCTGCGGCTGGGCGCCCAGTCCCTCAGCCTAGCCCCCTGGATGGTACAGACCCCGACTGTCGAGGCGGAGGAGTTCCCGCGGCCCTCCGTGGGCAAGCAGCTGCCTCCTGACCATTCAGCCCCAGGATAAGGCCTCCTGAGCCGGGCTGTCCCAGCCCAGCAAGCTCATCCTAAAGCCTGCAGTTCAGGAGGGGAAATGGCATCCAGGGTGGGGAGGCAGTAGCAGGTTCCCGAGCCCTGACAGCCGTGGCAGTTTCTGGAAGGACCATCTCAGCCGGGGTTAGTGGTGAGAATCAGCCGTAGGTCCAGCTCAGGAGGCCCCTGCCACAGGGGACAGGCCTGGGAGAGGGGGTGCCGTGGGGACTTGTATCTGTTAATATAAGAAGTAACTGTTGGGTTTGGTGCCTCTGAAGCTCTTCATCTTTGTCAAAGTTGGGGGTAGGCTAGAGCCTGTAGTGTGCTGGGTGAGGTGGTGGAGGTGTCCAGGCCCATGTTCTGGACCCCAGCTGCTCTGGAGAAGTCACCTGGGCGGGTGTCAAAGAATGCCTGGCCAAGGAATCCCCTGGTGCGAAAACCAAGAGAATGGTTCTCCTCCATGAGGCACAGTGACTGAACACCATCCCGGGGCGCAGAGGAGGAGAGTAAAACTGTTTCCTCAGTGGACTGCTGGTTACTCAGGTGTATTTAATTTAAGAAGATTCATAGAGCCTTAGGCTTATGTGTGCTCTTCTGTATAAATGTTATACTTCAGTAAGAAGTTAAAGAAAAAGGGAAAAGAAGTTGCTGCCTGGGCCTTAATTAGGTCCAAACATCTGTGGTGAGACCTGGGTAGTGGTGTTTTTGGGAAAAAGCTTCCCGGGTGATTCTAAAATGCAGTCACAGTTTAAAACTGCTGGTTTAACTCTGAATTTGGTGTCTCCAGTACATTCTGGTTAACTTCTCCCCCAGGCAGAAATTTAACTCGGACGGTCCCCTAGGAGGGTCGCTGTTAAGGCTTGGCCAGCCCGGCTGTGTTCCCCCAACCCTTGCCAACCTTGGTGTTCATCAAGACCCGAGCCCAGACATTCCAGTGAAGTCTGGCTGGAGCAGGGAAGGGCAGGGGTGTGGAGGGAAGAGGCCACCTGAATCTAGGAGGTGGGGTTAGGGGGCGGTAGGAGTGGCCTCAGGCATTCAGATATCAGTCTTGATCAGCCATCTGTCCTTTGCCCTGAAGATATGTGTGAAGCTGAGGGACCAGGCCAGAGTCTCTCACTCCCCAGAGGAGAGCTGGGGGTTTGGCAGTCACATGGCAGGGAGGAGGGAATCAGAGAGAGGGACTCTGGCCCCTGACTTGGGGTTACAGGGCACAGGGCAGCCCCAGGGCAAATAAAATAGCTTCAGGCCTGGTGAGGTGTAACCAAGCGAGGAGAGGCTTGCAGGGGCTGGCCCTGGCTGTGCCTGGCAGGTCACTGGGTCACCAGTTCCCGGAGGCGGGGCTTATAGGCCAGACCCACCCCCAGGGGGACTGTCTTCCTGCTGCTGCAGGAGTTGCAGCCAGAGTTGGGGTCCACTTGCGATGGCTCTGTGCTGGTGCTGGCTACAGCTGGTCTGTGGTGAGAGGGACTCTTGAGCCCGCCCCTCTCCCCCCACCGAGATGGCTAGGCCAATTCGTCCAGGTCACTGGCTTCTGGCTTGCTTCCATATGTGCTTCCTCACTGAGCCCTTCTGGGCACACTCCAGCACCTCATGGCACAGTGGCAGGGCACCGGAACTGGCTCCAGCAGAAGCATCCTCTCCTTAGTTGGATGCCTTCCCAACCCCAGGGTGTGTTGGGGTCTGCAGTGACTCTCCACCCTTTCCCTTCACCACCCCCACCAGTCCTGGGACCTGAGAGCTTTGGGTCCTTTTTCTCTGTGAGGGTCCTGGGCAGGTCTGAGCCCCTCCCTGCTCTGCCCTTGCTCAGGGTGGGGTGTGGGTATTGGGCAGGAGGGGAGAGGATGGAGATGGGACCATGGAGGAGGCAGGTCCCCAGGGTGCAGGGTTTCCAGCTCCTCCCACTAGGAGGTGGATGCTGCTTCCTTTCTCGAGCTTGGGCCAGGTGACCTTGGACCTTCCCGCTGCCATCCTGGAATGTTCCCTTGTCAGACCAGCTCCAAGCCATGAGATGCCAGGCTGCCCAGAGAGGCCCCATGACAGAAGATGGAGCCCCAGGGAAGCACCTGCTGACTGCAAGCACCCATGGCAGACAATCCCACCTGGGTGAGCCTCAGGGCGAATACAGATAGTCATTCAGTAGCTCGGTCGAGTCTGACTCTTTGAGATGCCATGGACTGTAGCACCCCCAGTACCTCTGTCCTTGGGGTTCTCCAGGCAAGAATACTGGAGTGGGTTGCCCCTTCCTTCTCTAGGGGACACAGAGACACAGGTGGGATAAAAACACCAGCCTGATGCTCCCAGCAGCCCACGTGATATAAATGGCAGCTGATTAAAGACACTTGAGTTTGGGGTACACAGGTGACACCATTGTTATCTGTTCAGCATCTCATCCTTTTGAGGAACCAACCTGTCCCTCCAAGTGGTCCCCAGCACCCTCTTTCCTACCCTCCCCCTCCTGTTACCATCCCAGGTTGACTCTGCCCCAGTCTTCCAGAGATCTGGCTCTGAGGGTGAAGGTGTTCAGAGCTTAATCTTCTCATGGACTTGCCCTTAAAAACCCAGATTTTCTCATTCTAGTCACTCAGCTTCTTTCCAGATCACCTGCCAATGCTGACCCCCTCCACACTGTCTCTCCCTCTCCTGTTTCCACCCAAGAACCATGATTGACAAACGTTGCCAGGAGGGAGGAAGTGGCAGGGCATGCTCCCAGAGCCAAGCGATTGTGGGGCAAGTTCTTACCTGAGAAGGGAGAGAGTCCCAAGTCCTGGGGTCTGTGGCCCCGTCCCTGAGAATTGAATCGCTGCTCCTCTCTGCTCTGGGGGTCTGAGACCAAGGATACAGGGCAGAGGCTGCGCAGCCACCCCTGATAGTGGGGGGCTGTGGAGAGGGGCATCCTCACCTGGCCAGGGGACCCTGCGTGGGACTGGGTGACCACTCTGCTCTGAGACTCTGTGCCAGATCACATGGGCTGAAATCCTGGAAAACCAAACCTGGGCCGAAGCCTGCAGGCACTGAATGTGGTGCTGGCTGCATTTGGAGTCACCCCAACAGTAGTGGGGTCTTCGTAGAAAAAGGCTGGAAGTGGAGTTTTGAAAGTCAGCATGTGGGCGGCCTCCACCCTGGGGGGAGCAGTCCCCACACAGGTGGAAGGACAGGGATTCCTATACCCCACCTCGCCCACCTCACCTCACTTCCTTGCTCCTGTGAGCAGCAGGGGGCAGAGAGCATGGAGGGGGACGTGGAAGCAGTTGTGAGTTTTCATCATACAAATTCTGGGGGATGTTTACAGATCCTCAGCCAAGGACCTGCTCCCTGGATGGTGGGCTGACCCCTGACCTGCTTAGCACCTGGGGGAGCACCAGGGAAACCTGGAACCCTGTGGGCTAGACCACTGAATGCCCTCCATCTGTGGGGCAGGGAGCCCCTTGTCAGAACTGACCCCAGACTCTTACCCCCAACCCCCCTCAGGACCCTGGCTTTGTCACCTGAGTGTGTCTCTCTTTTCACCTGGACAGAGAGTCCTTGGCCCCCTCAGCCCTGCCCTATACCTGCACTTCCTGGGCCTTTGCTGCCAACCCCCTGGAAGGGGGTCAGCATAGTGACTCTGGGTGCCAGACCTCTGTCCTGTCCATGGCTAGTGGGTTGGGCCACAGGGCTGGTGTGCACAGGGGGCAGGGCTGGTCCCATGGGTAGTAGTGGCCCCTCCTCCGCCCCTTACTCATTAGCCAGGCTGTACGGTTACCCTGGCTGGCTGGATGAGGCTGGCTGAGAAGGTGCTCAGGCGTGCAGGGTGGCTGGGTGGCCTGGGCTTGGAATGGACAGCCCCCAGGACACGGTGCCCCCAGGCCGAAGGAGCTGCTGCCCTGCCCTCCGCAGGCTGGTCCCCGTTGGGTTTGGAGCTGAGGCACGGACGCTCTTCGTCCTTTCTGGACCCCTGGTAAGGGAGGCAGGGGTGAGGCACTGACGAGGCGGGGGGCAGGGGCTACTCGAGGCCTTCCCCAGAAATCACCCACAGTGACGGTGTCCAGGTGGCACCAGGGGCCACCACTCAGAGACTGGCAGGGTCTGACCTCTCTCAGCAGCTGGCAGCCCCCTCCCCCCCACCATCAGAGGGACCAGGTGTGTCCTCCTTCAGGAACCCACGGGGAGGCTGGCCGAAAGGCCCGAGAGGCCAAGGAGAGCCCAGGGGTGCCTGCACGGGCATTTGCACTGGAAGAGGGGCCTTAGCCCATTTATTTTCAAAGGGAAAATGGCTCCAGGTACATTTTTTTTCTGACCATAAAGACTACTAAATATGTGCTCCTTGTAAGAGTTTGGATAACAGTAAAAGAAGACACTCCTTTCCAATCTCACCACATGGACAGAGGCTTCCTAGGGTTTCGATGTCTTTAGCTCCACTCCTCTGTGTTTGCATGTGGCCTGACAAGATGGTTACAGTAACATCACCAGCTATGTCCACTCCAGCGACCCCGCTGGGGAACCAGAGCTCAGAGGTTGATGCTGTTGCCCCATGGGGTGGGAGCAGGACCTGGGCCTTCTGCCACCCAGCCTCAGCCACACTCTCGCTCCTCCGCTGTGGGCGACTCGCCCTGTGACCCAGCGGGGCTTCTTGAGGGTCAGGGCCTGGAGAGCCTCTTGCCAGGAGCTGGGCTGTGAGCAGGGCCCTCGACCTTGGCCCCGGCCTTCAGTTCCTCTTCCAGATGCTGAACTTCATGGTCTACGTCGTGAGCACGGTGTTCTGCGGACACCTGGGCACAGTGGAGCTGGCGGCAGTGACCCTCTCGGTGGCTGTGAGTACAGCCAGGACCTTCTCCCCTGGGCTCCTGGGAGAAGACGTGGCCTGAGAGCACAGCTGGACCTCCGGCCTCACCCGAGCACACCCCACGCACAGGCCCAGCCAGGAGGGGTCTCCCTCTGCTGGGCAGCCCCCGGCTGCAGGGTCCCCCCTCGGTCTCCTCCTGAAAGCCTGCGTTCTCTCCTGTGTGTGGCTCCAGTTTGTCAACGTCTGTGGAGTTTCCGTTGGGTTTGGCTTGTCCTCGGCCTGTGACACCTTGATGTCCCAGGTAGGTGGGCCCCCAGGCAGGGCTGGAGCCAGTCCCACAGCTGCTGCAGAAAGGGTAGGGCTGGGCACCCACCCGAGGTCCCCCAGTGGCCCCTGCATCTGGGAACCTGTCAGGCAGGCCTTTGGGGGGCTGCTGTCCTTGTACACCCCCCCCCAGGGACCGCATGCTCTAGGGACCAGACCCTCCCCTTGCCAGAGTGGCCGGGAGAGAGAGCTCTGGAATGAAAGACAGTCCTCCGACCTTGAGTCCTCTGACTTTGACCTTGAATCCTCTGGCCCTGTGTACTGAGGGCACACAGAGGGGCCTGCTGTCCTCGGGGAGCCCACCACCCAGAGGGGCTCAGCTCTGGGGGCCTGGGGCTCACGGTGGGCCTGGCTGCTGCTCACTCCCCAGGGAGACTCGCATGCGCTGATGCTTCAGGGATGGTGGGGGGTAGGCAGTGCCTCCCCATCAGGAGTCGTGGGAGTACTGGGCACTGTGGGTGGATAGGGGCTGGAGTTCTGCAAACGGCCGCTGCGGGCATTCTGAGCCCCTCAGAGGAAGCCCCAGGTGGGGATTGGGGAATGGTGGAGGGCTGCCCACCACACCCATCCACCCCACCCCCACCTCCCCCACCCCCCCGGGCTGGCCAGCGGAGGGCAGGCGCGGGGAGGGCGTTACCCCTGTGTTCCAGAGTTTCGGCAGCCCCAACAAGAAGCACGTGGGCGTCATCCTGCAGCGGGGCGTGCTGGTGCTGCTGCTCTGCTGTCTGCCCTGCTGGGCGCTCTTCCTCAACACTCAGCTCATCCTGCTGTTATGCAGGCAGGACCCGGCCGTGTCCAGGTGCGCTGGGCGGGCAGTGCTGTGTCACCCTGGGAGGCCCAGCCCAGCCAGTGCTGCTCTCTCTGGGTCTCCAGCCGTCTCATGGGGGGCTTGGTCTGGGGACTCTTCCCCCACAGCATGCTGCTCCAGCTGTGGCCAGCAGGGGGCAGACCACAGCCCATTTTAATTGAGAAAAGGCATTTGTATGGGATTCGTTTGCATCTGGTCCCAGCGTGGGCCCAGAGCCCCGCAGAGGCTCCGGAAGCAGTGACATGTGCACACCCCACACCACAAACAGTGGGAACAGGACCGAACCCTATTTCTGAGGAATTACACACTGTGTTGTTAATGTAGGATGTGTTTCCTCTTAGGAATAGCTCGCTCGTTTCCTGTTATGTGCACTTCGTGTTGTTAATTCTTAATGTGATGGAATCTTGTTTTCCCCCTTACAAACCGCACATCACCCTGAATTGAAGTTCCCCAGCCCTGAGACCCTGTGTTTGGGTCCTTTGGTTCTTGGGCCCCGCCTCCTGGCATCCAACCCCCACCGAGGTTCCAGATGTCTCTGGGGGTCTTGTTTTCTAGGTAAAGTCTGCCAAACCTTTCCCCACACCCAGGGCATAGGCTGCTCGGCTCAGAGCCTGGTTCTTTCTCCTGCAGGCTGGCCCAGGAGTATGTGCAGGTCTACATCCCAGGCCTGCCGGTGAGTTGTCTTATGGAGCTTGGATCCTGACCCCCACCAGTCAGGCACCCCTCAGCCCTCATGCTGGTGGCCAGAGGGGCCGGAGAAAACTTCACAGTGCAGTCGGTGGTTGGTGCAGATTGAAGTTTTAAAAAGTAGCACACCTTTTTCTGGTTAGAAAACCATTTACAGGAGAGATTCTGGAAAGGCTGGGGAAGAAAAATTTCAAATCTTCCATAATCCTACTACCCAGAGAAAAGACAGGTTAATCTCTCACCCAGGGCTATTTCTCTTCATGAGTGTGTGTTATCAAACACAGAGACACACCTGTAGTGTGAGATGGGGCCAGTTTGTGCATGTTGTTCTGTGACCCACTTTTTCCATTTCAGATGTATCATTAGTCAGTCTCTGCTGCTGCTGCTAAGTCGCTTCAGTCGTGTCCGACTCTGTGCGACCCCAGAGACGGCAGCCCACCAGGCTCCCCGTCCCTGGGATTCTCCAGGCAAGAACACTGGAGTGGGTTGCCATTTCCTTCTCCAGTGCATGAAAGTGCAAAGTGAAAGTGAAGTCGCTCAGTCGTGTCCGACTCTTAGCGACCCCATGGACTGCAGCCTACCAGGCTCCTCTGCCCATGGGAGTTTCCAGGCAAGAATACTGGAGTGGGGTGCCATTGCCTTCTCTAGATATGCTCAAATCATTTTCCACAATACCATTTCAAAGGCCCCACAGTATCCCCCCCAACCTTTGCCATAACTTATTAACCAGTTCCCGTGTGTTGGGTATTTAGGTTGTTTGCAGTGGTCACTCTTATAAATTAGGTTGTGATCAACATTCTTGTAGAAAAATTTTGGTGAATGTCTGTAATGATGCCTTATTGGAATTGGAGTTGCTCTGTCAGTGTCTTGATACTGGTTTGTATCATTTCTACCCTCAAGAACAATATTCTCATCAGCACAGAGTATTATGAAAATGTTTTCTCCAATTAGAAATAGGTTATTTTAACATGCACTTTATTGCAAATGAATTTGAATGTTTTTTCATATCTTTGATCATTTGTTTTCCTTCTGTGAATTGCCCACATCCTTTGGTTATTTTAGTGGATTAATCTCTTCCTTATTATTTTAACTCTTATTAAATAATATCTCACTTCTTTGACATATGTGTCACAAACGTTTTTCAGTTGCCTTCTAATTCTTTGATACTTTTTTCTTAAAGAATTTTTAATGTGTACATAACAGATCCATAAATCCCATCCTTTATGATATCTGTCTTTGATTAGCTTAAGAACAGTCACCCCATCGCAGGATTATAGAAGCATTTGCCTTTATTTTATTTGAACTTTTTAATGGCTTCTGCTTTTGTGTTTAGGACTGTAATCTTTCTAACAAATGTTTTCTAAGAGTCATTATTGAATGTTCTTTCTCTGTTAATTTATTGAATATTAAGTAAGCAGCCCATCCACACAGATAAGTTTCTGAGATTTGAGCCCCACCCAGTGGTCCATGTGGAGAAAGCAATGGCACCTCACTCCAGTACTCTTGCCTGGAAAATCCCATGGACGGAGGAGCCTTGTAGGCTGCAGTCCACGAGGTCGCTAAGAGTCGGACACGACTGAGCGACTTCACTTTCACTTTCATTTTCATGCACTGGAGAAGGAAATGGCAGCCCACTCCAGTGTTGTTGCCTGGAGAATCCCAGGGACGGGGGAGCCTGGTGGGCTGCCGTCTATGGGGTCACAGAGTCAGACACGACTGAAGCGACTTAGCAGCAGGGGTGGTCCACGTGCCCACTCGGGACTCATGGCTGCACAGCATGATTTGCTGTGGTTCAGTGGACGTGTCACCACGTGGCAGGCTGTCTCAGGGGAGCCCACCTTTCTGTCTCTGCCCCACTCTATCCCCCTTGCTCTGCCCTCCTCTGTCCTTCCTCTCTGCCCCGCTCTGCCTTCCCTCACTCTGCCCAGCCCCCCATCCTCCCTTGCTCTGCCCTGCTCTATCCTCCCAGCACCGGTGACAGAGTCTTGATGGGCCTGGGAAGGGAGGGTTGGGGTGAGTTCAGGGTGCCCATAGGGGACACCAGGCCTGTTGGGGAGCCCCAGCCACACCCTTCCATCTGGAAGCCTAGTGCCATGACTTCTTTGGGGCTCCAGATTTCTCCTGTATCATGGAAACCACCTGAAATTCTGGTCTTTCTCCTTCAAACCTTTGGCTCTTTAGACCAAGTGAAGGTATCTTGTCCAACAGGGCCCCTGGGGTTGGGTCAGGGAAACTTCCAAGTTATCACTATGGTAGCCACTTTATCAAATCAACAAAACCCCTCCCTCCCAGACAAAGATGCTGCCAAACGTAACTCCCTGTGGGATGAGAAAAATCATGTGTCTTAGTCATGATGCTAACCCAACTCTTGGAACTCTTAAATGTGCCAAATGCTGTTTTGTAAGCACTTTTGCAATATTAGTGTTGCGTATAAATGTATGTATAAATAGCAAGGATTCACACGCACAGTATTATCCCCTTTTAGGTGAGGAAACTGAGGTAAGAGAGGTTAAGTAAGTGGCCTAAGGCTCACAGGAGGCACAGAGCCAGTACCTGAATCCAGCGGCACACTCTTGCTGACTGTACAGTCCTGAAGAGAGGTGGAAGGCTGCAGGGAGGGTAGGCAGGGGCAGGAAGCGCAGGGAAATGCCCCCAAGACACACACACACACACACACACACACACACACACGCACGCACGCACGCGCGCGCAGGCCTCCTCTGTCCTCCATGTACTCCTCTGAGGTCTCCAGCCTGCTCTGTAGAGGCTGCTGGTGGCCTCCACCCTCCCTACCCCAGCTCCCTCTGCCCAAGGCCTCTCCACCCAGAGTGTTGTCTTTGGCAGCCAGAGACAAGTCCTAGGGTGGCCCTGACCTGTGGGCTCTGGTGGCCCTTCTGTGAACAGGCCCGGTTGGCGGCCAGGGGCCCAGTCCTTCTCGTTCTTGCCAGAGCACTGAAGACCCTCTTGGGTCCACCCTCCCTGCCCGCTGGCCCCATCCCGGCACCACCCTCAGGCAGGGCAGGGGCACAGGCCAGCAAGGTGCCTATCTGCGGGTCGGGACACACTCTGGTGAAGCAGCTGCCCCACACTCATCTTAGCAGTGTCTGTTCTTGTCCATGTGGAGGTGTCGTTTACTTGTGTCTGTGTGTGTGTTTATTTACACAGGCAAATTTTCTATACAGCCTGCAGGCCAAGTACTTGCAGAATCAGGTACAGGGCCCTAGCTGGAGCTGCCCCCTACCCCACACTGCACTGTCCAGCGGGGGAGGAGTGCCTGGGGTCCCTGTTCTGACCTCCACACGGGTCTGTGGGGAGCCACGTGTCCCCAGCCTGTGCCCACCCCCGGTGTCGCGCCACTCAATGAGGCCAGTTTTCACCTATTTCAGGGCATTGTTTGGCCCCCAAGTCTTCAGCGGCATCGTGGGCAACTGCGTCAATGGCCTGGCCAACTATGTCCTGGTTTCTGTGCTGGGCCAGGGGGTCAGGTGAGCAGGGGGCTGCAGGGCCTGGTTCGGGGAGGGGGGGTCAAGTGTTGGGGGTTCAGGTGAGTAAGGCGTTCAGGGGCTGGTTGGGGGATCAGGTGGGCAGGGGCTGTGGCGGCCTGGTCCAGAGCCCTGCCTACCCCTGAGGGGGCAGCCAGTGCCATCACAACAAGGATTGTGGAGGCTGTCCACACTGTTCAGCCACAGGGGAGTCATGGGGAACTGGGGATGAACCAGGCCTGTCCCCATCTTGCCCCCAGGGCTGGAGTCGGCCTTTGCTCCAGCTCGGCCTTCCCTCCTCTGTCAGGGGCTCCGCATTCGCCAACACCGTCTCCCAGTTCTCACAGGCTGTCTTCCTCCTGTTCTACATCATGCTGAAGAAGCTGCATCTGGAGACATGGGCAGGTGTGGAGGAGGCCCCCACCCAGGGAGGGGGTTGCTGAGGGGCGGGTAGGCCGCCAGCACCAGCCTAGGGCCTTCACTTTGTGGGCAGGGTCCCAGCTGGAGCCTTTGGAGGAGCCCTGCCCCAGCCCTGCTCCCACATCCCTCAGGGCCCACCCCTTCCCCACCTCCTGTATCTGCACCCTCTCTCCACCTCCTGCCTCTTGGCCTCTGCAACCCACCCCTAGAGACCCGGTTTCCCAGTCCACTGTGTCATGGGGCACAGCCCTGCTGGGGATGTACTAGGAGCTTCCTGCTCCTATTGGAGATTGAATGACAACTCGGATAGAATGCTGGGCGCCAGCAGCAGGCTGCACCCACATTGCTCAGATAAGTTTCATGACTCCTTGTTAACTCCATTTTTATTTACATGGAGGAAGCTGGTGCCGAGAGAGTTTGTCATTCACCGCAAATCACAGAAGTGGGCTCAAACCTGCTCCTAGGCCTAGGTGTGAGCTTTTAGCCCCTGAAAGCTGGCTGTGTAGACCGAGGGTCCCTCTCCGGCCCCCGTGGCTGTACAACCCTGTCTGCCTTGTGAAACCTCCTGGCACCTTGTGTCATGCCACCCTCCTGCAGCAGCCCTTCGGGGAGATGGGGCGGAGATAAGAGCTAAAATTTCATCCAAGGAGACGAGGCCCAGGAAGGGCCAGGCTGTCTGCCAGCCCAGGCTCCCAACCAGGGGTGCTGACCAAGGTGTTAGCTGGTGCCCTCCTCCCGCCCCCACCCTGCCTGGTGCCAACTGTCTGGGCTTGCTCTGTGGAGCCAAAAGCTGTGGGCCCCGGTGGTGGGCGGGCTGGCTAGGCCGCAAGGCAGACGGGGGGCTCAGCCAGCTGGCTTCTGCTCCTAGGCTGGTCCTGGGAGTGCCTGCAGGACTGGGGCCCCTTCTTCCGCCTGGCCATCCCCAGCATGCTGATGCTGTGCATCGAGTGGTGGGCCTACGAGATCGGGAGCTTCCTCGTGGGTACGTGGGACAGTGGGATGTGGGGAGCCCCCTCCCCCAGACAGGGGGTTCACCTGCCTGGCCTGGCTCCCTGCCAGACTGTGAGTTTCCAGCAGGCAGGCCTGGGTCCAGCACTGCCCAGTCTAGGCCTGGCATGGAGTGGACACCCAGGCATGATTTTCAGTCAGAGATGGAGTGAGATGGAACTGGTGCAGCCGGCACATCTTGTGCTCATCAACTGACTCAGAACAGAGTCCAAACCGCCAGGGCTGGAATGGCCCCAAGAGACCTTCCTGTCTACCCCAGATCCCATTTATAGATGAGAAAATTGAGTCCTAAGAGTAAAAGAGGCTGTCCAGGGTCACCCCAACAGGGCCAAGAGCTGAATGAACTCAGGCTTCTTGACCTTGGTCCAGCTTTCTTCCCTCCCTCATCACACCGTGTGCACAGGAGAGGGACCTTGACCCTGGCACACCCAGGCAGGGGGTCTCCTGGAAGGCTGAATGCCAAGTGGAAAGGTTGTTTTTGCTGTTTCTGACCTTGGAAGCCACTGGCCCCTTGGCCCCAAGAGCAAGGGGCACTTTGTCAGCCGAGGGCTGTTGATCAGCTGGCTGGACACTCACTGTGTTCCCGCCTCACCTCTGCAGGCCTGCTCAGCGTGCTCGACCTCTCTGCCCAAGCAGTCATCTATGAGGTGGCCACCGTTGTCTACATGGTGAGGCTCATGGGGGCGCCTTTTGTTCTGCCCCCAGCCCAACCCCCTGACAGCCTGGGGGTGTCAGAGGGGGAGGGGCAGCTGTCCCCCAGGGGCCATTTCTGTCTCCTGAGGGACCCTCCAGACCTCCTGTGTCCACCAGACCCAGGCTCTAACAGGGACACGTGGCCCACAGCCACTCTGCCAAGAGTGATACGGAACTCTCCATGTTGGAATTGATTGGCATCATTTAAAATTGGGAGATTTCACATCACAATCTGGATTTTTGCATATTTTTGAAAAACGGGACATTCCCTTTGGCAGTGGGCCCACGTTCTTGCACACCCCTAGTGGTGGGCCCTGGGGAACAGAGCCCTCTGGGGGCACTTCCTTGCTTCCGTCGGGGAAAGAACTCTCCACAGTTCCTTCCTCTTCAAGGACACGTGGGGTATCCGGTGTCACTTGTGAAGCCTCTGCCAGCCTCCTGGTGTGCACACTCTGTGACCACAGCTTTAATCAAGGGAGTCACAAAAACCTACCTGTACAAAACTGATTCATAAGGTGATTCTTATGTTGCAACTGGTGTCAATCTTTTTTCTTGCAGGGACCTTTTCTGATAGACTTATGACTACACTTGCCTCTTTATGTCGTGTTTACTCATGAGGTTTAGGCTGTGTGTTGATTTTGGCTGCCTGTGTTTGTCTGATGGCTCAGCCAGGGTGGGCCTTTGGCTGGCTCGCTTGGGGTACCCTCACCCGACTTGCCAGCCACCAATCTCACGGCTGGTTACCAGCAGCCAGGAACACCTTGCTTCCCTCTCTCTTGGCCTGGGGTAGGAGAGGGACTGACTGTACCTTCTTGTCTCTGAGTCCAGATCCCCATGGGGCTCAGCATCGCGGTCTGTGTCCGAGTGGGGACAGCCCTGGGAGCCGCAGACACCGTGCAAGCCAAGCGATCCAGCCATCTCAGGCACCCTCTGCACAGGTGGGTGGGGTCAGGCCTGGGCCAGGGGAGGCCCTCAGAGCCACAGCTACTTTCCACGCCTGTGGTACCTGTTATGTGGCCCAGAGCAGCAAGCCTGCTGTGCCCCTTCCGGCCGCTTCCCCATCACTGGAGGTCTAGGCCGGCAGTTTCCATCACATAGTGTGATGAGGAAGGCCCTTCCTCATCAGGCTTCCAGCCCTCTAGGTCTTCCTGTGAGCTCGGCCTCCTGGAGTCCCCAGGAGCTTGGGGGGCTTGCTTGTAGCGACCCTCAGAAAGGACCCCTCTGCATCCATCCTGTCTCTGCTTTCTGCAGCTGCCAGGCTCAGATCAGCTCTTCATGGAGAGCAGTGGTTCTCAGGCTTTAGACCTAGGTTGGGGGTGGGGTGGGGGAGCAGGGTGTCAAAACCCAAATATCCCCCTGCCCCCGGCAATTTCTGACTCAGTCGGAGATGGGGGTCTGAGAATCTGCTTCCCTAGGCAGCTGCTGGTCCAGGGACCCCATTTTGAGAACCACAGGAGGAAGGGCATTTTGCATGTTGTCATCACAGGACCACAGATGAGGGTCTTCGTCCAAGGGGACATGCGGCTGGGCTGGCTCAGGCTGAGGGGAGCCAGGCTCCTCCCTTGGCTGGGTCAGCCTCACGGCCTTCATCTCTTGCAGTCGGAACCTCCTTGGTTGTGGGCATCCTGTTGAGCCTCCTGAGAAACAAGCTGGGGCACATCTTCACCAATGATGAGTAGGTCTCCCCTCGCGTCAGGAGCCTCGGCTGCTGCCTGTGCATAGACCAGGCACTGACCGGAGGGCAGGGGCAGAGCTGCTGGGGCTCCTTGGGGGTTCGGATGTGTCCCCCATACACAGGGAGACTCAGGGACAGGAGCGGCCTGGCCTGGCCTGGGGCCACCACTTAGGCTCGAAGAATATGGGGGCAGGGCAGAATAGACGGGACAGGAGTGGGACTCCAAGGCCAAGGTTGTGCCTCACAGTCCCCTGTCCCTGCAGGGAAGTCGTCGCCCTGGTCAACAAGGTCCTGCCGCTGTACATCTTCTTCCAGCTGTTTGATGCCCTCTGTGTAAGTCCTGCTCCTACCCCCGCGTTCCCAACCCCTGCCCAGGCCTGTGAGCTTGAGCTGCCTGATTAGGGCTGACTACAGAGTAAGCGGCAGCTCTTATTGGATCTATTATTATTCAAATATAACACGTCCCCCTTTTCTCTCCTGCATTTCCAATTTACTGAGATGCATACAGATTGGCAAAATACTGACCACTCTTCGGGTGCAGAATCAGAAACCCTCTTCTTCCTTGTTCCCCAGGCTCAGGTTGAGGGGTGGTGAGCGGGGCACAGCTCTGACCCAGGCCCCACCTAGAAGGAGCGGCCACACTGGTTTCAAGAATAGAGGCGCCCAGAGTACGGAGGGGTCCAACTTTCTGCTTGGGTCACTGAAGAGCAGGTCCCATTGAGTGCAAGTCTGAATTCTGTGAATGTTTTAACAGCCTGGCATAGAGACAGCGAGCACCAAAGTCTGATTTATTGAGCAGAATTTGAAGCCCTGGGTTGTCGTCTTCACACCTTGGGCAATCTCTGCCTAGAGCATGGGCTTAGAGAGCAGCAAGGGGCAGGAGGCAAGAACCCACACAGAGTCATCATCAGCTCTGATAGGGAGGAAAGAAAGAACCGTTGGGAGAAAGTATCTTCATGGAGAGTTTTCCCCAGAGCTCTGTCACTCTGGCTGGTTCCCCATACATTCCAGGGCTGGCCTTCGAATCTAGCTGGGCACAGGCTTGTAGCACATTTCTGACCTCTTTAGGACCGCTTGCTTTGGGCTAGGTTTTGTCTTCAAATTCACAGCTTTAATTGCAAAGCATTAAAAGAAACCCTCTTCTGGGCTCTGTTATGGCTTCTGCAAGGACACTACAATTACTTTTCCTCTAGCTCCAAGGTGAGGCCACAGCTGAGAAACTCCTCCTGCAGCGTCAGGCCACAGAGGGCTCTGCATTCCTAAATGCTCCTAAGGCAGCACTGCCCACCAGGGAACCCGCAGCGGATTCACAGCTCACAGCTGCCAGGGCTCTTGCAGTGCACATCACTGCATCTACTATCTTTACTCCCGGTTTCATCTATCTATCTGTCTATATATTTTTTTTCATTAAGAAATTTTATTTTTTGGCTGCACCATGCGGGATGCAGGATCTTTGTTCTCTGACCAGAGATTGAACTGGTGTTGCCTGTAGTAGAAGGTCCACTGCACTGCCAGAGAACTGCATTGGCAAACCACTGGATTGCCAGAGAACTCCTTGCTGCTGCTGCTGCTGCTGCTGCTGCTGCTGCTGTTGCTAAGTCGCTTCAGTCGTGTCCGACTCTGTGCGACCCCAGAGACGGCAGCCCACCAGGCTCTCCCGTCCCTGGGATTCTCCGGGCAAGAACACTGGAGTGGGTTGACATTGCCTTCTCCAATGCATGAAAATGAAAGTGAAAAGTGAAAGTGAAGTAGCTCAGTCATGTCCGACTCTTAGCGACCTCATGGACTGCAGCCCACCAGGCTCCTCTGTCCATGGGATTTTCCAGGGAAGAGTACTGGAGTGGGTTGCCATTGCCTTCTCCGAGAGAACTCCTTAGATCTGTGTTATTCTTTTTTTTTTTAATTTTATTTATTTACTTTTGGCTGTGCTGGGTCTTCGTCGCTTGCTCAGGCTTTTCTCTAGTTGTGGGAATGGGGGCTCCTCTCTAGTGGCGGTGCCCAGGCTTCCCTTGTTGTGGAGCATGGGCTCTTGGGTGCAAGGGCTCAGGCGTTGCTGGCTCTAGGGCACGAGGGCGCAATAGTGTGGTGCATGGGTTTAGTTGCTCTGAAGCATGTGGGACCATCCCAGACAGGATCAAACCTGTGACTCCATTGACATGTGGATTCTTTACCACTAAGCCACCAGGGAAGCCCTATATTATTCTTAAGTTTTCATGGACCTAGTTTTTTTTTTTTTTTTTTTTTTTATGCCTTTCTTGAGTCATAATTTACATACCATAAATTCATGCATTTTAGTTGCATAAGTCAAACCTTTAAGTAAGTGTCTACTTGTGGAACCAGCGCTGCAATCCGGTGTTGGACTGTTTTCATCACCCCCACAGAATTCCTGGGGCCTGCTTTGAAGTCACTGCCTGCTCCCACGGGCAGCCCCAGAATGCACTGACCCACTTTCTGTCTGTGCATACTTGCCTTTTCTGATTACTTTATAGACACGCAGTTACAGAGTATGTGGTCTTTCGTGCCTGGTTTCGTTCACTTCTTGAAATGTTTCTGAGGTTTGTCCATGGCATAGCATTTTTCAGGACTTCATTCCTTTTTGTGGCTGAATCATAGTCCACTCTGTGGCTGTAACATGTTTGTCTACCCATTCATCAGGTGATGGACATTTGGGTTGTTTTGAGTGTGGCCTGCTGTGACTAAGGCTGCTGGGAACATTCAAGTATGAGTCATTGTGTGGACGAATGTTTTCCTGCCTCTTAGTAGAGTCTTAAGGAGTTGAATTGTTAGGTTGAAGCGTAAGTTTACCAACTTTGTAAGAAACCATTAAGCTATTTTCCAAAACAACTGTATCATTTTACATTCCCACCAGCAATGTACCAGGATTCCAGTTCCTCACCTGTGTTGCTAATTCTTGGCATTATTGTTTGTCTTGAAATTGGAAAAAGTAGATTAAGAGCAGTTTTAGGTTTACCAAAAAAATGAGCAAATACAGAGTTCCCATACGCCCCTCCCCTGGTTTCCCCTTTTATTTACATCATGTATTAGTACAGGACATTTGTTTACTTGATGAAGAATATTGATACATTAAGTCCACAGTTCATGGTTGGTGTGCATTCTATGGGTTTTTAAGGACATGTACCCAACATTGTGGAATCATACAGGATACAGACTCCTATATATGAAACAGGTGAACAAGGTCCTACTGTATAGCACAGGGAACTATATTCAGTATCCTGTAATAAACCATAATAGAAAAGAATATGAAAAAGAATATATGTGTGTTTAACTGATCACTTTACAGCAGAAACTAACTTTTTATATTATTTCTCATTTTTATTAGAGCAATCCTCATGGGTCTGTACAGGTATCTCAATGTAGTTTTAATGAACATTTCTTTTTCTTTTTCTTTTTTTTTTGGCCATGCCACATGGCATGTGGGATCTTAGTTCCCCAACCAGGGATCAAACCGAGGCTCCCTGCAGTGCGGGCACAGAGCCCTAACCACTGGACCACCTGGGAGTCCCTGATGTGTTTCCCTTCCATCTGCGTGTCTCCTCGGGTAAAGTGTCTGCTCATGTCTTTGTCCACTGCAGACATCGGGTTCTTGTTGTCTGAGCCTGCCAGGGCTGCCCTGACAAAGCACGCAAAGCCGAACGACCTAACATACTAGAAATAGATTGTCTCGAGGTTCTGGAGACCAGAGGTCCTAGATCGAAGGCACCAGGGGAGGATCTACTCCAGGCTCTGCTGAGCTTCTGGAACCCTCAGGAGCCCCTGAGCATGTAGAAGGCATTGTTTTCCCATGTCTATTTACATTGTCTTGCCCCTCTACTTGTCTGTGTTCCAGTTTCTCCTTTTTACAAGGACACTCGTCTTCTTGGGGTAGGGTCCACCCTGATGACCTCATCTCAACTTGGTCTTCTGCAGAGATGCCATTTCCAATTAAGGTCATATTTGGAGGTCCTGGGGTTGGGACCTCAGCATCTTCGAGGTGGGGCACAAGCCAACCCATAGTAATTATCTTTTTATTCAGTTCAGTCGCTCAGTCGTGTCCGACTCTTTGTGACCCCATGAATCGCAGCACGCCAGGCCTCCCTGTCCATCACCAACTCCCGGAGTTCACCCAAACTCATGTCCATCGAATCGGTGATGCCATCCAGCCATCTCAGCCTCTGTCGTCCCTTTCTCCTCCTGCCCCCAATCCCTCCCAGCATCAGAGTCTTTTCCAATGAGTCAACTCTTCGAATGAGGTGGCCAAAGTAATGTGTTAATTTCCACTGTATAGCAAAGTGATTTAGTTATACATATATGTATTGTTGTTCAGTTGCTAATTCATGTCTGACTCTTTTCTACCACATGGACGGCAGCCATGCCTCCCTGCCCCTCACTATCTCCTGGAGTTTGCCCAAGTTCATGTGTGTTGAATTGGTGTACATTTTTAAAATATTATTTTCCATAGTGGTTTATCATAGCATATTGAACGCAGTTCCCTGTGTTCTGTACTCAGACCTTGTTTATCCATCCTATATGTAATAGCTTGCATCTGCTCACCCCAGGCTCCCAGTCCACCCCTGCCCCTGTATCTGAAATGCAGCAGCTTTGTGTGACCCTGGGCAGGACCCTCCAGGAAGGAAGGGAGATGAGGGCCCCTCCTAGCCCATGTTGCAGACTTAAACAAGGCTGTGGCCTGTAGATTCCTGAGAAAGCCCCAGTGCTGAGACCCACCATCACCTCAGCATCACCAACCTCCAGCCCTTCCACCTTCTGCAGTGTCTCTATGCTGGGGTCCTGCGTGGGACCGGCAGGCAGGCCTTCGGGGCCGTGGTGAACGCTGTCATGTACTACGCCATCGGCCTCCCGCTGGGTGTCGTGCTGACCTTCCTGGTCGGGATGGGGATCATGGGTAAGTGGTGTGGGGGAGGGGGGCAGGCCTAGTGATCGTCAATGCCCTCACTTGGTCCCGTGTCCTGCAGGCCTCTGGCTGGGCATGCTGGTCTGTGTCATGCTGGCCACCGCTGCCTTCGTCACTTACACAGCCCGGATGGACTGGAAGCGGGCTGCAGAGGAGGTGAGTGCCCTTCCTGTTACCAAGGAAACCATGCCAGACACCATCCTCAGTGCCCCCCACCCCCACCCTGCTCAAACTCAGGCAGAGGGCTCCCGATGACCCCGAGGGCAAGCTGTGACCTTGGAAAAGGTACCAACAGTACCCTGTCTGCCGTCCTCTTGGGAGCACTTCTGAAACAGGCAGCCTGGTGTTTGCTTCTACGGCTCAGACCCGAAACCCAGAGGGTGTGGTTCGCCTTTGTGTGTGGATCCAGTCTTCCTGGCATCTGAGACAATGGATCAAACATATCTAAAGAGCGCCACTTAAAGCTCCCCAGACTGTGGACATGGCAGGCGTGGCCTTACCACACTTCAGGCATCGTGGTTTTTGCAGGTTGAAGGTCTTGTGCCACCCTACATTGAGCAAGGCAATCGGCAGGCACCATCTTCGCAATAGCATTTGTTTGCTTTGTGTCTCTGGGTCACACTTTGCTCATAATTTTCATCATATTTCAAATCTTCTCATTATTATCATCTCATTTATGGTGAGGGGTGATCACTGAACTCTGACATCACCATCGCAAAAATATGACCTGCTTAAGGCTCAGGTGATGGTATTTTCCAGCCAGGAAGTATCGTTTAACTGTGGTGTATACAAGGTGTCTTGCACACTTAGCACACTTCAGTGTTGTGCAAACATTACTTTTATGTGCAACGGGAATCCAGAAAAGCCCTCTGCCTGCATTATTCACCTTATTGCAGTGGTCTGGAGCCCCCGAGGTGTGCCTGTGTGTGACCATGTGTATCCTGTTCAGCCTGCAGGGCTCAGGTGAGGCTGGGTGGATGGGCATCTGGCAGGCTGACCTGGCGACTCTCTCTCTCCTTCAGGCGCAGAAACACGCAGGACTGCCACCATTGGGGAGCACGGAGAACATGGCCCTTGGACCCAGGCCCGGGCCTGAGAAAGCAGTCGTGTCTTCAGGTAACACTGCCCTGTGTGCTTGCGTGGCCAGGAACCGCAAGCGCCCAGGTTGCCTCTCTTCTCAATGTGACAGTGACACTGATGTCCCAGGAAGCAGGCCCTGTCTGTCCTGGCCTGGAAGGCTATGACCGTTGGTCCTGTCATCAGACGAGGGCGTGGGTTGGGCGCTTGGATCTCCTCCCTGTTGTCCTGCAGCTAGCTGCTAAATTAGGGACGAGGTCTGAGCAACAACCATCTGATCCCAGGGTGCATTGTCACCACCCAGCTCCAATGTGGGCAGGAGGCCTGCAGCCAAGGATTGGGCAGGTCAGCCTGGTTTGATGACTGGTGTGAGGGGCCCTTCCCCCTCACCCCCTCCACACCCTGTCAGACCCGAGCTCTGCTACCCCGGTGCTGGCCTGAGCCCAGGGCTATGTGTCCACAGACCATACCTGGTTATCTCCTCAGCCTCACCTCGCTCATCCTGGGCTGTGCCTTGATTGGGGTGGGCATGGGAAGCCAGCACAGGCTTTGGGGGCTTCAGTGTTGCCAGAGAGTGTTGGGAGGTTGGGGGGGCGCGGGGGAGGGTGCACAGCATGACAGATTATGTCACATGCTGAGGTCACTGGTGAAGGATATGCACCTCCAGGTCATCTGACCCCATCTGATCTCAGCCTTGTGTGCACATCAGGTCTATAGGATGCTGTCCCACGTGTTTCCAGCTGTGAGGCAGAGGGTCAATCCTGTGGCTCCACAGCCCCCAACCCAGGGCTGAGCTGGCTTCTGTTTGTCTTGCAGTGGCCACAGGCAGCTCCCCTGGCGTGATCCTGACGACCTATTCGAGGCCCGGGGCCCACCTGGACCTCCTCAGGACTCCAGAAGCAGTCCACACCCTACCTGCCCCCGCTGGCCGGCTGTCAGCCAAGCAGCTGGCTCTCCGCCGGGGGGCTGCTCTAGGGGTGGCAGTGGGCTCGTTGATAGCAGGGCTCATCCTGAGGGTCCTCACTGCCAGGCCCTAGTGAAACAGCTTGAGACGAAAAAAAGGCAGCTGAGAGCGGCTGCCCACCCCAAATAAAGTGCAGGTGGACACCCCTGACCGCTCCTCAGAAACATTCACGGGACTTCCCTGGTGATCCAGTGGTTGAGAATCTGCCTATCTACCAAACGGGTTTCCCCCTCCTCCCCACCAACCCCACCCCCACCAACCCCCACCAGTTGGGGAGCTGGGATCCCACGTGCTGTGCAGTGTGGCCAGAAAATAAACAGATTTTCAGCCGGTGCTGCATGTCACATGGTTGGTCTGAGTGAAGGTTAAATTGCCTCCTCTCACCTGGACTGCTTTTGATCAGTGCTCAGCCGACCAGAAGATGAGACTCCTGGGGTTGGTCCCATTATTCAATAAATGGCTTCAGGTTGGAGATTTCAAATAAAAACGAAATAGAAAACGCCACTGTCACATTAAAAGTAGGCTGCCGCTTTGTGAAACTCTGGAAGAGGGGGTCAGTGGGCCCCGCGCATGTGAGACCCCTTGCTGAGACCCCTGTCTGCTTCCTGCTCTGGGGCCTCCTGCAGGTCCAGGAAGCTAGTCACCTTTCCCCAAGTCCTCTCAGGGCATCAGCATTTTCACTTGAGAAATGCCTTTCTCATAGTAGCGACAGGATATAACTAAGGGCAGTCAGTCAAGAGTCTGCTTACAATGCAGGAGGCCTGGCTTCGATCCCCGAGTTGGAAAGATCCCTCGGAGAAGGAAATGCCAACCCACTCTAGTATTCTTGTCTGGAGCATTCCATGGACAGAGGAGACTGGCAGGTTACAGTCCCTGGGGTAGCAAAGAGTCGGACACGACTAACGCTTCGATGGACAGTGCTGCCTAGATCACTGAGCCAGGGAGGCTCAGGACAGAACTGGGGGCTAACCCAGTCCCAGGGTGCTTTGAGGCCTGGGACTGGGGTCATGTTCGGGCTCCAGGCTGCACATGGGGCTCTGGGGGCTCATCCTGGCCTTCAACATCAGTCCCTTTAATGTGGGTAGTTCCATCCACAGACACAGTGGGTGCACTAATCAAGGTCACTAGGGAAAAAGGATGCAGAGTGCAAACGCTTGACTCCATAGAAAGGTAGGAGCCAGGGTCACCTGTGACCTGAAGACTCAGTGAGCTTCCACACCCAGACAGAATGAACAGGTATGGAACCAAAAAGCCGTGCTGTGTGTCCTAGGCTTGCATAAGTGAAAGGAAGGTGTTAAGTGCTAAGTGTCTGACTCTTTGCGACCCCATGGACCAGAGCCCGCCAGGCTCCTCTGACCATAGGATTTTCCAGGCAAGAATCCTGGAGTGGGTTGCCATACCCTCCTCCAGGGGATCTTCCCAACCCAGGAATCAAACTGGGGTCTGCTGCATTGCAGGCAGATTTCAGACCTGAGCCATCAGACTGCAAGGCACTGAGGAAAGAGGACTGCAAGCGCAAGTCTGGAAAACAGCGCAGCTCCACAAGCCCCTGCTAGACAGAACTGACGCTGAGCCAGTTTCTGTGCAAAGGTTAGGTGACTGGGGTCTCCTGAATGTGCTTATAGAAATCTGCAAGAGCCACTAACTTGCCATGTTTTAGGTCATATACTTGTTTTAGGTCAGCAAAGGGTAAAGATATAGTTAGAAACCTATTTACTATATATAGATGGTTTTTAAAAACAATGCACAAGTGGAAAAGTAAAATTTGAGAAAATCTAGGCTGAGAAATTGAGAATTCAAGTGAATCAACACTACCTTTGATAAAGGCAAAAAATGGATTTCTAGTTGGAGAAAACTTATGTTTAAACAACTGTCTTCATCAGGGCCTATCTGAAAACTAACGTTATTAAAATTCATGCCAATTTCATCAAATATAATGTATCTACTTTGAAGCAGAATATACCAGTAGACAAGCAAATAATTTTAATTAGAAAGTAAAATGTACAATATACCAAATGAAAACTCTTGTCTGAGATATTTATGGCTGATTATTCTGATAAAGCCCCAGTGTAAGCAGGTATGTCCTAAGCCAGCCTAGTGATTGGTTGTTGACCCCCATGTTCTGTAATGAAGGTGTTAACGCTCTGCAGTCAGCCAAAGCAGGTTCATTCAATGGTGGATCACATGTGCTGTCAAGTGAGGTATGTTCTCTCATTGAGTGTGGGGGCAGGGAGGACCCCCAGGGCTCTTCTTGAGACTGTTTGGCTGAAGTGCTGGGTCTGGTCCCAACTGTGCTTGGGAGATCCCCTTCAGTGGGCTGGCTGCTGTCCTGGTCATGGAGAGCCCTCTTCCAGATGCCCCTCACCAGCCCCTAGGGCTCACAGGCTGCAAGTTGTGAACACCCAAGACCTATTGTCCAGGACAGAAACTTGTCCCCACATTAAGTTCTGGACAGAATCTGTTCAGCAGTGCCCCTCGCACGTTTCCAAAAGTGAAAGTCGCTCAGTCGTGTCTGACTCTTTGCGACCCCATGGACTATATAGACCATGGAATTCTCCAGGCCAGAATACTGGAGTGGGTAGCCATTCCCTTCTCCAGGGGATCTTCCCAACCCAGGTCTCCCACATTGCAGGCGGATTCTTTACCAGCTGAGCCACAAGGGAGGCCAAGGGGATGCTTACTTGCCTCATGGTACAGAAGCAGGAAACTTGAAGATTCGTCCCTCAAGAGCCACTGACTTGCCATGTGCAGCCTCTGATCAAGGGTGGGTACTATCTGAGTACCATGACGATAGCAGTGAAACAGGCCAGTAGCTTTTTAAGACGCACAAAGTCTACAAATGATAGATGATTCCTGCACCAAACTGGCAGCTGCCTTCCAGGAGCCCAAGGATTTACCATGTGTGGACATCACAAAGGACCGTCACAGGCCGAGCTCAGGACAGGACAGAGAGTGGTGAGAAAGGAGGGCTGCCTCCTGGAGCTGTCTTCTGGTCCCAGGGACCCTGCCCCCCGCCCAGTTCTAGTGCCGTGAAACCCGAGGACTCTGGGAGATCTTGCCTCACCTCTTTAGACTGAGACCTGGAAACATGTGCAGGGCAGTCTCTGGCAGGCTTCAGGGGGTGCTGCCTGAAGGTGGGGGTGGGGGCGGCAAGCCCCATGTCACTGGTAAAGTCACGGAGCAGGTCTGGGCATGTGGGCTCACCCAGTGCGCTCCCTGTCCCTGCCCAGAGCTCTAGGGACGCAGGTTCTCCAGGTGAACGTGCTCAGTCCTAGGGGCTGGTGGGGGAGGTAAGTGGGGGACTGTGGCTGAAGCACTGAGTTTTATTAATGGTGAATGGCGAGGGTGGTACGTTTGCATATCTTCTTAAAAAGTTCTGGTACGATTTAAAAATGATTGGTTGGTTAGCCACTGAGCAAAATAATAATTCAGCAGAGACAATGAAGTGGTGGCTGGGGTCCATCAGTAGTATCCGCCCTGTGGAGGGGAGAAGGGATCCGGGTTACAGCCAGTTTATGACCCCTCAGCCCTGCAACATGGGCCCAGGGTAAGAACCCTGACCAGCACCTCCCATCCTGGAAGCCTCTCCTCCAGTGACAGCAGGGCCCACAGGTGCCTAAGGATGAGAGGTCATGCTCTCCCTCCCAAACGACAACAGGATGGTGGTATTGGAGGCGGTACTCTGTCCAACATGGAGGAGACACGACCGAGCAAAGACATAAGTTGTAAGAAGGAAGTGGACTGTCCACGTGAACTCTGAAAACTGGTGAGCAATTCTGCTTCTCAAATTCCAGAGTAATTAATTTCATTAACACCCACTGAGGCTTAAAGAAGCACAGCCACAGAGTTCAAATGATGCTTTTAATCCTCAAGATCCTGATGACATCGATTGATTTTAACCTTTTATTTTCCTCAGCTTTTAAAAACCCTTGCAATGCTTTCCGTAGCTTAGGCTAACCTTTACTGGAACCCTGTGTAAAAGGATGTGGAAAATGCCCCCACCCCGAGATTCTAATGTGCTCCCCTTAGACTAGTAACTGTGGCTTTCAGTTTCCCATTTTAAAATGCTCCAAATGCATTCTAATCCTAGTAAACTGAATTATTAGAATCAATCAAAGCTACGAAGTGCAAAAAGCAATTTCAGAAAAATGTTTGCAGTGATCACCAACAAATATTCCTCCAGAAAATGGCCAATTTAGGCACAGAATCCTTTGCTGAAAGTAAAAGATGATTTTATAAAAAGAAGGTATAAGTGTAGAGAAGCAGCAAAGAGAGAAGAGCCCCCAAATCTTTACCCAGTCTCACACAGGATCCAAAACAATTGGAACACCTCGGTTCCCAGTGAGGACAGTGAGAGGCGGGGCGGCCCGCACCCTGCGGGCTCAGAAGAGGCCTCACCCAAAGCCATAATTAAATCAATCTCCAGGCCCAGCTAAATAGACATTTTTACAACACTGATGCATCTCTAGAGCCTACCAGACAAAGGCTTGCCTGCCAAACCCTTTTGGGAATTTTGCATGGCACTGCCAGCCCATTTGGCAGGGGGCACTGCCCCCTAAGAGGGGGCATGCCTGTGGGGATCAGTTTGCTGGCACCTCCGGATTCTCCACCAGGCTGAGCGACTCCATCGCAACCAAGGAGGTACTGGTCAGGCTGGGGACCCACGACTTGGGAGAGGACAGGCAGACAGGGACTAGAGACCAAACAGTGCCACCGGCCTCAGCAAGGGGCAGAAGAGCAGCACTTCAGCCCACAGCAAGCTCTCACTCACCAGGTCTGCCACATAAGTGCTGAAGTTAAACTTTAAGAAAAACTACTCAAAAACGAAACAAAAAGTGACTTTGAGCTTTTATGAGATGCTGCTCAGACTCTGAAGGTAGGTCTGAGTGGCTCCACGGGCACATCCTTGGGGCAGCTGAGCGCACGTGGCTGTGCTTTTCTGGGAGCGGTGGTTGCTTCGTCCCGACCCTCTAGAGTCCGGCCCTGGACTGAACCGTGGCTGTCAGGTTTAACACTCTGCTGCTCCAGGCTAAAGTCCAAAGTGCCTGGAGACAAATAAATTGCACATTCTTTTCCTGGTAACACATGAGCCTCTGCATGTAGAAAAACACGTGACCAGAAGAGCACACACCCCACGCTGGCCCGAGTTACAGAAAGGAAGAGACGGCCCTACCTCCTCTCAACACAGAGTGGGTTCTGAGACCGGCTCACGGGATGGCACGTCTGTGAACTGCCAGAAAAAGCAACAGGGCCTTTGTCCTCAGCACAGCCTGGTACCTCTGAGGAAACCCAAATGAATTCAGATGCGGCTGGTGTCTCCAGCTCTACCAACACCCTCTCAACACTTAAACCAAACACAGACACGAACGCAGCTGTTCCCGTTAAATCTGGCTTTGCCTGGCACTGGCTCTCCTAGCACGTCCACGTCTGCAATGACCAATCACCAGAGACACACGCTGCGGTCAGCCTCACGGCCAAGCCGCCTCCACCAGCAGCCTGTCACCAGAGGACTGTCTACCTCCACACACTGGGTCCATGCACGTCCAGGAGCCAGCTGGCCCCAAGGCACCAACAGTGAGAGGATCAAGGGTTAGGCAGCTCAGCTTCTGCAACTGAGCTCTCCAGGGCTTTACCTCAGACCAGAGGCAGCACATGGCTCCTGTGAGGACAGGCCTGTGGACTGGACAGTCTCTGCCGCTGGAGCCCAGAAGCAGCCAGAGATGCTCAGAGAATCAGGGGCTGCCCGCAGGCCATAGCTTCCTAGCCCTTAGTTTTAGGCTGAATGTTAACAAGATGAGACAGCACTGTTAAGATCGGAGGCGCTCCCAGAGAGAGCCACCCCAGGCTGCCATTGGGGACCCACCTTGATGAGCACGGCGGCCAGGACGCCCAGGAGAGTGAGCAGCAGGAGGCCGAGTCTCCCTTTGTTGAACCGCTTCAACATGAAAAATTTTGCCCAGTCCACTTTCGACTGGCTGTTGGGAGGGTACCGGAGTTGGTTTGCGCCTTCCCGCTAGAGAGTTTTTAATAAACAGGAGCGTTGATGGGAAAAAGTATCGAAACTATGTTTTCCGTGATACGCTCCCATCCCGCTGGACCCTGAAGTCAAGGGCAGATGAGACAAGCCGCTGTAGGTAATGGAGCTCCTCCTGCGCACAGGCAGCCCCCTGCCCACAGGCAGCCCCCTGCCCACCAGCCTGGCAGGCAGGGGGCCTTGTTCCAGGAGGTCCTGGGTCCCCTGCCCATTGGCATGGGGGAGCACCTTGTTCCAGGTCCTCCCAGTGGCCCCCGCACAGTGGACCCAGCCCAGGACATGTTTCAGGTGCTCCTGGGACAGGCTCACTCTACCACAACCTCACTTCCGAGAGGGAACAGGGCAGGCAGGGCCTTAGTGTGGCCCTGAGGGCCTGACTCTGGGAGCCCGGGGCTGAGCTGCGCTTCCTCCAGGCTCTCGGGAGATTATGCGGTGGTGCTAACAAGCTGGTGGACACCTCTGCCCTCTCAGAGCTATGCTCCGGGCCTGTGCTCATTTGTCTGCTCAGTCACGTAAGCCAGGAGACACGTGTGTGGCTAGGGTAACCAGAGCCCAGGGCATGACTTGGGTGAAGCTGAAGTTGCAGGGGGATTCTGTGAGATGTATCAAAAGGTGTGCCTTTTCAAGAAAAAGTCTAAATTACAAAATATTGTGTTTATGTCTGGGAGGTCAGTGCATTTTCCCTCACAACCTTCCATAGTATTCTGTTTTCGTGCCTTTTCTCTAAAAATGCAAATGGACATCCAGGTCCTCGGCTGCTGTCTGCCCTGCCCATGGCCCCATCCCCCGCCTGTCCATGGCCCCATCCCTCGCCTGCCCATGGCCTGTCCCTCACCACCTCATTCATAAAGGACAGAGGGGAAGCCTCTGTTCATCTGAGACCTGATTCTTGGCCCAAGACATGCCCTGCATCTGATGAAGAACTGCACACCAGGGAAGCAGCAAACTGTAAACCATTACAGACTGGGAAGCGCCCCTGAGGGTGGAGAGTGGGTACGGGCCAGAAGGAGACTCTGGGCAGCAGCTGGGAGGGGCCTCACCCACGCCTCCGAAGGGCAGAGAGCTGAGCATGAAGTGCATGATGACGTCATTGCCAGTGACACCACCGCTGGACGTCCCGTCAATCATCCGCTTGATGAGCTGAGGGGAAGAGCAGAGGCCCCGGGTCAGCTGTGGCTGGCCCAGGACACACGTCCTCCCCAAGGTCAAACGCCATGAGCGAGCACAGTGATTTACAGATATTTCATTTCTATGAGACGCAAAAATCATTCAAATATCCTACTTTTGAAGGAGATCGCTGGTTGGCTCACCTAGGACCCAAATGGGCAGTGATGCTTGACTGGTAAACGTGGCCTCCCTGGTGCCGACCAGCCCAGTCCTCCGTACCGAAGGTCATCACTGACCACAGGACAGAGCCTGACCTGCCACCCTCCACCCAGGCCACAGACCTCAGCTTCCGCTCTGTCCGCCACTGCCTGTGATCATTTCAGCTGTAGACCGTTGTGTGCTGCTAACCTGACCCTCGCTGAGCCCTGCATGCTCGGTCTCCCAAGATGGTGGACAGAGATCAGCCCCTCGACAGCTTGGCCAGCTCTGGAAGCGGCCCCATGACCACCTGCACGGCCGGGCAGAGGCTCCACAGGGGACACCTGCTCTGGGGACTCCTCGGCCTGGCCTGGCTGCACATTCTCCTCTGAGTTTTCCCTTTTCCTCAGAGGCTCCTGGCCTACTGGCCCACCTTGAGGCTACTGTCCCTCTGCAGCCCGTCACCTTGGAGGTGTGGATGGACAGGCTCAAGAGTGGTGGCGGAGCTGCTAGGCCTTGGGTGATAAGGTGTGGGTGGCCAGCCTGACTAGGACTGTGAAACCGCTCCAACCACAAGGTTGCATCACTGGAAAACCCAAGTCCATGGTTTCCCAGCGGCTCCCTCGGCAATGCCAGAGACCTGCCCCAGTCCGCTCCACCACCCCACCTGCATGGCCTTGGGGTCCTCGGGCACCCAGGGTGAACAGTGGGAGAGCTGCTAACACTGGCGCCTGGAAGTCTCCTAATTAGACGGGAGGTGTTTGTGAGTCAACAGACTTTTGACAGTCACTCCGAAGATGGAGCTCTGACCCCAGGGAGTGAGGGGAAGGTCACAGTGATAACCCCAGGGCCTCATTACCTAAGAAAGGGACGGCCAGCTGTGAGAACAGCCTCCCTGGGGACTCAGGCGTAATAATCCCCATCTGCTTTAGAGCAGAGAAGGTTCAAGAGCGTGGCTCATGGCAGCACACCATGTGCTGTGAAGGTTACCTTACTGTTGTGAGAAAACACGTAGAAAGCCAGGGGGCTTTTCGCGTTCATTTATGAACTGTATGGCTTCATCTGCATTCTTCACAGGCACTATTGGAAGAATTGGTCCAAAATTTCTTCCTGCATCACCTTGGTGTCAGGATCCACATCAGTGAGTATTGTTGGGGCTGAAAAATAAAATCAAAGATGAAAAGGCTGCAGCTGAGCCAGAAACATCCAACTCTCACTGCACGCTGAGCTCAGGGCTCCCCCGCCCAGCCAAGTGTCACCTCATGAAACAAGCCCCAAGTGCATGCGTGAACTGTGCAAATAAATACTCAATGTCTCCAGATGTGTGCATCAGGGATCCTTATGCCATCAAGGGGGTAGGCAGGCTGGAGTAAATCCTGTGTTTACGTAACCGTGTACAGCACTGCACACCTGTGTCCTTCCCTGGACAAGCCTTCTTGGGAGCACAGATGGTCTGGTCCCTCCAAGGACCAGACCAGCACCACTTAACTCAAGTGCATTCCTGCCCTGATCTCTCTGACCTCGACTACAACTGAGTGAGATTAGAGACTGTCATAAAGTGGTAGCATCCCCTGGGCCTTGGCTCAGGCTCTGCCTGCCCTGGACACATGGGAGGACACGGGAAGAGACAACGTGGACTCTGAAGACACAGACCAGGTGGGTCCCCTTACCTATGTAGCGTGTGGCCTCATCCATCTCCCCCACCAAAAGCTATCTTCTGTCCTTCCAGCAGACTCTGTATCCTTTTAAAATGACGAAGATTGACGATCCTCTCATAGTCGGGAGATTCTTTTACATTTTCTCCATAAAATTCCTGTGTCAAACAACAGTATCTAGTCATCACCAAAGACCCACGTTTTAATTTAATAATTATAAAATTCACTTATGTCCCCAGATCTGGCTTTACACCCTCACAGAATCCCATGCCCCAGCCCCCCAGCCCCCAAGGACTTCAACAGTAGAGAGGTTGAGCTCTCTGTGAGGCTGAGGGCAGGAGTTTACACACACACAAGTCTCCCATTTCCCAGTTTCTGGGGTTAGTGTGGGTCCTTCCTGGGGTGGACGCAGAGTGGATACTGCAAGTCGTGCCCTGTATCAGGGGCCCCTGTGCATCCCTGTCGACTCTGGCTGCTCCGTTTCTGCGAGGAGCTGAGTGTGGCCTGCAGAGCCTGGAGCACGGCCTGTGCAGCCCTTCGCAGAAAGAGTCTGCCGAGCTTCGTGCTGCTTCCTCCTGGCCTGGAACCTCTACCAGCCACAGACAGTTGGGAAACCACCCAGAAGATCAAAGCACAGTCTGGGTAACCAATCTCAATGGCTCACAGTCAGCCCCATAGGCGTGCTCCATCTCCCCTGACCACTGTCCACTCCCCCCATCAACCTTGAGCTGGCTGGTAAGAATATCCCGGGCAGCCTGTGGAAACACAGGGTCTCAGGTCCCCACACTGGGGCCACTGGAGTGGCTGTCAGTGCCAGCTGCACCTGAGTGTCACCTGGAGACCCCAGACCTCCTGTGGATGGGAGGACAGGAAACTTCTCCTAAATCGCGCCTAGTGAGTCTCAGGCGACAAGCAGGGTGGTGAGAGGAGAAACGCCTCCAGGAAAACAGGGAGTGTCACTCCCAGGAAACCTGGCTTGTCACCACACCCCCCCAGCACAACTTCTCCAGCCGCAGTGTCTCCCTGGAGTCTGGCCAAGGCCCCTCTCATGCTGTCCTTGTCCAGCCCCACCACAGTCCCACCACTACATCCACATCAAGACCCTCGGCCCCTCGCTGCTCACACCATCTCTCCTGATTGTCCATGAGCCACCTCTCAGGGCTTGGTCAGCACCCGGGAGTGAACCATGGTTGTTCCAGCAACTTCTTCACCCAGGAGGCCCATGACCCAGTGCCATCACTCCTTCCTCCAGTCTAAGTCCCTCGTTTCTCCTGGCTCACCTGGGGCCTTCCTTGATCCCAGCCCTAGACTGCCACTTGAAACACCCTCAAAGACTGAGGGCTGCATTAAGCATAGTTAATTCATTCACTCCTCGAAATAGCTGGCTTTGCTAAACCGCCTACACACTGAAGATCAGATGACCTTGACGGGCAGTGGCCACACGTCAGGGGTCCTCGACTGTGCTGCAGAAGCCTGACAGTCTTCTCCCCAGACCATAGAATCACAGCTGAACTGTTTTTTCTAAAGCCTGTGCTACACCTAAGGAGTCATCAACAAATCAGCTGGATGGTTTCTGGTGTGCGTACCACCAGCCTCACCTTGCTCTCAGCAAATGTTCTCCAAAAATGTTTTCTCATTAGCCAGGAAGTTCAGTCACAGCTGCTACTGGAATGTTCAAAGTGGGAGGGGATGGGGAGCTGCTGCTCACAGCCAACCTCACCCTGCACCCTGAGGCAGCCAGTGCACCCACAGGTGGTAAACACGCACCTTCACGGCCTCCTGCACCTTCCGCACAATCAGGTCCTGGAGGGATGGCTCACAGAGCACGTAGTCGGGGGCGATGCAGGTCTGACCGCAGTTCATGAACTTGCCCCAGGCGATGCGTCTGGGAAAAGCACCAGCAGCCGCATTCAGTCCCGCACCTGCCACCCATGCTGTGTTGTTTACTAACAATGCTCACAAACGTACTCATGAATCTTGACTGAACAATGTTTTAATGACTCATCTCTGTAGCACTTTCAGTTGATGTAGAATATTCTAGGGAGCAGGGAAAGCTTTGTGCCTACTCATCAACAACAGTGCTTTAAATGCAGAGACAGATGGCCCTGCCTGCAGCAGGAAAGGACTGAGTACAGTTTCCTGACACCGCTTCCCTCCTCCAACTCCAGCTAGGAGGACGTCTGGGAGGACGTCCTCTGGCTCTGGGAAGCTGTGCCGGAGCTCTGACAAAAATCCACGCACTGAGGTCTCCTGTTTGGGCAGACAGACACCTACAGAGCCCACCCGACCCCCGCCCAATGCCCCCACCCCCTCTCTACCGCCTCTCCAAGGGGAGGGGAGCCATGCCGCTCTAGCACTGTCAACTGTGGGTCTGAGCACTTGCTGTGAGCCAAACTGATTCAGCACAGACACCTCCAAACCTTTCACTTTCTAGTTCTCAGATGCAAGATGCTCTTCTCAGTTAAAAGATGAGCAGTATTGGTTATCAATAAACGAACTTGGGAGATCAGCATAGGGAGTCTAAAGACTTTGGAATATCTACTTTACCTTCTGGATCAGCTACCAGTGGGACAGAAAGATTTCCTGCCTGATCTATTATCTTGAGAACAGAAAGAACTTGTTTTTCATTCCTAAGGATGGCCGTGTGATGTCAAGGCTTCGTATTTACCACTTCCGGCCATGGCACTAAGAGGGAGTGTGTGAGAGTTCTACATACCCCCTGACCCCAATCCAGGAGGACATCAACCCCCAAGACTCAGCAAGGTCTCTTGGAGCCAGGAGGCACAGGGGACACAACAGCAGGCTCTCGGCTGAGCTGGGAAAATCCAGGAAACCTGAGAGCCAGTCTCACCGGCAGGCGACGTCCAAGTCACAGTCTCGGTCCACGTAGCATGGGCTCTTTCCTCCCAGTTCAAGGGTCACAGGGGTCAGATGCTTGGCAGCAGCCTGCATGACGATTTTTCCAACAGCGGTGTTTCCCGTGTAGAGAATGTGGTCAAATCGCTGCTTCAGAAGCTCCGTGGTCTCCTCGACACCACCATTGACGACGGCGTATAGATCCTGAAGGAAAGAGACAGATGCGAGTATCGCTGACTTCACCCTGTCATCCGATGTAAACACCTAACCGTCCATAAAACCAGGAAAAGGTGGAGACCGGCCCTGGTGAGGATGGGTGGGGGAGTCCGATGGCACCTGAGAATCTCGACCTGCAGCAGACCTGGCCAGAGAGACCAGCATTTCCACCTCTGCTTCACAAGGCCACAAAGGAGAAGAGGGATCCCACCTGGGACATGCAGAGCCGGAGGCAGTGCGAAGGGGAGGGTGGTAGGGATGCAGCTGCTGTGGGTAAGCACAGGACAGGCCCTGGGCATGTCCACCTGGACGTCCTTCCTGAACTCAGCTCAGTGCAGGGGGCTTAGATCACGGGGAGACGGAAGGACGTCTGAGTCTGAACATGTGTGAAACCCAGCGAGGGCCCCCAAGGTCGGGCCAGCTGCTCCCTACCCCACTGCCACCAGCTCCTATGCCCACTGGCTGGGGGCCTCATAGCTGCCTCCCTGACAGTCCCTGAGGAGCCCCTCCTCACAGAGCTAAATGGCATCAAAACATTCTCTGCCTTGCACCAGACCCCTGATGTTTTTTTCTACACAGCTTCTGACACTCTTCACTGCTAGGACTTTAACCCAGAGTGAGGGGGCCAGCTCTGGGTCAGCAGGGCGTTTCTTTCTGTGGTTTTCAGGCCACAAACTTGTCCATTTAAGCCTGGACATGCTCTCACGCAACTGAACCTCGCTAGGAGCACGTGGCTCAGCTCCAGCCCCTTGTCAAACAACCCACTACATGGATACACCTAAGATCGCGGCAGATCCAACAACAGGTCAACTCAGAACACCACACAGCAGGGGATGCTCTCTGAGCAGCAGAGGTGCTGGTAAGGCCAAGGGCCTGAACAGACTGTAACCACAGCAGCTGAACAATTCCAGTTTGTCTTAGACTTTACTTCTCTCATCAGGCCAGTTGCAGGCAGCTTACAGAAATGGGGCATGGAGGCCAGACCACCAAACAATGGCGGCGGGAAGAGCGGGTACCTGTTCCCCAAGACCAACAGATAGACATGCATGCCAAGGAGGGGCACTCTCACCTGGTCCAAGTACTGAGGGAGGAGCTTAGCCAAGAGCTTGGCTGTATTCTCACTTACTTCGGAAGGCTTGATAATCACAGCATTTCCTAAACAGAGCAGAAAGCAGGACAGCACTGTCGAGTACCTGAGTGACTAACAGCCGCCCAGATGGCACTAACGTGTGGAGCACAGGCTAAGCGTCACTGCATCGTCTGTGCTCGGCCTTGTTCACTGAGGGCCTGAGAGTCACCCCACTGCCTCCCTTCCTACAGGCTGACGCCTCCATTCTCACCCTCCAGGTCCCATCAGCCTCCCTACCACGGCCTCCAGCGTTCCCACATTACTCTCACTTCTACTCTTGGGTTTTCCTGTTTGCCCTAGGATTACTACACAAATATGAGCCTCGTCAACATGAAGCTGTTGAACTGGATCCCAGAGAACTGAGAAATTAATCCCTTCACACTTGCTGTGGGCCACGGAGCATGACTCCCACAGCCCTTATCTGAATGCAGAAGGTAGTCAGACAGAATCCAACTGATTCATCCAAAGCCAGAGGTGGTGACTGAAACCACCTGAGAACATGGATGTCTGACTCTTGACCCAGTCTGTGGACTCATGTGTGCCTCTCCACCCTCATGGGTTCCCTCTCCAGGGCTCCAGAAAGCAGTGGCCACACAAACCTCTGAAGCCCGCTAAACAAGAATAATGCTATGACTTTTCAATACACTGCTGGCTTACACTAAGGCAAGCCACCACAGCAAATGCATTTAACTAGGCACCCTCCTTAACGTGCAACAATGGTACGAAGACACAAGCTGACCCCAGACCTGCAGCGATGGCTCCTATCAGGGGCTGGATGGTGAGGACAAAGGGGTAGTTCCAAGCTCCGATAATCAGTACGACCCCCAGGGGCTCTGGCTGGATGTAGGCCTCGTCCAGCATGGTGAGCAGGTTCCTCTGAGCTGGTTTAGCAGCAGCCCATTCCGGAAGCTTCTCCAGCATGAGATCAATTTCTCCAAGCACAGAAATGACTTCTTGACTGTATGCATTGAATTTGCTCTGTCACAAGAGGATACAGTTAACTTTCATGGGTATGACATACTCAGGCAAGGGAATCCCCTGGTGGAGCAGTGGTTAGGACTCTGCTCTTCCACTGCAGAGGGCATAGGTTCAATCCCTGGCCCAGGAACTAAGATCCCACATACCATACAGCAATGTACAAAGAAACCAAAGTACTGGGCTAGGCACACCTCTCAGACGGGCTGGTTTGCTGTGTAGATTTCTTTGAGCCCTTCAAGCCCACAGTGCATACCTGCTAAGTCACTTCAGTTGTCTCCAACTCTGCAGTCGTCCAGGTTCCTCTATCCATGGGATTCTCCAGGGAAGAATACTGGAGTGGGTTGCCATGCCCTGCTCCAGGGGAATCTTCCTGACCCAGGGATAGAACTTGCCTCTCTTAAGTCAACTGCACTGGCAGGCAGGTTCTTTACCACTGCTGCTGCTGCTGCTAAGTCGCTTCAGTCGTGTCCGACTCTGTGAGACCCCATCGACGGCAGCCCACCAGGCTCCCCGTCCCTGGGATTCTCCAGGCAAGAACACTGGAGTGGGGTGCCATGCCCTGCTCCATGGGAGTCTTCCTGACCCAGGGATAGAACTTGTCTCTCTTATGTCAACTGCACCGGCAGGCAGGTTCTTTACCACTAGTGCCCATAGTATGCACTCATTAACTCTCTAATATATTCAGTCTCTCTAAATCCTTCTTTACTGATCCAAGACATTTAAACCCAAGCTTAAATGGTCCTTAATTAATAATGGTGTGCCCTAATCTCACTTTACAAGCCACAGTAATTATGCTTTCACCCATATCTTAATATTTCACTCTTAATACATTGCCTTTACTGTAGTTTCACTTTGGGCATGTTTTGTTTCTGGACCAAATTTAACACCCTCAAGGGCAAGGAATTTACTGTACTTCTTTCATTTTTTTAAAAGTCATGTCTGACTCTTTGCGACCCCATAGACTGTATTGTCCATGGAATTCTCTAGGCCAGAATACTGGAGTGGCTAGCCTTTCCCTTCTCCAGGGGATCTTCCCAACCCAGGAATCGAACCCAGGTCTCTCAGACTGCAGGTGGATTCTTCACCAGCTGAGCCACAAAGGAAGCCCTGTACTTCTTTCATAATCCTTAAGATACACACTCAAGAAATGCTGGTAGAGAAACGATTCAGACATCTTGCTTCAGACAACTTAAATCCACCTTCTATGACACAGTGCTTCTCCACCATAAGTAAATGTTATAGTTCTGTACTGGTGGTGGTGGTGGTGTTCAGTCACTAAGTCGTTTCCGACTCTTGTGACCCCCACAGTCCATGGGATTTCCCAGGTAAGAATCCTGGAGTGGGCTGCCATTTAACTCAGGGATTGGATCTTGATCTTCTGCACAGCACGTGGATTCCTTACCACTGAGCCCCCAGGGAAGCCCACACTTACCTTTCTACTCAAAATAATCTTTAGGGGGAAGTGAGGGATGGAGCCTCACAAAGCCAGAGCAAGGCCTTGCTCTGGCTTTGCTACCCTAGAATAAAGAGGGGAGGGGAATAGAATAGTAACAACAGTATTATAGAACACAGAGGACTGTATTTAAACCCTAAACACTCGCCCAAAACCTTGCTAGTGAAAGCAGGGTTCCAGAACAAGGCTGCGTTGTATCATCTGGGGGCTTGTTACAAACTCGGGCTCTCAGAGTCCCCCAAACCTCACCCGACCCACGGAAGCATCGTCTGCCTTTAACAGGTCCCGGGTAACGCGCGGGTGCACAGATCTGAAACCTAAAGTCGTGGTGGAAAATCCGAGCGCGACCAGCAGCCACAATTGAAAGACAGTAATCCGGCCCGAAAGCTGTTCGAATGACCCAATCCCGGGAGAGGGGCTAAGGGTGGGGTCAGGTCCGGGCGCACCTTGCTCAGGTCCGCACCGATGGCCGCCAGGATGTCCTTCTCGCGCTCCTGCACCATTGCGCGCAGGGCCTCGAGCTGCCGCCGCCGGAACGTCAAGGGGCGAGAGCGGCCGGAGCCGAAAGCCGCGCGAACCCGCTGGACCTCGCGCTCCATGGCCGGTCCTGCGGGGACAGGGGAGATTCGGCGCCGTAGGCGGCGGGCGGGTAGCACGCGGTGTCGCGGGGCGGTGCCGCCCCATCCCCGCCCTCCACCCGCTCCTGGGCCCACGGCTTCCGGCCCACGCCGGACCTCAGTCCCCGACGCGCCGACTCAGCCGACGCCAACTGCCCGGCCGACGCCCAGCCAGCAGGGCTCAGCCCCGAGTCGCGCGCCGATTGGCCAGCGCGGCCCACGTGACCCCCTCTGGCCGGACACTGTGTGGGTCCAGCCCCCAGCCTTCGGCGGGCGCGCGGGGGAGGACGACGCGTGGGAGCTGGGGCTGGAGAGGACTTCGGCTGCGCCTGCGCCTGCGGCGCGAGGTTCAGACCTCGTAGACCTGGCCCCGCGCCAAGCGGCTCGGGAGGCGGCGCTTGGCCGCCCGCAACGCTCCTTCCGGGCACCGAGTCTCTTGGACTCGTCACACAAATCAGTACCCTGCGGCATCTCTTCTTCCTTTACCTGCCGCTCTCCGCTGCTTCCACCCTCCGGTCGCTGTCCCCTCCCTTCCCCCACCCCAGGTCGCTGTCTCCTTCCCCTACCCCGAGTCCCTCTCCCCCTCCTCCACCCCGAGTCCCTGTTCCCCTTTCCCTCCCCGACCCGAATCCTTGTGCCCCTTCCTTCCCCCTCCCCGAGTGCATGTCCCCCCTTCCCCTCCCCGAGTCCCTGTCTCCCTCCCCCACCCCCATCCTGAGTCTCTGTCCCCCTTCGCCTCCCCAAGCCCCTGACCCCTTGCCCCTAGAGGGCCCGGGCTCCGGCTCCCCCTGCACCCACGGTGACAGAGCCCGCTGCCGGTGGGTGCTCACCTTAGTCTCCTCACCTGTGCTGGTTGGAGGAACCTTCTGGCTCCTTCCTGACTTCTTGGTACTTTAATCTGTCTGTCACGTGATTGCTTGTCATTTCCCTGTGCTTTGACTCCTCAGGGAGAGAACCTGTTATCCGGGGGTGAAGGACTCTGCCTCAGGATGGGGAAGTCTGCCCCTTTCCCCGGGATGCGTTGCTGATGCTTCCCCAGAGCTGCGCTTCCCTCCCGGCCGCGGGGTCTCCCGTGAAACCTTCAAGGGCCCTGTCGCGTCTCCTCTTTGATGTGTGCTCTTCTGACAACATACAAAACTTTTCGGAAAACCGAGCTTCTGCACAGCGCTTTCCTCCATGTGGGTATTGCCCACCTGGGCTACAACCCTCTGGTTTGGCCAGGGAAAAAAAACAACTCTCTTCTAGTTTTATGAACAAACTCCTTGGAAAAGACCTCGATGCTGGGAAAGAGTAAGGGCAGGAGGAGAAGGGGACAACAGACAATGAGAAGGTTGGATGGCATCACCTACTCAATGGACATGAGTCTGAGCAAACTCCTGGAGGTAGTAAAGGACAGGGAAGCCTGGTGTGCTGCAGTCCATGGGGTCTCAAAGAGTCAGACATGACTTAGCAACTGAGTGACAAACCACGCAGAGGTTGTTTACTGATCACTCGCCTCCACACTCTGCTGCAGCTGATCATTGCCATCTCCCGGAGGCCAGCTTCACTTGTTTTCCTGTTTGTGTTCTTCTGCTGGTGTTCAGCTTTGCTTGTTTGTGTTCTTGTGGTTTTCCTTTCTTTCCCTCACAGAGTCCTTTGGGTCTTTCTTAGCTGGATCTCTTCTTCTAGGCCTCCTGAAGTTCTGGTGCCTGAGGACTCAGTCCTTGGGCCTCTTCTCTTTCCTCAGTCATGACCTCATCTAATCTCGTGGACAGTGTTGGAGAAGGTTTTCAGTTCCATCTGGTCCCACCGTTTTCTTTGAACTCCAATAAGCATGTTCAACTCCATCCCTTTCATACTGGCATTCATAATAGGCAGGTTAAAGGTGACCATGGATAGAATTGCTGGTTTATTTTAATCCACCAAATACACTGCAGAGCTCCTCCAGTGTCCCCAGTCTCAGTAAAGGGTACCATCTTTTATCCTTTTTATTCAGGCCAAACTCCTTAGATTATCCTGATTCTTTGGCCTAGCTTGTTGATCCGAGCACTTCTGCCCTAGTTTCAGTTCAGTTCAGTTCAGTCACTCAGTCGTGTCCGACTCTTTGCAGCCCCATGAATCACAGCACACCAGGCCTCCCTGTCCATCACCATCTCCTGCAGTTCACTCAGACTCACATTCATTGAGTCCGTGATGCCATCCAGCCATCTCATCCTCGGTCGTCCCCTTCTCCTCCTGCCCCCAACCCCTCCCAGCATCAGAGTCTTTTCCAATGAGTCAACTCTTCACATGAGGTGGCCAAAGTACTGGAGTTTCAGCTTTAGCATAATTCCTTCCAAAGAAATCCCAGGGCTGATCTCCTTCCAGAATGGACTGGTTGGATCTCCTTACAGTCCAAGGGACTCTCAAGAGTCTTCTCCAACACCACAGTTCCAAAGCATCAATTCTTTGACGCTCAGCCTTCTTCACAGTCCAACTCTCATGATAATTCTTACCTGCACCTTATGGAACCTCCCACTGGGTTCCCTGCTTCTGCTGCTGACTTTGGGAAATTGTCATTTTTTGTCCTCCACTTGCCCTTTTATAACCTGCCCCACAGATTCCCAGCATGTTGGAACTGTACTTTGCCAGGTTCCCACAGCTGCTGGCTTCCAGTGGGTTCTGCCTCTGGAGGCACGAGCAAGAGTGAGCAGGGTGAGGATGAAGGCAACTTTCTGCTTCTGGGTTTTGCAGTGTGGTGGATGCCGACCATTCCTGTAGTGGAAATGGAGCAAGGGTGGTTCCTCCCTTGGCCAAGGGGGCTGTGTCTAGTAGACGCAGGGTGACAGTGACAGCCTGTCCGGGTGGCACAGCTGCTGGTGCAGCCCTCCGGGTTCCTTCCAGCCAGGGGTATTCTCAGCAGCTTCCCATCTGTCCTGTAGTCTTACTGTTTAGATTGCCTCCGCCTGCCATAGGCTGAGTGGTTTCTCTTTTCACGTCTGAATTCTGACTTTGCTACAGCCTTTCTCCACCCAGCTGTCAGTCATGAAGACCCTTGATCCTGTTCCCTGCTCAAAGCTTTCCATCGGCTTCCTGTGACATTTAGAGTAAAATCTAAAACCCACACCGTGTTCAGCAGCCCCGTGTGTCCTGCCTGCAGCCTCCTCTCCAGCCTTGTTCCAGGTGATCCTCCCACTGAGTGGAGTGCTTGCCTCGTTGCTCACAGAACGGGAAGCACATCCCCCACTCAGGGGCTTTGCTCCTGGCTCTATCCTCCGCCTGGAGTGCTCAGCTCACCTAACTCCATCTCTGGTTAAACGTAACATCCTTAAAGAAAACGTCTCTTAAAAAGAAAAGAAAAAAAAAAGCTGTAGTTTCTAGTGTCTAAGCCAACTCCATCCCTGGGGGTTGCCTGTGCCTGGCAAGCTTACAGTCTCAGATCAGTGAAGGATCCTCCTGCTGTCCCAGGGGAGGGCATTCCCAGGAGACCATCCCAAAGGAGACGGAGGAAAGACAAGAAGCATTTAAAATGCTAAATCTGTTTTCTTAATTTTATTTTTGGAGTATAATTGCTTTAGAATGTTGTGTTAGTTTCTGCTGTACACAAACTGTGTCAGCCATGTGTATACACAGTGAAAATCCTCTTTGGATTTTTTTTCCGTCAGCAAAGACAGTCCAGTTCAGTCACTCAGTCAGTTCTACTCTTTGTGACCCCATGGACTGTAGCATGCCAGGCTTCCCTGTCCTTTAGCATTTCCTGGAGCTTACTCAGATTCATGTCCTTTGAGTCAGTGATGCCACCCAAGCATCTCATCCTCTGTCATCCCCTTCTCCTCCTGCCTTCAATCTTTCCCAGCATCAGGGTCTTTTCCAAAGAATCAGTTCTTTGCATCATGTGGCCAAAGGATAGGAGCTTCAGCATCAGTCCTTCCAATGAATATTCAGGACTGATTTCCATTAGGATTGACTGATTGGATCTCCTTGCAGTCTAAGGGACTCTCAAGAGTCTTCTTCAACACCACAGTTCACAAGCATCAATCCTTTGGTGCTCAGCTTTCTTTATAGTCTAACTCTCACATCCATACATGATTACTGTAAAAAAACAAAACAAAAAAAAACCATAGCTTTGACTAGACAGACCTTTGTTGGCAAAGTAATGTTTCTGCTTTTAATATGCTGTCTAGGTTGGTCAAAGCTTTTCTTCTAAGCAGCAAGCGTCGTTTAATTTCATGGCTACAGTCACCATCTGCAGTGATTTTGGAGCCCAAGAAAATAAAGTCTGTCCCTGTTTCCATTGTTTTCCCATCTATTTGTCATGAAGTGATGGGACCAGATGCCATGATCTTTGTTATTTTTTGAATGTTGAGTTTTAAGCCAGGTTTTTCACTCTTCTCTTTCACTTTCATCAAGAGGCTCTTTAGTTCCTCTTCACTTTTTGCCCAAGGGTGGTGATGTCATCTGCATATCTAAGGTTGTTGATATTTCTCCCAGCAGTCTTGATTCCAGCTTGTCCTTCATCCAGCCTGGCATTTTGCATGATGTACTCTGCATACAAGTTAAATAAAGTTGACAGTATACAGCCTTGACAGGAGAAGGCAATGGCACCCCACTCCAGTACTCTTGCCTGGAAAATCCCATGGACAGAGGAGCCTGGTAGGCTACAGTCCATGGGGTCGCTAAGAGTCTGACACAACTGAGCGACTTCACTTTCATGCATTGGAGAAGGAAATGGCAACCCACTCCAGTGTTCTTGCCTGAAGAATCCCAGGGACTGGGGAGCCTGGTGGGCAGCCGTCTGTGGGGTCGCACAATGCCGGACATGACTGAGGCGACTTAGCAGCAGCAGCAGCAGCAGCAGCCTTGACATACTCCTTTTGCGGTTGGGAACCAGTCTGTGTTTCCATGTCCAGTTCTAACTGTTGCTTCTTGATCTGTGTACAGATTTCTTAGGAGACAGGTAAGGTGGCCTAGTATTCCCATCTCTTGAAGAATTTTCCACAGTTTGTTGTGATCCATGCAGTTAAAGGCTTTGGTGTAGTCAGTGAGGCAGAAATAGATGTTTTCCTGGAGCTCTTGCCTTTTCTACTATCCAACGGATGATGGAATTTGATCTCTGGTCCTTCTGCTTTTTCTAAATCCAGCTTGAACATCTGCAGGTTCTCAGTTCTTGTATTGCTGAAGCCTCACTTGGAAAATTTTGAGCATTATTTTGCTAGCGTTTGAGATGAGTGGAATTGTGTGGTAGTTTGATCGTTCTTTGGTGTTGCCAGCAAAGACAAGTGCTAACATTGGCCTTTAGTGACAGCACAGCAATGTCAGACAAACTTTCAAAGTGAGGGCAAAACCTGATTCTAGAACTGTGGCAATGTTTACATTGGCTCAGAGTTCACCACAGATCACCCTTTTTGATCTGACATGGGTAGACATTTTAAACTTTGAGCCAATATAAATGTTACATAAGGGACTAAACTGGCCTATGAGTCTCACCACAGTTTTTTAAACATAAACAGTGAGCAGAATACCAACGTGAAAATAGAACAGGAACCAGTGTCAGCTAAGGTAGGTTAACCCCTGAGTAGCCAAGGGCTGCTTCTCCTGCTGAGGGTTAGACCTTAGGATCTTAAGAAGAATCTTTTGTGATTCTAATATTAGGCAACATCACTGAGGTTTGACTCCTCACCCACTCTTGAACATTTTTTTTTAATTTACTAAGGGGTCTGTTGCCCCCATCCCTTTAGGAGAGCCCTCCCTGCCAGCTCCTGAGGAGATCTTGCATATTGCCTTACGTATTTTCTTGTATTAAGGATTATATTTTTATTAGATATGACATAAATACAAGAGTTCATGAATGATAAACATATACAGTCAATTATGACAAATTTAACCCACCTATTTAACTGCCACCTGGAATGTTACCAGCACCCCTTTATGTCCATATCTGGTCACTGGTACAGAATTTCCAGATGAAAGCAAATATATGTGTAACTGTAGTAGTCAACTTTCCAGTGGGCTCTTGCCTGTTCATAGTCTGCACGCAAGTGTTTGACAGTCTGCTAGCTCCACAGCCTCATTGGCACTTGACAGTGTCACTTAAAGGAAGTTAACTATTCTGATGGTTGTTTCTCGGTGTGACTTATTTTTAATTTAATTGGCTGTGCCAGGTCTCAGTTGCAGCACACAGCATCTTCATCTTCATTGTGGCACGTGGAATCTTTCCTTATGGCATGTGGGATCTAGTTCCCTGACCAGGGATAGAACCTGGGCCCCCTGCATTGGGAGCTCAGTCTTAGCCACCGCCGGACTACAAATGGGGGCAGCTTATAAAGGCAAAAAGCAGCAAGTTGCTTAAGTTGTTTGTCACGAGTTAGGTTTGGTGCTGGCGAAAAATAAGGGTGCTGGTTAAGTAGGGGTTGGTTGGGTTCAAATGGTTGCCCTAGTTACAAGAGGGGACCTTGAGACCTTAACGCTGCAGCTGGCAGAGATTGTTTTGAGGACTGCTATTGGTGTTCTTGAGCTTGATACAGTGCAGAAAATTCACGTTATCGGTAATGCAGGATTGTGTCTGAAACCACATCCACAAAGGCCATCAGCTCCACGCCTGAACCATGGGTACTCCTTGACTTATAAATGATCTTAAAGATGCCATCAAGACATACATCAGTGTGCTCATAAAGAAGCATCTTCTAAAAAATCATGTTCAGAAAGTATCCGTGGAGCCTGCTTTATTGAACGTTCCAACAAGAATGGTTGAGGATTTTCCGAGATGACTCTTCTGTGCCCATGAAGATGGTCCTATGATTGTTCTCGTTAGATATGCTCTGATGATAAATGGCATTACTTGCTTTCCTCATATAGAACAGTCTTGACTGTTACGTACTACTTTCCTTGGGAGCTGCCAGACTCTGCTAATAATTTATGTAAGAATTTTGCAGTGACGGTTATAAGGAAGATTGGTCTGTAGCTGTATTTTGTGTGTAATCTTTCTAAGCATTGCCATTAATAGCATTAATGTTACACTGATAACATTAAGAGAATTGAAATTATTTCCTTTTCGAATGCCCTGAAACAGTCTACAAGGTGTAGGTGTGATCTGTATTATAAAGGTTTGGTGGAAATCTGTGAAATGTCATGCCTGGTGCTTTGGAAGAGTTTATTGTTAGAGCATTCACAATTTTTTTCTGAAATCAGTGTGTTTAGACTTTCTTTTTTGGGGTCAGTTTGGCAAATTATATTTTCAGAAATTTATTATATCAAGATCTTAAATGTATAGAATTGTGCAAAACAGTCTGTCACACGCTTTGGGGTAAGTTGTTCTGTGTGTGTTCTGCCTATGTACCCATCCCTGCAGTCTCTGTGGATTTCCTCAGTAACAGTGAGCTGTATTTTCTGCAGAAATAGTCTGATTTGAGCACTGGCCACATGCTGTAGTATGTGTTCAGACAGCCCCTCTGGTTCTGTGTCAACCAGTCTGTTTTTACCATGTAAACAGTGTTGAACCTGTCCTCAAGGCTCTGTGAAAGTTTAATCCTGCAGCTCTTGTAGAACCTTCTGTGTCCATACAAACAGAGGGGCTTAGCTTCTTACCCTGACTTTTTGGAAATGTCATTTGATGGTTAATGAGTAACTGTCCTCAGTGTTGTGTCTGTTTTGATGAGTGGTTGATGCTGGGGCCTGTGGGCTGTTTGATCAGTGTGAAGCAGGACTTTGTCATTCTCTCTCTGGGACACAGAACTGCCAGATACTTAACTTTGGTCTCATCTCCACCAAGCACTGTCTTCGACACCCTGGGAAATACCATCTCACCAACCCCCAGAGCCTCTGCGTGTACTCAGCTTTACTTTAAAAAGCAAAAACATAAAACCTCTCCTCTGTTAGACTCCAAGCTCCTTTAGAGTAAGAACATGTCAGATTTTCCTCTTTGCATCTAAAAGTGCTTCTTGCTACTGTCCTTATTTAGCAGGCACTCAGATTTGCTAAATATGTTACAACCATTAAAGCTATAATTAACAATATGGATATTTTGTGAAAATACATAAAAATATAACAATTAAAATTATCTATAGATCATTCCTTAAATGTAAAGCCTGAGGCATTTCAATATATTTTATCCCAGCATTTAAAGATTATTTTTATCCCAGTATTTTTCCTCTATTTACAAATGTGTTGTTGTTCAGTCACTCAGTTAAAGTACTGATTATGTAATTTCCCCTGACCACGTGTTAAACACATGGTTTTTAGTAATTCTCTATCATTTCTTGGTATCATTTATTTCAGTTCAGTTCAGTCACTCAGTCGTATCCGACTCTTTGCGACCCCATGGATTGTTTATTTAATGCTTCCCTAATAATGGACATTTAAATTGCTCTTTTTGAAAATTTTCAAGTAAACTATAGTTGATTTAGTGTTAATTTTGCTGTACAGTTATGCACATATATATTGAGTTGGCCAGAAAGTTCATTCAGGTTTTTCCACAACATCTTACAGGAAAACCCAAACTAACTTTTGAGCCAACCCAATACATTCTTTTTAGTGTTCTTTTCCATGATGTTTTCTCCCAGGATATTGAATACAGATCCCCATGCTATGCAGTAGGACCTTATTGTTTATCCATCCTATACGTAATAGTTTGCTGCTGCTGCTGCTGCTGCTAAGTCAATTCAGTCATGTCCGACTCTGTGCAACCCCATAGGTGGCAGCCCACCAGGCTCCCCCGTCCCTAGGATTCTCCAGGCAAGAACACTGGAATGGGTTGCCATTTCCTTCTCCAATGCAGGAAAGTGAAAAATGAAAGTGAAGTCACTCAGTCATATCTGACCCTCAGCAACCCTATGGACTGCAGCCTTCCAGGCTACTCCATCCATGGGATTTTCCAGGCAAGAGTACTGGAGTAGGGTGCCATTGCCCTCTCAGACGTAATAGTTTACCTCTGCTAATCCCAAGCTCCCTCCCCTTTGTCCCTCCCTCACCTGCCTTGTCAACCACTGATGTATTCGCTACATCTGCTTCTTACAGGTAAGTTCATGTCATATTTTAGATTCCACACACAAGTGGTATCATTTGCTCTTTGCCTTTCTCTTTCTGCTTACTTCACTTAGTGTGTTCATCTTTAGCTGCATCCATGTTGCTGCAAATGGCATTATTTCGTTCTTTTAAAGGCTGAGTCATCTTACATTGTATATGTGTACCACACCTTCTTTATCTGTTCCTCTGTTGATGGACCTTTAGGTTGCTTCAGTAGCTTGGCTGTTGTGAATAGTGCTGCTATGGACATGGGGAGCATGTGTCTTTTTGAATTAGAATTTTGCCCAGGAATGGGATTGCTGGATCATATGGCAACTCTAGTTTTGTGAAGACTCTCCTTAGATTCTTGTGCAGTGACTGCACTAATTTACATGCCCACCAACAGTGTTGGAGGATTCCCTTCTCTCCACACCCTCTCCAGCATTTGTTATTTGTAGACTTTTTAATGATGGCCATCCTAATTGGTGTGAGTTGGTACCTCAGTGTCATTTCGATTTGCTTTTCTCCAATAATTAGTCATGTTGTAAGTTACCCCTCTTTTAAATAGCGTGATGAGCATCCAGGGTATATGAATTACTAATGACATTTCTAAATCTCTCCTTAGGATGTACTCCTAGGAATAGACTTAGTCCATCAAAGGATATAAACTGTCCTTCTGCTTCTGAACTCGAGAGGTTATTCCAGTGAAACAGCCAGGGGTCCAGGGATGCCCAGCCTCAGGGGGCCCCTGGCTAGTGTGGGCCTGCACATGTAGTGAATGAGCTAGCAGGCTGATCCCCAGTTTATACCACATTCCACCTCAGCTCTCAGCAGCTGGCTTTGTAGTGCAGTTACTGATACAAATTTTATTAATATATCCTCTTTGATATATAGCAGTATTTAAGTGCCTTAGTTTCTCCTCAAAAGGAGCTAGGCATTGTTTGTATTGTTTCTCAGCAATGTCTTGCACACACAGAAGTTAGGCAGTTTTCACCCTGGGTTTTAGACGCATCAGGTCTCTCACATGTACATGCACACACCTGTCTAAAGCCTTCCACTGGGTCCTGCTCAACTTGGAATCAAACCTGGACCTTTGGAGCCTGGAATGCTTGGCTTCCCTGACGTTCTCGTCTCCTCCCCACCCTTGCCACCCTGGCCTCTCTGCACCTGGGATGTGCAGGCTGGGTCCCTCTGGGCCTGGACCTGCTCTCCCCTCTGCCTGGAGCCAGTACAGCTGGCCCCACACCCTGGGTCTCCCCTCAGAGCCCCCCAACCATCTTCTTGACTCTGGGCTGCAGGTCACTGTTCTGTGCTCTGCCCAGGTCCTTGCAGGCTCTTCTCACTCATAATATTGTCCTGTTCCCTTGTTTACTGCTTGTCTACCCTCCACGTGGGTATGGGTCTTCAAACACCACCTGACATAAACAAAGCCAGGAAATACTTGTTAAATCCACACGTAGAGCAGCCAACAGTTTTGGGGATGTTCATTGATGGATTGATTGCCAATAATGGTGGTAAGCTTGAGTCAGATCCTGGTCCATAATTATTTAAAACTTTAGGGAATTTATATTAACTGCCGTTTCCATCGTGGATACAGTGGTTACAGAAGGATGTCGATGGTAGAGCAGAAGTGCAGAACACCTAAATGGGCTGCTTGCTGCCCACCCGCAGGTCTCTGGTCCGGGCTGATGGTCTTCCAAACCCTCTTCTACCTGGTGAACATCTGGAGGATCGATTGGAACCGTGCAGCAGAGCAGGTACCAGTGCGGGGGCCCCTGGAGGAGGGGGTGTGCATGTGCATGCATGCTGTGATTCCAGGGCAGGCGAGAACTCTTCCAGGGTGAGGATGCTAAGAAGCCCACGGGCAGCAGGACGCGCTGTGACTCGTGAAGAGGCATCGGACGTGAGAGTGAGGGCCAAAGGAAACCTGTGTCCTCCATACGGAGCTAATTTCTCCTCTGCTAAGCAGGCACAGCCAGAGAGTTAGCTTAGAAACTAATGTGTGAGGTTGTCTTGGGAGAACAGTAGTGCTTCCCGTTTTTCTTGATCTGTTGTCTAGTGCTAGCGTCTCAAGGATCTTTGGTCCATGGTTTCCTGAGAAGCAGATGCTAAGTGTCTGTGGTCAGGGAGGTCCACAGGGGCAGAGCCTGTCCTGCGGGTGGAGGACCGGGATCCTGACACTCGGGGCATCTCTGGGTTGAAGGGTGAGCCCTGCCAACTGTGTCAGGTTCAGGGTGAGATGGTGGGAGGTCAGCTAAGGGGAGATGTTGGATACGGGGATGTGAGGAGTAGCCGAAGGGCGCTGACCACCTCTTTCCACGCCCTGCCAGCCTCGAGGCTCCAGAGCCCTCATGACTACTCGTGGGGACAGGTCACATGCTCCCCCCTTCAGTGTGGCCCATAAAGACAGGATGTTAAGTCAGACCATAACTACCCCTTAGGTGACTGTACCATTTATCTTCAGACTTTAATCCTTTTATCTGGACTTAGGTACAGTAAAGGGCGCAGTGCAAAAAATATGTTGTTTGCAAATATGACAGGTAATTGTCCATTATGGAATCGCTTTAAGCTGTTGATGTACTTTTAACATAAATTTTAATAAGAGTTTTCAAAGACTGTAACTAAAATAGAAGACTCGTGACCAGGCTACAAACTGGAAATTATAATCTTATACCGTTTTATGAAGCATGTTAACTAACCTTGTCATGATTTTCTGTCAACTGCGGGTGGATAAATATTAGTAGTGTTTTCTAAGTTATTTGAAAGGTCTATAGTATCCTGTTGGTGATCAAGAAAGGAGCTACAGTTTTAAGTAAAAATTTATCCAGGATAATACTCCATCATGGGTTGTAAATGTATAAATCTGATCATCCCTTTCATGGGTGCTCTTACCTTCTTATATTGAATATTTCTTCTTCCATGGCAGTAGGTCGTTTTCCTGTGAAATATTCACTGCTGATCTAGTTTTGTTTATATTGGCTATTTCCCTGTCAGTGGATTTAATCTTACCATTGAGTGTATTTGAAGGGCCTTTTCTAAAGGCATACCAGCATTTCTGTTCCTCAATTTCTATGGTGGTAAAATACATACAACATGAAAACAACCCTCATTGCCGTTTTTCATGTGCAGCTCAGTGGATTAAGAATGTTCATAATGTGCCACACGCCACTGTCTGCCTCCACCACCCTGTCTACACGTATGTCTGAAGCTCTGTCCCCATCAAACGATTCTCTCATTCCCCCTCCTTCCAGCCCATGGAAGTCTGCTTTCCCTCCTCATGGTTTTTACTGCTCTAAGCACCTCATACAAGTGCAGTCATATAGCATCTGTGTTTTTGTGACCAGATTATTTTACTTAGTGTAATGTCCTCAAGGTTTATCCAGGTAGCATGTGTCAGGATGTCTTTCCTTTTTAAGGCCGAATAATATTCCACTAGAAGTATGTGCCACATCTTGCTTTTCTGTTCATCTGTTGGCAGAAACTTGGGCGGCTTTCAGATTTTGGCTCTTTTGAATAATGGTGCTGTGAGCATGAGTTGTACAGATACACAGTCCATGCTTTTAATTCTTTTCAGTACATGCCCAGAATTGGAACTGGTAGGTCATCTGATAATCTGTTTTTAATTTTTTGAGGAACCACTAGACTATTTCCCATAGTGGGTGTACCATTTTACATTCTAACCAGCCTTGCACAGACCAATTTTTCCACATCCTCCTCAGCACTTGTTATTGTCTGGGTTTTGTTTTGTTTAATTATAGCCTGCCTAATTAATGGGTGTGAGGTAATTTCTCAATGTAGTTTTGATTTGCATTTTCTTAATGGTCAGTTGTGTTTAGTATCTTTTCATGTACTTGACCATTTGTGTGTATTCCTTGGAGATGTGTCTATTGAAGTCCTGTTTTCATTTTTTTAAACAGTGGTCTTTGGTTCTGTTTTTAGTATTTATTTACTTGTCTGCACTGGGTCTTAGTTGCAGTATGTGGTCTCTAGTTCCCTGACCAGGGATTGAACCCTGGCCCCCTGTACTGGGAGCTTTCATCTTAGCCACTGGACCACCAGAGAAGTTCCCCTTGTACATTTTTTAGTCAGGTTGTTATTGTTGTTAAGTTTTTGGAGTTCTTTATATAGTCTGGGCATTAGTCCCTTATCAGAAAAATGATTTAGAAATATTTTCTCTCATTCTGTGAGTTGCCTTTTTACTCTTGGATGTTATCTTTTAATAAACAAAAGTTTTTAATTTTCTTGAAGTCTAATTTATCTATTTTTTTCTTTTATTGCTTGTGCCTTTGGTGTTGCATCCAAAAGTCATTCCCAAATCCAGTGCTATGGAGATTTTGCCTAATGTTTTCTTCTAAGAGGTTTATAGTTTTATGTCTTACTTTTAGGCTTGACCTACTTGGAGTTAATTTTTGTATGTGGTATGAGGTAAGGATCCAGCTTCATTCTTTGGCATGCAAATATCCAGTTTTTCCAGAAACATTTGTTAAAATGATGGTCCTTTCCCCACTGAATAATCTTGGATCCTTATCAAAAATCATTTGACCACATATGCAAGGGTTTATTTATTCAGGGCCTTCTGTTATATTCCATTGGCTATATTTCTGTCTTTACATCAGTACCAAACTGTTATGATTAGCTTTGCAGTAGGTTTTAAAATCATAAAGTATGATTCTCTAGGTTTGTTTTTCTTTTCCACGGTTGTTTTGGCTGTACCAGGCCTGTTGAGATTCTATGTGAATTGTAAGATGGATTTTTCTATTTCTGCAAATAATGTCATTGAGAGTTTTATAAGGATTGGCATTGAGTCTGTGGGTTGTTTTAGGTAGTGTTGCCATCTTAACAGTAAAAAGCATCCAGTCCTTAAACATGAGATGTAATTCCATTTATTTATGTCTTTAATTTTTCTCTGCAGTATTTTGAAGTTTCCACTGTACTAGTTTTTTACCTCCTTGGCTAAATAAGTTAATTTCTAAATATTCATTCCTTTTGATGCTATTGTAAATGGGATTGTTTCATAATTTCCTTTTCAGATCGTTAATTGTTACTGTATAGAATAGAAATACAGCTTTTTGGTGTGTAGACATTCTATCCTGTACAGTACTGAATTCCTTTATTAGCTCTAACAGTTTCTTTGTGGAATTGTTAGCGTCTACTATGCATAAGATATATTGCCTTTGAACAGAGATAATTCTTCATGTCCGATTTTATACCTTTTATTTTTCTTTTTCTTCCCTAACTGCTCTGGCTAGAACTCCCAGTACTATGTTAAATAGAAGTGGTTAAACTGAGCATCCTTGCCTTGCTCCTGAACTTAGGGGAAAAGCTTTCGGTCCTTCACCATAGAGTATTATGTTAGCTGTAGGTTTCTCATATATGGGCTCTTATCACATGATGTACTTAACTTCTGTTTTTATTTTGTTAAGTGTTTTTGTCATGAAAGGGTGTTGCATTTTGTCAGATGCTTTTTTTGCATCAGTTGAGATGATCATGAGGTTTTTTCCCCTTTATTTGTAATGTTGTCAGTGTCAATTACATTGACCTGTTTTCCTATGTTGAACCATCCTTGCACTTCAGTAAATCCCACTTGGTCATGGTGTATAAACTTTTTGTATGCTGCTGAGCAGAGAAGGCAGTGGCACACCACTCCAGTACTCTTGCCTGGAAAATCCCATGGACGGAGGAGCCTGGTGGGCTGCAGTCCATGGGGTTGCTAAGAGTCAGACACAACTGAGTGACTTCACTTTCACTTTTCACTTTCATGCATTGGAGAAGGCAATGGCAACCCACTCCAGTGTTCTCGCCTGGAGAATCCCAGGGACGGGGGGAGCCTGGTAGGCTGCCGTCGATGGGGTCGCACAGAGTCGGACATGACTGAGGCGACTTAGCAGCAGCAGCAGAGTACTTTTTTTAAGATTTATTTATTTAACTTTTGGCTGCACTGAGTCTTTGTTGCTGTGCCTGGGCTTTTTCTAGTTGCAGCAAGCAGGGCCTGCTCCCGATCGCAGTGCACAGGCTCTAGGGTGTGTGCTCTTCAGTCGTTGCAGCACATGGACTTGGTAGTTGTGGTGGATGAGCTCAGTTGTCCCGCAGCATGTGGAATCTTCCCAGACTGGGGATCAAAACTGCGGTGCCTGCGTGGATGTCTAAGCACTGGACCACCAGGGATGTCCTGTGCTGGTGAGTTTGATTTGCTAGCATTTTGGTGGAGATTTTATCATCAGTGTTCACAGGGGATATCACTCTGTAGTTTTGTTTGCTCCCAGTGTCTTTGTCTAGCTTTGGTGTCAGGTTCATGCTGATTCTGTAGAATGAATTAGGAAGTCCTCCTTCCTCAATTTTGGGAGAAGTTTGTAAAGATTTGTTCCTCTTTAAGTATGTGCTATATTGAGTTGTTGCACAAAAAGTTTTTGATGAAATCCACCTTATCTATTTTTGTTACTGCTGGGCTTTTGATGTTATCTGAGAACCCATTCCCAAACTGTGGAAAAAAAAAAAGTGGTGTTCAAATATAAAAATGCTATGGAAGGACTAATAATAAAAAACTAAATAGTAGACTTGAGTTTTTGGTCTGAAAACTGTAAGTAGCCCAGGAGTTATCATGCCTGTAGGGGAAGGCAGAATTTTACCTTTCCCCTCTTAGGGTTTTTCAGCTGGACCTAATACAAGTTCATAGGTGAAAACATACAAACTTAATGTAAGGTCTATGTGACATCAGGGCCCTCATAAGGAAATGAAGATGCAAAAATGTGGCAAAATCCACATGCTTTTCTACTAGTTTGAACAAAGAGGCAGTTGTAGAAAAGTAGCTAAGCTCTGTGGAGAGGCTGAAGGAAGATGAGAGTTATTTTAACCAGGTTGGTGTAGATTCACTTAGCTTTGACTCCTTTCCTGGAACAGGGATGGCATCTTTCACATGTGAATTTTTATGTCCTCTTTTCAAAAGAGGAGCAGAGATTAAACTGCTCTTCAGTGCCTTTCTGACGAAAAACATCTGCTGTTTCTTCAAGCACCTTTAGTTCAGAATGATTCTTATGCCAAAGTCACATATCCAGGGGCGGCATGTTCCGCCACCCTTCATTCCCACTTAACCCACTTGGAAACTCCCCCAGCAGGTTTCACAGTCCTGAGCTGAGTTGGTGGGTTGTTTCACAGCTCGCTGAGCTAGTCTCCTAGTCTTGAGAACTAAGTCAGTGCAGTTAAACTCTTGTGTCTGTTTCAGGAGGCAGTGGTGCAGGTGGGAGTCCCTGTCCTAAGTTAGGTCTGTGTGTTGTGTGAGCAATCAGGCGTTTATGAAAGGAGTATCTGTGGAAACAAAAGAAAAAGATTCAGAGCTGGAAACCTAGTTTCTGAGTTCAGAGGGGATCCAGTCAAGATTTCTGGATTTGAACTTGAAGCAGCTTCAGATGGTGGAGTGAGGATGGCAGTTGTCATTTGGCTAATTTCCTGGTTTGCAGTTTGAATAGCTCTGTTTGTGAAATTGAGTATCCTGTGAATGTCCTTAGCAGGCTGGAGAAGAGCAGGTGAGAAGGTTGTCCACACATGATCTGTTGTGGCAGTTCCTCTGAAATTGATACCATGTCATGCAGCTTTAGCTTATGGTACTTCAGGGAGAGGATAGTTCTCATTCTCAGTGATTCGAAGTTAAAATGGTGGGACAGAAATTACTGTTGTTAGTTTGAGCAGTTGTAGCTAGATATTGGAGGAGACTAAAATAATCAGGATCCAGTCTAGTTTACAGGTAGGTAGCCTTGTTCATTTTCTTTGAAGTTTTGTTTTCTTATAATAGCCAAGGGGGTGTGTGGTTGTTTTCCACTAAAATCTAATTTTCTCTCTGTATTTACCCTGTTTTTCTCAAATGTAATTATTAGTAAGACTAATTTGTTTATAAAATAAGTTTAGTCTTATCCTGACCTGTTTATATAAATGCAGCAAGAATACTGATTTTTCATTGGAATTATGACTGATTTATATAGAGTGAAAGTTGCTCAGTCATGTTTGATTCGTTGTGACCCCATGGACTATACAGTCCACAGAATTCTCCAGGCCAGAATACTGGAGTGGGTAGCCTTTCCCTTCTCCTGGGGATCTTCCCAATCCAGGGATCGAACCCAGGTCTCTTACATTGCAGGTGGATTCTTTACCAACTGAGCCACAAGAAAAGCCCAAGGACATTACCAAATTGATAATTGAACTTCATTAAAAATTAAAAACTTCTGCTCTGCAATAAAAACACTGTTAATAGAATGAAAAGATAAAATAGGGACTAGAGGGACTGCCCTGCCTGTCCATTGGTTAAGACTCGGAGCTTGCAATGCAGGGAGTATGGGTTTGATCCCTGGTCAGGGAACTAAGATTCCACATGCTTCACACAGTGTGGCCAAAAATAATAATAAGGACTAGGAAAAAAAAATCTTTGTAAGGTCTCCAAAGTGTACAGTAGAAAGAACAGTTTAGATTCAATAATAGGGAAAATAACCCAGCTTAAAAACTGGGCAAAAGATCTAAGCAGACCTTATCAAAATATATCCAGATGGCAAAGAAGCATATGAAGAGATGCTCAACACAATGAGTCATCAGGAAATTGCGGATTAAAACAACAATGAGTTCCCACTACACACCTATTAGAATGGCCAAAATCTGGAATGCTAACAACACCCAGTGTTAGCAAAGATGTGGAACGACAGGAATGTTCATACATTGTTGTTAGGAACCCCAAGTAGTAGAGCCACTTGGGGAAGTTTGACAGTTTCTTACAAAGCTAAGCATAGGCTTGCTTCCTTGGTGGCTCAGATGGTAAAGAATCCGCCTGCAGTGAAGGAGACCTGGGTTCGATCCCTGGGTTGGGAAGATCCCCCGGAGGAGGACATGGCAACCCATTCCAGTGTTCTTGCCTGGAGAATCCCATGGACAGAGGAGCCTGGTGGGCCATAGTCCATGGGGTTGCAAAGAATCGGACATGACTGAATGACTAAGCACACACCCCCAAGTATAGGCTTACCATATTGTCCAGTGTTCATGGTGCAGTTATTTACCCAAATGAGTTGAAGACTTACACCTACACAGAAAACTGGAACACATGTGTTAGTGGCAGCTCTGTTCTTTTTGTTTTGGTTATTACTTTTGCCTGCGTCGGGTCTTTGTTGCTGTGCAGGCTTTTCTGTAGTTGCGGAGTATAGGCTGCACAGTGTGGGCCCAGTGCTCATGGCACATGGGCTTCCCACAGCATGTGGGGTCTTCCCAGACCAGGGATCAAACCAGTGTCCCCTGTGTTGGAAGACAGACTCTTAACCACTGGACCAGCAGGGAAGTCCAGCAGCTTTAACTGCCCAAACTAGGACGTAGCCAAGAAAGATGTCCTTCAGTCAGTGACTAGATAAACAATCCCCTCCACATCCACACAGTGGAATTTTACTAGGTGGTAAAAAGAAGACATGGAGGAGCCTTAGTGCATATGGCTAAGAGAGAGCAGCTCGTCTGAAAAGACTGCATAGTGTATGATTCCAGCTTTATGACAGGCTGGAGTTGGCAAAACTGTGGAAGGTTTATACAGATCAGTGGCTGCCAGGATCTTGGGGGGTGGGTAGAGGTTAGTTCCTGAAGCAGAAGGCGTTTTTGGCAGTGAAGCCAACTCTGTGTGATACTGTCATGATAGGTTCATGAAATACATTTGTCAGAGGAACCCATGGCTGATTGGGTGATAGCAAGAGTCAACCCCAGTGTGAACTATGGACTTTGGTTAATAATATCGTAGCAGTGTTTATTCATCAGTTGCAACAAATTTATCAGTGCACAGTGTTAATAACAGGAGAAATTGTGTGGGTGTGTAAGGAGAAGCATTTATGAGAACTCTATACTTTCTGTGAAATTTTTCTCTAAACCCAAAACTGCTCTAAAAATTAAGTCAATTGTTTTAAATGGACAAAGAGTCTATTATACAGTGGCGTGCCTCTAAAAATATCATAAAAATGGACAATAAGCACTTAAAGAAGCTCATATATTACCCCCTTAGACGCATACACATGAAAACACAGGCGATGCCACATGCACTTGGCGGCAGTGATAAAAAGCAGACGACAAGTGTCGGCACAGGTTTGGGGAGACGTGCAGCCACCTGGAAAACAGTGTCACAGTTTCTCGGGGAGACCGAGTTACCACATGCCACAGCAGTTGTACTTTGAGAACGTACCCGAGAGAATTGAAAACACATGTCCACACAGAAATGCAGACATGAATACTCCTAAAAGCACTATTCAGAGTAGCCGAAAACTGCTTATTCCTGTCAGATCACTAGGTGACCACTCAATGTCCATACACAATAGAGTACTGTTTTAACAACAATTAAAAAAAAGTTTTAAAAAGTAAACAAACAACAGCAAAAAGCCAGTAATCTTTATCAAGCAGTGGGAGTAGAACGTATCTGACTCCAGAATTGTTGGACTGTAATAGTCAAAATTCCCAATTTTCAATACAAAGTTAATAGGCATGCAAGAATCAAAAATGTGTGGCCCCCTCACAGGAAGAAAAGACAGTGAGCTTCCCTGAGAAACACTTTATTACATTTTAGAATGTCTGTGTATGTATTTATTTGATTGCACCAGGACTTAGTGTGGCAGGATCTTCCAACTTCAGTGAACATGTGGGTTCTAGTTCCCTAATCAAGTCTTGAACCCAGGGCCCCCAGTGTTGGGAGTGTGGAGTCTTAGACACTGGCCCACCAAGGAAGACCCCTCTGAGTACTTTACATTAACAGACTCAGATATGCACAGGGAGCTAAAGGAAACCAAGAGCCTGATGTCTCAACAAGTAGAGAATTCTAGCAAAGAAATGGGAAGAATAGGAACCAAGGAGAACTCCTAGGGGAGCTGACACTAGCTGGGTGTCCACAATTCAGTTCTCCAGTTCTAATACCAGCCTACAGGAGTCAGCATCAGATGCCACCTGCTGGAGGGCAGTGTCCTCCACAGACTGTACTTCCTTCAGATGCCAGCCCACATGGGGGTCCCCAGGACACCCACACTTCCCCTGCCCAGGAGACTAGAAATTCATTTCCTGCAGTCTCCTCCCTTCTGTACTTGGCTAGAATGCATCACAGAATACACTGAAAATGCGACATTTATGACTGTAAATTTATAAAAGACACAACCCAGGAACTGCCAGATAGAGGACATACTTAAGGTCTGGGAGCCAGAGAGGATGCAGAATTTCCTGGCCATCCTCCTCTCAGAATCTGGGCCCATCACTCTCCCAGCATATCAAGTGCTCACCAACGTGGAAGCTCCTTGGGTTTTATAGTCCAGAGTTTTACATAGATATTATGATTGATTACACCATGAGCCACACAATCGACTGTGGTCTCTAGCCTCTCTCAGGGGGATCAGAGAGGTGAGGTTGAAATTTCCAGCCCTTTCCATATGTGGTTGGTTTTTATAGTGACAGGCTCTTGTGCTATAGCTGTCTAAGGGCCCCCTCCACATGTCACCCTAGGGTACAAACATGCTTATCACTCAGGAAAGTCCAAGGGTTTTTAAAGTTCTGTGCCAGAAACTGGGGGCAAATTCCAGATTTACTCTCTTTATAAGAATAGGTCATTTGAGATTATCCAGCATGAGGAGCAGAAAGGGAAAAAGGATTGAGGATAAATAAGCAGAGACTAGAAGACCTGTAAGACAGCATCAAGCAGAGCAACATATTCATAGTGGGAGATATGGAGAGAGTAACATGGAAACATACTACCATGTGCAAAATAGATAGCCAATGGGAATTTGCTGTATGACTCAGGGAACTCAAACTGGGGGCTTGGTAACAACCTAGAGGGGTGAGATGGGGAGGGAGGTAGAAGGGATGTTCAAGTGGGAAGGGACGGAGGTAAACCTATGGCTGATTCATGTTGGTATTTGGTAGAAACCAACACAATACTGTAAAGGAATTATCCATCGATTAAAAATAAATTTTAAAAAATTAATTAAAAAGAACTTGGAAAGCTTAGGAAATGCCTAGAAACCCATCCTTGAAATGACCTTTCCAAGGTTGTCATTTTGAGGTTAAGAACCACTAAGTAAAGGGAGAGGGTCTCTGAAAATATGTATATATATAAATTATATAACAAATATACACATACACCCCCCCATTAGTAGAATGAAGAGGTAAAAGCCACACAAGCATCTCCACTGATGCAGAAAAGGAATTTGACAAAGTTCAACATCTTTTCATGATAAAAACATTCAACAAGGGCTTCCTTGGTGGCTCAGTGGTAAAGAATCCGCTGGGTTTGATCCCTGGTACGGAAGATCCCACACGCTGTGGGGCAACTAAGGTCGTGCACCACAACTGCTAAGCCTGTGCTCTAGAGCCTGTGGGCTGCAGCAACTGAAGCCCCCGTGTCCTAGAGCCTGTGCTCCTCAACGAGAGAAGCCACCCCAGTGAGAAACCCGCACACCGCAACTAGAGTAGCCCGCACTTGCCCCTATTGGAGGAGACCCGTTCACAACCACAGATAAGTAAATGAATCTTAACAGCAAACAAGGAGCAGAAGGAAACGTCTGGATATGTTTCCCGCCCTCGGGAATTCTCCCTGCTTTGTTGTTGGTCAGTCTCTGTGACCCCATGGACTGCAGCCCACCAGGCTCCTCTGTCCTTGGGATTTCCCAGGCAAGAATCCTGGAGTGGGTTGCCATTTCCTTCTCCATGGGAGCTTCCCGACCCAGGGATCGAACCTGCATCTCCTGCCTTGGCAGGTGGATTCTTTACTGCTGAGCCAGCAGGGAATGCATTTTGTATATTCAGTCTTTGAAATCTTAGAGCACATGTCTTGAGTTAACCAAATTTGCTGACATATTGAAGGCAGCACTTTAACAGCTTCATCTTTTAGGATTTTAAATAGCTCAGTTGCAATTCCATCACTTCCACCAGTTTTGTTTGTAGTAATGCTTCCTAAGGCCCACTTGACTTCCCACTCCAGGGTGTCTGGCTCTTTGCTCTCCTACAGAACTAGTAGTGATCACAGACAGCTGCCCAAGCTCTGGGTGTGAGGGTGTGCATTTTGCCTTTTCTGCCCCAGGGACACCAGACTTCAAACATTTGTCCATTAAAAAAAAAAACATTTTTAATAAAGAATGACCAAAATAATCATTGCTCACATTGATTTCTGCTTTGTGGTAAATAAGCCTTTTGCTCAAGAGCCTTCTATGACCGTCTCATGTAATAGAGGCAGGGAATATGTTGTCCATATGTCACAGTTGGGCAAACTGAGGGCAGTGACGACCTTGTTTAAAGACGCAGAGTTAGATGGAGTCAGTATTCTGAATCTTACTCTGTGCAAGTTCCTAGTTCTGGATAAATCTTACTGTTTACTAAGTGAATGTACTAGCTGAGATAAAATAGATGGGTGAGAGGAAGCTAATACGTCAGGTCATTCTGCACAGGCTATGAAAATAGAATATTAAAAAAATGAAAATACAATATTAATACTTCTAATTCTGGAACAGCTGCTAAGACTAATCGAGACAAAAATTTTCAGTAATTTTTCAAAAATCTATTTCTGGTTCTATTGGGATCAGCTGTTTCCCAAGAGCTTGCTTCAGCCCCAGTGGTGGGATTCAGTGTCTTCTGTGATGCTTGCCTCAGTCAGGGTTCAGGCAGAGCAAAGCAGCAGCAGATCATTTACCTTGGGGGGCTGGCTGGCACAACTTGGCCACACAGCCCACGAGATGTGACTGCACCTGCCGGGGAGCCCCAAATGTGCAGGGCAGCTGTCAGAGAAGGAAACAGAAGGCAGGCTGGGGAGGAACCGGAACACATTTGACCCTGGGACAGAAAGCTGAGCACACAGGCCTGGCTGTGGAGTCAAGGCCCCAGAGGAGGAGCCAAGGAAATGTGGGCAGCCGCCCTCTCCTGGGAGAGGAGGGCACAGCATCCACAAACATGTCTTCTGGTGGATTTTACATGCTTCTCGCCAGGCCTTATTGGAGTTTAGCATTAATTTTTCTGCCTTTCATATTTTCTATGTACTACAATATATATAGCATAAAATGTCATTTTAGTGATTTTTAGTAGATTTCATTGGCATTAAGTATGTTCAAAATGTTGTCCGGTTATCACCACTACCCATCTCCACATCTTTTTCATCCCAAACAGAAACCCTGTACCCATTAAATAACAACTCGCATTTCCCCCTCCCCCAGCCCTGGTAGCTTTTATTCTACATCCTGTCTATGAATTTTCCTATTCCAGGAACCTCTTGAAAATATAATCCTACAAATGTTGTCCTCTTGTATCTGGGTTGTTTCACTTAGCATAATGTTCTGAAGATCCATCCATGGTGTAGCAGGTGTCAGAATTTCATTCCTTTTTATAGCTAAATAATATTCCTTTGTGTGAACCTAAATCCATTTTTCTCTGATGGACCCTTGGGTTATTTCAGTCACCAGTGGTGAGTAATGCTGTGATGAACACAGATGCACAAGCATTTGTTTAAGTTTCCATTTTTAATTTTTCGGGGTATAATCTAGTGGAATTGCTGAATAATGTGGTGTTTCTACATTTCCGTTTTTGAGGAACTGCCGAGCTTTCCCACTGTAGCTGCACCGCTTGACCTTCTTAGCAGCAGTGTGCCGGAGTTGCAGACGTCTCTGTGTCCTCACCAACACTTACTTGAAAACATTTGTTTCTGATTACAGCCATGGTGACAGGTGTGAGGTGGTATCTCACTGCGGTGTTCGTGTGCATTTCCTAAATGTCTGCTCACATTGGGCATCTGAAGGGTCTTCTTGGAGACGTGGGTCTCACCTGTGGGGTAAGATGTTGACTCCCGTCAGCGTCAGACAGCTGCACTGAGCTCTGAATGCCCAGGTGGCTTCAGGTCCAATGGCTTCCTCCTGCCACTCCAGTCTGCTGCAGTGACACTTCCATTTCAGGTATCATGCTGTTCGGCGCCAGGCTTCCTGCTTGGTTCCTGTACTTGGTTGACATTTTCTCTCTTTGTTGAGACATCATGCCCCTCAGTCTCTTTACTTCTCTGGCCCTTGTCTGGGCACATTCAGGGGTAATTTCTGTTATCTTTTCTTCCTGGTATATGGCCATACATTCTCAAGTCTTTGCATGGATAATTTTGTATTGAAAACTGGGGCATTTTGAATATTACAGTTTGCTCCTACAGATTTTGGCTGTTCTGAACGTTCATGCAGAAGCTTCTGTGTGGGCATGTGTGTCCAGTTCTCTGGGCACACCCCCAGCAGTGCAGTTGCTGAGTCGTGTGGTCACTGTCTCACCCTCAGTGGTGGCTGCCCTGTTGAGGTTCCTCCCGCTGATCTCAGAGGGTCCAGTTCTCTTGTCTGCGGCAGTGCTCATGTCTGTGTTTATTGTAGCCGCCAAGCACACGCATACTAGTATCTCCTCGGGGTTTTCTTCTCCATTTGTCTAATGGCTGAAGTGGTGAAGTAGACGGTACTTTAGAGGAGTTTGGGTAGGGTTTATGCTAATACAGTGACTCTTGGGGGTAGCTACCCTAGGTAGTTTTAGGAGGGTGGTCGGTCATCAGAAAGACCACCAGACCACCATCACCTCTGTACCTTCCCTATGCACTGCTTCTATGGGGCATATATTTCTAAGCCCTGTAAGCTGTTCCAGCCAACTGAGGGCGGGGGGTCATGGGCAGGGGTGGTCACAGAAACCCCTATTTATAGATGGTCTATCAAAAGTACAGATGGCCTGGACCTGCAGTGGCTTCTAAGTGGGGGCAGTCTTGTGGGCCTGAGTCCTTAACCTGTGGGGCCTGAGACAAACCCCATATAGTGTCGGAGTCAAGTGGAGTGACTGGACGCCCCACTGGCGTGGGAAGGTCTGGAGCATCAGTTGCGGTGTGTGTGAGCCCTGCACCTTTGGCGCCAGAAGAGACATGAATCCTGCTGCTCTTGTTTGAGGACAAGGTGACGACTGCCAAGCTCCTTAAATGTCAGACTAGAAACACAGAGTCTCTTACTTAGTTTTAAATTTCTTCTATATTCCAACAGCACTTAAATCTTTTTCTGACAACATGGCAATGGATTTTTAGATATGACAGCAAAAGGAAGCAAGAAAAAAATGGGCTTCATCAAAATTAAAAACTTTTGTGCAAAGAGTAGACACTGTCAAGAAAGTATATAGACAGCTGGCAGAATTGGGAGGTAGGGAGAATACTGCAAACCATAGGTCTGATGGGGGCCCAGCACCCAGAGGGTATGTCCTGCAGCAGAAAGACAAGCCCATAGACGAATGGGCATGTGTCTCCAAACCATCAGAGAGCTGGGCAGTAACCCTACGAGAAGCTGAGGGATGTCATTAGTGACATGCACTGAAACTGTAATAAAGTGTCAGTGAGACACTGCACACTATACAGGGCGGCATAATAATAAAGACCACTGATGGCACTGGCTAATGTCGCTGAATTATACACTTGAAGGTTACTTTCCTGTTATGTGAATTTTACCTCAGAACTTTGTCTGTCCTGCTGGATCGTAGTCTGCAGCCTGCAGGTGACAGTATCGGGGTTCTCCTGCCTGCTCTCCTCTGGTGGGGTAAGGGGGCCAGGTGTGTGGCCCCAGGGAGGACTGCTCTCCAGGTCATTGGTGGGCTTCACGCTGGGGAAGCGCTAGTGTCAGTCATTTTAGGATTTTCTGTTTGGTTGGTCACATTCCCTATTAAAGGCTCTAAAAACCTCCAGCAGGCGCTGAGCCATACCTGCCAGCACCTGGGAGCTGAGCAGCAGGACAGAACACAAGAGTCATCTTTTAATTAGTACAAAAGTTTAACAAATTTCTTAAAAGGCAGTAAGCTACAAGTTACCACTTAGTCTGAGCATATATTTTTAAATGTTTATTTTTTAAAAGCTTGCATGGCACTGCCCGAGACAGGGCTTCATGCACACTCACACATGAAACTGGACACACAAGAGTGCCACACACACACCGTGGCCAGTAGTAACTGCTGGAGGACCTGCTCTCCTGGAAGACAGAAGGTATTAAATGTAAGGTGGGATAAAGAACACAGCCAGCCAGGGACACGAAACGTGCAGACTTAAAAACCACGATAAGAGTTAACTTTTGGGAGAAAAGTTCACTTAAAATTGTAACACTTTTCTAGATGTCCAGGACGATAATGTGAATCCTCAGAATAGGAACATGAAGCTGGCATCCTTTTCCTGCTTGCCTGGGACCGAAGCCACGGTCCAGGTAAAGAGCTCACCTCCCAAGCTGCACGTGTGGCATATTGTCCCCCCTCACCCCACCAGAGGAGCGGGCAGGAAAACCCCGATACTAGCGCCTGCAGGCTGCAGACTACGATGCAGCAGGACAGACAAAGTTCTGAGGTAAAATTCACGTAACAGGAAAGTAACCTTCAAGTGTATAATTCAGTGACATTATGCCACACGTGTTCTTACTGGTAGTTTGGGGCTGGGATGATTCCATTTCAGCCACGGTCAGTGAAGAGTCATTAAAATTCCCACTGCGAGGACAGCAATAGCCAAAACTGCAGCCGCCCCGCCCTAACACAGTCAGCTGAGTCCCCGTCAGGACGCCATGGCAGGGGCCGCCCTCATCAGCTGCGCAGTCTGCTCTCGAGTAAGATGAGGTCCAGCAGGAGACCCCAGCTGGTGCTTCTTTCTCCAGGATGGACAGATCTGTTTGTACAGAACAGGGAGATGATATTTACTTTCTTGAGAGTCTGGAGTGAAGGCGTTCCTGGGTGTGACATGAGCCCACGTGGTCATTGGTCACTGGCTGTTAACACACAGCCCACAGTAGCCACACCCCCATGGGGGCCTGGAGCCCATCTCCTGGTCAGTGGGCAGGACTAGCCACATGGGCACGCAGCAGGGGCTCCTGCACCAGCGACTCTGAGCTCCAGGTAGGAAAGACGGAAGTGAGAATACTAGAGGACACCCCTCACCTATGGAGCTGGATATGGCCTCTTTGTCCCTTCACATACTGGCTCAAACCTGTGTCAGAGGTAAACGAAGTATAGCCATGCTGGCCGGTTCCGTGGTCAGACTGGTTATGCTTCTGCAGGAGCTACGCTGGAAGTTTCCGCTCCGAGCACAGTCTTGCTCAGTCCCGACAGTGACAGTGAACACGACACTAGAGACCACTGTCGTCCTCCCCAGCATCAGCTCGTGAAAATAACAATGCCCTGTACACTCTCTGCCTCCATGGACCACACTGAAGTGGGGGAGCACGTGACCTGTCCCCACAAGCAGTCATGAGGGCCTGGGAGCCTCGAGGCTGTCAGGGCGTGAACAGAGGTGGTCTGCGCCCCTCGGCTACTCCTCACATCCCCGTATCCATGACATCTCCCCTTAGCTGACCTCCCACCATCTCACCCTGTGCCTGACACAGTTGGCAGGGCTCACCCTTCAACCCAGAGACACCCTGAGTGTCAGGATCCCAGTCCTCCACCTGCAGGATAGGCTCTGCCCCTGTGGACCTCCCTGACCACAGACACTTAGCATCTGCTTCTCAGGAAACCATGGACCAAAGATCCTTGAGACGCTAGCACTAGACAACAGATCAAGAAAAACGGGAAGCACTACTGTTTTCCCAAGACAACCTCACACAACCTCTAAGCTAACTCTCTGGCTGTGCCTGCTTAGCAGAGGAGAAATTAGCTCCGTATGGAGGACACAGGTTTCCTTTGGCCCTCACTCTCACGTCCGATGCCTCTTCACGAGTCACAGCGCGTCCTGCTGCCCACGGGCTTCCTACCATCCTCACCCTGGAAGAGTTCTCACTGCCCTGGAATCGCAGCACGCACGCACATGCACACTCCCCTCCTCCAGGATCCCCGCGCTGGTACCTGCTCTGCTGCACGGTTCCAGTCGATCCTCCAGATGTTCAACAAGTAGAAGAGGGTTTGGAAGACCATCAACCTGGACCAGAGACCTGCGGGTGGGCAGCAAGCAGCCCATTTAGGTGTTCTGCACTTCTGCTCCTACCACCATCGACATCTTTCTGTATCCATGGTGGAAATTGCAGTTAATATAACTTCCCTAAAGTGAAAGTCACTCAGTTGTGTCCGACTCTGTGACCCCATGGGCTATACAGTCCATGGAATTCTCCAGGCCAGAATACTGGAGTGGGTAGCCTATCCCTTCTCCAGCAGATCTTCCCGACCCAGGAATCAAACTGGGGTCTCCTGCATTGCTGTTGGAATTCTTTACCAACTGAGCTACCAGGGAAGCCCTTATAACTTCCCTAAATTTTTAGATAATTACAGACCAGGATCAGACTCAGGCTTCCCACTGACCTGTCAATGGAATTCAGTCCATCAATAAACACCTCCAAAACTGTGGGCTGCTTTACATGGGGATTTAACCAGCATTTCCTGGCTTTGTTTGCGTCAGGTGGTGTATGAAGTGCTAGAAACAAAGAACTGAACACTGTTTGACAAAGCATAGCAATTTTTTTGGTCCATCTCCTAAAACAAAGGAAAAAAAAGCAAAAATAAACAAATAGGACCTAATGAAACTGAAGAGCTTCAGCCAAGGAAATTATCAACAAAATGTAAAGGAAAACCTACTGAATGGGAGACAATATTTACAAATGATGTGACTGATACAGGGTTAACATCCAACATATATAAATAGTTCATACAATTCAACATCAAAAAAATGGGCAGAACTGAATAGAAACTTTTCCAGAGATGATCTGCAGATGGCCAATAGGCACAGAGAATAGGCGCAATATTGTTAACCATCAGGGAAACGCAAATCAAAACCACAATGAGAGATCACCCATACCTATCAGAATGGCCATTATCAAAAAGAATTTAAGTGTTGGCGAGGATATGGAGAAAGGGAGCCCTCGTGCACTGTTGGGAATGTGAGTGCAGCTACTGTGGAAAGCAGTACAGAGGTTCCTCAGAAAAACTAAAAATAAGATTGCCAAGTGATCCAGCAATTCCACTGCTGGATATGTATCTGAACAAAACAAAAACATTAATTCAGTAGGATCCATCATGCCAGTGTTCACAGCAGCATTATTTACAACTGCCAAGATAAGGAAGCACCTAAGTATTTATCAAAAGATGAATAAAGGGGTGTGTGTGTGTGTGTGTGTGTGTGTGTATACATAGACTATTCCTCAGTGATAAAAAATGAAGAAATTCTGCCATTTGCAGCAAAATGGACGGACTTAGAGGGCATTATGCTAAGTGAAGTAAAGCATTCAAAGACATACTATGTGATATTACTTATATGTTGAATCTAAGAAATATAAGCAGGGAATATAACAAAAGGAAACTGACTTACAGATAGAACAAACTAGTAGTTAACCCGTGGGGAGAGAGAAGCAGGGAGGGGCAAGATAGGAGTAGGGGATTAAGAGGTACAAACTATTACATATAAAATAAGCTACAAGGATATATTGTACAACACAGAGAATATAGTAAATACTTAGTGTTCCATTTATAGCTATTATAATCTTTAAAATTTGTGAACTACATTATATACCTGTACATCATCTATATACATTATACATCATCTAACTTAAATAAATTTTAAGAAAAAAGTACTACTAGAGGAGAATATAGAAAAAAATGTTAAAATCCTGTAGTAGACATTCTTGCCAGAGAAATAAGGCATAAAAATTAGGAAGGAGTAAAACTATTTCTATTTACATGACATGTAATACATTTGACAAAATACTCAACCATTTTTATTGGAAACTTTCAATAAAGCAGACTCCATGAATATTTCTTGAGCATCATTAAGATGACATGGATTTATTATGTGTCTAATATTGTATGGGGCAGGAGGAGAAGGGGACGACAGAGGGTGAGATGGCTGGATAGCATCACTGACTCGATGGACATGAATCTGAGTGAATTCCGGGAGCTGGTGATGAACAGGGAGGCCTGGCGTGCTGCGATTCATGGGGTCGCAGGGTCGGACATGACTGAGCAACTGAACTGAACTGAATATTGTACGTGTGTGTTGTTGTTTAGTTGCTAATTCGTGTCCAACTCTTTGCAACCCATGGACTGTAGCCCTCCAGGCTCCTCTGTCCATGGGATTTCCCAGGCAAGAATACTGGAGTGGGCTGCCATTTCTCCTCCAGGGGATCTTCACGTGTATATATGTGTGTCAGGCCAAAATCCAGCACGCTGCTTAGAACTAGGGCTTCTGATATTTCTCTGCTAAAGTCCTGAACAAGACAAGCATTTCCACTAACACCACAACAATTTATTCTACTATAGGCCTTAGGCAATAAAAGAAATGCATGGTATAACCTTTGATAAAGGGAATATAAAAGTATTATATGATTGTTTGCCTCAGTGGGGCTTCCTGGCAGCTCAGTGGTAAGAATCCGCCTGTCAACACAGGAGACACAGGTTTGATCCCTGGGTCTTTGACCCCTGGAAAGGAAATGGCAACCCACTCCAGTGGGAAATTCCATGGATAGAGGAGCCTGGCAGGCTGTAATCCATGGAGTTGCAAAGAGTCAGACACGATTTAGCAACTAAACAACAATGCCTATAATACCCAGGAGTCAACTGAAAACTACTTGAGGAATTCAGAATTTTAACAAGCTGCATTCACATACAGTAGTTAACAGGCCTCATACATACAAACAACAACCACTTAGATTATATAATGGAAGGGAAGGCCTCCGTCTGCAATGACAACAAAAGGATGATATGTCTGGGCGTAAACTTAACAAGAAAAAGGAAAATGATGAAAAGTACACTGAGCAGAGCCTAACACTTCCAAAATGCTCTTAAATATTTGTAAGAGCTGAGGTGGTCAGAGGGGGCGCCCACTTTGTAAGAACACAGGTGTCTTCCAGGCCAAGGATCGCTGGGCAGCTGGACTCAGAGATCTTCTGGTGCTATCCTGAGATGAAACCCAGGAGGGGAGAATTTCCCTAAGGAAGAAATGAAGTGTCTGGAAAACAGAATCTGCCTCAAGTACCTCCTCTCTGAAGTCCCCCAAGAGGAAACTGGGTACTGAGCGAGATGCCCTTAATGAGTGTAATGAATAGCACCTGAGTGAGTGCAGTGGTTACTGCAGATGACAAACGCTAAGATAAATGCCACGGCCCTTACTCTCACCTCTTAACCTCTGAAAGTGCGATAAGCCTGAGATCTCACAGTCAGAGCTGGCTAAGACTTGGCAGCCTGACCCGGGCAGAGTTCTTGCCTGGGGGCCTGAACCAAGATGTCGGTGAGACAGCCTGCAAACATCTGGGTAGCCAGGAGCTTAGGTACCAAGTCGGGTCCAGAGCTGAGAGCCCCGGGCACCAGGCTGAACCCCACACCTTCCAAGGAGCAGAGTAGGAACAGGACAAGAGGATCATCTCTCAGCCCTCAGAGAATGCCTGCATCCTAAGAGCAAAAGGTGGGGGAAAGTGCCAAAGAACAGAGAGGAGTAAACACCAAGAGCCTGGGGTGAGCTCCAGAGCAGACGGAGATCCTGCCTGCTTATCTTTATGTTCCTTGGGTTCCAGCACTGCCCAGGCTGCCATACACCGGCGTCAGTGAGTCTGGGGGTGAATGAGGGACTCAAACCTCAGGGAGACCACGCACACCACAGTAACTAGAGTGGCTCTAGAGGCAAATGTCTGGGCTCAAATCTTGTCCTTACCTGCTGTCTGTGAGAAACTGCTTCACCTATTTGGGCGCCAGCTTTTCCAGGTGTCAGATGGAGCAAACGGGGAGATGGTATCTGATGTCTTCATAAATTTCATAAACAACATAATGTACATAAACAATGTATTTCTGCAAAGGCCCTTCAGGAAAAATTATCTCGCATCCCGTAAATTATAACTGTACTTTCTTTTTTTTGACTGCTCCGCATGGCATATGGGAATCTTAGTTCCCTGACTAGGGATCAAACTGGCACCTCCTGCATTGGAAAAGCAGGGTCTTAACACTGAACTACCAGGGAAGTCCTATGTTATTTTTTAATTAAAAATAAAAGTATTGCTCTGTAATGACCTATTGTAAAAAAAAAAGAATATGTGTATGTATAACTGATTCACTTTGCTGTACAGCAGAAATCAACATAACATTGTAAATCAACTATATTCCAATAAAAACTTTTAACAAGTAAATGAAACTGAAAATTTAAAATGTTAAAGGGCATTGAAATTGGTAAAGAAGGAGTAAAACTGTTTGTATAAGACATGACTGTATATATAGAAAATCCTGGAAGAATTCATACACACAAAAATACTAGGGCTAATTAATGAATTCAGCAAACTTACAAGATCAACAACAAAAATCACCTGTGTTTTAATACACCAGCAAAGAACAATTTGAAAATGAAATTCAGAAAATTTCAGGAGCATCCAAAAGAATAAAATATCTAGGAATAAACTTAGCCAGGGAAGTCAAAGACATATATGTTGAAAACTACAAAACCGATGTAAGAAAGGTCTAAATAAATGGAAAGACAGTCTCTGTTCACGGGTTGGAAGACTTAACATGGCAGTCTTCTCTCCAAAGCAAACCAACAGATTCAATGCAATCCTAATAAAAACTTGAAAATTCTCCACAAAGCTATCTGAAGATTTAGTGTAACCCTGATAAAAATTCTAGAATTACCTGGCGGTCCAATGGGTGAGGACTTGGCACTTTGACTGCTAAGGGTCCAGGTTCAATCCCTGGTTGGGGAACTAAGATCCCAGAAGCTATACGGCATAACCCCAAAATATAAAACTTCAAGTGGCCTTTTAGGAAAAATGGAAAAGCTGATCTCATATGGAACTGCAAGGGGCCCTGACAAAAAAAAAAAAAAAAAAAACAACTGGCCACAACAAAAAACTGAGAACAAACTTGGAAGATTGGAAGACTTCACTTTCTGATTTCAAAGCTCACTGCCTGAGAATCTTAAATATGACAAAAGTGAAAGTGAAGTTGCTCGGTCGTGTCCGACTCTGTGACACCATGGAATGCAGCCTATCAGTCTCCTCTGTTCATGGGATTTTCCAGGCAAGAGTACTGGCGTGGGGTACCTTTTCCTTCTCTAGGGGATCTTCCCAACCCAGGAATTGAACCCGGGTCTCCTGCACTGCAAGCAGATGCTTTACCGTCTGAGCCACCCGGGGAAGCTCTATGACACAGAAGAACTTTCCTACAAAACAGAAACACTTACAGACATAGAGAAGAGATTTGGGGTTCGGGAGTTTAGAATTAGCAGGTGCGAACTATCACATACAGGATGGATAAAAAACAAGGACCTACTGAATAGCACAGGTGACTATATCCAATATCCTGAGATAAATCATCATGGAAAAGAAAATGAAAAAGAATGTATATGTTTGTATAACTGAATCACTCTGCTGTAATCACAGCATCGTAAATCAACTCTACTTCAATAAAAATTTCCATAGAAGCAACTTGCACAGCTACAGTAATCCAGTGTTGTACTGGCATGAGCCAGACAGAGAAAAATAGAGCACAACAGAGGCCAGAAATAAACCCTCACATCTCTGGCCCACTGATTTTTGACAAGGGTGCCAAGACCATTCAACAAGAGAAAGAACCTTTTCCAACAAACGGGGCTCACCTTGTCTAGTGATTCTAGACATGCCCCAGATCTGAGCTACTGCGTCATGACTCAGGGAGTTGTTCCCAGTCAGCTCCCTCCAGCCCATCACAGGTGCTCACAGCGTTCACATCACTTAACCCAAATGGAGTAAGTGTGTAATTACTTACTAGATCCTGGTCTCGTCCTGAGGGCAGGGTCGTGTTTATTTTCCTCAAGTAGACATTTCCAGTGTTTTTGTGTGCTTAATACACAAACTGTTCTTGTATACCAAATATAAAAAGTGTAAATTCTATATGCAAAATAACTATTTAGGGAATAAATAATTTTTCCTATTCCACAAGGGTCACTTTGCAGATAACTGCTTTGTATCTCAGTTTATGTTAACATGACAAGCAGGATCTGAGGCAAGTCACCTCGGACTCAGACACATACCTGTCATCCCACGATTAGCAGCAGACATCAGAGATGTTCCAGGGAGAGAACCACATAGTAACCAATGGCACTCAGGAAAGCACCCTGCTCCTCTCAGGACTCCACCAGAAGTGCCCCAAAGGGGGAGGAAAACAGCTGACGCTGCGGTCATTCATGTGTCACCAGGTCAGGTCAGAGCACCACCTGGCATTTCACACTCTGAGTACAGTCACACATCCTATCTCAAAACAGGGCCCCGCCTTAGAGACAAAGGAGAACGTATGCTTCTAAAGTTACGTTAACAACAACTACAGCAGCTTTCATCAAAGTCTGCCAGATACTAGCATTTAAATCTCTATTTAAATATAGTTCCTGACAGTCTAGTGGTTAGGATGGACTGTGCACTTCAACGACCAACAGCCCAGGTTCATTTCCTGGTCAGAGAACTAAGAGCCCATGAACCTCATAGTTTGGCCAAAGAATAACCTATCAATTGACCAATTAAAAAAAAAAACACATAAGAATAGTTCATAAGTATTTTAAAAATGTAGAGGTTTCATGGATGGAACTCTCAGCAAAAACTAGTCTGATATCATAGCTGGAAAATATTAATGCAATTGGGCTTCTAGAACGCCCACAGCCAGTGGGATGATGACTATCTCACTCTGTCATGTTCTCACCACAGCCAGTGTCCAGTCACGGGCACCAGGTCTCCAGAGTGACTGAGACACAGCAGAAAGATGGCAAGTGGACCCAGAAATCGTGTCATGAGGACCCATTGGAAAACCAAGAATAAGCTTCACAGGATGATTCTAGGGTTCAGCAGAAGGGTCTTCAAATACCGCTAAGCCTACAGAAGATCAGGTGGGAGAAAGATCTTCTCATGGTCAGGACTGACTTCAAGGTAGCATGGCCTGCCTTGGAGGTATCACCACATGGCCAGAGTTACACAGAATGTCCAGGCCCAAACACAGTAAGGGAGGCTGGCTAGCCCAGGGCTCTCCTACCCCAGATGCCACACATCACGTCACCCACCTGTCCCTCCAATGGCTCCAACCATGTGAAGGTAGAGCAGCTCCCTCTTTTTGAAAATTAAATCATAGGCATTTAATTAAAAACCAGAAACACAAAGTGTGCTAGTGTGGCAGACAGTAAAACCACCAGTACTCAGAGCAAGTGCATCAAACAGAGGAAAGGCAGTGAAGATCAGCATTACCTGGCTCACTAGGGAAATAATGTCCCTGTTGGAGGAAAAGAAAGTAGTCCTGACCCAAAACCCGTGGCTCTGTGCAGTTGTGGTTACCTGGCAGAGTGGCCAGTCCACCCAGGCCAAACACTTCTTTCCTATCTGAGAAAATGTGGGCATCATAAAACCTCACTGGGCTTCCCTGCCAATCAAGTGGTTAAGGATCCGCTTTGCGATGCAGGGGAACACAGGTTCAATTCCTGGTCCAGGGTGATCGCACATGTCTTGGGACAACCAAGGCCGTGTGCCACTACTGCTGAAACCTGAGTGCCCCAGGGGCTGCTCTCCCCGCAGTGAGAAGCCAGCCCACACACCACAACTAGAGCAAGCCCCGGCGCACATCAACAAAGACCCAGCACAGCCAAAACAAACAAATAAGGTAGTAGTTCAGCCAAGGCCCGTCAGGTAGAACGAGGCACAGCGGACACAGTCCTGCTCTGAGTGGAGCTGCGAGCACTGCCTTCAGGTCTGTGAACTCAAGATGGTGGAGGCCCAAAATCACACAGCTCCCCCGACTCCCAGCTCCACTTCCTCAGCCCAAGGAGATGCCCCCGTCTGCACTTTGTCCTGGAAACTGCTGCCCTGTGGTAAGCCAGGCAGTCACGGGATCCCCTCCATGCTGCCCTTTGGATCCACGTGTGGTCCAGAGTCTGAAAGCCATTTTTCACAAAATAGATTTTGTCTAGATTTTTGCTGCTTAAGACAGGAGGGTAAATCTAGTTTCTGTTCCTCCTGAGATTCTACATTTTAAGCTCTGGTCTAAAATCAGTGACATGAGATGAGCACATTTTATAGCAGTAAAGCCACATTTCTTCAAAAGCATAATCTGGGGCAACTGTGAAAATTATTGAGGCGTTTTCAAGATTTGGTTTATTTAGAACACTTATTAGTAACAGTCTAAATAACTATGCAAACACATCATCACAGAAAATGTCGTGAAATTCAACCTAAGATTGAGTCAGTGGTCTGTGCAAACACAGCCCAGGTGATTCAGGAGGGCTTGCTGTCACAGCATGCCCTGGACAGGAAACTGCCTGTCTGGGGGTGAGGTTTTTCCACACTCTGAGCAAACACACACTGAGGACAAGAGAAACCCCACTTTGGTTTGATAAATGATTGACTGGAGAGATAGAGGGGGTCTCTTCAGGCTTCCTTCATTCAAACCTGTTCAAGTTCAGCTCTGGTTCTCAGTCCTGGCTGCACTACAGATTTTCCTGTAGAGTGAAACGCCACTCACCTCTCAGAGTGAGAAAAGTACAGTGACGAAAGCAGGCATAAAATCTACAGTGTCCTTCCAGAAGATGTACATACTTGTCACTTGTAAATGCAGAGGCAATCACATCCTTTAAAGCAGCAAGTAAGATCCCATTCCAAGGGCACAGACACCTGGAAGATACAGGAGGTAGAAGTAATCCTAATACTGACTTCTCATGGGACACCTATGTCAGTGACTTAAGAAATCCAAGTGTTTCTTCTGACTGTTCAGGAAAAGACAGCTAAAGTCACCTTTAAATCACCTAAAATCACCACCCTTATGGCAGAAAGTGAAGAGGAACTAAAAGCCTCTTGATGAAAGTGAAAGAAGAGAGTGAAAAAGTTGGCCTAAAGCTCAACATTCAGAAAACGAAGATCATGGCATCCAGTCCCATCACTTCATGGTAAATAGATGGGGAAACAATGTCAGACTTTGTTTTGGGGGCTCCCAAATCACTGCAGATGGTGACTGCAGCCATGAAATTAAAACACGCTTACTCCTTGGAAGGACAGCATATTGAAAAGAAGAGACATTACTTTGCCAAGGGTCCGTCTAGTCAAGGCCATGGTTTTTCCTGTGATCATGTATGGATGTGAGAGTTGGACTGTGAAGAAAGCTGAGTGCTGAAGAATTGATACTTTAGAACTGTGGTGTTGGAGAAGACTCATGAGAGTCCCTTGGACTACAAGGAGATCCAACCAGTCCATTCTAAAGGAGATCAGCCCTGGGATTTCTTTGGAAGGAATGATGGTAAAGCTGAAACTCCAGTACTTTGGCCACCTCAGGCGGAGAGCTGACTCCTTTGAAAAGACCCTGATGCTGGGAAAGATTGAGGGCAGGAGGAGAAAGGGATGACAAAGGATGAGAGGGCTGGATGGCATCACTGACTCAATGGACGTGAGTTTGAGTGAACTCCAGGAGTTGGTGATGGGGACAGGGAGGCGTGCTGCAATTCATGGGGTCACGAAGAGTCAGACATGACTGAGCGACTGAACTGAACTGAAAATCACTGAAGTGATTCTAACTCCTTTTTCCCATAGAAAAGATGCTCAGTAAGATGACATCTTCTCTAACTGCTTGGACTCCAGAACATTCAGACTGCCCAGGGGTCGGGGTGCAGAGACCTGGAGGGCCAGGTACACATATGCTCATCAGAAAGGAGCCTGCACATGGTCACAACTGCATTTGCAATGATTCCCTTTAGGGCCCAGGAGAACAGTATTTAGTTGGCACCTGATAACAGAAAATCATAATCAAGAGTTTTATTTAACTGAGTAAACTGGAGACAACATAAAGAATAAAATTTCAGTTGAGTTTACATATGTAAGCCAATTCCTGGAGAAGTTGGGATACACAAATTTAACTCGGATAAAAATCAGGAAGGCAGCCTCGAGCCGCATCACACCATGCACAGGAGGCGGGTGACGCAGGAGTGCCGCTCCTGTCCTTTGTTTCCCGCCCCCAGGGCGTTGCCCACCTAGACACTGGCCACCACACTGAGGCCAGGGGACACCTGGGAATGAACAACCACAAGTCACGAGAAGTTGGGTCTGAAAGTCAGAATACCAGTGCACTAGGGTCCATCTGCATGGAAACCTGAGATGGAGTCAGAGGCCCAGATCCATACCCGGCCCAGTGTGTCCTTGCTGTGTGATGTAAACAAGCGGATCACCTCACTGGCTGTTACAGGCAGGTAACAGCTGCCCAGACCGCTCCCCCATCAAAGGCAGCCAAGTAGGGGCTTCCCTGGTGGTCCAGTGGTAGAATACACCTTGCAGTGCAAGAGACACTGGTTTGAGCTCTGGTCCAGGAAGATCCTAGCTGCCGTGGAGCAACTAAGCCCCTGCACCACAGCGACTGAGCCCCTGTGCTGCAACTACGAAGAATAGCAGGAAGAGATAAGAAAGCCTTCTTCGGCGATCAATGCAAAGAAATAAAGGAAAACAACAGAATGGGAAAGACTAGAGATCTCTTCAAGAAAGTTAGAGAGACCAAGGGAGCATTTCATGCAAAGATGGGCTCAGTAAAGGACAGAAATGGTATGACCTAATAGAAGCAGAAGATATTAAGAAGAAGTGGCAAGAATACACAGAACAACTGTACACAAAAGATCTTCACGACCCAGATAATCACACCCAGATGGTGTGATCACTCAGTCTAGAGCCAGACATCCTGGAATGTGAAGTCAAGTGGGCCTTGGAAAGCATCGCTAGGAACAAAGCTAGTGGAGGTGATGGAATTCCAGTTGAGCTGTTTCAAATCCTAAAAGATGATGCTGTGAAAGCGCTGCACTCAATATGCCAGCAAATTTGGAAAACTCAGCAGTGGTCACAGGACTGGAAAAGGTCAGTTTTCATTCCAATCCCAAAGAAAGGCAATGCCAAAGAGTGCTCAAACTACCGCACAATTGCACTCATCTCACATGCTAGTAAAGTAATGCTCAAAATTCTCCAAGCCAGGCTTCAGCAATACGTGAACCGTGAACTTCCTGAAGTTCAAGCTGGTTTTAGAAAGGGCAGAGAAACCAGATATCAAATTGCCAGTATCCACTGGATCATGGAAAAAGCAAGAGAGTTCCAGAAAAACATCTATTTCTGCTTTATTGACAATGCCAAAGCCTTTGACTGTATGGATCACAATAAACTGTGGAAAATTCTGAAAGAGATGGGAATACCAGGCCACCTGACCTGCCTCTTGAGAAATCTGTATGCAGGTCAGGAAGCAGCAGTTAGAACTGGACATGGAACAACAGACTGGTTCCAATAGGAAAAGGAGTACGTCAAGGCTGTATATTGTCACCCTGCTTATTTAACTTATATGCAGAGTACATCATGAGAAACGCTGGACTGGAAGAAACACAAGCTGGAATCAAGATTGCCGGGAGAAATATCAGTCACCTCAGATATGCAGATGACACCATCCTTATGGCAGAAAGTGAAGAGGAACTAAAAAGCCTCTTGATGAAAGTGAAAGAAGAGAGTGAAAAAGTTGGCCTAAAGCTCAACATTCAGAAAACGAAGATCATGGCATCCAGTCCCATCACTTCATGGGAAATAGATGGGGAAACAGTGGAAACAGTGTCAGACTTTATTTGGGGGGCTCCAAAATCACTGCAGATGGTGCTTGCAGCCATGAAATTAAAAGACGCTTACTCCTTGGAAGAAAAGTTGTGACCAACCTAGATAATATATTCAAAAGCAGAGACATTACTTTGCTGAACTAAGGCCCGTCTAGTCAAGGCTATGGTTTTTCCTGTGGTCAGGTATGGATGTGAGAGTTGGACTGTGAAGAAGGCAGAGCGCCGAAGAATTGACGCTTTTGAACTGTGGTATTGGAGAAGACTCTTGAGAGTCCCTTGGACTGCAAGGAGATCCAACCAGTCCATTCTGAAGGAGATCAGCCCTGGGATTTCTTTGGAAGGAATGATGCTAAAGCTGAAACTCCAGTACTTTGGCCACCTCATGCGAAGAGTTGACTCATTGGAAAAGACACTGATGCTGGGAGGGATTGGGGGCAGGAAGAGAAGGGGACGACTAAGGATGAGATGGCTGGATGGCATCACTGACTCGATGGACGTGAGTCTGAGTGAACTCCGGGAGTTGGTGATGCACAGGGAGGCCTGGTGTGCTGCGATTCATGGGGTCACAAAGAGTCGGACACGACCGAGTGACTGAACTGAACTGAATCTCACAATCAGAGTTTTGCCAAAAGAACACACTAGTATAACAAACACCCTCTTTCAACAACACAAGAGAAGACTACACATGGACATCACCAGATGGTCAATACCGAAATCAGATTGATTATATTCTTTGCAGCCAAAAATGGAGAAGCTCTATACAGTCAGCAAAAACAAGACCAGGAGCTGAATGTGGCTAGATCATGAATTCCTTATTGCCAAATTCAGACTGAAATTGAAGAAAGTAGAGGAAACCACTGGACCATTCAGGTATGACCTAAATCAAATCCCTTATGGCTATACAGTGGAAGTCACAAATACATTCAAGAGATTAGGTCTGATAAAGTGCCTGAAGAACTATGGATGGAGGTTTGTGACATTGTACAGGAGGCAGTGATCAAGACATTCCCCAAGAGAAACAAAGGCAAAATGGTCATCTGAGGGGATCTTACAAACAGCTATGAAAAGAAGAGAAGTGAAAGGCAAAAGAGAAAAGGAAAGATACACCCATTTGCATGCAGAGTTCCAAAGAATAGCAAGGAGAGAGAAGAAAGCCTTCCTCAGTGATCAGTGCAAGGAAATAAGAGGAAAACAATAGAATGGGAAAGACTGGAGATCTCTTCAAGAAAATTAGAGATACCAAGGGAACTTTTTCATGCAAAGATGGGCACAGTAAAGGACAAAAATGGTATGGACCTAACAGAAGCAGAAAATATTAAGAGATGGCAAGAATACACAGAAAAATTATACAAAAAAGATCCTCACGACCCAGATAATCATGAGGGTGTGATCACTCACTTAGAGCCAGACATCCTGGAATGCGAAATCAAGTGGGCCTTAGGAAGCATCACTGAGAACAAAGCTAATGGCGGTGATGGAATTCCAGTTGAGCCATTTCAAGTCCTAAAAGATGATGCTGTGCAAGTGCTGTACTCAGTATGCCAGCAAATTTGGAAAACTCAGCAGTGGCCACAGGACTGGAAAAGGTCAGTTTTCATTCCAATCCCAAAGAAAGGCAATGCCAAAGAATATTCAAACTACCGCATAATTGCACTCATCTCACATGCTAGTAAAGTAATGCTCAAAATTCTCCAGGCCAGGCTTCAACAGTACGTGAACCATGAACTTCCAGATGTTCAAGATGGATTTAGAAAAGCCAGAGGAGCCAGAGATCAAATTGCCAACATCTGTTGGATCATTGGAAAAGCAAGAGAGTTCCAGATAAACATCGGCTTTATTGACTATGCCAAAGCCTTTGACTGGATCACAACAAACTGGAAAATTCTTTGAGAGATGGGAATATCAGACTACTTGACTTGCCACTTAAGAAACCTGTATGAAGGTCAAAAGCAACAGTTAGAACTGGACATGAAACAATCAACTAGTTCCAAATTGGGAAAGGAGTACATCAAGGCTGTATATTGTCACCCTGCTTATTTAACTTATATGCAGAGTACATCATGAGAAATGCTGGACTGGATGAAGCACAGGCTGGATCTAGATTGCTGGGAGAAATATCAATAACGTCAGATATGTAGATGGTACCACCCTATGGCAGAAAGTGAAGAACTAAAAACCTTTTGATGAAAGTGAAAGAGGAAAGTGAAAAGTTGGCTTAAAACTCAACATTCAGAAAACTAAGATCATGGCATCTGGTCCCATCACTTCATGGAAAACAGATGGGGAAACAGTGGCAGACTTTTTTGGGGGGGTCCAAAATCCCTGCAGATGGTGACTGCAGCCATGAAATTAAAAGATGCTTTCTCCTTGGAAGAAAAGCTATGACCAACCTAGACAGCTTATTAAAAAGCAGAGATATTACTTTGCCAACAAAGGTCCATCTAGTCAAAGCTATGGTTTTTCCAGTAGCCATGCATGGATTTGAGAGTTGGACTATAAGGGAAAGCTGAGCACCAAAGAATTGATGCTTGTGAACTGTGATGTTGGAGAAGACTTTTGCGAGTCCCTTGGATAGCAAGGAGATCCAACCAGTCAATCCTAAAGGAAATCAGTCCTGAATATTCATTGGAAGGACTGATGCTGAAGCTGAAACTCCAACACTTTGGCCATCTGATGCAAAGAACTGACTCATTGGAAAAGACCCTGATGCTGGGAAAGACTGAAGGCAGGAGGAGAAGGGGACGACAGAGGGTGAGATGATTGAATGGCATCACCGACTCAACGGACATGAATCTGAATAAACTCCAGGAGTTGGTGATGGACAGAGAGGCCTGGCATGTTGCAGTCCGTGGGGTTGAAAAGAAACACAACTGAGCGACTGAACTGAACTGAATCTCATGTCTGCTTGTAATAATTTGCACATCAGCTTTAACTTCTTGTTCCTACTAGAAGCAGCATCCTCCAAAGAACTCTCTAATTTGTTGCTATTGGAGAGCCAACTTAAGTGAAGTTGATAAAAACTTATGTATTAAAAATCGTTAAGAATCTGAGAAACAATGGACCTGACTATGTAAAAATTTGCAAGACTTGTGGATCCAAAGTATATGTATTGGCTTCAGCTCATGATGAACAGCCAGCTCACATGCTTATCCCCCTTCCTTCCCAAAATGCCGCAAAAATGTCAGTAAAGGTGCTTAACAGAAATGAAATCCATTAACAACACTGAACATAAATGAGCAGCCAAGCTTCAGGAAGAGGGAAGGACCACAGTAAAGAAGGCTAGGTCCCACCAGTTCTTTCCAGGGGAGCCCAGGAGGCAGTGGTAACCGGTGCTGGGGACTCACTTCTGGGTCACAGGCAGCTCAGCCAGACCTCACTGCTGACCACTCCTCCCTTGAGGTCACTGCAAAGAGACTGGGAAAACAGAAAAGCAAAGTGCCAGAGCTCCCTGGTGCTGTGAGCACCTCAGAGCTAAACCCTTCTCATCCTGGGGGATCAGGAGGTGGGGTGAGCTGGTGGGGGAGGGCAGGGCTGCTGCTCTCTGCTTCACCCCCCACCACAAAGCCTAAAGTAAAGACGTCATGGGACCAAGCCCACGTCTGTACTGAGCTGCCCACTGAGCCTTCTTATGTAGTGGAGAAGTCCACTGGAGAAAAACCCACAAACAACAGGATAGGAAAGCCATGTCAGCCATTCAGTTTCTAAATCAACACATTTTCCTTTTCTTGCCTAATTGCACAGGTTAGAATCTCTCATACAATGTTATTATTATTGAATATAATATCATTATTATCACTTCAGTCCTCTTTGATCTCTCTCATCAATGCCTGAATTCTGCATCCCCACCAGTAGAGCCTCTCCCTGTGGAATTCCTAGTATATGTAAAACAGATAGAGATCTTTCACATATTCCAGTTCTACTATTTCTCATTTGTATATATTGTAGCAAAATACATGTATTTTGTTAGCCATTTCTCCGCTTCTTACTCCAGTCATCACTATATGCTGTATTGTTTTAACATCATAACCATTTTAAAGTTCACACTTCAAGACTTCCCTGGTGGTCCAGTGGCTAAGACTCCACACTCCCAATGTGGGGGTGGGGTGGGGTGGGGCCCCCAGGTTCACAGCATCAGGGCAAAAGCTCCGAGACATCTCTGCCTTCCAGGAAGAGAGAAAGATGAAGCATGTCAATCTCTCAAAGAGTTTTATATTGAATACAAAGTCACACATGAGCCTTTTTTGGAAGTATTTTTATAAACCAACTCAAATGCTTTGTGGAACAAGGTGGGTATATAGAAATGTACTCTTATCTTAAAACCACTCTTGTAAATCCTGTCATAATATATTCAGAATTTTCTCACAAGGTAAAAAAAGAAAAATGTTAACTGTGTCTGGCTTTCAGAAATAGTTTTCTCAAAATGAGCTTTCTCTCTCCCTAGCAATTCACTATCTTGCCACTCACTGCCCAAGGGAGGACGGGCACAGAAACTCCTTATCTGAGATTATGTCCACAGAAACGCCTGCCTTTGCAACATACCCACTTCCCACATGCTCTTTTTCAGGCCTATCTGTATAATTTTAGGTTTGATTTACTGCATTACTGAGATGTAGTGTAGACTCTCTGACAAGGGATGTAAGTGGACAGAGGCCAGAGGGGAGTGGACAGGAGACAAGTTTATACAGAAAATGAGACCTGGAGACCTTTACCATAATTCAGCAGGACTAGTTAAAGGGAAGGGGCTGGAGGAGAGAGGATAGTTCTGTGCCCAGGTCTCAAAAGAGGAGAGCGATGGTCCAGGTGGCAGTTCTGAAGGAAGAAGGAGGGGTGGTCAGGCACTGACTGGCCTTGGGTTCTGGGAGGGGAGCAAGCAGGGGGCTGCAGAGGAAGGAAGGGTGAAGGGATCAGGGCACAGAAGACCCTGTGAGGGCAGAGGCCATGAGACACAGGTGTGAGGACCAGACAGGGCTCCAGGGATAAAAGCAGGTGAGTGGAGGTGTAAAGTTCAAAGCTTCTAATGTGGATGTAAGTGGAGGGCTGGGAATGTGCAAGGTGGGGGACCCAAACTGGATTCGGGGGTTCTGGAAGCTGGTGAAATGGAGAGAGGTGGACCAACACAGCCAAGGAGACAGGCACTCGGGTCCTGAGGGTATCTGAGCATAGAAGAGGCCACCCAGAGATCATCAACGAGGAAAAATGAGGATGGTATACTGGATGGACTATCCAAAAATGGACACCGGGAAAGGGGAGTCCACGTGCAAAAGAATGAAACTGGACCCCTATGTCACACCACACACACAATCAACTTACAGTGGATGAAAGAGCTGAAACCATAAAACTGGAAGAAAACTTGGGCAGTAAGTTTTTGGGATCTGACACCAAAATCAAAGGCACCAAGTAAAAATAAAAGAGACTCCATAAAACTAAAAGCTTCTGCACAGCAAAGGAAACCATCAACAAAATGAAAAGGCAACCTACCAAATGGGTTCACGATAACAGACCTGAAAATAAAACGTCTGATGCCATGCACCAAGGTTGTCATGATTTAGGGCTGTACATTCATCTAGATGAGGACAGAAAGGACATTTTCTGAGACTGGGAAAGACCACCTGCCATCACCAGCAGGAGTTTCTCACCTTTGAAGGCCTTGATGAAATGCAGGAGACAGGCAGCTGTCCACAACTTCACCAGCAAAAAGCAGGGATGTCATGGTGGTTTCTTGGTTTTGGCCATGCCACTTAGCTTGTGAGATTTTAGTTCCCTAACCAGGGATTGAACCCATGCCCTCTGTAGTGAAAGAGCAGAGTCCTAATCACTGGACCACCAGGGAACTCTCCAAAATGCAGGTGTTCAGAGAAGGTATAATTTCAATCCATGGCAGATGGGAGACACTTTACTATGAGGCTGAAATAGTGTGGCCTTAGTGAACTGGCAGGAGGAGAAGGGGACGACAGAGGATGAGATGGTTGGATGGCATCACCGACTCAATACACATGAGTTTGGGTAAATTCTGGGAGTTGGTGATGGACAGGGAGGCCTGGCATGCTGTGGTTCATGGGGTTTCAAAGAGTCCTACATGATTGAGCAAGTGAACTGAGTGAACTAATTCTAACTAATGGCAGCCAGCCTAGATGTAGATAAGTTACCTAGTTTGACTTCATAATAAAGGGGGAAATGCAGTTCTTCATGTTCTACCTGCAGAGTTGTCTCATGGCTACAAATTTCTTGCATAATTAGAGGTGGATCCCTTGGCAACCCACTCCAGGACTCTTGCCTGGAAAATTCCATGGACTGAGGAGCCTGGTGGGCTACAGGCCATGGGGTGGCAAAGAGTCAACAGGACTGAGCGACTTCACTTTCACTTACCTCTGGGGCTGATTTGAGAGTAAGGAAAACACCTTTCCTAAGTAGTCCATAGGATGGCTTTCCAAATCTGATGATGAGGTAATGGAACCCTCGGGGCAAGCTCTGACTCCATAAATGTGCAAGTGATGACCATTTAAATTCCTGGTTTTTCCTTCTCCTCAGTCCTAATGAAAGTGAAAGCATGAACTGTAGGCTATCAGGCTCCCTCCGTCCATGGGATTTTCCGGGCAGTCCTAACGAAAGGAATGTAAAAACCTACCGAGACAGCTCGACCTTGCCCAGGTGTCCGCAGAACACCGGGCTCACTGTGCTGATGAGAAACAGGAGCCACCGCGCGGGGAACTTGTGGGAGAGGGCGGAGGCAGCGCGTTACACCAGCCCCCGGGGCCCAGAGGGAGCCGGACCCTGTCCACGGGCCGGACAACGGGGGCGGGAGGACATAGGACCGCGGGGGACAAGGGGTGTCCGCGGGGGAGGGGCCATGGGATGAAGGACCACGTGTGACCCTGGAATGAGAGACAGCAGAGGACATGGGGGAACCGCGAGGGTGGGAGCGGGCTGCTCACTCACCATGGGGCCCACGAGCGCTGCCAGTCTCAGCCCCACGTCCCCACGTCGGGCGGCAGAGGTCCTCGCAGGGCCTGCAGGCATTCATGCCAGCAGGGGTCTGGGTGGCAGAAGGGGCAGGGTTGACCATGCTGGCACCAGCGGGGCCTGAGCTCAGGCGCGTTCGTTCGCCCAAGGAGCGCGTGGGAGGCGAGGTGGGGCAGGGGGTAGGGTGAGGAGGGGGCTCCACCTCCCGCCACCCCCTGCCCCACGCCGCGGCCGACCGGGGGCGGGGGCAGCCCTCGCAGTTCCGTGACCCCCGGGGCTCGGTGGAGGGGCGACCTTCGTGGTGGCACGTGGGAAAAGTACTGGAAGAGAGGAGGCCTGGAGTCAGCATTCCCTCGTCCCCCACCGAGTCAAAGCACTTTCTCCTGGGCTTGCCCTCCCCCAGGTGCCAGCAGTTTGCAGCTCGTTGGACTTGGCATCTGGTGAGAAATCTAGGGGCGCGGGGTGGGGAGGGCACGATGAACCGGGACAGGGGGAGTCATGCCTGACTCTTTGCTATCCCATGGACTGCAGCCCACCAGACTCTTCTGTCCATGAGATTTTCCAGGCAAGAGTACTGGAGTGGGTTGCCATTTCCTTCTCCAAACGATCTTCCCGACCCAGGGATCGAACCCAGGGTTTCTCCACCGCAGGCAGATTCTTTACTGACTGAGCTACAGGGGAAGCAGCCAATAAAAGCCTGTGCCTTTTCTAAGATGAGAACCACCCAAAGGAGATGAATAGGGCCTGTCCAAGATGTAGTCACTTAGTCCTGTCCAACTCTTTGAGACCCCATGGGCTATAGCCTGCCACACTCCTCTGTCCATGGAATTCTTTAGGCAAGAACACTGGAGTGGATTGCCATTTCCTTCTCCAAGGGAACCCACCCGGGATCGAACCCAGGTCTCCTGCATTTTGGGCAGTCTTTACGTGTCTGAGCCACAAAGGAAGCCCTTCTGGGAGGTAACCTCCTCTCCTAGAACACTCTTCATTTTTGCTGCTTTTCAGCTTTTTCAGCCCTTCGTTCTGTCAGCATAGGAAAGGGTCTGATTTCTCCCTCCAGTTTGCCTGAATTAGCTCTTTGAATCCTGTATTTCTGTCGGTTGTCCACCACTTAAGAAAAACCAAGTGCTGGGACTACCCTGGTGGTCCAGTGGTTAAGAATCTACCTGCCAATGCAAGGGACACGGGTTCAATCCCTGGTCTGAGAGGATCCCACATGCCTTGGGCCAACTAACCCCAAGTACCTCAACTACTGAAGTCTGTGTGCCCTAGAGCCCGTGCTCCACAAGAGAAACTGCCGCAATGAGTAGCCCCGCAACTAGAGTAGACCCCACTCACCGCAGCTAAGCCCAAGCAGCAACAAAGACCCAACACAGCTAATAAAGAAATAAACAAAGTGCAGGTCCTTCATTTCCTTCCCTGCTGCCTCCCCCCAACCCCACCACAACATATTGGTCCAAACCAATGATCAGACAGGCCCTGAATATGAGGCAAGCTAACTGATGCCACCTGACTCCTTTCTTCTTGGTAATCTGTCTTCTCCCCTATTAGTTTCTTAAGCACATCCACCACCCTCGGTACCTGAGATCTGAAGTCCAAAGGAATATTAACAAATATCATTTCCCACTGAATAATAATCTAAGGCATGAGGAAGATATATTGTAAAATATATTTTAAATAATTCAAACAGTAAGAATCTTTAAGTGCTCAGTGTATAGGTTTGTAGCTTAAAAACAGTAAGCAGAAGAAACATCAAAGCCCTACATGATACAGCCAGTACACAGTGGTCCTTGGTGGAAAGGATGGTGGATGTAATCTCCCAAACGTTGTCTTGGACTTGCACATACTTTTTACTTTCGTTCGTTTTCTTCATCAGAAATGTATCTTGGAACTCTCAGTTCTTGACATCCATGAGCACAGCTTAGTAACATTTGGGCCAATGAATTTCTGTTTGTTTAAGCTCAGAAGCATCCCTTGGCCTAACTTTCTCTCTCTCTTGCCATATCATGGAACTCTAACATAGACTTTCACTAAAATCCCCACCAGTAAGATGACAAGGACCGCCAGGACCAGGAGCCCCCGCCGCAGCACCAGCTGTCTCCCCAGACAACCTCCACGCAGCCCTGGGATGAACTTCGAGATACTCTTCTTGGCGCATCTGCTGATCCGACTGAGTCTCCTCTTTCTGTCCATCATCTCTTACCAACATTCCTCCACGGTTTTCAGGGCCCACTGGAGGGAAAATGAACTCAGCACCTTAAAAAGGATATTTTTCATCTGTATAAAAGGAAAAGCACGGATGCAGTAACAGCTGGGAAAATGATAATTCAGGAAGCAGTTGCTTCCTGACCATGGAGAATAAAGAAAATCCTGACTCAGGTGTTGTCCACGAACCCACAGACACTGACTAGATCCTGCTGGGATCAACAGGGGCTCTGCCCCATTGCATACAAAGCCAAGTAAGTTAGCTCTTTAGGTTAAGAGTTTTTGTTCTTGTTTAGCTGCTAAGTCGTGTCTGGCTCTTTGCAACCCCATGGACTATAGCCTGCCAGGCTCCTCTGTCCATGGGATTTTCCAGGCAAGAATACTGGAGTGGGTTGCCATTTCCGCCTCAGGGGATCTTCCCAACCCAGGGATCAAATCTCCTGCACTGGCAGGTGGATTCTTTACCACTGAGCCACCAGGGAAGCCCTAGTTTAACAGGCTTTAGGGGAAATGTTCAAGGCGCCAGCACCCATCAAACTAGCGTCTCAGAAAGAAAATAAGGTCACTGAAGGAAAGGAGCTGGCGGGGGAGCACGTTGGCGGGGGAGATGCAAGCCTTCCCATTAGAGGACCCTCGAAGAACCAGGCGGGATAGTGACCCAGACCTATTTTAGTCTCATGATACTTCAGAAGGGGAACAGTAAGGAAAATACCCTAAATGCTTGCACCAGTACTGAACTGATCCCCTGTAACTTAATCATCTATGGCAGCATGTCTGAGTCTGCAGTTAAAGCAAACAAACTTCAACTGTTGACCTGAAACTGGATGTTCCCTATCGTTTGTTTCTGAGGCATTATTTCCCTATTTAAGTGGGAGCTCAGCACAGCAAATCTAGTTGTGAACACCTAGAGGGCCCTTTCCAAGAGCAGAGGCAGATGTATCATACCTGGGCAAAGAGGGTCCTGAGGGAGCGTGGCCGTCCCATTCCCAGCCATTCTTCGCTTCAGATTGGCATGTTCCTGAGCCTAGGAGAGGAGACACGTCAGTCCACAGGCTCCATCACTGTGCAGCCACACACCTGGCCTGACCCTCACTGAGGAAAAACCCAGCCATTTTCTCTCACTGACAGGTAACACAGGAGCCTCTCCAGTTAACAAGCATGGAATCCTCTTTTCTAATGATTGACGTGGGGCCAGTGCATGGGGAAGGTTGGCTGGAAAAAGAGGAAAGTAGGGGACCAACTGTAGGATTCTCCCTTCCCCTTCCTTCATTCGTTTTCTCTATCACCTACCTAACATGCTGCCCTGACCCTAGAAAGTTCATAGAGAAAGATGCCCACAGGTATCTTAATGAAACTTTGTTGTTCAGTGGGTGCCATGTCTGACTTTGCAACCCCGTGAACTGCAGCCAGGCAAACAGGATATAGTTGCTGGCACCCCACCTTTCTCTCCACTTCTAAATCTTGTCCTGAAATGGGCTGTTCAGGAGCAAGGCGGACCTGAACAGGAGCAAGGCTGTTCAGGTCCAAGTCTAACATAGGACCCAGGGAGGAAAAGACCCTCTGTTCTTCTACTGAATGAATAAACAAAGGGGAACAGATGTCCTTCACACCTGAGTTAATAAGCCCAGTTAAAACAGCAATGATATATACTCAATATTTTGTATTAGGGAAAAGAATCTGAAAAAGAAAAGGGGCTTCCTTGGCGGTCATGGTTAGGATGTTGCACTTCCACTGCACAGGGTATGGGTTCAATCCCTGGTCAGGAAACTAAGATCCCACATGCCACGAGGTGTGGCCAAAAAAATAAAAATAATTTTAAGATTGAAAGAGTATATGTGTGTGTATGTGTGTATATCTATATATCTATATATCTATATATCTATATCTGTGTGTGTATAAATGTGTCACTGTGCTATACACCGGAAACTCACATGAAACTAAATCAACTACACTTCAATAAAATAAAACAATGATAAAAAAGGTAGCATTTATAATAATAATAAAAAAACCTTCCAAAATAAGGCAAAGAAAGGCAAAGCTGGTTCTGTGTGTTTCCCAGGGCAGGACAGCAGCGTCTATAGTTACCTGCTGGCAGGCTTTTTTTCCAGTTTAGCTGGGCGATGAAGCCGAGAAAACATGCAGCCTGGAGAGATGGTACAGATGGTAATTCCTGACCACAGACCTGGAGGTGGGGATAATTAACAGAAGTTAACTCGGTGGAAAGCCAGCTGCCCTGGGGAGTGTGTTTCTCCTAAATCACTTCTGAGAATCTGTTCTTACGGCAGAGGAGGGGCCCACAGTGAGCCAGAAACCTCCACCCTGCTCACTCTTGGTTTCCAGGAGGTTCCAGGAAGCCCAGAAACTTGAGGCCACTCCTGGGTTTGTGGATCTCAGAACAAATATCTGGAGGCTGTTTTTGGCCTTTGCGACCATAATGCTTGGCTATTAGGAAAAGTGAATATTTCAGGACAAAGTGCTTTCTAACAGCACCTCCAGACTCCCAATACCTTGTACCATCTTCCTCAACCAAGCGGACTCTACAAACTCTGTCACTTTACAAATGCAGACGTCAGGAATTCCCTGGCAGTTCAGGTGCTAAGACTCCACGCTTTCACCCAAAAACCCTGCCCCAGACACTCACACAGGACCCAGAGCGGGACCGGAGTGACGAGGGTTCTGGCCAAGAGTGAACCTACAGCAGAGTCAGAAACTCCAAGCTGTGAGAGACTGAATATCCAAGCTGACAGTGGTCTCAGTTGTCAGATCTTATACAAAAATAGATCTCTGACCCACAGTCTAAAGCAACCTGTCTAGGAAGCCAACCCCTTACCCATAACTGACAGCAGAGAAGCCAGTCTGCTTTACATCAGACTCCCGAGAGGCCAGATCATTCTTTAGGGATAAGCTAAATAGTTTCTGCAATAACTTAACCAGAATATCCAAGCTTTGACCTGTAACTAACAGCCTCCCTAATTTCTGTCCCGGTTTCCCACTTAAGATCACCCAGAGAAAAGCAAACGTGCCCCCTGACCAGGCACATAGGATGCCCCACTTCTGGGCCTCCCCTTTGTCCCACCGTGGCTCCCTCCCCCTCCCCTGCCACCTGCCATGGAGTCTCCATCAAATTGTGCCACAGCTGGGCATGAAGAATCTTTGCTGGTCCCTGGTGGGTGGTCTGCGTTTATGTCTGTAGCCGGCTAGATCTGGGTAAGGTGAAGGGGGCTGGATGGGACTCATGCTTTAAGGCTTGGGTGGCCAGATCTCGTGCATGTTTTTCAACTCTGCTCCATGGTACCCATCACCCCACACTGCACTTTACAGGTGTAATCAGCCTGATCTTTAGAACAGTCAACCTGTCACTCCTACAGTGGACCCAGTGAAAGCAAAGCCTTCCTCTTCTGAAACCACAAGCTCCTCTGGCCATCTTAAACATTAGATAACCACCTACGTGTGTTTGTGTATGCTAAGTCGCTTCTGACTGTGGGACTCCATGGACTCTAGCCCACCAGGCTCCTCTGTCCATGAGATTCTTCAGGTAAGAATACTGGAGTGGGTTGCCATGCCCTCCTCGAGGGGATCTTCCTGACCCAGGGATTGAACTCATCTCTCTTGTATCTCCTGCATCGGCGGGTGGGTTATTTACCACTAACACTACCTGGGAAGCCCATAACCAGCCACCTCCAGCTGTATTTTGAAAGCTAGGAGTTAAATTTCCAAGGATTTCACTATACTATTGAAAAGATTCCTGCCTGACTCAAGGAGGAGTGCTGAAACGGAATGGTTATCAGGATTCTCTGGGCAGGACCCGGGAAATCGATGTTGGGAAAGCCTCAGGGACTTAGGATGGCCATTGTGATTTTCTGGCCTTGCCTGTGAGAACCTGTAGCTCCTGACACTTCTCAGGGCTCCTGGTGTAGGTGGACAGCACGTCCTGCCAGAGGGGACACGAGTTTCAACACCAGTTGGTACAGGGAGTGTCCACTGTCTTCTCATAGAGCCCTCACTTCAAGAGTCCCCAGCTTTAAAAAAAAATAAAATTATTAATTTTTATTTATTTGGCTACACTGGGTCTTAATTGCAGCATGTGGGATCTAGTTCCCCAACCAGAAATCAAACCCAGGCCCCCTGCATTGGGAGCAAGGAGTCCTATCCCCCAGGGAAGTTCCCCCTGTTTTTTATATATGGATCAATATATAACATTATATTATTTCCAGTGTATAACACCATGATTCAATATTTGTATGTATTGTGAAATGACCACCTCCATAAATTCAGTTAACATCCATCACCTTACATAGCTACACAATTTTTTTTGCTTATGATGAGAACTTTTAAGATCTACTCTCAGCAATTATCAAATATACAATATGGTATTATTAACTACAGGCTTCCCAGGTGGCACAGTGGTAAAGAATCCACCAGCAAAGCAGGAGATGCAGGTTCAATCCCTGGGTTAGGAAGATCCCCTGGAGGAGGAAATAGCAACCCACCCCAGTATTCTTGCCTGGGGAAATCCCATGGACAGAGGAGCCTGGTGGGCTGCAGTCCATGAGGTTGTAGAGAATTGGACAAGACAAAATGATGGAGCGACTGTCACCATGCTCTAGATCACACCCCCACACCCCCAGGACTTATTTTCCAACTGCAAGTTTGCACCCTAACATTTTTTAAGGTGATTCTTACCTCTCTCTATGCTGTACACTCTGTAGGTGAGCTTTTGTTAAATGGCAGAGTGGGCCTAGTACAGCTCTTGGGACGTAGATCTATACTTCAAAGTGAATTCCTATAATATTAATATTTTCCTTAGCTGTGTCACTGGCAAACCCCAAAATATGAATAATGCCAGGAATTCTCTGGAGGTCTAGTGATAGTGATTAGCACTTGGCACTTTCACTGCAGACAGCCCAGGTTCAGTGCCCGGTCAGGGAACTAAGATCTCACAAACTGCCAGAAAATAAGGTTTTAAATGACTTTCAAAAATATGAATAAGGCCAGAAACTCAGAATAAATAATTTTCTACACCAATGAAGTTTGCCTTGGCAACTCCATTCTTTGGACATCTCCATACTTTTCATTAAAATATTTCTGAAGGAGAAAAAGGTGCAACATACAAGACAAACTGATCTGAAAGCTGAGTCTCCATATCAGATGACGCCTCCGCCTCTGAACTGGCCAAGAGCTGAGGGATACAGATGAGCGTTGTCTCCACTGCATCCAGCTAGTGTGCTCAGGTTTTAATGTAGTCACGTATTAACGCTGATGTACGCCCAAGTATTATTTTAGAAATCAATTGGCAGTCACCCGTTTCTTTGTTCTTTTAAAGCCGCGTCTCAAAATCTGTCTCCAAACTCTGACAGCCACCTCCCAGGCCGTGATCCCAGCTCTTCCTGCTCTGCGGGGAGGCTTACCCAGCAGTCCGAGCCCAGCAGCAAACATGAGGGAGATCCCGATGGGAAGACCGAGCACATAGTACCCGACGGCGTTGATGATGGCACCCGCCTTCTGGTTCCCAGTGCCTCGCAGGATGCCTCCACAGGTGCACTGCGGGCGGACGCCAGTCGTGTGAACACGGCTCATGCTGCCCCACGACGCCCACCCCAGCACCCCCACCTCAGGGGACTCTGCCTCAAATCCAGGACCTCGTGAAGTGGACGTGAGAGGAATATCCCACCGCCCCAGCCGCTCTTTTCCGTTAAAATCTACCATAGTCAGCAGAAACTCGAGGATTGTAAAGGCGGCTGAGGAGGTACCGCACAGTACTCACAGCCAGCCCTTCGAAGAGATGTGAAACCGCGTAAATCGGGACCACCTGGGCCACCAGCGAGATGATCTCTCTGTTAGGAGAACAGAGCAGAGCATGACTGGGAGGCAGACGTGGGCAGAGAGGAGGGCAGTGTGGTTCCTGGTGACCGTGATTCTGACCGCAAGGGAGGGCTCCGCGTCCGTGTGTAGCTAACAGGCTCAGATGTCCCGCCAACATCCTTTTCAGGGACAGTCTTACCTTGTTTTGGTCTGCAGTGGAAACTACTTTATGCAGCATCTCAAGGCTTTTAGAAAACATATAGTCCCTGTGGTCAACATAAGCAGTTCAACCAAATGATTTCACTAAAAAAGAATGCATATGTGTATACATGTAGCTGACTCACTTAGCTGTACACCTGAAATTTAACACTATAAATCAACTAGACTCCCAATAAAATTAAAATGAAAGTCAATCAATCAAATGATTCTGTACTCCTCTCCTGCACCCCCCAAAATAAAATGGGAGTTATAGAGCCATCCTCCTTTTCACACAATTCCATGTCCCCTCCAAGTGTCTGAGTGACTCACAACAGGATAAGGGTCAGGCTCCCTCCAGGGAACCAGGCTGGCAAGTTCTAAAGGCCACAGATAGAGTTTACAGAGCTGACCTTGACCCTCACCTCTCCAGCTAGAGACAGACAGACACTGCCAGGGGCCGGAACGGCCGGGTATTCCCAATTCTTCCAAGTGCTTAATGAAGAAACATACAATGTTGTCTGGCAGTAAATGTTGGTTGAATGAATAAATAATTAAGAAATCCAGCACAGAACAGGATGGCCACCCCTCCCTGCCAAACAAGGACAGAAGTACAGTTCTTTTATTCAAATGTTATTTTGCTTTTTGAGTAGGTAACATATGCCAATAATTAAAAGAAATTAAACAACATGAAAAGCATATGGAAGAAAATCTTATTTCCATTCCTTGCCCAGTCCTCCCGTGACCTGCCCCCAAACCAAGGAACAGTTCTGGGCACAGTATTTGTCCAGTGCTCATGAAAATAAAACCAAGCACAAATATATATTCTTCTTTCCCCCTCTGGACTTGATGTATGATTTCATATTCTGACATTCTCTCCATGGTGTTCTGTACCCTGATTTTTCTGCCTCGTGTATTACATTGACTTTTTTAAAAATCTATATATTTATTTTGGCTGTGCTGGGTCTTTGTTGCTGTGTGGACTTTGCTCTAGTTGTGGTGAGCAGGGGCCCCCCTTCCTTACGGTGGTGGAGCTTCTCACTGCAGGGGCTTCTGTTGCAGAGCACGGGCTCCAGGTCTCGTGGGCTTGGTGGTCATGGCTCCCAGGCTCCAGAGCACAGGCTCAGTAATTGTGCTGCATGGGCTTACTTACTCCACAGCAAGTGGGATCTTCCTGGACCAGGGATCAAACTTGTGTCTCCTGACGTGGCAGATGGACTTTCTACCACTGAGCCACTAGGGAAGCCCCTATATTCATATTCCATCAGGATATATTATTTTTAATATGCTGCTGAATCCTATCTACTCATATTTTATTTTGGATTTTAAAATCGACATTAATTAGGAAGATTGGCCCATGGATTGCTTTCTTTTTTATGTGAAAACTTTGTCAGCTTCGGTACCGACATACTCACTTCCTAAACAGAATGAGGAAATTTTCCTTTTTCTGGAACAGTTAAGGCAGCATTGGGATTATCTACGTCTTAAAGATTTCATAGAATTCTCTTTTGAAACCCTCCGGAGCTGGTGCTTTTATTTTCATTTTTTTAATTTTTGGCCATACTGCAAGGCATGTGGGATCTAATTCCCCAACCAGGGACTGAACCCTGGACCCTTTCAGTGGAAGCACAGTCTTAACCACTGGACCACCAGGGAAGTCCCTGGAGTTGGTGCTTTTTAATATATATGTATATATTTTGTTTATTTATTTATTTGGCCGCACTGGGTCTCAGTTATGGCATCCAGGATCTCTTAGTCACAGCATGTGAGATCTAGTTCCCTGACCACGGATAGAACCCAGGCCCCTGCATTGGGAGCTTGGAGTCTTAGCCACTGGACTACCAGAGAAGTCCTCTGGTACTTTAAAAATAACTATTTCCTATTTCATCTAAACAAATTGATCTATTTAGACCTATGTTTTCTAGAATAATTTTTTAATTAAAATTTTTTGTAATTTGTATTGAAGCACAGTTGATTTACAATATTATGTTAGTTTCAGGTGTTAGCACAGGGATTCAGGGATTCAGTTATACAGATACATATGTATATTTTTTTCAGATTATTTTCCCTTATTATAAAATATTGAGTATAATTCTGTGCTATACAGTAGGTCTTGTTGGTAGCATAAGTTTTGAGAAATTATTTCCCCAGACTGTATATGTACTTGGAAAAGTTGTACAAACTAGTCTCTTCTGCTTTAAGAAAACTATGGTTTTCAGTAATTTGCCCGTTTCTGACTGCATAGAGGTGCACACTGCCTTTCTGCCTTTTGTTTGGGTCAAGCATCTGTGTCATTATCAGAATGTGCCATTAGTTCTGCCAGTTTCAGTTGAGCTTGGCCATATCACAAATAATTTGATTTTGTGATTTTTCTATGTCTCCTAATTCCATAAAAAATCCCATTGGTGGGCCTCTTGTTTTTCACTCTATTCCCTGCTCTATTTAATTTTCCAAAAGTGCACAGATTGAGAATCAAACTTCCTACCTGGTCCTGCTGAAGCCATCCTGCAAGACAGACTTCTGATCAAGTGAGTAGGCTGAGCATGATCTCTGGCTACATCTGACTCACTCTGATGTGAGGGATATTCAAACATTTCACAGCAAAACGGCAAAGGCTGAAAGGTGACAACCTACCACCAGAAGTCAAAAGACAGATTCCTGAGGAATAGTCTGAGGGTCAGTTCCATCCACACCACCTGGTTTGTGAATCTAGGAGGGACAAGTCAATTCTGCATTTTGTAACTGCTGACAAAAGAGTCCCAGGTTATGGACTTCCCTGGTGGTCCAGTGGTTAAGACTCTGCACTCCCAATGCAGGGGCTGTGGGTTCAATCCCAGGTTAGGGAACTAAGATCCCACATGTCACTTGGTTCAGCAAAAAATAAATAAATAAATAAAAAGAAGCCCAAGGAAGGGGTAATAGCACAATATAGCTACCGAGCCAGCATGCACTGTGGCCTCGTGGACAAAAGCTATCAAACCAACCTAATGGGGTCTGCAGAACACAGGGGACTTTGCTGGTACAAGAATTCTTCAGTGATTGATTGCTAATGTGATGTGTGGAGACAGCTCAGGGGTGAGAGTTTCACTTCAGTTCAGATGGACAAACACATTACAAGACTACTGCCAGCCAGGCACTTGAGCAGCTTCTGGGACACCAAGATGACTTGTGTTGTTGGGAAGGAAGTATTTCAGTGAAGATGGAGGCAGTGGTACCCAAAAGGAGTTACCATCTTTAAAAAATGTGAGTACTCCACTAGCAGAAATGTACACCACCACACATGCCCACTGACTTGGCTTCTAGCTTATTAATTAGTTCCTACAGCCTATCCATTCTTGCCAGGTAACAGCTGCGTGTCTGATCTTGGAGGTGACTCAGGCTCCCCCACAAGATGCAACCACCCAGGAGGCCCAGTGTGAAAGCAGCTCCCACCGACCATCTCTGCTGCAGATTTACATCCCAGGAAAACCTCCACACTCACCGATCCTTGGTGAAAATGTAACCCACGACATCCTTGCAGCCTAACAACAGGACACAAAAGATGACAGCAAAGAGCCCTGGAGGTCAGATGGCAGGAGAAGCACACAGTGAGAAAGGGGGGTCTACAGGGAAGAGTGTGGGGGCTGTGGGCACGTCCCCGAGTCCAGGCACCTGTGACCAGCAGGGCAACAGCGGAGGATGTCTTGGCCTGCTCGATGTCCCCTGGCCCCCAGTGCATTCCCCACCCGGACGCTGGCGGCCACGCTGAAGCCTGTGGGGACCTGAAATGAGGAAGGGACCTGATGGTGATGCTCAGAATCAGTCCTCCAGTTAGTCCTACACGCACACGCACACCTGTGCATACCTTGGTCCTTCCCACACCATGGGCCCTCTTTTCCCATCTCCCAGGTGCATTTCTAAGGTGACCCTTGGGGAGGACAAAGCCCTTCAGAATGTCCAGCTGATGCTTTCAGTAAAAGAGAGTCAAAGGGAAGCCTTTGATGACCAGGGTTCTCCAGAGCATCAGCACCCTCTTCCTTCTTCTGGCTGAACAACATCCTGCCCACGCATGCGGTCCACTCAGCCATCGCCGGGCACATGCCTGGGCACGTGGGACACTGCCATCTCTTGGCAATCGTGAACAGCACTGCTAGGAACTTCAGTACAAACATCTGTTTTCATTCCTTGGGGGTCTAACCTACAAGTGTCACCGAGTATCCAGAGGCAACAGAAGCAGGCAGGAGTGGAGCTCAGCCCTTCCTTCCTGCAGCACCGTCACCTTTATCCCCCACCTGTCCCCACCGCATCTGTGTCATGAATCAGGAAAAGAGTCGGCATGTTTGACAAGTGTGCCATCAAACAGAGTCCTTTGGATTGGGACCGCATTAGGAGTCGGAGGACCGGCAGTGACCCAGTCCTCTGGACCATCTCCCCCAGGGCCCTCCAGCTCACAGGGAACCCTCCCTGCCACCCTAGAAGGACCCTCCCAGGCTTCAGGGGTGAAATGTGCCTTTCAGGAATCATTTCCTAACCTGTACGCGCTGAACGCCTGTGCTCAGCACTCTTTGGAGGGAAGCACACAGCCCCGCCCCAGAACGGGCTCCTATGCTCACCATGTACACGATGACAGCCAGCTCATATGCGATGGACTGGGCTCCCAGCTCCACTATGCCGAGGACACCTGCGGGAGATGGAGGGGTGACCGCATGCTTCCCATGGGCCCTGGCTGTCCCCCAGCAACCACCGGCCGGCCCCACACTGACCGCTCAGGAAGCTCCCGATCTCGTAGGCCCACCACTCGATGCACAGCATCAGCATGCTGGGGATGGCCAGGTGGAAGAAGGGGCCCCAGTCCTGCAGGCACTCCCAGGACCAGCCTGCAGGCGGGACACAGATGCGGTCGGTTACAACACAAATGGCCACTGGGCAGGGGCTCAAACTGAGACAGGAGTCGTGTCCAGGCAGGAGACAGGCGGCCTTTACCTCCCCAGGTGTCCTGGTGTAGCCTCTTAGCGAGGATGTACAGGAAGAGGAGGAGAGCCAGGGTGAACTGGGAGACTGTGTTTGCCAGTGCTGAGCCCCTGGGTAGAAGAGAACACGCTGAGGGGTGCGCCCCCTGCCCTGCTGGTGACACAGCAGCCGCAGGTCACCTCCTCCCAGAGCAGCATCCCCCACAGGGTCCAGAGCAGCCCAAGGAGGAGGGTCGGCATGGACACCCCACCCTGCCCTGGAAATCCACAGGAGGCCTCCCCGCTCCCTGACCCAGGACTCCCCGGGACTCACATAACCCCAAGATGCATCTGATAGAGGAACAGGTAGTTGGCAAGGGCGTTGACCAGGTTGGCAGCCACACCAGTCACCATCTGGGGCAGGATGATTCCCTGAAACAAGGGGCCATGCTGGAGGCCCATGGGGACAGCCGACTGCCACCCAAACAGGCGCCCTCATGGCCAGCAGGGCAGCTGTCACAGGTGTGCCCACGCTGCTGCTCCCGTCCACCGGGCACTCCCTCCTCTGGGTCAGCCGGAAGGGCATCTTTCTGGCCACGGACACATGGCAAGAGAGAAGGAAGCAGCGGAGAGGGAGGACGAGAGACGGCTCGTGCACAGGAGCAGCGTGAACACATCACCTTCCCCGGACACCTGGACCAACGCTGAAGGTCAGGAACTAAGGAGACGCTATGACCTTGGGGTGGGGACGGACCCGAGCAGCTCCAGGCTTCCCACATCTCCTGACCGACTGAAGGCATGAGAGTGAAGCAACACGGGACCAGGGCTGATGTCTCTCCTCGCAGCATCAGGACAGAAAATGGACACAAAGCAAGTCGGCTGTGACGAAGGCAGGAAGTACTGCTTCCCGAGACTGGAAGGGGCCGCCTATCGCAAGGGGTCACCTCACTGTACAACGTCACCTTTCAGATGAGCAGAGAGAGAAGATGTGGCGTGCATATACAATGGACGATGACTCGGCCGTGGAAAAGAATGACATTTTGCCATTTGCAACAACATGGGTGGACGTGGAAGGCATTATGCTCAGTAAATTAAGTCAGAGAAAGACAAATACTGTATGCTTTTGCTTGTGTATGGAATTTTAAAAATAAAACAGACTAGTGAATGTAACAAAACAGAAACAGACTCACAAGCACAGAGACCAAACCAGTGGTTACCAGTGGGAAGAGGGAGTGGGGAGGGGCAACATAGGAGGAGGGAATTAGGAGGTAGAACCCACTATTAATATGTGTGAGTTAAATAACCTCCAAGGACATACTGCACAACACAGGGAATGTAGCCAGTATTTTATAATAATGATACATGGGAATTAAAAATTGTGAATCACTATACTGTACATCTGTAACTTATATTGTACATCAACTATACCCCAATTTTTAAAAAGTGCTACCTCCTTGTAAAGCGTCATGCCCCAAATCATAGGCTGTTTGAAATTCTGCTCTTTGAAACCACAGTATAAACCAAACATCTCGGGACTCCCCTGGTGGTCCAGTGGTTAAGTATCCTCTTGCCAAATGCAGGGCACACAGCTTCAATCCCTGGTCTCGGAAGATCCCACATGCTGCAGGTTCACTGAGCCCGGGTACCACAGCTGCTGAGCCTGGGTGCCAGGGCCCCCTCCCCACAACTAGAGGAAGCCCTCGAGCAGCAGTGAACACCCAGTACAGCCGCCATTCATTAATTAATTTTAAAAAGCAGTCTGGATTTCCCACGGGAGCCACAGCATCTCTGGACACAGCAATCGGGGAGGGAGGGCTTGGTCACTCTGCAGGGCAGGTGGACACTGGCCGCTTATTTGGGCTCCTCTGCTCCGCCTTCCCTTCACACCGTCCTTCAGATCTCCCACCCCACCTCTGTGCCCCTGAGACCCACACTCCCCTGGCTGCTCAGAGGCCTGACTAGGACCTTGCCAAGCACTCTGTTTACCGGGAGTCTGTTTCAGCAGGAGAGGCAGTCTGTTTACCGGGAGTCTGTTTCAGCAGGAGAGGCAGGTGACCCAATGTGCATTTCAGGTAGAGGCTGTGGGACTACCTGGCAGAGGGGGCCTGGGTGGGGAGCCCACCAAGGGAAAAGAGGAGAAACAGCAGAGGCACCGAGGAGGGCCTGAGGCTAAGGCCCCCAGGCCCCGACCCGTTGCACAGCCCCCTCTGCATCCCCACAAGCCTGCCCCTCACCTTTCCGCATCCTCCGTCCTTTAGTGACCCCGGTAACCTGTCCTTCACGTGTCCCATAGGCGGCAGCTCCATCCTTTCCTTCTCTCCTGCATCTAGTCAGCCTGGGCAACCCCCTTCCATGTCCAGGCTCCCACTGCAACCCCGCTAGTCTGGGTTGCACCCCCTCTCTCCTTCTCACCTCAGGAAACCCATGCATCCTCCACTACTCGAGTCACCTTCCTGACCCCTCAGGTCAGGACTCCTTCTTCTAGGTCACCTCTCCTGCCTCAGGGCCTTCAGGGAGGGGTCCTCACACTCACTCCTCACTCAGCCACTCAGGAGCCCCACGTTTGTTGGGGGGCTGACAGGGCAAAGGCCCTCAAATGGGGTAACAAACTATGAGGGGACAGCCCAGAGTCCAGGGCACACACTGGTTTCTGCCTCTTTACAGGCATTTCAAGTATACAATTCTGATACTAATAAAAATGTGGAACTAGTGAAAACCTTGTTCCATTACAAGGATAACACCTTAACTTTAAGGATGTTAAATAGGTAGAAAGCTTCCTTCTCCACCATCCTGCCACCATCATACAAGCCTGGGAGAGCCTGCCCTAATGGGCTGGTACCCTACCACCACCTGGCACCCTATTTATCTTGTCCTCCTGGAAGGAAGTCAACGGTCCCACACATGACTCCACACCCACAGAGCCGGGTTCTGGCCACTGCTGTTAGTCACCCACCAAGAGTCCCGATGACATGAGGCACCTTCCACCGTGGGGAAGGGGGGTGCTTTCACATCCCCAGATGGCCAGAAATGTTGCCCCCCAATCCCTCTGGAGCCAGGCGATGGTGCAGGGCCAAGAATCCTCCCTGCCGGCCCACCAATAACAATATTTCCAAATGGGAACTGGATCTGACTTTTCCAGTGCCAATAACAACCTGTCCTTTCTTTGACTCCTCAGCCCTGCGTGCACCCCCTCAGGGAAACACCCCACAGAGGCTCCGGATAGGCAAGCCTCTCCACCGGGTCCCCCAGACCTCTGAAAGGAGAGATGTGCTCACCCCCACAGGACAGGAGAGTCGAGTTACCTGGTTGAGCAGGTACTTCACTTGTAATGTGTAGAGGAAGGTCGCCTGCAAGACAACAGGGGACAGAGGTCAGCATCCTGGCCAGCCTCACAGTGGAGAGCTGGTAACTCGGCCAGCCTGCCCTCTACTCCCACAGGAGGCCCAGGTGGGAGCCCTCTCAGGAGGCTCGGGGGCAGGACGGGAACCCCAAGTCCAGACATCTCCCTTATGGGCGAACACGATCTAAGCCACCCCCAGGGGAGCTGGGAGGGTGGTTTTATTGGGTGCTTGGCTGGGATTCTCCTGGGGGCACTGGGCTGTGCAGGAGGCCCGTGCAAACTCTGGATGGGCGCCCCCTTCTATTATAGATTAGGCTGCAGTCCTATTTTGTGGAATAAACTCAAGAATATTCAGTTCAGGGACTTCCCTGGTAGTCCAGTGGTTATGACTTCACCCTCCAATGTACAGGGTGCCAGCTTGGTCCCTGGTTGGAGTGCTACAATCCCACATGTCTCAAGGCCGCCTCCCCAAAAAAACCCAAAACATAAAACAGAAGCAATACTGTAACAAATTCAGTAAAGATGTTAAATAAATGGTCCACATCCAAAAAAAATCTTAGAAAAGAATATTCAATTTTAAACGAAAAGTAAAGACCATGATCTCAATTATGAGGGCAAATGACTGCTTCTGAGGTCTGAATTACATCCCCTCCCAGTTCGTATGCTGAAGCCCTCATGCCCAATGTGACCATATTCGATAAAGTCTTTAAAAGTGAAAATGTTAGTCGTTTCTCTTTGCAACCCCATGGACTATAGCCTGCCAGGCTCCTCTATCCATGGAATTCTCTAGGCAAGAATACTGGAGTGGGTTGCCATTTCCTTCTCCAGGAGATCGTTTCAACCCACGGACTGAACCTGGGTTTGATCCTCCAATCTGCACTGGAGGCAGATTCTCAACCATCTGAGCCACCAGGGAAGCCCAAAGTCAATTAAGTTTAAATGAGGCCACTGGGGGGCCCTGATCCAGCAGGACTGGGTCCCTTCTGGGCAGACAAGCGACACTGGGGGTGGGCCTCCATGCCAAGGAAAGAGGCCTCGGAGGAAACCAGCGCCGACACCTTGACCTTGGACCTGCCAGCCCCCAAGACTGTGAGAAATGGGTTTCTGTTGTCTAAGCCTGTGATATTTTGTTACAGCAGCTCAGCAGACTAATCCGGCCACGTGTTTAACTCAATGAAATAGCTGTGCTTATTCACCAACCAGGCAGGGCCCTCCTGAACACTAACACACACGTGGGTTCTGTGCCTCAGGCTTAGCAAGCAAGAGCCTCAAAGTTCCGGGTGAGGCCCCCAGCGGTCCATGGTGGCAAGGATTCACCGTCCACAGAAGAAGTCTGAGCTCCTCGCTGCAGGTGAGCAGAGGCCCCTTCTGCTACAGGAGCGGGGACCCCGGCCTCTGCAGCCCTCTTGACCCTGGCATTTCTTGAGGGACAAAGGTTTGTGTCTTTCCCAAGTATGAAAACTACGCTTCCTTGAAGAAGCCAATTCTTTATGTGGGCATCATCGCAGGGCTGAACCAGATCCCTGAGCTCAAGGCATCTCTGCTGCCTTTTTACCCATGAACCTCAAGGAGGGACCCCCTTACCCCGTGGACACTTACAGGAAGAGCTGGAATGAAGATCATGACATAGGTCTGGGTAAGCCTGTACAAGGAAGAGAGAAAAAGTGACAGAGTGCTCCGTTTCCAAGGCAAGGTAGGCAGGACACAGCAACACTACCTTCACATGCTCGGCTCTTCCTAAATGTACAGGCTGAAACTGCTGGAGCACGGTCAGAATCTACACAGAACATGTCATCCTATGACCCGAGTGATCATTCTTGGTTCTTCCGAGTCTCTCCAGGTCCAGGACAGGGGGTTCAAACTGGGCACCCTGGCTGGGTAATTCTTGCCATGGAGGCAGTCCTGTTCATCCCAAGATGTTCTGGAGCATCTGGTTTCTACCAGCAGCGACACCCCCATACCAGGTCTGACGTCCAGAAACGTCTCCTAACATTCCAAATGTCCCCTGGGTTCAGAGCCACTGGTTGAGCAGAAAGTCATAAAAGGTCTTTATCAACTAAACCAGCGGCTCTCAAACCTTGTGTCACATTTTAGAATCATCTAAAACAGCTTTGAAAGACATGGACACCCAGGCTGCTCCCCAGGCCAATTAAACCAGAATGCTAGGGACTTCCCTGGTGATCCAGTAGCTAAGACTCTATGCTCCCAACTCAGGGGGCCCAAGTTCGATCCCTGGTCAGGGAACTAGATCCTGCAACTAAAGATCCCACAGGTGGCAACCAAGATCGAAGATCTCGTATGCAGCCAAATAAATATTTTAACAAACAAATGAAAAGAACAAAATGCTGGAGGAGGGCACCAGGTGAGGGGGTGGGGGGGCGTTTTGTTTTTTGTTTTTTTCTGCCACACGATGCAGCTTTCAGGATCTTAGTTCCCCAACCAGGAATCAAACCTGGCCCTTGGCAGTAAAAGCACAGAGTCCTAACTGCTGCACCACCAGGGAATTCTCCAGCGGTGGGCTTTAAAGCATTCAGGTGATTTTAATATTGACCAGGGCCAAAAATCACAAAACCGAGAACCAACACCATGAACCACCATTTCACTTGGAGGGTGTTTGCAGATCATATTTCACCCAAAACTATTTACCTGAAAGTTACCCAAATGAGGAGTGGGTATATCACATGGGCCTGGTATGGAGAATCAGCTGAGGACAGCTTAACCTGCTCCTGGTGTGTGGCCTGTCCCTGGCCTTAGGAACCCCCAGAGCCTGAATCTGGCTGGCACCATCTTTCTGCCGGGATGGACCTATTCTGCCAGAGGGTGGCCCATCTCACCTGGACACGGCTGGGTCCTGCTTGAAGAGCAGCAGAATGAGCTGGGTGTTGAGGAAGAGTGCCCAGCAGGGCAGACAGCAGAGCAGCAGCACCAACACGCCCCGCTGCAGGATGACGCCCACGTGCTTCTTGTTCTGGCTCCCAAACGTCTGTGTGCACAGTCAAAACCAACACATTAACACAGAAACGGCACCCTCACTGTCCCCCAGAGGCCTCCAATCACGCCCCATGAGAGACAGATGGCCACAGAGACTGCTACATTTTAGGTATCAGTGGTTCTCAAACGCAGCTGCTCATCAGAATCACCTAAGGAACATTTCTTATATCTCTGATATTTCATTGTTAGGGCATAGAAACACAATAGGTTTCTGCATATTAATTTTGTGTCCTAGAACTTTACCAAATTCATTGATGAGCTCCAGGTGCTTTCTGGTGGCATCTTTAGGATTTTCTATAGCATCATGTCATCTGTAAACAGTGACAGTTTTACTTCTTCCTTTCCAATTGGGATTTCTTGTATTTCTTTTTCTTCTCTGATTGCTATGGCTGGGACTTCTAATACTATGTTGAATAAAAGTGGAGCAAGAGGGCATCCTTGTCTGATTCTGATCTTAGAGGAAAAGGTTTCAGCTTTTCACCACTGAGTATGTTAGCTCTGACCTTATTGTTGTTTGGTCGCTCAGTCATGTCTGAATCTGCAACCCCATGGACTGCAGCACACCGGGCTTCCCTGTCCTTCACCATCTTCCAGAGTTGGTACAAACTCATGCCATTGAGTCAGTGATGTTATCTAACCATCTCATCCTCTGCTGCCCTCTTCTCTTGACTTCAATCTTTCCCAGCAGCAGGGTCTTTTTCTGTATGGTCTCTATTATATTGAGGTACGTTCCTTCTGTGCCTATTTTCTGAAGAGTTTTTATCATAAATGGATGTTTAATTTGGGGAACATTTTTGAATCTTTGATGACAGGGGCTTGATAAAGATAAGTCTGGACTTAACTGGTCCAGAGTAGGTCCCGGACGCCAATAATTTGTAAAATCTCCCCATGTCCATGTAATCCTAATGTGCAGTCAGGGTGGCCTCACCTGGGAACCTATTAGAAATATGATGTCCTGGGGGCTCTCCTCCCCAGAACTACTGATGCAGAAACTTGGGGATCGGGGGAGGAACTGGAGCCAGCTCCCATTGCTTACAAAACCCACCATGCACATCCCTCCCCAACCAGCTCGGTGACATCTTGGGCAGCTTGAAATTAGCCACTGGGACCAGCATGCACAACCAGTCAGGACATTCCTCCACCCACCCCCTGAGTCCTGGTTCTTTAGGCTTATGGCTGGTGGGGGGCCCCCAAGTGACTCTGACACACATGCACATTTGAGGACTCCTGGACATACCAAGCTCCACAATGTTGGAAGTGATAAAAGGGACTTTTACAAAACATCCCCTGTCACGACATAGCAATAGGGCTGTCATGCAGAAAAACACCACTTCCTAGACCAGAGAGACCTGCGGCCACACTCTGGAGGCAGCAGGAGAGCTGAGAAATGTGGCAAGAGTTTGCCCTGGGAGTCTCCGCCCTCCAACTGGGGCAGGGTGGGGGGAGTGACCTGACCTGGGGCTGCCACTCACCTGGGAGATGAGCGTGTCACAAGCAGAAGACAAGCCGAACCCCACTGAGACACCGGTAACGTTGATCACCTGGGAACAAACCAGGGAGGAGACTGGGGGCAGGGTCGGAGCCCCGAAGCCCTCAGCACTCCGCCCGGAGCCTGTGCGCAGACCTCCCCGTGCCCTGAATTAAAGGACAGACACCGTGCTGGGAGGAAAGGACAGTCAAGGCCGTGGTGACCACACTGCATTAGTCTTTCTTAGGCGTTTGTTCCCCAGGTCTTGGGCACCTTTTTCCCAGGTTCTGAGGACCATGAACCCTTTTAAGGGACCTGCGGCATGGCACAGAGCAGTCCTGGGTGAGCCCACTTGCTAGTGACCAAGGATGACCCACACAATGCCCTGAAGGACTCTGCGAGAGCAGGAGCAAGTCTCAGAGCCAAGACTCATGCCTTCCAGCATCCACAGCACCCCCAAACCAGGGAAGTCTGAGGCCCTGCCTGCCTCTACCTGCTACCCACCGAGTCTACAGGAGGCACCAGGGACAGCAGTCCCCGCCAGGCCTAGCCCAGAAGCACCAGCTTTCCTGCACTTCCGTGGCCAAGAAGGATCTGCAGGAAGCTTGCTGAGTTCCCCAAATATCCAAACATCAGAGACCAAAAAGGATAATTAAACCAGGGTTGTCCATGCTGTTCCCTGAAAGCAAAGCAAACCATAAGTCCCTGGGGATGGTTCAGAGCACCTTGCAGGCTCAGAGGTGGCAAGTTCAAATGCCCGATGGACCAGGTGTGGGAGGCCGATGCGTGCCTTTCAGAAGACATACCTGTGGCAAGAACTTCAGCGAAACATCTGCTGGCCCAAGTGAACAGGCCAGCAGGGCCCCCGGGCCAGCAACCACGGCTGAGGGCAATGATGCCTCTCTGTGGCTGTGGGGCTCACGTCTGGGGTACAGAGAGGACTGGTGCCTCCTGATTTTTAAAATTTTTATTATTTAAATTTTTTAAAGTTTTATTATTTGAGGTGGGGGGTGGGCTGAGCTGGGTCTTTGTTGTGGAGCAACAAGGGATCCCCACCAGGGATCCAGCCCAAGTCCCCCTGCCCTGAAAGGCAGATTCTCAACCACTGGACTACCAGGGAAGTCCCTCCTCCCAGTTTCAGGTTTGGACCCAGGCACCTAGGGTTTCATATTCTGGCATCTCAGGATAAGAGACAAATCAAGAGCTGGGGGATGGGGGACAGTTTCTACTGGTGAACAATTCCCTTCTCCCAGATGTGGGGTCAGGGTGGGAGCCAGAGCACCAGGGATGGCAGATTAGCTGGTGTGGAAGACAGAATTCTGGCCCTCCAAAGACGCCCCATCCAGATCCTGGCACCTGAGGAGACACATACCTGGGGCGGCTCCTTGGGGAAGGAGAGGTAGGCTGAGGATGGAAACACGGTCACAGCCCTGCCCACACCTGGAGATTAGTCCAGTGAAACCCCTTTCAGACCAGTGGCCTCCAACAGTGAGAGATTCAGACATGTATGTGTCTTCCCTGAAAACCCTAAACTCTGATCATCTGTAAGAGCCACAGGAGCAAACGAACACACAGAAGGCTTCCTAGCTCTGAGCTGGCCAGCCCCATACATACAGCAATTGCCAGTGTGACAGCGTCCAGCTCCAGCTTCCCCAGGTGCCCGCAGAACACAGAGCTCACAAAACCAATGAGGAACACCATCAGCTGGGCCAGGAACTGGGAAGAGACGGAAAACACGAAGCTGCAGGTGAGGGCCGCCATGGCAGTGGAAGGAAGGGGCTGGCCTCCCAGGTGACCCCACCCTCCTGGGGTCTGCTCAGACCAGAAGTAAGGAGGTCTGGCTTGCACTGAGCCTCCGCCAGCTCTCACCGGCAAACGAGCAGCCTCGGGTGGACTTCTTGAAAAATATGCAAGTTCATTTGCTACCACCAGTATCATGTTTCTGAGAACTTCCAACTTTTAAAATTTATTTTTCACTGTAGATTCTCATACCGTGGACTGCATGCCTATTTTCCCTGAAACTTCTAGAGGCTGCCTCCTGGGATGACCCCATTGTTATTTCAGATTTCTCCTGAGGGCTGAAGAGAACAGCTTTCAACTGCCAGCAGAACAGTCCACGGAGAGGAACTCCTGAGGCAGACCTGAGGCTACCTCAATGGAAGGCCAGTGGGGTCTGGAACGATGGGGCAAATCATTACCAGTCTGCCAAGCATCTCAGATTTCACAAAACCTCCAATATGAGGGCAAATGCAGCTTGGGGAACATGGACTCATTCTCCCTCACCATTCCAGAACTTCCTGCCTCACCTCTGGACACTGACTTATCTCCTCAGGTTAATTTAAAACCACCTTCTGTGACCTGCCAGACCCGGGAGGTGCAGGACTTCCCAGGAAGCCCATCGGCCCTACACACCCCTCTCAAAGTGCAAACCTAGGGCTCAGGGAGCTTGTGCAGGTCCAGCCAGCACTGCTGCCATTCAGTCCTTCGAGGGCGAAAGCTCCTCTGGTGAGCTCAGATGAGGCTCCCAGTGACCCTCGTCCTCACCTCTGTCGACCCACACTGCCATCGGCCAGCGCCGCAGCCACCCAAGACTGCCACGTGGGCATCGGACCTGGCCCTGCTGGTGACGGTACAGGTGACCGCCTGCTTTCCCTCCCTGCACCTGGGGACAGACAGGTGCATCTCCACAGGTGGACCCAGATCGACAGACCATGAGAGGCCTGCTCTCAGCCGTGTGTGCACGTGTGCGTGCATGTGCGTGCATGTGTGGGGGCGAGGGTGCAAATATCTCCACATCGAATTCCAAACCTCCACCCAGTTCCTGCTTCCCCCACTGCAGAGACCAAAGTTGCACACTGCAACTAGAGAGAAGCCCCCGCCCAGCATGCTAGAGAAAAGCCCACACAGCAATGAAGACCCAGCACAGCCAAAAATAAATAGAAATTTTGAAAAAGGTTGATATGAAAACCCAATTCTGTAGACCCTAAAGTCAGAACCAGAGGCCCCTGTAGGCCTGTTCCCAGGAACTGGCCATGTCCCCACCCCACAGATATTCTGTGGTTTCATTCACAGAGTTGGTGTCTTTTTGATTGTGAATTTATATTAACTGTAAAGGGCACAGGGCCCTTATTTGGGTAAATTCAGCATCACTATCAGTCTTTTCAGTTTTTTTTAAGCCTTTTGTGTGTAAACTACATCTACTTCTGCTTTATTGATTATGCCAAAGCCTTTGACTGTGTGGTTCACCACAAACAGTGGAAAATTCTTCAAGAGATGGGGATACTAGACCACCTTACCTGCCTCCTGAGAAATCTGTATGCAAGTCAAGAAGCAATAGTTAGAACAGGACATGGAAAAATAGACTGGTTCCAAGTTGGGAAAAAGTATGTCAAGGCTGTATATAGTCACCTTCTTAATTAACTTATATGCAGAGTACATCATGAGAAACGCTGGACTGGATGAAGCAGAAGCTGGAATCAAGATTGCCAGGAGAAATATCAATAACCTCAGATATACAGATGACATCACCCTTATGGCAGAAAGTGAAGAGGAACTAAAAAGCCTCTTGATGAAAGTGAAAGAGGAGAGTGAAAAAGCTGGCTTAAAGCTCAACATTCAGAAAACGAAGATCATGGCATCCGGTCCCATCACTTCATGGCAAATAGATGGGGAAACAATGTCAGACTTTATTTTGGGTGGCTCCAAAATCACTGCAGATGGTGACTGCAGCCATGAAATTAAAAGACACTTGCTCCTTGGAAGAAAAGTTATGACCAACCTAAACAGCATATTAAGAAGCAGAGACATTACTTTGCCAACAAAGGTCCATCTAGTCAAAGCTATGGTTTTTCCAGTAGTCATTCATGGATGTGAGAGTTGGACCATAAAGAAAGCTGAGCACTGAAGAACTGATGCTTTGGAACTGTGGTGTTGGAGAAGACTCTTGAGAGTCCCTTGGACAGCAAGGAAATCAAACCAGTCCATCCTAAAGGAAATCAGTCCTGAATATTCACTGGAAGGACTGACGCTGAAGCTGACCCTCCAATCCTTTGGCCACCTGATGCAAAGAACTGACTCATTGGAAAATACCGATGCTAGGAAAGATTGAAGGCGGGAGGAGAAGGGGACAACAGAGGATGAGACGGTTGTTTGGCATCACTGACAAACATCACTGGCAACAATGGACAGGAGTTTGAGCAAGCTCTGGGGGTTGGTGATGGACAGGGAAGCCTGGCGTGCTGCAGTTCATGGGGTCGCAAAGAGTTGGACACGACTGAACTGAACTGTCATAAACTGTTGCAAATGATAGTCATAGATCTGTTTTCCCCTTTTTCATCGGACCTCAATATTTCCAGAACACAATGTTCAGTCATTCTGCAGGCCACATGTAAGCTGTTTCTGTGGCTTCACAGGAAAATGTGCTTGTCTCCTCCATGGTCAGGTCTCTGGACTGCTTCCCAGGTTTTGCTGATACAAAGCGCACTGCACAGAATGTCCTTCTTACTTGGGTGGGGCCATACATTTTCTTAGGGTGAATGCCCAGTGCACGGGTGGGATCAGCTGACCCTCTCAGAGCAGAGGCTGGGAAATCTAGCTGAGTTAATCCATGAGTGTGTGTGTGTGTGTGCATGCACATGTGTGTGTGTGTGTGTGCTCAGTCATGTCTGACTCTTTGTGACCCTATAGGCTATAGTCTGCCAGGCTCCTCTGTCAATGGGATTTCCCAGGCAAGAATACTGGAATGAGTTGCCATTTCCTCCTCTAGGGCATCTTCCTGACCCAGGAATCAAACCCACGTCTCATGCAGAGCTAATCCACTCAGCTCTTGGGTTGAAGGTGGGTCATCCCAGTGATGCAGTCCTTGGATGGCCAGACTTCCCACACCTCAGCCTCAGGGGCGGCAGGGGTCCTGGCTCCAGAGTTCACGTTTGCTAACCACACACCTGAGATCACCTGAGGGTGTTGGTCAGAAGACCCATGCCCAGTCCCACTTCAAGAGACAGAGTCCAGATGTCCATGCAGCTGAGGAATCTGTCTTTCAGCATACTCCCCCAACCCCACTACACTTGTCCAATCAAGAGGGGGCCGTCAAGGACCAGACCCACAGAACCTACAGGGCTTGCTGCTGGGCCCACAGATTGTTCCCCCAGCACCTCAAGGACTCCTGCCTGGGGTTCAGACAAGGCTAAGTGGACAAGAGAGATGGCCGGGCTGTCTGTGCATGTCTCTGCCTCCTGTCATGGAGACCCTCGTTTTCTGGCCAGGAGGCTTTGGGAGAGTGCCCCCTGGGGCTGGATGCCAGAAGGACAGCGGGTGTGAGCTTGCCTGGTGTGCCGTACTAACCCAGTCCCCAGGGGTCCATCCTCACCCCATCCAGGGATACAAGGAAGGTCAGCATCAGCAGGAAAGGTCAGCCTGGCAGGATGCCAGGTCACTGGGTGCACATACCCGAGGTAAGTGCAGGTAGAGGGGCAGGCTGTACACCCAGCCCCCAGTCACTCAGCCAGGTCAGAAGCACAGTCAGGACCCAATCACCTGACTCTCAGAAGGTTGATTCTCCAATATAGTGAAAATGAGTATACTACCCAAAGCAATCTATAGATTCAATGCAATCCCTATCAAGCAACCAATGGTATTTTTCAGAGAACTAGAACAAATACTTTCACAATTTGTATGGAAATATAAAAACCCTGAATAGCCAAAGCAATTTTGAGAAGGAAGAATGAAACTGGAGGAATCATCCTGCCTGACTTCAGGCTCTACTACAAAGCCACAGTCATCAAGACAGTATGGTACTGGCACAAAGAAATATAGATCAATGGAACAAAATAGAAAGCCCAGAGATAAATCTATGTACCTATGGACACCTTATCTTTGATGAAGGAGGCAAGAATATACAATGGAGAAAAGACAATCTCTTTAACAAGTGGTGCTGGGAAAACTGGTCAACCACTTGTAAAAGAATGAAACTAGAACACTTTCTAACACCACACACAAAAATAAACTCAAAATGGATTAAAGATCTAAACGTAAGACCAGAAACTATAAAACTCCTAGAGAAGAACATAGGCAAAACACTCTCCAACATAAATCACAGCAGGATCCTCTATGACCCACCTCCCAGAATATTGGAAATAAAAGCAAAAATAAACAAATGGGACCTAACTAAAATTAAAAGCTTGTGCACAACAAAGGAAACTATAAGCAAGGTGAAAAGACAACCTTCAGAATGGGAGAAAATAATAGCAAATGCAACTGACAAAGAATTAATCTCAAAAATTTACAAGCAACTCCTGCAGCTCAATTCCAGAAAACTAAACTACCCAATCAAAAATGGGCCAAAGAACTAAACAGACATTTCTCCAAAGAAGACATACAGATGGCTAACAAACACATGAAAAGATGCTCAACATCACTCATTATCAGAGAAATGCAAATCAAAACCACAATGAGGTACCATCTCACGCCAGTCAGAATGGCTGTGATCCAAAAGTCTACAAGCAATAAATGCTGGAGAGGGTGTGGAGAAAAAGGAACCCTCTTACACTGTTGGTGGGAATGCAAACTAGTACATCCACTATGGAGAACAGTGTGGAGATTCCTTAAAAAACTGGAAATAGAACTGCCATACGACCCAGCAATCCCACTGCTGGGCATACACACTGAGGAAACCAGAATTGAAAGAGACACGTGTACCCCAATGTCCATCGTAGCACTGTTTATAATAGCCAGGACATGGAAGCAACCTAGATGTCCATCAGCAGACAAACAGATAAGAAAGCTGTGGTACATATACACAATGGAGTAATAACTCAGCCATTAAAAAGAATACATTTGAATCAGTTCTAATGAGGTGGATGAAACTGGAGCCTACTAAACAGAGTGAAGTAAGCCAGAAAGAAAAACACCAATACAGTATAATACATATATATGGAATTTAGAAAGATGGTAATGATATCCCTGTATGCGAGACAGCAAAAGAGACACAGATGTATAGAACAGTCTTTTGGACTCTGTGGGAGAGGGCGAGGGTGGGATGATTTGGGAGAATGGCATTGAAACATGTATATTATCATATGCGAAACGAATCACCAGTCCAGGTTCAATGCATGATACAGGATGCTTGGGGCTGGTGCACTGGGATGACCCAAAGGGATGGAATGGGGAGGGAGGTGGAGGGGTGTTCAGGATGGGGAACACATGTACAACCATGGTGGATTCCTGTCAAAGTATGGCAAAACCAATACAATATTGTAAAGTAATTAGCCTCCAATTAAAATAAATAAATTTATATTAAATAAATTTGAAATTGAAAAAAAAAGAAGGTTGATTCTCATCCACTCTTTTGGAGCACAGAGTACAGGCCAAGCACGGGAGCATAGACCTGAGTAAGGTGAACACCATGGCTCCAGCCCCACCCCAGGGAACCCAGGGCATCACTGGGAAAGATGTTCAACACGGAGCAACACAGCGGATCACACAAGACGGGCACTGCAGACAACACAGGAGCCCAGGAGTCACAGAAGTTTCTGCTGAAACTTGGATGGTGAGTGGGCAAGTGAAGGAGGCCTGTCTGTCTGGGAGAACATTCCAGGCAGGAGGGGGTGGGGTGTGAGGGATGGCTGGGGCTGAGAAAAGGTGAGGGCAGAGGGCAGTTGGATTTGTGGGATCTAAGTTCCCTGATCAGGGACTGAAACTGGGCCCTTGGCAGTGAAAGCTCAGAGTCCTAACCACTGGACTGCCAAGGAGCTCCCACCTTCGGCCAAGGTTATTTCCTGCCTCCAGCAAGTCTGCTCCTGCGGCATCTTACATAAGGTCACTGAACACCCCCAGCTCCTCATTCCCCACCTACAGGGTAACAGAGATCAGTCTGCAGGTTCTGCTTGGGGGGTGTTGTCACTAGTCTTTGTCCTTCAGCCCTAAACCCCCTCAACTCTCTCCCAGGTGAGCCTTTTTCCATGGAGATGGAAACCAGTGCCCTCTGTCTGGGCCTGGCTACCCCAGATCTTTTCTGTCCTCACCAATGCACTGCACAACCTGTGTCCCTGAAGAGCACCCAATCCCTCTTTGAGATTATTCTTCAGGACTGACAGTTCAGTCTGGTGAAGAGAAGCTACTGACAAGAAGTCAGGCTCAGGCTCAGCTGAAACGCCTGAGGCCAGGTATCTTCAACAACTGCCTTCCTACCCCCAAAAACACACAGTTTACCTAAATCTTTAAAGGAAAATGTGGCCCAGCCTCTGTTCAGATATGCACAGCTCATCTCACACGCTTGCCTTTGTGTTCTGCATTATTTTCTCTTTACAGCCCTCATTTAAAGCTCACTGCAGGTGTGGTTAAGTCCTAGTCCCTCAACCTGATTCCTACACTGGATCCTCGTGGGTCAGTGTTGATATGAGAGGCCTAGAAGGGACAGGGTGAACCAGAGACAGAAAATCAGAGAGAGGAGCCCCAGACCAGCATCCTACCTAATGGATGGTGGACCCTCAGAAAGTGAAGAGGGGGACCCTGAGCAGGCAATGAGGGGCACCTCTCCCCTCCCTTGTGCCCCCAGGAAACAGAAAACCCAGAGGAGAGGGGAAGAGAGACAGAGAGGGACCAAGAGGGGCCCATATACAACCCAATTAAACTGGTGTCAGAACTCTATGACCCGACTTCATAAAGCAGTCAGACAGAAACAGTCCCACAAACGGCTGCAAGGAACATTTCCCAACTCTCTGGTTATTTCAGATCATTTCAGAGACTTTTCCTTTCATTTGTCTCTGTTTTCTGTTTTTTTGCTACAAGGAACATAGATTATGCTTATAATTAACATCATCACAGGCACACACACACACAAGTGTACAGAGAGAAAGGGCGGGGGGCTGCATGTCAGCCATGTGCTTACTACCATCCCTGCAGACTGACAAGGAGACTGGGTGACTCTGGGGGCCAACAGAGACAGGGGCCTGCCCTAGGAGTGGCTGCATCTCAGAGGCTACCTTGTTTAGTTATTCATTCTCGGGGTGGTATTAGTGATAAAGAACTCACCTGCCAATGTAGGAGACATAAGAGATAAGTTTTCGATCCCTGGTCAGGAAGATCCTCTGGGGGGTAGGAATGGCAACCCACTCCAGTGTTCTGGCCTGGGAAATCCTGGGGACAGAGGAGCCTGGTGGCCTATGGTCCATGGGGTTGCAAGACAGACACAGCTGAAGCAACGTGGCAGAGCAATAGCAGCTTTGCGTGTTTAGTTGCTCAAGTCGTGTCCGACTCTGTGACCTCATGGAGCCAGGCTCCTCTGTCCATGGGATTTCCCAAGGCAAGAATACTGGAGTGGGTTGCCATTTCCTTCTCCAGGGGATCTTCCCAACCCAGGGATCGAACCCGCGTCTCCTGCATTGGCAGGCAGATTGTTTACTGCTGAGCCACTTGGGAGGCCTTACAGAGACCTTTCTCACAGTAACCTGTGAGATAATGTTGGGCCAAGCATGGTATTATTATCCGCATTTTATGGATGGATTAACTGAAGCCGGAAGAGGTTACCAGCTGACCCAGGTTCACATAGCCATTTCCTAACCTCCCTTCTGAGGTCAAAGCAGAGAACTGGACCCACAAGTAAGATTCCTAACCAGGTGTTCTTTTCCCTCTGGCTGCCAACAGCTCCCCGCTACATGGATTTTCAAGCCATGGCTTTCTCCTGGCCTCATCCATGCCACCTGGTACAACACAATGGGCATCCCAGGATCCCACAAACAGTGGGGTTACCATCAGGTCACTCCTGTCTGCCTCAGCCTCTGCAGGTGCAGAATGTCTCATCACCCCAGAGCCCAACAGCTTGTGTGTTAGTCGCTCAGTTGTGTCTGACTCTTTGCGACCCCGTAGACTGTAGCCCACCAGGCTCCTCTGTCCCTGGGATTCTCCAGGCAAGAATACTGGAGTGGGGAACCATTCCCTTCTCCAGTCCAAAAGGTTATTTTCCCCTTAGAACCATCTCAGGTTCTTCTTGTCTGAAGAAAGGGCTCCCCTACCCTGTTGATTTGAAAATCACCCAAACTGGCAGAAGAACAACGATGAGATTCTGGTTTGTGGGTGTTGTGGTTTCAAAATTCTAATTACCTTTAAATAGAAAGCACAGAGTCATAAACTGACAATGATAATGGAGAAAGAAAAAAAAAACACAAAACCCCTCAGCCCCAAAGAGAACCACATCAAAAACGTTTTAAACACAAGACTTGGGGAGGGCGTGTGGGGCAGGACGCCGCTAGTTTCCTTGGGCAGAGGCCTGAAGTGGAAAGTTTAAGTGTGCTCAATCGTGTCCGACTCTTTGCGACCCCATGGACTTTAGCATACCAGGCTCCTCTGTCCGTGGGATTTTCCAGGCAACAGTACTGGAGTGGTTTGCCATTTCCTTCTCCAGGGGATCTTCCCAACCCAGGGATAGAACCCAGGTCTCCCGCATTGTAGAGAGACGCTTTACCGCCTGAAGATGTGGGTCTAGAAGACAACCGCTCCCCACCTGCAGTTACTCCAGAGACGCACGTTCACGGCCGGAATCGACGGCTAGTTTTCGGTGTTCTCCGCAGTGTTTTGCGGTTCTGGTGGCTTCTGCCTGCTCCTCGGGAGCCCTCATCCAGAAAAGGCTCTGGAGCGGGAGACTGGACGCTGCCGGTCCCACTCCCTAGCTGTCCAGCCGCGCAGGGCGGCCAGCGCGGCCCGGGCGCACGCGAAGGCGCCCGGACATGCCCGCCTCCAGGCTCCCGGGACCGTGGCCCGCGCGCGCCCGCCCGCCGCCTCCCGCTAGCTCTGCGCCCCGGGACCCCTGCCCCCAGGACCAGCCCCCCGGTGAGGCCCCCTACTCACCGCGGGGCCTGCCAGGAACAGGAGCGCCCGCAGCTCCTGCCGGAGGTCGGCCAGCCGCAGACAGCGCGGCGCGCGGCGCTCCGGGCTGAGCGCCCGGGCTCCCGGCCCGGGTGTAAGCTCCTCGGCCGCCTCCATGTGCCAGGCTCCGGCCACGGGGAGCGCGCAGGAGGCCGAGGGGAGGACGAACCGGGCCAGCCGCGCTCCAGTCCCCGCCCCCGGCCGCCCACCGCCCACCTTGGGCGCGCCCTCGCCGCCCGGCCCAGGTCGCCCGCTTCGGTGGCAAAGGCCTGCCAACTCCGGGACTCCGAATACAAAGCTGAAGGAAGCTCCAGAAAGAAACAGAAAGTGGAAAGCGCGGCAGGGGCTGGGTCCTCGGGCCCTCGGGAGCCAGGCTCGCCGGCTCCGCGCCTCCCAGGGCTTGGGGTGTGAAAGCCGCGTGGAAGCGCTGGCGGGCTGGCCATTGAGGGCCCGCGCCCGCAGCCAGACACCTCCGGCTCCGGAGCGCCTTCCTTGCACACAGGCTGGGAGACCGCACAGGACTTGACTGTGCGGACGCTCTTCTTCCCGCCCGCGTGCGCCCGTTCTTTAACTTAGACTCTGCCAGGATAGCGCACAAGGCCCCCCACATTTTCAAGCTCCAGGGCTCAGGTTCTCTGGTCTTGGATGTTTATCCAACAGCTGGGTAAGGGTATTGATTTTTAAAATGCTCCGTGAGAGAGTTGTGAGTTAAGTTTTATTGTGGGCAAAATGAGGATTATAGCCTGGAAGGTGACATTTCAGAGACCTCTGAGGAACTGCTCCAAAAATGGGAGGTGGGGGTAGAGGGAGGTCAGTATTATGCACTCTTTTAGTGAACGGGCCAGTGTGCAGTCAAGCACTCTCTTTGGCAAAGGTTTGCTGCTGGTCAGGAGCAGATGTCCCCCTTCATGATTTAGTGTTTTTCTAGACATGAGATGCAAGAATTAGGCTCATAACATCTTCTCCTGAGAATATCTTCTGAAGGCTTGTTCTGCCAGGATTTTCCCAAAGCAGAGAGCCTCGTTCCTGATCTCCACTCTGAAATCCTTTCAGGCTGTGATGAAGGTTGGGGCTGCAGTGGCCGGTGACTGCATCCTGGCAGAGGCAAACGGCCAGTGCCAAGTGTTTGTTGGCAAGGGGACCAAGAGGCTGTGTGTCAGCAAACCTGGGCTCAGGAGACACCACCAGGGTCTATGGGGAGAGCACCAGCAACTTGCTGGCCCCTCAGAGCCTCAGTTTTCCCATCTGTGAACTCGAAACCATATCTACCACCGCCCTTTGTGGTGAGGATTAAATTGAGATGGTATGGTCCAGTGAGTGGAACTCTGCACTTTCACTGCCAGTAACAAGGGTTCAGTACTCCCTGGGGAACTGACATGCCTCAAGTCAGGTGGCCAAAAGAAAGAATGTATCTTTTTTTTCAAAAATGAGATGGACTAAATGCTCTCAGCCTTGTTGGTATAGGGTAATTGCCTAAGAAAAGTTAGCCACCAAAACAAGAGTGGTTTCAGTAACAGTCAAAGTTCCCTCTGTTTTAAGAAGCCCAACTTTAGAAAAAGGAAAACATAAATCCTGAAAGGGTCACACAGCTGGAAGTCTGGCTTCAGGGATTTACAAGGTCATGAGTGTTCTGCCTCTGCATCTGTCTTCCCCGCCCTCTTACCTTAACCATTTAAAAAATTAACTAATCTTAATTTACTTTTATTTTATTGGGTGTGTGGAGTCTTGCCTTGATTGAGGCATGTGGGATCTTAGTTCCATGAGTCTTTCATCGAGGTGTGCAGGCTTCTCTCTACTTGCAGTGCTCGGCTTAGTTGCCCGGCAGTGGCATGCAGTATCTTAGTTCCCCCACCAGAGATCGAACCTAAGTCCCTTGCACTGGAAGGGACTCATCTTTCTCTGTAGGCAGCCCCTCTTTGCTTATTTAGAAGGGCAGCCTCCCTCAGTCCTCATTCCCATCTTTCCTACCTTGTGATCCAGATAATAAGACCCTCCCCACTTCTCTTCGGGACCAAACAAACTAAAAATGGAGAAAATTGGTTGGCCCTGTTTAGGTTTCCTGCCTGCCTTTGCTACCCTGGCCGGGGAAATAGGGTCTTGTTTCTCTGGACCCAAAACCTTTGGCTCAACTCTATACCAGAAAGGTTGGGTGCTGTCTGTCACTGGCAAGAGTCCCACCAGAGTTACACAGAGGGTCTCACCAGACAAAAATACTAGGATGTATGCTAGATCTGCAAGCCCAGCTTTTTAATAGTCTTCTGGTATCCTGGCCAGCGTTAGAAGTCATGAAACAGAAATGTGATGTATAACTATTGAGAAGAGATCAAAGCATCATTCATGGTTATAATTCCAGATGGTCCAAAGGAATTACATGGGGATAAATTTAATAGGATTAATTAAGGAAATTTTAAAAATTGCTACACTTAAGTCCTTCAACAGATATGATCAGTCTTTTATGTTGGTAATAACATATATGAGAATACTGGAAGGAGAAAAGCCTCTTTCACGATTGTTGTTTAGTTGCTCAGTTGTGTCCGACTCTTTGTGACCCCATGGACTGCAGTATGCCAGGCTTCCCTGACCTTCACCATCTCCTGGAGTTTGCTCAAACTCATGTCCATTGAGTCAGTGATGCCATCCAGCCATCTCATCCTCTGTCATCCCCTTCTCCTCCCGCCTTCAATCTTTCCCAGCATCAGGGTCTTTTCCAGTGACTCAGTTCTTCACATCAGGTGGCCAAAGGATTGGTGCTTCAGCTTCAGCATCAGTCCTTCCAATGAATATTCAGAGTTGATTTCCTTTAGATGGACTGGTTTGATCTCCTTGCTGTCCAAGGGACTCTCGAGAGCCTTCAAATAAACCCTCCTGTGACATGGAGCATTCCCAACTCTTTAAAGGACTGTGGGGACTTCCCTGGTGGTCCACTGGTTAAGAATCCTCCTGCCAATGCAGGAGACACAGGTTCAGTCCCTGGCCTGGGACATTTCTACATGCAGCGGAGCAACCGAGCCCACTCACCACAGCTACCGAGCTAGGGAGCCACAACTAGAGAGTAGTCCACACACAGCAACAAAGACCCAGGGCAGCCCAAAATTAATTAATCAGTTAATTTTTAAAAATAAAGTACAACAGGACTGTGTACAGGGACATCCTTCCAAAGAGCACACCATGGAAGGATGTGTGTGTGGAGGGGGAGATAGTGACTTTATAGCAGAGGAACCTGGCAAAAATGACCAGCCCCATGACCAAGGTTAACATCAACAGTGATAAATCAGGCTCATAGTATGTACTTAAGTATGCACCTAGGGGTGCTGTAACTGGTGGCTCAAACCAACAGCAGTGTATTCTCTCATAGTGCTGAAGGCCAGAGGTCTAAAATGCAGGAGCTGACAGGGCTGGTTCCTCCTCTGGGGCTCGGGGAACATCTGCTCCAGGGCTCTCTCTTGGCTTCTGGGAGTCGTTGGCATCTCTTGGCCTCTGGCAGCGTAATTCCAACCTCTGCCTCTGTGTCTGTTTTCTCTCCTTAAAGAACACCAGTCTCTGGATCAGAGCCCACCCTAACCCATGTGACCTCATCTTAACCTCATCACATCTGCAAAGACCCTATTTCCAAATCAGGTCACATCCTGAGGTTCCGGGGGACAGGGATTTGGGGGAGGAGGGCATCTTGACATGATGTAATGAAAATGGCTCTTTATCTCTGTGGTCTTAACCCTCTCTGAGGGTTATGGTCCAAAACCATAACCCCCAGTCTAATCATCTGAAAAACATCAGGCAAATCCCAATGGAGAAATATTCTATGAAAATACCTGATAAGCACTCTTCAAATCTGTCAACGTCAGCCCAAACAAGAACATTCTGATAAACTGTCACAGTCAAGAGGAGCCTGAGATAAATGAGGACAGAACGTGCCATGGTGCTTGAGTGGGACCCTGGGACAGAAAAGGGACCTTAAGCAAGAACTAAGGAATCTGAGTTAAGTATGGACTTCAGTTAGTAATATATCCATAGCAATTCAGCTCCCGGAAGTTATTGTTTACACAGACCCATAGCACCCCCACTGCTAGAGCCAATAGCTAGAAAACACCCTCCAAAGATTCACCTCTGACAGCAGGTAAAACCACTGTGTAGTTGTGGGGGTTTGGGGAACACTTTGAAGTTGTCTACTTGCAAAGCCACCCTTGTAGCTTTCACCTGTCTTCTGTGGATTACATTTCATAGAGAATAACATGCCTACAAAACTGTTTACCTGTCTTTGTCTTGGTGTCTTCCATTTTTCATCCACTGGGATTAAAAGAATCAAAGTGAAAGGTTCTCTGGCCAGAGCACAGGCATTTCTGTGCTGTGTGTTCATGCATGCTAAGTCGCTCCAGTTGTACTGTGGCAGAGCTTCAGAAACAATGCCTGAAGGCTTCCCTGCTGGTCCAGAGGTTAAGAATCTGCCAGCCAATGCATGGGACACGGGTTCAGTCCCTGGTCCGGGAAGGTTCCATGTGCCCAAGAAGCAATTGAACCCCCTGTGCCACAGAGCCCTCGAGCCACACCCAGTGAAAGCTGTGCTCTACAAAAAGAGAAGCCACTGCAATGAGAATCCCATTCACCGCAACTAGAGAGTAGCCCCTGCTCACTGAAACTAGAGAAAGCCTGCATGCAGCAACAAAGATCCAGTGCAGCTAAAAATACATACATACATTTTTTAAAAATTCATAACAAGAATCTTAACATGAAATATGCCGTGCCAAGTTGCTTCAGTTGTATCCGACTCTTTGTGACCCCGTGGATTGTAGCCCACCAGGCTCCTCTGTCCATGGGATTCTCAAGCCAAGAATACTGGAGTGGGTTGCTATTTCCTTCTCCAGGGGATCTTCCCAATGCAGGAATTGAACCTGAGTCTCCCACATTGCAGGCAGATTCTTTACCATCTGAACCACCAGAGAAGTTCCAGGAGAGGAGGTAATCTGGAGGTAATTAACGTATCATGAGGTCACGAGGGTGGAACCTGTCGAGAGTGGTGGCTCTAACAGGGGAAGAGAGATCTCCGGGCCCACGCATGACCGAGAAAGGCCCTGCGAGGACACAGCAAAATGGCGGCTGTCCACATGCCAGGAAGAGAGTCCTCACTGGGAACTGGGTCAGCTGGCAACTTCTCTGCGAATTCCAGCCTCCAGAACCATGACAAAGGTAATTTCTGTTGTTTAAGACACTCCGTCTTTGATGTATTTTGTAATGGCAGCCCAAGCAGACAAATACAACAGCCATAAGCAGGTCATATCACTGCCTGTGATCTTATGTAACAACATTCTCTTCCATCACATCACCAACCCCCACCTTAATCCAGGACTCTGGCAAGTGCTTTCCTCTGGGAGTTCAGAATCCTCGAAGCAACCCTGGACGGATTACTAATCTGTTTCTTCAGTAGGGTAGTTCACCCAGTCTGTCAGCTGAGTAACTTGTCCAGGGCTAAGTGGCTAATGAGTGGCAGAGGAGGAGTCTGCAAATTACTTCTGCCTGGTTCCAGAGAAGGTGGAATAAAAGTTCATAATTTTACATCAGGTGATGAGGAGATAGGACTATCCAACTCTGCTCATCTGCTCACCTGTCACCCAGAAAATGGGTTGTATCTGTTGTTTCTAGGAACAAAACACTGAACTTGCAGAAATTCCATGGAGTCAGATGGGAGAAATGGCTCAGAAATGAAGATGTCGTTTCTCCACTGCCAGGGGGCATCCTAGCCCCTTGAGTCTATAAAATGTATGTATTTATATTCATGTGGGTTGTTTCATTCTTCCCTCTGAGGAGCCTCAAATTTATGTAGGAGAGCATCTGCAGATCACCCGGAGATGTTTTTAAAAGCATCTCACATGTACAGATGTGAGAGTTGGATCATAAAGAAGGCTGAGCACTGAAGAATCAATGCTTTCTAACTGTGGTGCTGAAGAAGGCTCCTGAGAGTCCCTTGGACAGCAAGGAGATCAAACCAGTCAATCCTAAAGGAAATCAGTCCTGAATATTCATTGGAAGGACTTTTACTGAAGCTGAAGCTCTACTACTTTGGCTACCTGATGCGAAGAGCTGATGCATTGGAAAAGACCCTGATGCTGGGAAAGATTGAGGGCAGGAGGAGAAGTGGGTGACAGAATGAGATGACTGGATGGCATCATCGAATCGATGGACATGAGTCTGAGCAACAAACTCCATGAGATAGTGAAGGACAGGGAAGCCTGATGTGTTGCAGTCTCTGGAGTTACAGAGAGTCAAGTACAACTGAATGATGAACAAGGGGTCAGTGGCGCTGGGGTGGGGTCTGGGTCTGCATTTCTCCTCCCAGGCAGTCTCTGCTGCAGGTTTGAGGACCATACTCAGAGTAGCAAGGCTGAAGAGAAGACTAGAGTGTTAATGCTGGATGGGCCTTAAAGAGTGTCCATTGTGTCCTATTTATTTATTTGGTTGTGCCGGGTCTTAGTTGTAGCATGTGGGATCTAGTTCCCTGACAAGAAATGGAACCCAGGCCCCCTCCATTGGGAACCCAAGTCCTAGCTACTGGACCCCCAGGAAGTCCCTGATATTGAAACAGGAGGGAAGGAGCAGGGCACAACCTAGGTAACTCAGAGGCCTAGACCTTGATCCTCAGTATTTGCTAACTGTAACACATCAGCAAGCTAAATGACACACCCAGAGGCACCATGAGAGTTCTAAAGTCAACCATCAAAGATCAAAAAGTCTATGTATGAAGCAGGGGACCCAAAGCCCATGCTCTAGGACAGCCTAGAGGGATAGAGTAGAAAGGAAGGTGGGAGGGGGATTCAGGATTGGGGGGGTGCCAGGGTCCAGCCCCGGTGGATCCAGGGTGATTTGAAGGTAGGGACGAAGTAGGCGTCCTGGAAAAATACATATTTAGTTACAGATATAGAGGGAGATTAGAAGTGGATAGTGTAGTAGGAAAATTAGTGGAGAAAAAGAGGCTGAATAACTGGTTTAAGTGGAATACTAATCACCACCAGTGTAGGCCACAAGCGTCTTTCCGTTCTCCCGAAGGAGAGGAGGCACTGAGGCCTCCCTGGTCCGATCTTAGAAACCCAGGCAGAGTTAGTAGGCTTGGTGCGTACCCCCATACTAGATGGGAATTCAGCCAGGAAAACAGGGAGCAAGAAAGAAACGACACGGGGGAGTCAGTCTTTCCAGGAACTGATCCCATTTCTTTATTTTTCAGGTTTGTTTTTATACCTTTTGTTATACATAGGGATGAATACAGAGTCACGCGGGGGTCAGCAGACCTGACCCTTGTCACAATCAGGTGCTTCATATAAAATTATACAAAGGTCTTATGGGTTTTTACATCATCTTTTGGCCATGAGGTCTGCTGACATTTTATGGCCCTTTCTGATACCAGTCAGTTAACCAGAAAACTTATTTTTCCAGGGGTGATTTTTTTCTTAAATCAGGCGCCACCCTCCAAATAAAGTTGCATTCCTACAGGGTGAAGGTGTAATGAGTTACAATCAAGAAAGGAATTTACTTAACCCGAGCTTAACATGATTAATCTTAAAGGTTAATACTTATTTCTCGTATATGCTAGTTATATTCATTGTAAGGGTAGGGAATATAGAGATTTAGCAGCAAACATCAGCCCAACAAATGAAAGTCCTTTCACCAATGTTCCCCTTAAGATCTACTTAGTCTTACGATAGTGATAAAGTTACATTTTTACATAGCAAGGACACAGTGATTTATAACAAAGTACAGTGATCTATAACAAAAGAGAAAATGCATTAACTCAAAAAGTCTAATATTGCTAACATCAAAAACTACTATATTTCCTTTCCTATATTCCAAATACATTGATTAATATATTCCCAGGTGCCTAAGGATATTGAGGCCTGTGGGCAATCAAATGAGAAAAGCCCTATGCTAATACTCCAAACTCTCTGTGCTGTTTATGGTTGAGAGGCTGTCACACAAGCTAGTCTGTCAGCAGAGAGGTTTGACCTAAGATGCCCTTGTCCCACCCAGGGCAGGGAATTAGCAGCGATTATTGACACAACAAATGAAAAACTTTTCACCAATATAATTCCTAATCAGCCCACTAATACTATACTAATAATCTTTTAACTTCTCAAAAGAGTCTGTATTTAGAAAATTTTAAAGCATCCCGTGCCTCTCACAGTTGGGGGGTTGTAAACAATCACATGCAGCTGGAAGAACCTGATCAGGCAGGCCAGAGAACCTTCAGAGTTTGTAAGTTGAAACATCTTGTCACACCCAGGAATTTTTATTAACTGGGGCTGCAAGTTAACTCCTTCTCCAAGAGAAGTGGTTATGGGGAGAGCTCCCTGTAAAATACTCTGGTTTGGGGGGTAGATGCTCAGGAACAGGGGGTTTCCTGAGGTTTGATCACGCATTTGCGTATGCCAAGCTTCTTTCCTCATGACCTTTGCCATGGGTGGAGTTCCTCACACTGGCCCCCAACATCTCCTCCTTTCTTGTTTGAAATAATGAGGTACAGCTTCCTCCGTGCGTCTCGGGCCTGTGAGCGCCTCTCCTCCGTGGCCTCCGTCCCGCCGCCATGTACCGGTGCCTGGGGGAAGCGCTGCTGCTGTCCCGCGTCGGGCCCGCCGCCCTGGGCGCCGTGGCTGCCGACTCGGCCGCGCTGCTGAGCCGCGCCCGCGGGCAGGCTGCCGTAGCCGCCGCCGCCCGCAGCTGGCCGTGCCACCCGCCCGGCGACACTACAGCGAGGCGGCGGCCGACCGCGAGGACGACCCCAACTTCTTCAAGATGGTGGAGGGCTTCTTTGACCGCGGTGCCAGCATCGTGGAGGGCAAGCTGGTGGAGGACCTCAAGACCCGGGAGACCAAGGAGCAGAAGCGGAACCGGGTGCGTGGCATCCTGCGGATCATCAAGCCCTGCAACCATGTGCTGAGCCTGTCCTTCCCCATCCGGCGCGACGACGGCTCCTGGGAAGTCATCGAGGGCTACCGGGCCCAGCACAGCCAGCACCGCACGCCCTGCAAGGGAGGTATCCGTTACAGCACCGATGTGAGTGTAGACGAAGTAAAAGCTCTGGCTTCTCTGATGACATATAAGTGTGCAGTGGTTGATGTGCCATTTGGGGGTGCCAAAGCTGGTGTTAAGATCAATCCCAAGAACTATACTGATAACGAATTGGAAAAGATCACAAGGAGGTTCACCATGGAGCTGGCAAAGAAGGGCTTTATTGGTCCTGGCATTGATGTGCCCGCCCCAGACATGAGCACGGGCGAGCGGGAGATGTCCTGGATTGCTGACACCTACGCGAGCACTATAGGGCACTATGATATTAATGCCCATGCCTGTGTTACTGGTAAGCCCATCAGTCAGGGTGGAATCCATGGACGCATCTCTGCTACTGGCCGGGGAGTTTTCCATGGGATTGAAAACTTCATCAATGAGGCTTCGTACATGAGCATTTCAGGAATGACACCAGGATTTGGAGATAAAACATTTGCGGTTCAGGGATTTGGTAATGTGGGCCTGCACTCTATGAGATATTTACATCGTTTTGGTGCTAAATGTGTTGCTGTTGGTGAGTCTGATGGCAGCATATGGAATCCAGATGGTATTGACCCAAAGGAGCTGGAAGACTTCAAATTGCAACATGGAACAATCCTGGGCTTCCCCAAAGCAAAGATCTATGAAGGGAGCATCTTGGAGGTTGACTGTGACATACTGATCCCTGCTGCCAGCGAGAAGCAGCTGACCAAGTCCAATGCACCAAGAGTCAAAGCCGAGATCATTGCTGAAGGTGCCAACGGACCAACAACTCCAGAAGCTGATAAGATTTTCCTAGAGAGGAACATCATGGTTATTCCAGATCTCTACTTGAATGCTGGAGGAGTGACAGTATCTTACTTTGAGTGGCTGAAGAATCTAAATCATGTCAGCTATGGTCGCTTGACCTTCAAATATGAAAGGGACTCTAACTACCACTTGCTTATGTCTGTTCAAGAGAGTTTGGAAAGGAAATTTGGAAAACATGGTGGAACTATTCCCATTGTACCCACAGCAGAGTTCCAAGATAGGATATCGGGAGCCTCTGAGAAAGACATCGTGCACTCTGGTTTAGCTTACACCATGGAGCGCTCTGCCAGGCAAATCATGCGCACGGCCATGAAGTATAACCTGGTACTGGACCTGAGAACGGCCGCCTATGTCAACGCCATCGAGAAAGTCTTCAAGGTGTACAACGAAGCTGGTGTGACCTTCACATAGACCAGGCTGCGGCTGACATCCTCACTGCCCTTTCACCTCTTCATCTGCAGACCTATCACAAGTTTACATGTAACCACAGAAATCTCTCTCTCATGACTTAATAGATAACGGACACCATTCACAGCAAGTCAATCCAAATCAGCCCTTTAAGGAAAAAGAAATTAAGGTTAGGGGATCATATATAAGCTAATAGGTGATCGTAGAAACTAGCTATTCCAGAGAGTCGTTTGGGTGTTTTGCCTTTAAATAAGGTTTTTCCGCCTGCCTGCGCCGCCTTCCTCCGTGGCTGCTTCCCAGCACAGTCAGCTGTGGCCCTAGGAAAGCGCCTTTCGGCCAAGACCAGCCAGCCACTTGCCGCTTCAGCTCTGAACAAGTCTGTCGGGTGCTTTGACACATGTAAGAAGCAGGTATATGGCATTTTCAGGAGGTAGCATGGTTCTCAAGTGAGTTACTGGTATTTTCCATCAGCAAAATAACTCGATTTTATAGGTTACAAACAACAACAAACAAAGCTGTTTCTCTTTATGTATTTTATTCTTTTAGAAAAAGTACATGCTGCTGTAAGAAAACTGCCTTTACTCATTCAACAAGCCTAACCTTGACTCAAGCAGTGAATGCCTATAAACATAATAAATGAAGAAAGCTAGTATTTTTATAACATAAAACAGTATCATTTATAGCTTGTCAATTGCATACTGTCATCCAGCAAAAATAAAAAAGCCCAGTAGAGAATTAAGTTATCTTCATACCTGGAAATGATGGAGGCTATTTTTGTTAAGGTTGTCAGAATTTACTAACCACAATTATGATATATAGTCCAAAGAATGTAGTAACCTCCTTATCATGTTAATTGATTGTTCTCTTTTGAATATCTGTTGCATCGACTAATTGAACGATAATTCAAGTAGAGTATCCCAGAAAAAACCGCTTGGGCTCCCTCTTCGGAGTCTGGCTGGCAGCTCTGAGCAATGCCAATGGCCCAACTCGCCCTGACTTTGTGTCCTCATTTAGAGGCCTCATCTTTGTGCACGGCTTCATCCCCAGTGGGCTGGAAGCAACTTGGGGTTGTGTTTTGTTGGGAGTTGTTTGGCCAGGGCCTTTGAACAGTAGTGCCCCAATGAAGTACTAGAGAGTATTTATGTAAGAATGAGCTTTTCTTTTTTTTTTTTTTTAAACAATAATATCCTTTTAGAAATTTCTAACTACTTTGTAACTGCATGACTTAACCTGGTGGTAAAACAGTTATTAAAAAGACTACCTTTTCCAAAAAAAAAAAGAAATAATGAGGTACAACTCAACTGAGAGCTTCTGAATGCTTTGCCGGAGAATCCTGACAATACAAGAAAGAATGATTATAAGAAGCAAAATTAGAGCACCCCCAGCAGCACTGAAGATATTAGACAGAATGTTTTTTCCAGAAATAAACTTGGAGAAGGTGTGGAAAAAGTCATTAGCTGTTCCAGTGGCAGTAAAATCCAATTGAGAATATTCTAAGGTCTGTATCTGATTGTGAAGTTTCCCTAAGTCTAAACTAATATCTGAGCTATTCCAAACACCTAAAATATGATTTTTCAACATACTGGGCATTTGCACTTGTTGAGTCAATGAACTGCTGCCACAGTAACAGTAATAGTTGTTGTTAAAGGTGAATTCCCTAAAATTAGTATCACATTAAATCTTAACAAGATGAGAGCATAGATTGTTTACAAGACACTACATTAAGTCCACCTGTGTAATTCACATGAACATTAAGTTTCCCAGAATCGTTAACAAAGAGAAAAACATAAGGAGAGGGTAGACAAGCTAAAATAGAGTAAATAGAATCATTTTTTGGTCAGAGTTCACGCTGCAGCAGCTGTCAGTCCCGCCGGGATCTCGATGCTTATCTTGCCTCTCCTGCCTGCAGTCAAGCGAGCGAGCGCTGCACTGGGCCCCAGCAGCCAGGCTGGCCCCACCCACGGTTCCCGGCGCGTGGCTTTTCCGGAGGCGGCAGGTAGAGGAGTGCCCTTCCTCTTCTGTGATCAAAGCAGGGGGGCACATATATACCTATGGCTGGTTCATGTTGATGCATGGCAAAAACAATCACAATATTGCCAAGTATCCTCCAATTAAAATAAATAAATTATTTAAAAAAAAAACCCAGAATAGTGAAGAACTTGGGAAATAAAACAAAAAGTGAGCAGTAGCCCAATCCCTGGAAATCTCTGCCCCCTCCCCAGAACAATTGGAATAATCTTCCTCTCATTAGCCTGTGGTTTAGCCTGTGAAACCACCCAGCCCTTGAAAGCTTACCACACAACATCTCAAGGCCATACTCACCCTCTGACACAGCCCACACTCTGTCTGTGGAGTGTGTTTCTCTGAATAAATCCACTTCTTATCTATCATTTTGTCGATGAGACATCAAGGACCTGAGCTTCATTAGGTCCTGAAACCAGGTCTGTGATCTTAGTTGGAAGACTGTGGGTTTTGGCCAAGTTCAAGTCCCTATCTGAGGTAAATGGTTTCAACGTTAAACTGTACTTGGTTTTCTCCTGTTATTCTGTCTCTCTTAGACCAGCCAGAACCCAGCCAGCTCCTTCCTAGAGATGGCATCCCAGCATGTAAACACTTCTGAAGTGCCAAACAAAGAGACAATTCGTTAACACAACTTTGTGAATCAGCTATACTCTGGCATAAAATTTAAGATTTGTTTAAAGAGGCAATTTGATCATTTCAAATTTTACTATCAAAACTCATACTTGTACAGTTTGTATCAGTACTATGCTAACATTATTATAGTGTTAATTCAATTTCAAAGAAAAATGAACACTTCAGATCTCTAAGATCTCAGGAAATAAGTTGGTTTTTTTTTAAGTTTTCAGCCTTGCTGTGAGGCCCACGGGATCTTAATTCCCTAACCACGGATTAAACACACAGTCCCTGAATTGAAAGTGTGGAGTCTTAACCAATAGACCACCAGGGAAGTCCAACACATTTTAATTTTATGAAATTATGTTTTATAATTTATATTTGCATCTTTGTAGTGAGAAGTATACTTTTAAAAGTATATCATGTTATAAATTTATGGCAGGAGGGGACTGAAAATACAAATAGAAAGAGGAAACATGCAAACTGTCTAATAAAGAAGAGTTTGTTCTTATATTTTTAAATTCATCCTAGTATCAAATCCTGGCGGTATTAATATTTCCTGGGTTATAGTTAAACTAATGATGTAGCCCTTTTATTTTAACACATCACTATTTACAATATGCCAACCCCTGCAACAATTACATAACGGTGAAAGTGTTAGATGACCTCTTGAAAACAGGCGAGGGTCACATCGCTTTCCAGAAATTCTCCCAGAGGCGCTCAAACAGGAAGGCTCCGGGTTCGCTTCGCTGGAGGGAAAAAGACGCTCGCGGTTAACGGCCAGCTTCGGCTGGGTTCGCCTCTGGCGCCCTCTGCTGGCCACTGCAGTCCTGCTTCCTCCTTGCTTGGTTCCCAGCTATGGTCGGAACCCCCACCTGGGGGCCAGTTGGGAGGCCCAGGTGGGGGACCTTGGTAGGGTTTTGCAGGGCCCTGTCCCGGCACATCGGAGAAGGCAATGGCACCCCACTCCAGCACTCTTGCCTGGAAAATCCCACGGATGGAGGAGCCTGGTGGGCCGCAGTCCATGGGGTCGCTAAGAGCCGGACACGACTGAGCGACTTCACTTTCACTTTTCACTTTTCACTTTCATGCATTGGAGAAGGAAATGGCAACCCACTCCAGTATTTTTGCCTGGAGAATCCCAAGGACGGGGGACCCTAGTGGGCTGCCGTCTATGGGGTCGCACAGAGTCAGACACGACTGAAGCGACTTAGCAGCAGCAGCAGTCCCAGCACATAGCGCACAGAGTGTCTGGGTCAGAGGGGAGGCAGGACACGCTGTGGTTCCGCTGATGCAATCCTCTCTTTACTGAGAAGGGGGTTTGGCCTTGGAAATAGCAATAACCTTAGAAAAGTCATTCTGATCACAGCAGGAGGGTCTATAGTATCTGAAGCCCCCTGCGTAAATCCACCCCCTCAGTTCTCTCATTTGTCCTCTGAGCCAGGAACCCTGGTAGCTCCCACTTTACAGACAAAGACATCAGGCACTGAGTGTGTGTCTTAGTTGCTTAGTCGTGTCCAACTCTTTGTGACCCCATGGCCTGTGGCCTGCCAGGCTCCTCTGCCCATGGAATTCTCCAAGCAAGAATACTGGATTGGGTAGCTGTTTCCTCCCCCAAGGGATCTTCCCAACCCAGGGATTGAACCCGAGTCTCATGTCTTCTGCATTGCAGGCAGATTCTTTACTGCCTGCTCCAGGTACTGAGAGGTGACAGTAATTGTCCAGATCATACTGAGGCAGGGCCGGGCTCCAGACGGGCACACTGGATTCCAGATTCTTCCCTGTTGATGAAAAGTGAGGCAAATATCTCACCACCCTAGAGAAGCAATGCTGACGATCTGGTGTGTTCTTCTCCAGCCTTGTGGAGCAGGGTGTGTTTTATACAAATGAGATCTCCTTCTGCCGTCTGCTCAGGACACTTGAAGGTACGTCCAGGTTTCCCTCGGCTGCTTTCATCTCCCTTCGCCGCCACTGTCAGTTCAGTGCGTCCCCTGGAGAACGTATGTTCCCTGGAGCACAGAGTCAGCAGACCTCACACTGTTTATTTCAGCTTTCTAGAGTCGCCTCCACAAACGGCAGCTCTAGTGAGCCAGGTCCCAGGGACCCCTCTGTCCTGGTCATGTCCCCCAGTACTAAGGTCACCCCTTGAGCCAGGCTGCCCCCTATAAGGTAGGGAGTGGCACTGACACCTGAAGATTGGGGTAACGAGTTTCAAGTTCAAGTGGGCATGGGGAGGAAAGGGGAAGCAGGTCGAAGACCTTGATTTGTGCTGCTGAGACCTTGCGAGGCCTTCCCGGAACAGATCCCCTCCCCCTCTTCCGTAGCTCCTCTGTGAAGTTCCCAGATTACAGCATCTCAGGAATACTTCCTGAGTTTGCAGATATTAAAAACCACCACCAAATGGAAGAAACTCACACATGATTAATTGCCCCAGACCTACAGGGCCTAAGGACTGATACTGTGAAGCCCTGTGATCTCACCTTGTGACCTCACCATCAACCAATCAGAGAATTGCAAACGAACTGACCACAGACCCTGGGAATGCCCTCCTCCCCTGGCTTTTCAAAATGCTTTGCTGGGACTTCCCTGGTGGTCCAGTGGCTAAGACTCCACGCTCCTAATACAGGGGGCCTTGGTTCATTTCCTGGTCAGGGAACTGGATCCCCCATGCTGCAACTGCAACTTAAGATCACGCATACCACAGAGAAGATTCTGCAGGTCCTGCATGCTGCCACTAAGACATGGTACTGCTAAATAAATATTTTTTTAAGATGTTTGCCGAAACCCTTCAGGGAGTTCGGCCTTTGAGGACGACACAAGCCACCCATCCCCTTGCTCAATTCTGCAATAAACCTTTCTCTGCTCCAAATGCCTACATTTTAGTTTGTTTGGCCTCGGGCACACAAACTCAACAACTTGTGCTCAGCCTACTTACTAGGGGGCAGGTTCTGATGCCCCAAACCATTGCCTCTCCTGCCAGGGATGCCAGGCTGCATCCAGAGTCCTCCGGAGAGTGCCAGTCTCCTGAGTCCAGCAGCAGCGGCCTCGAGGGACTCATCCTCCCCAGGAGCCCCAGCCCTGGAGTCCTGAACAGCACAGTCGCCTGAGGCTGGGAGGGATGGGGTGCCTTGTCTGCCCTGGGTGTGCAGACCTGAGGGAAGGTGTGGGTCCCAGCACTTGGGGACAGAGAGGGCCTGTGGCAGGGTCACTCCACAGGAACTGTAAGACCTCACGGCCTTTTCTCGGGAAGCGTCGCCACAAAGACCACAGTGACTCGAATTCGATGCAATCAGCAGGAGGATTTATTTAGCCAGCGCGCTGGGGGTTCGAGCTCCCGTTTCCAGGAGTGAACCCGGAACACTCACCGAAAGGGATTTTTATACAGAAAGATCAAAGACAACTGGGAATGAGATCGGAATGTAGGGAACAATGTGATAAGGGGGTCTTAGGATGAAGTGGAGACATTTGATTGGTGGGGATGATTTACAGGTAATTAAGTTGAAACGGTTGGCTGATCACCCTGCGGCATTTGGTACGGGGAAATGCATTTTTGAGGAAAGGTCAGTTACACAGTGGAAACTAAGTCACAAGTTATCAGTTAAGAATAGGGAGCAGTCAGGAGGCTCTGAGTCATCAAGATAAGGGGGAAAGCTATGCGGTGCATTCTGCCTTCCAGGTTTAACTCTTAACCTAGGAGTTTTCCAGTGCCCTTTTCAGAAAGCACTAAATGAAGTTACATTTTTACAGAAAGACGAATACAATGATTTACAACAAAGAGAAATTCATTATCCCAAAAGCCTTGTTTTGCTAACATCAAAACTACTATAATTCCTCAATCTAAAAGTTCTTCAGAACCATGGACGTTTGTCCAGGCCAAGGTTTCCAGGGACCGTGCAGGGAGACAGCTGGGGAATAAACACCCTCTGAGAGACTGAATATACACATGGATGATAGCCAAACCAGTATAAAAATAGAGCCCAACTCACAGTGGGAAGCAGCACGCCCAGGAAACCAACCCCTTATCGACAGTGACCAGCCCAGGAAGACAGCCTGTCATCGCCTATAAAAACCTGGAAGCTAAACAACCCCTGTTACAGTAGATTTCAAACACCCCATCTCTGATCAGTAACTGGCAGCTTTTCCAACTTTTGTCCTTGTTGCCAACTCAGGACAAGCCAGTGGTTACCACTCTCCCAGAGTTGGTGTGTCTCCCACCCACAGTCCTACATGTTAACATGCAGAGTATGTTGAAAGGTTGTTGTTGAATCACGACGCCGGGATTCTTGGCCCCCAGAGGAGAAGAATTCAATCCGGGGCCAGAGACGAGGCTGGATCGCTCAGAGCTTTTGTGTAACAAAATTTTATTAAAGTATAAAGGAGATAGAGAAAGCTTCTGACACAGGCATCAGAAGGGGGTAGAAAGAGTACCCGCTTGTTAGTTTTAGCAATGAGTTTATATATTCTCCAACTAATCCAAAGAAGGTCTGGAGGTTGTAAAGACCTCACCAGAACTACTCCCATAATTTACATTTTAAGATAACAGAATTAGCCAGAAGGTTTAATCCAGAGACTGCCTTCAGGCAGAATACATTGTTGTTATATAATCCTAAGGAATGTAGAGAAATAAGTTTGTCCTTTCTTCCTCCTTGAGAATTCCAGACCCCTCTCTCCTTGGGGACCCCTAGACTTATCAACCTGCCTAGGAAATGACTCTCTCAATGTGTTTACATATTTTGTGTGTTTAAAGTTTTTGCGCAATTTGCTCTATTTTACCAGAGAGAAAAATTTTTTTCTTTTACTTAGTAATTCATTTTCTGATGTTGTTTTTCATTTATGAAAATTTTTAAACAAAATAAATACAATATTGCTGCATATATTTGATTTTCTATTAAAATTTAGAAGGTCATGTTAAGTATATTGAAGTTAATTAAAATCTATTACTTCTTTGTTTCATGTACTCAAACTGTACAGTAAAAACATACATAAATTTCACTGACAATATGCAAGAAGAGTTATTCAAAGTGGTATAAAAAGCCATTTTTGAGAATCACTTTCATGACCATGTTTTCTGGTCATGTCCATAGATTATTAGCTCCTGTGACCAGGTCATTCTGTGTCTGTCTTTCCATGTTCCTTTCTTTTCTGGTCATGAGGGTAAGGGAAACTGAACAGCTGTAGGTGAAGTGTGGATCCTGTGGGTTTTGTTATTCGCGAAAGTAAGGGGTACTCCCTTTGGATCTAATCTCTCAATTCTTCCAACCAGGTGCACAAAAGGCACGGGGAAATCTCCTCAGTACTCCCTTGGTCCCTCACCGTCTCCTGCGAAGAACCCTTGACATGTTTTTCCTTTCCACGTGTGATGTCTGGGCTTGTACAGATGTGCTCCTGGTGGCCTGCAAGACTACCAGCCTTGTGCTTGCCTAGTTTCAAGGCGGAAAAGAGAGCCAGAGTCAGCAACAGAGACATGGATGATTGAACATGGAGGAACGTACGCCTCTGAAGAAAGTCCTGGAGCTACAACCCACCGTGTGCAGTGGACAGAGAAGTGGACAGAACAGCTGCCTTCTCTCTGGGAAGGGGAGACTGCAGTTATAGGGGAAACTGACCTCAGTTGGGCTCGTGAGTTACCAGGGAGACCAGCAGAGGGCAGCCCCTCATTGCCCCTGTGATAAACTGGGTCCTGGGGCCACTAGGCAGGAAGGTCAGTCCTGAGCGCAGGGTGTAGCGGGCCCTGGTCCAGCAGCGGATGGACGGAGAGTAAGAGAGCCACCCTGAGCTGCCTGAGCCTACAGCTCCCCAGGCCCTGCAGCTCTCCAACCGTCTGCAGGCACAGATCTAATCCTGGGGATATTTTTTGTTCATTTGAGATTTGAAACACTGGCTCTTTACGGCTGGCTCTTCCGCCCACTCCAGGGCAGGGCCACTCCTGGTCTCCCTCAGGATAGCGCTCGCCACCCGCTAGCGGGTCCTAGCACCTGCGTGGAAGCCGGGCTCCACCTGGCCGGGCATCTCCGGGCATCGGAGCTGCGCAGAGCTCGGCCGTCAGTCCCCAGGTCCTGGGCGGGGGGATTGGGAGGGGGGCGTGGCGGGGAGCACGAGCAGCCCCCGCCGCGGGTTCCAAGGCCACCAGACCTGCTGACTGGACCTTCCAGCCGAGCCCGCCGAGGGGTCAGACACCTGCGGAGTCCGCGGGGACACCTCCCGCCTGGAGACCCTTGGGGTAGCGGGGTTGGGGAGGGGAGACGTGAGTCGGGCGGGAGGGGCTGACTTCGAGAAGGGGTGACTCAGGAGGCCCGGCGCGCATCCCACGGCGGGTCCTGGCAGGGACCGTGAGCATCAGCTCTGTCTTCGCGACGAGAGGAAAAAGGGCCGACGAGCCATCAGGCGGGCAGGTCACATCTCTTGTGATGGGACTCGATTCCACTCCTTCTGCTGCCCCTGTACTTTGGCAGGAAAAAAGCCGACCTGACCCCGACGTGACTTGAACACGCAACCTTCTGATCTGGAGTCAGACGCGCTACCATTGCGCCACGAGGTCACAGAAAGCTCTCTCTGCCTGGGAGCTAAAGGCCTCGCTGAGGCTGCGCCGCCGCGCGGCAGAAAGCTTGCGCTTTGTTCCTTCCGCCCCCACTCGGGGGGCGGAGCCGAGTCCATGCGCATGCGCGTCCCGGGGAAGCGGTGCTTCGAGCGAGTGCCGGGCGGAGCGGATTTCTGGAAGGCGGGGCTCCTTTCAGAGACCCTCCGCCCCCACCTCCAAGACAAGGAAAGAAAGCGGGTGGGTAGCCTGAAGGGGTAGCCTGGTGGGCTGCCGTCTATGGGGTCGCACAGAGTCGGACACGACTGAAGCGACTTAGCAGCAGCAGCAGCAGCAGCAGCAGCCTGAAGAGTCAGAACTTGATAAACGAACTTGAAAAACGCAACAACTTTACTATTATTTTTTACTTTGTAAGTTAGTTCATTGCATTTGTCAATTTTTAATTGAAGTACAATTGGTTTTAGAGTTTTCCTGGTGGCTTAGCGGTCAAGAACCCGCTTCCCAACGCAGGAGACCGAGGTTCGATCCCTGGGTGGGGAAAATCCCCTGGGGAAGGACCGGACAACCTGCTCCAGTATTCTTGCCTGGGAAATCTCATGGCCAGAGGAGCCTGGCAGGATACAAGTCCATGGGGTCACAAGTCATGGGGTCACATGGGGACACGACTTAACAGTTAAACAACAACATAGTTGATATATAATTATTGTTTCTAAACCATAGAAGTAAACTTTGTCTTTGAGGAAAATCAGAACAGTGCCTGGAAGAAAATTGGAATCTCTGACCATCCACCACCCAGAGGTATTGATTGGGGGTTTTTTTGCAGATTTTTATCAGCTACCTCTACTTCCCAAATCCGTTATTGAACTTTCAAGTAATGAGTCGTGAGTCGTGAGTCGTATACACCCAGAAGGGCTTCTCTGCTGGCTGGGTGGGTAAAGAATCCGCCTGCAATGCGAGAGACACAGGTTCAATCCCTGGGTCAGTGAAGATCCCTCGGAGAAGGAAATGGCAACCCACTCCAGTATTCTCGCCTGAAAAAATCCCTTGGACAGAGGAGCCTGATAGGCTACAGTCCAAAGGGTCGCAAAAAGTCCGACAAGACTGAGCAACTAACACGCACCCGGAAAAGCAACAGTGAATTTTCACAAAGTGATAATACTCGTGTATCTGGCTCCCAGACCAAGAAAGACCTCTTCCAGTACATTTTTGAGATGAGATTATACTGTACATAACGGGTTTTTTTTTTTAATATTCTCAAAAAAAAAACATTCTCACTTGTCACTATATTGTCCCCATATGTTAGTTAATACATTTCCTAGCATAATTTTAGGGCAGGCTTCCCAGGTAGCACTAATGGTAAAGAATCCTCTGCCAGTTCAGGTGATGCCAGAAATGCGGGTTCAATCCCTGGGTCAGGAAGATCCTCTGCAAGAGGAAATGGCTACCCACTCCAATATTCTTGCCTGGAGAATCGGATCGACAGAGGATCCTGGCAGGCTACAGCCCATAGGGTTGCACAAAGTAGAGCATGACTGAAGCGACTTAGCACACGATGTATCTGTAATTTTAAAGGGCTCATTGATCACTTCATGGGAATCCTGAGTCCCTGCTTTTGAACAGTACTCTTTCCTTTTTATTGGATAAGAAAGGCAAAACTATTTAATAAATGAGTAAATATGCTCCTAAGTTAAAAAGGTAGAAGAAAGAGCTCTCCTGGCCTGATTAAGAACAAGAGGCATCAGTTAATTCAATAACTAGGACATCCGAAGGTCCTGGCATTCTTTAGAGAGGAGAGAGGGCAGCCTCTGTGGGAAGAAGGAAAACTGTATCTGGTGCTCATGGGTGAAGCTGGGGGTGGGGGTGGGAGGGCAGTGTGGGTTGGAGGGAGCAGGTGAGACCACCAGAGCTTCTACTTGTCAGTGGAAAGGGATTGCGGCAGTCTCTGTGGCCACGTATGACATTGGAAGCATCTGAGGTGGACCCAAGGGCATCAGGGCATCAGAGACTGGAGGCTCCGTCCCCGATCTTCCAGGAAAAGGGCCTGCCAGCCCACAGCACCATTGCTGGTTTTGTGTCCAGATGCCAGGGAGCCAGAGCCCAAGTCACCTCCTTAATAAATTTTGACGGCCCAGGGGTGAAGTGTACCCTGCTGGGGGTGGTGGGGGAATGGGGAGCCGAGAGAAGGGAGGGAGTGAACGAGATCTGGTCGCAGCTTCGGGCTGGTCACTCCCTCGCGTCCCTCCTCCCCTCAAACCTCCAGCCCTGGCCGCACAGCAAGGTCACTGTGAGGAGGAGCCACTGCCTTTCTCACGGATGTCGAGGGCCCAGAATTTCCTGGAAAGAATGCCTCAACACAAAGAAAGGTCAGAGACATTCTTGAAACCCGGCTCAGAGTTCTGGACACTCAGGCCCGGGCTCCTCCTGGGATGTGGACGCAAACCCGAAGTGTGATTGCTCTGTGCGTGCGCCCCTACAGGCCAGTGCGGTGATGCACTCGGATGGAAGGATGGCAGAGGTTTGTGCGGATGGCATCGGGGGCCCTTTTAAAAGTGAGCGCCGTCCCCGCCAGGGCAGACCAGAGCGAAGGAGAGAGGCAGGCGTGCAGTTGTGCAGCATCAGTCAGGTCCTCCTTTACCTTCGGCCCCGCCTCGGGGTTATCGGACCCATGCCCGCTGCAATGGAAGCACGGAGCCTTAACCACTGGCGGGCTAGGGAAATCCTCCAGAGTCAACTCCTCTTAAAACTTTGCTTGTTTGTTCATCATGGATTTTTGCATCTATTTGTATTTTTTGACCACGCCTGAGGCATGGGGGATCTTAATTCCCCCACTAGGGATTGAACTCACAGCCCATGCTGTGGAGGCTGAGAGGCTTAGTCCCTGGACCCCCAGGGAAGTCCAACAATTTTTATTTTTCAAAAGGCTGCATTTTAAAAATGTATCTTATTTTAAAATATTTTTTAAACATAAAAATTTAACTGTGGAGATAAGCACCCACCCCTCGGAGAATGCCTCACTTGTCTCATCCTAGTTCCAGCCCTGCTGTTCACCAAAATTCTGCTGATGCCCAGAAATCAAAAAGAACTGCTTCCTTATTTTAGGACTAAACTCTATTATGCAAAAAGAGAGAGAGAGAGAGAGAGAGAGAACAACAACAAAAAAACCTCCTGCAAAATATAGAAATTTTCAAAATGACAAAACAGTCAATGTCCAATAAAATACAAAGAAAAAAAAGGGATAACTGCCATCAATGATAAAGGTATGTGGGGAAATAGATATTCTCACTCAGGACTGGAAAAGAACATGAACTAGCTGTTTGGATTGTAATGTGGCACATGTTTTAAAAATGCTTCTGTCCAAACATCTGCTCTTCTAGAGAATAGGTACTAAAGAACCCAGTTAAGGATGGATGCAAAGATGTACTGTCCAGATTGTTTTCATCAGAGCTGTGTTGGTGACAGTGAAACCCAAGATCCACAGCTCAGTCTAATTTCCAAGGGAGTGAGCACAGGGGCTGGCCTTGGCAAGTGCTTGTGTTTATGAGCTCCCTGAATAAAGAGATGTTGTATTGAGACTCCAGGGGTAACTGTTATGGAGGAAGAATGCAGGGATGGGACATTTCATTGTTCATTGCAAGGACTTCCTGGCAACCCAGTGGTTAAACTTTACCTTCTAATGCAGCATGTTGTTCCGCCAAAAGTTTTAACTTTCATCTCAGGTTCAAAGGATTTGTTAACAAAATTAATCACTTGTTGCAAACAAATGAACAATACCAGTATTTATTAGAGAATTATCTAGCTTACTTTCAATATATTAACATTAAAAGAGAAATAGAAACAGCAGAGAATACATCATCAAATTGGGTTGCAACCAACATCCAGACTTAACAGTACTGGGAAATCCCATGTCACAGCAAGTCCCGAGTCTGAACTGGGAAAATGTCCCAGGCAGTGAGCCCACTTTGGGGGTGAGACTTCAAAACTTCAGTTCTGAGATTCTCGCTTAAAATCCCAGGCCACAGACCAATATAGCCATCAATCTGTGAGCAAACTTCAGCTCTGGTTTCATGTTAATGCTGTCTGTTTTATCTTATGAGCATTGATAATCTCCAGGCCCAGGAGACTGTTTGGATCTCCAGGGCTCAGGAGAATTCCAAGACTCACTCCCTATCTTATCTATGATGCCGCCCAGCTGGCTGGTAAAAGTCGGTGCAAGTGCAGGCAGGCACGTAGCCAGGGTGGCATCCAGGCAGATTAGGGACAAGTCAGAGGCCTGCTCTGCTTTCTTTGTCTCTGAAATCTGAACAAGACTTCAGTCTTAATTCCCCTAACAGTGGTGCAGGTTCGATCCCTGTTCCAGGAGCTAAGATCCCACATGCCTTGCAGACAAAAAACCAAAACATAAAACAACAGAAGCAATGTTGTAACAAATTCGAGAAAGGCTTTAACAATGGTCAAAACAAACAAACAAACAAACAACTTAAAACATTTTTTCATTAGAAATATTAGAAACCAATGTTGGGTAATCTGGAGGCCCAGGCCAAGGACAGGACTCCACCAAGCTGTGGCCTCCTGATTAATTGAGAAGAAAAGCCACTACATCCCATGATGGGAGAGGGATACCTCTGGTCATGGCACAGAGGTAAAAAAAAAAAAAAAGTTTTAAAAATGCAGATTTGGGGATAATGGAAGAAGTTGTCACATACTGAGGTATAAGAAAGTCATTCTGGTTTATACAGGAGTTAACTTGAATTTGATGCTAACCAGAACAGCCTGTTTATGGCCTATCAAATGTACATTCTACATCTGCTTTGATCATTAACGGGTTCACAGACCAGAAGCAAAGAATGTCCATGTTAAAGATATATAAATATTAAAAGACTCCCTGCCTGGGACACCAGTGTTGGTTTCTCCTTCCGTGGTAAGACTCCCTTCCCAGGCACCAAGGCCGTTCTGATTCGCTGTATATTGGCTCATCTGTTTTTTGAAACCCTGAAGGAATGTACCCCAGACTTGTTTGATGTCCTTTGTTCTGACAAGATATAAAACTGAGCTGAAAACCATGCTTCTCTGAAGCACTCCTCAGAGGCTGTCTCCCAGGCTACAATCCTGTTTGACTCAAATAAAACGCTTGTCATTCCTGTTATACTCTGGTTATTATTTGTTTTGACAGGGAGTCTTGAATTTCAGGCATTTCTATTTTCATGACGATTTTGTATTATGCCAGGTTTTCCTTCTTTGCTCTGTGCCTTGAAAACCTTGATTAGGAAAAAAAGCCCTCCCTCAACACAGGAAAATTCAAGAGGATTATAGTTGAAACCAGTCTGCACCTCCCTGCCTGCCTTTTCCTTTTAAAGCTTCTGTGACTCTCTTAGGTTTTGGTTTTGCTGAGTATGTGGTTCGGTATAAAGCCAAGTAAGTCTGGCTGATCTATCAGGGCTCGAATGTATTCACTGATCTAATGAGAAGGTTGCCATGCTTGTTTGAGGTCAGGGGAGACTGGGGCAGTGTGGATGTCCTTTACCTTGGAGACGGAGAGCTGAAAGCAGAAAGTCCCGTCTATGGGTCATCAGCTCTGGGTGCAGCTAGGGAAGATGAGGGTCCTGTCCAGTAACTCCATGTGACAATAAGTGTGACTTTCTAAACTTTGCCCCATGTGACAGTGTTGACTGTACTTGTTTCTGGAGATGTTCTTCAGCCTGGAGATCTATTTTTTTTTTTTTTAATTTATTTGGTCTTAGTGATGGCACTTGGGATCATCAATCTTCTATTACTATTTTAAAAACTTTTTAAAGTAATTTATTTTTGTTTGTGCTGGGTCTTCATTGCTGCCTGGACTTTTCTCTAGTTGTGGTGTATCGGCTTCTCACTGTGGGGGTTTCCCTCGTCGTGGAGTACAGGCTCTAGGGCAGGTGGGCTCAGTAGTTATGGATCCCGGGCCAGGAATTGAACCTGTGTCTCCTGCATTGGCAGGTGGATTCTTTGCCACTGAGCCACCAGGGAAGCCCTTCTTTTCCTTTTTAAAAATATATTTATTTGGCTGCATCGGTCTTGGTTGTGGAATGTGGGATCTAGTTCCCCAACCAGGGATCAAACACAGGGCCCCCAGCATTGGGAGGGCAGTGTCTTTGCCACTGGATTACCAGGGAAGTCCCCAGCCTAGAGAGAGCCTTGGCATTTTACTAAATCAAAGACCCTCCTGCTGTCACTCACCAGATGCAGCTGGTGGCAACTGGGTGCTGCACACACAGAGAGGCCTTGATGACAGATAGGGCCCTGAAATTCCATCAACAGTCAAATGGAGACAGTGCCATCCCCTGGGAACTAAAACCCCTGTCTTCCAACATGAAAGAATGATAAAAGGAGGAGCCTGTCCCTATTCATCAGGATTTAAATATGGGTTTAAACTTAGACAAGGAACATTACTGTGGAAGGTTTCCTCTACCAAGGAGGTGGCAAGCATACCAGTCCTGTCTTTGCCACCTACTATCTGTGTGACACCAGACAAATCACCCAACTTTTCTTTGCCATGGACTCCTCAATTCTAAGAACTTCCCAGATGGCTTAGTGGTAAAGAACCTGCCTACCAATGCAGGAAACACAGGAGATGCAGGTTCCATCCCTGGGTCTGGAAGATTCCCTGGAGGAGGAAATGGCAACCCACTCCCAGTATTCTTGCCTGGAAAATCCCATGGACAGAGGAGCTTGGTGGGCTACAGTCCATGTGTTGCAACATGCCTCAATCTAAACTGTGATATAACCGGAGTAAAAGGATTATAAGCCAAATAATGCTTTGAAAATGAGCTCCAAAGAGCACAATATGTTTCTAAAAATATTTTTTTTAGTTGCAGCAGGGAGATATCTAGTTTCCTGACCAGAGATCGAATCTGTTCATCTCACCCCCTGTATTGGGAGCTCAGAGTTAACCTACAGGACCACCAGGACATCCCTGTTTCCTGATTCTTATCGTCTATTAAGCTTCTATGGGCATGTCAGAGTTCATGACCATGGGGCTGTCAGGACTGCCCAGGGCTGTGGGGTGAGATGTGATCTAACCTAATGCTGGGCTCTCTCCAAGCACAAGCAGTAAGCAAGCCTGCTGTAAGTACTTACTCAGAGTCATGTAAGCTGGAAGATGGCTACCTCCACAGCCCCTTTTCCACCTTACATTCTTGTGTTATTTCTCTCCCTCTCAAAAATGTATTGTTCTTCTCTGATTAGGGATTAATGGAGTCCAACCAAATCACCCTATTTGGGTCCCCAGGATAGCCAGTGTGACCTTGTATTATTTGACGGATATGTAAATCGGGGAATCATTATCACAAAATGATTCATAAACCTACTCTGAGTCATCTGGAAACAGATCTTTGCAATTTTATCACTCTTATGAGGACCTACCACATCCCTGGCACCGGGGTACACATTTTACTCTTTGGCTGCATTGGGTCTTTATTTTGGCTGCTAGGCTCCTCTGGCTGTGGAGCATGGGCTTAGCTGCCCTGTGGCAATATGGGATCTTAGTTTGGGGACCAGAGATTTAACCCTCATCTCCTGCATTTCAAGGGCGAGATCTTAACCCCTGGAGCACCAGGGAGGTCCCAGTAGGTATTTTATATGTTACCTCATTTAGTCTTCACAACCTGAATTCTTCATGGAACTCTGCCTTTTCCTATGGTTGTATGGTCTGTCGGTCCCCATAAATGGCTGCTCTCTTGCTCTTGGTACATCCCATGCCCCACTGGTCCTCCCTCACCCTTATGCTATGCAAAAGATTGCTTCTCGTCTTTTTTTTTTTTTAACTGTTTATTTATTTAGCTGCTTCAGGTCTTAGTTGCAGCATACAGGCTCTTCATTTCACACAGGGGCTCTAGCTCTGGCTCATGGGCTTAGTTGCTTTGTGGCCTGTGGGCTCTTAGGTCCCTAACCACAGATAGCACCCAAGTCCCCTGCATTCTTAACAACTGGACTACCAGGGAAGTCCCTGCATCCCCGTCTTAATCTGCAGGTTTAATCAGGAATCGCCAGCATGATCAGGCTGTGTGTGTGTTAGTCTCTCAGTCGTGTCCGACTCTTTGCGACCCCGTGGACTGTAGCTTGCCAGGTTCTGCTGTCCATGGGATTCTCCAGGCAAGAATACTGGAGTGGGTTGCCATTGCCTTCTCCAGTGATCAGCCTGACCCCCAGCTAAAATTTGTTCCAGCCCAAGGACCAGAATGGCTCCAGTATGTTTGGTCATCATCAGGAGACATCAGCCTTCATGACTGTTGCTAACCCAGAGCTGTGTGGGAGTCCCCCTGTTGATCAAGGGGGCTTCTAACATCATGCTCGCTATAACTAAGAGCAGCCCCCTGCAGTGAAGACTGCTGCCACGTCCTGCTTGCCCTTCCCTGAACTCAGTGGGGTGTTGCCCCAGGACCTTTGCCTCTGACCTGTTAAGGTGCCCATCCAAAAAACACTGATGCCTCTGTCTGTCACTGTCTACAGGCTCTTTCTTCCATCTCACTGCTGGGCAGTTACAAGTACTGCAGGACTGAAGGATACAGGTTAGCAGCAGTCTTCCTGCATTCTTTCTCATGTGAAATAACTCCCCTGGAAGCGCCTTGTGCTATTTTTTAACTTTCCCAGAAAGATTTTTCTGCTTTGGGCTTCCATTCATATTGTCACAGTATAAGGACTTTGCCATTTTTACAGAGATATTTTTGAATGTTTAATCTGTTGTTCAGTCTATCTATAGCTTCTCTATCTGAAGGGAAGTGTTCCTAAGAATAAAACAAGAATAACTGTAGGCTCCCAAAATGCTTCCAAAAATTCCAGCCAGGACTAAGGGCCTCAACCTACTTCAGAAAAAACACCAGTAACCCAACCCCAGGGTTCCTCGCAAAAGAACTGCACTCTCCACACCTTTGGGAGCTGACAGTTCTAAACTCTATATTTTAAAATATTTATTTTTGGTGGCATCCGGTCTTAGTAGTGGCACTTCGGCTTCTCCCCACTATGGGGCATATGCCCAGGAGTTGCAGCCCACAGGGTTAGCTGCACCACAGTACGGGGTATCTAGTTCCCCTAGTTCCCGGGGTAGGGGTAGGGGTTAGGGTTAGGGATGGAAAACGCACCCCCTGCACTGGAAAGTGGATTTTTAACCACTGGACCACCCAGTTTCTACACTCTTAACTCAGTCTCTTTATGGGTGTTTCCAGAGGCTCAAGGCGCTCCAGGCTCAATTTGTCCCCAGGCTATAGCGCCGTCCCGCGGGCCATCAGTGTCCTCTTTATGCCTACGCCGCCCGGCCCAGCTGAGCCGAGGGCAACTCTCTTCTAGACCGCGCCCCCCGTCCCGCTCCCCGGGAGGGCGGTGGCAGAAGGTGCCGAGGCGCAGGTGGATCCGCAGGACTCGCATGCCACGCCCAGGCCTGGCAGGCGGTGGGAGGTGGGCGAGGCCGAGCCCCGCCCCCCTCCTCCTCCCCGCAAGACCCTCGACTGCAAGGAGGACGCACGCCCTTGACGAGCTCGGCCTCTAGCGCCAGCCGCACCTGCCGGCAGCCAATCCCGCGCCGGCTCCCCAAAAGCCTCGACGGGCGCGGTGACGTCATGCGCCCATGTGACCACCCCGGAAGTCCGCCAACCTTCCCTGCCCCCTCCCGGCTCCATCCCCAGGAGTTGGCTTGTGTCCTCTACGGCGGTGTCTCCAGTTTATTGTTCATTTCATCGTAGACCGTATCGAGGCCAGTTGCCCGACGACACAGATGAGCTGGCATAGGAGGAAAGCTCGGAGGGGAATCTGAGGGCACAGAAAATGAGGCGCTGTGCGTCCAGGTCAGGTCTAATTGGCTGCGAGTGTGGATTCTGGGAGTCTGCTCCTCACAGCTCCCAGAGAAGAGTGAACACCGTACCAGCGAGTAATTAAGACTGGATGGGAATTGCAAATGTTGTCCCTGAGGACCCTAACTTTCTCTGTGTTCCCAACGGGAAGTCCACGAAGGGGTCTGAGTAGTGAGCTGGGAGAGATGCTAGTCACAGCAAGGTTTCCTGACGCGCCAGGACTGACCTGTTGCTCCTTCCCTCCACAGTCCATCTGAAGTCACTGAGCTGGAGGACGGCTACTGCCCACATTCTGAGAGTGTAATCGAATGGCTTTGGAGCTGGGCTGCCTGGGTGGAGTCCCCACCTGTCACTGGCCTTCGCGTGGGTCTAGGGTGTGTCTTAAACTCCCTCACTGTCACCTCTAGGTATAAAGAGGACCGACAGTGGGAGCCTCACTCAGGGCTACTGTGAGGTTAGCATAGGAACCAATAAAGTACTCTGAACATACCTGTGCTCTGTCAGTTTTTTCATGATTTACTACAATTCTTTTTTTATTATTTGTTGGCCACACTGCGAGGTAGGTGGGATCTTAGTTCCCTGACCAGGAATTGAACCCGTGACCCCTGCAGTGGAAGCAGTCTTAGGGAACCACCAGAAAAGACTCTATTCAGAGATTCTTGAGTCAGGCAGCATTTCATCCAGCACGTGAGATTCAAGGAGCTGTACAGAATGAAGGCTTTTACAGGCAAAAGGGGACTAGGGAAAAAAAGCAGTTTCTAACAGAGTGGATTGCTTTAGGCAGGGTCACCTTCCTTTGAGGGGAGAGGGGGTTCCATCATGTAGATACCTAATTCCAGTTGACTGGTTAAAGTTCACATTCCTGGGAGACACTGTGAGTGCAGTTATGCTAGATAGTAAGTATTCGTTTACAGGTGACTCCATCTTGGGACCTGTAGTTCTTTTTATTTATTTATTTTTTTAACATACTCGACTCCCTTCTCAAGATCTATGGTGGGATCGGGAATAGAAGTTACAACTCTGAGTGGGAAGTTAGATCCTATATTAGATCCCGAGGGCTGCTGGAATGAAGAACCGCAAACTGGGGGGCTTAAAACGCCAGAAGTTTATTCTCTCCCAGTCTGGAGGCCAGTGGTCTGAAGCCAAGGTGGCAGCAGGGTTAGTTCTCTGGGAGGCTCTGGGGGAGCATGTGTTTCATGCCTCTTTCCTGGCTGCTGGGGTTGCTGGCAGTCCTTGGCTTGTAGCCACCTCTGTCTTCATGAGACATCTTCAATTCTGTGTCCCTGTCTCCGGTTTCCCCCCTCTTTCCTCTTAGGCGGACTTCAGTCAATGGAACTGTGACCTACCTTAAATCCAGGACGATCTTGAGACCCTTAACTGGATTATGTCTGCAAAGACCCTATTATTTCCAAATAAGGTCGCAACTGAGGATTATGGTGGGCATGCCTTTTTGGATGACACTATTCAACTCACTGCAGACCCATCTCTTGCTTGCAGGTGGCCTTGGACTTTGGGCATTCCTGATCTTTAGTTTCCTTACTAGTTAAAGGAGATGGGGTCTTTGTCTGGTCTGTGTCACTCTTTCAGCCTTTCATTCAAAGTCTGTGTTAAGCACCTTTTAGACAATTGGGCTCTATACATCCTGGGCTTCCCTGATGGCTCAGATGGTAAAAAGTCCGCCTGCAATGCAGTAAATGCGGGATCAATCCCTGGGTCAGGAAGATCCCCTGGAGAAGGGAGTGGTTACCCACTCCAGTATTCTTGCCTGGAGAATTCCACAGAGGAGCTTGGTGGACTACCATCCATGGTGTCGCAAAAAGCCAGCCACAACTGAGTGACTGACATGCTCTATACATCTTGACACCTCATGTGATATCTTGGTAATGAACAGAAGACTCAGGGTGATGCCAGCAAGATGGCAGAATAGGAAGGCTCAGCCCTCATCCCCAACAGAGATACCACATTAACCCTAGAAACACCAAAATACCTTTAGGAGAACTTCAGAAACCAGCTAACAAGTTGCAGTGCTGTGCTTAGTTGCTGTGTCTGACTCTGTACGACTCTTTGGACTGTAGCCCACTAAGCTCCTTCATCCATGGGACTCTCCAGGCTAGGACACTGGAGTTGGGGTGCCATTTCCAAGAAGCTGTAGTCCCCCAGGCAAATGCAGTCAACAACAGCTCCACGGAGAAGTGTAAGAAGAGCCTTTCATTTCCTCTGTGACTGCCCACCCCCTGGGGGGTGGGGAAGAGAACATAAGACGTGGACCAACACTCCAGGCTTTCAGAGGGCTACTCGAGGGACTGGTGTCTGTCTCTCCTGACTCCAGGGCTAACGGAACCAACGGAAACAACGCAGTTTGGAGGTCTGGAGGTTGCTGAAAGCTAGAAGGAATGAGGGCAGTGTTCAGCAGCACTAGCACCAAGGGGGCCCATGGTGCAGCACACGGAGGCCAGGGCAGCTTGGTGCAATCAGGAGGAGATGCCTGACTCAGTAGCACACCCAGAAGGGAGAGAAAAGAGCAGAGCATGAATCCAGCCAGCATTCTGAGGACTGGTATCTATTTCCCAGGCTCTGGGGAGCTAATGGACAGCTGGCATACTTCAGATGCCTAGGGTTTGCGGAGAACAGAGCTGGGGAACATGCAGTGCCACAGACACACACTGGAGGGAGCAAAGGCCTACGTGCTCCGGGAGAAGAACCTGGCAAACCTAATTGGGAAGTCAGGCGGGAGAAGCTACAGGCAGGCCCACAAAAGGTTTCAGAGACACCAGAGTCTCTAGCTGGGCTAATTGGTGAGTGCATTCCCTTGTAGAAAGCCTGGGAGAGGTGACTTTTCTCAAAGCATAAAATTCAGCAAATAGGTCAGGAATGGGGGTCCGAACCCACTGTCCCCTGTGAGATGTAGGGGAAGTGGGTGGCAGTGCTCAGTGGAGGTGGCCACGGCGCCGGTGGCCCAGGGTGTGGTGGGGGTGACCCCCCATCCCGATTCCCGATTCTGGGACCGCAGGCTGTTCGCACCCACCCGCTGAGCCCGCAGGGGAGGAAGGGTGAGCTAGGGGAAAACACAAGGAAGTGAAAGTGCAGGTGGTTGTTTGAGTTGTCCTTAGTTTCAGGCACCATGTGGGTCTGGTCAGAAGAGCAAGCCTGGTAGATCCTTTTCTGAAGGAAGAAGAAGAATATTTATTCCTTAAACTACGGAGGGTGCTTGTACTTGGGGTCTGAAATTGAGGTGCACAGGAGTATATAGAATTTAAGCCTTCTCTCAGAAGTGTATTGGTAGAGTTAAAGAAGACAGCCAACCAAAGGTCACCTGAAATTGTGACTGGCTGATAATCCCTGGACAAAATCAGAGATCACTACTCAAGCATAAGGCCTCCAAGAAGATGTTTGACTTGAAGGCGAGGGCTGAGTATGCTGTGGAATGGGCTGCAAAGGACCCATATGGCTTCCTTAGTTATTTTGGCTCTGACTCCATCTTTTCTGAGCAAGTGCTGTACTGTCTTGGAAATTGGCCAAGATGATTGAGGCCAGGGAAAAGGAGCAAAAGAAGAAACAAAAACATCAAGAAAATATCACAAAAGCTGAATGACTAAAAAGGGTTGAAAGAATAAACAGGCTCTGCATCCAGAGAAAAACTGTTTGGAAAATTATGCATCCTTGAAAGGACCCCTTAAGGTTTCCTTTCAGATCTTATGACAGTATTATTAAACGAAGTCTGAATCTATGGAAGAATCATGTAGTTCTCACCTGTACTGTAGCAGTTTTTCAGGTTCAGAATAGAAGTCTGTTGACAGTTACTGTAAACTGGCATTTATTATGCTATAAATTCTTAGAACTTTCATTTGCCTTTTTGAAACTTATGTATGAATACTAAAATGAAAATATCCTGTGAAGAAAAGTGGCTTTAGTTTATGAACTCTATTCAAATAATGGCTTAAAATGGGGTCCTGTTCTGGACAAAGGAGATTAAGAATGTAGAAATCAAAGTTGTTCTGAGCAGAAAAGCATGCTTTGGCTTAAAAGATATATGGTGTATTAATTACAACTCTTATCATTATTACTTATTTCTTGGAATAGAATAATTTCTGGTTTCCTCAAAGTAAAATAATATTATTCAATGAGTACTTCTCTATTTTCTGTATTTTTCTCATTTTAGCTTTTGAGATACTGATAATTACCAGATAGTCTGCATTTTAAAAAATCTAATTTTATAAAGAATTTTCCTGTTATCTTGATTGTATAGAATACCACCTACTGGATATAATAATTTTTGTACTTATGAACACTGCCATTTTCTTAGCAATGACTTGAGTAGAGTAACACTGTGATTTAAAGCTTAAGACTGGAAATGCCAAACCTTGTAATATACCTTAGAACCAGTTTATTCTCACTTGTGCTAAGTAGAAATGTGAAGCAGTTAAAATGTCTTATTAGATAATTTGCTGATTATATAGAAACCACTTTTGTTTTTATTCCATTCTTTGTTTTAATTCATGTGGTAGCAATGTCTTTAATTTTTGATCAGACAGGGTCATGGTAAAAATTAAAATTTCAACTTTCTTTTAAGGAACTTTTAAAGAGTTACAGTTATGTCATATGTTGTAAATGGTAAAGAAAGTCTTAACATTTGGAAAAATTTTGTTTGCATTGTATTAATTGGGTGAAAAAGGGGTAAATTATGTCAAAATGAGAATGCTATAACTAGAAATAAAGAGGTAAAAGGATATTTCCTTCAGTTAAATAGTATAATTGAAACTTTTTACTCTTTAACATGGCTTTTTAAAATACATGGTTGATAATTTTATTTGTTGTCAATAATTAATAGCTTATTAATGTTTTTCTCACCTCTATTAATGAATTTTAAATTGCAAAAAATTGTCCAATAGCTTTAATTTAAAAATGAAACTAGATATTGAAATAAATTTGATACTTAAAAAAAAATTCAGCAATCACAAGGCACATAACAAACAAGGAAAGATGCCCTAATCAAAGGAAAAAAATCAATGTCCAGAAACCAAACCAAAAAAAGAAAAAGAGAGATCTCTGAATTACTTGTCAAATAAGTCAAAATAATTGTGTTAAAGAAGTTTAATTATCTACAGGAGAACACAGACAACAAAATCAGGAAAATTATGAACAAAATGAGTATCAAGAAAGAAACTATTACAAAAAAAGAACTGAACAAATTATGAATTGCAAATACAATAGCTGAATTTAAAAATTCACTAGAAGGGTTCACTAGCCACCTGGGTCAAGCAAAAGAAAGAATCAGGAAACTCAAAGAGTCATTTGAAACCACTGAGTTGGAGGAACAAAAAGAAGAAAGAATGAGGAAAAGTGAAGAAAGCCATAGGAACTTATAGAACACTTTCAAGTTGACAGTATAGGCATTATGAGAGTTCCAGAGTGAGGAGACACAGAAAGGGACAGAAAACTTAGTGGAAGATATCATGGCCAAGCTCTGAGGAACAGAAGGAGCATCCAAATTTAAGAAGCTCAAAGGACTCCAACTAGGATAAGGGCCTACACTGAGACACATTTTAATCAAACTGTCAAAAGGAAAAGAGAGAATCCTGTAAGCAGCAAGAGAAAAGCAGCCTGTCCTATTCGAGGGAGCTCCCATTAGATGATTAACAGATTTCTCAACAGAAACATTACAAACCAGAAGGGATCGAATCATAAAATCTCTATGGACCTATCCTCAAGTTCACAAATTCTTTCTTCTGTCAGTTCAAATACACTGCCAAGCTCCCCTAGTTAATTTTTCTTTTATTTCAACTATTGCCCTTTCAATTCCAGAATATCCATTTGATTCGTTTTTGAAAACAATTTCAGTCTCTTTGTTTTTATCCTCTGTTGAATGCAGCACCATCATGATGTCTTCCTTGACTTACTGAGTGTATTTATAGTGGCTACTCTGAAGGCTTTGTCTGTGAAAACCAACATCTGGTCTCACTCACTGTCAGTTTCTGTGCCTGCTTCCCCAGCCCCGTACCCACCCCTCCACCCCCTCCACCCCCCACAACCACCCCGGCTTCTGTCCTGGTGAATGGGTCATACTTTCCAGCTTCTTTGCATGTCTCATAATTCTTCTGTTGGACCCTGACATTCTGGATAATACATGACAGCAACTCTGGGTACTGGTCCTCTCCCTGGGGTCTGTTATCACTTCTTTTTATTTGTTTAGTGTCTGGTTGGATCATTTCAGTAGAGTCTGTTTGCATCCTTGCAGTGTTGAGCATGGAAGGTCCTTGAGAGCACAGCCTTGGGTGTGCGGGGCTCACCTTGGAAGGACACTGGTTTTGGCAGGGCTCTCTCTGTCTCTTTCCCTGAGTACATCCAGCTGTTAAACCTCACTAATTACATGCTGTTTCCTCCATTGTCTGCAGCAGTCCCCTGGGGGTGTAACTTGCCCCACAACCTGAACCCATCAAGTTCCCACTCATTTGAAGAGATACCTGTAGGGATCAGGGTTTGAGATGTGTTCTCACCCCAAGTGGTCTCCTCCCAGCTCTCTCCCTTCCTGGTTTTTGGGCAAACCAACCAGGCTGCAGTTAGCTTGTGTGTCCAGTGATCCCACCAACCTCCCTCCAACTGCCTTTCACCACATCCTCCACCCCGAGAGCACCCTCGGGCTTGAACATCTCAGTGCATGCTGAGTTGTCTCAGTGTTTTCCAACTCTTTGCAACCCCATCTAGAGGCTTTAGCAATTGTGCTTTTATAATTTTCACCAGATTTGCCCGAAAGCAGATCCACATTGTCCCTCGCATTGCATATCCATCACCTGGCTCTTCTTGTACATGGTCTTTTTTTTTTTTTTTTGCGAGGTGGAGGAATGTCTTATACTGCATACCTCTTGCTTTCATAACCCTACACAAGTAGCTCCCCCGCCCTGAGTGTCTGTGTCAGTTGGCCACACGTTGGCAGTAGGGACAATCTGAGCCCTGTAATTCTGGAAAACAGTGATCTGTATAAATTTTAGGGTCAGATTTTCCATTTTCGCATGAAAATGCTGATGCGGTTTTGAGAGAGATGGTCTTGAATCAGTAAGTCCCCAGGGAATAACATCATCTTAACAACATTAAGCATTCCAATCCATGGACACAGGATGTCTTTTCATTTATCTAGGTCTTTAAATTCTTTTCAATTTAAATTCTTCAAATTCCCAGTTGTGGATGTGACTGGTGATGGATGTAAAGTCTGATGCTATAAAGAACAATATTGCATAGGAACCTGGAATATTAGGTCCATGAATCAAGGTAAACTGGAAGTGATCAGACAGGAGATGGCAAGAGTGAACATTAACATTTTAGCAATCAGTTAACTAAATGGACTGGAATGGGTGAATTTAACTCAGATGACCATTATATCTACTACTGTGGGCAGGAATCCCTTAGAAGAAATGGAGTAGCCCTCATAGTCAACAAGAGTCCAAAATGCAGTACTTGGATACAATCTCAAAAACAATAGAAAGATCTCTGTTCGTTTCCAAGGCAAACCATTCACTATCACAGTAATCCAAGTCTATGCTCCAACCAGTAATGCTGAAGAAGCTAAGTTGAACGGTTGTATGAAGACCCTGTAGAAGGTATATATGAAAGTCTTTTGAGACCTTCTAGAACTAACACCCAAAAAAAGATGCCCTTTTCATTATAGGGGCCTGGAATGCAAAAGTAGGAAGTCAAGAGATACGTGGAGTAACAGGCAAATTTGGCTTAAGTACAAAATGGAGCAAAGCAAAGGCTTATAAGGTATAGTTCGGGTGAGGCAGAAAGAGGAAAGATGACCTCAACAGAAGTAGGTTACCTTTATTCAGGCAAGGAGGGGTGACAGTTGGCCTAACTTACCAGGCTGAGTTTGGAGAGGGATCAGGGAGGCTCCATATTTATAGGGAGGTTTGTGGAATCGATAAGGGAAACATTAATCAGGCGGGATGTTTTGGGTATTCTTTAGTTGAGATGGCATTTGTAGTTGGGCAGGGGGTGATAAGTCTTCTGTGCAAGTGTAGGGGTGGAAGGTTTCTGGCCAGGGGGTGATAAGTCCCAGATAGATGCAACCAGCCTGGGGCATCAGGGCGGGACCTAAAGTTCTGTTCTGTTTTCTCTGAAGTTAGATGATTCAGCAAGGGCCTTTGAAACTGTTGTTTTCTTTTCTAGGCCCAAAAGACTCCTTCAAGGCTGATAAGAGTTTTCCCAAGAGAACGCAGTGATCATACCAAACACCCCCTTCCAACAACACAAGAGAAGACTCTACACATGGATATCACCAGACAGTCAATACTCAAATCAGATTGATGATATTCTTTGCAGCCAAAGATGGAGAAGCTCTATACAGTCAGCAAAAACAAGACCGGGAACTGACTATGGCTCAGATCATGAACTCCTTATTGCAAAATTCAGACGTAAATTGAAGAAAGCAGGGAAAACCACTAGACCATTCAGGTATGATCTAAATCAAATCCCTTACAATTATACAGTGGAAGTGACAAATAGATTCAAGGGATGAGATCTGATAGACAGAGTGCCTGAAGAATTATGGATGGAGATTCGTGACATTGTACAGGAGGCAAGATCAAGACCATCCCCAAGAAAAATGCAAAAAAGGCAAAATGGCTGTCAGAGGAGGCCTTACAAATAGCTGAGAAAAGAAGAGAAGCAAAAGGCAAAGGAGAAAAGGAAAGATATACCCATCTGAATGCAGAGCTCTGAAGAATAACAAGGAGAGATAAGAAAGTCTTCCTCAGTGATCAATGCAAATAGAGGAAAACAATAGAATGGGAAAGACTGGAGATCTCTTCAAGAAAATTAGAGATACTAAGGGAACATTTCAGCAAAGATGGGCATAATAAAGGACAGAAATGATATGGACCTAACAGACGCAGAAGATATTAAGAAGAAGTGGCAAGAACACACAGAACTATACAAAAAGTTCTTAAAGACCCAGATAACCATGGTGGTGTGATCACTCACCTAGAGCCGGACATCCTGGAATGCAAAGTCAAGTGGGCCTTAGGAAGCATCACTATGAACAAAGGTAGTGGAGGTGATGGAATTCCAGTTGAGCTACTTCAATCCTAAAAGATGATGCTGTGAAAGTGCTGTACTCAATATGCCAGCAAATTTGGAAAACTCAGCAGTGGCCACAGGACTGGAAAATATCAGTTTTCATTCCAATCTCAAAGAAAGACAATGCCAAAGAATGTTCAGACTACCTCACAATTGCACTCATCTCACGTGCTAGAAAAGTAATGCTTAAAATTCTCCAAGCCAGGCTTCAACAGTATGTGAACCATGAAATTCTAGATGTTCAAGCTGGATTTAGAAAAGGTGGAAGGAACCAGAGATCAAATTGCCAACATCTGTTGGATCATCAAAAAAGCAAGAGTTCCCCAAAAACACCTACTTCTGCTTTATTGACTACACCAAAGACTCTGACTGTGTGGATTACAACAAACTGGAAAATTCTTAGAGATAGGAATACCAGACTACCTTACTGGCCTCCTGAGAAACCTGTATGCAGGTCAAGAAGCAACAGTTAGAACTGGACATGGAAAAATGGACTGGTTCCAAAGCAGGAAAGGAGTACATCAAGGCTGTATATTGTCACCCTGCTTATTTAACTTATATGCAGAGTACATCATGTGAAATGCTGGGCTGAATGAAGCACAAGCTGGAATCAAGATTGCCAGGAGAAATATCGATAAACTTAGATACGCAGATGACACCACCCTATGGCAGAAAGCGAACAGAAACTAAAGAGCCTCTTGATGAAAGTGAAAGAGGAGAGTGAAAAAAGTAGGCTTAAAACTCAACATTCAGAAAACTAAGAACATGATATCTGGTCTCATCACGTCATGGCAAATAGATGGGAGAACAATGGAAACAGTGACAGACTTTATTTTGGGGGCTCCAAAATCACTGCAGATGGTGACTGCAGCCATGAAATTAAAAGACGCTTGCACCTTGGAAGAAAAGTTACGACCAACCTAGACAGCATATTAAAAAGCAGAGACATTACTTTGCTGACAAAGGTCCATCTAGTCAAGGCTATGGTTTTTCCAGTAGTCATGTATGGATATGAGAGTTGGACTATAAAGAAAGCTGAGTGCCAAAGAAGTGATGCTTTTGAACTGTGGTGTTGGAGAAGACTCTTGAGAGTCTCTTGGACTGCAAGAAGACCAAACCAGTCAATCCTAAAGGAAATCAACCCTGAATATTCATTGGAAGGACTGATGCTGAAGCTGAAACTCCAATCCTTTGGCCACCTGATGCAAAGAACTGACTCATTTAAAAGACCCTGATGCTAGGAAAGATTGAAGGCAGAAGGAGAAGGGGATGACAGAGGATGATATGGATAGATGGCATCACCAACTTGATGGACGCGAGTCTGAGCAAGCTCCAGTAGTTGGTAATGGACAGAGAAGCCTGGCATGCTGCAGTCTGTGGGGTCGCAAAAGAATCGGACACTACTGAACAACTGAACTGAACTTAAATTCTTTCGACAATGTTTATACTTTTTACAATCTGAGTATTACACTTTCTAGATTGACCCCATCTCTTTCATGTGGATGCTATTTTATGTGCAATTGTTCTCTTAATTTCCTTTTGGGTTGCTCATTGTTATCATCTAGAAATATAACTAGGGACTTCTCTGGTGGTCCAGTGGTTAGGAATCCACCTGCCAATGCAGGGGACACGGGTTAGATTCTTGGTCTGGGAAGATCCCACATGCCACAGGGCAACTAAGCCCATGGGCCACAACTACTGAGCCTGTGCTCTAGAGCTGGGTAGCCACAGTGAGAGAAGCCGCCACAATGAGAAGCCCACGCACTGCAATGAAGAGGAGCCCCTGCTGACTGCAACTAGAGAACGAGCGCAGCAATGAAGACCCAGCACAGCGAAAAATAGATAAATTAATTTAAACAAAAAAGAAGTTGAAGCTTGTGTTTACCAGTGGCACAAACATGAGTGACTCTATACAGAGGTATGTCTGAGAATCCTGTGTCTGTCGGGTGTGTGCCATGCTGCTCCTGGGATGGGCTCAGCACAGGGAGGTCTCTGTGACATGTGGTGTTTAACCCTTTCTGGTCAGGGACTCCTTGGTAGGTGACATCGTTGAGGCTCTGTGGAGCAGAGCTTGGGGCAGGACTTGGGTGCTGGTAGGCAGTTTGGAGCAGCATCTGAGGAAGCTGGGTCTGCTTTGGAATGGAATGCTCCCAGGTGCAGGGACCACGCTAAGACTGGGAACTTTGTGGGTGACCTTTGTGTCTGTTCTTAGACAAAACTGTTAAGCGGGCTTATCCTGTTTCATTTTATCCTGGTCTCTAAGTAACCTCAGTAACTCCTGACGCTGATCGTCTACGTCTGACAGAACAAAACGGCCTGGTGGTGAGCCTCAGACAGCTCGTGACCATGCTAAGATCTAGCTGCAACTGCCAGACCAGCTCCAGATGTCAGGAGCTGCTTTCTTCTCTCTTAGTTCCTCTTTTGGCCAAAGACAGATGACATCAGGCCACAGGACATTAATTCATGATGCCCAGATTTTTACCCTTGTCAACACTCTGTTGATTAAGATCAGAAGCATGTGTGTTACACACACTCTCTAGGGGACTCAGGGTTAATCCCTTTTTCTCTCTGCTGTAGGCTGCATGGTTAAACCATCTGATGTAACAGTGGCTATGCAGTAGCATTTAAACCTTGGACAAGACGCGTGTGCACAGCAAAGGAAACCATCAACAAAACAAAAAGACAACCTGCTGAATGGGAGAAATATGTGTGAATGATGCTATCGACAGGGGCTTAATCTCCAAAATATACAGACAACTCATACACTTCAGTATTGGAAAAAACCACCCAACAGGCAGAAGATCTAAACAGACGTTTCTTCAGAGAAGACACACAGGTGATCAATAGGCACATGAAAGATGCTCAGCATCACTAAATATTAGAGAAATGCAGATCAAAACTACGAGGACTGGCTATTGTTTACAATAGCCAAGACGTGGAAACAACCCAAGCGCCCATTAGCAGATGGTATGAGTCATAAAAAAGAATGGAATATTTCCATTTGCAGCAACATGGATGGACCTAGAGAATACTATACTTAGTGAAGTCAAACAATATCATACGATATCACTTATATGTGGAATATAAAGAATAATACAAATGAATCTATATACAAAACAGAAAGTGACTCAGACAAGCAGAACAAACTTCTGATTACCAAAGGTGGGGGGAGGGATAAATTAGGAGTGTGAGATTAACAGATACAGACTACTATACATACAATTGGTAAGCAACAAGGATTTACTATATAGCGCAGGGAACTCTATTCAATCACTTGTAATAACCTATAATTGAAAATAATCTGAAATATATATATATATATATACACACACATATAATGGAATCACTTTGCTGTAAACCTGAAACTAACACAATACTGTAAATCAACTGTATTTCAGGGGATTATTATGTATACATATGGCTGATTCACTTTGTTGTACAGCAGAAATGAACACAACGTTGTAAAACAATTATATTCCAATAAAAAATTCATCTCTTGAAAATAAAATAAGCAAACAAAAATCTCTGGAAAGACATACAAACCAACAACAAAACAGACAATTAACACAAAGAAAATGACTCTTAATGCTTCCTGTAGGTCTCAAAGCCCACAGGGCCCAGAATTTCATAAGGTCTGCTTTAGACAGACAGACCCGTTCCCTTCCAGCCTCGTTCTGTCTGCCCTGCGGTACTTATGTAGGCCTCAGAGGAAGTACTGGATTTTGTACAGCAGGCTAACGGCAAGGCAAAGGCTGTCCCATCATCTGTGCTTGTTTTAGTGTAAGCCTTTAGATCAGTTTATTAGGCATTCAGAACATGTGACATCATTTATGACTTCTGTAAAGGTTAGAAACACGCCTGCACCACTTTTTATAGTTGTTTTATTCCCTTTATGGGAATTGTATTCTGTGGAGTATGCGTGGAAAGGGAATCAGATTCCTTCTGGAAGTTTCTTTTAAATAGCTGGTGTTAATTTTGTCTTAGAAGCTGCTGGATGTTCTTTTTAGGATGTATGAGTGACTGGAGGGGTGGTTAAATATCTGGAAACCTCTAACAATTACTCAGAATGCACAGGATAACTTAGAATATCCACATAACATCCCAGTGAAGCCTGTATTGTACTGGGAGTATAATCCACATTTATTACAATAGGAATGAGCCCACTGGACTTGTGTTTTTAGATTTCACTGATACCAATATGGTATTTCAAACTGATCGTTTGCTCAGTGCCTCTGAGGTTTTTTACCCAGAAATCTGATGTGGAACTTGCAGACTGAACAACTGGCACTCGCTCAGGATGAGGAAAGTTCCAGCATGGAAAAACCTTGTAATACACGAGGGCAAGTACTGTCTTCCTTGAAAGACCATTGTGTTTTTTTCCAGAACACAGTGAAGCTACCAGGGATCAGTTTGATCCTTTCAAGTTATTTGTTTCCAGAAAACCTCAGACTCTTTAAAGGAATTAAATGACATCTGGGACCCAAAGACATAAGTCACAATGTCAATCATCCAACTAAAAGTCAATAGGCATGACTGAAAAAGGAAGGGAATTCTGAAACGTGCTACAACACGGATGAACCTTGAAGACATTACACCCCATGATATAAGCCAGTCACGGAAGGACAAATACTGTGCAATTTCACCCACGGGAGGTTCCTAGAATTATCAGGTTTCTAGAGACAAAGTAGAAAGGTGGTTTCCAGGGGCTGGGAAGAGTGGGGAGGGGAAGTCAGTGTTTAATGACTGGGGAAGTCAGTTGTGCAAGATGAAAATAGTCTGGAGATGGATGGTGGTGATGGCTGCTGAATATAACTTAAGGCCACCAAATGGTGCACTCTAGTCAAGGCTATGGTTTTTCCAGTAGTCATGTATGGATGTGAGAGTTGGACTGTGAAGAAAGAATTGATGCTTTTGAACTGTGGTGTTGGAGAAGACTCTTGACAGTCCCTTGGACTGCAAGGAGATCCAACCAGTCCATTCTGAAGGAGATCAGCCCTGGGATTTCTTTGGAAGGAATGATGCTAAAGCTGAAACTCCAGAACTCTGGCCACCTCATGTGAAGAGCTGACTCATTGGAAAAGACTTTGATGCTGGGAGGGATTGGGGGCAGGGGAAGAAGGGGACGACAGAGGATGAGATGGCTGGATGGCATCACTGACTCGATGGACATGAGTCTGAGTGAACTCTGGGAGTTGGTGATGCACAGGGAGGCCTGGTGTGCTGCGATTCACGGGGTCGCAAAGAGTCGGACACGACTGAGAGACTGAACTGAAGATGATAAAAACGGTAAACTTACGTTATACATATATATATATTTAAAGCTTGCATGTTGGATTTTTCTTTTTTTCTTTTTTTGGCCACACCTCATGGCATGTGAAACTTCCTTAACCAGGGATCACACCCTCATCCCCTGCAGTGGAAGGCAAAGTCTTAGCCACTGAACCCCAGGGAAGCTCCTATATGTTTTTAAAATATTTATTTATTTTTAAATCAAAAAGCATGAAAATAAGCAGGAAGATATTACCCATTGTTGTTGCTGTTTAGTCTCACTCGACTTTTTGCGACCCCATGGACTGTGGTCCACCAAGCTCCTCTGTCCATGGAATTCTCCAGGCAAGAATATTGGAGTGGATTGCCATTTCCTTCTTCAGGGGATCTTCCTGACCCAGGGATCAAACCCATGTCTCCTTCACTGGCAGGTGGATTCTTTACCACTGAGCCACCAGGGATTATCAGGAATATTACCCATAACCAGGAGGAAATTGCAGATGTGTGACAGAGATGATGGACTTCTTAGACAAAGACGTACAAACAGCATCATAAAGATGCCCTGTGTGCTGGAGAATGCAGAGGACCAGGAGACAAATGGGAGAATTTTTAAAAAGAAAGGCTAGTTGAGACTACTAGCAGAGTAGGCATGACAGAGAAAAGATCGGAGAAGAAAAGACAGGAAAGCATGAAGAGAGAGGAAAAAAGAACATCAGGGCAGCATCAACTAATGCAGCATATGTGTCACTGGAATCCTAGAATGAGAGGGAGCAGGACAAACTATATGAAGAGCAATGTCCTAAATTTCAAATTTGATAGAAACCAACAGACCCAAGAAGCTCAAGGAACTCTAAGCACAGGAACCATGATGAAGACCACACGAAGGCACATCCCATCAACAACTATTTTAAATATAAATAGCCTAAATGCTACAAACAAAAAACAGATACTATCAGAATGGGTAAAAAAAAAAAAAAGCTAAACTCAAAACACGTTGCCCATAAGAAACCCACTCTCAATATAAAGACACAGTTTAAAGTGAAAGAATTTTAAAAAGCTATTCTGAGCAACCACTGAATAACATACACCTGGAGTAGTTTTAATGTAAAAGTGGATTCTCAGGGATGGATTCCCCAGCCGCGGAGAAAAACATCCCAACGCTGCGTCTAGAAGAACGACTCGACACTCCTGACCAGTCTGCAGCTAATCCACAGAACTTCACAGAACAGGAAGCAGAGTTTAACAGACTCCAGGCCCACAGCCCACTTCCCGGCGCTGCTGGACCTAGCCTCATGCTGTGGTGGCAGCAGACACGTGGGCCAAAAGGGCCCGAGTCCGCTTTGGGTCACTGGACTTTGCACATCACACGCGCCCCTGACAGCCCCCTTTCAGGTGCATGACACCCAGCGCTGCAGGCGCCCGTCCACGAGCTGTGGAGGAGCATCACCAGCCAGCCCTGAGCTCTCTCACTGGACCCTGGGCCACAGCCAGGCAGGCGACACAAGGGCCACTGAGGAAGCCAGCAGGCCCGGTCTGACTCACCTGATGTCGCTGTCCTGAGTTCAGGTCTGCTCCCATCCTCTGCTGGACCAGGTGTAGGTTGAAAATGGCTGAAATCAGCTTCCAAGCAGTGCTGGGTGCCAGGGAGCCTCAGAAGCTCAGGCTCTGCCTGAAAGGAAAGCGGCCAGAGCTGAGATAACCCTCAGCAGCCCCTGGACCATCGCTCCCAGCTCAGGACTCACAGCAAATCTACAGGCAGTAAGTATCTGTGGTATTTGTGCACATCTGTTTAGGGCTTGTTATGCAACAGGGCAAATTTGGGAAAATAGGGCATTCATGCCTATGATGGGAACTACAGTGTCTCATAGGAAATCAGGCTCTGTGTTATTTGGGGCTTCACGGCTCGAGCACCCTCAGGCAGGCAGGGTCCATGGGGCCGAGGACGGGTTTCAGGGAGGTGGGGGCCATTTTGCTGCCCAAGCCCCTGCTGAACAGTGGATGCTCTCCCTTGCAATGTGACAGATGACTGCTGTTCGTTTGAAAAAATGATTCACAAAAGGAAACAGACAAATGGGTCAAGAAAGGATGAAATGAACTCGACCAAACTCTGGCCACCAGCCAACAAAACAACTGCTGTGCCTCAGCACACCCACTTGCTTTGCTGTCTCATCATAGAACCATGTGAGTCTACCACCCAAGAGGAGGTCTGCAGGCACCACGCTCTCCCCAGAGGACACCATGTCTACCACATACCGGAGATGAGTTGTCTGTCTGGCTGCTGCCAGGAAAGCCCAGGACGCTTCTGGGACCAGTTGTGACCGTAGACTGAGGCCTTGGAAGGGGTGAGGTCTCCTGCCGTGGTCACTGGAATGTCCAGCTGGCCTTATGTCCACTGTCACTGGTGAATCGTGCTGCGTTTGCCCCAACCTCTTGGCCCACCAGACAGCGGAATGGACGAGCCCAACTCTATAAGCTTTGTCCCACCGTCCCAGAAGCAGAGCTGCACCCTCTGAACATAACACACTGGTATCAAGTGGGCCTGTGACCTTGGATCTGAGGCCATGTCCCGTGGACACAGGACTCCCAGGCTGGTCCACTCAAACCCAAAAGGCCTGCTTTCCCTGGACACCCTGAGGCCTCGAGTTGCAGGAGCTGGAGGGACCAGCCACATGGGCACTGTCACCCGGGAGCACCCCTCACGTGCGCTGATGCAACTTCCACTTGAGAGAAGAGCCCAGTAGGATCCATGCTTCCAAGGTGAGGGACATTCCCAGAAGACTGGACACAAGTTTTCTAGAATCACTGATGTTGTTTGGAACTCCAGGGAGAAAATTTTCCAAGTAGAGTTGTCTGTCATCACAGGCAGCCCCCGTGTCCTGTTCACAGCTGTGACACCTCAGCTGCTCGAAGACTCACAATTCATTGGCCACAAAGGTGCCATCACACTGCTGTGTCCCCCAGGCATGGTCTTCTCGGGGTTCCCAAACACGGTCTGGGCACAGGTGTCCAGCAACTCACGTTCCCACAAAGTAAAGCTGGACCCTCTTCACAAGTAATCTGCCATGACGTTGGAGTGAAGGTAACTAACAGGCATCTTGACGTTGCTGTTGAGCCTCTTGGTCGTGTGCGACTCTTGCAACCCCGTGGACTGTAGCCTGCCAGGCTCCTCTGCTCATGGGATGCTCTGGGCAAGAATGCTGGAGTGAAGTGCAGTGCCCTCCTCTAGGGGATCGTCCCGACCGAGGATTGAACCCGTGTCCCCTGCGTTTGCAGGTGGATTCTCATCCATTGCGCCACCAGGTAAGTCCTAGCTGATGCTTTTTGATGTTAATACTTTGATTAGTAAACTTAGTACTTTGAGACAATTACTAAAACAAACACAATTGGAATGGAAAAGGGGGAAATTCAGACTACTACTGGGACAAAAACTCCCCACAAGGACTCAGAGGTCACTCAGCCATAATGCAGCTGAGCTTGTGGCTTGTGGCCTCACTGTGGCTCTGAGACCATCACCAGCACAGACAGCTCAGACTGGCTGTAATCACAGCGACTGGTGTGGGAAATGGCCCCCAGGGGATCAGTCCTGAGACTCAGAGCCGTGGAGGATGAGCCTGAACCTCCCAAGGGCACCTCACGAGATGCTTCAGTACTGGGTGATGGCCATGGCCATGGGTCTCTTTTCCTTTGTGTCTGGGAAACATTATTTAGGATGACAGAACAATTACTGAAGAGCCAAAGTTATCACGGAAGTGTGAGGCTTCTTGTGTGATCACGGGGATCTTGGAACAAACGTGTTGGTTCTTACAAGAGAAAATATTAGCATGTTCCAACTATCAGGCCCTGGATTTACACTGTTCCTTAGGTTAGGATTGAGTGGTCCAGGAGTTAAGACTCTGCCCTTCCACTGCAGGGGGACTTGGGTTCCACCATTGGTCCGGGAAGTTCCACAGGCCATGTGGTTCGAGCAAAAAAAGATTGGGTGGGACTGTGAGCAACAGAATGATACTCAAATAGTTGATCGTGTGAAAGGGCGAGCAACAGTGAATATGGTTTGTAAAACTAACGTGCAGCAGAAGGGGGATTTTGCACCCTGCTTATCAGCGGGATTCAGGACACGCTGCCTCAGAATTTGGCACCTTGGCACACTGAATATTTTAAGATGAAGGGATTTGAGAAATGGCAGGTTCAGGAAGCAGTTTCTGACTCTCATAACACTGTCGTGTGAGAGGGGACCCCTCCCACAGCTGGAGGAAAGGAGCCCCTTGTTTCCTCGACGAATGAGGAGGGGAGGAAAGGGTACGGACAGGCATTGTGGAGCCCCCTCCCCCTCCCCCAACCGCTAATCCACGGAGCTTGTCGCTCCCTTTCTGGTTCTAGCATGTTTCTCTAAAAACACGCAGGTGTAACCACCTCTTCAGGCTTCTGTTTTCTTACCGAGGCTCCCGCATCCCAGACAACTTACATTAAATAAATCTGTGTGCTTTTCTCTTGTTCATCTGGCTTTTGTTGCGTGGCTCCCAGCTGAGAATGCAGACAAGTATGTTACAAAACAAAATTCAACTGCATACATTTTTAAAGATCTGGCTTTGTTCAGTGACTTATGAATTAGATGGCATCGCCTCTGGCAGGAGCTCTGAGGAACCGTACAGAGAGCAAGACTTTCACAAGCAGAAGGGGCAGGAACAGGAAGTCGCGCTGGGCTGAAAAGTGAGGTGATAGTTGAGAGGTCACTTCCCTGTAGGGGAAGCAGGGGTCCACCAGGCCATTGTGACCTCACTGGTATCGACCAGGCAATTCCTGATTCCCTGGTTTAAGATCGTATTTCGGAGAGAGTCTGAAACGGTAATTAAGTGAAGTTTGGTGATGTGGAGCTCAGCATCAGTGACTCTATTTTGAGAATGTCATCTTGTTTTTAACAAATATACAGCAAAAGAAAAGATGCTTTTTCCTCCCTCACATAATCAAGAATTTAAGTGTTTAACACTGGTATGCATTAAAGATTTCTCCTCAAATCATGTATTGTACTGACTTCTGTAATTCATCCCACTGAGATTCTGATAATTACTTGGCTTTGTATTTACAGAATAGCTGAAATTTTCAATGGCTGCAAAATACAAGGAAGGTAGAAATAGCAATGGAGATCATTAGAAATTGTAGTGTTGTTGTTACTGACCCAGGTGTTTGGACTCTATTTTTAATTTCTTTTTTAAATAGATTCTGCTCCTTTTAAAAATATATTCATTTACTTATTTATTTTTGGCTGTGCTGGGCCTTTGTTCCTGTCTCCAGGTCTGTGAATAGGGGCTGCTCTTCACCGTGGTGCACAGGCTTCTCGTTGCGGTGGCTTCTCTCATGCGGCACAGGCTCCAGGCGCTCAGCCTCTGCAGTCGCCGCACACAGACTCGGTCTCTGGTGCAGGCTTAGTTGCCTCATGATATGTGGGTCTTCCCGGACCAGGGATTGAACCGGCATCCTCTGCATTGGCAGGCGAATTCTTAATCACTGGACCACCAAGGAAGCCCCTTGGACTCTATTTTAATCAACAGGTTAATTCTCTGAAGTCCAACTAAGTCACCCAAGGCGGGGAGTCTCAGGCCACATGGGCTGTGCTTGCATTTCAAGCCTCAAGTGCTGGATTTGAGCCCAGTAGAGATGCACAGGAGAGGCTGGACAGACAAAACCACATGAAACACAGACCCCTTTAAACTCACTGCTCAAGCCTTAACATGTAGCAGCAACAGACACTGTCTATTACAGACAAGAAACAGAGAGATGAGGTCACTGTGCATTGTCCCTAGGAGACTCTGCAGTCGTGCTCCTCTCTTAGATGCCCCTCCTGCCAGCAGGAGCTGGGGACAGAAAAGCACTGGGGGTCATGAAAATGTGACCCCACAGGGAGTGTCCAGAATGAGAGGGATGGCAGTGTGGGTGTGAGAACCAAGGGCGGGGAGGAGGGACAGAAAAGACAGAGAGAGAGAGGTTGCCGTTTCAACCCAGGCCGTGGGCATCTATTCAAGCACCAGTCCCTTCACTTCCAGAAAGGGCTGAGCACCCTGTCCACTGCCCCCTGGGGTGATGGAGCCTGGACACTAGCCAGTCACACATCTCCTGCCTGTCTGTCCCTCTTCAGGTGACCGCTGCTGGCCAGAGGGAGCAGCTGTCACGGCTGAGAGAAGCTGTAGCTGCCCGTCGTCCACCCCTGCAGAAGAAGAGGACAGGAGGAGGAGATGAGAGAGGTCAGGAGAGGGCTGGGACAAAGGGGAGAGAAGCTGTGCCTGAGCATGGGTGCCCAGGCCCTGGGGTGAGGAAGCAGACTTACTGAACGGGAGACGCTGAAACATGGAGTCCCAGCCGCTCAGGGAAGCTTGTTCGGTGGTCCCGAAGGTGCCTGCATCCTCTCCCAAGGAGGAGGCAAAGGCCCCACAGACAGCCCACCAGGGTGGTCACCAAGTATAGCACTGACCCGAGTCCTTGGACTCTTTGATCAACAGAAATCGATGAGGCCAGATGAGAAATTCAGGTCAGGCTTATTGGAGCTCCTGCCACATGCACAGTGGAAACAAGCAACAGGTGGCTTTGCGGCTCTTAGGGGCGGACTGGGCCCTTAACTAGGGCGTGTGGGGCCGGAGGCAGCTTGGGTGGTCTGCCCACCCCCCTGGGTGGGGCAGTGGGCAGAGATCTTCCCCTAGAGCCCAACTTTAGCTCCCCCACCTCAGCCATGGTGGTTGGTTTGTGGCTTCGGCAGCTCATTGTTCATGATTGCCCCCACCTGTGTGCCCTCGCCTTTGTCCAGGTGCAAGCACTCTGGGAAATAGTCCGGGGTCCCAGCCTGTCTCCTTACTCTAAAATAACAAAAGGGGAAAATCTGGAGGGTGAATAAATGTTAAGACTGAATTTTCCCTGGTTATCAAAGAGAAGAGCTCTTTTCACCCCTCCCTTAAGACTTTTCCTCGAGAAAATTCATATTTGGAAATTCTTCCTCTGTCCTGTTGATAGGTATGCAAATTTTTTAAAGGCTAAATAAGCTTTTTGCCTGCATGCTCAGTTGCTTCAGTCGTGTCCAACTCTTTGTTACCCCACGGACTGTAGCCCACCAGGCTCCTCTGTCCATGGGATTCTCCAGGCAAGAATTACTGGAGTGGGTAGCAATTTCCTCCTCCAGGGGATCTTCCCCACCCAAGGATTGAACCTGTGCCTCTGGTGTCTCCTGCGCTGGCAGGTGGATTCTTTACCATTCAGCCACATGGGAAGCCCCAAATAAGCTTTTTACCAGAATTAAAACTCAGAGATTTTTCTTCCCAGAAACGTCAACATAAAGGGACTGATGTAATAAAATCCACAGAAGGGGCAGCGTTTATTCCTCATGCTTGAGGAGTTGAAAGTCCAAGCTCCTGGGGCCACAGGGCACACTGTTGCACCTGGGGAGGGCCCACTTCCCGGAGCATAGCCAGGTGGGCCCTCACACGTGGGTCTGGGGGCTCTGCCAGATCTGTTCATCTCTGACAAGAACACTAACCCCATACATGAGGACTGCACCCTCAAGACCTAATCCCTCCAAAAGCCTCACCGGCTGATACCACACACTGGGCACGAGGGTTTCAGAGTATGACCTGGGGGCTCAGGGGTGGGGAGGGGGGCCCAGGGACGCAGCCTCCCTCCCTCTGTGGCCAGCTTCAGCACCAGGAGGCTCCAGAAGCAAGCACCACAGGCTAAGTCCCCAGCCAGATCTCTAACCTGACGCTTGTCACCCGAAGAATGTGGAATCAGTTACCTTCACAAGAGAGAAAGGTTAGAACCAACCAGGCTTCGAGGTCACGACACAGTCCCTGGGCTCTTGTGAATTACAGAATCAGTGTTGGAGAGGCCTGATTGCAGGATCTGGGTCGGGGAGGGAGTGATGTGGGCTTACCTGAGCAATGAATTTGGCATCAGAGATCGTGTGTTTGAGGCCCAGCTCATCTCTGACTAGTTTTCTCAATGGAGACACGTCATTTCTCTCAACTTCTGATAAAAGCAGGCCCTCGATGTCTTCGATGCCCCAGGTGGGCCTCAGGCTCTGGGGAGACGCTTTAAGAGCTGTAAGACACAAGGCAAATGTGGCTCAATGTGATCCATCCGGCCTCTGCAGAGTGCTCGCCTGGCCCACTGGGCAGTCTCCCTTCTGTCCAGAGAGCAGCGGGGGCGGTGCACTGCAGTTCCTTGCAGCCCCAGGGGAAGGAGCTTCCAGATAGACCACCCCTTTCCTTCCTGACTCCTCGGAGACTCCCCTACATCCTGACCTGCGAGCCCCAAAGCCTGCGAGGCTCTGTAGCCTGTGTGTCCACTGGATGACAAGGGAACAACCCAGTGAGATGCTTCCAGAAACTGTCCTCGACAAACACACATGTTCTGGGCCCTGCCTTCACTTCTGGTCCCAACCCTAGAAGTTCTAGAGTCACCCCAGCCCTCCATCTCCACCCGTCCCAGGCTGGGCATTGGGATTTCTCTGACTTCTGCTGTGGAACTGGGTCCCAGACCATGCCCTTCTGTCTGTCTCCAGACACTGCTTCCCAGAGCTGGTCCTGACACCTCAATTTCAGCACAGCTGACCCTAAAGGAATCTCCCAGTTCGGCAGGGGGACACCAGCTAGGGGTCAGGAGTTTGGAGGCTCTCCTGCCATTAGCCACTAGGGCAGCGTCAGCTGAGATGTCCCCTCTCTGGGTTTGCATCTGCAAAGGACAGGGTTCCGACGCAGACTCAGTTGCTGTCCTGCTGAGTGCGGGCTGGGCAGAGCCGGGGCAGCAGATGATCACCAGGTGCTGGCCTGCAGAGAGGTCCTGGCTCCTCCTGCCTCTGGCTCCAGCAGTCACTCCCCATCCACCTCCACCCTTAGATGGAAACCAAGTGACAACCTTCCCCAGGGCCAGCGAAGTGGGAGAGACGATGGGAGCAGGACCCAGTCCTAGTGGGTGGACAAGCCCTTGGCCCCCAGGTCTCTGGATTTTGGGCCCTCTTCCTGTCTTCAGGTCCCCGTCATGGAGTGCCTGGGCTCACTGCCCAGTCTCCAAAGCCCCGTGGAGGCTGAGCTCTGGAGCTGCTTCAATGATTTACTGGGACGCTGACACTCAAGCACACACTTTTTATTTTTTATAGGATGCACCCATTGATCCTTCGCGGTTTAATAGCCTAGAAGCCTCCTCGTGGGGCTCCCCCGTCCTCCTCGGGCTTGTCGTAGGGCTGCATTCAGGTCTCCTGCTAACGGGCCCGAGGGGTCTCCCCCAGGGCCAGGGGGCGGTGTGGTCCGTGGACCTATCCCCCAGGACTTTCCTAGAATCTGCAATGAGGGCTGTTGGTGTAATTCAACAACTACTGGTGTTCTTCTTTGGCTCGGACCTGTTGCTGGGATGGCATTCCATAGAGAACGTGGGCACTGACCGGGCTGGACAAAGGGCACAACCACGAGGGACAAGTAAGGAGCCTTGCTCTCAGGGAGTGTGCAGGCTCCCCGGGCTGCCGGAGGAGGGATAGCCCCCGTCCTGCTGGGGTAACTTTGGGAGGAGTCTCCGCTCTGGGGTTAGGCCACTGTGTGCCATCTGGGCTGGGGGCACCCGTCCCATTCTCAGCCCCTCTTCAGGGCTCCTGATCCTGATCACCAGGACCCTCCATCCTGGGGCTGCTTCCGTCTCTGAAGGGGAGGCTTCAGAATGGCACCCGCCCAGCCCTGCTGCAGTCCCAGGAAAGAAGCCAGGGTGGAGAGAGTGGGTCACGCTCTTGGTGGGAGACCCTGGGCCTGTTCATCTAGGAAGAGAGGCAGGTCTGGGACTGTCAAGGCTTTGTTCAGGCCTCTCCCGGCCCTGGGCCCTCTCGCTTTCTTGGTGACTGTGATTCTGTCACCACCCAGATGGGCCGTTGACCCCTGATAGTGTGGTACACAGGGGCCCTCGGATCAGCACCCCCAGCCCTCTCCCACATCCGCCCCCTCCCCCCAGCATCCAGCCCTGGAGCATCCAGGCGGCAGTCACTCCTCCTGCAGCAGGGGCTCCCGGTCCCCTTCCTGCACCCTCTCATCTTCCTCCTTCTCCATGCAGCCCACCGTGGCCGCCAGCCCGGCACCCACACCTCCCCCACCACAGCCGCCCCTGTGGCCCCCACCGCGGCTCCCGCTGCCACCATCCCAGCCTCTGCAGCCAGCGCTGCTGCAGCCATGCCAGCGCCCACCACGCCCCCTGCCAGGCCCATGAGCCCCGCGCCCACTGCGCCACCAACGGCAGCCAGGTGGCCACAGAAGCGCACGGTGTAGGAGTCCATGAAGGCCTTGGCCTCGGCCTGTAGCTCAGCCTCCAGGGCCTCTAAGGTCTGCTCCCTCCCAGTGCACAGCAAGGTTGCCCCGTGCCGGGCCAGCAGCATGTCCTTCTGGGCTGACAGGAGGTTCCGCATGGTGTCTGGCAGTACCCGGAGTGCAGAGAATATGCGCTTGGTGGCTGCATCCTGTGATGGAGGAGGAAGAAGGGGCCTGACCTGGAGCCAAGTACCTCCTACCAGACCCCCACCTGGGCTCCTCCTATACAATGCCTGGCACCTCTCCTGCAGGACGCCCAGGCTCCCAGCAGGCCAGGCTCACCTGCTGCCGCACGTATTCCTCAAATTCCTTCTTAGCAGCTTCCACCGTCCGCAGGTCGTGCAGCTGGGCGGCCATCTGTCCAGGGGGAAAACCCAGCTGCCTCCCTCCTCTGCCCCTGTTCCCTGCTGGTTGCCTGGCTCCATCCAGAGGAGTCTGGCCCACCTCCCCCACCCCCACGTCCTCCCCTCGGCCCCGTACCTCATCCGGAGAGGCGCAGCTGGGCCCTGTCCTTCCCATCCAGCCTGAGAGGTTCTGTAGAGACAGCGGTGGGGGGTCAGGGGGTGCAGGGGCAGCAGGTGTCCGGGGCTCCAGGGGGCTTTCACACCTTGACCTCCTGAGCCAGCTGCTGCCCTGTGAGCAGGCGTCGGTCCCCCCGGGCTGCGGGGCGCCCTCGCTCCAGTAGCCTGGGCAGCGGCTCTTGGCATGCTGGGGGGCCGCACTCAGCACGTCAGCCACGTAGGCGCGCAGGCGGCCGGCATCATCATCTGTGTCTGAGGAAGAGATCCCTCATGCAGAGGAGCCCGGAGCAGGACCGGCTTTAGGAGGAGAGAGGGTATCAGGCCGGGCGCCCGAAAGAGGGCAGGCCAGGGAGTCCCTGCTCCAGGGACACTCACCGCCTGAGCTTCCATGGCTTCGGCTTGCCCACCGCCGCCCAGGAGCCGGCAGGAGGTAGCAGCGGGCTCTCCTCCCTTGGAGCAGCCCCTGGACCTTGGGGTACTTTCCGGATGATTTCTAAAGGAGGGGGAGCACTCTGAGCTAGCTCCCCATACCTGCCCCATCTGCCTGGCCCTCCGTCCCCTCCCTCACCTGGATGACGTCGCCCACGTGACCCTGCCAAGCCTTGCTGGCGTGGGAGGAGTCATGAACTAAGAGGTCCAGGTGCTGGAAGAGAAGGGATGATGACAGCAGCAGCAGCTGGGGCATCGGGGTCTGGGCTCCAAGTCCAGAGATGGGCTCTCACCTGGATTGGCACCATGCCATAGTGTCTGCCCATCACCTCGGCCACGTGGACAAACGTCTGGGGACGGGGCACAGGGGTCACGACTGGGCTACTCCAAAGATGTGCCTCCCAGCCCCCGAAGGACACCCTTCCAACTCCCAGCCCAGGACCCTCCAGCTTCTCAGCCCCCAGCCCACAGCCCTGCTCCAGGTCACGAAACCCTGGGGCAGAGCCGGGCAGCACTCTGGGCAGCACTCCAGCTGCCCAGTCCCCTGCCTCACAGTCAACACAGGGACAGGGAGCAGCCCCAGGCCAGCCATCCCCTCACCTCCAGGTGCTCCAGGTCTGTGTCCTTCAGCTCCTGAGAGGCCGTGAGGATCTGCAACCAAGGAGAACATGGTGCGGGAGGGGCTGTGACGACAAGGAGACACTGGGAGGACCCGGGCAAGGAAGGACCCTCAGGTGGACCGTGGGGCTCAGGATGTGGGAGGGATCAGCTGGGGAGGTGGGGAACCCCTTGCACCCTGCAGTGGGGCAGGACTGGCCTGACCTTGGTGGAGTGGAGGACAGGCCCAAGAATGGCCCACAGACCTTCAGCTGCCCCAGGAACCTTCAACCGAACTTCAGGACAAACCACATTCCCACCTTCCCTGAGGTCACCCCCTCGCAGGGTCACCTCCAGAACCTGCTCTGGGGCCAAAGTGACCTTCCTTGATAGGACCAGGCTGGGCTGAGATGGCCTTGGGAAGCTGGAGAGAGCCTTGAGGAGCTGGCAGGGCCTCACCTGGTAGGAGCTCAGCATAGAGGTGAGGGCGCACAACCGGGTCCTTGTTTCCCTGCTCAGCTCCGGGCTCATGACGTCCCCCCGTGTCCACCAGGAACACGGCCACCTGCGTGGAGTGCCAGCCATGGGTCAGCCTGCCAGGCACCTCCCCGACCCTGCCCCTTCCCACCCTGCCTTCTCATCCTGGCCCCCAAAGCTTTCCTGCCCACCACCCTCTCTGCTCCCTGACCCCCCGCACTGCCCGAATCGGCCTGGACCCCTCTGTCCCTTCACCCCTCACCTTCCTCCCCTCCTTCCCCAGCAGGAAGGGGTGACTCCACATCCAGATGCCCCTGGAAAGGCCGTTGGCTCCCCACCGGAATCCCTGCCCGGAGCCCGCGCCCCTCGGCCAGCTGCCCTCGCCGGATGCCTGAGGCGCAGAGAAGCAGAGCAGCTTTGGACCATCCGGCCCTGCTCCCTTCGCCAAACCCACCTGGGACCCTGGTCCTGTCCCCCCGCCCCCCTCCTGGCCCCGCTCTCACCAGGCCGGGCAGGCCCTGGAGCAGGTGGTTGAGGAGGAAGGTCTTCCCTGAGTGTGGCCCCCCCAGGACGGCGAGTAGGCAAACGGGGGGTGTCCCTAGCCAGCGGGTGCTTCAGGCAGCGGTTGATGGCGCCCATTCGCAGTATGAGGCCCCCCGAGGCGTTGATCCGCACCAGCAGCAGCGGCTCAGCCCGCACAGCGCAGGTCTCCTGGGCCCAGAGACGAGACTCCCTGAGCACCAGGCTGGAGCGTGTACACCCTGAACTCCGCTCCCTCCGTCGCCCCGCCCCATAGCCACGCCCCCTCCGTCGCCCCGGCCCAAGCCGGCATGCTCACCTCCATCGCCCCGCCCCCTCCTCCGCCCCCACCCGCTCCTTCCAGGTCCAGGTCGGCACCTGCAGCGCGGCGGCGGGCAGCGGCCCCTGCGGCAGGAGCCTCATCCTCTCTCCCAGGCCCCGCAGGCCCTTCCCTCCTCTTGCAGGTCTTGCGGCACTCGGGGCAGCAGGGCGGCCCGCAGCCAGGCACGCGGTGGGTGCTGAAGCACCGCGGGCAGAAGTCGTGGCCACAGTCCAGCGAGATGGGCTCACGCGGCCTCTCCAGACAGATGGAGCAGGCAGGCGGCTCGCGGGGCGCCGTGGGCCGGGACCCCAGCCCCAGCTCCAACTTGGGGAACGGGCGTGTGGGACCTGGGGGCGGCGGTGGGGAGGGGGTGCGGGGACCCCAGACAGGGGTAAGAGGGGCCCCCGAAACGAAGAACCCTGGATGGAGCCGTCGCGGGTAAGGTCCCGCCCGGGTCTGGCCTGTTTCTAACCCTCCATGAAGGGGAGGCAGGGGAGGCCAGACAAGATGGTGCCGGCGTCTGGCACAGATGCCAAGAAAATCCACCCCCACGGCCTCCTGCTTCTAGGAGAGGGTTCCCTCCAGGGGTCACCTACCCATACCCCCTCCCTGCAGTGGCTTCAACACGCTGGGCCTGCGGACATAAGGGGCTCCCGCAGCGGGGCAGATGGCTCTCGGAAGATTCCAGGGCTGAGCTGGCACCGGCTTCCTGAGGCACCCACCTGATTTCCTGTCCTTCCCTCCACAGCCCACCAGGGCCAGCCTCATATTGCCTCCCCTGGGACAGGCCTCCGTGCTCCCAGCCAGCCCACCCACATGGCCCCTACCTGCCACCAGGCCCTCCACTTACCAACTGTTGCTGCTGTTCCCCATGAAGCTCCGTTTCTCTCCTTGGAGAAAATTGGGGAGAGAAAACCCAAAAATGTTATTTAGAAGAGAATCCAGAGTTCTATCTTCATCCTGGGTTTTAGGTGTCCCCATCCCCTCTCTGGAGACCCATCCCCCCCAAGGAGGCCCCTTCCCAGCACCACCCCACACTTCCTCCCCAGATCTCAGGACCAAGACCTTGCCTGTTTGCCAAGCCGGTGACAAAAGGAAATGACTGACAAGGCGGACCTCGGCATGGGAGGCTGGCGGGGCAAGAGTCCCAGAGCAGAGAACAGGCCCGAGAGACCTTGCCGGTGCTGAGGATGCCTCTTCTCCTGGAAGCGCTAATGGGGCTGTGGCAGGTGGAGGCTGGTGAGGGGGAGGGTGGTCTCCCCGGAGGAGACGACTGGGCAGGGCTGGGAAATGGATGTGACAGTCTGGAAAGAGAAGGCTGCCTCTGGACTCACCCCAGGGGAGGAGACAGGACTGTGGGAACCAGGGCTCCGGAGGAGGGAGGGACAAGAAGAGCTGAGCCCAGAATCCCTGGCAGAGGCTGGGATGCAGGCGAGCGAGGTGGTGAGTCGCCATGGAGACGAGGGAAAGATAAGGACAGGGCGGGGGAGGGTGGAGGGAGAGCGAAACCATATGGGTGCGTGGCAGACACAGAACTAGGCTGGCACTGCCCCTGCTGGCCCAGCGGGTTGCGGGCAGGGGGCACAGAAGTATGGGAACCGGGAAAGCACGTGGTGGGCGCTGACCCAGAGCCCCAGATGGTCTCCTTCCTCCCGTGGACGGTCGTGGTGCTGGGCATCTGCTGGGGCCCATGATGCTGCCCACAACACGTGGCCTACAAGACCCTCCCCCGAGGTAGTCCCTCCCCCAGGGTCATCCCTCCCCTAGGGGCGTCCCAGCCATGCCTTCCTCAGCCCCCTGGGCTGCTCTGACATTGGCTCTTTGTTCCGTGGTGTCTTCCTCTCCCACTGAGTTATCCCTGGACCCTCTAACTGGGCCCCTCCCACTCACCCTGCAGTACACAGCCAGCCCAGACCCCTGAGCACAGCTGACCCCTGGCTACTCAAATACCTGCCACAGCTCCGGCTCTGTACGACCATTAGATTGGAATCCAAAGTTCCTGGTCTGCACCTGAAAGCCTGAACCTCCCTGAGCAGCCCTCCCTCCTCCACCTCCAACCTCCACCCAGTGTTCCCCGCGGCTGTAGCGGGCCACCAGGCTCCTCTATGTGTTAGTCGCTCAGTCGTGTCTGACTGTTTGTGACCCCGTGGACTGTAGCCCACCAGGCTCCTCCGTCCATGGGATTTTCCAGGCAAGAATACTAGAGTGCGTTGTTGTGTCCTCCTCTAAAGGATCTTAACCCAGGGATTGAATCCAGGTCTCTGGGGGCACCAAGCAAAGGCAGGGCACTTGGATCTGCATTCCTGGGGAGGCTGGGCCAGCAAAGGGATGGGGGACATTCCTCACAGGGAGAGTGAGAGGGGGAGGAGAGGCCAGGAGTGGGGGCACAGGACCCCTGCAGCCTATCCCCCAGTTCTGTTCCCAGGGCCCGCTCTGGCCCAGGAGGCCATTGTCTAGCCAGCGGCCTCTGGGTACTGTCTAGTACCCAAAAGTGAACACAGACTCAGCTGCCTTCGTGGCTGGGACTTTCCCAAGCCCTGAGGAACAGCAGGAAGTGCTGAGTAAGTACACCCCCCACCCCCCAGGGCCACCAGTCCCCTCCCATCAAGGCGACTCCTGCCCTGCCCTAAGATGACATAGCAGAACAATCATCCCACACCTGCTTAGCAATTTAGGGTCGCACCTGTCACCAAGAGCTGCCTCCCCCAGTCCCCACAGCACAGGCAGCCCTCTGTCACCACCTCCCTCCAACCCATGCTGGGGGTTTACCCAGACAGAGAGCCCCCCAGCAACCACCCCCCAGCCCAGGCCCAGGCTGGCTCAGACACTCTCAGAGAGCTTCCCCATCTGTCCTTTCCCCTCTTTGTTCTCAAAGCTTTGCCAGGGCTAAAAGAGACAGATGGGGTCCTCACCCAGGGGAACTCAAAGGCTATGTTCAAACCCAGGACAGGCCTCCACCCTGAGCACAGACACTGAAAACCAGAAGACTGTGGGACTGGGGAAGCCCTGCAGCCAGACCTGCAGCTGCTGAGGCTCAGTCTTGTGGGATGGGTGGACATTAACCCCTCTCCATGAAAGGCGCTGGCTGGGGGTGGGTGTTGCAGGCACAGGGAGCAGCCTGTGTCAAGACCAGGCTGGGGCAGTGCTGGGGAGTGCGGTCCGCAGAGCACAGACCTAGGGAGGACATGGGGCAGCTTTAAGACTTTCATGACATGACGATGGGAACCTAAAGGAGTTGAAGCAGGAGGCATGTGACGAGATCTGTGTCCCTGAACCCACACAGAGAGACTACAGGAGACCTGGCGGCTAAACCAGGCCCGAGACCTGACCCCCCAGGGACTACGTCCAGAGTGCCACCAAGTTTTGCTAGAGCAGGCAGTGCTGTGCCGGGGGCTCCTGCCCTGACACCACCACCCAGCTGGTGGGGATCTTCACCTGCATAGAGGTCAACTCACATGCTGATCTTTGCCGACTTCAGCCACAATGAAGGGTGGTGCCAGGCACGTCTGGTTTGCTCTGGAGTTTTGAGGTTAATGGTCTGCCATGTCATCAAAAACTTTTTTTCTAATTAAAGGGGGGAGATTAAAGCAGCCTCAGTGTCCAGTCATAAATAAATAGTTGATGATTTAAAATTAGACGCTTCACCACAGGGTGGCATGGGCAGAGCTGTTGTTGATGCTAGGCACCCAGGGGTCTGTTTTGGGCTGAGTCCATTTCCAATTATAATCCCATCTGTTCATGCTTCTTTCAGACAACAGACACAGGTGGTCCCTGCTGTGTGCCAGCAGCCGGGCAGCCCACCGGAAAGGCCCTGGCGGTCAGGCTGAGCACACTAGGCTCTGTCCCCTGAAACAAAGGGCATGAGGACAAGAGTGGAGATTTTGTGGAGCACGTGGAAACTTCTGGGCAGTGGTGTGGTCAGTCAGAAGGGGGGCTCAGTGGCCAATCTGGGGGGTTGGGAGAGGGCAGGGGGCCACGGACACTGGAGCCACCTCCTAACCCTCACAGCCCCACTCTGTGGACAAGAAAGCAGAGATTCAGAGTCACATGACCTCATCACAGAGGCTTGGGGGCGGTCAGGAAGGGGTAGAGAAGCCACAGTCCCAGCACAGCGGACAGGAAGGTGGGCTTCAAGGGCAGGACGCCCAGGCCGGGACACTGACTGACTACTGTGGGGACAGGAGGTAACAGTGGTGACGCTTAAAAGCCCCCTGAGGTTCACACTGGCTAGCGGGGGGGCCACCAGCAACCGAGGAACCTGTGCTATCATGCACCAACTTCCCGGAATCCAAGCCCATGCCCAGCTCCAGGCCCCTCCCCTGAAATCCCCCATTTTGGACTCCTAGCCACCCACCAGGTCTGGAGCATCCAGGCAGTCGGCCAGGATGCTGAGGATGCTGCCAGCTGGCCCTGAGGAGCAGACTCCCGCCGCAGTCCCCACCCAGCTCGGCCCGGCCCCCTAGACCCCTCTGAGGTGAGAGGCAGCAGCTCGCAGCTGGACAGCCAGCCAGCCAGATTGGGGCCGGGCCCCTGCAGGCTCAGCCTCTGCATCCGGACCTCCATGGCCATCTGGTGGCCAAGGCTGTCCCCAGAGGGACCGGCCCAGCTGGAAGGCCCTGGCAGCACCCAGGCCTTGGTTCAAATGCCAGCCCTGCCCAGCTTGCCAGCCTGGTCACTCCCTCCCTGCAGCTCAGCTTCCTGACAGTAAAGCTAGAGATAACAATCTACCCCCCTGCCGGGTTATTGCAAGAGCCTGGCATGCAGCTGGCACTCAATAAATGCCAGCTGGGCTCACCTCACCTCACTGTGCCAGCGCCTCCCCACTGTTTGCCCCCTGCCTGATCTCTCAGCCCCTCCCCGTCCAGTGGACCTGACCCTTCCTCTTGTCAAATAAGAAGGACGGCAGGACCTACAGAGGCAAGACCTGAGAGCAAGAAGACTGTGCCCTGTAGACAGAGTCCAGTTTCAGCTAGTTTGTTACTCTGATGAGATGGTCACGGGCATTTACTCGCCCTAAGGTAGGCTGCCATCCCATGGATGGCATCACTGATTCAATGGACATGAGTTTGAGCAAGCTCCAGGAATTGGTGATGGACAGGGAAGCCTGGCGGAGAAGGCAATGACACCCCATTCCAGTATTCTTGCCTGGAAAATCCCATGGACAGAGGAGCCTGGTAGGCTGCAGTCCATGGAGTTGCTAAGAGTCGGACATGACTGAGCAACTGAACTGAACTGAACTGAAGGTAGGCTGAGTTCTTTCAGCGACGGAAACTTAGTTCTCCTCAATTTCCTCCAAAGGTGGAATCATTGCTCCACTTTACAGATGAGGAAACTGAGGCTCTGCAGATGCTCACAGCAACGCCTGCCTCCTGCTAACCTCACTCCCTCACACACAGATACACACATACATAGACACACACACACACACACACACACACACACACACACACACACACACACTTCTCCTTCCTCTCTCAACCCCTCCCCACCCTGTAGCCTAGACCTGGGGAGAGCAGAGTGGCCATAACAGCCAGGTGCTCAGCAATCCACCACATAGCCTATTTGCTGATGAAATCTAGTGTGGAGTGAGGTTAGGTAACAGGAAGTGACCAGCTGACCCCAGAGGTCAGGGAGGATGGTGTCTGAATGCTGGAATCTGCTTCTGCTTTCTGATGATGAATCTGGTGGCAGGAAGAGCAGGAGCCCCACCCAGATTGGAGCAGCTGGTCCCGGAGGACATTCCGGGGCCAGAGGCGGGGAGGCGGTCGGCTGACAGGCCTGAGAAGGCTGGGGAGCCATCCCCAGGGCCCAGACCAGCCCTGCAATGGCCACCAGGAACAGACTGCGGGCTGATAGCCCCTGCCCCACACGCTCCACCAGTATTATGCATATGTGCTAACTCACTTTAGTGTGTGTCCAACTTTTTGCAACCCCATGGACTGTAGTCCACCAGGCTACTCTGTCCATGGGATTCTCCAGGCAAGGACACCGGAGTGGGTTGCCATTTCCCTCTCCAGGGATCTTCCTGACCAGGAATCAAATCCACATCTTTTCATTGGCAGGTGGGTTCTTTACCACTAGCCTACCTGGGAAGCCCTACGACCTGCCAGCCCAAATGTCAATCAAAACGAGTCCTTCAGGAACAAGGGATCCCGCTTCATCAGGTGGCCAGGGGCTCATGTCCATGGAAATGGGCCCACGGTGCTCCATGTAAGTCACACTGCATCACAGTCTTGTTGAGCAAATCCCACTCACAGGGAGATGGAGCAGGTGTGCCTTGTCCAATTCCTGTGTGAAGTATGACGAAACGCTCCAACACCAGGCAGAGAACAAGACAAGACTCTAAAGGACAGAGAAGGGGAGGGGCGAGGGGCTGGGGCCTTGGGACCTGAAGAGCCACATGGAGGCGGGTGCCCTGGATTCTCCTTCTTCCTCACTGTCCTGGACCTGATGCTGGACAAGGGGCAGCCCAGAAAGGCCAACAGGCAGACAAAAAAGTCCCAATAAACTCTCTGCACCCCCACTCTAATTGAGGAATCAGGAGAGGGACAGCCTTGCAAGACGGGAAACTTTTAGACAGTAAACACTCCAGCCAAACACCATGAAGAGATACAGCCCCAGCTAGCCACCCCAGCAGACGCCATGGGGGACTAAATGCCCCCTCACCTGGCCGTGTCAGAGGAGGCCATGGAGGAAGCCTGGACTTTTCTCCCAGCCAGGGACAGGTGTTCTTGTGACCCCAAAGCACTGTGGAAGCCACCTGGGGAGTCAGAACCTTGAGCCTGTCTGGTGGTCACAGCCCCTCCTGGGGCACCAGTAGGGGTGGCAGAGTAAGGAGCCTGGACACCCACCTGCACCAGCATCCTGAGGCTGCACCCCGTCCCTTGCCAGAGGGGTGTCAAAGAAAGCCACGAGACAGGGGGCCAACAGGATCCAGGATCCAGGGCGTCATGTGATGAGGTGTCCCACTGTTCAGGATTCAGCACCAAGTGGCCATCAACGGGCCAGAGGGCAGACCCTGCAGTCCTGGAAACATCCTGCATGCTGACTGCATCCACAGTATCATCCGGGTTGTGATGCTGAGGGACAAACATACAATGTGTGCCCACTGGGGAAACAGGACAAGGTACCAGGGCTTGGAATCTCCCTGTGGTTCAGTGGCTGAGACTCTGCGCTCCCAGTGCAGGGGACTGGGTTCCAACCCTGGTCAGGGAACCAGATCCCACATGCCACAACTAAAGATTCCATGTGCCTCAACTAAAACAAGGTCCTGCATTCCGCAACCAAGAGTTCACAGGTCACCGTAAGAAAAGATCCCGACACTGCAAGGATGAGGCAAGATTCTGCATGCTGCAACTAAGACCAGGCACAGCCAAAAACAAGGGGAGGGAGGGGGAGAAAAGATGCCTGGGCACTCTCTGCATCAATTTACACAACTGCATGGAAACCTACCATGACCTCAAGACCAAAAGTCTAGTTAAAAATAACAATCTAGAAGAGGGGTGTCCCTTCCAGCTTAAAATGGGACATCGGCTTTCTGTTGCCTGTAGGATAGCCTGACACTCCCTCCCCACGAGGCCTGCCCATCTCAAGTCCCCCTAGCTCCCCAGCCCTCCCCCTCCTCCAGCCCCTCACTCACTCTCCCCAAGTTGAGGGCCTCCTTGCCTGCATCTCACCCAAAGTAAGCATGGCGCAGAGAGGCCCCTGGGCCCCACTGCAATCCCGCCGCCATCCAGCCTCTGTGTTCAGTCTTGAGAAGCTGTAGTCACAGGCTCTGCAAACTCCATCCCACTCCCTGGAGAAGCAGGGTGCCGAGTGCAAATAACACACTACTGTGAAAACGCTTCCCATCGCTCAGATCCCTGGAAGGGCCCCAGACACCCACAGGGGACCCCAGATGACACTCTGAGAAGCACTACATGGAACTATTTAAAGAAAAACTTTTGTATTGAGCAGAACACCAATGTTTAAGAATATAAATTGAATTGTTCCATTTATAGGAGGTTCAGGAACAGACAAAACCACTGCAAGTCGAGAGCAGTGACAATGGCGTCTCCCTCGGGCTGGGGAGTGGGAGACACAGACGTGACCTTCTGGGCTGGAAACCTGTCTCTTGACCTGCAGGTAGTGACACAGTGGTTCACCCAGTATGAGCTGCACCCCTGCCTGCACCATCGCTGACCTCGATAAAAGGAAAACCATTAACATCGCGCTTTTCCACCTTGGACCTGGCTTCAGATTCATTAGAACTGCCAGGACATTCCCCCATCAGTTCACAAGGATTAGAGGCCACTTGTGGGGGCCCCAGCCTCCAAGGGCACACCTGCTCTCCGTAAGAGCTGTGATCGGCCTGGTGCAGCCAGGGCAGACCCTAGAATTCACGGGACACTCACCGGCAAGGTTTCCCTGCTGTATTAGGGGAGACCCAGTTCCTGGGGGACCAGCAGGATCAGGGGACACAGCTGTTCCCCACCCCCAGCCTTGCTTGCTTCCACCAGGTCTGGAAATGTTTGGCCAGGGACTTTTCTTCCCCTAGTGAGTCTGTCTTTTGACTCAGGACCAGCTCTCTTTGCAGGAAAAAGAACAGGCTCTTAGTTCTGCCTCAGGCAGGAAGGAGACTTGGAGTAACCATGGGGAGACAATTAGGCACGGGCCTTGGCATTCTCCACGGCCCTCCCTTCCCACTGTTTACAATTGCACAAGCCAAAGTCCGTCCTGTGTCTGCGAGGCCCCAAAGGACCCTGCCCCGCCTTCTCTGAGCCTCTCCTGTGTCCTCGCTTGTCCTTTCTGCCTGGCCAGTCAGCTGGCGCCCCAGCCCTCAAATGCAAAGTGCCTCCTACCCCAGGGCCTTTGCACATGTCACTCCACTGCTCAGACCTCTCTTTACTGGAATGTCTGCACTGCTCCCTCCCTGGCCCTGCAGTCTTTATTCCAGGGGTCTGGACACCAATCGGCCCCCTCCTCATCATCTGTCAATAAGGCTCACTGGAGCCCAGCCATCTCGTGCATGTCCAGGGATGGCCAAGGTGGAAGAGCTGAAGATTCAAGTCTGAGACCAAAGGGCTCCTGAAGCCTGAGCTATTTCACATCTGGCCACTTATAGACAAAGCTGCTCACCCAGTCTCAGTCCCTTGGCACCTTCTCACTGCTCACTGAGGCTTCATGCCCCAAACTTGAGCTCTATGAGACTCCCTGCCTTCAATCACTGGTGTGGGCCGGCCATCCACTGGGTGTATCCTGGGTGTATCCTGGTCACCTCGGCATGGCAGTGTGCCAGGCTCCAGAGATGGATGCTGAGAACGTGGGTGTCCATCTGCATCTCCTAAACTGCTCACATCGTGAGTGCCCTGTGGTGACTGGCATGGCACAGGCACCCATAAATATTGAGGGATGCAAGGATGAGGGGATGTTTGTGCTTGTTCAGAGCTGACAGTGGTGAGAGGAACACTTGCTGGAAGCAGAATTCTGTGCCACTTGGTCTTCCTGGTCAGGTGGAATGACCCTCGGCCATACTGCTTACTCTGGGGCTCTAAGTCATCTCCAGGAAGGACATGAACTGTGGGGCGCTTTGCAGCCCACAAAGCCGCACCACCCTTGTTCCAGCCTGCTGGGCTCCCTGTGCTGCACGCACCACCCCCCCCGGCACCTGCAACCTCCTCAGGGCGCTGGGCCCTCAAACCCAGGCTTCTTCTCTGCAGCAGGGGCCAGCGCCTGGGCAGAGAGCTGCTCACCCCCATCATCATCAGCACCTCAAGGTGGCTCCCTGGCTGTGGGGGTGGGCGGGGTGGGGAGGGGGCCACAGGACGACTAAGTGGAGCAGAGAGGACCCTCAGGGCAGGAAGACTCTTCTATATAGTGCTTTGTGTGTGTGTCGGGATGTGATGCAGGCTGCACAGCGCCAGGCATGACCCTTCACATCAGCTGTGGGCTCTGAGTGACGCTGGCCTAAGGGCGTGGGTCTGGTGGGGCTGTTGTTGGGGAGCTGTGCTTGTGTTGGGGCGGGGGGTGTGGGAAATCTCTGTACCTTCCTCTCAGTGAACCTAAGAGGGCTCTAAAAAATAAAGTCTATTTTTTTAAAGGAGCAATTATTGAACTGCACACCTACAGTTGATGGATTTGAGCAGGGCCCGATGGGTCTTCCTGGGAAAGACTGCCCCAGATAACGGCTTCGGCGTGCCTCTTGTTTATAAGAAAACTTTAGCCTCCTAGGTCTTCCCTGAATTCCAAAGAATAAGTTTCATCAGAGAAGTGAGTAAATGCAGAAACAATGGGAAGAAGACAAGTAAGACAAAATAATAATAGTTTAGCCATAAAACAAAGCCCAGGATCTTCGGTTCCTCCTCAGGGAACTGAACTGGATCGTGCAGTCTGAACCACAGCCTCTGAGTGCTGCAGAGGCTGGACCCCTACCAGGTGGGAGAAGCACACCGCACACAGCCCACCGGCACACGGATCCCAGCCTGGTGGGACCCAGAGGTGGATGACTGACATTTTGCAAACACCAGGCTGTCCCCTCACTGCCAGCCAATCAGAGAGATGTACACAAGTTCATCACACACCCGGTGACCCCCTCCCGCACCATGTGTTTAAAAACCCTCCCGCATGGTTCCCCATGCCCCACCGTCCCACCTGTCATCACATTCTCCCCTCTGGCTCCAGGACTGCTGAGGCTGTGTCTGTCCACTGCCTCCATCACAGGGGTGATGGGCTGGCCTGTGTCCTCAAACGTCACCTCCTGAAGCCCTGACCCCATGGTGGGCCTGATGTGATCTGATGTGATGCTCCACAGCACCCCTGGGGCCCCAGGGCCCCACCCCCTTCCCCATCAGCCTCCCTCCCAGTGCAGGTGCAGCCTCTGGGGAGGGGCCTGGGGTCAGTGGCTCAGCCAGCCCCTCCTTCCTTACAGCGGGCAGCCCCTCACACAGCCGGGGCTGGGGGACACACACCCAGCCTTCTCCAGCTCAGGCGGAAGGAGCGGTAGCCGCCTGTGGGAGATGAGGGACCTCATCTTCCGCTGTGGTTCCGGATGCTCTGCAGGCTGCCAGGCTTTCAGGACAAAATCAGCATCAGACCTGTATCATCCAGGATCTGGCAGGGAACAAAGGCAGACTTAGCTGCTCTGCTTTGTAGAGAATTTCATGAAGTGACTGTCACTGGTCTGTGGGCCTTAAGGAAGGCACCTGGGACCACCCTGGGCTACAGGGATAAAGGGAAGAAGCAGGTCGTCAGGGCCAGCTGGGGTGGTTACATGGGAGCCGTCTTGGGGTGGAGAGGCGACACAGCCATTGCCAAGCTAGGGTCCTGGCAGGGTGGGCCTGGGAGCACCTCTCCCTCCACGCCCTGCTGGTGCCTGCTAAGGGCCAAATTCAGCTAGCACCTGGGCCCACGGGGCCAGAGCAGGACAGACAGGTGGAGTACAGTGGGCAGGGGACCCGTGCAAGGCCTGTGGGGTGGGGGCCGCAGCAGATAGGCCTGTCCAGTGGGCCCACTGCCCCATCCCGTCACCTCGAGTTCTCCCGCCTCCTGGCAATGCTGGTCAGAGAAGCCCCTCACTCACAGCAAGGGGACTTCCTCAGACTCAACCAAAATAAACCAAGCAGCAGGGGACTGAGACCCAAGCTCAGGGCTGGCAGCCTAGGCAGAGCTGATGAGACCTGGCACCTCACTTGCAAAGTTACCGCTGCCCAGCCAGTGATCCAGGAGCAGACATGCTGGGGGTGACTGGCACGCCAATGGATTGGAGTGGATTCCTACCCACCCCCCACCCCCCACCGCTGGCTTAAATCAACACCTCCCACAGTGGGTCCCAGGGCAGCAGATTAGATCTGCAAAACCAACCATTCCAGGCAGGGCCCCCCAAGCCCAGGAAGACATGTCCATGCTGGGTGGCCAATAAACACGCCCACTAATGTGTCTTCAGGACATCTAAGAGTTTCCATCAGACACCACCTTCAGAGGGAGTGCATGGGGCCAGATTTCTGTCCCTGAAGAGTGCATCTAAACCCCACCACACCCAACAAGCAGAGTGCCTGCTTTGCTGACCCACGTGAAGGTTTTAAGAAAAAAATTAACAGGTAAAACACAATAGGGACCACCTCACTCCTCAATTACCTGCCTTTCCTCTTCTGATTTTGGTGTGTGTGTTCTGAGTTTCTTCGGGGGCAGGGGGTGGGGCCTAGGCTTATTAGCTGTACTCAGCAAAAGTCTTTGATGCTAGAATTAGGACATGTTTATTTTTTTTTTAATTTTACATTTTATTAGTTTTGAAGACTGATTATCCATTATTTTCCTTGCTGTAGCCTGTGCTAAAATTAGCTGAAAGGATAGATGTCTCAGGATTAGATTCAGCTGTGTGTAACAGGAAAGAGCCCAAAGAGGCTTAAACTAGATAGAAGTTCCTTTCTCTGCGGCCTGAAAGAGGCCTGGGGAAGGGCAGTCAGGGCTGGCTCTCGACCATGCCACGAAGTCCAAGGGACCGAGCTCCTCCCCGATCACCCCCTACCACCCATGGGAGCGGCCTCCTCCTCGCTGTCCAGCTGCTGTGCCCACGGACAAGTCAGAGGGCTCAGAGAAGAGGGAAGAGCAGCTGCCTTTGCACCACATCCATGTGCATCTTCTTGGCCAGATTTCAGACATGTGGCCTCAGTAAGGGAGGCTGGACCACTGGGCCAGCAAAGAACCAGGACCTCACTACTCAAGACTAAAGGAAGAACAGCTCTTGAGAGGAAGACCACTGTCTCTTCTACAGATGAGGCTAAAAGTCCCATTTCAGGCAATCTGTTCACAGCAGAAAAATTATTATACAATTATTACGTTTATGATGATGAGAGTGAGTATTCACTACATAGTTACCAACCGTGGGCCCTGCGCCAGGCACCTGGTGTCTGTTACCCAACCACAGGCCTCGTTCTACAGAGGGGCTAACCAAGGCCCAGAGAGGCTAGGGGAACCTGTCCAAAGTTACGCAGCTAACAGGTGGCACAACTTGGACTTGAGTGCAGGCAGTACTGGCTCCAGGTCCCCCCAGGACACACACAGCTATGAAGAGAAGACCATCATCAGCGTTCACAAACTCGAGGGGCAGGACTCAGGAGGGAGAAGGGGCCGGGGCCGGCGCTGCTCTTGCTTTGAGCCTTTGTATATCTCATCCGCTCAGCCAACACTGCTCCTCAACACATGTGACGTGTGTGATGAACTGTCTGGTGCCTGCATTTGCCACTCCGTGGGCTGCCAACACAGCAGGTGCTCAGATGTCTGACCCACGAGTGGGCCGCAACACCAGCCCACCAACGGTCAAGGCCAAGTAAGGAGCAGGAAGGTGGCCCCTTGGAAAACAGAGTGGGCTCAGCTGGGGCCTCCTCGGGACAAGCCTGGTGTGGCTGGGCTGCACTTCGGGAGTCACAAGCAGCCATGGTAGAGGCCCTCCAGATGGGCCAGAATCACACTTAATTCTCCTCTCAAGTCCAAGATGAGATGCCCAGTCTGAGGCCTGAGGCCACAGGGAGGCCTGGAGTGGGGGGCAGGGGAGGGGGGCTGTAGGGAAGGTGGCAGGGTGGCCCCCAGGGAAGACTGTCCTGGAAGCCTGAGCAGAGGCCAGAGCCCTGAGAGAAGGAGCCTGAGGCAGAGATGGAGCCGGAGGCTCAGGGGGCAGGACGCGAGGAGGTGGGCTTCAGGGCTGAGGCAACTGACTGAGAGGGGCCGGGAGAGCCTGAGGTGGGACGGGCCCAGTGAAGGCATTTGGAAGACGGCGATGGGGCAAGAGAAAGAAAAACAGAGGAGGCCTGTGTGAGAGGGGGAGGGAGGGGGCCTGCTGCAGGGGGGCTGGAGAGGGGCCCTGGCTTGGGCTGGCAGACAGCACTTGGACGCCCGCGGCCTGTGCTCACAGCTCAGCAATGTCCCAGCCCTGCCAGGAGACGCCCGGCCCCAGCCTGGGCCCCGGCGCGGCCCCCTCATCGGGAGCTCTGGAGCTACCCCCACCCCACCTCTGCTCCCCGGAATGGGCCTCCCCTCCCCAGAACCTAGACATACCCCCACACCCTCACCCCCAGCCTTCCCTGGACAAAGACAACGGCTAATGAAACCCAGGCCAGGGAAAGAGAGGGAAAAAATAAACAGACGTGAGCAGGGGGGCCGTCAGGAAGCAGGGCAGGAGCTGGGGTGCCGGTGGAGGGGTCCGGGGATGTCTGCGGGGCGTGGACATCCTCTGCGCTTTGCCCAGACAGGCCTAATGAGATCCAGGTGGTCCCTTGGCCCAGGCCCATCCCGGGTCCCTGACAGCAAGAGTGGAGTGGGGGAGGGGAAGGGGCGCTGCAGCCGCGGGGCGGGGCCAGGCAGCTGGCTGGGGGCCCAGCACATAACTCTGGGCGGACAGAGTCTGGGACAGCAGACACCCAGCCGCTGGAGCCCAGCTCGGAGCCCAGCTTGCAGCATGGAGGTATAGGGCTGGGAAGAGGGCCGTGTGGGCTGAGCCCACCTTGCACAGAGGGCCCTCACGGACAGACGGGGGCTGTCGGGAGCCTGTCCCAGAGGAGGTGGGGGCAGCAGGGCAGACCAGGGGTTCCTGGCGGGGCCGGCTCCAGTGAGGGGCAAGTGCAGGGAGACAGGGGCTCCAGGGCTGGGCGCTGACCCCGCTCTCCTGTCGCCAGGCCCTCCTGGTCCTGCCGCTGCTGCTACTGCTCTCCGCTGGCCCTTGCGCCTCCCCAGCTCCTGGGGATCCGGGGAGATGGTAAGCTGCCTCGCTCCTGGCCCGCAGGCTGGTTGACAGGCTGGGTGAGGGGCTGTCCCAGGCCCTCACAGCTGGGAGTGGGGCTGGCTGAACCTGTTAAGATGGGGCGGGTGGGCCGGCCAGTCGGCACCCCTGGCCTAGGGAGGGAGGCAAGCAGGGGGTGCGGAGGTGTCTGTCGCCTCAGGCCCCTTCTCCTCACCTGCCCCAGCTCTGGAGAAGTCGTGCCTCCAGCTGCCCCTGGATTGTGACGACATCTATGCCCAGGGCTACCAGGCGGACGGCGTGTACCTCATCTACCCCTCAGGCCCCAGCGTGCCCGTGCCTGTCTTCTGCGACATGACCACGGAGGGCGGGAAGTGGACGGTGAGTGGAGGGAGGATGGGGGGCACATCGCGTGGCTGTGAGTCTGGGACGATGCTCACAGCAGTGTGTGGAGCGCCACCACCTCCAAACCCTAGGCACCTAAGGTAGGTTAGGGGCTACATTGCATTGCACCATAATCCTGGGAGCACGGTGCCCCTTAACAAATGATGGTCTGGAGTCCAGAGAGGTGCAGTAACTTGCCCAAGTCACACAGCCAGTGCCAGACTCCACCCCAGGTGCCTGAACTCCAGCCTGCCGGCTCCTTCCACCTGCTCTTGCCCCTGGGGCCAGCACGCACCTCCTCTTGGCCCCCACTTGGTCCTTTCACAAACCACCTTAGCCTCACAGGGTCTGTGCCTGGGTGAGGGCACTGCCCTCCTGCCCCTCAGGCACCCAGGCCCACCCTCTCTGCTCCAGGTTTTCCAGAAGAGATTCAACGGCTCAGTGAGCTTCTTCCGGGGCTGGAACGACTACAAGCTGGGCTTTGGCCGGGCTGATGGGGAGTACTGGCTGGGTAAGACAGGGCCCAGTGGGCTGGGGGCCCCTGGAGCCAGGGCCCCGCTGACCAGCCAACTGCACCCCCCCTTCTCAGGGCTGCAGAACATGCACCTGCTGACACTGAAGCAGAAGTATGAGCTGCGGGTGGACCTGGAGGACTTTGAGAACAACACGGCCTTCGCCAAGTACGCCGACTTCTCCATCTCACCAAATGCTGTCAGCGCGGAGGAAGACGGCTACACCCTCTACGTGTCGGGCTTTGAGGACGGCGGGGCAGGTACACTCCGCCAGTTGTGTGGGGCTGGTACACTCCGCCAGTTGTGTGGGGCTGGGGGTGGGGAAGGGTGCTGGGCCCAAGCACTGCCACCCTGGCCACCCCACATCTGGCTTGGGGGGCCCTCCCAGGCTGCCCTCTTATCTCAGCTGCCCTGTGCCCCTCCCCTCCGCCAGGCGACTCGCTGACCTACCACAGTGGCCAGAAGTTCTCCACCTTTGACCGAGACCAGGACCTCTTCGTGCAGAACTGCGCAGCGCTCTCCTCGGGCGCCTTCTGGTTCCGCAGCTGCCACTTCGCCAACCTCAACGGCTTCTACCTGGGCGGCTCCCACCTCTCTTACGCCAATGGCATCAACTGGGCCCAGTGGAGGGGCTTCTACTATTCGCTCAAGCGCACCGAGATGAAGATCCGCCGGGCCTGAGGGGCTGGACCCCTCGCGGCCCACTGCCCCTTCCCCATCCCACCCGGCCCACCGGCAGCTCCGCTGTTCTCAGCACCGCCTCGGCCAGGGCCCCGTGGTTCCAGCCGGACATCCCCATCACATCCCTGGCATCCACCTCTCAGCCAGGCCCCTGCTCCCTGCCACCTGAGGCTATGCTGCCGCAGCGTCCCACACCTCCAAAAGGCACCGCGGTCCAGCCTGGACTCGGACCCTGTCCCGAAGGACATGGGGCTGTGTCCCACTTTAGCCAGCTTCCTGACCGCGGCCTCTGCCGGCCGAGCCTGTAGACCTCTCCTGGCATCTGCCAGGCCACCCGCGTGTGGCCACTGCTGCCACACCCCAGCAGTCCCACTGGCTGGCCCTTTGCCCTCCTCCCATCCCAGTGTTCCCCTGGAGTGAGCACCACGGCCTGGCCCCATTGCACTCATGCTCAGCGGCCCCCTGCCTGACCCAGGCACCTGAAGCGCAACACCCAAACTGTATTTCACCACAGCTCCCACAGGCCACCCTAAAATGCCACAGCCAAGGCGGGCACAGATGTGAGGTCCCCCCACCTGCCCGGGGGGGTGAGTGTGACTGTGCAAGGGTCAGAGGACTGCCTCTGTGGGGCTGGGAGCAGGTGGGAGTGGAGGTCTAAATAAACCTCAGGACCTGAACGAACCGGCCTTACTGTTGTGCACACAGATACCTTTGCCTGCCCCCATGACGGCACACTGTCCTCGACTCCGAAAACACACCCTGGAGACAGGCACTAGAGGAGACCTTGTATTTCACAGGCAACCTTCCGAGGGCAAAAAAACTGTGTCATCATAATAATGTAATAATAATAATAATAATAAAATTATGATACTGAAAAGAATTGCTTGGGGGAGGAGCTCCCCCTCTTGGTGTGGCTTTTGCTGGCTCAGGTGGCTGCTTAAGGCCACAGGGTGGGTCTGAGATGAAGTGCAGAATGATCTGAGCTGATCCCCCGACTGGGCGCAAGGCTCCGGCAGGGCAGTCCTGCAGATCTCGGAGCTGGGTCTGCCCCTGGCAGCAAGGCACGGACTGCAGGCCTCAGGGCTCCTGGAGGTCGGGCAGGTCAGCCAGCAGCATGGGGGAATCCATCTGGATCTCACGCTGCAGGGACTCGATGTCAGCAGGGTTCATGCCGTGGCCTTCAAGCCAGTCAGCGAGCAGGGAGGCTGAGAGTGAGGCTGAGTCTGCCTGGCTGTGGGTGTGGTGGAGAGAGGGGGTGAGAGGCTCCTCCTGCAGGGGGAGCCCCAACCGACAGCCCTACCAGACCCAGAGACCTACTGGACCCAGAGCCCCACTGGACCCACAGCCCAACTCAAAAGGTCAGACCCAGCTCTTACCCGTCTTGTGGCCCATCAGCCACACCCATGTCAAAAGACTGGTTTAGGAATTCCTCCAGGTCAAAGCCAACACCATAGCCAGCTCCACTGCCCTTGGGGGTGCCCGAGAACACGGGGGGCAAAGGGTCCTCCACCTGCAGGGGATGACGGCAGCTCACAACACAGGCACCACCAAGAGCCGACTGAGGTTGGCAGGGTGCCCGGCCATGACACTGCCCCACCCATGCCTGGGCCTGGACAGCAGCAGTGACAGCGCTAGCCTCAACAAACCCTGAGCGTGGGCTGGGGTCTCAACAATTGCTCGTCAGCATTAGGCTCTTTCTGCAACCGAGGGGCAGGTGAGGAGAGCTCAGCTCTCCACCAGGACACACATGACCTCTCCTGGCCCCAACAACCTCAGAGCCCACCTCCCTCGTGTCAGACCCAGGCATCCCCAGGAGCAGGCCTCTCTCACCTGCGACTTGGACAGCTGCTGGGTCACCAGGGTGACGTCAGGTGACTCCGATATAGAGGGCTGTGGGGCCCCCCAGGGTCTGGAGGGGGGTGGGCCAGAGGGGAAGTAAGGGAGAACACTCAGGGCACTGGGGCCGGGCAGCCCAGGGGGCGGCACCAGTGGCTGGGGGCCAGAAGGCTGGAGGTGGCGGTAGTCTGGGGAGCAGCAGGGCCAGCTGCAGGTGCAGGGGGTGGGCAGGCCGGCTGTGGCAGGGGCCCAGTGGGCTGGGTGGCAGGGCCAGCGGGAGGGCTGGGGGCCGGGCTGCGGGCGCGGGGGCAGGGGGCTGGGCCATGCGAGTCCAACGCTCCAGCAGGCTGCGGTCGTTTTCGCTGAGCACCAGCCCAGCCAGGGGGTCAGCGGAGGGGCCCCCGAGACCCCCGTGCCCCGCCTCCTTGCGCTCGCGCTCCTGCCGCCTCTTCTCTCGCTCCTTGGCCCGCTCCTGCCGCCGTCGGGCGTTTCTCCTCCCGCTCCCGCTGGCGCTCCTGAGCAGTCACCGGTTTCCGAGGCTCAGGAGCTTCCAGGGGGGCACTGGGGCCATCTGTGAGGAGGATGGGAAGGTGAAGGTAAGAGTCAGTCCAGGCAGGGGGTCCCCCTCTGCCCCCATTCCCCAGCCAGGCACCTCGAGCCGGCTCCGCAAGGACTTGAGCAAGGCAGCCTTGAGGGCAGCCTTGGTGTTGTCTGGAGATGGCCCCCTCCTTCTTTGGAGGCGCTGGTTCACTGGCTGGTGGGGGCGGCTGCAGGGTCAGATCGATGGTGTCGGGCGCAGGGCCAGGGCACGGCAGTGGGGCTGGTGGAGGGGACTCCATGGCGCAGTCTCCCACTCGGAGCCCAGGGGCTGGGCATTTCCACATCGGGGCAGCCGGGCTCACTGGCCACAGGCTGCAGGGAAGGCTGGAAGCGGATCTGCTGGCGGATGCCCTCGCGCCCGTGCGTGGAAGTCCTCAATCTCCGCCACAATGGCCTCCTTAATGCGCTCCCGTGTGAGGGCTTCGCGGTCAAAGGCAAAGTCAAAGGGCGGGGCACAGTCAGGCTCGTCATCGGGGTCATGGTACTTGGCCAGGAAGGGGTGGCGGAGGGCAGCAGCTGCAGAGACACGGGCGCTGGGCTCGAAACGTAGCATGCGCCCCAGTAGGGAGAGCGCCTGGCGGTCAGCGCCCGGATACACCGTCTCCCAGGGCACAGGCTGGCGTGGTGGCAGGCTCTGGATATAGGCCCGCACCCTCTCAGCTCCCACAGCCTGAATCACAGCTGGCGACGGGGTACCCAGCACCGTCATGATCAGCTGCAGCTGGTGCACGTAGTTTTTGCCTGGGAAGAGTTGGCGCCGGGCCAGCATCTCCCCAAAGATGCAGCCCACGGACCACAGGTCGATGGCCTGTGTGTACTCGTGCAGCGAGAGCATGAGCTCGGGGGCACGGTACCAGCGCGTGGCCACATACTCAGTCATGAAGTACTGGTGCTCAGCGGGCGAGGTGCACAGGCCACGGGCCATGCCAAAGTCCCCAATCTTAAGCTCGCAGTTCTCATTCACCAGCAGATTGGAGGGCTTGAGGTCACGGTGGATGACCTGAGCCGAGTGCATGTACTTGAGGCCCCGCAGCAGCTGGTACAGGAAGTAGCGCACATGCTCCAGTGTCAGCGGCTGTGAGGAGTGGATGATCTGGTGCAGGTCGCTCTCCATCAGGTCCAGGACTACGTAGCTGAGAGGCAGGGAGAGACACAGGCTGTCTTGCCCAAACTCCAACCCCACTGTCACCACGACCTCCCAGCTCCAGACAGGTCAAGGTCTTACTCTTGGACTCTGCAGGGGCTGCCCACATAGTATCAAGATTCTCTACAACTTTACCACGGACTCAAGTAAAACCATTTTTCTCTCCAGGCCTAGCTTTTCTCATCAGAGAAAAGATGAGGCTGGACTAGACCAGTCTGGCCCCCAGGGTTTAGTTTGGAGGCCCTCTTCATTGTGTGGTAGTGGCTGCTTGAAAGGCTATGATGAAAATTTAAAGATTTCTGCAATCTGCAGGACAGTGTTCTGTGACTGACTAGTGACGTCCGCTACTGGAATAGGAAAGAACAAGACATAGGATGAATATCCTACAGTTGCCATGCTATATACTGAGATTCTGGGCTTCCCAGGTGGCACCAGCAGTAAAGAACCCAACTGCCAATGCAGGAGACGTGGGTTCGATCTCTGAGTCAGGAATGATCTCTTGGAGGAGGGCATGGGAACCCACTTGAGCATTCTTGCCTGAAGAATCCCCATGGACAGAGGAGCCTGGCACGCTACAGTCCACAGGGTCGCAAAGTCAAGACATGACTGAAGTGACTTAGCATGCACACATACTGAGATTCTATAAACTTGTCACTTCTACACTTTCTTTGAAGAAATCATAGGTGTCTCTGGCAAACCCTTAGGGAGCACTGGTCCTGGAGTCATGGGAATTTCCCCAGCCTACCCTACATTAGGTTCAGCTGCCCTTCCAGAACTTTAGCAGAATGGCTCCAGCCTTCAGAAAAGGTGCCAACTCTGCCTTCCTCCCTATCCCCGGTCCTTACACAGATTTGAACTCGCCATAGGGTACAGTGGGCCTCAGGATGTCCTTTATGGCAATGATGTTGTCATGCTTGAAGTGCTTGAGGATCTTCAGCTCTCTGAGGGTCCGCTTGGCATTGGTCACCACGTCAAAAGCATTAGGGATCTTCTTAATGGCCACCTGCTGGCCTGGGGAACAGGGGAAAAGTAGATGCCACTTGGGATAGCTGGTGAGCTACAGAGTAGCACATGGCCTCTTTTGATATGCTATGCACGTGACAACAGCTACCACAGACGACCTACTACGTGCCGGATTCTGTGCTGAGCACAGTAGGTACATGACCACATCTCCCCTTCACCTCTGTCCCAAGGCAGAGGCGACAGCTTAAAGTCACAGACATGGAGACCTGGGCACAGCAATTTGTTGGGCACACTGCACAGCTAGTTAGCGGTACCTCCCTACACTCTCTGCGTCTCAGGCCTCTTCATCCCACCACCAACCCAATGCCTGCTGTCTGCTCCACAACGCACTCGGGTGAACCTCCATTCTGATATCACCCTGACTGTCACCTTTCTAAGGAGGAAGCAGACTGCTGCGCAGACAGAGCCACCAGAGTTTCTAGAGACCCGAGTCCAACACAGAGGCCAGCCCCCAGACAGCGCCCAACCCCTGCTTGCTGACTTGACTGAGATTTCACATCCCAGCTTCTCTGCTGGCTGCTGGGACCGGCGAGTCCCACCAGCCCCGCCCCCCCACTTTCCGGGACCTGGTTCCCACACTTGAGAGCGGCCGGGAGGGTCGCTCACCAGTGAGGCGGCGGCGCGCGGAGGATACCACCCCGTAGGCCCCGTTTCCAATGGTCTCGATGATCTCGTACTCGTCCCCCACGTCGAAGGTCACGTCGAAGGACCGCGCCTTCAGCAGGGCCAGGTTCTTGGCCGCCACCGAGGCGGCGGTGCCAGCAGGTTCCGCCTTCACCGGCCCGGGGGCTCCCCGGAGCCGTCCTCACCGTCGTCCTCCTTCAGGGGCTCGGCCATGGCGTCTGCGTGGACAAGCGGGCGAGGAGGGGCCCGGCCCCGGACTCAGGGGCCCCTCGGAAGCTCCAGATCCGCAAGCCGAGCAGCACGTGCACTCCGCGTCCCGCACGCTCGGGAGCCCCCAGCTCAACTCCGCGCGGGAAGCGGGGTCGGCAGTGGGGGAGGCGCCGCGAGGCGCGGTCCAGGAAGAAAGCGAGGGGCGGGGCGCCCGCTCTTCTTGGTCCTCACTAGGCTAATAGTACCTCACCCCGACGCCGCACGGGCCCTCGACGCCGCCCGGGCGTTCAGCCCCGGGGTCGGGGTTGGGGGTGGGACCCGAATACCCGCTCCCTCAATAGATCTGGCAGCCGCCACCACCTCAGCGGAACGCTCAACTCCGCCGGTCTCCCGCCCCGCCCCTCAAGACCACGCCCCTCAGTCTCTAACCAATCCCTGAACGGTCTTTACTGAGGTCCCCACCCCTTCCACTTGCTTCTCCAATCCGCGCCTACCTTCCGAGGAAGCCACGCCTTCACCCGCGCCCGCGCCGTGGTCCAGTCTCCAGGAGGGAACCACCCAACCCGCGCTCGGCGCTTAGCCGGGGCGCGGCCGCCTGGCTCGGTTCTCGGACGCAGGCGCGCCGGCAGCCCCGGGCGCCGCGAGACTGCGAGGCACCGCCTCCTCCGTACCGCGCGCGCATCCGCACCGATCTTCCAGGTCCTCTCAGGTCAGTTGCTGGTGGCCTCGGAATCTTGGAGGGCTGAAGTTACCGGTAGTTACCATCACTCAGTCCCCTTTAGGTCCCTCTTCCCTTTTCAGCCCCTATAAGCCCGAGGGTTGCGTCCCCCATTTTCCCGATGGGCCCCGGAAGTCTGGCGCTTGGGAATGCGTGGTCCCAGGTAGACGGTGATCCGTCACATCCAACCACAGAGATCCCGGTCCTCCGGGTTCTAGAGCGTCGGCTCGAAGCCGCCCTGACTTCCGGTGTCTGGTCCTCTCAGCTCAGCTTCCGGCCCCCGGACTTCGGCCCGCGCTTCGCTAGCCTCTGCCGTGAACTTTCCGTGGGGCGGCTCCGTCCAGCGACTCCCGCGCTGTGGCTGCAGGGCAGCGGGCAGGGCCACAGAGTCAGCTTCGCCTGGAGGAGGCAGAGCTCCGCAGGAGCTAGTACCCTGCCAATCTTCAGGGCCCGCGTTCGACCTCGCAGCGAGAGCGCGCCCAGCGCTGTTCCTCTGCGACCTGGGCCGGCTCGCGGGAGGTCGTGTGTCCTTCAGTGACTGACGGGAAGAGAGCCAGGGGGCGGGGAGCCCAGAAGTTAGGCCTGAGGGCCATCCCTTAGACTGGAAAGGAATCTTGTTTATATTCCCCACTGTTATGGTGGTTTATTTTTTACTGAAACATACTTGTAAGTTTGTTCCACACAGAGTAAGTGTATGAATAAGTTCACAAACTGAACATATCAATGTATCGAAGTCAGGTGGAGGAAAAAAAAAAATCCAGAACATTTCCAGCACTTCAGAAGCCCTCTTTTCTAGTGGTTACAACTTCTTTCTGTTAACTCTTTTCCATACTTTGGGGGTCGAGGATTGCCATGAATTCTAGGAGGTTCACTGGGGCCCATACATTAAGATGGAAAAGTGGAGACTGCATTTTAAAAATACAACATCAGGGAAAATGTCTGAGAGCATAACGTCAGCTCTAGGACAAATAAATGGAGAAGGCAGTGGCACCCCACCCAGTACTCTTGCCTGGAATGTACTATGGATGGAGGAGCCTGGTAGGCTGCAGTCCATGGGGTCGCTAAGAGTCAGACATGACTGAGCGACTTCACTTTCAGTTTTCACTTTCATGCATTGGAGAAGGAAATGACAGCTCACTCCAGTGTTTTTGCCTGGAGAATCCCAGGGACAGGGGAGCCTGGTGGGCTGCCATCTATGGGGTCGCACAGAGTCGGACACAACTGAAGTGACTTAGCAGCAGGACAGATAAATACCTTGTATCTAAACATGGAAAGATCACTTGGACTTCCTGAGTTAACTATACCTTTGGTTCTGGTTTTCCTGAAAGCATAGCAAAAAGCCAAATTATCTGTTACATGACCATTAATAAACCATATACATGGGGAGTGGACATTTTCTGCACTGAGTTCTGAAAACATTTCCATGATGGCCTTTCCTTAAGTGACGCGGTAGACAACCTTCCTTAACTGAGGGCAATGGCACCCCACTCCAGTACTCTTGCCTGGAAACTCACATGGACGGAGGAGCCTGGTAGGCTGTAGTCCATGGGGTTGCTGAGTCAGACACGACTGAGCAACTTCACTCACTTTTCATTTTCATGCATTGGAGAAGGAAATGGCAACCCACTCCAGTGTTCTTGCCTGGAGAATCCCAGGGATGGCAGAGCCCAATGGGCTGCTGTCTGTGGGCTCGCACAGAGTCAGACACGACTGAAGCGACTTAGCAGTAGCAGCAGCATGTGTGCATTAAGTTCTGCGGTGTCCATCAGTGAAAAGAGAGGGCATAAAGCTGCTGGACTCAGAAACATGTCTTCTCGGGGAACCCAATGGCCAGTTCTGTGACAGTCTGGTCTGCTAAAGGAATAAAGCATATGGCAGAAAAGACCCGTACATTTTGAATACTTTAAATACTTCTTTAGAAATATTTCCGCTAGGATTGGTATACAAGTTATAGATGATTCAACTTTCTCTGGCAAAACCTCCCTATTTCTCATTTACTTTTTAAAAAATATTTTACTTATTTGTTTGGCTGCACTGAGTGGCTCCAGAGCATGCAAAGTCAGTAGCTGCAGCACACAGGCTTAGTTGGTCTGGGGCATGTGGGATCCTACCTAGTTCTCCAACCAGGCATTGAACCCACCATTCCCTGCATTACAAGATAGATTCTTAACCACTGAACCACCAGAGAAGTCCCTTCATTTACTTTTGAATCCATCATGAGCTGCTTTACTTCTTCCCCTACTAGACCCTGAATGTCCTGAGAAAGTTGTCAGTTATCTAACATTCTTCAGCTTTGTCTTATGAGTTTACTTCATATGACACAACTGACTACTTCAAGAAAAAGTTTTTTCATGTGGCTCAAAATTCAAATCATAATAAAAAGGTTCAAGTGAAAATCCTGGTCTCACGCCAGGTGGCTGATTTTATAGTTTCCTGTTGGGCTTGCCTTGTGGCTCAGCTGGTAAAGAATCCTCCTGCAAGGTGGGAGACCTGGGTTTGATCCCTGGGTTGGGAAGACCCTTTGGAGAAGGGAAAGGCTACCCACTCCAGTATTCTGGCCTGGGGACATGACTGAGCCACTTTCACTTTCATTGGAAGTAGAAAAGAAAAAATAAATATCCGAAACACACAAATACAACTATACATTCTTTGTTCCCTTGACAAAATATAGCAAATCATTTACACTTTTCCTGAAATCATTAAGTATCAAAAACCAGAGGGATCTCTCATTCTTCTTATAACAGCTTTTTGAGATATAATTCACATACTGTAGAACATTTATAGTGTACAATTCAGTACATGAATTTAGTAGGTTCACAGAGTTGTGCCACCATCACTCCACCCAATTTTAGAACATTTTCATCAACTCAAAAGAAAGCCATTAGTCACTCCTGATTTCCCCTCACCAGCCCCTGGCAACCACTAATCTACTTCCTGTCTCCCGACTGCCTATTCTGGATGTTTCAGATCAATGCAATCAATCTTACACTCTGCCACCTTGAGACCTTTTGTATCTGACTTTTTCACTCAGCCTAATGTTTTCCAGGTTCATCCTTGTATCAGAACTTCATTTTTATTTTTAAAGCTGAATATGTTACACTGTATAGATAGACTGCATTTGTTTATCCCATCATCAGCTGATGGACATTAGGGTTCCTTCCACTTTTGGCTGATGTGAATAATTGTGCTCTGGACATTCAACATTTTGAGGAACTGCCGAACTGTTTCCTTTAGTGGTCACACCAGTTCACTATCTCCCCAGTGTATTTGAGGGTTGCAATTTCTCCACATCCTCACCAACAATTATTTTTTTATTTTTCTTTTTAAAATTGTAGTCATCCTGGTGGGTATGAAGTAGTATGTCATTGTGGTTTTGATTTGCATTACTCTCATGACTAACGAGGGCTTCCCTGGTGGCTCAGAGGTTAAAGCGTCTGCCTGCAATGGGGAGACCTGGGTTTGATCCCTGGATCGAGAAGATCCCCTGGATAAAGAAATGGCAACCCACTCCAGTATTCTTGCCTGGAGATTCCCATGGACGGAGGAGCCTGGTAGGCTACGGTCCACAAGATGTCAAAGAGTCGAACCGACTGAGCAACTTCACTTTCACTTTCTTTCATGACTAATGATGTTGAACTTCTTTTCACGGGCTTATCAGCCATTCTTCTTTGGGGAAACGTCTGTTCAGTGTCTCTTCAGTTCCTTTCTGTTTTGTTTGTTTGCTTTCGGCTGTGTTGGGTCTTTGTTGCCTCGAGAGCTTTTTCTCTAGTTGCAGCAAGCTGAGGCTACTCTGGTTGTGGTGTGCCGGCTTCTCACTGCAGTGGCTTCTCTTGTTGCAGAGCATGGGCTCTAGGGGCTGTGGGCTCAGAAGCTGCGGTTCCTAGGCTCCAGAGCACAGGCTCAATAGTTGTGGTGTAGGGGCTTAGTTGCTCCGTAGTATGTGGAATCTTCCCACTAGCAGGCAGATCCTTTACCACTGAGCCACCACAGAAGCCCTCATTGGCATTGAACCCACTTTTATTTTTATTTAAAACTTTATATAGACTTTATTTTAAAAACCTTTATATAAAAACTGTTATTTTTATTTACATATTTAAAATTTATTTAAATTTTTACTTTTATTATTGTTTTTTGTGGCGCCACCATGCAGTTTGCAGGATCTTAGTTCCCTGACCAGGGATTGAATCTGTTGTGCCCTCAGCAGTGAAAGCTTGGAGTTCTAACCACTGGACCAGCAGGGAATTCTCACCTCACTCTTTTTACAGCTGCGTAGTACCTCTTTTCAAATATAACCTATTTAACCAAGACCCTATAGGTGTACACTACTACTTTAAGATTTTTGCTCTTGCAAATGATGTTGCACTAAATTATACTGAACACATCATTTTGTGCATTGCAAGTTTAAAATACCAAGAAGTGGATGTGTGCCAAGTTAAAGAGTATTGCACTTGTGATTTTAATAGGTAATGTCAAATTTCTGTCCTTAGTTG